>CM055976.1:22005000-23349375 GCA_029531755.1 Holothuria leucospilota | reverse complement strand
TGGTTTAAGTATTTCTTTATACAAAGTCGTACTGGGACTTTAAACGCCTTTTGAGATCATTTTCAAATTTTCAAAAAAAAAAAAATGAAATCGATTAGGGGGCACGCCCCCCGTGCCCCTCAGGGGAAACGTCCAGGAATTTTGATGTATTTAAATAATTGAAATTATAAGAACGAAGCATTTGGCTATCTTAAAGTTCATCGGCTGCACACTAAACAATTACAAAAATCATATTTTGACTGTTCTAATAATAACCTTACTCAGAATAACAGGTCATATTTATGATGAAGAGGGTTTGGCTTGTGGGTGGTTACAATGATAATGAAAGTGTGTGTACGAAGATATGGAACAGGCAAGATGTTCCAGAAGAAGTCACCACAGAGTAATATTCAAAGCGAGTGCGCGCTTCAAATCAGAGTTAAGACATGTTATTTTGGCCTGTGGTTCTTCTTTATTTTGCGATATTATTCATTTCATAAAAGATTCACTTACATTCCCTAGACACATATTCTTTCTTTTATATCTCATTTTTGTCTATGGTCTGGGACAAGGGACCCCCAAGTTATTACTGTGAAAAATAAGTAAATTTTGAAAATCTGCATTTAAACATGATTTTGTAAGCACGATCAAAGAGGAGGATTATAGGTGTATAATACTTTCCAAAATCGATGAAATGTTGGTGTAGTTATTACAAAGACATGGCCATGGGGCGTCAGAAAAAGTGCCAGGGAAGCATTTTCATTGGAGGCTGCATCTTCGTAAGGTGTGGCCAGTGAAGCCTTTAACGGCTAGCGCCGAATGCGCGAAGCCGGAGGCGGGGTACGGAGGGTCCCCAGTGAGAATGTTTCGCAAATATGATTGCTCTTGCCGCCATTCTGGACCATGTCTAGAGAAAATCCTACGTCTACCAGGTATAATTCAAAATGCTTATGAAATATTTTTCTTAGGATGATTGCAAATTTAAGATAGTAACCGCAGTCGATTTCTTGAGAAATTGTGGTACTTGGTAGATGAAGTGAACAGCGAGAGGGGTCGCAAGGGTTTTGAAAATAGTAATTTACTACGCTACATGATGTAATAATAAGGCAGTTCCACAAAAGTTTCTCCACGACACCTATTTGCATTGTCTTCAAGTGAAAATGAATTGCAAGCTGGCGATACCTATATACAAGGGTAAGTTTCTGAGTTGTGTATGCAAGGAACATTGTGCGTGTAATGGCGTACATCTATAACTGCGAGAGTATCCCTTATTAAGACCGCGGCGGTAGCCTAGTGGTAGAGCATTCGCTTCGTACGCGGGGGTCCGGGGTTCAATCCCCGACCGGGCCATACCAACGACTTTAAAAATGGTACTAACTGCCGATGTGTGCGTAATGCTCGGCACACGCATTGGTGTTAGGAATGCCAAATCACCAAAAGCAAGATCACCAATCTTCCTTCACTCAAAAAGTTTGAGACAATCATACAATCCTGAATCTGTCGGGCTGGCTGTAGGGGAGCTACTACGATTCAAAGTGAATCATAAGCTGCGGCAGATCAGGTACGTCCGTCTGGGGCCTTTCATTAGGTGGCCTGGACTAGTCTCACTGGAACCATCAAGCTCATAAAGTTCCAAGGAACTAGGTGGAGCATTAAAGAAGAGATTTGCATTTGCATCCCTTATTTTGGTTACACCCCTGTGTCACGGGAGCCTACGTGAAGGTCAGTGTTAGGATAAGGGTTAGGTTAGATTAGGGTGAGAGTGTTACGGCTAGGGTCTCTGAACATAGAAACGTCAGAATAAAGAGACTTCGGAACAGAGTGCAGTCGCCCTCATCTCAGGGCTTCAAGTCACAAAAGTGTGGCTGGGAGCTGACCCTCTTGCTTTGAAAGAAATTTTAAATGAATTACAGAACAGGATTTTTCATCAACAATTGCCACTTGCCCCCAGTAGTCCTGCCTATGGTCTTGTGTTATCGTCCGGGAACTGTTTGCTACAACACAGACCATCATATGTATAAAACATGACTTGTGGTTAATCTGCAATATTTAAAACAACGTGGCTATTTTGAATCTTCTATGTAGTTCTTTGTAATCTGTTTCAAATATATTCTTTGATGCAATCAAAGTTTCCAGTTTTTTTCTTGCTGCCCAAATGTTATTTGTGTTTTAAATCTTCATTATGAGAAGAAAGCTTCAACGTTTGACTTTTATCTTCGAAGTAGTGAGATCATCTCCTGAAGGAAATCATACATACACAAGGAAAAATGTCAAGGGCGCCGCTTCCATCTCCTGAACCGGATCCTTCACCTGTCAGAGAAAATATAGAGATACATTACTGGAAGATACTATATATATATATATATATATATATATATATATATATATATATATATATATATATATATAGGTAAAAATGAAGTAGTAAATAGTGCTAAAAGTTTGTGAAAAATTCCACGACGTTTCGGGTTTAAACCCTTCATCAGGTGGCAAAAATGCAACTGATCGTTGACACGGCCAAACGTACAATTTAAAAAATACACAATAAAATTGGGCACGGTAAAACTCGGCTAGGAAAACAGACAGTGTTAAGTGGTTACCACAAGTCAAAACAATGCAGGAATTGCTGCGTTATAACAGTTCAAGTCTAACGTTCAGACCATGTGGGGACAGGGTTCCAAGTTTTATGATTAGGCGGTTTTCGGCAGCTAGGCGGTCATGATCGGAACCTCGACACGAGATGGTCGCCGAAACTATCAAGTCACGGATCGAGCATGTTGTCAGCAGCCTCCATACTTCAATCCCCCATCACGCTGCTTTAGCAGCCATACGCCATTACCTTGATCAACGCCAGGACCCTAACATCCCTACCACCACCTTTCTTCGCTTGACAGAACTAGTCCTCACACAAAATTGCTTTCAGTTCAATGGTCGTTTTTTCCGCCAAATTAAAGGAGTAGCTATGGGCACTAAACTGGGACCTTCTGTGGCCTGCCTCACCATGGGCAACTTTGAGGAGCAGATGTTCTCTCGATACACCGGGATCAAGCCCATACTTTATAAAAGGTATATTGACGATATTGTTGGGGTCGCAGTGGGTCCTCGAAACGATTTGAAAAAGTTCATTAACTTTGCTGAAAACGTTACTTACCCGGTTTTTTGAAATTCACTCACTGTATTTCCAACTCCTCAGTAGCTGTTTTTAGACACGGGAACTATTCCATCTCCGACCGTAAACTCAAGTCCAATCTCCACTTTAAGCAACTGACTCTCACCAACTACCTCATGTACCCTTCCAACCACCCCAGATCTTTGTACCAATTCGATTCCTCTCTCACAACTTTTTACGGGCCAGACGGATTTGTTCCGACGACCAGGATTTTGCTAAAGTTTCCAAGCAGGATTATTTCTTTCTGTTGAACAACGCCAGTATCAACAAAGAGTGCTCTCTGATGCCCCTGAAACGCATACAAGGAAATTGATAGAGCCTCTGCCCTTGGCCCCGCCATTGCCCCAAAAACTGACCATACACACCACCAGACGTATCCCGTTGGTCCTATCCTTTCACCCATCTGTAACTACCATGTACGTGGCCCACTATATCAACAGGAATGTAGAGACCCTCCGTCCATGGACCCATCCACCCGTGACCATTTCCCTGAACCCCCCCCCCCCATCACAGCAATTCAGAATTGAAAAGAACATATCTAAGCACTTGGTCCGTGCCTACAAATACAACCTCAAGGCAGTAGTGCCTAACACCCCAGGAACCTTTTTTCCTTGCAAAAACTGTGGGAGATGCAATACTTGCCCGGTGTTTGTCACTCTAATAGAAATAAAAACCCCTTTTCCATTGTAGGTCCCAACAACAACCGTTTTAACGTTCATCCAGCATTTTACCTGTACTTCAGCCAATGATTGTTCTAACGTTCTCGTATTGGTAAACGCTGTTAATATACTGTACGTGGGAGAAACAAAAAGTCGTCTTGCTGACCCGCGGCGACGAAAACAAGAAAAGTCACGGAGCACCTGAGGACAATCAAAAAGAAGGAACCTCCCATGGGTTCCGGGTAGCCACACACTTCAATCCCCCGTCAACATGCTAGATCCGTGACTTGATGGTTTCGGCGGCCATCTCGTTGTCGAGGTTCCGATCATGACCGCCTAGCTGCCGAAAACCGCCTAATCATGAAACTTGGCAACCCTGTCCCCCACATGATCTGAACGTTAGACTTGAACTGTTATAAACGCAGCAATTTCCTGCATTGTTTTGACTTGCTGTGTACCCATCTTAACACTGTCTGTTTTCCCTAGCCGAGTTTCTACCGGTGCCCAAATTTTATTGTGTATTTTTTAAATTGTACGTTTCGGCCGTGTCAACGATCAGTTGCATTTTTGCCACCTTGATTGAAGGGTTTTTTAAACCCAAATGGTCGTGGAATTTTTCACAAACTTTTAGCACTATTTACTACTTCATTTTTACCTACCTACTTCATAAGTGCTACGCAGAGTACTTTGACCTTATATATATATATATATATATATATATATACTATATATATATATAGTATATATATATATATATATATTCAGCTCGATTCGAGCTGAAGAAGGTCCTGAATAGATAGACGAAAGCTTCTCGACTCAAGGTTGGACATGTTAGCTCTTGGGCTCTGCCTGTCGCGGTTGTAATTCAAGTCTCTTCATCCAAGCTATATATATATATTATATATATATATATATATATTATATAAATATATATATATATATATATAATATAGATATATATATATAAATTTCTATATATAAATATATATACATATATATTATTGTGGTATTATATGTATGTATATATATATATATATATATATATAGATATATATATAATTATATCTTATTAATATATATATATATACTTTCTATATTATCATGAGAGAAACACCCTGGCATCCTATTTGGATCCTTTTGTTGGGAGTACATTGTTTGGGTATGTTGAACTTTCTTATTCTCGTTATATTATATATATATATATATATATATATATATATATATATACATATAAGTTAATTAGTTATGGTGTTAAAGCAAAAGCCTCTACTCAGAGTTTCACGCTAGCGCGTTCATCATGACGTTTACAAGAATAACGATTTTCGAGTTAGCCGTGTCGGTTTTTTAACCCTTGTCGGTGTGTCTGTTTTTAATCGTTGTCCGCCTGAGTGATTTTCTTGCGTGGGGTGTGATGTGGACATTGTGATAGGAGTTCTGATCGCTTGTTCAGGAGGTTGGGAGACCGGTGGTCGACAATTGCAACCTTTTCGGCTTGACAAAGTTTTCAAAAGCCAGACGAGTTCCTGTGGATGTTTGACCGTGCCAGTATGCACCAACGTATTGAAAATCGCGGCCATTCCGCTTGAGGAACCAAACAAGTTTGGAGAGCTCTGTTTCTTTTTCGTGACGTTCTAGGTTGAAAGATTTCTTGTGGTTTTTATACCTCTCCTTAAAGGGGCCCCCGGACATGCCTACGTATGTGTGTGTTTAAATTACTAGTAACTTTGGCCTTGCAGACGGTGGCTGGTGTCAGGCATTTCCCTTCAAGTGGGCAACAATCTTTGACCCTATTATTACAGCCATGGTTTGGGGCTGGTAGACCTTCTTAGAGAGCATCTTGGAGTTGTGATCCTCTATGACGGATTTTATGTTTTTCAGGCAACTGTAGCTGACTTTCACGATGGTTTTGTTGAAGATTTTGTGCAGCTTGTGATCCGGGGGAAGTGTTTGGCTAGGAGCTTGAGGAAGGTTCTACCAACATTTGATTTGACTGTTTTGCTGTACGGGTGGTTGAACCATATTACCTTCCAGTATGTCTTTGTCTCTTCGATCGTCTTTGGGCTGGTAGGCTCTCACCTGGGTACTCTAGTTTGTGAAGATAACCGCTAGAATCCAGTGCCTTTTGGTAGGCAGGTGCTGCAGCGTCAAAAGCTTCTCGATTGCAAGAAAGCTCGCCCACACATTTGTTCACCGCCTTGGGAATTTGGGTGGGTGATTTCACTGGGTGTGAATAAAGAGAGGGGTATCATTAGGTTTTCTGTCGGGGCTTAGATACCATCTTTCATGTTAAGGGTAACATCGAGGAAGTTAACGACGTGGAGGTTAGTCTCAATGAAAATTTTCAGGCCAAACTCGCTCAAGGTTTTAATGAAATCCTTACTGGCTTTGTCGGCGAGACTTACGGAGCGCGTTTTCAAGGATGCTAGGTCATCATCTCTGTAGAGGTCGACACCGGAGACATGACAGTGCCTAGGTTATTCAGAATGTACTGAGTAAAGACCGACCAGTTCACATACCTCAGCGCCATCGAAGCTGCCCATTGTGACATCAAAGGAGTTGGAGTTACCTCGTTTTGTTTAAGGGGTACCGTTGCTACACAAAACAGACTTTCTGGAATGCATGATGACAGAGAAGTCTAGTTCTGAGTGATGGGCACACGTGATTTTGCCCACGTCAGTGAGTTGCTGCTGAGATATGGAGGGGTAGAAGTCTACAATATCAAAGACCATACAGGTGCGAGACTGTTTATCCTTGAGGGAACTTAACCAGTCGATCACTGAGGAAGTGTTCCTTCACTGGTTCATCTTGGTGGCTGCCCACCAAAAACGGACACGGCTGACTCGAAAATCATTATTCATGTAGACCTCTGATGAACACACTTGCGTGAACTCTGAGTAGAGGTTTTTGCTTTTATACCACACGGTAACTAATTAACTTATTCTAGCACTTTTGTTAGCAAAATTGAGCACTTGTTAAGTCCTGTCATTTGAACGCTTTACAATATATATATATATATATATATATATATATATATATATACATATATATATATATATATATATATATATATATATATTGATGGGTTTGGTTTCCCGGTTTGCTTGCTTGTGGTTCTCTTTTCTTTTTTTTTTTCTGCCTTTGCTAGGCCTATAGGCTGCCTTTTTGTCTCCTTTTAGCCTTTGATGGTTTACATTCCTTTCTATTCTGTGTCTAGCTTTGTTTTAACTTTTATTCTTGCGTTGTACATTCCATTCCTCCCCCCCACCCATGCTGCTGTATTGAGTCTTCGTGTTCTCCCCCCCCCCCCCGTGTCCCCTATCCTATCATTTTATTAGTACGTTCCTGACGAAGGCAGCTTGCTGCCGAAATGTAGAGCCAGTACTACACCTAACTTGTTTCTCTTTTATATTCTGTGTTATGGTGTGATACTTCTTTTACGTATATGAATATACCTATATATATATATATATATATATATATATATATATAATAATATTATATATATATATATAATAGATATATATATATATATATAATCGGTAAAGAAGAAACTGTAAAACAACAGTGCTACAAAAATTGTGAATGGTCTGGATCTCGGAAGAGATACAAATTTAGCGGAAGGCTTGAAATTCGGTAAATAAAACAGCCAGAAATTGTTTTTTGCAAAGCTTTCGAGCAATACTAGCTTCTTCTTCAGTTGCAAGGTCAGAGACTGACAAGGAGGATATATATATATATATATATATATATAATTATATATATATATTTCAGGTCAGATTTATCTGTTGAGTTGGGAGATTAAAATGCTCAGCAAACTGGCGAAGCCTGGCCCCTATTAGTATGTATGCTCTGTTTGTGATTATTAAACCGTATAGTCTTAGTCTGGTAATATATATATATATATTATATAAACATAGGTATATATATATATATTATTATATAATATATATAATATATAATATATATATATTAGGGTGCGTGTATTAGAAAAGCCAATATATGGAAAACAAAAAAGCGAAGCAAAAAACGCTACTTTCATTTTCCAACTTGAATCCAAATGACTTGAACACGTACCAAAATATTTCGAGCGTCAACGACGTCTTTCAGTTGCTAATGCAAAGTTGCTCCAAGACCTTATGTAGTACCAGGCTCTGGGACATCTCGACTTGACTGTTCATAAAAAGAGGTCCCTTGTAAATATGGGTATATGAGGTCGTATGATGGATTTCATCTCTGGATTGATCCTTTCCTTGGGTGTTTTTAAACTTGCCATAGAGAATAATACATTTTAGGTCAGATATCTGGTGGATTGGGAGAGAATAAAATGATCAGCAACAGGGACAGCCTGGACTATTAGTATAGGCATGCTCTATTCTGGTTATTAAACCGTAGTATAATTCTGTTAACCCGTTTCACCAATGTACGTTAATTAGTGGTCAAAGTTTTACCAGTAGTGCATGTTAAAAAATATTATCGGGCTCGGGAATAGATTTACTGTCAATAACGTTTTCGAGATCTTCAACTTGAAATCATATGACAGAAAAATCGGGCGCCCTAAGTTTGCATGAGGCATATCGCAATGATTTGATTGATTTCAAGATTTCTTCTATTTCCTGAAGCCACCGGCAATTATCGGTTTACCAAGCTCAAAAAAACTTCTATCCCATAACATTTAAAATTATAAAAAGCTGCAATATTTTGGCACCTCTCAAAACGCTAACCTCAAAGATATGCCTATGTACAGACGTAAAGATACAGATACGTAATTCAACGAATCAGGGCCAAGCAAAAACTTAGTATTCTCGCATCATTAGCAATCGTCATATATAAGCCGAGTTTCACACAGAACGTACTACAATTCCTTTCGCGGCAGCTTCACACAATGAACCGAAGGTACCCGTGCTGCATGTTATAATTTTGGGCGGGAACTCCCCAAACAAATGTACAGTACACAGATACAGCGTGTTGCCACGTGGAAGCTCTCCGGTACATATACACGGTACGGTGTGATGCACTCGTTTCTTCGTGGCATGCGAGCTACAAGCACTGTGCACAGCCTACTGCCACAAGTTTGTTTACATCATCATTCATTCATACTGAGTACGCCTACTATTGCCTTGTATGGAAAATACTACGTAAAGTTCATTGACCAACCCTGATCTTGAAATCGGGCGACCCATTCAACTGTTAATGAAATTTCTAGTGCGATCGTTCAACGACACTAAGCGCCATTTTAAGGAATACATATTGAAGGAATATCACACTCTTCCGCAGGTATACAAGCTATTATCAGTACCGATACCTCTTCTGTAATATTCTATACATGGTATTGGGTTAATTTCTTATGTTTTGAAGAATTTTACCAGGAATTTTTAGCGCTCAATTTTACGTTAGCTGAGCGGGCCCTAGTGGAATGTTGTTGGAATGGGTTGTTTCAGGTTGTGCAGTGGCAACCCTTGGTCAGTTTACTCATCTCGTGTTAAATATTTTGTTGCATGCAATACAAATACGATGGCAAACGAACGCAAGGGGAAAAAATACACAGTAAAGGGCTAAGGGCAATGAGAAAATTTATTTTCTTGTTCACTGTGAGACCTCAAACAAGCCCCGCCCCCTCGATGGTTTCGATGAAATGATCGGCGAGTTTTTCGATGATTTCACATGTCACTTAAAATGTTAAACACGCTCAATGAGTGCGATGACTTTCGATGAGTTTCTTTGGGTTGAAGTGGCTGAAATTTATAAATTTATTACAATTGTTGGATTCGCACTTACAGATTTGTAGGTTAGTTACGTAGGTTCGGGTTTATGTTTTTCCACCAACCGAACCGAAACGAAATCGGTTTTAACCGGTCTTTCCCGTAAAACCGGTTTTCGGCACAGCCTTAGTTATAGTTACAAAAAAGAAAAGAGGAACATCAGGGCTTTAAATCAGCAAAGTCACCAGAGGCCGTGGCATTTAGATCCCTTTGTTTTGCCTTGCTGTCCCTCAAAGAGTCCCAACACTGAAGGCCACAATGACCTTGATTTAACCATATGGATGTTAACTTTGTATTTGGTGTACTGTACTTTCCTGGGTCTTGCCTGAGTTCCCCTGAAGTGAAAATTAAAGAAAAACAAGGAACCCTCACTCTTTGACAGTCAGTAAACTTGAAATATCTTTCAGTTATATTTTGACTTGTGGATATTTTGTATTATTTTTTGGGGTGTTTTACTTTTACAGAAGAGGACACATCAGAAGAGGAGAGCGAGAGGGAAACGCGACGTAAGAATTACCATCTCAGGCAGCACAGGGCTCCAACGAAACGATTTGAGGTGCCTGTGGAAGGTGAATACACTTTGTTTTCTTTTCCTGTAGGGCTTCCTCTGTGACAAAGTCATGAAATTCATTAAAAGATATTTAAATATTAACATTTCATTAAAGAACAAATGGAAATTCATTCAAATTGTGAAGGTGGCATATTAAAGGTATCTGTCATGAAAGTAAGGAAGCCATGAAAATAGCCATGGTTTGGCTTTCAATCTGTGGTGGTAATTTTTTGAGGGGTGCCCCCTAACCATCAAGCATTTATGAGGGGACTGTTGTTTGGTGCTTTTTTAGCTCAATACAGCAAACCATTCTTTATTTACACTAAACATGGCCAGTTTGGTCTGAAAAGTGGGTTTTTGGCCATGCAGAATCCTTCTTTGTAATGGTGTACAGGCCTTGAGTTTTAGATTTTCCAGGTGTGCTACAAATCACACTCCTCAGGAAATTAAGGAGTGTGGTAGGTGTGCTGTTGTATTAAACTTTAATAGATTTACCTGAGTTCCCATTCTTTATCTAAGTGTGCAAAAAAGAACACTCCTCACAGTGATTTGAAGCGAGTGGTTGCATGAAATTCAAGGCCTGGGTGTAGGGTTACAGATCTTCACTTCAGTCATGTGTTTGGAAAGTTTGGCCAAAGAGTTGGAATTGAAACTGGCACCCGATTTCCGATATTCTTTGTGCAAAGAGAAGATAATTGTAACTTTGCTGCATCTTGTAGTGAAGGCCTATATCTCAAGGGTAGTGTTTATGTGTTTTAATCTTATTTTTCCGGAAGCAGTTCGGATGCCAAGAAGAAGAAAGTCAGAATTAGAAGATGTGTTCGGTATTCCAAACTCGCCTATCAGAAGACGATATCCTAAGACAAGGAAGCACCTGACCCCGATAAGAAGTCCACGGTTCAAAAGGTACCATACAGAAAAAATTTTGACCACCTCGTCAAGTGTTTTATGAGGTGGTCACAAACTTAATCTTTTGTTTTTCCTGTACCTCTGTGTTGGTACATATAAGCCGAGGCTTTCTCTTTTCCAGTCTTATTAGACCTCCTGACGTAGATGCATCTTCCATATTCATTATGTTAGGATTTGCCTTGAGGAGTCTCTTCCTGCCATTGTCAGTCTTCCCTTCTCTACCCACGGCCGTAACTTAGGACTTAACCACAGCATGTTGGTTTTTAGTGTTGTGTGTACAGTATAAGAAGTATGTGCACTGCCAATACAATTTTGTACATAGTATGCCCAGCATAAAAGGATTCATGTTTCTACATAGCTGTTTCAAGGGAAGAAGATTCTAAACGTATTGTATGGTAGATTAAATTACAGTATACCCCTGAGAGCCATGATTCTGGCAGTTTATACCCCTGAAAGCTGCAATTCTGGTAGTTTATGCCCCAGAGAGCCATGATTCAAGTAGTTTACACCCCTGAAAGCCATGATTTTGGTAGTTTATGCCCCAGAGAGCCATGATTCTGGTAGTTTATACAACTGAGAGCTATGGTTCAAGTAGTTTGCACCCCTGAGAGCCATGATTCTGCTAGTTTATACCCCTGAAAGTGGTGATTCTGCTAGTTTGTACAACTGAGAGCCATGGTTCAAGTAGTTTGCACCCCTGAGAGCCATGATTCTGGTACTTTATACTCTGAGAGCCATGATTCCTCTAGTTTTACTATTCAGAAGCATATGAAGCCTCGTTTAGGGAGTCCTCTTGATAGGTATGTGGGTATTATCAGTGTGTTAGCACTTATCTAGCAGGCACTGGAAGTATTGTTGAATGATTGGCTGTGGCAGTAGGAAGAGATTTCAGTCGGTACAGTACTTCTGTGCTAATGTTAGGCTGGCACCTAGCAATGACACTGACCTATGTGTGAAGAGTCGACAACACCCATCACCACACAAATCCCCTTACCTAAATTATACCTGGATAATTCCTACCCTGAACAATTTCAAATTTTCTGGAGGGTTTAGTTGTCACGGTTGGGAATTCCATCGGGGGGGGGGGGGGGATTGTCACAGTTGGAATAGTCTAGGATTGATCTGGTAGCTAACAACATCTCTATGGGAGCAAATTTCCATGATTTTCCTATGTCTGCCCCTTGCAAATGTATGATTATGTGCATATCACATGCTACACTGGTGAGCTGAAGGTACTCTGCTTAAAGCTTGTCTTATTAACCTACTCAGACGTAAGCATCACGCCACCCATCACAGCTCATCAACAAGTTCAGAGGGCTCTGATGATGAGAGGAAATTTGAGAGGAGGAAGTCCAAGAGCATGGCCAAAGCTAGGATGAGGTAAGTTGGGTTGCAGATGTTTACAAAGAGACATAATGATTCACATGGCTATTTGTGACTCAAGAATTGCAATGTGAATCTGTATTTCCTATGCTCTTCCCTCTGGTGTGTTTTAAATCATTTAAATGTTGGTTTAATATTCGCTTATTAAGATGACGTAATTATCAATTGCCACTAAAGGAAGCTCTCAAACTATTTAATCCTTTGTATACCTGTTGGTAGTTAAGATAACACATTTCTGACAGAAACTCTTGGAACTGGATACTTACATTTTTACTATTATAATGCCTAGTTGTTTTATAAGGAATATCAAATTTGAGAAGTTAAAGAAAAATATTGTTTCGTCGTGTAGAAAATATTCATACTTGTATGTATGACTCACAGAAAAGGATAGACAACTCAAAGTAAGGTAGCTGTGTATCCTTATTTTCAAAAAATAAGGTTCCCACAGAAAGAAATCTACCGTTTTATAGCTCCTGAGTTATTTGTTCAACAAAACTTTCAAGTTATATGGTGCAACATTCATAACTCTTGTACCAGGCCTGGTTGGGAGTTTTTTGGCAGACGGGCAACATTGCCTGTCTTAGGCATCTTCAAATAAGTAATTTTGAAAGCCAGGACGGGCATTTAGGCGGGCACGGGCAATTGCCCTTCTTATATTGCCAGGTCTGTGTTGTACTAATACATCATAATATTGCAAGAAAAGGTTCTGTGAAAGTGTATTTGTCACACTGAATTGTTTCATAATGCCAAAAGCTATTTTCTGTCTGCGACATGCCGATGCAATTTAAAATGCAATGTTTCCTTTGAAAACTGGAAGACACATTGACAAAATGTAGCATTGAAAGGATAGTCTTCCTTAAAGGTTGGACAGAAAGAATACAGTTTGTGAACTAAAAGCTTGAAACAACAGTAAACCCTGCCCCAATGACTGAAATGGTTGTCCCCGTCCATTCAAGATTTCTTCAGGCCTTGACGGGCAGTTGTTTTACAACACTAGTGACCACAAACATGAAGGAAGCCTATGGCTTATAATTACCACTTCATGGCAGGACGTTAACCTTATCAACAATTTAGATCAAATTTGGTTCCTTTTGAAAGGCCAGTTCAGATGGGAAAACAAAAGATTGCTCTTAGATGAAAAACCTACCTTACTGTAAGCCCAGTGGAATTGCACCCTCAAACCTCCTGGTTGGTAAGCTTCATCAGTTCAGATGCTACCACCTTTATCTTGTTGGCCACAGCACCCGTTTCCAGGAAATGTGAGGTACTATTTCATAGAATTAGCTCCTTCCTGGTAAGATAACTCCCAGCTGCAATATTTGCTGAAATTTTTCAGAGAAACATTGTATTCTTATGGAGGAATTGTCCACACCTGTTTCCGTATGTCTATTGAAACTCTCTGCTATGTTCAGACTCAGTTGTTTTATGTATTCCCGTTGCAACTTTGACCTTCCCTCCAGATGTCTGCCGATGAATCTCACTGCTGAAGATGTCGCGTCTGGTGCTCGCAGGGACAGACAGAAGATTGGTTCCAGTCTAGCTGATGTTGATCCAATGAACATTGACAGCTCGGTGAGTACATAGGTGTGAACTAGGTCCTTCACTTATGGAATCCTGGAAAAGATTTCTGTCACAAAATTTGAATCACTGGTCTTGGAATATGCCTTTGGGGAACTCATTTTCATAACCTTACAAAAATTACATCACTGGGTGGGTGGGGGCAATGACAGTGAATGGCTTCATATTTTGCTTAAGAACCACTTTACACTCTTTAAAAGTATGCTCTGAGAATGGGGTAGGGATTCATGAAAAAATAGATTCTTAATGGTGCAAATGTTATGGGAAAAAACTGATGTCCCCTACAAAGAATTTTCTGAGACCAGTGACTATATTTTAATAAAGCATGAGGGGATAATGAGCAAAAGTTTGGAATTTTTTAAAATAATGTTTATGAAAGTAATTGAATTTTTCAGTGTTTGGTCAGGAACAGTGCAGATTATATCATCATTATTTGGTTATTCACCTATTGAACAGTTTCTGTCTGTATTTCTATTCTGTATTTCAGGTAACTTTTGAGAGTGTCGGAGGTCTTAACAAACATATCCAGTCTTTGAAAGAGATGGTCGTCTTCCCTTTACTATATCCAGAAGTGTTTTCCAAATTCAAGATCACACCTCCTCGAGGTGTTCTCTTCCATGGTCCACCAGGGACAGGTACTAGCATCTAGATTCCATTTACATTCAAAGCCTTTTTCTTTTGAGATTTATAGTACAAAATTTGCACACTGTTTCTCATGTAAAATAAATGTGGAAAATGTGAGTAATTTCCCCCCTTTAACCTACAAAAATGTAGAAAGAATACAAATTTAGTATGCAAATTTTAGAACACTTTCTAGAGCCATGAAATGCACAGCTCACTTGAATTTTGAGTACTTTTGTAAGTGAATGTCTGGATTTTGATGGAATGCATGTTTAGAAGGGCAAGGAAGGAGACATGCAGGTGGAGAGGGGGAAAGTTGGTCAAACAGGGAAACTTTGGTTCAGCATTGAAGGGTAGAATCATGTTCAAGGTAATTTGACATTACAGTTGTATACTTTCCTGTAGTCCTGGTTGTGCATTGTAATTTGATAACGTTGAACTTGCTTATTGTACAAATAGTTTTGGTATTCCCAGCTGCAAGCTTTTAAGTGAATCCTACTTGTCATTCTCCCTTTAACTTTTTGAATCTCCATCTTGCTGTTCTTTGTTCACAAAAATCATACTTTATCCTCAAAAAGAGTGCATTTTGGCATATTAAAAAAAATTGTATGAACAAGTTTTAAAGGACTTCTATCAAAATTGGTTAGTAGTCATAAATGAACACTTACAAAGGTCCTACTTTTGTTTTGATTTTGATCCTTTTTTTTATCCTACCTTTCCATGTGGGTCCCCTTGAAAGCCTGCTGCTATGGCAGTTAACACTTAACAAATCAAAGATGCCAAATGTTGTAAAGTTGGAAATTGTAGCTTTAATAATGACAGTTACAAATAGGTTTGCTAAAAAGGCATCTTGCAACCTCATTTTATAGATACATGAGTAGACCCAAACATTTCATAATTTTTTTGGTCATTTTGAAGGTAAAACGTTAGTGGCCAGAGCTTTAGCAAATGAGTGTCGAAGTGGAGACAAACGGGTAGCTTTTTTCATGAGGAAAGGAGCAGACTGCTTAAGCAAGTGGGTCGGAGAATCAGAGAGGCAACTGCGTCTCCTCTTTGACCAGGTAACTAGCTTCAGGATTATTTTGAGAATTTATGAAAGTTTTGAATGTGCAGTTCCTTCAGAGAGTGTTTTTTTTCTTTTTTTTTTTGTTAAAATCTCTGAACTAGCCATCCTATCCCAGGGCTGGAACAATGTGTAGTTCTTGTGAAGCAGATATCCAATATTTTCACATGTTGTCATGTACAAAAATGCCAAATTCCCATCCCCAGTTACCAAAATTTCCATATAGATGCAAAAATCTCCTAAGAAGCTTCCAAGATTTCCGGCTTTTTCCACCCATGTCTGTCCTATGGATAGAGAAAGGAATTCACCGTTTTGTAAATGCCCAAATCCATTTTGAATCCGTTTTCTAAATTTGCTTGCCTTTGAGTTTTGTAAAAGCCAATTTCTGCATTGTAATTCATACTGTAATTTACCTTAACATCGCTGCGTATGGTATGAATATGTCACACAAGGACAATGGAACTTGGAGATGTTTACATAATTTATGGGTTATGGAGCCTTGAATCACCAATAAGCTGACTCCAATGGCATGCTTCTCGTTTCAAAACAGTGACAAGTTACTGGAGTTGCGATATATTTGATTTATTTTTACCTTCTAAAGTTTTTTTTTCTTATCCGCTAATTCTCACGTTTTCCGTGTTATACACCAATTTCTGTGATTTTTTTTTCGTTTTCCAGTGAGCCGCAACTGGAAAAAAGGCTGTGGTCGTCTCGACTTGAACCAATTGGTTGGAAACTGGGACGTTAAACCTCATCTAACTAACTAATTTTTCGTTTTCCATAAAACGGTTAACTCCTGTCTCTACCCATGGACAGTGCTGCTACTAGTTGGCATTTTGACTTAATGTATTTTGTAGTGGAAACACTGCCTCAAACAGATATGTCTGTGTAATAATGCACTTACATGACTTTTGTCTACCTTTTTTGTTGACAAGCATTGTTTGTCTTTTCTGTTAGGCATACACGATGCGTCCGTCCATCATCTTTTTTGACGAGATTGATGGTTTAGCTCCTGTGCGGTCTAGCCGACAGGATCAGATTCACAGTTCCATCGTGTCAACACTGCTTGCTTTAATGGATGGTCTAGATAGCCGCGGAGAAGTGGTGGTGATCGGTGCAACCAATCGTATTGATTCCATTGACCCAGCTCTACGGAGACCGGGAAGATTTGATAGAGAGTTCTTGTTCCAGTTACCCTCTTGTGAGGTGAGATTGTTGGTTTAGCTTACATCCTAAGGCTATAATTCTCCTTTTTTAGGGTGTCTCTCTGGAGGGGCCAGATAATCCTGATGAAGGGTTCAAGTGGAGAGCAATCTCCCCATTGTATAATTTTTGTTTGTGAAAGTTGTTGACCATTCAAATTGGTTGTAATGGTGTTAATTACTTGGCAGTCTCAAACTGAAAACAAATTGTCAAAATTAGACAATACAAAGCCCTATTTTTTATGAAAATTTCAGGAGGGAGGGGGGGTGGGCAGGAGGGGGATGTTGCGGTGGTTTCTCATCTTGGTGTGGGGTAACTACCACGCTGGAGTAAAAAAATGCCTGCTCACAGTTCCAGTGTCACTGTTTAATCTCTTTAGCAAACAAAACCACTTACGAATTGCAGACTGTAAGTTCTATGTAGCAATAACGAAAAAAGGCTTTCTTGCAAATGACCAATGTACATTATTTTCGACTGGACTTGCATCAGTGCTTACTGAATACTAACACACACCATCACACCCACAACAGGTAATTAAAAGTGCTCATGGCTTTTGTAAAGAAAGCTAAAAATCCTGGCAACATAGGCAGGCTTCAGGACTTGGTTCTTGACAGTAAGCTACACACCACCAAAGGAAAGATACTGTACAGCGAGAAATTTTTGTGAGACTAATTTTTTCGTGATTCTGTTCCTTGTACACATATTTGCGGAGTGAAAAAATTGGCTGTTGCACCTGTAAGGATTAACCAACATAGTCTTTTGCAGGGTAACAAAAGTATTTTCGTTGGTCTTACATTCGCGATTAGCAACTTGCTTCTAGAAAAGTGCGACAATTAACCCCAGTGAAAATTTCCCACTATACAGTAATCAGAATTCAGTGTTCTTCATGTGAGGTTAACCAAGTTGTGTCACGCCATTGACTAGGGTAACCTTCTTGTTTCCATGTAAAGTACCTGTCACCTTCTTTAGACTTTAAAATTGTCCTTTGAAAAACAAAATCTTGTCCAAAGATCTAACAAGGACAGGATATGCATGTTTGTGAAATGTTAACTCCACTGAATTTTTCTTGTCTCATTTCAGGCTAGACGGAGTATATTAAGCATTCATACCAAAGAGTGGAATCCAAAGCTGTCTGATTCATTTTTAGCAGAGGTTGCTGAAAAATGTGTCGGTAAGAAGTACTTCTGCATTTTGTTTGAGATATCATGAAGTTATGCGCATATTGTACTCTTTAGGCATGATATTGCAGATTTTTGGCAAATAAGCCCCAGAAAGATGTTGAGGATGGGCAAAAAATGTAATGATTCAAAAATCACCCTCTGTAATAGTTGCCAACCAAAAACTGTAGGTCCTGTGGACCCCAAAATAGACATGAAAATATTTTAAGGGACATTTCCCCAAAACAATTATAAGAGACTTCCTCCCTATCCCCCAGAAGAAAAAATACATTTTGAACCCTGTATCACTCATGGTGGTACTCTCTGGACATGCAATGGTGCCCTTTGATATGCATTCAAGTACAGTATGCCTTTAAGAGTAAAGGAGAAAATGACCTTGCAGTTGATACTGACATGTTTCTAGCCCTGCTATTATGTCCTTGAAATTATTGCTTAGTATGTGGTTGATACATTCTGGGGTGATGTCTTTTCATTTATTGATCAAGGTAAAATGATTACAGGGTACTGCAATAGCCATAATTTGAATTTAACAAAGAATTTGTTTACATAGCCCTGCTAGTTCCAAGGTACAATATGGTGAACTGATACTAGACTTGCTGGCCAGTCATAATTTAACATTCTCTTTAACCAATACATGGTAAGTCAAAATCCTTGATTTGGCTTTGCCTTGATTTACCTATTTAGACATTTGAATGTGGAATATTTATGTTGTGACATTTCATGTATGCCAACTTGTGATGGTGCTCTTGTGCTTGTCAATAGTAGCTATGTCACCCCCCCCCCCCTTCATACCCAGGTGACAGGAGGGCTGTAGATCACCTTTGCTGGGTATTTCAAAATTATGTAGTTCCTGCCATACAGGGAATTGATGGTGCTTCTCTCTGAGATGTGCATTGTGAAAGCTAGAAACTCACCCTGGGACTTGCAGGAAGTTAGTCGGTAAAACTGTAGGATTTTGAGAGGACTTCATACCAAGTTTCAAAATATTCAGAGATTTTACGTAGATATTAGCAGGGGTGGGATGTGCAGCCAAATGATGCCCACCTTCCAGAACTTACATCGGTGTTAGCCAGGGATGGAACAAAGTTATTACATTTCCATAAATGTCGCCCCTGCTTCAATCTCGTCAATGCTCAGGTAGGGGGTGCCATAGTTGACAAGCATGCAAGAGGAAAGATTGGTAAGAGTGCAAGTGATGTTTCAGTAAGTGTTGGGTGACTGTTTACCTGCCCTTAAAGCAAGGTCACAGATTCATGCAAGATAAATGTATCCTTTCTTTCCTTAGGGTATTGTGGTGCTGATCTCAAAGCGCTTTGTACGGAGACTGCCCTCTATGCACTACGCCACCAATTTCCTCAAATTTATGCTTCCAAGGAGAAACTCCTGCTTGACTTGAGTCAGATCCAGGTCTCAGCCCGAGACTTTCACCTCGCTATGCAAAATATCGTGCCTGCTGCCCAGAGAGCAGTGGTGTCTCCAGGGAGGGCACTGTCCATTACAGTGAAGCATCTACTACAGGGACAACTGAACTTTATTCTCGACAAGCTGAAGAACACCTTTCCCATTGCCTTCAAACGCAAAACATCAGGTCCTCAAGGTAACTTGGATTTCAGTTGTATCAATTGCAGGGGAGCTGGTAGAACCCAGACATGGTGGTTTAGTACAGTTTTGTCAAAGTTGATGCTTTGAGTTCAAAGTTTTTTACAATTTTAAAGAATTTCTCAGTTTTAATTCATAAGACTCAGGAAGGAGTGGCAGGTTGGGTTTTTAGACCTGGGTTACAACTCTCCAAGTATTCACAGTAAAAATGTGTTAAAACAGGGCAGGACCAAAATATGTTTGGATTAGCAAAATACTTGGACGGATGTTTTGAATCCTGGCATCAGATATTGTGTGTGACGATCCCGGAGGCCAGAGGGTGTAGGAAGCCATAATAGATATGTTCAAATCACTTGTATAGATTTTGAATAAAATTAAGATCTTGACAGTTAGAGTTATCATATTTTAATCACCTGATCCAGGGTGAAGAGAAGGGATAGTAGTGCTGTGACAAAGAAGGATTTTTCAGACAGTGACACCTAATGCTATGTCAGGACTGGAATTAAAGGAAGTCCACAATGGTTATGGCCTGGGTGGCTTTTTGCCCTCACAGTGGCTTCAGGTCTGTCTAAAATGGCATTTTTTTTCAACACTTGGCCTTTGTGCTTTTCCTCAGAAAATACAAGTACATACAAGATAACTACAAAGTCAGATCTCTTTTCGGTCACCCTTTGAGGTGTATAATTATGCCTTACAAGTTGCAGGAGGATGGCCTTGCTTGTGTAATGTCTTACTTTCAGCCCTGCTGTATATATGGAGACAGTCAACATTATCTGCAGTATTTGGATTAAAGATATTGGTGAATGATATTTTTACAGATAATGGTCACAGCGACCCAGAGGATGTTGTTAGTGATATGTTGAGTGGAGACATCTTCGATGATGATGAGGGTCCCTGCATCTTTGTGACTCCAACTGCCAGGAAGAAAAGAAAAACAAATGATGGAGAAGCAAAGTCTTTCTTAAATTTCTCAAGGTGAGTAGTTGTGAGCAATAATCTGAGGATGTGATTGGTGTGTGAAATCATGCAAATGAATTTTTTCACACAAAAATGTAACCCTGGGCTGTAGCTGTTAAGCAACAGAGCAGATGATTGCCGACTTGTGTGAAGGCTTCCTTGTTTACTCTTCAACCCTTCCAAAAATATGACTCATAAGTATGTTAATTGAAAATACATTCTTGTAGTTTGTTGTGTTCTGAATTATTTATGAAATGGGGACCCCCTACCTAGCCCTTCCCTCCCTCACCAGCAAAGAGTCAAGTGGCTGTGCTTTGCAAGAGTAACTTCTTTTTCTGTGCCAATTTTGGTTTTGTTTTGTGGTTCAAATGTAAAGAGAAGCAGGGTTCCTGCAGTCATGGAAAACCTGGAAAAGTCATGAAAATTTGGAAAATTATTCCAAGGCCTGGAAAAGTCTTGAAAATTGTCAGAGAAATTGTCTGAAGTCCTGGGAAAGTCATGAAAATTCTCACAAAATGACATAGTTCCATTCTCACTAGTAATATGAAAATGTACTCTCCTTCATAATATCAAAATTTATTCTCTTCACCTCAAATTTAATACTGCCTGCTTGCCGAAAACTGCCGAAAAAGGTCATGGAAATTCTTTATTTGGTCCTGGGAAAAGTCATGAAAATTATTTCCGAGAAAGTGTAGTAACCCTGGTTTAGAAGCCACCAGAGTTACAGGCAATAAGTGATGTACCTGTATTGTGAGTTTCATTGCTATAGAATTGATAGCATTGCTACTTTGCATTTTATTTCTTTTGTATAAGCCAAATTGAAAGCTGTACCCTGTTCTCTTTTCATCCCTACAGCTCAGCGTTCTCTGCCCCCAGTGCTTTCCGTCCAAGGCTCCTCTTAGCAGGGGATCCTGATCAAGGCCACAGTACTCACATGGCCCCAGCTGTGCTGCATCGCCTTGAGGGTCTACCAGTGCATTGTTTAGACCTACCAACTTTGTATGCAGTCAGTGCTAAGAACCCAGAAGAATCGTGTGCTCAGGTAGATGTTCCTCTCAATATTTTTGAGAAGTTTCTGCAATATTTATATGGTTTTGATATTTCTTGAAAGTAATGTATTTAGTTTAAAAGAGCTGTGCCTGTAAAAACTAAAAAGCTTACTCTTTCTGTCCATGACATAGCTACTGTACATGTTTACATTATACAGTGCTTAATTCTGTACAAGAAATAATGTAAGATTCCCACCATTATTTTTTGTGCTTACCTGTACATCTTGAAAATGACCATGTTGGAATTTGTGAAATAAGTGAACCTAAACCATAGGTAAATTATTATGAAAACTTTCCCTTTGTCATGGAAATTTAAGTTTCCCATTAGTTTGGTGGATTTCCTTTGGGACCATATGAAATAAAACGGATGATTGGTCTTGCAAACTGATTCACATCAAATGGATGCAAAGTGAAGACAAACATTTTACTCTGTATGTAGAGTTGTTGATCTCTTGGCACAATTAGTGGTTCTGGTAGCACATACATTTATGTACCCCTACATGAATCAGCTCATTTCAAAGCTTACTGGTTGGACTTGATCAAGTCTGAAAAATTCTCAAATTTCATAATCTCAAATGTTTGAGAACCGTGTAATTTCACAGTCAGTGTTTGTTTTGTATGTTTTTAGACTACACTGTAAAATAAAAAAGTATTCCATTCACATTTTTAAGTTAAAAGCAAAGAAAATAATCAGTCAAAAGTCTGTGTTACTCGGAAAGGTGGGTTTAGAAGAGCAGTGGTATGTATCAATGACTGAAAGATTTATTCACAGTCAGGGGTAGTGAAAATCTTGAATACTTGCCAAAACTTTACCAAAACTCTTTGTAAAGAGGAAAAATGTACAAAATTTCTCATTTTGGGAGAACAGCATCACAAAATGCTGCCTTAAGTATTACATGGTTGTCAACTAATGGTCCCAGAGATTTAAATAATAGCCACAGATACACAACACAAAAAACATTGCAAGCATCTTACTTAAAGACCTTTTATTATGATACCATGTATCTTCAATCTAATAAATATTCATGCTTAAATAATCGTCAGGTTTGTGAAGTATGAAAATTATTCGTTAATAAAATTTTCAGGAGTAGGTATGGAGTTTCTTATTTATACTACATGTATGTAGTGTCATATTGCTTCTTGAAACTTGACTATTTCAATTTAACGTTATTTTTCGTAATTTCTCTGCATTTCTACTCTGCTAGGTATTTCGTGAGGCAAGGCGTACTGCACCTAGTGTTATATACATGCCCCACATTGTTCAGTGGTGGCAGGCTTCAGGTTATACTTTGCAGGCGACATTCCTCACATTGCTGCATGATCTACCTCCAAACTCTCCCATCCTCCTGATAGCTACTGCTGATTGCTCCCTCCAAACCATTCCAGTTGAGGTAAGCATTTCATATAATTCTTTTAAGATACACTAAGCTTTTTTGGTAAGGTGTTTTAGATTTGATGCAGTGATACTAGGCAATGTGAGGAAGGTACACACATTACACAACTTCCAAGTAAACAGTTCATGTAGATTGTAGCCAAGGGCATGGAGTTAGAGTTAGATGAGGTTTTACGGCTCAGTTTCTAACCAATTGGTTTAAGTCGGGCCAGCCACAGCCTTTTTTCCAGTTGTGGCTCACTGGCTTGTTTTCCCTACACCATTGCTTATGCTGAGCACCAAGCACAATGGCAATAGGTTCCATTTTGAAAGCCTTTGGTATGACCCGGCCAGGAGTCAAACCCCAGACCTTCCGGCTGCAAGTCATATGCTCTAACCACTTGACCATGCAGTCGGCCTACCAAGGGCATGGAACTGTAGTACCAGTGCTTACCTATGAACTAGAAATCAAATTTGCCAGTACTGTGAAAGAGCCCATTTAGAGGGGCTTGTTGAGTTAGTTCCTGAATTTCATTATTTTTGTCACACTTCTTGAGTGTTACTCGCATCTTGATGGTAAAGGGTCAAACTAAGAGATTATGAATGTCTAACACACAGCTAAAATAGTGATGATAGGGTAATTAGTGATTTAAATCATTTATTACAAATTTGAGACTAGACACTTTTACCATTAATTATATGCAAACCCCATTTAAATACGAACAATGAGTGAAGCTTATACCAACTTGGCCGACATTCTCTCAACTTCTCTTATGAACAACTGTTGTGATCAAGTTTCCAGTTGTAAATACATGTCATATTTTCCAGATAGGTGGTCTATCAAGGGCTTGTACAGACATCGCAAACTATGAACCCTAAAGCCCATGAAAACTACAAGTTTTCGGTAATAATAGGAAGTGATAAATGGCTATCGAGGCTAATTAGAAGCATTGTTGTGCAATAATTCCTTTCACGAAATATTCAATATCAACTCAATCAGCCTTTAAGAACTGTCTTTACTCTGTGTTTTGCTTTTTAATACAGATAATTAATCTATTTGGTTCTTCTCGGGAAGTCTATACCATGAGGAACCCTACTTCCGATGAGAGGAAGGCATTCTTTACCGATTTGATCCTGATGGAAGCTGCTAAAGCTCCACCTCAGAGAAAGAAATTAGGTGAGAATATGTGTGAAAGTAGGATTCCTGTACATATATACATAAACTCTTGTATCGTTTAGCTTAAAGGCAAAATGCAGTCCCCCCAATTTGAATAAGTGTACCCTGTCATCCTAATTCAGGAATGGCTCCTATTAGTCATGTGAAAATGTTGTTGGTTATTTGTTATATTCAAGCAGAATAACTCCTTGGTTAACCTTCAATATTCAGTGTTCTTGTACAGAAATATGATGAAAGATACTTGTGAGCAAAGTAAGAGGATTTTCGTAAGATTTCGGAGATTTTTGAAAAAAAATCAGGGGCGACTTTTTCTCCTTTAAGACATCAAAGAAACTGACATGTAAGGAACATTCAACTGAATAAACAATCAATGGAATTTTTAGAGTGGTAGAGGTTTGGGGTAGCAACAGTATGCCCTACTAAAGAAGTGGGAAATGAATGAATGAATCATCAGTATTGTGGAATGCATACCTGGAAACTGTTAGAAACCCTCCCCAACAATTGCCACTCGAGCAATTTCAAACATGGACAATTTCTCCTGGACAGATTGTCACTCATAACAGTTATCCTTCAGACAACTTCCCTAATTGAAAATCTTGATGTGTCCCCGGTGAGAATTGTCCGGGGTGGAAAATACGGGGGTAGGAATTGTCTGGACTCTGGACGCAGATTGCCAGTGGAGGTTGTCTTGGCAGAAATTTTAGGAGGGGGGGGGGTGGGATTGTCTTTGGGAACAGTAGAATGTCAATGTGGTACTAAATAGTGCATTTCTGCTCTCTGAAAATGTACATGAAGCAAGCTTGGTAGACCAGGTTTTATGTCAGGAATGGTCTTTTTAAGTTTGCAGTACTGAAATGGAAAAAAACCATGAGAAAGCTTTCTTTTAATACCAAAATCCCAGATATTTGACATTTTTTACATGTTCAAAAGATTGGGTTAAATTGGTTCAATTTTAGTGAATGTACCACAATACTTAGGTACCATGGATATTAAAGTGTCATGCTGCAGGTACAGGCATATGCTGTATTACTATACACATATGACAATAGCAATGTAAATTTATCCTGTTAATTGTTGTATAGGTATAGCACAGTGTTGTAACGAGTCATGACTCGAGTCGCTAATTTTCAGAAGGGAAATGACTCCAGCAATTGTGTCATAATTTTCCTCATAGAGGTCACTGACTCGAGTGGCATTAAAAGTAGTAAATGACTTGACTCGACTGCAAAATTGAGTGACTCGTTACAACACTGGTATAGCCACAAAGCATGGCTAAACCACGTACAGCCGGAGGTTTTGACATTGTGCCTTTTGTAGTTAATATTGGATCATTCCTATGCAGACAGATATGATTCCTGATCTGCCAGAGTATATCACGTATTCTATGAACCTGTCCTGGGGTTTCATTGACAGTTTATGACTTAAGTTTCATGCGTTGTGGATTACTGGTCATCAAACTTTTGTCTGGAAGGTTTTGATATGACCAGTGTTACAAGTATTTCAAAAGTGGTATTTTTTTAACATCACATCAGAACCCTACATAGCAATCATCTCTCCTTGAGCCTTCCCCCCCCCCCCCTCCCCCCTTTGATTTGTATGCACATGATAATGTTGCAGCACAGACTATGTCGGTTGGAAAGCTTGCTTTGTATTGAAAATGAGTTTAAACTTTTAGCTTGTCAATTAGGAAAGACTTGGATAGCTGAATCTTTTGTGTGTACAGGTTAAACCCTTCTTTCATTGTTCCTGTCTCTTTGGTCCTAATTTAGGTCAGATGCAAAATGGGTATCCCCATATTTCAGCAAAATCAAAGTACACATGTCAAGGTCAAAGGTCAGAGAAAGTTCAGTTGTGAAATAGCCTGATAATACAGTGTTAATCTCAGTTGAAAGTTGGATTATAGATGCAAAATGAATATCTTTAATTGTTAATAAAGTCAAGGTCACACATTCAAGGTGATAGACCAAAATATGAAGTAACATACTTACATAGCCTGAAAATTAGGATGACCTGTCTACGCCTTTGGCCCTTGTGTTTTTATTATATGTATGCTCTAAGTGTTTTAACTATTTTCTGATCTTTTTTCTTTAAATGCAATAACTTGTACAGCTGCAAAAGCCTTGGAAGTTTTACCAGTGGCCGTACCGTCAGAGCCACAGACGCTGACAAATGAAGAGGAAGCAAAATTGCGAGAATCTGAAGAAGCCACCCTTCGTGAGCTGCGTATCTTTTTAAGAGATGTTTTATCAAGGTTGGCCATGGAGAGGAAATTTAGAAGTTTTGCAAAAGCTGTTGACCCAGACGAAGTGAGTTTTGTGATTATTTTGAATAAGTTGGTAGTAGTGTTTGCACCGGGTACCCGATCGACTATGTCAGGACCCGGTTCTGAAATTGCTACCCGGATCCAAAGTTTCACTAACATAGATTGCACGTGTGACAGAACACCTAACGTTACTTTTTTGTGGCAAAATTTATCACGCACACGCCTTAGAACACTTGTCATGCCCATACGTAAGCTATGTTGGTGTTATGTTATAACAATGTGCAAAACAAACTTTATTAAGACTTTACAACAGACTTAAAGCCTAGCAGAAGTTAAATTTTCGGGTACCTGGGTACCCGACCGACCATCGACTTCGGGTACCCGGTTCCGAATTTTGGACCCGGTGCAAACACTAGTTGGTAGGCAGGATTTGTAAAAAGAACTGAAAGCAGATAGGCTTTGTATGGTTATGAAAAACCCTGGTAAAACTTGTCATGGAAAAGTGATGGGATTTTGTCATTTAGTAAAATGCTCATTGAAAATTGCTGTTTCAAGGAAAAACTCATGGGAAATTAGTGTTGTGCTGATTATGAGTTCCTGTTATCACTATCGGCAAAGTTAGGAATTAGTTACGGCAATCATTATTATATGGGCTTTGGATCCCAACTCCCCTCGCTTTATTGCCAGTATTATGAATATTTGCAAGGTTCAGCAAACTGAATTTTCCAAAATGTACACAGGAGAAATCTTAGGGTGACCTAACCCTAAATCGTCACCTGCAAAGCCAGAGGTAAGAGCATTATCACTATTTTGTCAAAGGTTGGCAAAGAGTGGCCTTTGAAAAGTGCTAGTAACATTGTAATGCCTGTCTAGTGCTGCGCTCTATTAGTGTATCCTATCTTACAAATAGAATTCCGGCAGGTTCGTTTGGTGTACACTTCTCACAATTCGTGTTGGAGATGTGTAGGATTTTTCAAAGAATCTTGCCCTAAACTTCTAATTTTCAACATACTCTCTGAAGAAAGTGCAGTATTGTACTGTATAACTACTCAAATGGTGGTCTTTTAACATTTTTTCTGTATGAAATTCCACTGGC
Organism: Holothuria leucospilota; assembly: GCA_029531755.1. NCBI lineage: Eukaryota > Metazoa > Echinodermata > Holothuroidea > Aspidochirotida > Holothuriidae > Holothuria > Holothuria leucospilota. The sequence continues at coordinate 23,321,811 of CM055976.1, read as the reverse complement.
CCGCTTGGTGGTGGATTTATAGCTTAAATGGCTTGTGTATTTTGCTCATGCTGCTTAAAGGTCTGAGGATATACTGCACTAAGAATAGCCAGTACACCAATGACAAAGGATACTTTGCTTTTAGTGTAATCTTCATTTATGTGAGGATTCATGCTACAAATGTGTACATTTCATCTGCCATGCATCGAAAATAGCATGTTATCGTTCTTGTACTGTTTGTATCGTCAGGTACCAGATTACTTCGCGGTTATCAAGAATCCGATGGACCTATCCACTATGATGAATAAAATTAATATGCATGAGTACATATGTGCCAAAGATTTCCTTCAAGACATTGACTTGATTACCAGCAATGCATTGGAGTATAACCCAGACAGAGATCCATCTGGTGAGTTCAATCAGTATTTTTGGATAGCCTTCATTAAAGGTGAAATATTTGATTTGGTATTACTGTTGTTGCTTTAATTTCAATCCGTTTATCTGTGATTAGCACCTATACTGTGCAGATATATTTCCTTCTTAAAATTGCCTGCTCTTTTAGTGAAAATTTAAAACTGCCAGTTGCACTGTTTCTTTCCTGTGTAGCAGTTAGTGTAAATGCCATTGCAAGATTTACAGCTTAATCATGTGGAACCATATTGAAGGAGGTATTAATGGCCAGCCCACCCCCTTTCTCTCCTTCCCTCCCGCCCTTTTGCATTTTTCTTGGTCCATGCTCACACACTGATACACTTTTGTTCCCATATTATTACTGTTACTTGGTGACAAGCTCCATCTTCAAGTCATCCAGTAACCCTGTAATTGCTGCAGGAAGCATAAACCAATCCCGATCATCTAAAAACATATTCATACATGTTGTACCATGAAAAACAGGAAGGAGAAAGATATCATGGGCTACCCCCATCTCCCCCCCTCTCCCATTCCCACTCCCCCCTTTTGCATTTTCATGTGCTAATGTTCTCACACTGATAAAACTTTTGTTCACATTAATTACTGTTCGTATACTGCCTACACCACATTGATGTTGAAGTACCCGCCTTTCACTTGTTTGGTAACTCGAATGTATAAAAATATCAAGTTGTGACTTATTTCATAAACAGTCGCAAGGCATTGTAAAAACAACTTTACTAAGCCCACTGTCGATTGTTGCAAATTAATTTGATGCACCTTACGTGCGGAACGTTTTTCTTCAGCCATTCCTGGAGCTTGTACGCTAGACCTAACGATTTTAAAATAACTGCGTCTCATGACTATTCGCCAAACGTAGACTAGTGCCGCCGTGCATGCAGATGCAGTGCTTGCTTACCTCGCACGGGCACCGCAATATACAGTACGCGTAGGATTGGTGGACACAGCAGTCAGAATAGTAGCGCTTGCCCAAATGCATATACGCAAGCATGCAATCACATGGAGGTGAATGAATAAAATAAGCTTTTTGTTTGGAGGGATTTGACAGCAAGAGACATCATATAGGCTACGCGTGTGTCTTTCAATCTTCTCTTAAAACTACAGAATATAGATACCTTGAACTTTGCATCGGTCGGGTACTTTGTGTCGGTCATGCAATACAAAACATTCGCCATAGGCTCAACTACGTACGTACGTACTAACATGCGTACTACCTACACAAATACCATGTAGTCGTATGTATTAAAGTATGGTACTAGTCGACGTTGCGAATAGCGATCAATGCATCTTGTCCCGCTACGGCGGCTAGTCGACGTGCGAATAGGCCCACCTTTTACATATGGAGCTATAACACAGCCTAGGCGAAGTCTTTTGAGCTGCGCAAACACATTCCGCCCGCGAGACTCATTTTTTTCCCCACAAGGTTATGGGTAAATTTGATTTTCATTCTCGAAGTTTGTTTCAAATCATGTTAGGGTTATTACTTAGGTTTGGTTTAAAAGGACAGGGTTACTGGCTGTTCTTTTCATAATCCGGTGATCATGAAATACAAGAAAAGGGTCGAAAGCTGTCATTTTTGGATTAGGGTGTGCCCTATTTCCACGAAGCTTCATTGCCATTGGCCTAATTTGCCCATAATCCTCGGTGGAGAAAAAAAATTGCGCGCCCCGCGAGTAGTCCCTCATCTGTATTTGGTAAACGGTCTAATCAAGCGGAGTGGCCCATTGTCGTTCTGTACACTGACATATCAATCGTTATCGGAGTTTTGCTGTTCTCTGGTGCACAGTGTCCCTGTATGTAGAAATGTCTTGACCTAAAAACATAAGATTGTTAACCCGGAGTACATGTAGTTTGAACCTATTAGTGCTAGTGTGTGCAAAATAACGTTCGAAGTAATAGAATTCTGTGAAGGTGACTAGCGATATATTTGGGGTGTTTTTTTTTCTGTCGAAGTTTGTGTACGTAATGCAATTAGCTTACGTATCACGCGGACAAGACCCATCGGCTTTTTTTCGTTTAGTTCTGTATCAAGCACATGAAGTTTAACATCTTATCCCGCACTTTGCTGACAATCATGGGTAATTTTGTCGACGATATTGCCAATGAAGCAATTATCTATCGATACCCTCGACCTCAGCCATTTTAATCTGGACGGTGTCCATCCACCAATACTTGCACTAACTGCCTGAACGGTAAGAGGATAAGACTCAAACTTGAAAGGAAATAAGTCCCGTGGCGCAGTTTTGAAGAATTACCTTTGGGCGAGAGGCAAAATAGCCGTTTCACTGCGTCTCGAGTTGGGGATTTAATGCCGTCCTGGACAACTGCGAGGAGACGCATAAGAAAATTAAGATAAGGCGCCTAACATAGATTGCAAGTGTGACAGAAAACCCAACATGTTACTTTTTCGTGGCAAAATTTATCACGCACACGCCTTAGAACACTTGTCATGCCCATACGTAAGCTATGTTGGTGTTATGTTATAACAATGTGCAGAGCAAACTTTCTTATTAAGACTTAACAACAGACTTAAAGCCTAGCAGAAGTTAAATTTTCGGGTACCTGGGTACCCGACCGACCATCAATTTCAGGTACCCGGTTCCGAATTTTGGACCTGGTGCAAACACTAGTTGGTAGGCAGGATTTGTAAAAAGAACTGAAAGCAGATAGGCTTTGTATGGTTATGAAAAACCCTGGTAAAACTTGTCATGGAAAAGTGATGGGATTTTGTCATTAAGTAAAATGCTCAGTGAAAATTGCTGTTTCAAGGAAAAACTCATGGGAAATTAGTGTTGTGCTGATTATGAGTTCCTGTTATCACTATCGGCAAAGTTAGGAAATAGGTACGGCAATCATTATTATATGGGCTTTGGATCCCAACTCCCCTCGCTTTATTGCCAGTATTATGAATATTTGCAAGGTTCAGCAAACTGAATTTTCCAAAGTGTACACAGGAGAAATCTTAGGGATGACCTAACCCTAAATCGTCACCTGCAAAGCCAGAGGTAAGAGCATTATCACTATTTTGTCAAAGGTTGGCAAAGAGTGGCCTTTGAAAAGTGCTCAGTAACATTGTAAATGACCTGGTCTAGTGCTGCGCTCTATTAGTGTATCCTATCTTACAAATAGAATTCCAGCAGGTTCGTTTTGGTGTACACTTCTCACAATTCCTGTTGGAGATGTGTGTAGGATTTTTTCAAAGAATCTTGCCCTAAACTTCTAATTTTCAACATACTCTCCTGAAGGAAAGTGCAGTATTGTACTGTATAACTACTCAAATGGTGGTCATTTAACATTTGTTTTCTGTATGAAATTTTCCACTGGCCCCGCTTGGTGGTGGATTTATAGCTTGAAATGGCTTGTGTATTTTGCTCTATGCTGCTTAAAGGTCTGAGGATATACTGCACACTAAGAATAGCCAGTACACCAATGACAAAGGATACTTTGCTTTTAGTGTGGTCCTCATTTTATGTGAGTGGATTCATGCTACAAATGTGTACATTTCATCTGCCATGCATCGAAATAGCATGTTTATCGTTTCTTGTAATGTTTGTATCGTCAGGTACCAGATTACTTCGCGGTTATCAAGAATCCGATGGACCTATCCACTATGATGAATAAAATTAATATGCATGAGTACATATGTGCCAAAGATTTCCTTCAAGACATTGACTTGATTACCAGCAATGCATTGGAGTATAACCCAGACAGAGATCCATCTGGTGAGTTCAATCAGTATTTTTGGATAGCCTTCATTAAAGGTGAAATATTTGATTTGGTATTACTGTTGTTGCTTTAATGTCAATCCGTTTATCTGTGATTAGCACCTATACTGTGCAGATATACTCCTTAAAATTGCCTGCTCTTTTAGTGAAAATTTAAAACTGCCAGTTGCACTGTTTCTTTCCTGTGTAGCAGTTAGTGTAAATGCCATTGCAAGATTTACAGCTTAATCATGTAGAACCATATTGGTTAAGCCAGATTGTGCCCTACAAAAGGTGTGCTTTGTAAGCCAATATTTATTATTTATTTATTAGTCATTTCTACAGGGCTCACTTCTACATGAATGTAATCAGTGGCTCTTTACAATCTTAAAACAGTAAAAAGTTACAAAAACAAAAAATATGTATGTAGTATTATCTATGTTGATAATGTTCTTGACTTCTATGGGTTGTCCTTGTACAGTATGGTGCATGTGAATCAGAAATTTGGAGTGGGAAGGTGGATGGTTAGGTGTCTAGACTTGGTCAAATATTCACATGGAATCAGGTCAAAAATCTAGTTAAGTAATTTCAATTGGTAGTTTGTTACATTGTCCATTCCTAACAAAAGCATAAATGTGCAGTAACATGAATATTTTGTAAGGGCCCTGAAAATGGATAACAATCTGGTGTTTAATATGACACCCCTTTTAATTGGTTCTCTTTGGTTTGTCCATGAGTGTTTTCTTTTGTTTATTTCCAGATCGTCAAATCAGGAACTATGCATGTGAACTGAAGGACATGGCATATGCAATTATTGATGCTGAGATGGATTCCGACTTTGAACAGATGTGTGTTGACATCACAAAATCACGTGCTGCCCGTGGTGATGTTGTGAAAACTAAAGATGCACCTTCTTTTTATCGAACTCTGCCTCAGTTGCAACGACAGCAAGCACAGGAAGCTGCCAAGAGAAATCCAGCCCCTCATCCCAGGGTAACAGCACCCCGCCCAAGGACCCCAGGGTCGCCTCTTCGCCCCTTGAAGAAGCGGCGCAAGTCAGCTTGGGCTCGAGGTTGCATCCCTAAACCCAAAAAATATCCCAAAAAGAAGCAAGAAGAAAAGGAAAAAGATGAAGAAGAAGAAGATGGCAATGAAACAGAAGTGGAGAACGAGGAAGAGAATGGAGAGGGGAAAGAGGAGGAAGAGGAGGAGAAGGGGGAGGGGGAGGAAGTTGAGAAAGACAATGAAGGTTCAGATGAAAGCAAAACAGACATTGATGATGAAAAAGAGGAAGGGGGAGATGGATCTGAAAGTAGTAAGGAGGGGGAATTGGAGACAGAGGAAGGGGCTCAGGATGAATCTGTAAATGGGAATGACGGGGATGTAAGAGAGGCCTTGACAAATGGATTAGATGGGGACAGTGGGGAAGATGACAGTGAGAGTGTGAAGAGCGCCCCTATCAGTAAAAGGGATTCCAGGGGAGAACTAGAAGAGGCAGCATCTCAGGAGGAGAGTGCAATGGTGAATGGAGGTATTGAAGATGAGAGCAGCCGAGAGGGTATGGGAAATGGTAAAGACGAGAGCAGTAATGATGGCGTGGCAGATGAGAGGACTAGAAATGGTGGTGAAGAGGAGAGACAGAGGGAAGAAGATGTTACTAGCAGAGAAATAGATGCGACACCCATCACAACCAATGGTGAGTCTGAGTTTATTTTGTTCTCAGGGTCCAAAATAACTGAAGGCTTCATAGGCCATGTCTGTCGGGCCTTTGTACTTTGCCATTATGCTCCTCAGAACTTGCAAATACCTTAACCTGTTGTTGCAATAATATCCTTCAGTATCATTCTTTTTGCTTAGCGCCCTCAGTTTTCTAATTTTGGCCTGTGATTCCCATTTTCTCTTTGTTTGGTACTCTGGCAAATTTCTTCAAGCCAAAAGAATTTGGCTCAGGCTTGCCCTTTTGTGGTTGTATTGAGTGCTGGAAATACAATGAGTGAAATGTAATACTGTATTTGCTGTAGTAAGTCAGAGAGGGAGGGCAGGGGTCGAAATTTAATTTTTTTTGCTGCTGTTCCACAGAACAGCGCTTTTTCCAAAATTACTTTTCCAGATCAGATTTTACTGTTCCGGAGCAGAGTTCCTCGCCATATGTACAGTTCGTGCAAACTGCAAAGGTGCAAATTGCTGTCTATTGTATTTGAGTGGTATGACTGCACGACTTGACCGTAACGTGGGAAGGGTGAATTTTCGCCTGCAGCAGGGATTAGCCAGTGGGATATCCTGATTTTCTTTTGGTTCTTATTTTTTAAGCACAAATTTATAGCCAAGAATCTTGCATTGTCCCGAGACCTAGCACTGCAGTGGCCCAAAACCTACTGTAGGATTAAATGCACTCAAAATTCATGCAGAAGGCACAGCAAGCAAGGCAAGTGGGATTTGAGTGAGAGCAATAAGTTCCACGGTAAAGGAATATTTTTGCTTGATTCATCCTTTGCATTGCGGTTTATGCTATAGCAAGCAATGAGTGGGTCTCCAACATATGAGTGCCATACTATGGTTATTTCCTCGCATTCAAATTTCAGTGTAATCGTTTTCTGTCTATCCTTTGCCATAAACCTTGATTCAAGCATTATTCCACACAGTAATCAATTGGAAGATCTTGCAGGAAAAGCAAACACTTAGGAACCCTTGCTTTGTTGCGAGATATCAGCAGTCAGAACTGCTTGTATTGTTTCCAAGTTTCGTGCTTAGTTTGATAGCTTGATGGTATATTAATACAAAACCCTGTAAACACAAAGTGAAGGAATTCAATGCATAAGTGTAAGAGCTGATTGGAACACGACCGCACAAGACAAGGGGTGATGCAAGATACCTTCGCTTGCGTGGCAATAAATGACATACTGTACTAAAAGTGTTTCTGCATTTGGTAGTAAAATTCAGTATGTGCGTTTACACAGTACTGTACCATGCAGTATTGGGAATAACACGTGCAAGTGTAACAGACTTTTATTGATAACGGTGGAACGAGATTGCATTTCATACTTAAGCCAAAATTTACTGGGATTTTTTATATTCACAGCATCATTACTTTATCAGAGATTAGCATGTGTGTATATTTATATGCACTTTGCTTCTTGTGGAAAAACACTGTTCCACGGAACAGTGGCTTTTGAAAAGTTACTGTTCCGGCATTAAAAGCACTGTTCTCGGAACGGCGGAACAGTGGGAATTTCGACCCCTGGGGAGGGCCATCTAGTTGGTCACAGTTTTAGTATCTTTGCAAGAAAGGGAAGTGTAATGGGACCCTTCTGTCTTCCTGTTTAATTTTTTCTTGATTTTCTCTTTATCAATATAAGACTTCCCTTTGGATGAGGAAAGTAGCCGTAAGATAAGTTGGAACACAAAACTCCATGTTGAATTAACATTTGAATTTGCTCTTGAGCACAAGGATGGTACAGTATGTGTGTATGAATGTATATATGTATGTATGTATGTATGGGTGTATGTATGTATGTGTGTGTATGTATGTATGTATGTATGTATGTATGTATGTATGCATGTATGTATGTATGTATGTATGTATGTATGTATGTATGTATGTATGCATAACTTTTGCATTGGTTGTCATAGGGATCATCTCCTTTTTCACTGTTATTTATGATTTTAAAGGAGTGTCGTTTTGGGGTGGGGAGGGCAGAGAGCTATGTAGGGTTTTTTCAAAGTACACTCTGAGATCTGGGAAAAAGATGGCATGGCTGGAAAAAAAGGTTTGTTTCTCAGGAATGGAGTCAAAGTGTCCACAATTCCTTCCAAATTTTCATGCACAAAAAAGGTCAGTTTTTTGCCAATTGCCAAACTTCCCTCCAAATATCAAACTTACTGCAAAGGAGCCTTCCTTTGTCCCAACTTTTTCCACCTGTGTTGAAAGGAAGAGTAATTTCCATGCTCATGAAAAGTTGCATGTGAACTAATATATTTATTATCTAAGAGCATACACAAAATGAGGATGATTCTTGAAAGACTTTTTCAGTAACACTAGCTTAAAACTTACGAACCAATAGCTACGAAGCGCTGGAAGCTGGGGAGTAGTACATTTTCGGTGATATTTACTACGTTGGCACACTTTGACTTAATAAATCATGTTCCCGATATTTGCACATGAACTAATATATTTCGTATCTAGTAGAATGCAAACAAATAAAATGACGCTAGAAAGACTTTGATAAGAATACTAGCTTGAAAGTCGCGTGCCCATAGTTAACCAGAAAGTCCAAAGGCTTAGTGATTCCTTGCCGAATGGGGATGCTTTGTTGCACTGAGGTTTATCCCTCAAATTTATCTTTCTTGACTACATCATTTTATGTTTTAACAATTTGACCTCTGCTGACCTCACATGACCTTTGAACCCCACCAAATATAACAAAAAAGAAAATCTGAAGTGTCTTGAAAGGGATTCAACACCAATGGATCTTGGATCTTGAAAATTCTTGGAAAATTTTGTTTTTTGACCTATGGTGACCCTAGATGATGATCTTAGGAATACTTGGGATATTTTGCTGTTTGACCTCTGGTGACTCCTGATGACTATCTTGGGAATTGTTGGGAAATTTCACTTTTTGACCTCTGGTGACCCCATATCATGATCTTGGGAATTCTTGGGATATTTTGCTTTTTGACCTCTGGTGACCCCATATCATGATCTTAGGAATTCTTGGGAAATTTTTGCTTTTGCTTTTTGGCCTCTGATAACTCTAGATGATGATCTTGGGAATTCTTGGGAAATGTTGATTTTGACCCCAGTGACGCCAGATTACAATTTTAGGAATTCTTGGGATATTTTGCTTTTTGACCTCTGGTGACCCTATATAACAATCTTGGGAATTCTTGGGAAATGTTGCTTTTTGACTCCAGTGATGCCAGATAACAATGTTGGGAATTCTGGGAAATTTGCTTTTTGACCTTTGGTAACCCAAGATGACCTTTGACCTCCACCAAAAACAATAGGGTTCTTCCTTACATCATGACAAATCTATATACCAAATATGAAAAGTGTCAGTCATTCCTATCTTGAGATATCATGACTACGAGCTTTTCAGCTTTTTACCTCCAGTGACCTCAATAGACCTTTGACCTTCACCAAAACAAAAGCCTTCTTCCTGTCAACATGACAAATCTATGTACCAAATAAGAAGTGTCGGTCATTGTTATCTGGAGATATCGTGTTTACAAGCCGTTTACGAGGTTTTCGCAGTTTAACCTCTGGTGACCTCAGATGACCTTTCACCTCTACCGAAAACAATAGGATTCTTCCTCTCAACATGACAAATCTGTATAGGCCATTCCCATCTTGACATATGGCGATTTCAAGGTTTTCGGTCTTTGACCTATAGTGACCTCAAATGACCTTTGACCTCCACCAAAAACAATAGGATTCTTTCTCTCATCATGACAAGTCTATATACCAAATATGAGAAGTGTCTGTAATTCCTATCTTGAGATATCGTGAATAAGGAGCTTTTCGGCTTTTTAACTCCGGTGACCCCAAGTGACCTTTGACCTTCACCAAAAATGATAGGCCTCTTCCTCTTAACATGACAAATCTACATACCAAATAAAAAGTGTCGGTCATCCCTATCTCGAGATATCGCGATTACAAGGTTTTCGGTCTTTGACCTCTGGTGACCTCAAATGACCTTTGACCTCCACCAAACACAATAGGATTCTTTTTCTCGAGATGACAAACCTATATATCAAATATGAAAAGTGCCCGTCATTCCTATCTTGAGATATCGCGATTACGAGCTTTTCGACTTTTCACCTCCGGTGACCTCAAATGACCTTTGACCTTCACCAAAAACAATAGGGTTTTTTCTCTCAACATAAAAAATCTATATACCAAATATGTAAAGTGTCGGTCATCGCTATCTCGAGATAGCTCGATTACAAGCCATTTACTAGGTTTTCGCAGTTTAAACCTGTGGTGACTTCAGCTGACCTTTGACCTCTACCAAAAACAATAGGGTTCTTCCTCTCAACATGACAAATCTATATACCAAATATGAAAAGTGTCGGTCATCCCTATCTCGAGATAACGCGATTACAAGATTTTCGGTTTGTGACCTCTGGTGACCTCCGATGACCTTCGACCTCCTCCAAAAACAATAGGCTTCTTCCTCTCAACATGACAAATCTATATACCAAATATGAAAAGTGTCGGTCAATCCTATCTTGAGATATCGCGATTACAAGCAGCGTCACAAACACACATACACACCCACCCACACCCGCACACACACACGACATCACCATCGCATAGATTCCTTGCCTGCCTACGGCAAGGAATCAAAAAGCGTTTAAGCTGAGGTGTAGTACAATTTCGGTAAAATTTACTCCTTTTGGAATCGTTGATTCCATAAATTATGTTCCCGAAAATCAATGCTCATGAAAATTTTCATGTAAGTTAATATAACTATTAGTAGCATGCAAAAAATGAGGATGATTCTTGGAAGTCTTTTACACGAATACTAGCTTAAAACTCGCGAACCAATAGCTATGAAGCGCTGTGAGCCTTGCTGAAGTACAAATTCGGTCATATTTACTCCGTTGATACGCTTTGACTTATTAAATTATGTTCTCGAGATCCCATGCTCTTCACAATTTGCATGTGAACTAACATATTTCTTATCTGATAGCACGCAAGCAAATGAGATGATTCTCGATGATTCTGGAATATTAGCTTAAAAGTCGCGTACCCATACTAAAACAGCGCTGTAAGCTGAGGTGTAGTACAACTTCGGTGAAATGTACTCCTTTTGGAGTCTTTGATTTTATAAATGTAGTTATTATCAAGTAGCCTGCAAAATACGAGGATGATTCTTGAAAGAAGTTTACAGCTTAAAACCCGCGTTCCCATAGCTATAAAGCTCTGGAAGCCCTGGTGTTACAGTTTCGGTGATATTTACTCCGTTGGCACGCTTTGACCTAATAAATCATGTTCCCGACATCCAACGCTCTTACAAATTTGCATGTGAACTAATATATCTCTTATAAAGTAGCTTAAAAACAAAAGATATGATTCTAGAAAGACTTTGACTGGAATACTGTCTTAAAACTCGTGTACCCATAGTAAAGTAAGCGCTGTAAGCTGAGGTGTAGTACAATTTCGGTGAAATGTACTCCTTTTGGAGTCTTTGATGTTACAAATCATGTTTCCGACATTTCATGCTCATGAAAATTTGCATGTGAAGTAATATAATTATTATCCAGTCGCATCCAAAACATGAGGATGATTCTTGAAAGACTTTTTCAGGAATACTAGCTTAAATTTCGCGTACCCATAGCTAAGAAACGCTGTAAACCGTGGTGTACAGTACAATTTCGGTGATATTTACTCCGTTGGCACTCTTTGACTGAATAAATCATGTTCCCTACAACCCACGCTCTTAAAAATGTGCATGTAAACCAATGTATTATATTTGTTGTCTAGTGGCATGCAAACAAATGAGATGATTCTCGAAACATTTTTATAGAATACTAGGTTAAAAGTCGCGTACGCATAGCTTAACAGAGCTGTAGGTTGAGGAGTAGTACAATTTCGGTAAAGTTTTCTCCTTTTGGAGTCTTTGATTTTATAGATCATGTTATCGACATTCCATGCTCATGGAGATTTGCATGTGAACAAATATAGTTATTATCTAGTAGCATGCAAAATATGAGGATGATTCTTGAAAGACTTTTACAGGAATACTAGCTTGAAACTCGCGTACCAATATCTAAGAAGCGTTGTTAGTCGTGGTGTAGTACAATATCGGTGATATTTACTCCGTTGACACGCTTAGACTTAGTAAAACCATGTTCCAAATAAGATGATTCTCGAAAGAATTTGACTTGAATATTAGCTTAAAAGTTGCGTACCTTTAGTATAACAGCGCTGTAAGCTGAGGTGTAGTACAATATCGGTGAAATGTATTCCTTTTGGAGTCTTTGATTTTATAATGAATGTTCCTGACGTTTCATGCTCATGAAAATTTGCATGTGAACTAACTTTACTTATTTTCTAGAAGCATGCAAAAAATGAGGATGATTCTTGAAAGACTTTTACAGGAATACCTAGCTTGAAACTCGCGTACCACGCTCCCACGCTCTTAAAAATTTGCATGTGAACTAATATATTTATTCTATTGTCTATGTCATATGTATTGTTGTAGTTTCCTTTTTCTTAGAATATTTTTATTTTTTGTTGCTCAAATTAAAATCAGAAAAATGAAATTGATCAAATGTAACTATTGGGGGTGGTCAAGGTCGAGAAATCGCGCCTGGTCTGGCCCCCTAATGTCAAACATCTTCCTCCGCTGCTGATATATTAACCTATACGGGAAAGAAGGGTAGTCATTGGAATGAAGTGGAATGTGGGGGGGGGGGCAGAACCACATGGGTTGTGTGAGAAATGATCAAGTAACTTAGAAAGGAATGAAAAGGACATATTTTACAAAGTAACCTTTATAAAGTAGATTTACTTTTACAATGAAAAGAAAGTACCGAGTAATACATTTTGCTAACAATTGTTAAAAGTGTTCTTCATGCAGAGCACTTTGAGGGCACTCAACGAGGATAGTTGACACCTCATTACTAATAAAACCTCCTTTTTGACAGCTTGAGTGAAAATATTGCTTCAAAGCCTTATGCAACCCACAGCCCCTGTAATATGAAATTGGCCGGGCATTTTTTCTAGCTAGACAATAAAAGAAATCATCAAGCTGAGTGTCTCTTAATTGAGAATTCAAAGCCTCTCGAATTAAGATATTTATATTTTTCCTTCTATTTTTCTTACTTTTGTAGAAAAGGCCTACTCCAGGGCAACTGGGTTGTCCCTTGGGCCTTCCGTCACCGTTTCATTACTCCTCGCCGTCTCTAACACTACTTTTGGGCACTTTGCGTTCCTGTTTGCCTTAGTTACAGTTTCACTTAAAAGATAAAGTTGGGAAGATCATCTTGGTTTTGCTTCCCCAACCTAAAGGAGTGGCTACACAATACTGTTGGACGGTTTCGCTTTACTACAACCTAATTTAAACAAAATGAACCATTTTTAATACTGAGGTCAGGCTTGAATATCCCCCCTCCCGCCCTAAAAAAATCTGAATGACAGCCAGACGCATTAATTGCAGACTAAAATGTAAATTTGCGTCTTTCCACAAGGTGAAACCACATTCAACTGGTGGCGTATGTGTCATTATATTGTGTAAAATGCCATTTTGTACACTACGTGAAAGGGCATTGTTACAACCGATAATGTAAAAATTAACCGATAATGTAAAAACGACCGATAATGTAAAAAAAAATTACCGATAATGTAAAAACAACCGATAATGTAAAAAAAAATTACCGATAATGTAAAAAACTCTTTGAACCGATAATGTAAAAAAAAAATACCGATATTGTAAAAACGCTCGTCTACCGATAATGTAAAAAAAAAATGTAAAAACTGTTCTAAAGGCGTTTTCATATGGAACTGGAAACGTGAAATTTTATCAAAAAAGTCATATGTTAATTCAGAAAGGTCGTAACTCATACCCAAGGGGAAGGGGCTCTCACTCCTATTTTACAGCGCCCTCTTGCAGGTATATTTCCCTTAAAAAGGTACATTGAAAGACAGCAGAAAAATTAAAGGTCACTTTTTCTCAATTTTCTAGGCCAAATACATAATGCTATCATATTTCCTTCATATACTTAAAGTGCCCTCACTCCCCTGTTGTTCCGCAAGCTCACCAAAAAGAACGTATCTACGATAAAAAATATCATGAAAAGACTGCAACATATTTTATTAGATAAAGGTGGGTCATATTGATGGCACAGCTTATTTGCATAGGTCTATGGTCCAATAGAGGGCTCCCTCTAATAAAAACCAGATATTTAAAAAACTGAAGGTCTAAAAATTATATTTTTGAGAAATGAGCGGTCCGAAAACCCAGGCGTGTTATTATCGTTAATCTGAAGCTGGAGGAAGGTTATTCTCTCTCACCCGTTCCCCACCCCAGGGGAAGAAGGGGATAAAATCGAAGCTACTCACGCTTGATAAGAATTACGTTCTAGAGGTTATCGACTACCCTGATCACAGATCCGAAGTCAGTCATCACGTCTCTCTGTCGTAGTGGGATGTGCCGGTGTAAAAGGAAATGGTGTCTCTCCTGGAAAATGTGTCCCACCAGACACATTTTCCAAAAAAATATGTCCCGTCGGACAATATTTCTCAGGAAATAGTGTCCTCCCGCCACAGGAAAATGTGTCCGCGGGACACAATTTTACGAGGAAATAATGTCTGCATATAAGCAAAAGGAAAATTTGTCCTTCGAAACGCGGTTACGGAGGAAGTCGCCTCGAACATGTATGGCCCTGGGGAGTTGGGAAGCGACTTTCCAACATTTTGTTTTTTATTGCGGGAGACCGAAAGTGAACTTATGGGATGTCAAAGTGAACTGAGGGAGACCGTAAGTTAACTTTGACATAAGTGGACTCGGCGGAGTGTCAAAAGATATACTAGTACAAACTCAAGAATAAGTCCCAAACTTTGACCAAAAATGCGTAAAATTACTTTCCAAGATTCAAGGCAAGGCCATGTCCTTTGAATCAAATAATACTTTTGTCCGTGAGCACTTGTTTGGCAAAATTTCGCAATTTTTGAAGGTCATGATGGGTGGTTGTTGAGATCTGACATCATTTAAGCCTCAGTCGAACGGACACGATCGAACATCTTTCCTTTCTTATTAAGTCTCTGGGTCACTACCATGGTGTCATACAAAGATGATTCAGTACCACACTGTTACAAGGAGCTACTAATTTTAAAAGGAGATTGCATTTTTCATTAAAAATTGCATCCTGGATCTGCTTTCAGTCAACCGTATTATACAATTGCTTCTCCGTTCTCGAGACCGGCCTAGTCGAGGCCCAGAATACGGTCCCGGGCCTCGTCATAGGCAGTGGCGTATCCAGCGGGGAGTGCAGCAGGCCATGCCCCCCATTGAAAATGAGGAAAAATAAATTAAAATAGGTAGGCGGTAGCATTATCTGATACTACGTAGGCAGTCCCTTTTTTCAAAAGTTTTGAAGTAATGCGTTCTTAACGGACATTCTGTCTTGTAATTAGACAGACAGGTAGCATCTTTGTGCTGTGGAGTGGGGTTAAAGACCGGGGTGGGGTTGAAGTATACTGCTCTGTTAGGTTTCTGAAACCTTTTAACCTTTTCGTTCGCTTGGTAGCCTCACTTGTGTGCAAAGGTCCCAGCAGGTTTACTAGTTGGGCCAAGCACGCAGTGGAGTCCCCAGACTTTTCGAAGAGGGGGCACTAGGGTTCTTTCCTCAAAACGAACACCCCAAAATGAAGGACCGAGCTCCTCTGGAGGCCTCGTAGTGACGGGCAGTGCTCCCCTGTAGGCGTTGGGCCCGGGGTCCCACTGTAAGACCCCTAGTGGGTCCAGGGACAATGCTAAATTGGGGGTCCAAGGAATGGAGACCCCGAGACTCTAAGGTATTAATAAATTGTTATCATTCGATTAAAGCATTTGACTATCTCCAAAGTGGCATTGGATGTTTACAAAAATGGAATCAAAATCTGGCCTTTTTGGTAGTCTAATAGCACAAAAGACATAATGATGGGGAAAGGGTTGAGTGGAGACGACGGATCATGTTAAGGGTTTCCAGGCCCCCAGCTAGGTGGGGGTACGTGGCCCGTGTCACTGTGCACTACAAGAAAAATCGATCGAAAATAAAATTTTACTACCTGTAAACGTTGGCCCTGATATGACTCCAGGATTTGACCAAAAAAAATCCCAAAGGGCGTTTAATAAAGAACGTATTTTGTTTTCTGTAACTTTTTTCTTTCTAAAATTACAAAATGTCTCCCGTGCTACACGCGCTTTCATCTTCAGTTACATTTTGCTACAGGGGCGCTGCCAGGATTTGGTGATGGGGGGAGAACAGTCGTAATGCCACCTCAGTCCCCCCCCAGTCTCCGTAAATTGTAACTTTTTGGGTGCCCCTGCGATTGTATACAGCAGTGTGGAATCCTTTTTGTCACTTCATAAAGATGCCGAAATAGGGGAGGGGTCTCCCTCCTCTTTGAAATTTTTTTGTTAATTTAAGGTTGCCTAGATGCAAAATGGTGCTATCTTAGGGATATTTTTGGAACTGATCATATCTTGCTGGAACAGGTGCGTAGCCAAGGGGGGGGGGGGGGGCAGGAGGCAGCCGCCCTTGAGCAAAATGTTGGTATTTTTTATGTTTTTTTTTTACAATATTACTAGTGTTTCCCCTATTTATGTGCGGCAAATAGGCCTGGGAAGTGCCATTTCCAGCGATCTGGGAGGCATTTTGGACCAAGATTTTCTCGCGCTCCTCGCCAACCGGTTGACGCGGAGCACTGGCAGCGTACTTGCCAACTCCATACCGATACCGGAAGGGGACAAATTGCACCCCTAAAATATCAGGAACACATGGTATCTAGTGGGAGGCCTATGTACAAAAGCAACACCTTACACTTGTTTGAAGCTGTTATGTGATTCTGCATACTTGTAGAATGATAAATTATTTGCCAGCAATATGTGTGTTGTGTATTTGATTTCTATATAGTTATTCCATAGTTAATATGTATTAACTATGGTTATTCCTACAAAATATTTCACAAGATACATAATAATATGTCTCCTTTTGCATACAAAATATCGTATAAAGTATGCACCAAATCACATATTTTCACATCACCGTGGGAGGGGGAACTCCCCCTCCCACACCCCCTCGCGCGCAAGTGCTTAAACGCCTTTTGGGATCATTTTAAAATTTAAAAAAAATTCTGAAATCGATTGGGGGGGGGGCACGCCCCCCCCCAGTGTAAATCCAAACTCTCTCTCTGTATTACAGGGCTGTATCCTAGTCCACCTGGCCCGAATCCGGGCCAATGAAGATTTAAGTGACCACCATTCATGGTCAATCCGAGTCCAGTACACCCTTCAATTCCGAGCCGTATCCGATTCCAGGTTCTTCAATTCCGGGCCAATTCCGAGTCCAGCTATTTGGCGAATGTGGCATCATGCTTTTTGTACTGTTTTGTAATTGCATTTAATTAAAACCGGGCATTTTAGGAGTCAATTTTATGCCCTGGTTCAAGCTGTATTTTAATTGACTGTATGTGACCATTTATATGTTGAACTGTGCATCAATAACAATGTAGCCCTAGGGAACAAATATTTAACTTTCATTTTTGTGCACTCTTCTTGAATCGGTTCCGAGTCCGAGTCCAGCTGCAGCCCATTCCGGGCCAATTCAGATTCCAGAACCTCCCATTCTGAGCCAGTTCCGAGTCCGACAAAGCATGGACTCGAGTCCAGAATCGAGTACGTTACAGCCCCGTTGCATTGTGTGGAATGTAAGCTACTCTTCATTTTCAAACTTTGCTCTTAATCAAAGAGCCGTCACCAGCTAAGATTTTTGATGCCTCCACACTAAAAATATACTTTGGGGTGACGAGTGTATGTCTTTAAGTATCCAGAAAAATCAGTAATAAAAACTTTAGCTTATAGCTCCGTCCGTCTCCTTCTCCCACATTTCCTGCCTCTCTTCATTGTTCCTTCCCCTATTCAGGGTCGGGAATCCAGAAATGAGAGAGGGGGCGTAAACGTCTGTAGAAAGTGCATGGTGCAATCAGATGGGCTTGGAGGTTAAAAATTCTGTCACAAAAATCATTGTTTTGCTGAAAATAGGGGCGTACACCCCTTTCGCCCCCTTGGATTCGGCGCTGCCATTACTCCTTATCTCTGTTTCCCGAAATTCCTCCTGCTAAGTTATATATCATGCTTTCCTGGGCGTTTCTTCCCCGCAACTGACCTTTTATTGTTCCTTCCCTTTCTTTTCTCTCCGCTCATTATTTTTCTCCCTCTTGCAAAGTCGGCCTTTCTGCAGCCCTTGTCCTTGTTCCATTCTTCCCAGCCATTCACTCTTTCAGGCTATTTCGTCCCGTTCGTTTTTTCCACCATCCCTATGGCCCTGTCTACCACAGAACTAGTAACATCCACATTTCCTTCCAAATTTACCAAGCCAATTTCCTCTTCCCCACCTTACCTAAATTCAGTTATCACCCCTATTCATATTATTTCTTTTCTTGTCTGTCGTTTTGATTTTCCCGGCTTTATTTTACTTTTAATTATTCTCCTTCTCTTTTCTTTTTCCCGGTATCCCGATTCTTCTTAATTTTTTTCGGCGATGCAGTTTTCCCCAGCCCCCTCTGGTGCTGCAACCTATGGGCCAGGGAATGCACAGAGAGTCAAAGATCTGGGCGGAAACATCACTGAAAGGTGTTCTGTATACAATACAAATCTTTCTTCATCCCTGCAGGTAATCAGAACGTGAACTTAACCACTCAAGCAAACCTAATTTTCTGACCAGGGAGGCGTTAACACCCGAGTCTTTATTCTGAGTTAACTAGGCAATCCTACAGTCAGTGGCGTAGACAGGATTTCTCTCACGGGGGCCATGCAGTATGTTGTGTGATCGCCTGTCTGGGGAGGGGTCTAAGGGGTGGGGTCCCCTGCCCTTTGAAAAATTTGAAAAATTAGGTGTCCTTACATGCAATCGGGTGCAACATATTCTACCTTTTGAAGTAAAATTTGTGTTAAAAAAGGAAGGAATTTTTAGGAACTAAAACAAGAAACAATCGGCATCAGTGAGGGAGGACCATGGCTACTGGGGTGTCCCTCCCCCTTTGAACATTTTTGAAAAATTAGGTGCCCTTAATACATGCAATCTGGTGCCACATATGCTACCTTTTGAAGTAAAACTTGTGTTCAAAAAGTTTACGTATTTTTAGGAACTTAAAAAGATCGGCATAAGTGAGGGGGACATGTCCCAATGGACCCCCTAAGTACACCACTGTCTATAGTACCACAACTGACTGTTTTGTTTGCATGAAACTCTGTAAAGTCAAAACTAAGTGCATTATTTTGTAAGCCCCGGTCTGTCAAAGCAGTTTTACCGGTTTTCAATTTAACCCACGCGGGTCCAAAATGACACATTTCTCTTTGCAACATGCGTGTATCCGAAAATTCGACCTGAAATTCTGAAATTCCATGTACATTTACTCTTTCCTCTGCTTGTAGCCCCCTTCTATTGAAACGGATATTGTTTTCTATTAAATGTTCGCTGTTCGTGTGTATTTTGGTCTGCAGGCGTCCCAAACACACTGTCTGCCTTTTCAGCTAATGGTGTGGGCGTGTTTGTAAGTACTACTTTAATGTATTGAGAAACTACCGGTTTAAAACACTGTAAAATACTTTAATGTAGTACCACTACACACTACGCCATGTGGAAGAGTATTAATAATCAAACAAATCAAACCAAAATCATTTCATAAGTTCCCTCTGTTTTCAATGGATTCTAGTCTATCCCATTGTGTAATGGTATAACCAACGATCCGTGGATTTGATTGGTTCATGGTCTGTTTTCTACGCGTTGAGTTCAGTCCGTCTTTTGTCCACCGCGGCCAACCATATACGGATGCCTCAGTTTATCGTTGCCAAAATCATTTGCGGTTAATCAAAACACTGTGTGTTTCTAGCGGACAGTGGCAAAAAAGGACAGTATTTAATAGTGGGATTTGTTTTTAATTACTGTCCGGAAAAGATGGTAACAGTAAAATGTGTCTGACGGGACACAATTTCTTAATGTGGTGGGAAAAACTGTCTCTCCAGACACTGTTTCCAGGACTTAACCTGGAAATATCGTCCGGTGGGACACAGACTAATTTTTCAGGGTTGATTTTCAGAGCGTATGGCATAAATTCAGTCTTTCCACTTTTTATCATTGTCTCTGATAAAAAAAAATGGAATTACTGTACATGTGTAGGCCTATAATTAAATCCTATATTATATTTCATACAAGTTTTCGTGAAGTGATGGTTATTAAAGAAAATTATTTGTCTTTCACCGCTGTAATGACGATTTTAACAAGGTTGTCTTGGGTAGAGACAGTAACAATGTGATACCAAACTTGAGTATGTTGACTTTCTCTCACGTTAAACGAGTAGACTGACATGATCCCCCCGTTGTCACTAGTTAAAAATGGGTAGGTATATACCCTCAAAATGTTTAATCCTGTTAGTTATTCCCTATGAAGACTGTGACAATACTATGTACCATACTTGATGGTCTTCAGTACGTGGATTTTGTTTTGTGGAGGTACTGCTAAGAGGACTCTTTTTACACGGGAGACACATCTTCCCGCTACACCGGCCGTCACAAAGCCCACTTTTAGGGTCAGTGTCACCAAGAGCAGATTTTAGGCATTTCAAAACACCCAATTTTCATACTAGATGGATAATAAGTTAGGTTTAGAAATAAGATTTCGATTGCACTTGTTAAATGCGGAGTGAAAGTTTTCCCTTCCATATATGGCAGGAGCGGTGTTCTTGAAGGCCTCTTCGCTAGAGGATAGTTTCGAGATCCTTCCCTCTATAGCTTGTGGTATTTTCTTTATAATGGTGGGTGGATGATTGGAGAGGCGGTTAATGTAGATCGGCTTGTCATTTGGCTTTCTGTAAGGTTGGCATGGCGCAGTGTCCAAGTTGAGGTTTACGTCTAGAAAGCTGACGGATCTTAAGTTTGTTTGGACGGTGATCTTTAGCCCACATGATTGAAAAACCTTAACAAGGTCTCTTCTTACGCGATCGGCGTTGCTGCAGAGAACGATCTCATAACGGCCAGTGTTATATATATATATATATATATATATATATATATATATATATATATATATATATATTTATATTAGAAGTAACAGAAGACGAAACTGAATATCGAAAACTGAAAAAATAATCGCTTGAATGAGATTCGAACTCGGGCCCTGGGAGTGGGAAACCGAGCAGTTTCCAATAACACCATCAACATACAGTGAAATGCAAGCTGCTTATATTATGGTCACATCATTCTTGCTACAATTTAAATGGTATTACCAATGCATTTACCAGAGTTATGCTTGTGAAGAGATATATGATGTTCTCTACCATTTTTTTCTCGGAATGGTTCAAACATTCAGCCCTCTCTTTTCGTTGACCAGGAAAAAACACAATTTGGAGGTACGGCTGACTGTCTTTTCTCGACGTGTCGTGTCAGAGGGTCTAAAGGCTTCAAGACAACCCGTGTTTGGTCTCTCGTGCCCCCAGTTTCCAGGAAAACGCACTTTCGTTGTCAGTAATGGTATAGGACTTCTCTTGCTTAAACAACGGTATATGTAAGAGATTAATACTATTTAGTATAAGGAGGATGGAAATATAGAAGGAATTATTTACATATGTTGTTTTAAAATCTTTAGGAATAATTTGCTAATCATAGCTTAGTCGTATTTTTAGGATCAGAAAACCAGGAGAATAGCCAAGGAAGAAATAAGGAGAACAAGATCACGAAAAAGATGCTTTCTCAGAGAAAATTCATACACTGTCTGACAATGAAGCCATTTAATGGAAAATAATAACAACATTCAAAAAAGTAAACTGGCTATAAGCTTCCGAGCAAAATTGTTAAGTTCAGCCTTCAGCCTAAGATTGCATAAGATGATTTTCAGGCTCGCGTTGAAATGTTTTCCACATTTTAACAGAATGATGGCAAGTTCTAGACCGAGCTAATGGCAATGAAAAATTCCCTTAAAGTGTACATTTATTTCTGAAACAACCAACACATGAGATGAAAGTCTTTCCTTCTTTACATTTCAGGGAATCCTTGCCATCCAAGCGTAACCTCTTTCTTTTACTTTAAAATTTCCTCAACTCAGCACATCGTGAGGATAAAATTATGTTCAAGACAACAAAAACAAAATGATTAAAATGGCCAGAGAGGGTCAGAATCATTTAATTCTCGTAGTGTTGTGCCCCTCTGACAAAAAAGAAAAATGACACGCTAGTTGAAATACACAGACACACCCATGAAATGTAGTTGCGATATAAAACACAAATAGGAGATATGGTTATTTTTTCTCCCAAAGCCTCACAAATCCCCCAAGTATCGTTACATATGCCGTAGGCCTAGACTGTCCAATTACATTTGGTCAAAAGCATATTGGAAACTTTAGTATTAAGCTCTCTTTAACACCACTCACTTACAACAATAACAATAACTCATTCAGACAAGAATTCCGTTTAAAAATGCATTACACAGATTTACAGGATTAAATTATACAAAAGGTATACAGGTATTCAAAACGTGCTTACGTTGAAACGAGCTTTAGCCTACGTGCTTTACGTTAAAAAATATCGACATAATTAGCCTACTTTCCAACCTGACACCCGGATGTGATCAGATGGGTAAATCCCAACGCGCAGAGATCGTACTGAAACTACCCGTCTTTGGTCCCTTAAATATACATACAATACATTGAAGTATAGTTAATAATTACAACACAATGATATGTAGACCCCTATCGGGCTCTGGTCTCAGGCTGTATCACATAGCCCCCTATAAGCACTATCCTGCATGAGGAGGAGTACGGATAAATGTACATCCTCGCGAGGTCAGTTAATTTTTTGTTACTCCTTAAGATGTGAAGTTCTCAGAATTATGAGAAAGACTATAAGAGATGGCGCACTTCTTTCAAACGCCTGTTTCAAAATGCTAACGATCTTTACAAGCTGTCCAATCTTTAAGTTCTTTGTAAACGAATTCCAAAGAGAAATTCCAAAGCCGAGATTCACATAACCTTCTCCTTTAAGTTATCGTCATAGTCCTGTATCCTTCCAATCGGTTCAGCACACATCTGCAATGTGCTTCTCCGTTTTAAAGTTGCTTAACATGTGTAAGCAAAATGCGTCAGTTCCAGATCGACCTGTTTAGTCGATGCATGCTGTTTTAACGTGTATCCTCGATAACGGAAAAATTTAAATTTAACGAAGATACAGACGGCGATGACCAAAAATATGGATCCAACCAAAATAAATATGATCACTGTCGTACAAGGCCGTCGCTCATTGACAGGGAGCTCTGACAAAGAATAAGTGAAGAGTATTGAATATTAAAGTCGTAGGCGAAACTAGCTCGGTTCCACAAATTATTTGAAGCGCTTACCTTATCATGCATTCATTTAAATAATAGAATCATTAAATAACCATTTAAATATTAATCCGACCATATAGTGACGTCAAAAAATTATATGTGAGATGAATCAGTTTGATACATTTATTCTTTTCTTTACTCATTCGCTTGCTCGTTTGTTTGTTTGTTCGTTCATTCCTTTCCCATAAAACTAAGAATGAAACTCATAGATTAAACAAAGGGACATATTCTACTTTGGAATTCTGCTTTCAACATTTGCAAGTGAAGAGCAACACAGTTTCCTATTCAAAATGGTTATGTCAGGAAGATACTAGTCTAATTTATCAATGCTTTGTAATCAGCTATAAGACACTAGTTTCCTTCCAATATATATTATCTTTTGAGAACTAGTGAAAGGAATTGAGAATTCCCTTTTACACAAACTACCTAAAAACGTTGCTCTTGTGTAATCACGCCTATGCAGAAGAGTATAAATGTAACACTTTTACTGCGGAATGAAGCGAGAACGTTTGAGACGGAATTAAGATGAAAAAGAAGAAAATGGCAAAGAATTGAACTGAATGTGGGGGCGCGAAAAATAAAAAGAAGTTCGTGAACTAGGAAATCTTAGAAAACTAACAAAACCCCGCAATTAGTTTCCTTAAAGACATCTCAGCCGACCTCCTTTAGATATCGTTTGCTTTACCTTCGTCCTTTTTGATCATTTTAAATTTCGATCGTTCACTCTTGCATTTATATATGTAAAAGGCGAGCTGTCATCACTGTTTGTCGCTGATATACTTTTGGCAAGAGATTTGTTAAATCGGGGAAGGGGCAAAGACATCAGCACGATGGTAGGTTCCCATGAACGCCTTGCGTCTTAGATCTTCCTAGAAGGCCTGCAAAGCGAAAATGCGTCATCTGACCTCACCTATATTACTGACAGTGTCACCCTTTAACGCAAATTTGTTACCATACAGTTCAACGCACCAAGCCGTCCCACATCGTATAAATCATTGAATTTTAATAGACAGGATTTCAGTTAGAAGCTCTACCTAACCCTTGCAGAATACGTTTTTCGAAAATTTTGTTAATCTTCCCTCTCCTTGTTTTCTTCGATTTTCCTCTTCTTTTCCTCCTTTCAATTTACTAGCGGCGAACTGGTTACGGGTGGGGGGGGGGGGGCAGACCCATCTAAATCCTCTCCTGTTCGTTTGATCCCAAACGTATTTCCCTCACACAAATACAAATACAATTATTTAACAATTTCCTTGCTTATGGAGTGGGATTATCCATACATGCTGGCGCTTGGAAGATTGTGATATTGCATGTTGTGTTTAATAGAAGACGGTAATGACCCTCTAATAATTACAGATGACTCTCTCAGTAAAGATGTTAAGACCGCAACCAAAAGTGCTAGATTCCCGCGACATTTGTGCATTATAATCTTTTTTAAAAAATTAGGTGGTATTAGTGTAACATCTCTGACTTTTATCAAGATAAAGTGCTTCAAGTGGGGAGGGGGGCAGGGTGCATAGGCCCCCCACCTCCATAGCCAGTAACGGAAAAAATCACTCAGTCGCGGCATTAAGGATAAAAGGGAAAAGACTAAAGAGACGGAAAGAGTACTCTAAACTACAAATTATCCTACCGAGTAATATTATTTTGTCATCCTAAAGTAGAATTCAGAATTCAGAATTTGAGCAAGTTATGTTACATATGGAAACGTTTACGGCCATTTGTCTCATAAGAGACCGAACCGCACACACAGAGCACAGGATTACGTGCAATCAATGGCACTGCGTTTGTTTATTCACAACCTCAGCTTTCTCGATATTGGACGATTCCTTTTTTTAGCAGGGCGTTAAGAGTGTTTTACAAAACATCGTAATTTAGTTTAATTTCAAAAACGGCAATTTTCGGCAGGAAAATAATAAACTACTGAGTCCACATTAATATTACACTGTATAGGCTACCGCTAACGTATGTTCTGTGTACGTGAATGCTATACAAGCAACATCAATTTCCCCACGAGAGAGTGCTGTCGCCCTGATCAGTAGTCACGTGATCTTTGTTTACATCAGAAAACCAGCCCGAAGCCTTTTCTTAGGCGATCTCTGAATGGATGCAAGTAATGAAAGTGCACAGTCCGATAAAAGTAAGGAACCAATCAAGATGGTTTTTACATAATTTAAAAGCTTATGAGTTTTACAACAAGCTTTCATTTGCCCCATTGTAATCGGGTTCGAAATGACTGAGTGAGGGCGTGTTGAACAATTGCTGCATTCTGAAGTTGATCTTTTGGTGCCATTTTCACGTACCAAACTGCAAGTTTTTTTATTTTTTAAACGCCTAGTCCGACGTGCACATTACTCATAGTTCACTTTTGTTAGCATCCTTGGTTAGATAAATGTTTAAATTTATTAAAACTAGGCGCCCCGAAGGAAAATAAGATACAGAAATAGGAAAACTGAACGATTGTTATGGATAATGACAACCTACTTCTGCACTTAAGGGTCGCCGTAAAGGACAGATTAGCAAAAGAGACAACGTTTCCATATGTCGTCAATACCCGATATTTAGTATCGATATCCTGCCCGTGACACAATTACCATAAATTTTCATTCCCGCATCACCCGGGTTTCGGTAGAGGATAATAACAACCTATGGGCAAGGTCGGGCTATGTAGGGTACAGGACGAAACAAAGTCATGGGGTGGAGAGTGCAATTCGTGTATTATGGAGCGTTTGGGATGACAAGTGTCGGACAATTTATTTTTCCTTCTTTGTCCTCCACATTGCCCGAAAATCCACAATTGCCCCTAACCCATGATTCGGTACCACCGTGATTTCGCGTCGACCCTCGGGGTGCAAATGTGATAGATTGCAAAGTGTGGAGAGCTTACAACAGAGGAGTAAATAAAATCTCTCAAAAAGTCAAAGAGTCTAGGTAGACGTAAAGCGAGATTGAGGTGGCACGTTTGCCTTTTAGAAATTGAAAATGCGATTTCCGGCAATCTTTGGTGTACTAGTGACACCCGCTTCACATGGATCAATCTTCTATATATATACATATATATATATATATATATATATATACATATATATATATACATATATATATATATACATATATATACATATTTATATATATATATACATATATATATATATATATATATATATATATATATATATATATATATATGCATAGAATGAATATACAAGTGGAAAGTCAAAGATAATCCTAAGAACTATGAGTGATGTCTTTCACATTCATGCCCACTGGGTCAAAGGTACTCAGGCGGTAAATTCACTTAAGCTCTACTTCTTCAAGAGTCTTCTTATTATCGTTAACTAGCTTCTCAATTCCATTCCTATCAACTCAAAGTCTGAAAATGTTTACCTAGAGGCGTACTAGCCTTACGCATCTTTTGCCTGTGTAAACGGTGTCAAATCCTCAGCTTTCCTCCTGTTTCTCCCACACACTGCTTTTTACAATTCAAACAATTAACAAGGTAAGCCACTCCTACCGTATCACAGGTAACATTGTGAAAAAGTTTGAACTTTTGACCTGTAGAAAAGCTTTGTACCAAATCGGTTTCTATAATAGCAGCACAGGTAACACACCGATTAACATGTGTTTTAAAACAGCCTTTACTCAAGACATTAAAATCCTTAGAAATCTTAGCCTTAACTAGAAGAGACTTCAAGTTAGGAGGTTGTCTGTAGATAACTGCAGGGGGACGAGAAAAAGTGTCCTTAAAAGTCTTCGACATTTGTAAAACAGGAAAATGTTTCTTAATAATCTTAGACAAAGGAGGAAGGCGCGGGTTACGAGTGGTCACGAGAGGAGCTATAAAATTCCTCTTCTTTTTAGTAGCGGACTGGGTATTAAGTAAATTGTCACGAGACACTTTATTAGCTTCTTTGATTTTATCACGAACCTTAAAAATTGGGTACCCCCGTTCACCGAGATTATTTTGAAGAATGGTAAAGTTCCTTTGCAAGTCCCCTTCTTCAGAACAAATAGATTTCATACGAAGTGCCTGTCCATAGGTTATGTTTTCTAGGGTATTTGTACTATGGTATAAATCATACCGGAGATAAGAAACTTTTGAAATTAGGCTTAACAAACAAATCGGTACTGAGGAAACCTTCCCCATTACGCTTAATAAGAATGTCAAGAAAGGATATGGAACTAAACTCTAAATTGTATGTGAATTCCAACTCAGAAGGATACAAATTATTCAAAACCCCCATGAAAGAGATAAAAGCATCTTTGCCATGTGGCCAAAGACCCCAGATAGCATCGATATAACGACACCATTTCAAAGGTTTCAAAGTACAAGTTTCCCTTAATTTTTCCTCCACTAGACCCATCCCCAAACAGGCATATTCCAGAGCCATTTTAGGTCCGATCGAGGTGCCATGAATTTGAGTAAAAAACTATATATATATATATATATATATATATATATATATATATATATATATATATTATATATATTAATCCAAATAATAAGTAAACTCTATGACATTTTCAAGATACAAATTTGTTTCGTATGGGCTTGTAGCCCACACTCTTCAGTCTTGAAATGTGATATCCTAACCGTTACACAATAACATTCGATTAATACTGGCTCCCATCGGTTGAGCACTATTTCTAGTGTTGTTTCACAACTATGTATTATATATATATATATATATATATATATATATATATATATATATATATATATATATATATATATATATATATATATATATATATATATATATATATATATATATATATAGGTCGAAGAGTAAGTAACTGATTCGATCTTACCACGTTCGACCTATATATATATATATATATATATATATATATATATATATATATATATATATATATATATATATATATATATATATATATATATATATATATATATATTGAAAGGTTGTAACTGGTTACTACAAGACAGCTTTACAGAACTGTTTCGTAAGGGCCAATTTGAACAGGTCCTCACTCTTGTAATCTTGCAGTAACCCAGTTACAACCCTTTCAATATATTTTAGCTCCCTTTACAGGTTGAGCACTTTACCATTGACTGGTTAACACCTTTTACGATTATATATATATATATATATATAACAGATAAATGACAGGTAAACAAACAGAGCACAAAGCATAGTTGACACAGAAGAAATACTTTAAAAATAAATTTATTGTTGTATTTAAATTTAAATAACAGCTCAGAAAACTCACAAATATAAATTGTTTTCAAAGTATTCCTGCTGCTTTATATATATATATATATATATATATATATATATATATATATATATATATATATATATATATATATATATATATATATATATATATATGTATATATATATGTATATATATATGTATATATATATATATATATATATAATATATATATATATATATATATATATATATACATATGTAAGTCGAGGGAATCTCAGGTATTTGGTTGGTCAAGTTGTTCAAATTCACGATTATAGTACCAGTCAGGAAAACTCAACATGTTCGGTTTTGTCGATTGAAGGCGATGCGACATAAAACTTGCTAAAACTAGTCTTAAAACTGCCAGTCGCAGTCGTTGACCAACTCACACTGAACAACTATTGACGACGCGACGACCGTGTAGAGTTGCGTGGCGCAAAGTTGTACATTGTGTGGTTAGCTTACTCAGAATAATGTTAAGCGTGGCAGATTTCCAGCATTTCTTTGTTGTCTGTATTTTAATTATATGTCAATTAGTTACCAGTTTGGTAATTAATATTGACATTTTTGAAGTAGATGACTGCTCCTTCCATAACAAACTACCCACAACATAACAGTTTCTAGTGTACTTGAAATAAACGGTCAATATGCAAATGATAACATATACAATATTTCGTACATACTTTCGAATGTAACTAGTTTGCAAAGTTAGCTAATGTTTATTTAATCTGTAAGCTCAAACGTTTGTTAAAAGAGTCATTTTTAAGGGTTTGGTTGCTATTGCGGCTGTTTATAGGCTGCCAATGCTTTGTGAATGAAATAGTCAGCATTGAAATCGTAACGGAACAGGCCGTCAAAGTAATTTAAGTTGACCAATTGAACCGTGCTCAATGGGTATACCTATCAATTTAAAGTACTCATTCGGTCATGGAAGCATTTTACGAGGGTGACACTAATTGGAAACGCGTCACATGGATAATGTGTTTGTATCGGTTCCACGAACTGCCCCGAATTGTCGATGTCTATCGGTTCTATCCATGTCACCGTTTTGCAATTGTAAGAGGAACCACTTGGAAGAATTTCAATTTTATCTTCCGGACAGCAATCGACCAAGCAAATATCTGCAACGAAAGAATTACAAAGACAGATCTGGAGATTCCCATGACGAGGTGACTTGGCGTATTTCACTACATCAAAGTGATGCCATAAATTCATCACCTCGTCACGTAAATCGCGTATTGATTTATGGACAAGGACTTGTTACACAAATCTGTCCACTTGTGGGATCAGAGGGACAATATAAATGTTGAATTAATGGGATTTTACTACAGAAACCAGTATGTCAATCGATCACTATACCTACGTGAATGAAGCCACAGCAAAGGGTTACAAAACAGGGTGCCCTATTAGGGGCCCACTAAAGGTCTTCCTTACTAAAGTATGTTTTTACTACATATATATGAATAAATAAGCTAAAAGTTTGATGTCCTTTCTCAATCAACTGTATTTATGATCTTTTATTTACAAAATTTTCGGTGCTCCCAGCACCTTCTTCAGTGTGAGTACTGAAGAAGGTGCTTGGTGGGAAAAGTACATAGAAAGTACGCGTTAATGAGATACTTAGAGTTAAGGCGCGTAGCATCATGACGGTATATGACATAATAAATTGAAAATTGAAAAGGTACGCAAAGGAAGCTTTTGTTGACAATTAAGCTCAACTTTTTCATTATTTTCAACGTAGGGGGTACCCTTTTCGAACCTTACTTAAATATTATAACCGAGTTTGTTAGTTAAACCGTGAGAAATTACTTGAGTAAAAAATTAAGTCTTCTCTGCAACGTATTCCTATCGTAACGAAATACATCCCACGGATAGAGCCCCTTATCAAATTCGTTAGGAAGTCATATCAAATTCGTTAGGAAGTCATATCAAATGCTACAGAGCGATCCTTTGATTTGAAACGCATTTTCCAACCCCCATGTACACGCACGTAGACATCCTCGTGACTTAAGAAAATTACTCGTCCGCAGAAGTCTGGAATCTCCTTCTAATGACAAGGGAAACATTCCTTGTGGTGAGCCTAGGTGTAACACTTGTCACCACATGAACACCAACCCAGAGGTCCAGATTGGCAAGTCTAAAATACATCTGAAACCGTTTAGCTGCGACTCAACTGCTCAAGTAGTGTTTATCTCCTCTATTGTAATTAGTGCAGTAACTACATTGGGGAAACTAGAACGAAGTTTCGTTTGCGGTTTAACAACCACCTTTCCTCTATCAGGAGAACGGTCCAGGGACTACCCATTGCGGATCATTTCAACAATAGCCACTGCTGATCATTCTTTAGCGGATTTGAAGTTTGCTATACTTTCGGGAGGTTTTCCTAATTATCGTAAAAGTAAATGTGCAGATATTCAATACATTATTAATTGTGACACTGTTATGTCCGGCCTTAACAAAGACTTGGGTGAACTTAGTCGCTACAGACACTTTAGGCAAACGTCCTGTTGATATTAACCAATTTAGTTACAAGCTTTTTTTATTATACGCATTGTTATGTCATCATCTCTTTACACTTTCAATACGTCATAATGATACTCGCCTTAACTCTAAGCATTTCATTTGCGCGTACTTTTTAGGTAATTTTTCCATTGTACGCATTACCATGTCATCTTTTATTTGAGCTCTTATTTCGCCTTAAAGTTACGCTCCTTAACTCAAAGTTTATCTGTAACTCGTACTTTTGGACTGTAAGCGTCTCATTAACGCGTATTTTTGCGTACCTTTTCAATTTTACACATTATTATGTCATATTACGTCATAATGCTACGCGCCTTAAATCTAGGTATCTCATTAAAGCGTACTTTCTATGTACTTTTTCCATTGTACGCATTATCATGTCATCTTTTATTTGCGCTCTTATTACGTCATTATCATGTCATCTTTTATTTGCGCTCTTATTACGTCTTAATGTTGCGCCCCTTAACTCTAAGCGTATCTTTAACACGTACTTTTGGACTATAATCTTTTCATTAATGCTTAGTTTTTACGTACGTTTTCCATTGTACACATAAGTATGCCATATTAAGTCATAATGTTACGCCTTTTTAACGCATACATTTGCATTGCGACTGTTATCTTTTAAGTTTCAAGTGTACTCTGTCAGTTACTCACACTGAAAAAGGTGCTGGGAGCACCGAAAATTTTGTGAATAAAAGATCATAAATACAGTTGATTGAGAAAGGGCATCAAACTTTTGGCTCATTTAATCTACTATGATTGTTTGATCAACACGCGCTTTCTCTAAACTACCATATATATATTTATATATATAAATACAAATAAGAAGTAAACTCTATGACATTTTCAAGATACAAATTTGTTTCGTATGGGCTTGTAGCCCACACTCTTCAGTCTTAAAATGTGATATCCTAACCGTTACACAATAATAATAACAATATGAAAATCTGAAAGCGCGCCTGGATGCGTCATCAACAAGAGCAAAGCGTCTTTTATGTATTCAACAGATTATTATCGGCGTCGCATGCAAACAGTGTACGCGCAAGATAGCGGTAGTATAATAAAAGCAAAGCGTCTTATATGAAAATATATGTAGGTTACAGAGCAACGGCATCACGTGCGAACAGTGTACGCACAAGATAGCAGCCGTATAGTAATAGTTTTTTGTGACGTCAGTGCGTTAAAATTTGGTCAACTGGCCGTCACTGCTCATGCGCAAAGGACGAAAGGACCTTAGTTACCACTGTTGTACAATGGACGCCTCACCGTTAAAATAAAGAGGCGCGCAGCGCAGTGACGTCGATGCATCTATAGAGGAACAGTTTCATATAGAGCTTATGCACCTACGTCACGTTTCTCTATTTTTCCATCCAAGCGTACATTGTGCAACAATTGTTACTAGGGTGCTACCGTGAGCGCGTATCTTTAACACACCTACTACGTATGGCAGTTCCATCCAGTAAGCCAAATTGAAACGCGCTGACGTCACGTGCATAAGCTCTATAGGCAGAAGCTACAACGGCGTGACAAGCAAACGATATATGCGCAAGATATTGGCAGTATAAACATAATAGAAATGTAGAAGCGTCTTTTTACGTCATTGCAAATCACGAAAGTTATTAAAAGATAATAGATTCTTTTTACGGTGTCTACAGCTGCTTGCCAGTTCATTCCTATTATTCAAGGAAGACATATGTGGTCTGTAGATGATAAAATATTTCTCGGTTATACAAAGGTTGCACCTTTTACTAGATGTTGAATATGGTTTACCATATGCAAGGATTCTCCATTTGATCGAGTACGGTACGTTATTGTCTTTTAATGTCCAGATATATTGGCTCAGAGTAGTAACGTTCCTCTGGTTTTCATTTCTGAAACTGCTGCTGTGACCGTTGAATCTTGTTTTGAAGGAATTTTCAGTTAATCCGACGTATGTTTGCACCTTAAGGTTATCATGTCTTGTTACTAAGGCTTGATATATTACACCAGATGCTAGGCAGTTACCTTCTAGAGGGCATGGGTTGTCTTTCCGGCAGTTACAGCTTGGAGTATTTCGTGCACGATCTGCAGTTTTCTCAGCTCTTAAGATCGATTTATTGTGTGAAGTGATGATTTGGTGCACATTTGGCATACAACTGTAACTTATTTTGACGGTATTTCGGTTCAGTATTTTACGAAGCTGATGTCCTGGGGGAAAACATTTCTCGAGCAACTTCAAGAACTTCTTACCGACGTTGGTAGCGACGTTTGCACTGTATGGCGGGTTAAACCATGTTATGTTGCGCTTCCTTTTACGTTATATATATACATATACATATATACATATACATATATATATATATATATATACAATAATTATATGACCATTAGATAGAGTTTGTTCACGTCACTTTAATTCCGACAAACTTGTTTCGAAGAGGTGGATACTACCGCCTCCTCTCATCAGGGAATTACAGCTTTCTCAAACGGTTTAAAAAACATCTCATGTGCGTAGGTAGTTTAAATACTTGCGCGCCCATTATGGTTGCGTGCGGTTGTCTAGGTTACGCCGGCAAAGTTCATCAGCTGAAACTTAGACGCGTGCCGGCAGCATTATTTTTTTTTTTTCTTCTGTAATTCCCTGATGAGAGGAGGCGGTAGTATCCACCTCTTCGAAACAAGTTTGTCGGAATTAAAGTGACGTGAACAAACTCTATCTAATGGTCATATAATTATTGTGTATTGCTCCTTCACCTAAGTAGAGCACTTTTTGAAGATAATTTGGCCAACAATCCGTATATATATATATATATATATATAATACTGTATTAATTAGTCGCATAGAGACCTTAGGCCATTTAACCTCTAACATAGGCAGTTGCCTTATACTGAAATAGGATTTTAATATGTGATTGGGAAACTTAGCCTCAAGCAGGATTCGAACCAGCGACCTCCCGCTTACAAGGCGGATGCTCTGACCACCGAGCCATTGAAGCCTGTGTGGTCGAAAAAATGCAAAGTCGGCTAGTTAACTGGTCCACCCGAAGGCCCTTCAGTCCGACGCGCAACCGACCTCGTCGGCTGGGCAACCGATTTTAGAGGCAAGCCTATGCCAAGTGGGAGAAAAGCCGGAGTACCCGGAGAAAAACCCACGTACATCGAGAGGGATTCGAACCCACGCACATGTGAAACATTGGTGCACAGCAGCTGGAATAGACCACTCTGCCACTCGACGACCCCAAAACGCGGTCAACTGAGCTTAAATACTGTCGAGTCAAGCTTTCCACTGTTACGTCATAGCAGGAGAGCGCCCCATGTAGTATTGCGTATGCAGAGAGCCGTAGAGACTTTACATGAATGAGTCGAATCAACACTATTTAATAGTCGCATAGAGACCTTAGGCCATTAAACCTCTAACATAGGCACTTGCCTTATGCTAAAAGAGGATTTTCATACGAGAATGGAAAACTTAGCCTCAAGCAAGATTCGAACCAGCGACCTCCCACATACATGGCATACAAGGCGGATGCTCTGACCACTGAGCCATTGAGGCCTGTGTGGTAGAATACGGTCAACTGAGCTTATATTCTGTCGAGTCAAGCTTTCCATTGTTAGGTCATAGGAGGAGCGCGTCCCATGTAGTATAGACCTTATGCATTGACATCACGCTGACTTCAGTATTGAATAGGTAGAGAGACGTTTTTTTTCCAAAAGTCCCCTGACTCTAGGTAGAGAGACGTAGCGACTTTAAATGAATGGGTCGAATCAACACTATTAAATAGTCGCACAGAGACCTTAGGCCATTTAACGTCTAACCTAGGCACTTGCCTTATACTGAAAGAGGATTTTAATATGAGACTGGAAAACTTAGCCTCAATAGACCTTATGTATATGCTGTCACAAAGGAGAAAGTACTTGGAGAAAGTACTTGGAGAAAGTAGTTGGAGAAAGTACTTTGGAGGAAAATGGAGGAAAAACCGGTATTCTTGGAAGTTACACAAATAAATGCAGACAGCTGATTTGTCAACCAATCGCATACGTGCAGCGAAATCCACGTAGTTTGTGCACGTGTGCTTCATTGTTTTTCCCCAAAATGATGTCAGTGTGATGTCAATGCATAAGGCTTATACTACATGGGACGCGCTCCTCCTATGACGTAACAATGGAAAGCTTGTATATACAAAAGGGCAAAACCGGCATACCGCCACTACAAGTATGGTGAAAAAATAAAATACATAAGCCTATATTTCCCCTTAAATCTTAGTGACCCGTAAACGTTAGTTTAATGACCCCCAGCCGTAGGTGGTAACAGATATAAGTACGCAATTTGGTGTGCAGTGAAGAAATTGCACATACAGTGTTTTGTCAAAAGGACTTTACCATACGTTTACGTATTCTCTATTAAAAAGTGTGTTAAAACGCAAAGACGAAAAAAATGTTTCGCAATGTAAACGGTTGCACCCTATCATGGGCTTTTTGGGCATATTTTTACCCCTAAGGGGGGGGGGGGAATAAGACAAATATGTATTGATGCATTTTATCCTATTGCTATATATATTTATTTCGTAAATTAAGCATGAGTAATGTCGATTGTTTACGACGCTTTCGCAATTAAAAGTGATTCAGTAGCTTTCAGATATAACATAAAAGTACTTAACGTGTTAATTGGGGGAATACCAATTTTCTTGGAAGAAGGTTTATCTGTAAAGGATCAAACTCAGTAGCATTTTACTTTGGGCAAGGTATATCAAAGTCAGCTGCTGAAATTCTACCTGGTGTAGTCTGCGTAATAATTGGAGTAGTAGTGGCGGCAGGGGTCTCGGTCGGTGTGGTGAAACCTGTTGTGGATTCAGTTTCAGCAGTTGTTGCTCCTGGAGTGGTAAACACCGTTGTAGAACCTGTTGAAATGTTCCAACAAAGGTCCGTTACAAAAAAGTGTGGAAAAAATTAAATTTTCCTTAACTGAAGGAAAGCAAATTTTTAGAAGGGTGTTTTCTATCAGTATTTAATGGTTTTAATTGTACTTGTTGTCTGCTTCGCAGTTGGAGTTGAAGTGAAGGTCGTCGTTTCAGTTGGGGTTGTGATCCACGTTGTGGTGTGAGTGGTAGTAGACGTTTTCACTGGTGTGGTAAACGTCGGGGTCACAGTCGTCGTCAAAAAGGTTGGAATTAGTAACAAAACACCTGTTAACCTGTTGCCTTGCTTACGTACCTATTAATGTAGGAAAAGTACTTTTCATTGAAAGGTATTTAGTGAGGACAAATTAAACAAGAGGGCAATCCACGGAGTTGCTTATCTCATCGCAGCACAGGCAGTGCTAGGCCGCATAACCAGGGAGTTGTTATATGGAATAACAACTCCCTGGTATAACTAGAAGACGCACATCAATGTGGAATCCAAAGATATCAGCATAGATTCCAAACTCCTATACCTACACTGTTAGGCTCAGTGACTCCCCATGGAGACGCTAATATCGGGGCGGAAGTGTTTATTTGACATGCGCGCCGTTCTATTCCGCGATTTGCGTACAAAAATAAGAACGCGTCACAGAAACTTTCATCGTTAAAAGAGTTTAGCGTGCGTGCACTTTTACAACGCGTTCTATACGCCCAGAATACATTTCTCTGTGTATTATCCGGAATACTTGACGCACAGTTCTGCGCACTCTTGAAACAAACGCGCTAGTTGCTTTCCCGTTGTGAGCGCGTAAGTAGTTGAACGCGCATATAAAGTTGCGTCACTTGGAGGTCAAAGATCCCCTTACTTATTATTACCTTTGGGTTTACAAGTAAATCCAACCCCAAGAATACGAATCTAAAACTCCATTGGCCTACAGACTTCATGATAGTGCTAATTCCAAATAGGATGTGCGCTAAATGGAAAGATACAAAGATGTTATAAACATAGATTCCAAACTTAAAATGGCGTGTTGACTCCCCATGGAGCCACAATATCGGGCCGGAAGTGCTGATAATGCTCTGTTCAGCTGTTCAGTCGTTTTGAAAGCAAACGGACAGATGTCTCACAAAAGTATGAACACTTGTTATTTTGAAACATTGTAAATTTAAGGAGTATTACTCCTCAATAGATTTCACTTAAAAGAAGAACTTTATTTTTTCCTTGCGGCATTTTGCATTGCATTAGGTGCACTTGAAAATGTACGCACAATGGCACGTTCGAAGCTCAGTTCATGCAGGGAGCTGGAAGCTCCCTGGTTCATGGGCTTATTTATTGGTCAGTTTTATTGAATCATCAGGAACATACTCTTAAATGAACCTTTAATATCTTACACACTCACAACGGGAAATTAACTAGCGCGTTTGTTTCCGGAGCGCGCAAAAGTGTCAAGTCAAGTATTCGGGATAAAACACAGAGAACGTTATCCTGCGTGTACTCAACGCTCACGCATGCCACGCTCTTTTAGGAATGAAATTTCATGTGCGTACCTATTATTAGGGAGCTTTAGATTACACGATGTGGGCAGGGCGACGCGGCGTTTTAACCCACAGTCCACGTCGTCGAGCTGACGTCCGCGCCCTGGAACTATTGCGCTTTAGATATCTACGACACGGCATGAAAGTCGCGTGGCGATATTCGAACTTCGTTTGAGTATCAGACGCGCAAGCCGATCTGTTAATGGTAACAGTATTTTCTGAAGTCCATACAACCTTAACTGAAAACAACCGACCAACACCAAACGAGCCCAGTACAATTAGATTCTACCACAGTTATAGAAGAACTTGTCAATGTTAACCTTAAAGCAGTGCACAGATGTGGAGTTAACTACCCACTCGGGCAGACTATTCCACTCGTTGACAACTCCATGAGAGAAGCTGAACTGCCTAATGTCAAGCCTTGCAAAACACTTAACTAGCTTCTTACAATGGCCTCGAACCCGAGAATTACTTTGAACCTTTAAATAACTACAAGATGGCAAAGGATTCCTTTCAGAGAAAAATTTGTACACCTGAAGCATGTCCCCCCTAATCCTTCTCAACTCCAGGGTGGTAAGCCCAAGATGCTTAAGTCTAACATCATAAGGTAGATATCTCACCTAAGATATTTGGCATATTTTATTCAAAATATGCTTTTGGTACAGTATTTTGATAACATTGCTTCCCTCCAAAATGACTTCGAGACAAGTCAATATCAATTCAAAGCCAGTCAGTTTAAAGTGATTAGCATGTTTTGTTACTTGACGTGTTTTTCAAAGTTCTACATTTGCATTTGCACTCAACTTGTTTTTTGTACTGGCTAACTTCCAGCAAAAGATAAAACGTACATCATTACATCATCTTGAGATATTTGACATATTTTACTCAAAAAACCTTTTATTTGCTTGTTTTGGTATCATTGTTCTCCTCCAACGTAGGTTTAGACATTTAAATCACGTGTGTATGTTGTCCAAACACTGAGATACCCTACTCGATATATTCCATGGCGGCCATTTTTAAATTCAAAATGGCGGCCAGTCACGTGATGGTAGCGATGGGTACCGAGTATAATATGAATCAGCAAACTTGAAAGTACCTATTTAAAATAAAATCGCAATTTTTTGTCTAAAATGCAGCATTTACCGAGGAGTAAAACAAACAAACTTTTATCTCCAGGCCGTATGGTATGCATGTACTTGTCTGTGAACTAGCTACAAAATATTTCAGTAATTAAGCCATACTTCTTAGAAAATATGCGTAATATATTGCACTGAAAATTTTCAAAATATATTAAAGACGTGGTAAAACGTAATTAGAGTGGTGCCTCACGAATCTGTGGGAGTGCAGGATTTTTAAAAAGTGGTGACATGTATCTTTAAACTACACCTTATACTTAAAATTTTAAACAAACTTGTCCATACCAGAGATGAGGAGGAATCGATATTCGATCGACTCTCGACAAGGGGCTGGCGGAAATTTCTATCCAATAAATCGCTGTCCGACAGAGCAATGTTCTCTTTCTTTAGGTCGAGCAATATAAATGCTAAGTTTGGAAGAAGAAACAATAACAGCCTACACGTATTGTAACGCGGGCTAAAAGCTCATGTAATTTTCTGTGAGGCCTGCAGACTCTCTTCATTTGATTTTGTTTGTATGTCTTTTCAGATTCGCCTTCCGAGGGAGTCTACTGGTTTGGATGTGACACTTGTTTGTCTCGGGTGTGTGTAGGTAGTTTCGTATTATATGTCAAATCCCACTGTCAAGCACATGTCTTTTTATGCATACCGTGTTCCCCCTCTTGTATATTGTAGGTAGCAGACCACTAACTCGAATGTTCTTACGCCGAAAAATATTGCCTGACAAATTAAGTCCCTCAAAAATTTTATGGAAGCTTGTTTCTGACTGTGTTACTTATAAAATATGAACAAAGTTTCGTATGGTTTTTATGAGTTGAAATACAAACTGTGCAAAATTCAAGGCAATTTGGCCATCTTTAGTGTCATTTTTTATTGTATTACTCCACTCTGTGAAGTGCCGTATTTGAGTAGTGATCAGGGCTGGACAATCAATTTTAATGAGCAGTCATCACCCCCAAAATTCTCAGTTGGTTCCTGCTCTTTGACTGACATCAAAGTTTGAAAATTCAAATGATGCAGAGTAACTCGCATTCCACACAATGCAGAGAGAGTGTTTGCTGTTTGGATTACACCTTATCACCTTGTATGCTCACCAACACAAGGCCTGGAACAATAAAACAGGTTTGTGTCTGCACAAGGAGGTGATTTATACAGTTATGGGAGGAGCTACAAGTTGCCTAGTTGGGAGAATTGGAACCGTCTGGGATGGCAAGAATTGCCCTTTAAAATCAATGACACAGAAAAAATATGGCCAGGAAAGTTTTTCCAGTTTGGGACTGCATTTGGTGATGCACCATAGGCTCCACTTGTAACCGTCTGTTATTGCATACAGATGTCAGTTCTACCTCAGAGGTACTTATCATGCATCTACCCATTCTTTTCAATGGAAAGACAAAGCCAGTGTTTCCACTCTTCCCGAAATTACCCGAAATTCGGGAAATCTGGGTGCTCTTCGGGGATTAATTGGGGAAATTTCGGGAAATCTGGAATTGGCGTATGGCAATGACGTATGGCTTGACAGGGTGAAATCCTGGATCAGCCACTAAAGTAGCATAAAACAAGCATTATTGAAAATTTTAGGAAATACCAAGCCGATTTCAGGAAATTTTAGATTCCATTTCAGGAAAAATGAATTTAGAGTGAGGAAGCACTGGACAAAGCTGCTCTACAATTAAATTGGCCTGGCTGAAAACACACCAGTTGAAAACATCCCAACTTTTAAGCACTAGCCTAGGTCTAGTTTACTAATACAAGTTCCTTTTCATGGAGGGGGGGGATCTTTTAGTTTATATAACCATTAGTTTCATCACCTAAAATCATTAGTTCTTCCTCCCTGAAAAACAAAACACTAGTCTCCTCTCCTACTAGTATATTTCAGGTGAGGAAAAATACTTTCAGTGGACAAATCTAATGTTTATTTGTAAGAATCTGGAGAGACTTGTTCCAGGCTGAAAAGTTTTCACTTTGCACAGGCACGTATCTCATAATTTAACATCTCGTGTGGCAATATCTCAATCTAACAGGAACCTGAAAGGTCCAGGGTGCTTAAATATTTGTATTGTACCTGATGAAGTTAAGGGGTGGATACAGTTCTACTGTAATGTTCATAAATGTGTCAGGGTAGGATTTCCAGAACATTCCCTGTGCAGCAGTGGCCACTAATACGCTGCGTACACTGTTGTATGATTTCTAGCAATGTTTTGCATGGCCAGGTACAGTACCACACTGAACAGCAGCTGTGCAGGCCGGATGCCTAACATTTTTTCCCAGGACCAGTCAGGCCAAATCAGTTTTTTCAAAAGTTTTTAAATTTGTTTCAAAATGAAGGTAAGGGTTAGAAGTAAGGTTAGGGTTATGTGGATTGGGGTTATTTGGCCAGAGTTCTTTCATAATCCGGCGTCAGAATTACAAAAAAGGGTCGAAAAGCTGTCATTTTGGAATTAGAGGTGTGGCCTATTTCCAAGAAGCTGATTGGTCCAATGGCCACATTTGGCCTGACTCGTCCTGGGAAAAAACTATGCTGCCAGATCTTGTGCACACATGATAAACCTTCCAGTCTGGGACTTGTTCATAATGCTGTGTCTAATAATGCAGTGCGAATTAAAAATACTGCAACACTTGGCACCCTTTACAGGGATGTGCTTATGCCAGGCGGGCCCACCCAGCACTAAAAACTCCCTCCCAGTCATGGGCGTCAATCCTGGGGGGGGGGACTGGGGACACGCCCCCCCCTACATTTTGGAAATACACCCATTGACTTTAAGATTTTTACACAGTAAATTTTTGACAGAAGTGGCAAGTGGCCATGCCCCCCACATTCGAGTAAAGATTGATGCCCATGCTCCCAGTACCAACTCAAAAATCAAATCCCACCAGGCACTGTATTTACATACTCTCTGTCTCATCGCAGGAAGGTTCTCACACTGTAGCTCAGTAAGCTCAAGAACAAGACACGCAATTCAATGAAATACTGCATGTATTGACCTAACTATGTGCTGGAGAGTATAACAAGATTGTATCCTAAGCTGCTACAGTATGACACGATAAACAGTGTCATATGCACTTATTGGCTACTGTAGTTACCTTGCTGATGGTGTGACTCTAGTGCAGTAGTGTATGAGACGCTCTGTACTGCTACTGCTATGATAGCTTAGACTTTTCATCGGATCAAACTGCTTCCACAGAGACAGGAGACTAAGCTTGGCTCTACATATACATTAACATCAGGATAATGCAAGACTTAGTACAAACAGCCCTGAAGAAAAAAAGTGTTGTGCAGCAAAATTACCGGAGTTAATCTGAAAATGGCACAAATGACTTTAGTTAGGGTATTTTACACATGCCTCATACTACAACTATTTTATGGAACGTATGCCAACTATAGGTACATAATTCTGAACACCTTTCAGGTTGACAACATTCTGACTAGCCTGAGGCTGTACCGTTACAAATGTGGAGTGTTTACTACAGAAGACTTGAAATTTGAAAAAACTTAAAGGGGTTGTATTCAGTGTTTCCCCTAAGCTGCTACAGTATGACACAATTTTGACGCAATGTGATGATTTGTCAATTTGATGCACTGATATTCGTGGAAAAAATGAAAAAAGAGGGTTTCAGATGCGGTGCGTTGCATGCTCAGTTCCACTACACTGGCATTTCTAGTGAGCCAAATTTTCTTATATTGAGTGTATTAACCCAATGGATAAGAGGCGCGGATCCAGACATTTCGAAAAGGGGGGGGGGGGGGGGGGTTGAAAGCCCCCTTGAATATTCTCCTAGATTAACATTATGCTAATTTTGGCGTATTTGTTATTGTTGATGTGGCGAAAGGGGGGGACTGAGCCCAAGAAACCCCCCCCCATGCCCCTTGGATCCGCGCCTGGATAATTTCTTGGAGGAAACACTGGTTGTAGCTCAAATTTTGGGACAGTCCCAGGATTTTAGAAGCATACAAATTGCTTATCACCATGGTTCATGAAACACTACAGTTTAAGTACAGTAAATCAAAGTTGCTGACTTGGTTTAGTATTTTTTAATACAGTATCAATTTTATTACAGTAGGTGAATATTTTGGCATACTTTCTCGGGAAAAATACAGCACAGCACAGAGTGGTCCTACCTAACTGAAGGTGAAGCCAGCACTTGATGCCATATTTCTGCAGATCCATTGATATTGGAACTACAGTACATGCACTATTGCAGTCAGACTGACAGAGCTTTTCTAAGAATAATGTGTAGTTTTAATACCATACTGTTAAATCTACATGTACAGTAGGCCACTAAGGATCAATTGCTCAAATGAGGCTAGAAATACTGTAGGAAAGGGTGATGTCTGGTACAGTTCCACCACTTTTAGATTTTATAGTTGTGCCTCAGACACACAACATTTTCTTACTGTCCTAAATTCCAAGTGATTGGAATCCCTTCCAAACTGAATTTGATCAAGGTGGGAATTCCCCAATATCATGCAGCTGGCAATTTGGCAAACCCTGCATATAGGATGGGCATACTGTAATCTCTACTGTACATATATGACACTTGAAAGACTCTTGATTTCACATGCAGACTGAAAACAGACACCCAACACCCTTAGACTCCTCTTCCCATGAAGATGAGAGTCCACAATGAATGCACCCAGCTCTCAGCATATCCTGGTCACATCCGTGCCTAAATCTAGCAAGGGAAGTGTGACACTTTGTACCAAGATCTTGTGTGTGTGGACAAAAGAAAATGAAGCATGCATAGGGCCCCCGATTTTCCGCTTCACAAAATGGTAAATTCCGTTTTCCACTTTTCATTTTCCGTTTTTTTCCGTTTTTAACTTTCCCTTTTCCGTAGATTTCCGTTTCAGATATAAATGGCAATTATAAGTTTCCGTGATCTTCTGTTAAATTCATTTTCTATTGCAAGTGTCCCATGCACACCTACAAGTTACAAACCTGGTTTATAGTTATTGTGCGACCGATCATCTGTCAGATAAATCGGGAATAACATAGCATGGGTAAAATTTTATTACTCAATGGATTACCACCACCAATTTTGGAAAACTGGGAACGGGGCTAAAATACACTTCTGGTTTCTGCAAATAACTATTAAATAATTCCCCCAAACACACATTTCTTTAAGTTCATGCACAAAATATCAGCACTGATATCACAAAATTTGCAAAATTTAAAGCTCTCCAAGTGATAACGATCATCCAATTGTTGCATCAAAGTTCACACAGTATTACTTACCTAAGAGGTGTGCATGTCACGGACAATCAATGCCGTACATCTACATAGTCTACAAACCATACTTCAGGGTGACATGCAATGTCATCGCCATGTTTTTCCAAGTTCCAGTGCTAAATCATATATCCTTTTTACACGTGCATCGTTATCCTGCATAATTTATTCCACTTCCCACATTCCTATTTGTTAAATTTTTAACTGTCATAACACACGCGTGCGTACACGTAAATTGCCAAAACAAGTGCGTCATAACTTCCCAAGAAAGTTTCTTGCGAAGTTGAAGTTCACCCTCGTAGTACACCGAGTACGGTGTGCAATGCATAATGCAAGGACAGTGTATTGCCCGCGCTGCTACATAGGGCGTTGGTCATGAATGAACTAAGGGAAGCGGCCCCGTGTAAATTCAAGCACCCCCACCGGCAATTATCCAGGGAGTTGCAACAGTTTTTCGATTACGGGAATATATCGGGTTTGCCTTTCATTTGGAGAATCTTTTTAAACTGGACGTACAGTAAGTTTTGGGCAAGACAGTTTACAAAAAGTATATTCATATCGATAGGGCGTACACCAAGTAAATTGAGTGGAAATTTTAGTGGCCTTGAAGTGCTAAGATACTGTAACGTTAGTTATGTATTTTTGCAGAGAACTGAGCGGATAGGCTTCTAATACTATGTAGCACTACTAACTTAGTACAGTCCAGTACAAAACACGATACACGGAATCTTCCGACGTAATCGGTGAATGAAAACTAACAGTTAGTCATAACAGTTTCACGTCACGTAAAATGTGGGAGCCTTTATACCTATTTTCTGTTCTCCAATCAGATACGTACGTCAGAAGTGTAGGCCTAGAAGTCCTCAAGTGCCCTTGATTTGTGGAGAATAAGTTTGTCTATGCTTCGTTAAAAATGGAAAAATCTTGTTCTGTGTTTACTTTTTTGTGGACGCGATATGAAATGCAAATTCCGTAATTTTCCGTAAAAAATTGTCAATTCTGTTTTTTTCCGTATTTTTCTGCAGTCGCGGAAAATCGGGGGCCCTACATGCAGTGAGAGAGTATTAAGTTTGGCCTGGGAAAGGAAGGTACTCCCTGTGCAGAAATGGCCAATGAATGGCATGCTCAATTTTCTTGGCTGTCCTCTAAATTGGCATGAAAAATTCA
This sequence comes from Holothuria leucospilota, assembly GCA_029531755.1. Taxonomy (NCBI): domain Eukaryota; kingdom Metazoa; phylum Echinodermata; class Holothuroidea; order Aspidochirotida; family Holothuriidae; genus Holothuria; species Holothuria leucospilota. The sequence continues at coordinate 23,276,936 of CM055976.1, read as the reverse complement.
ACTTTTACAAGGCATTCCCCATGCAATGTAGAAACTTCCTTTATACTGTATATGCAACATCAGTACATACATGTCCATTTGTCAGGGTGCATTACATGCAAAGCCAACACGAAAGCTACGCTGAGGTGTCAGCTTTCACATGACAATAAAACACATGGTGTAATTTATCACGCAATACATTGCCTACAGTACAATGATCACTCATCATACTGGATGCAAATTTAAAAGTTAAAACACATTCTATCTATTCAAGGAAATGATCAAATACTATAGTTGTGTGAGACTTTATGTGAATTACTCATGCCGCTATAATTCAATAGGTTCATTAAGCCAAAGTTCCCCGGGAAAAGGCCGTTTTCCCGGGTGAAAAATAAAGAAGTATTAAGTCGCCTGATGGCTAAATCCTCCTATTGAATTCTAGCCTCATGCTGTAAATGGGAACACATTTACAGCAGACAATTTTGCAGATGAGGTTTTGACTCAGACTTAGTTTGCAGTAAAAAAGATATAGTATAACCTAGGTTAGTTGTAAAGCAACTTGGGTGACTCCTCACACCACCATGCCAAGCTATTTCCTTTGTCTATGCCAAAAACCTCGGCATATTGTGCACAAAATGAACCAAAGTCAACTAAGACATAAAAATTTCCACACACATGCACTGTCTTTTTTGTGTTCCCCTAACTTATCTGCACTTTTTAAAATTGTTTTTCTGTTACCCAGCAAGAAAAAAAAAAAAAAAACTTGAGTCTAGGTGCAGTGTGTCCAAGGTGCACACATAAAGTGTGTTTAAAGAGGTCCACAGAACCAACAAAAATGTTTAAAAATTATAACTGAAATCTTACCAACTTTAAAAGATTTTTGTGGTCACCCTGAAAATTTTACACTGATAGTGCACTCACACAGATGATAATAAGGCCTTTGTTCCAACCAGCAACAGGTTAAATATACTGCCTAGTAGCCAGGATATCTATGTGTAAGTTACAATCCTCTCAGCAGACAGTGAATCAAAATCCATCCAAGTTCAGCAACTTTTTTGGGCCATAAAATTTACTGGTGACTAAGGAACTTTGCTTACATCAGTATGCTAATGAATCACAACATTACATCATTATGAAATGCTTGTAGAGGCAACTTGCAATGTGGTTGTAGCCTATAGGAAGTATAAGTTACAGATCAAATGTTTCATGTGACATCATTTCGCAAAATCTTCCTATGCCAGAACTTGTCAAGAGCTGTTATCAATACCAATTAGGTGCTCATTCAAGCATTGGTCAATAGCCATGAAGGTTGACACTTGATGGTACTTTATCTCAGATTAAACTGAAAGGTGATCTAACCTTCAATGACCATGAGTAATTTGATCCCTTTTTATCAGTACTATTTTCAGGGCAGGATATGTTGTCAGTTGTAATGTAAACCCCTGAGTGCTGGGATGCTATTGTACCAGAATGGTCAGCAAATGCTTTAACAAAGCTGCTGCTCATTGGAGCAACTAATTGAAGTAAATGAACCAGTGGTCAGGTACTTTAATTGGGAACAGCAGTTTTCCCCTAAAAACTGCGGTAGCTATGACTGATTTGAGAAAAGGCAAATTTTGTGTCATGATCACAATGTTACCCACATGACATTCTGATATCAACAAATATTTTGAATGCTACTGTAAATTCTATGAAGTGACAAAGTTGATGATTTCATTTCAAATTTTGGACCTTTTCTGAGGTTTAAATTAAAGAACAACTGCAATTAATTAGAAAGGAGAAGTTATGGTTGTAAATTAAGATGTTAGGTCCAAGCTTTGCTACTTTGCTGGTAGAAGAAAATCAATTTTGACCAACAGTATGCTGGTGAATGACCCCAGATTATTATTGCACCGGTTATGCACATGCCTTTTCTGAGGACTATATATAAACAAGTTAGGCAAGTTAGGCAAGTTATTAACTGTGTTAACCCCAAGCTAACCATGACAGATTGTAAACTGTGTTAATTAACTCCAGGCTGTGGGCCTATATGCTTCTAGCCTAATTACTGTAACCTAGCCAAGAAACCAGTCTATTGTGCATGTAGTGTAGGCCTACCCTGTAGCCAGTATGAGTATCATTACGATCTTCTCAGCCCATAAGGAATACCACCCAAGACCCCTGTTTTGGCCAAAAACGGGAGATTAAATATCAGCCCGAGTTTGTAACATTAGCCACATTGAACACTCTACTGCACAAATTGGTTCTTAGATAACCACCAGTTGACTTCCAAAGGTAGTGGACTACAAATGTTCACAATAGCATATAATGCACTATTAATATAGCTTGTACAGTTGGTCATTATGTCTACAATTACACATGGCTGGGTGCAACTGTGTGCACACAAGGGTAAATCCTACTACTGGCTGCACTTTTGGTAGTTAGTTTACTATCAAGTGTCAAATTATTACACCCTCAATGAATTTCAGGCTTTAATGGGCTGCATTGGCCTTCATGTGACTTGGTAAGCCTGGGTTAGGCTAGGCTAGTGGACATCCTGGCCACTAGAATAGCCTACTAATTCAGAGCAGGTAGCCTAGGCCTAACTAGGCTACTAACTGTTAGTGTTAGTACATAGAGCAGGATATAGGAACCTATATCCTGCTCTATGTGATAGTGATAGTACTAGTAACACTTAGCCCAATGTTAGGCCTAGCATATGTACCTGCCAACCTAAAGTAAAAGTTGAGCTCGAATAACTGAGGGCCAAAGTTACGAACACTACTGGCGGCAGCTCAAACTCCTCTAAAGCCAACTTTTCAATGTGGTGTATGCTGAAAACTGGCATTTTCCACCATGCTGGTACTACATAGCGAGTGACCTCGGTATACTCTGTGCATAGAGCAGGATATCCTGCTCTATGACTCTGTGACATCTCATATCAGGTATATCGAAGAAAGAACTAGTTTCGCGAAACATATGCTACGTTTGCAGAGGTGGCTCTGTGCAAAAATTGGTGTTGCATGTTCACCTCCTAAGGTAGCATACCCTCAATAACTCCTCCGTTGACTTACAAACTAATTTGAAAAAGTAAAGTGCCCTCTTAAACCTTTTAGAAATTTTTGCCAAGTACAAGCTACCCCTCACAAGAAAGCTGACAAGTTGGCCATTCATGGCAAATTCAATTAACCATACCATTACCGTAAAGATTTTTTGCTAACAGAGCTCAAAGCTTCAGTACCTTTTCCAAGAGCCTTTTCACTAAGTCAAAGCCTGATATACAACCACCAGCTTCTAAGCCCATAATTTCCCCCAAAATGCTTCAATTGACCCCATTTTGTCACTAGTAATACTTTATCTAGTCTACTTTCATATCAAATTGACAAATGACCCCATCCCATTTGGTAACATATCACAAAAGTTATCCTAATGTCTCTTATTGGTATTATTTGTGAAGGAGAACCAATGACACATTAATATTGAGTTATTGATGGTGGAGTGCTACCTTATGGGAGTAATGAATTTTTTTATGTCCTCCCAAATCAAGTTTTATGAAAACCTTAGGTCCCTAGACTTCAAATAAAGACTTAACTTACACTTGTTCTTGCATTTCTTGTCTATTTTTTTTACATGTCCATATGATGTCAATCACACTATTTCTTTAGGCTTTTCATAAGCTATAGACCTAATTTGAAGAATCGTTAGCCAACTATTTTGCAGGGTCCACATGGCTAATGGAAACCTTTCCACCTATGCTGATTGCATTTGCTACATTCTCTGGGCTGTTGCAAGTGTCATTCTAGATCATGTGTCCCTTGTTATGCCTGTTCAGTTCCATTCAAAACCACTTCACCAGTAACAGAGACACCCTCACCCCTTAAGGTAGAAATTCTCTCTTCTGCAATCTCCTCATGCCATTTCACCCAGTTTTTCCTGAGGAGAAGAAAATCTATTTACTTACTTTTACTATGCATGAGTAATGTATAACTTTGTCTTTTTTAAAACAAACGTGATGAAGACTGTCACATAGGAAAACCTACATGAAATGTGAGGATACTGTTTACAGGGGTTTGGGATCTCTGTCAGGAGGTATATCACGAATAGTTTTAAAGTACTGCATGGAGCACTTCGGTCACACGAGGGTCTAGCTGGCACATACAAAATAAAGTAACTACAAAATAAAGTAACAGGTGTTTACAATCAGAACAGAACTGAATTTTTTCATTTGGCAGCTACTTTTAGAGCTTGAAAAGGACAGTGCTTTGCAAGGAGCCATGCCAAAGTGAACAACTTCACCCAATCTTTCTTCAACATTCTCTAGAACTAATTCTTGATACAATGAAAGGGTAATAGACTCCTACTCACTATACAATATCAGGAGCCATTACTTATTGTTACAATATGAGAAGTATAAAATGAAACAAACCTCACCCACAGGGTTTCATCGGTTGATTGCTAGTCTAAACTTAGGACTGTATTCGTCTTCGCAGGCTGTTGGTGACTACACAGATCCCCCAGTAGATGAGCCACGTCTTTCAACCAGCCACAGTATGTTGCAAAGGTCAGACAAAATTGTAGCCCCCAGCTGTAATGGAAACAATATAACAAGTGAAATAAATAAATAAAAGAAAAATTAATTAAAATTAAAGACAATGTATGGGTTACCTGATGACCATCAAATATGAGCTTACTATGTATTATCATTGGTAGGCAACAGCAAAGGTAGCTAGTCCTAGTTTTACCCATGCTGACAACAGCAAGACCCTCACAACTTGCTAATACCAGCCAGTTAACCACGTATACGTAGGCTTATATGCTGCGAGCAATGCTACAGTGACCTACACTTACTGCACTTCACTTACAAAGTCAGTGGTTCTTGATAAGTTAAATAGCCAAAGAAAAATGGCATTGGTCTATGATTAAATCTGTCCCCAAATGCATTAAACAACAGTAGGCTAAGTGAAACATCTTTATTGCTCGTCACTACGTCAGTTGTGGGGATTAGGGGGGGGATGTAGGCACAGAAACTTACCTAACCTCCACCTATGCATGATCCACAAGCCTCAAGGTCAGAGCAGTTTTTTGAAATCAATCTCGCAAACCTACGACATTAATAACGCTGGGTCAGGGCACCAAGCTTAATTACGAATGCTAAGCCTGGCTGAGCTACACACAAAAGGCATAAACAATGATAACATTAGGCCTAGGGTCTAGGCCTGTGACTATTTCTTCCAAGCTATTTTATTCCCTTGAATTAAATGCGAAATCTATCTTGCACTCCCCTGGAAGCTTGAACGTACTTACAGTATACTAAGACGACTACACAAGGAAGCAAGATCTCTCATATTGAAGCAATCAATGAATTTCGCAGATTTGCAACACGCTTTGACGTCACATTACAGTGTGTAGCCTATTTGGAGACGCGCTTAGTGAAGCCAAGAACTGATATAAACAATGATTAGGGTAGCTTCTATGTGACAGAGGAATGTTTATGCACAGCCAAGAGGATAGGTTTCTGCTATTTTTGGAGGCACCTTTTTACTTTTAACAAGTGGAATTTTACCCAATTTAGGCTATTTTTAACGTTTTGAGCTAAAATCAAGAAAATTAGCCCTAAAAACCACTCGAGCATAAAATTGCATGACGTCTGCCCCTACTTGTGTACACACAGCATATTAAGCCATGTTTGATGCTTCTCCATACCGATTTCAAGATTTTCAGTTTCTTATTTAATTAAGGTAGCATACCCCTCAATCATTCCTCCATTGACTTACACACTAGTTTGAAAAAGTAAAGTGTCCTCTAAAACCTTGTAGAAGTTTTTGCCAGGTACAAGCTACTCCTCACAAGAAAGATGACAAGTTGGCCATTTATGGCAAATTCAATTAACCATACCATTATGGTGACGATTTTTTGCTAGCAGAGCTCAAAGCTTCAGCACCTTTTCCAAGAGCCTTTATACTCAGTCAAAGCCTGATATACATCCACCACCTTCTAAGCCCAAAATTTCCCGCAAAATGCTTCACTTGACCCCATTTTGCCACCAGTAATTCTTTATCTAGTCTGCTTTCATATCAAATTGACAAAAGACCCCATCCTATTTGGTAACATATCACAAAAGGTATCCCAATTCTCTTATTGGTGTAATTTGTGAAACAGAACAAATGACACATTTATACTGAGTTATTAATGGGACATGCTACCTTACCTTAAGGGAGGGGTGAATTTTTGTTTTATGTCCCCCAAATCAAATTTTATGATTACTTTAGTACCGCAGACCTCAAATGAAGACTTAACTTACACTTCTTTTTGCATTTCTTGTCTATTATTTACACGTCCATATGATGTCCCTCATACTTACTTACTTTACTTACTTTTACTATGCATGAGTAATGTACAACTTTTCTCTTTTTTAAAACAAACATGCTGAAGACTGTCACATCACATAGGAAATCCTAAATGAAATGTGAGGACGCTGTTTACAGGGGTTTGGGATCTCTGTCAGGAGGTATATCATGAATAGGATAAAGTACTGCGTGGAGCACTTTGGTGACATGAGGGTCTAGCTGGCACATACAAAATAAAGTAACAGGTGTTTACAATCAGAACAGAACTGAATTTTTTCATTTGGCAACTACTTTTAGAGCTTGAAAAGGACAGTGCTTTGCAGGGAGCCATGCCAAAGTGAACAACTTCACCAAATCTTTCTTCAACTTTCTCTAGAAGTAATTCTTGATACAATGAAAGGGTAATAGACTCCTACTCACTGTACAATATCAGAAGCCATTACTTATTACTGACAGTATGAGAAGTATAAAACGAAATAACAAACCTCCCCCACAGGGTTTCATCGGTTGATCGCTAGTCTAAACTTAGGACTGTATTCATCTGCGCAGGCTGTTGATGACTACACAGATCCCCCAGTAAATATGGGCCACGTTTTTCAACCAGCCACAGTATGTTGCAATTAAAGGTCAGATAAAATTGGAGCCCCCAGCTGTAATGGAAACAATATAACAAGTGAAATAAATAAAAGAAAAATTAATTAAAATTAAAGACAATACATGGATTACCTGATGACCATCAAACATGAGCTGACTATGTATTATCATTGGTAGGCAACAGCAAAGATAGCTAGTCCTTGGTTTTAACCAAGCTGACAACAGCAAGACCCTCGCAACTTGCTAATACCAGCCAGTTAACCACGTATAGGCTTATATGCTGCGAACAATGCTACAGTCACTTACAAAGTCACGCTTCTTGATAAGTTAAATAGCCAAAGAAAAATGGCATTCGTCTATGATTAAATCCGTCCCCAAATGTATGAAACAACAGTAGGCTAATTGAAACATTTTTATTGCTCTTCGCTAGGTCAGTTGTGTGTGTGGGGGGGGGGGGGAGAGGAGGAGGGATGCAGGCACATAAACTTATTTAACCTCCGCCTATGCATGATCCACAAGCCTGGAGGTCAGAGCAGTTTTTAAATCAATCTCGCAAACCTACGACATTAATAATGCTGGGTCAGGGCACCAGGCGTAATAACGAACCCTAAGCCTGGCTGAGCTACGCACAAAAGGCATAACAATGATAACAGTTCCCACTGTGAATGATAACAGTAGGCCTAGGGTCTAGGCCTACAACTCTTTCTTCCAAGCTATTTTATTCCCTTGATTTAAATGCAAAATCTATCCTGCACTCCCCTGGAAGCTTGAACGTACTTTATACAATATAATCAGACAGACTACACAAGCAAGCAAAAACTCTCATATTGAAGCAATCAATGAATTTCACAGATTTGCTGCATGCTTTGACGGCAAATCACAGTGTGTAGCCTATTAGGAGACGCGCTCAGTGAAGCCAAGAACTGATATGAACATTACGGTAGCTTCTATGTGACAAAGGAATGTTTATGCACAGCCAAGGGAATAGCTTTCTGCTATTTTTGGAGGCACTTTTTTACCATTAACGAGTGGAATTTTACCCAATTTAGGCTATTTTTAACATTTTGAGCTAAAATCAACAAAATTGGCCCCAAAAACAACTCAAGCATGCAATTGCATGACATCTGCCCCTACTTGGTGTAAACACAGCATATTAAGCCATGTTTGGTGCTTCTCCATACAGATTTCAAAATCTTCAGTTTTTTAATTAAGGTAGCATACCCTCAATAATTCCTCCATTCACTTACTAATTTGAAAAAGTTAAGTGCCCTGTTACAAGAGGACCCGTCAGGAACACCAAATTGAATCCGTCGACGAGCGAATGGAAAGCTCCAGAGAATTCAACTTCAATGCAGCCTTTCCAGAGTTGTCTAGAAGTGAGAACTGTTTACGTAATGTGCCAATTATAGCAGCGGCCTGGCGACACTTCTAAAAAATAATGAGATTGTTTACTACTGTGCATACAAGGAACGTTCTCGTAATTGCTCGACTGTGTGCACTGGAAGTTTCTATTAAATTGTGCACTGGAAGTTTCTATTGAATTCCAGAGATTTCTCGATTAAAAGCCTAGCGTATAAAAGGCAGTTCAACAACTGTTATAGGAGAGAGATACCATAATACTTCATCGAGACCAGACGCTGTCATACTGCTGTCCGTTTGTTGAGAAGTCATTCTCTGACCGAATCACCTGAAGCCAGCCACTGACACTGCACACTTGTGATAAATTGCCTTACGCCATTTCTACGCTGTGTATTGAGATTATTGTCATCCATCATCGCCTAGCCTTGTCATTATTCACTCGTGGAACCAGTTCCTACGCTACAGCACGCTGCAGGTCTACTACTGTACCATCGTCGACGTGCATGCACTACCAACCCTTGGACCAGACCAGAATAACATTAAGTAAAGGATTGTGAGTAAATCTAATTAATTATTGTAAATTTAAGTAAGATAAGGAGATCGTAAATAATCATTAAGTTGTTGAATTTTAATCTCGTTCTTCTGTGATCTTTCGCTGTCATTGGTTTGACTTGCGACCACAAGCCGTAACAGCCCCCTAAAACCTTGTAGAAGTTTTTGCCAGGTACAAGCTACCCCTCACAAGAAAGCTGACAGGTTGGTCATTCATGGCAAATTCAATTTACCATACCATTACTGTGAAGATTTTTTGCTAGCGGAGCTCAAAGCTTTAGTTCCTTTTCCAAGAGTCTTTTCACTCAGTCAAAGCCTAATATACAGCTGCCAGCTTCTAAGCCCATAAATTCCCCCAAAATGCTTCAATTGACCCCATTTTGCCACCAGTAATACGTTATCCAGTCTGCTTTCATATCAAATTGACAAAAGACCCCATCCTATTTGGTGTAAACATATCACAAAAGTTATCACAATGTCCCTTAGTGGTGTTATTTGTGAAGAAGAACAAATGACACATTAATATTGAGTTATTAATGGGGGCGTGCTACCTTAAGTGAGGTTAGGTTAGGTTAGATGAGGTTTAACATCCCAGTTTCCAACCAATTGGTTCAAGTCAAGACGACCACGGCCTTTTTTCCAGTTGTGGCTCACTGGCTTGTTTTCCCTACTCCATTGTTTATGCTGAGCACCAAGCACAAAGGCAGTAGGTTCCATTTTTAAAGTCTTTGGTATGACCCGGCCAGGATTTGAACCCTAGACCTTCCGGCTGCAAGTCGGATGCTCTAACCACTTGACCACTGCAGTCGGTACCTTAAGTGAGGGTTGAATTTTTTTTCTATGTCCCCCAAATCAAATTTTATGATTACTTTAGTACCCTAGACCTCAAATGAAGACATAACTTACACTTCTTCTTGCATTTCTCGTCTATTTTTTACATGTCCATATGATGTCCCTCACACTATTTCTTTTGGCTTTTCATAAGCTTAAACCTAATTTGAAGAAAGGTTAGCCAACAATTTTGCAGGGTCCACATGGCTACTGGAAGCCTTTCCTCCAATGCTGATTGCATTTGCTACTTTCTCTTGGCTGTTGCAAGTGTCATTCTAGATCACGTGTCCCTTGTTATGCCTGTTCAGGTCCATTCAAAACCACATAACAATTAACAGAGACACCCTCACCCCTTCAGGTTGAAATTCTCTCTTCTGCAATCTCCTCATGCCATTTCACCCGGTCATTCCTGAGGAGGAGGAGGAGGAGGAGGAGGAGGAGGAGGAGGAGGAGGAGGAGGAGGAAGAAATCTATTTACTTACTTTTACAATGCATGAGTAATGTACGTTGTCTTTTTTAAAACAAACATGCTGAAGACAGTCACATAGGAAATCCTAAATGAAATATGAGTACGCTGTTTACAGGGCTTTGGGATCTCTGTTAGGGGGTATCACGAATAGTTTTTAAGTACTGCATGCAGGCGTGGATCCAAGGGGGGCTTCCTAGGGCTCAGTCCCACCCCCTTTTTTGCCACATCAACAATAACAAATATGCAAAAATTAGGATAATGTTAAGCTAGGAGAATATTCAAGGGGCTTTCAGCCTCCCCTTTTTGAAATGTCTGGATCCGCGCCTAGCATGGAGCACTTCGGTCACACCAGGGTCTAGCTGGCACATACTGTACAAAATAACGTAACAGGTGTTTACAATCATAACAGAACTGAATTTTTTCATTTGGCAATTACTTTTAGAGCTTGAAAAGGACAGTGCTTTGCAAGGAGCCATGCCAAAGTGAACAGCTTCACCAAATCTTTCTTCAACATTCTCCAGAACGAATTCTTGATACAATATCAGGAGCCATTACTTCTTACTGTTACAGTATGAGAAGTATAAAACGAAATAACAAAACTCACCAACAGGGTTTCATCGGTTGATTGCTAGTCTAAACTTAGGACTGTATTTGTCTGCGCAGGCTGTTGATGACTACACAGATCCCCCAGTAAATGAGCCACATTTGTCAAACAGCCACAGTATGTTGCAAAGGCCAGATAAAATTGGAGCCCCCAGCTGTAATGGAAACAATATAACAAGTGAAATAAATATAAAGAAAAATTAATTATTATTAAAGACAATATATGGATTACCTGATGACCAGCAAATATGAGCTGACTATTATCATTGGCAGGCAACAGCAAAGGTAGCTAGTCCTAGGTTTTACACATGCTGACAACAGCAAGACCCTAGGGTCTTGCTGTGTGAGCTCACAACTTGCTAATACCGGCCAGTTAACCATGCATAGGCTTATATGCTGCGAGCAATGCTACAGTGACCACTGCACAACACTTACAAAGTCAGTGGTTCTTGATAAGTTAAATAGCCAAAGAAAAATGGCATTGGTCTATGATTAAATCTGTCTCCAAGTGTATTAAACAACAGTAGGCTAAGTTAAACATTTTATTGCTCATCACTGCGTCAGTTGTGGGGGGATGCAGGCACACAAACTTACCTACCCTCCGCCTATGCATGATCCACAAGCCTGAAGGTCAGAGCAGTTTTTCTAAATCAATCTCACAAACCTATGACATAAATAATGCTGGGTCAGGGCACCAAGTCTAATAACGAACCCTAAGCCTGGCTTAGCTACACACAAAAGGCATAACAATAACAACAGTTCCTACTGTGAATGACAACAGTAGGCCTAGGGTCTAGGCCTACAACTCTTCCTTCCATGCTATTTTGGGTCAGATCCAAAACCTGTCACCCCAAACTCCAAAAATTAGTTTATATATTGTGGGAAAAGTTTTTGTTTGGTGGAGTAGGATACATATTGAAGTTTGTGGGATCATACTTTTTTAGCGAAATTGTTCCAAGTTTCCAAGATATACCCTCCGAAAATTCAAAATGGCGTCATCCAGCATGACAGGACGGAATTTGTTTGGATTCGAGCCTATTAAAAATAAATAACTTCATAGCGAGATATTCTTGGGCATTCTATTTATCATGTAGAAAGGTACTTCCATCAATATTAAATTTTTTTCAAATCCCCTATGAGTTGGTGGTGGACCCTTTTTAATTGGCCCAATTCTGTCCCGTCGCATTGTGACATGATTTTTTTCTATTTTACGTATCATACACTCAATGAATCCGCACAGGACGTTGTGAACTATCAATGTTTCAGGTCCTTAGGATCATCAACTAGTATGTATTGATATAGATTATCTCATAATGTTAGTATGTCTATTTGAAATTTTCATGACGGAACGGAAATTTTGTGCGACCGGACGGAAAATGGTGCGAGAGGACGGAAAATTTGCAACCAGGGATGGTTCTTATCACTGCTTAAATTGCCCTCTGTTTAATTAAACCTAGGATAGATTCAGTATTCAGTAATAATGTGTAATTATGTGTGAGTATATGTGGTTAAAAGCAGTTCTTGCATTTAATTACTAGGCTCCACAGAGGGACTCCATGTGATGTCACATGAGTGGGATTTCCAGGCACTCAAGGGCAAAACAAAAACGCATTAACTGTATTTACAGCACAGGTGCACAGCATAACCATAGATATATCTGTGACACAATGGAAGCTTGCCCTTCAAAACCAAAGAAATGCGGGATCCCGCCCTTCAAAAACAAAAAGCAATCACGTGACATCAGTGAAACCCCTCTACAGGCCTGTTTTCTACAGTTTTTTATCGGGATATTTGAATCACAAACAGGACAGGAAACAAAACTCAGGTAACACCATGGATATACTCAATTTTGTGGTGTGGTGACACACATAACTAACCCCACCCTTTTTACTTGCTACATAGGAAAGACACAATTTTAAAGCAAAACAACAAACATCAACAACAACCAGAGAGCCAATAGGCTTTGGTTTCCTTGCCTCTGGAATACAGTATTAATTGGTAGAGTCATTATGGAGTTGATTACTGTTGACATTTATGGGCAGAATGAAAGATCCATGGAGAGTTTGATATCACAATAGCAAGTGTCAGATTCACCAAGGTTACCAGGTTCTCATGTGACTTATCTTTACAGCTTAATGACCTACTGACCTCTGGTGACTCAAATGACCTTGACCTCCATTATCAGATTATCCACACAACATGGATCATTTTCATGCTAAGTATAAGATACTTCACTGTAAGCCCTGTTGAGATACTGTGTTTAGCCCTTTTCAAGTTTTTCTCCACCACAAAACCAGAATACAAAAATGAAGTTTTGTGTTCACATTTGACCTTGGGTTAGGTTAGGTTAGATGAGGTTTAACATCCCAGTTTCCAACCAACCAATTGGTTCAAGTCGAGACGACCACTGACATTTTTCCAGCTGTGGCTCACTGGTTTGTTTTCCCTACTCCATTGTTTATGCTGAGCACCAAGCACACAGGCAGTAGGTTCCATTTTTAAAGTTTTTGGTATGACCAGGCCAGGATTTGAACCCTAGACCTTCCAGCTGCAAGTCGGATGCTCTAACCTGGAACCTTGGGAATTCTTGATAAATTTTGCTTTTTGACCTCTGGTGACACCACATGACCTTTGACCTCCACCATTAACAATAGAATAAGGTTCTTCCTATCACCATAATGCATCTGCATACTAAGTATGAAATTTATCCAAGCTTCCCATCTAGCGTGGTATCGTGTTAACAAGGTTTTCAGAGTTTGACCTCTGGTGACCCCACATGGCCTTTGACCTCCACCAGAAACAATAGGGTTCTTTCTCAATATGGGGCATCTATGTACCATGTTTGAGAACTGTCAGAGTTTTCCTTCTTGAGATATCATGTTAACAAGCTAAGTGTCACAAAATCCCCAAAACTATCATGCACACACATACATACAGTACATACACATACATGCTTGCATGAATGCATAGATTCCTTGACCTCATGGAAAGGAATCAAAAATCAGAATAATGATAATGCTACTCTCCTTTCAGGGTATCTAGAAAAACTAAATTTCAGACAAAGAAATTTGAACACTACACAGTAATATATTGACAAATTTCCGTCCCGTAGCGTTTCCGACCCGTCGTGTCTTCATATTTTTTTTAATTTAGTATTTTATTATTAAAACAAATACCAAACTGAGATGACTCAATGTTGTAGTTAGTAGGTTAGTTGTACTTTGTGTTAATATTGACAGTTGTATTTAACTCCAATGAGATTTGATAAAAATCAGTACTTTGTCTAAAGTGTGAATACGTCATTTTATCATTCCGTCCCGTCGCGTTTTTAAGTTTCGTTCCCATGGCAACATGTAAATGAGAATTGAAGTTTTCTTTCTGCTAACTATTGAGTGTGACCTACTTGTATACAAAAGAAAGAACTGTAGTATTATGTGTAAACCTTAGGAAAATATTGAAGTACGAACTATCAATTTCCGTCCCGTCGCGCCCCAGGTAGTTTTGGATCTGACCCTTTTATTCCCTTGAATTAAATGCAAAATCTATCTTGCACTCCCCTGGAAGCTTGAACGTACTTACAATATACTCTGACAGACTACACATGGAAGCAAGATCTCTCACATTGAAGCAATCAATGAATTTCGCAGATTTGCAACATGCTTTGACGGCACATCACAGTGTGTAGCCTATTTGGAGATGCGCTCAGTGAAGTCAAGAACTGATATAAATATTACAGTAGCTTTTATGTGACAGAGGAATGTTTATGCACAGCCAAGGGAATAGCTTTCTGCTATTTTCGGAGGCACTTTTTTACCTTTAACGAGTGGAATTTTACCCAATTTAGGCTATTTTTAACATTTTGAGCTAAAATCAACAAAATTGGCCCCAAAAACCACTCAAGCATGAAATTGCCTGACGTCTGCCCCTACTTGGTGTACATGCACACAGCATATTATGCCATGTTTGGTGCTTAATTCTCCATACAGATTTCAAAATCTTCAGTTTCTTACTTAATTAAGGTAGCATACCCTCAATAATTCCTCCATTGACTTACTAATTGAAAAAGTTAAGTGCCCTCTAAAACCTTGTAGAAGTTTTTGCCAGGTACAAGCTACTCCTCACCACAAGAAAGCTGACAAGTTGGCCATTCATGGCAAATTCAATTTAGCATACCCTGACCGTGAAGATTTTTCGCTAGTGGAGCTCAAAGCTTCAGTACCTTTTCCAAGAGCCTTTTTACTCAGTCAAAGCCAAATATACAGCTGCCAGCTACTAAGCCCATAATTTCCCCAAAAATGCTTCAATTGACCCCATTTTGCCACCAGTAATACTTTATCCAGTCTACTTTCATATCAAATTGACAAAAGACCCCATTCTATAAACATATCACAAAAGTTATCCTAATGTCCCTTATTGGTGTTATTTGTGAAGGAGAACAAATGACACATTAACACTGAGTTATTAATGGGGGCATGCTACCTTAAGTGAGGGGTGAATTTTTTTTTATGTCTTCCAAATCAAATTTTATGAATACTTTGGTACCCTACACCTCAAATAAAGACTAAACTTACACTTCATCTTGCATTTCTTGTCTATTTTTGACATGCCCATATGATGTCACTCACACTACTTCCTTTGGCTTTTCATAAGCTTAAACCTAATTTGAAGAAAGGTTAGCAATCTATTTTGCAGGGTCCACATGGCTACTGGAAGCCTTTCCACCAATGCTGATTGCATTTGCTACATTCTCTGGGCTGTTGCAAGTGTCATTCTAGATCATGTGTTATGCCTGCTCATGTCCATTCAAAACCACTTCACCAGTAACAGAGACACCTTCACCCCTTAAGGCTGAAATTCTCTCTTCTGCAACCTCCTCATGCCGTTTCACCTGGTTATTCCTGAGGAGAAGGAGGAGATCCATTTACTTACTTTTACTATGCATGAGTAATGTACAACTTTGTCTTTTTCTAAAAAAAACATGCTGAAGACTGTCACATCACATAGGAAATCCTACATGAAATGTGAGGACACTGTTTACAGGGCTCTGGGATCTCTGTCAGGAGGTATCACGAATAGTTTTTCAGTACTGCATGGAGCACTTCGGTCACACTAGGGTCTAGCTGGCACATACAAAATAAAGTAACAGGTGTTTACAATCAGAACAGAACTGAATTTTTTCATTTGGCAACTACTTTTAGAGCTTGAAAAGGACAGTGCTTTGCAAGGAGCCATGCCAAAGTGAACAACTTCACCAAATCTTTCTTCAACATTCTCTAGAACTAATTCTTGATACAATGAAAAGGTAAAAGACTCCTACTCACTGTACAATATCAGGAGCCATTACTTCTTACTGTTACAGTATGAGAAGCATAAAACAAAATGAATAAACTCACCCACAGGGTTTCATCGGTTGATCACTAGTCTAAACTTAGGACTGTATTTATCTGCACAGGCTGTTGATGACTACACAGATCCCCCAGTAAATGAGCCACGTTTTCAACCAGCCACAGTATGTTGCAAAGGTCAGATAAAATTGGAGCCCCCAGCTGTAATGGAAACAATATAACAAGTGAAATAAAAGAAAATTTAGACAGAATTAAAAACAATACATGGATTACCTGATGACCATCAAATACGCCTTTATGAGCTGACTACGTATTATCATTGGTAGGCAACAGCAAAGATAGCTAGTCCTAGGTTTTAACCAAGCTGACAACAGCAAGACCCTTACAACTTGCTAATACCAGCCAGTTAACCACGTATAGGCTTATATGCTGTGAGCAATGCTACAGTGACCAAGGAGAAAGGAAAAAAAGGAATAAAAAACGAAAGGAGAAAAAAGGAAGAAAAAGAAAAAAAAAAGGAGAAGGAAAAAATTAAGAGCAAAAAATGAATAAAAGTGTCCATAAAGAACATATTCAAAGTATATATATTTCTGTAGGGTTGGGTGGAGCTATAGCTGGATTATCTCTTTGGATATCTTTCAGAGTGGTTGGCGACGAAAGGAGAACTAGTGTTCAAAAACAGGTGAATAGCTGAGTAATGATCCTTGACTTAAGATCTAAATATGTAAACATCGTGACATATGCAGTATGGGCCTGGCTAGCTGCACTGAAATTTAGTAACAATTTTATGTTAAAGAGTGAATTTGTTTGTAATCTAGAGGGATTGAGAGGCAAAGGTTTCGCCATACAGAACTTGCAGAATGAATACAGAAGAAAACAAGCTGTCAGGTGACGTGCTATTGTGCACAGTGGCACCAGCTGTTGCAGGCAAAAGTAGCGGCATGCATACCCTATTCTATTTCCAAACTGTCTGAAAAGTTTTAAAATGAACTCAAAAGGCTTTTAAGCTACAGACAGTGGCGTCGGCACAGTGGGCAATGGGTGAAGTGTGTCCCCCTCCCTCATCGATTCTTGAAAATTTTTAAAATGGTCCCAAAAGTCGTTTCAGCTACAGATTTCTGTGGAGGGTGTAGGCTGAGATGTATTTTTGATGAATGGTTTATTTGTTCTAAACTTTTCTTTCACAAACTGTTCTCAAACTATCATAAGTTTTGGAAATTCTTGACAAATTTCAAATTTTCGCACACTCCGCTAACATCAAGCCTTGTGTCAGACTTGTTTTTATTATTAATAGCTTTCGGTAACTACTCACGGGGGTTCACAAAGGAGCAAAAGTGCTTTTTAAGAATTCTCTGTCAGAAGATTTGTTTCTGAATAGCATAGGTTGGTGGGAAAGTGACAGTGTCCAATGCAGGTTCTGAATAAAGGTTTTGTCATGGACCAATAGGCCTATTTTATTCAAAATTTCAACGTTCTTCGCGCGCATACGACAGGGTTTACACCTGATTTCATACACCATTGACAAAGCTATGATGCAAGAAATTATTCCAATGCAAGCATTTTTCTAAAAAGTATAACTCCTTCTCTGTAGGGCTCTCACCGTTATAGGATCTTTGACTAATCTAGTCTAGCACACGATTTGAAAGATTGAAAGTACGTAATTACTGTTGCTGATTTTCCAAACACTTTACCGCGACGTTCAATAACGACGAAAATCTTTTCTGAAACGAATTTTGCCTGTCCACCATCCTTCTTGCTATACCTAAAAAGAAGGTGATATCTCCTCCCATATGGATGTCGGGTAGTGAGAATCCCGTTGGTCCCTCTTTTGTATACTGTAACTAATTCAGAGCTCCCGGGAGGCTCTATACTGTTCTCTGTCAACCTTGGATATCCTCTTAAAATGTGAAAGACAAATTTTCTTATAGTCCAAGAATTACGTGTACAATTTTCCCATGTGCGTGGATCATGGGGGACGGGGGACGCATCCCCCTCACTTTTTTGGAAGGGGGGACATCGTCAAAAATCCCCTTCACTTTTTCAAAAATGATGGAACAGACTGCAATTATATGCCAAGGAATACGAAATTTTTAGAAGAAAATAACCTAAAGATCCTACACTTTTGTTGCACCAAATCGCATCTGTGGGCATCCAGTTGTAGAATTTCCCCTCCCCCATGCCGACGATCACAAAACTTATTGCCTCCTCGTGACACAAATTCTGGGTACCACCACTGCTTCTTCCACCAGGACGGCGATTCACAAATGTGAAAAAGTCCCCCCTCCCCAAACACTTTTGGAGATTAATCCACGCCCACGGACTTTTCCTGGGACTTAAGGAGGTTTGAAGACAATATACAGTATTAACCGTCTCTTACTCCCCTTTTTCACTCGAACAAAAGTTAGAATTCACTAAATTGTGGACATTTTTTAAACATACAATCACTTTAGAATGACCCAAAGATGTCACCATTTTTCATATAGGTCCCCTAAAATTAACAAAAATTTCTCAAGGGGGAGGGTAAACCCCTTCCTGGGATTGCACTCTCATGTGCTAACAAGGCTCTCCCACTCTTGTATAAAGCGTATACAAAATCTCACTGCCTAAAAGGCACTGTTTAGCAGTTACTCAGTTCCCCCAATCACCAACTCCCGCCGGAACCATCAGTCACAGATTTCTGGAGGGTATATCCTTCAGAAATCCATAAAGAAGGTGATCATCTCTCCTCCCATGTGGATGTCAGATCGTGAGAGTCCTGTTGGTCCCCCATTTCTGTGTACAATTATGCAGAACTCCCGGGAGGCTCTAAACCGAAAATTTTTGGCGCGCTTTGTGTGCATTTGTTTACGCTTACGGAGAGAGGTATGCTTTTATTGAGGGATGGATTTATTTTTATCACTTTTTACCAAAAATCATTTGAAATCTTTTACGATTTTTGCAAAGTTTTCTCAATATTTCTTGATTTTCGCTTGATCTGTGCACTTTTAGCCTTGAATTGCTCCTTTTACTACTAGTAAGGTCCCAAACGTATTCGCATTACTCATCGGTGGGGTTCTACCATAAGCCAATTATTCGTGTGCATAAATGTGATTTCAGAGGAGCCAGCATTGTAAGGATGTAAAGCAACTGATATTAATTTTTTCATCCTAATGAGAACTGAAAACTTAGTATCGAATCCACCCTCTAATTGATAGATACGGGCAAATACGCAGTAAACCAACACGGCAGCATCACATAAGGGTTAATTTCCATTCTATGTTAGTTTCATATGTTTTATTATTTTCAGAGCTAATCCTTAGATGTACAGAGATATAGCCTAAAAATTTTCATCTTGCTACCTAAATTTTGAACACATTGGCATACAAAATAGAAATGGCTATTTTTCAGAAAGTTTATCATGTACATACTTTTTGCCATTTTCTGAGGATGATACTGTATGTAGCAAAACTTAATAACTAACCCATTTGGGGCACATTTTGATTACTGTAATATTAAACTCAGGAGACCATAAATTGTAAATGTATGTCAATGTTACACCCGTTATGAAATTGTGTTCGCCCGTTATAAAAAATGCTGATAAAATGCTGAAACTCAAACAGTTTGCCATATATATGGACCTTGCCAATAACTTTAATAGGTTGCTATGTTGTGATGGTTTATAATAAACATGGTAACATCAATTAATGATGTTCACAGGGTAATTTACAATTCCCTACAATTGTTTGACATACATATGCATCACATAAATGTATGTCAAGTAATTTCAAATGTGCTTCATGGGTTCTATGTACATCATATTTTTATGTTACCTTGTTTATTTATAATTAACAAAACAAAATATGCATATATAATAATTCTGTGTTGGTTTACTGTGAAATTGCCCATACACATAAAGGAAATTGACACCGTTAGTCATAGCAATGGTTTCAAATTTTCAGCGCGCCTTCGCGCGCAATTGTTTCATGTGACGCTCTTTACCTGAATACCATATAACAAAAATAAAATACTCATTATGGCAAAAATCATTTCAAGTTACCTACACTGGATCATAATGTTGGCGTGTAAGTTTTAAAATAACTTAGATTCTCCGGAACTTCTGCAGATGCATATAGTAACTTATACTGAGCCATACACATCAAATTCCATGCAACATGAAAAGCACTGACATACTGTAAGAACTGCATGGAGCCGATTTCTGTGCTCTTAAAATGCAATATTGAGAGTTTCCGGGGGCGTCCCTTCAAAACCAAAGAAATGCGGGATCCTGCTCTTCAAAAACAAAAAACAATCACGTGACATCAGTGAAACCCCTCTACAGGCCTGTTTTCTACAGATTTTTATCGGGATATTTGAATCACAAACAGGACAGGAAAAAAAACTCAGGTAACACCATGGATATACTCAATTTTGTGGTGTGGTGACACACATAACTAACCCCACCCTTTTTACTTGCTACATAGGAAAGACACAATTTTAAAGCAAAACAACAAACATCAACAACAACCAGAGAGCCAATAGGCTTTGGTTTCCTTGCCTCTGGAATACAGTATTAATTGGTAGAGTCATTATGGAGTTGATTACTGTTGACATTTATGGGCAGAATGAAAGATCCATGGAGAGTTTGATATCACAATAGCAAGTGTCAGATTCACCAAGGTTACCAACTTCTCAAGTGACTTTATCTTTACAGCTTAATGACCTATTGACCTCTGGTGACTCAATGACCTTTGACCTCCATTATAAACATTACAGATTATCCACACAACATGGATCATTTTCATGCTAAGTATAAGATACTTCACTGTAAGCCCTGTTGAGATACTGTGTTTAGCCCTTTTCAAGTTTTTCTGATCCACCACAAAACCAGAATACAAAAATGCAGTTTTGTGTTCACATTTGACCTTGGGAATTCTTGATAAATTTTGCTTTTTGACCTCTGGTGACACCACATGACCTTTGACCTCCACCATTAACAATAGAATAAGTTTCTTCCTATCACCATAATGCATCTGCATACTACATTAAGTATGAAATTTATCCAAGCTTCCCACCTAGCGGTATCGTGTTAACAAGGTTTTCAGAGTTTGACCTCTGGTGACCCCACATGGCCTTTGACCTCCACCAGAAACAATAGGGTTCTTTCTCTCAATATGGGGCATTTACGTACCATGTTTGATGGAGAACTGTCAGAGTTTCCCTTTTTGAGATATCATGTTAACGAGCTAAGTGTCACAAAATCCCCAAAACTATCATGCACACATATACATACAGTACATGTACACATACATGCCTGCATGAATGCATCGATTCCTTGACCTTGAAATGGAATAAAAAATCAGAATAATGATAATGCTACTCTCCTTTCAGGGTACTGTATCTGAAAAAACTAAATTTCAGACAAAGAAGTTTGAACACTACACAGTAATATAATTGACAAATTTCCGTCCTGTAGCGTTTCTGTCCCGTTGTGTGTTCATATACCAAACTGAGATGACTCAATGTTGTAGTTAGTAGGTTAGTTGTATTTTGTGTTAATATTGAAAGTTGTATTTAACCCCAATGAGATTTGATAAAAACCAGTACTTTGTCTAAAGTGTGAATACGTCATCATTTTATCATTCTGTCCCGTCGCGTTTTTAAGTTTCCTTCCCATGGCAACAAGTAAATGAGAACTGAAGTTTTCTTTGCTGCTAACTATTGAGTGTGACCTACTTGTATACAAAAGAAAGAACTGTATAGTAGTATTATGTGTAAATCTTAGGAAAATACTGAAGAAAGAACTATCAATTTCCGTCCTGTCGCGCCCCAGGTAGTTTTGGATCTGACCCTTTTATTCCCTTGAATTTAATGCAAAACCTATCTTGCACTCCCCTGGAAGCTTGAACGTACTTACAATATTCTTGATGGACTACACACGGAAGCAAGGTCTCTCTTACTGAAGCAATCAATGAATTTCGCAGATTTGCAATATGCTTTGACGGCACAGTCACAGTGTGTAGCCTATTTGGAGATGCGCTCAGTGAAGCCAGGAACTGATATAAACATTACAGTAGCTTCTATGTGACAGAGAAATGTTTATGCACAGCCAAGGGAATATAGCTTTCTGCTATTTTTGGAAGCACTTTTTTACCTTTAATGAGTGGAATTTTACCCAATTTAGGATATTTTTAATGTTTAGAGCTAAAATCAACAAAATTGGCCCCAAAAATCACTCAAGCATGAAACTGCCTGACGTCTGCCCCTACTTGGTGTACACACAGCATATTAAGCCATGTTTGGTGCTTCTCCATACTGATTTCAAAATTTTCAGTTTCTTACTTAGTTAAGGTAGCATACCCTCAGTAATTCCTCCATTGACTTCCTAATTTGAAAAAGTAAAGTGCCCTCTAAAACCTTGTAGAAGTTTTGGCCAGGAACAAGCTACTCCTCACAAGAAAGCTGACAAGTTGGCCATTCATGGCAAATTCAATTTACCATACCCTGACCGTGAAGATTTTTTGCTAGCGGAGCTCAAAGCTTCAGTACCTTTTCCAAGAGCCTTTTTATTCAGTCAAAGCCTAATACACAGCCACCAGCTTCAAAGCCCATAATTTCCCCAAAAATGCTTCAATTGACCCCATTTTGCCACCAGTAATACTTTATCTAGTCTGCTTTCATATCAAATTGACAAAAGACCCCATCCTTTTTGGTAACATATCACAAAATTTATCACAATGTCTCTTATTGGTGCTATTTGTGAAGGAGAACAAATGACACATTAATACTGAGTTACTAATTGGGACGTACAGTACTACCGTAAGTGAGGAGTGAATTTTTTTATGTCCCCCAAATCAAATTTTATGATTACTTTAGTACCCTAGACCTCAAAAGAAGACTTAACTTACACTTCTTCTCGCATTTCTCGTCTATTTTTTACAAGTCCATATGATGTCAATCACACTATTTCTTTTGGCTTTTCATAAGCTTAAACCTAATTTGAAGAACCAACTATTTTGCAGGGTCCACATGGCTACTGGAAGCCTTTCCACCAATGCTGATTGCATTTGCTACATTTTCTTGGCTATTGCAAGTGTCATTCTAGATCATGTGTCCCTTGTTTAATATGCCTGTTAAAACCACTGCACCAGTAAAAGAGACATCCTCACCCCTTAAGGTTGAAATTCTCTTTTCTGCAATCTCTTCATACCATTTCACCCAGTTATTCCTGAGGACAAGGAGGAAGAAATCTATTTACTTACTTTTACTATGCATGAGTAATGTATAACTTTGTCTTTTTTAAAACAAACATGCTGAAGACTGTCACATAGGAAATCCTAAATGAAATGTGAGGACACTGTTTACAGGGGTCTGGGATCTCTGTCAGGAGATAAGTACTGCATGGAGCACTTCGGTCACACCAGGGTCTAGCTGGCACATACAAAATAAAGTAACAGGTGTTTACAATCCAGAAACGAGAACTGAATTTTTCATTTGGTCACAACTACTTTTAGAGCTTGAAAAGGACAGTGCTTTGCCAAGTAAGCCATGCCAAAGTGAAACAACTTCACCAAATCTTTCTTCAACATTCTCTAGAAAATAATTCTTGATACAATGAAAGCCTAAGGGTAATAGGACTCCTACTAGCTGTACAATATTCAGGAGCCATTACTTCTTACTGTTACAGTATGTAGAACGTAATAAAACGAACATAACAAAACCTCCCCCACAGGGTTTCATTGGTTGATCGCTAGTCTCTTTTTAAACTTAGGACTGTATTCGTCTTCTGCGCAGCTTGTGGATGACTACACCCAGATCCCCCAGTTAATGAGCCCACATTTTTCAACCAGCCAACGAGTATGTTGCCAAAAAAGGCCAGATACAAATTGGGAGCCCCCAGCTGTAATGGAGAAAACAATATAACAAGTGAAATAAAATATAAAGAAAAAAATTAATTAAAATTAAAAGACAATAATTATGGGTACCTGATGACCACCAAATAGGAGCTGATATTATTCATATGGTAGGCAACAGCAAAGGTAGGATCAGTCTCTAGAGTGTGTGGTTAACCATGCTGCCAAACAGCACGACCATCACACACTTGCTAATACCCCGGTCAGTTAACCACGTATAGGACTTATACGCTGAATGAGCAGTGCTACAACCCGACCACTGCACACACTTACAAAGTCAGTGGTGTTTAAAATTATAGAATACCCCGCCATTAAATAAGTACCAGATTAGTCGCTCGACGTCAACATGCTTCACAATGTAGACGGTGTAGCCGACATATGGGGGGGGGTGGGGGGGGGGGGGGGTGGGGGGGGGGGGGGGTGGGGGGGGGGGGGGGTGGGGGGGGGGGGGGGTGGGGGGGGGGGGGGGTGTGGGGGGGGGGGGGGGGGGGGGGGGCTGGGGGGGGGGGGGGGTGGGGGGGGGGGGGGGTGGGGGGGGGGGGGGGTGGGGGGGGGGGGGGGTGGGGGGGTGCGGTGGTGGGGGGGGGGGGGGAGGGGGGGGGGGGGGGGGGGGGGGGGGGCGTGGGGGGGGGGGGGGGGGGGGGGGGGGGGGGTGGGGGGGGGGGGGGGGGTGAGGGGGGTGGAGTTCGTGTGGGGGGGGGGTTGGGGTGGGGGGGGTGGTGGGGGGGGTGGGGGGGGGGGGGTGGGGGGGGGGGGGGGTGGGGGGGAGTTTCATTTTTAATTTCATTTTCTTGACATTTATTTCAGTCCATTTAATCAAAAAACAAGGTGTACATATAGTGATTATAAGTAAACTCACTAGGGACAACTGAAAAAAAGCAAAGCTGCATGTGGGAATAAGTCATACTTAACAAAAAAGAACACTTGTACACAACAATTTAGAAGGAAAACTTAAAGGATAAAGAAAAAAAGATATTGACTAAACAAACAAAACAATGGCGCTTAAAGGAAAAGTAAAAAAAAATATGCCTTAGTTCTCATTCAATTTGCACAATGTGATCTTTTAGAGGTTTTTATAGATAGTACTGGAGTTACGATTTTCTGCAGGTTTGCAGGCGGTACCTAGAAAACAGGTGCTATGCTGAGAGGCAGCTAAACGACAGAATGCAACAGAAAAATTGATACGAGATGAGCGGGTGCAATGGTTATGGTTTAGATAGATGGACAGATGGTTTAGATGGAAACCGCAGATTTTTCTTCCTTCCGGTATTAAACCCACTTTTCTTTGATACAGTCTTGAAATGGAATCATCGACAATTGATTGCTTAAGCTTCATAATTGTCTGAAATCTCACCGTCCGACCCACTGAGACCTATCAGTAGTACGGTACCATATAACTGCATCAAAAGCAGCATGCATGTGGAACTCATAACAAAGATCTGTGGACATGTAAATGCCATGTCTATTTGATGTAAAGGTACACCCAAAACATGTACCGAATCGAAACTACCCGAAACCGAAGTTGGTACTGGGTGGTCTCGGTAATTCTGGACCGACGTTTGGGTAGCCGGTCTGACCTACCATAGGACCACAGAGCAGGATATCCTATGCCATGCCCTGTGCATTAGACAGACGTCATTTTCAGTTGGTCAGGGATGGACTGTCCGTTTTAGACCTAAAACGAAGAAAAAAACCCCGAAAAACCAAGGGTTCAATTGGTGTAGCCTAAATTTAATGCCTTTTCAAGGAAAAATTACCATCCCCGCCGTACCAAAACACCCAAACCGTAGTTTGTATTGCCTCTGTACTAGAGGAGTAACTTTGTTAGAGCAGGAAGCTGTAAGGGATGGAGAAACAACACTTGTTCCTCCTTTGAAACTAGGTGTTTTGCCCACTCTTAAGTTTCGCATTGTCTGGTTCCTGAAATTCCTCTAGAAATTAGAGGGATTAGACAGTAAAGGTAATTGTTCTTGTCGTCTGCTATATCTGAGGGAGCTCATAGGATGATTTCCCCCATTGGTATCACATTGCCAGCCGTCAAGAAGAGGAAAAAATTTTTAAACTTGTGCCACCCAGGTGCCGCGTTGTAAAAGGGTACAGGTTATCCTTTTGTTACTTTTTGAACATAGATACATTGTTCGCTATTTCAGGAACACCCCGGAAACGTTGGAAATGTCATCATCAAAATTTAGACTCCCTTTGGTTTTCAATCAGGTATATTCCTTTCTTAATGAAGAAATTAGAATAATAATGGAATTGTGCAATTTAACAGTCGTTTTGATCAAAAACGGTGAAAACGTTTCACATTTATCGGCTGCGCAGTTATCTTCAAAGCAACATCTTGACAATGGTCTTTGTTACAGGATTACTGCGCTTTGAAAGGGAGAGATCATCATTAAAGGTCAAAAGAAGTCGCCCAAACGCATTTTGAAACAATAGCTAAATGTCACAAATTTCTTCTTATTTCTCTTCCAAGTATCTTTCATAATATTTTAGGACATAAATATTGCATATTCAAGGTAAAGCAAGCAGTTGCTCCTTGTAAATTTTACAATTGAGTGAGAAAAATACAGTCACCTGATTCTCATCAAGATCCATTCAGGAAATAGGATAGTCTACTATACAATTCTTTATTGGGGTGACTGCATTCTCCCTTTAAGAAGAAAAGTCAACAAACGTCAAACAATGAGAACAAAGAGACCTGTCAATCAAATCTGGCTTCCTAAAAAGGATCAAATTATTCTCAAGTACATATTGTCTGGCAGATTTGGTCGATGTTTCTCCATCTCTCACAGCTCCCTGGTTAGAGGTTCACGTGAATCTCCCGATTGTTGTTGTGAATATCTTCGATCTGCAATTTGCACATATCATGGAGAAGATCCTATCAAAACCAGGACCTACTCTCGTCGTTCCATGGAATCTTCCTTCCCTTTTTTTTGGGGGGGGGGGGGGGGGTTCGTCCCGAGTGGTCTGAACATGAAGGTGGTATTAGCTCATGGCCTGTGAGCTTCGTTGGTTAGGTGGTTTGACACCCCCCCCCCCGGCAACCAAACCTGGTTTGGTCTCGGATGGTCCGCTTCGACGGTCTTTTGTGGTCTGGATTATTCCCAGGCCAACGATTGGGTAGTCTGGACATCAAAAACCAGACCAATGCACAACCTTAGTTTCCGTACCTATTACACATCAAAAGAAAATGTTTGCATCCGATCACATTCAAGTTAAAGGATAGCAAATTGGTTGGATTGAGATGCACGACAGTCCTACATGAAATAAGCTAACTCTAAGCTAAATAAATCTCTGTCTGATCAGCCGGTGTTCAACTAGGTAGTGCATGTTAGCAATCTTTAGGGGAAGGGGTGGGGGGTCCAAGTCAATGTTATCCGGAAGTTTGAATTTGATACCAGGTTGCCGTATCGGTTGTTTACATGGACGGCTATTCCGGCCGGGGGGACATGTCCCCCCAATATTTGAGAAATTTCCCATAGACCCTTTTCCAAATATCAGTCCCAAAGGATTGTGGGATACAGTTTTTGGTGTGCGCCGTTTTTGACTACAGTAAAATGCCACTGACAAAAATGATGCATACAAAAGCTTTATCCCACAATCCTTTGTAATTGTTATTTGGAAAAGGGTCTATTGACTGATTTTTCACACAGTAAATTATTTGAAAATTGGCCCTTGTTCCCCCCCCCCCCATACTGAGAACAAATCGCCACGGTTGGTTGTTTAAAATAAACATTGAAAAGGCATAGCTGATCAGCCTGATCACAGCCGTGCTGAGACTTCTGACAAACCTCTCCTTTAAAGTAACGAACCTCCGGTATGATGTAGAGGTTTTCCCCTCTCATTTACCAAAATTCATTTCAAAAGAGTCTGAGATAAAAAATGTGCTATGATCATTATCATCGTTTTCAAGCATAGTTACGTCGATATTTTAGTTATTATTTTAAGAAAATTATCTCGAAACCAAGATGTTTTATAACTCTTTGGCAAAGGTAAAATGTACTTGAAGGTCGGAGGTGACTTGACGGTTTAGTTTACTTCTTTGTATTCGAGAGGTTTCCCGATCAGATCCCGGTGAAACCTTCCACCTGGAAATTTTCTTGTGGCTCAAAATATTATTTGTTGGTAATTTGCTGTTCCCACTGATGTGGTTTCTGGTTGTCCGACTCAGGAAGTTGCACGGTTCAGACTTGCTTCAGCTATCCGGGCATTGATGTATAGGGTAAGGATTGGCCAGGTCCCTATCGGCATTTGAAAACGTAACTTAAGACTGGGGATACAATCAGTCCTTCCGCAGGCCGTGCCGGGAGCAAGATTGGAAGCGATTAGTATGATCCCTTGCTCGTTACTCTCTGGGCACCAGTCGAAAGGACTGAAAAGGCGAATATCACTGGTGTTCATCCACGATCATAATGAAATAGTGCCCTCAATCAGCCCAAGTGTCTTCCTGGTCCTGAGGCAGAGTTGTATTCAAGTCTTTTTTTTTCTCAAGTAAAGTTCCAAGTCATCTACCTTCAAGTCAAGTCAATTCTCAAGTCTTTTTCTTCAAGTCGAGTCAAGTCACAAGTCATTTTCGCCCAAGTAAATTCAAGTCACAAGTCAAAATTTTCAAGATGAAAATTTAACAACTGACCCTATTAACTAGACTGCAGTTCCTGCTAGATACAGTCTTAATATGGAGATCGGTTGGTAGACCTTGAAAAATTTTAATCCAGACAAATCACAGGCTGACTTTTTTTTTTGGGGGGGGGGGGAGATTGACGAAATATATTTTGTTTATATACGAAGGAACACCCAAACAACAACTTCTCAGTAAAACCAATGTTAAACACACTTGCACTTAGTAGCTAACAATATCTTACATAAGAAAAACTTAAGTTCTTATGGATATGGAATCGTTTTAAAAGTAAGGAGGGGATATTCGCCAAACACAACGCCACTCAATATTTTTGAGTTTTATGGGTACCCTGCATAAAGCGTCAATTTTTTTTTTCCATGTGGTGATATGTTTTCTCTGAACCTGTGTAAAAGTCACCCATTAAACTGAATGTATGCTTAAAATGGTAAAAAAAATGTGGAAATATGTCTGCTATTTCTCTAAAACTTTATGACGAGTGAAACTGCTTATCGAATTGTATTATAGGAAAGATTTCAGAAAATTTCTGAGAAAGCAGCCTTGAGGATGCCATGTTTCCCTTTCATCGTGAAAGGCGTACGTACGGAAGCCGAGAACATCGCGGTGGTGTGAAATCGGACATGCCAGTTTTCTCACCCCTTTCTTCGGTAAACATGGGAAGGAGAAATCAAGATACGATTTCTCCTTACCATTATCCACCGATAATGTGGATTGGAGAAAACCAAAGTTAGTGAGGGGGTACTTCAAGAAAGGACCATTACACATGACACGGATCCTCTTTTCAATTTAAGTAACATAGCTAGCCCGCTCGTCGACGATTTCTCCGTACCACGGTGGGATCATCCCACGTTGGTTATAATATAACTAAAGTTATATAGCGTCAATCCGTGTCATGTGCGGGCTCGTCCATTTATGGACAGGGTGTTCGAAAATAGACACTATGTATTGGTCCTTTCTTGAAGTACCCCCTCACTAACTTTGGTTTTCTCCACTCCCCATTATCGGTGGATAATGGTAAGGAGAAATCGTATCTTAATTTCTCCTTCCCATGTTTACCAAAGAAAGGGGTGGGGAAACTGACATGTCAGATTTCATACCACTGCGACGTTCTCGGCTTCCGCATCCTCTTCTATATGTAGGCCTATGTCGATAGTATGGGAATAAAGTTGGTATCTCAAGCGCTAGAATCCAGGAAATTTCTGAGTCTAAAATAGGTGCGTTAGGTGTGGCTTGTGGCACCAGTATTACTTGACGGGAGGTGAGGAAATTCCTTGGAGGTGACCAGCAATATGAATCCCAGAGGTATGGCGAGGGGACAGCGGGATGGAGAAGGGTGCGGGGACACGAGGAGTCCGGGACAGGAGGAAGAAACCTTGTATACGCGAACTTTACGTACCGAGTTATTGCTGGTTAACTGTTTTGTTTGAAAAAGTGACTCGCAGAATTCCACAATGCGAGGACCACGCTAACATTTATATGAATATAATGAAGGATCTGTCCTCATTGAGAGCCAAAATAGATTGACTACAAGTCGGTGGCTGACCTCCGACGGGGATAACATGCATTGTATCGTATTCACCCGTCTGCCTACTTGTGCATTTCCCAAGTCATTAACTTGAGGCTACCATTCGACAAATACAAGAGTCTCAGAACAATCATGGGATAGAAGATGAAATTCTACAGAGCCGACAATCTTAGAGGTTGTGTTGAAGAATGTTACTTTCTTAAGAAACGTCGGGGCAACTGACTGTACTTTGTGATTATCCTATATCATGCTCACAGAAACTCAGGGGCAGGGGCATACCCCCACCCCCGTCGGGAAGGCTGGCCCATAGGGAGAAATTTTCTTATTTCTTTGGTAGCCGATACGATAAAGTATGTCATCTCCGACCCCACGGTTAATTTCATTTTGCTCTAAAGGAGGGCAAGTTCAGGCAATTAAAGCCCAATATTTTCAAATGTCCTTAACAACAACTAAAATTTCTTCCATAAAATACCAGAATTTTCAAATTTTCTCCAAAGAAAATCCAAAATGGTCATTTTTTCATTAAAACCTAACATTTTCGGGGCGACTCTCGTGCCAAAAATTTTGCGTTGGCATCCTTCCGGCGAACCGTCACCTTTGCCCGGGCTTCAGGCTGCTGGCACCTGGGGAGATCTTGGTATTCCTCCCTACGACATGAATGTTTCTGTGGACTCCATGCACGTATTTTTGTGTAAAAATTTTCCCCGAATAGGTGGCAGCAAAGTAGCCAATCGGGGGGGGGGGGCTTCAGAAGGTTTGTTGACAACATTCCCTTCTCTTAGACAACATTCTGTCCTCTTTCACCTCACCAAAAATTATAATTTACTAAGTTATGGACATTTTCCAGCCATATATGATCGGTTCCAAAAATATCCCAAAGAAAGCACCATTTTGCATCTAAGCAACCTTAAATTAACAAAAAATTCTCAAAGGGCAAGGGACACCCCCTTCCATTAGATCCCTTCCCCAGGACGGCACCTTTATGTATTGACAAAGGAAGCCTCCCTGACTGCTGTGTACAATCACAGGGGCGCATAAAAAGGTACAATTTACGCAGACTTTGGGGGTTTAACTGAGGAGGCATTACGACGTCATCTGTGGTGCCCCCCATCACCAAATCCTGGCGGCACCACTGCCCTAGGCCATGGTCCAACCTCGGCTCCTTTTTAAATAGCCTCTGACAATACACGATGCATTTCAAGTGATTCGCGGGAGTCTCATGCATTTGAAATGAATCTCACGCGACTCCTTAGGTCGTGAGTGTTCTGATGCATCCACGTCAACGTAAAACAGTCAAGAAAGTTTTTGAATTAAATTTTTCTAATGAAGTTTAAACATTTTCCATACCCGCTGCTTTTCCTTTATTTTAATATGGTACTACACCCTGTCAAGGCAATGTGGGAGAATACCTTCCATTACAACTGCACAATGAAATTGAATGTTCCATTCTGCTGTTTTTTTATTTTTGTTTTTTTATTTTTGTTTTTTGAACATATAATCTTTTCTAAGAATTGCCAACAATCATGTAACTTTTTTGTTTCACCTATCAATAAAGGAATAAAACCATTTATGTTTGTTCATCACTATCACGAGAGCATGAAAGGTAACGCACGTTGTGGGTGGGGTTCGAGGTTTCAAAGACCACTGCAAACTTTTTTGAAATATTTTAAGTGGCAAGTCGAAGAAAGTTAAGTTTTTTTGATCGAAGAAAGAGCTTGTCTTGCATGCTCGGGGCAATAATGAAAAAATGGCCTTAGAGAAGTATTTTCAGGCCGGAACAAAAAATACGGTATATGGACATTTCAGGAGCTCCCGTACTGCCGTATGGCAAAATCCGAAAAGCCCACTCAAGCAAAATTTCAGGAAATCTGCAGGCAAACAAGAAACACACTTTTCAAGTGGCAAATCTGCAGGGAAAAATGTACATGTTAGGTTGTAGGCTTTCTATAAACTCACTGTTATTTCCTTAACTTGTTGGAACAGAGTGCGCCTTGACGAAACAAGCTAGTGAAATATAGTTTCATTTTGATAATTTGCATTCTATTTCGTGCAATTGCTTCTTTCTGATCAGTTGGTACTGATTACATGCAACACTCCTGTTTTGACACTTCCGATCTTCGGGTTTATGGACCTTTTCAAAATTTATCGAATCTGCCCTGAATGCCACTTTTGCGAAGATTATGCTATTTTGTCCCGTAAACACAAAGGTTGGACCCATTCCACGATTAGTATTAGACGTGGGTACAGAATGCTGCGGTTGAATTTTTTGCATCAATTTTGGCTGGCGCATGGGTCGATCGGTTTAGATGGTGCGCGAATAAGCTCTTGCTGGCCTCAGTCTACTAAGCATGTGACCTATATCTCATCCGATAAGTTGCGGTGAGTCATGTTCAGATACCACATTAAAATACAACATGATGCCTCTAGGTACACGCGACCAAGCATAATAAATCTCTGTCGCTATTATAGTTTACATTATCATTTGCTTCGGATTCATGCGTCCGTGGGCGGCGATCCCGGAGGGACAGGGGGACATGTGAGAAATCGCCCATTGACTTTAATTTTTCACACAGTAGATTATTTCAAGTTGAAAATGGGGTCATGTCCCCCCAATATTGAGAACAAATCGCCGCCCTTGCATGCGTCAGCATATCTGTAAACTATTTCTGTGAAGAAACTGACGTCAGTTCTACGAAAGCTCTTCAAAGATTTGTAAAAATTCCATGGAATTCTTCGAAAAGAATTTTTCCCACGTTTTATTCAATATGCTTTGCTCAAGGGAATAAAAATATTACTTTGTCATACAGAAAATCCCCATACTTTTAAAACCATGATTTGTAGATACAAAATGAAAGGTAATTCAAAATTAGGTTGCTGGAAAACTTCATTTTCAAAACACATGGTTCTCGCAGAAAGAAATTCTCCGCTGTGTAGCTCATGAATAATTTTAAACCCAAAGTTTCAAATGGGGGCAAACCCATAACTCTTGTTATGCGTTGTATTTTGAGGAAGAAAGACAATTTGCATATTTTTATGGTGAGACCGAGTAGTTAAGTAATGATGAAAGCTGTTTTCTTTTGTATCGTTTTGCTGGAACTTAGACACAATATTTCACTTCAATTTACAGATTATTTTGATAGTTTATCTTCATCTTTGAAAGGATTCTCATAGAATTACAGCGTCGACTATTTAGAGGTCAAATGAGCAGTCAGCCCAACCTTACCTTAAAGGATCTGTGGCCTGCGCAATATATATATATATATATATATATATATATATATATATATATATTATATATTAATATATATATATATATATATATATATATATATATATATATATATATATATATATATTATATATATATATATATATATATATATATATATATATATATATATATATAACCCAGGAGAGCGGAGAAAGACGTGTCGCAAAATTACCCAGAGTTTTCATTCCAGTTTGGAGGAGAAAGGTGATACGCTTTCATTTGTTAATGGCATCATTTATTATCATCGGAAAACACCAAGAGTAATTACCTAACTTTTAAGAAGTATTACTATACTCAGTATGAACATTTCATATTTTCATTATTTGACATTTACCAAAATTACCAGTTTTGGCAACAAATTTGTGTTAATTAGGCAAAATTCGTCCTCATCTGTTCAATTCCCTCTGGAATGGCAATACTTTTTGAAAATACCGGTGGTTTGAATAATTTTTGTTCCTTCTCTTTTACATGAGAAAAGTAATTTCGTATTTAGACGGGATGAATATTTGGTACATCGCAATCTCTAAATATTTATTTTGTTTCTTTGTTGCGATTTCTCGGTATTGTGTTAACAAAATGCAGGTGAAGTTAATCACTAAAGGCAAACACTATACTGTTTAACATTTTAAGTTATCACAGCCTGGAGGATTTGTCGATGCGAGTAAGAAATTTACCAAGCTGAACACTGTTCAGATCAGATGAGAGCTATTCTTCTGTTATTGTGCCCCTTGGCAAATTTGTCCACGATCAAGTCCAAATCTAACTTTTCAATACGGTGGCTCTCAATTGAAAGTACTGCCAGATTACTCAACCTGCTGCTTTCCATGGAATTCCTGACGAGAGTTTTGATGAGGTTTAGAGTTGAAAACACCTTTCACATGCCGCGGATGATAGGCCTTCTGCTAGAACCGATGGAATCTTGGCAAGTGTATATTTGGGGGAAATGCCGCTTACCACGTATAACTATTTGGCGACCCATTCAACCGGAATCTGTTAGTGAATATTGTACTTTAACAAGTTGAAGCTGGCTAACTGGTTGGAATTGGCTGTTTCGCGGCCGGCTAGCCGGCTACTTCTAACAAATTTTTCAAAAGGTCTTCAAAATAAATGGCGCTATGACAGATATGCATGGAAACATGGTCTAAGCCCCATTCAGGAAGGTAGATTAAACTTGCAAGGGTGACGGGCTGCGAAGCTGGACTTGTCTGAAAAGGGCGATTTTTGGTAATCAAAATGTCAAAGTTGGGCCATTTTTACCTGATGAAATAACCACAAGATAAAATTGCAAATTCCAAAATTTTCCACAGGGGGTACCTGGGGTTGCACTGCCTTGTCATGGGGACACGTGCCCCCCGTAGCTACGCCACTGGGGCTGAGCACTTTTGCCCGAATTTTTAAGAACATAAGCCCGAAATGTAGCAAAAATCTTCCATAAACTTTACAAAGTACCTGTCCAAATGTTTGGGGTGGGGGCTACAGCCTTCAGCCCCCTCCCCCGCCGCCTTCCCTCGTACGCCCATGCAGCCTCTTTTTCATAACATTGGCTATCAAAACAAGCAAAAAATCAATGACATATTTTCTCAAACCTTATTCTAGTCGTGGCATTCATTTGTGATATACAGTTCCAGTTCGGTGGGGGTGTTACATCCTTAACACAGTTTTAACCAGAAAGCCCATAGGCTAAGTGATTCCTTGCTGAAAGGGGGTAATTTGTTGCACTGAGTTCATCCCGCAAATTTATACTTCTTGATTATATCATTTTTACGATGTTTTCCCAACTTGACCTCTGCTGACCTCATGTGACCAAAAAAGAGTAACAAAAAAAAAATAAATAAAAAAAAAAACCAGGAGTTAGGGAGGATTCGAACCCAGACCGTCTGCTTGAGTAGCCGAGCTCTTATCCACTACTCCATCAATGCACTCGTTCAGTTTAAGGTATTCATCATTCTATAGTCACAGCATCCTTTTCACGTGTTCATAATAAGGTGAATTGAATTAGTATTATCACTGTAACAGTTACGTTTGCGGAAAAATGTTTTTCTCTATTTTTCTTTGGAATGGTAGAAAATTCAGGCCGAACTGTTCGTTAGTCGCGAAACCCCGGAAGAAATTTTGAAGTACCGCTCACCGTCTATTTACTTTACAAGGTTTTCGCAGTTTCACCTCTGGTGACCTTATGTGACCTTTGACCTCCAAAAAATCCATAATACCTAACACATAATTATACCAAGTACGAAAAGGATCCCTCATTCCTGTCTTGAATTATAGTGCCTTTTCAAGGTTTTCGCTTTTTGACCGCTGATGACCTCAAATAACTTCTGACTTCCACTGAAAACAATAGGATTCTTCCTCTCAATATGATAAATTTATATACCAAGTATGAAGATTGTCCATCATTGGTATCTTGAGATATCGTGTTTACAAGCAGTTTTTTAAGAATTTCGCATTTTCACCCCGGTGACCTCAGATAACCTTTGACCTTTACCAAAATCAATAGGGTTCATTATTTGACTATCATCCACATGCTAAGTATGAAAAATATCCATGCTTCCCACCTAGAGATATCGTGTTTAAAAGATTTTCGGTTTTTGACCTCTGGTGACCTCACATGACCTTTGACATCCATCAGAAACAATAGGGATCTTTCTCTTAATATGATAATCTTACATTTCAAGTATGAAAATTATCCATCATTGCTATCTTGAGATATCATGCTTACAAGCCGAGCGTCACAAACACACACATACACCCATACACACATATACACTCCCTCGTGATTGCATAGATTCCTTTTGCTTACATCAAAGATTCAAAAAGAAGGGTTTAAACCAACAACATTTTTTTTTATGTACAACAGAAACCAAATCTAAGCATTCTGGTGCAATTTCCATTCAGTTCCTATGTGTGGTCCTCGTTTGACCTTAATGGACAGAGACATATAGGTTCACAGAATAAAATGTAGAGATGGTAAACTTTTTTAACTCTAATTTATTCTTATTACGAAACTTGCAAGTACGGAGGAGAAATCGGTCCTTAAAAGAATAGTCCAGGATCAAATTTATGTTTGATATGTTGTGAAGGAACATATTCTAAGCATTCTGGTGAAATTTTCATTCATTTCTCCTTTGTTCGGTTCTCGAGATATTAGCAATTGAAGTTAATACATTTTCTACAAGAAGTGAACTTGAAGCAAGCAGGCATGATGTCAGTTTAGACTATACCCTTCTTTCATAGCAGGTTCGACATAGGGAAACGGTGGGGGAGGGGTAATTGCAAAGCATGATCTCCATTCATCAAGAAATAACTTATAATAAGAGAATATTATAGTATTACGGACGACAGCATTCCTTTCATCTTCTCGACCAGGCGCCTTGACTTCAAATTGCCCCCCTCTCCTATCCAAGCAAAATCTCGTACAGCCGCTTATGCCTTCAAAACGGACATAATGGCGTATAGCTGGATAACAAGTTGATAACTTGCCTAATCAGGCTACTACGCCACGGTGACGACCATGGCGAATTGCCATCCGGGAAGCGTGATTTTTTCCCAGGACGAATAGGGGCAATTTTATTTTTTTTACCTTAAACCTTACCTTGATCCTAACCTGAGCATCATTTTTCATTTTTCATTTCAATGGAAATTTCCAAACACCCCCTCCCCAGCTCCCCGTTTATTCGTCCTGGAAAAACTTCCGCATCCGGGAAAGGTTGTAACAGGGACCAAATCAAAACAACCGGAAACCGAAATCGAATTTGGGTGTCTTGGTGATCTCGGACCGACGGTTGTGTGGTCTGTCCTGTCATGTAACGGGCATCATTTCAGTCTCGGGTGATTTGTGTTTTCGACCCAATCGAAAAACTGAAGGTTAATTTTGTGAAAATTTAATGCCTATTTCCAAAACACAATAACCATTCCACACATGGGCGTGGATCATGGGGGGATAAGAGGACGCGCCCCCTCACTTTTTTGGAAGGGGGAACATCTCCAAAAGTCCCCCCACACTTTTTTTAAAATGATGAAAACTAAAACTGTGATGAATTGTATTATAACATAGATTACGAATTCACACTACATTTTAAAATCTAAATTGCACCCAAATATGGCACCATTTGCCATAAAGACACCTTCTAATTTCCTTTTCTTCAAAGGGGAGGGGAACACCCTTAGACCCCTGCCCAGGACGGCGATTCGCAAATGGTGAAAAGTCCCCCCCCCCCACACACACACACACACACCTTTAGAGATGGATCCACGCCACTGATTCCACACCGTACAAAATGTCAAAACTGTATAGATCATAGTGTGTGCCACAGTAAACTTAAAGACCACATAAGTCCCACATGTTCCCGATACATTTTACATGAAATCTTGCTTCGGGACTTTTCGGGTTGGTCCCGGATGGTCAGAGAGCTCGTCGGGTTGGATAGTTTTACTAACCCCCTAACAGATGTCGGTTTAGTCTCGGGTTTCTGAGGGCGATACTTCGGTCTCGAGTGGCCCTGGTTGTGTCCAAACCGACGATTAGGTATGTGGGCATGAACCCAAGCCGACGCTCACCTTTAGTGCTCCAATTTTTTTTTTGGAAGAAAGTATTAGGAAGGATAAAAAATGCAAAATAATGTTATCGTTCAAAATTGCAAGTATGTCCATGTACAACATTGTCGTAATTCAAAGTCCAGACATTCCAGATTTTTTAGAACTAATTAAGACGACCCAATTAAGTTTCAATGAAAACATTTGAATGTGACATAAGAATCCACGAATGGCGCCCTGAGACAATTCATATAGTCAAAACTTTAACATTGTTAATATGCGCTCATTTTGTATTTTTTCAACAGGAGTAAAGGGCATTTATCCCAGGGTATAAAAAAATCTGGGAAAATTAATTTTGTCTCAGATCAGGTGAGCAAAAACGCTTTACCAAGAATTTAAAATTTTGTTCATAACCACGTCTGGGTGAGGAATAAGGCATAAGGCTATGACGTGGCCAAGAAGAATATAGGATGGCCTTTCGTTATCTGTGGTCAAAACCAGTGGTACCACCAGGGGATGGTAATTGAGGAGGGTCACAGCAGAAGATGATGTCGTATTCCCACCCATATAAACCCAGAAAGTCGTTGTAGACTGTGCATATACATGCCTACGATAGTATGCACATCGGGGATCTTCGTCACTTCATGCAGATGAGCCGCCTGGGAGAGGGGCCTAATATGAGGGTGTGGCCCCTTCTCCTTTGGGGAATTTTTGTTTATTTAAGGTAGCTTAGGTGTAAAATTGTGCTATCTTTGGCAACTTAAAGACAGACAGTCATCACCCCAAAGTATATTTTTAGTATTGGGGTATCAAAATTCTCAGTTGGTGACTGCTCTTTGATTGACATCAAAGTTTGAAAATTTGAAAGATGCAG
Organism: Holothuria leucospilota; assembly: GCA_029531755.1. Lineage (NCBI taxonomy): Eukaryota > Metazoa > Echinodermata > Holothuroidea > Aspidochirotida > Holothuriidae > Holothuria > Holothuria leucospilota. The sequence goes on along the minus strand of CM055976.1, from coordinate 23,238,147 downwards.
AGTAGCTCACATTCCACACAAGGCAGAGAGAGTGCTTTTATTACATTTTATAGCCTTGTATGCTCACCAGGACATGGCCTTAAGCAATATATAAAACAGGTTTATTCCTGCACAAGGAAGAGCTTCATACAGTTATGGGAGGAGCTAGAAGTTGCATAGTTGGGAGAATTGGAACTGTCTGGGATCATGAAAATTCCCCTTTAATTTTGAACTTCTCAGCAGCTGGATGCAAGTAAATCGCGTTTAACTGTGCTGTATTTCAAAATGTTCGAACCCTGCCAGGACCCCCACGATGAAGTTATGTGCGCTGTACCAATGGCACGGTCATGAAAGATGTCACAGTGAATAGTGCCGAAGGCAAAACTTCATACAATATCAGCATCTTGAGACTTGAATTTACGGACAGTACGTATGTTACAGAAGTAAGGAGTTAAGGTACAACTAATTGTGTTAAAAGACAAATTGCCTTGAATTTGGCACAGTCTGTATTTCAACCCACTGCCTTCAAAAGCCATATGACAAATTATTCACATTTTATAAGTAACACAGTCAGAAACAAGCTCCCATAAACATGGGCGTCCGCAGAAAAAATTCAAGGGGGGGGGGCAAAATTTTGTTGGTGGCCCAACTTTTTTCATGGGAAATATTTTACTCCCAGGAAAGAGTTAACATGCTACTTTTTCACACAGTGTTGACAAAGGCGTAGTCAGGAATTTGTCAAGGGGGGGGGGGCGATCGAAGCCCAAAGACAGATTCTCAGCGCTCCGCGCCGCCATGAGTTGGCGCGGAGCGCAAGAAAATTTTGGCCCAAAATGCTTCCCAGATCGCTGGAAATGGCACTTCCAAGGTCTATTTACCGCATATAAAAGGGGGAAACATAAGCAATATTGTAAATATAAACTTTAAAAAATACCAAAAATGTGCTCGGGGGGCTGCTGGGGCCTGAGTGTTGATATTTTTATTCAATTCCTGTTTTGAGAGTAGAAATTCACACTGATTGAACTGTTAAGAAATGTTGATGTTATATAATCTTCGGTTTTTTTCTTTATTTTTTTTTTTTTTTGGTTTTTTCAAGTTTTTGATTTTCCAGGGGGGAGGCAAGTGCCCCCCTTGCCCCCCCCTTCCGGACGCCCATGCCCATAAAATGTAAGGGACTAAATTTGTCAGTCAATATTTTTCGGTGTGAGAACATTAGTGAATTAGTACTACCTGCAGGAAACGACTTCTTCTTCTTTCGGAATACGGTGACACATCCAGAGGGACATTACTTCACCACGCATGCGTCGAGGGGTACCTAAGCCCTAATGCTATTTGTAATAAACTGAACGGGGTCTTTATGATGCACAGAATTTTCGACTAGAGAGGCAGGGAGACTATTCCAATCCTTGACTGTGTTAGGCAGAAAACTATACTTGTAGCAGTTAGTCCTAGTATAAAGATGGCAAAAGTGTAGGTTATGCATGCCACGAATTTTGCGAGTGGGATGCCGAAGTCTATCAACAGGGATCTGAGCCTTACCAAAAACACCCTTAGTAAAAAGAATTAGTCTATTTTGCCTACGACGTTCCGATAACGAAGGGAGATCGAGGTCTTTCAGTACAGAAGTCATAGACCCAGGCTCACGTGAAAAGGTAGAACTGATAAAACGAGCCGATCTCCTTTGAATACTCTCCAGCTTATCCTGTAAGTAAATCTGGTGTGGATCCCACACGCTGCTGGCATAAGTTCCAAAATAGGCCGGAGAAGGCCCTTATAAGCAGTTAGCTTCACATCGCTAGGGCAAAAAGACAGATTTCTTTGAAGTACCCCTAAGATTCTATTACCTTTATTACAAATAAATTGGACATGTTTATCCCAACTAAGGTCACTAGTAATAAAAACCCCTAAGTAGTACTTAATTGAATCAACCTTAAGTAACTTTTCACCGTTTAAGACATAATCGAAACAGACAGGCTTCTTTTTTCTGGCAAAGGTGATGATATTGCACTTTGAAGGCTGGAATCTCATACCCCATGTCTTAGCCCAGAGACCTAGATTATCAATGTCAACCTGAAGCTTACGACAGTCACTAGCATCATCAATAACTCGGTAGCAAACACAATCATCAGCAAAAAGCCTGACATTAGAACTGGCACTACTAACGATATCGTTGATGTGCGCTAAAAAGAGAATTGGTCCTAAAACGGACCCCTGAGGGACTCCAGACACAACATCGTCAAAAGAAGACCTAGTACCATTTACTACGACAGCCTGTTTACGATCAGAGAGGAAATCATCAACCCACTGGAGGATCTGTCTTGAAACACCAAGACTAAAAAGCTTGGTTTTTAAGAGCTCATGAGACTTGAAGTGCGTAACAAAAGTTTGTAACCAGAGATACTCCGAATCCTTCAATAAATCTGCAATCTGTAAATTATATTTTGAAATAATAATTTTGTTATTTTATCCATTAGTAAACTGAGCAGGAAATACAGGATTTTGTTACTGATAACCACACTACAGATCGGCTGGATACATCCGTCAGATCCCCTGAACACGCTGCTACGCCTGTAGCGGGGCCAGAGTATCATGCTAATGACTGCCATGCTCTCGTCCATTCTTCAGTAGTACGACCTGCCTTTTCAAATTTTGTGAGTATGTCTTGGACCACAGCAGCTACATTCCATACAAAGGGCGAATTGGAACGCTAAGCAAAGTGGAAAAATCCGTGATATATGACCTGGTTGGTATTCCATTCGTAAAATCTTCCACTTGAAGACTTTGCATTATGAAATATTGAAGGTCAAAGAGACTCGCTTAACAGGAGTGCGCCTGCGGAACGTAACTGCGTAGCCGTCACAACGATGTCTCTGTTTGTGTCGGAAAGTATCATTCAGAGAGTCCCTGAACAAATCAAGCACCGTGTAGATGGCTTAAACACGTTTACCCCACAGACTGACGACGCACGGAAATGTAATTTTGTGCAGTTAGTTTCTATCAAAGCCACTATAGCGCCCTAAGGCGCTAACGGCGCTATAGTGTCTTTGGTTTCTATCCCCACAGCAGTCAGTATATCGGAAAGCTGCCGTGGAGTCTACCCCGTTACGCTCCGGGTAAATCAAATTCAAAATGGAATCGGGGTATTTGAAGCTTGATCTGCAGCTCGATGAGAACAGATTGGAAGAAGGAGCTTTAGCCGTACTCAAGCATGTTCGTCCAGAATGGGATGTCTCAAACGTTAAGTTCAAGGTAATTTGTAAGAATGACATAGCCTGTTACACTCTTGGGTATGAGAAAACCATGATAGGCTAGGCTAACTTAATTGTTACTTAGTAGGCCTAGTTCAAGTGCTATTTAGTATTTTAGAGAACATCGAACTGAATGTCAAATGAATGATGTAGACTTACTACATAGACAGACTTGTGAGTCGAGGATAAAGGTGTAAGAATGTTCAATCTTTATTCCCCCCTCCCCCCACCCCCTCCCTCTTACAATTTCATTTGCTACTGTAGGTACTGCATACATACAGTATAGCCTACAACAATTATGACTTGGCTCTTAGCCTTTACATGTGCCCCATGGACTAAACTATAAGAGAGTCTGAGGTTCTGAGCAGGGAGTTGCTATTTGACTGGAGATTTGTCTTCACAATCTCTTTGACTTTTGGCCCTGCGCAAGAAAACTCAAGAAATAAACTCGTTTGGCGAGTGATGAGTTCTTTCTATAACGCCTTTTGAAAGAAGCTTTGTGATTTCTTGCTGCAACCCCAGATCTTCTGTTTTGCTCCGTGGGGTATTGACTTGTTTGGACTTTAGGTAATTGATCGGTTTTGCCCTGTCAAACTCTATGTCATAGCCAGTGACACTGTTTAATATGCTAGAATCACTAGTAATTTCTTGCCATTCAGCCAGAAAAAATTTTAGTCTACCTGCTATTTTCACAGGTATAGGCTTTAAGAGCAATGAACATACCTCACCTGAAGTACTTAGTTGGCTTGGCTCTTGTTTTGACTCTTCGGAGGCATTCTGTTGTATGGCCGTCTCCAGTGAGCATGGCGATTGCCTAAAAAAGGCTGGTAACGTTGACCTGCATGTGCACGGCCCCTGAATTTCATTCGTCCATAACTTTGCCCTCTCCCACGAAGGGGGGACATGCAGCGCTTAGTAAGTTTGTTTGCATCACTGATATCCCGTAGCTTTTGTGGGATATCATCTCCGAACAAAAGTTTGGAGGGTGGTGTGGATTTGTCAAACAGGCCTTTGTATTCTGGTTTTAGCTCTGGTTTAATTAAATCACGACGAAGTTGATTCAAATCAACATTTGCACTGCCCATTAATGCTAACGCATCTGTAACTTTGAGTAATAAGGACTGTTTATCCAATTTTGCTTTGCTCACTGGAGTATCATTGAGCAGGCTTGTCAAGGCAGTCATTGCCTTCATGTTAAGCATTTGAATTTTTTGCAGCTTTATGTCTCTCGTTCTGATTCCCAACTGCAGATGATCCCAGATCAATTTGTTTACTTGGGTTGTCTGCATTAATTCTATATTTTCAGGAATTTGATACTTCTCACTTTTTTCTTTCAGTTTACTGGGTGGTAATTTGGTGGAGCAAACACTAGTTATGAGAGAAGCAACTTTTTCTTGGACTTTTGGCCCTGTCTTTGAGGCTGCTGTTAGGTCAGAGACTAGCTCATCGAATACATGTTCATCAGAGCTTTGTTCCCCCAGGGTGATTTCACTTATTGTGTTAGTTTCAGGCTCTTCATCAGAAGCCCCTAACAAATTTTGAATTTCCTGATCAAAATCTAGTTGTGAATCAGATTCCAGATTGCCTGGGAAAACGTTATCGCCCAGTGCATCCTGATTGCTAGCAGCAGGCTTGGAAGTAGGCTCATCGAGTGATGGCTTACAAACTTTCTCGGTTAACAACTGTATTTGTGCTTGCATTTGGGCTAGCATGTTGGTAAATTCTACATTTCTGGTAGATGTGCCTTCTCTCGAAGGAGCTGGCACACGAGATTTTTCCTTAGGGAGGTCGATGAGTGGCAAGACTTCCTCTGAGTCCTGATAGTCTAATTCTTCGGTGTCCATAACAGGTTCACCAATAGTGAAAGAGCCAATTAAAGAAGAGCTCTGTGGTTATTAATGAAAACTAAGCCGTACGGCAAAATACCAATTCTACGATGGCTTGAATTTTGCAAATTTGCCCGTTAATGATTTGCAATTTTATTCACAGGGCATAGCCAGCCACCTAAATTTCTGCCCAGACTAGGTATTTTTGCAAATAACTTCCACATATAGCAAAATACTTTCGTGGAGAATATGTACTATTTGTATTACCAGCACAAGGATGGCAAAATACCTCCTGTGCAAACCTGACACTTGCAATGTAGGCCAGCGGCCTACCAAATAATGATAGACTTGATTACGTCACTCCGATATTAACGTTAGTCTCCTATCATAGCCGAGGCTATTGAAGTAAAGTCTGTCAAGCAAAATACTGACAGTAATGAAGTATAAATATCGGTAAGCAAGTCAGGTAATGCAACTTCTACTACACCACAGTAACGATAATTAAAAGATGCTGGGAATACTTACACAGCAAGCGCTGCAGTGTCTGGCCACCTTCAGAACCCTTCCAGAGCTTAACTGATACTGTGCTAACTCGTGAAGGTATTCTCGGTATGCATGTAGCGTAGATCTAGTACAGAGACAAGATGAACAATGGTGTAGTAGAAGCCTGCGAACGTGGCATAGAACAATACATGCCACGCCTGGCTAGAGAAGAGAGCGTCTGTAAAATACGTCTGCTCTCTTCGACTCCTAATCATGCACTGATCCTGGCTAGCCAATTATGCAATCTCATGTAATCCCCTTTCGTTCATGTAATACTCGGTAGAATCTCAATCAAACATCAACCTTAGGGTCTCGTTTAATTTTTCGATTTGTCTTCACAATCTCTTTGAAGTCACCAAGTTACCGACATGTAACATAACACTCTTATCAAAACAGCTAGGTGCAATAAACCTACGTGTGCGGTAGCTAATTTGCATACACCGCACACACTGTACTACAGCGCTAGCTTCGGCTCTCCGTGTAAACAGCAACTAGCCTAGTAAGAGTAATCTCGATGTGAGAACATGTATACATAATGGTCTAATCACCTCATACAGTCGAATGTTAACTACAGTCGGGGTTACCCTGATCAAGTTTCGCCATAGCTGCGTAATACAAGCTGCATGCTTTGACTGCACACACTAATGTATATAGAACAAACACTTGCCGTAAAGACAACGAGAACTAAAAATAAAAGCAGCAAAGACCACAAAATCGACATAAATCACTTAACTTATTGCCAATTCACATTTCTACCTAAAATAATAACGGTGCTGAACTGAAAAAAGGTTATTTTTCTATCCCGATAAAGATTTCGCAGAATTGGTATATGGCATTATGGACTAAAAGTAACGTTAAATTTCCGTTAGTTCCGCTCAGCAAAAACGCGCCAAAATTCGTCAACTTCAGTAACCATAGGAACAAATGGAAATTTTGCAAAATCTAGGCCCCGAAAAATGCTCTTTTCGGTAAATTGGCGCTTGGTGCCACGTTTTTTCTCTTCGTGAAATGTACGTATACAGACATAGCTACCTACACAGTACGTTCAGAAAATGCGATTCATTGCGGAAAAGCACGAAAATACTCAAATCTGAGGCCCTGAAATTGCAGTATGACCACCAAGTTTTGTCACAATACGATTTTTAGGGTTCAACTAAAACGGAGGAAAACTTAACTTAGAAAAAACTCTGAAAGAAAAGGAACTTACCCATCGATAGATTTATGTCCAAGCTTGAACTGCACATATATTACAACTGTAACACCTCACTTATTTTCTACTGCGCATGGTATAAAAATAGGGAGAGTCCCATTAGATCATCGATTTCTGTACAGAGCAATGGTTTCAAAACCAGCTCAACCGATAGAGGGCGTTTGGAGCTGTCGGTAACATCCTTGTCTTCAAAGGATATTTTACAGGTCCCCTGGAGAGCCTGTCCTTGGTTAAAATTCAAAGAGTTTGCAAAGGCAGGATTGTGTGTCCTGAGGTAGATTTAAGGACAAGGTTCATAAAATTTTTGAAGACAAATCTCCAGTCAAATAGCAACTCCCTGTTCTGAGCTATCTGCATGTACCCTGTGCATATTGTGTGGCTGAACAATGCGACTCTGCGATATTGTGTGGCTTGCACTTGTTGCCTGTGTGTGCACCTATGTGTGCTTGTGTGGTTCACTGAAAGAAATAAAATCAAAGAACATGAGTGTAAATAAAAGAACCCTTACATCAAATAAGTTACGATATTAGACAATCATATACAGTACCATAAATATCACTGTGGCCCTAGGGCAGAAATGGCTCCACAGTAGAGAGACCCTCTTTTATAATACAGTACGTTTCCCAGACCTTCACTTAACAACGGTAGGGCAGGCCTAGGCCTTATGTTACACTCCCTGCCCCTAAACTATGTGAAAATCATACAAATATGACTGAACCTTTATCTAGGACAATTAGCCATCAGCCCCTTGAAGACCCAATCTAAAGGTTAACATCTGAATAATCCTCTTTGCATCATAATAAATCCTCTTAATACCAACATTTCCAACCCTCAACTCTACTCGTCACGTGCTCCGCATGAGCACACAAAAATGTGAATCACAATGACTGCTGAACTGAAGTTAAGGATCATGGCCACTACGCGTCCGGTCGTTCTACTAATACTTACAATAGGGAAGTTGGTCTGTGTTGCTTGTGTGGGTTAAATGTGCATACAATAGACGTCATTAAGCTATCAATTGATACCGTAGTAAGTCCACTTGCACTAATAATCCATTCACCGTTATCGTCTTTCATTGTATTGTTTGCACGTAAAGTCTGTGCATAACTAGTCTTTGTTAACCAGCCGTTTCATTCAACGTGAAGAGGATTCGTGGTGTACTAGTTAAGTGTTTGAAGTCAAATATTAATGGAGCCATTGTCTTAAAGATGTCTTAACGAAATAGTCTTCCAACACGTATAGTTGGACTGGATTTACTCGATTAGTTAGAGGAATTAAAAAAAAAAAAAAAAAGAGGGGGATGGAACAGGCACCAACCTCGCCTGTCCCTGTGAGAGCCATCCTTGAGCCATTTGTGCTCTCTCCAAAAAATTGAGCAAAAAATTTAGAATTGGACATCTTCGGCAAATTGGCAAAATTTGGACTGGACATACGAAAAAAAAGAGTGTAAGGAATGTGAAGGCAAACCCTTCATATTTAAAGGGCAAGAGCAGTCGTCCCAAACTTATTTTGAAGCAACAGCTAGATCTCACAATTTTCTTCTAATTTCACTGCAAAGTATCTTTCACAATATTTTAGGACTTCAATATTGCATATTCAAGGTAAACCAATCAGTTACTTCTAGTAAATTTCACATTTGAGGAGGAAAAATATTGTCACATGACTCTCAAGAGCCAATCATGAAACAGGACAGTCTACTACACTACTTCAAGTTAGGGTGACTGCATATCCCCTTTAAGACAAAATGTCGTTTCTATAATGGGCAAATTATGAAAGACGTAGGAACAATCTTTTTGACAAATTTCTCGACATTTACCGACATCTGAGAGTGTCTATGTGATGTCGTAAATGTGCTTATCAATAAATTAGTGGGAGGGGTTAACCAAATTAGGGGTAGGAATTTTAAAAAAAAGGGAGGAGGATGGAACAGGCACCAACCTCGCCTGCCCCTGTGAGAGCCATCCTACAGCCGTTTGTGCTCCCTCCAAATAATTAACAAAAAAAAAAAAAAAACTTTAGAATTTCGCATTTTGGGACAAACGCTTGCAAATTTTGGACGGGACTTACAGAAAATGAAGTAGTGGAAGGAATGCGAATGTGTACCACTCAAATAAGGCAAAATCAAGACGTTAGAAAATGGACAATTTTCAAAAATAAAAAGATGAAAAAAAAAACACTTGTGAGAAAGAAGAAATATGTAATCACAATAGTGGCATGTCAATGTGCTATTAAACAAAATCTTAATTCTCTTCGCATTTCCGACATTTATGAACCCTTCTCCCAGGACGACACATTTATGTAGTGACAAAGGAAGGATCCCAACTGGTGTATACAAAACGCAGAGTGCTCATAAACAAAGTGCAATTTACACGGCTCTTTCTGACCAAGAATGGAGAACATTTTAACTAAAACTTACAAAAATCAGACAGTAATTCTATCGCTCTAGTGAGACCCACGCTTTAGCCGAGCCTTTTTACTGACTGACAGCCTGCTATACATAGTTTCCCAAAAGTGGATTCAGGTAATCCCACTTTGGCATCAGTGATACTTAATTTGGTCTGCTTTCTTATCATATTAACAGGACACCCCATCCTATTTGCTAACTTATTAAAAATCTTATTGTCTCTCCTTGTTAATATTTGTGATACTCAACAAATATGCACATTAATATACTTATCTATGGTGGTGTGTCACCCGCTTTTGCTGTACAGTTAGACACGGACTAAAATTTCTCGGGAGAAATGGTCCGGGACACATTTTGTGCGGATACGTCCTCCCGGCAAATGCTGTACGGGACGGATTCTCCCAACCTGGGACTTTTCTTCCTGGGGAGAATGTGTCCGGGGGGCGTCGTGGAGAAAAAAAAGGTCCCCCTCCCCTCCCCCGAAATAATTTTAACAGCTTGCTGCCCGAACATACATAGTCACAGATTTTGGTTAACGTCGGGAAAGTTATATTTCAAAATACAGGTGTGTGCAAGCTTTTCATTTAACCATTTAATCGAGACATGCCCCTCCCATTTCTTTAGGTGGAAGTTTACAAATCATAATTTTGTATACAAAACACATTAGTGAACCACGAATGGTTTAAATCCAGCCAATCCGATTGCCTGAATCAGTGTATTCTGTTGCACGTCCAAAAGACAGGTAACCACTCTTAGCAATGTTATGTGTTAATGTCATGAAATCTAGGAGCATTACGACTAATTCAATCATTATTGTATCTCTGACATCACATACACCATCCACTCAAGAAGGTGCCCCTCCCCCAAAAATTTTAGCAGTTTGCCATACCAAGCATCAGCGATCAAAATACACGGGTGCGATGGGCGATTTGACCAACAAAGTTACCAAATGCCCCTGAAAAAATTCTGGAGGGCGAAAATAATTTTAATATTATCAAAATCGCCCCTGCGATGTGTCAGAATTACGATACCCGTAATGTGATTGTCTTCATTAATAAACAGCTTGAAAAACAAAAACTTTCATCTTTGTTCAAGTGCTCCTGTCTATGCAACTAAACTGATAGAAGAAAACTATAAACCTTCCAACTTATAAGTTGTTACAACTTAGATACACTCCTATTTTCGAAAATCTCAAAAAAGCCCTCTTCATCTCTAAAAAAGCCCTCGTCATCTCTAAAAAAGCCCTCACAAAAAAATTGTCACGGCGATTTCGTTGTGAAAAGAGCCTCGTCATTGAAAAATTATTTTGGGCCCTGCCAAGCATATACAGTCAAGGATTTCAGTCAACGTCGGGAAAGTTATCAGAATACAGGTGTATGCAAGGTTATCCTTTCAGCAGTCAGTCTGGACGGTGGTTCATGCTTCCAGCTTGTACTTGGGAATGTAACACCAAACAATCTGGTATCCTATGCATTTCTCTGTGCCACTGGTGCTTTATCTTGCCTGTCAGATGGAATTTTTTAACACAAACTAGCACAAAATGATTACATATGTTCCTTCTCTCAAACCGTTGATTTGGCTATCATCAGTGTGTGCCAATCGGATCATCTCCGGCACGTTCAAAATGGACTTCATAGCAATACTCTGATACAATAGCCCCTTCACTTAAAAGAAAAAAAAAAGGAATATAAATTATTATTATACATATATAACAAAATATAGCCCCATGTAGCAAAATGTGATTTGTTGATAGTACAAAATATATGGGCATTAAGACTTCCCCTCATTAAGTAATTGCAATGGTACAACTGCATTAGAATATGTCTACAAATGATCATGAACATAGCTGGTACCCCACTTAGCCAAATAATAACCCACTTACAGTAGCAAAGTGTGATTTGTTGATATTACAAAATATACAGGCATTATGATTATTCCCGTCTTTAAGTAATTGTAATTGGTACAACCGCAATGGAAATATGTTGGGAAATAATCCAGAGAATAGCTGATACCCTACTTAGTAAAATAAGTGGTATTATATGCAATTTGTTGATATTACAAAATATACGGGCATTCTGACTATTGGCCTAGTTATTATATTTATGACATCAAATACACAATCGTTCATGTCGGTAAGTAATTGCAATTGGTATAACCGCAATTAAAATATGTCGGGAAATGATCCTGAGTATAGCTGAAACCCCACTTAGCAAAATAAGTGATACTATATGCGATTTGTTGAAATTACAAAATATGCCCCCTCATTAATATATTTATGACATCACATGCACATTCGTTCATGTCGATAAGTAATTGCTTCTCGTTAGGTATTTGCAATTGGTACAATCGCAATTAAAATATGTCGAGAAATGATCCGGAGTATCGCTGATACCCCACTTAGAAAAATAAGGGATATTACAAAATACGCGGGCATTATAACTATTTCCAGTCATTTTATCGTTTCATGAAAACGTATACTGTGTGACAACTGTGACTTTGTCAGTAAGATATCCGAAATCTTATCTCTATATTTTATGGTAAAATATAAGATATTAATTTACAACATAGGCATGTTTATGGGGCGCCACTTTTTTCCATATTTTAAAAAAATAATCAAAATAATTAAAAAAAGAGCAACAGAACTCTCACAGGGACAGGCGAGGTTGGTGCCTGTTCCATATCCCCCTCTTTTTTTTTAATTCCTCTAACTAATTGAGTAAGTCCAGTCCAAATTATACGTGTTGGAAGACTATTTTGTTAAGACATCTTTAAGACATCGGCTCCATTAATATTTGACTTCAAACACTTAACTAGTACACCAAGAATGAAACGGCTGATCAACAAAAACCTACTGTTTTCACGTAAACAGTTCACGTTGAATGAAACGGCTGGTTAACAAAGACTAGTCATCGCACAGAATTTACGTGCAAACAATGCCATGAAAGACAATAATGGTGAATGGCTTAGGGTAAGTGGACTTTCTACGGTATCTATCGATAGCTTAATTACATCTATTGTATGCACATTTAACCCACACAAGCAACACAGATCAACTTCCCTATTTTAAGTACTTTTAAGTATTAGTAGAACGACCGGACGCGTAGTGGCCATGATCCGAAGTTAATATCTTAGCTTTCAGCTTTCGAATCAATCCCGCAGCATAACATAAATAGAGAGGGCGCTTTACAGAGATATGCACGCCGCTACAAATGGTGTGCTGTAACTGTGAAGAAAATTCCAGTGTCAACTGTACAGAGGCATTTGATTAAACTTGCATAACCCCTTGACCTATGAAATATTAATGCCAAGCCATTTTACTGGGTGTTACTGTTAGCCTGTTAGAACTTGACTTACGTGACAACATATTGACTCATTTTGGTTCTCAATCTCATTATCCCTAACTGTTATGCCAAACAGGTTTTTACAGATGGAATATCCAATAAACTCATCGGTGCCTACCTGGGAGATAACAAACGGAACATGATCCTTGTCCGCATCTTTGGAAATAAGACAGAACTGATTATCAACCGGGCCCAGGAGCTGAAAGCATTCCAAGTTTTGTACGAGGCTGGGTGTGGTCCACAGCTTTATGCTACATTTAAGAATGGCATCAGTTATGGCTTCATGCCAGGCAGTATACTGTCCACAGAGACTGTCAGAAGTGAAAAGCTATACCCGTGAGTTTACACAGATTTTTCTGTACATGGTGGTGGGCTGATGGTTAGTATTTACCTTGATAAAATGAAGGCCCTCATCAAGCCAAATATGCATTAGGATTAAGGCAACTAGAGAATTCACAACTAGTGAGTGCTTTTTTTTTGGACATAGGAGAGGTCAAATGCAAACTATGTATTCAAACTAGAAGTCACTCTGACTGGACAGTGATGTGCAGATCAGTGAAATTTGAAGATGTACGTATCCTACATTGCACTGTAGACTGAACTTAACTGCCTTAAAACTCAGTGAACAATGGAGCTGACTGACCACAGTGAATTCCATGTCAGGCCCACGCCGAAGTTATGCCAAGAAAAACAACAGAAAACATACGGAAAATGCAAACTCCATGCCGAAGATCTTCAGATCGGAGTGCATGGAATGCACCCTCGCTGACAGAATGACAGAGTGCTCATTACACTGAGGATACTGTAACATTAAAATCACATGCAGTTTCTTTGGAAGGATCAGTCTTGGTCTCTAAACCACTGTAGGCCTATTGCATGACTGGAATGTGCCAAGGAGGTGTAGAAGCTAAGAGTGAATCTTGCTGGGAGAATTTTAGGGGTATTCTAAAATCCGCGACAAGGTCATGGCCGTGATGCATGGAATTTGTCCTGGCAGACCGTCATGTCACGTACTGTACTGAAGTCTACACGCTGACGTTTCGTTGTGGTAGGGTAGTAATTGCCCTTACACAGTACACAGTACTAGGCTAGTGTACATATTACTAACATGTGAATTAGTGACAGGGAATAATTTATCCGGTATCGCATCGCAAAATGCAATGCAAAATGACAGATTTTTCGACACAAATATAAAACAAGCGTAGCAAAATTTGCGACACAATTTTAGAGCAAAATGTCCGGTACTCAGCGAATGGAAACAACAACGGGAAAACTGCACATACTATTCAATATATTATTCGTACATGCACACTTATCAAGCAACGAGACACAGCAAAAATACACAGCCAAAAAGTATTAAGACAGACTCGAGTAGCGTTCAAAACAGCGAGGCAATGTCTAAAGTACGAAAATTTTACGTTCACCTATTGGCTAGTTACATTGCCGATGGTGCAGTGCCAGCGTAGTACAGTTGTGTATGACTACTGCTGATGTGATAGCTCACATTCTCCATAGGATCAATTGCAGATATACGAGACAAGGCTAGGCTCTACACACCTCCATATACAAACATGTTAGGATAGTGCAAGGTCTAGCACAAATAACTCTGAAGAAAAAAGTATCGTACGGCAAATTACAGGGGTTAATGTTTCGAAAATAGTATGAAGGGCTTTATAGTAAGAGTATGTTACACATTCCAATTATTTCATGAAATGTGTGAAAACTTGATAGTACTGGACATCTTTCAAGTTGACACTCGTTCTGATGACCCTGAGGCTGTAGCAAAACACACAGTATGTAATACAGATGGTAAAGTGTGAAAGCGCTTTTAAAAAGAAATCGCAGGCTCAAAATTTAGGAACATTCCCAGGATTTAAAGAGCATGCCAACTGCTTATTATCGGGTGGAGGAAAAGCAATTTGGCTGAGATGGAAGTCTTCGGGCTCTGTTCCTTTTTGTTAGCTGCATCAAGTTTGATGAATTGAAGTTTGAAATTGAAGTCAGTACTTATTGCCTTGTTTCTGCAGATCCACAGACATTAGAACTATTGCAGTTGGGGGCTTTTGTGGAACAATGAAGTGACATCAATTCAATGTTTAGGATAAGTTTCAATGTTTACCGTTAATGCTAGGTCTGCCCTCAAGAACTAATTGCTCAAACGAGGTCCGGCTAAAGGAAAGGGTGATCTGGTAACAGGTGCATCACTAAATAATTGTAGCCTATTTAGGTCAAGGTACAATATATTTCCAACCGTTCTATAAATCCAAGTGACTGGCATCCCCTTCAGGGTGTATTGGTCAACGTGGAAGTTCCCCAGCAAAAAGTACATGCATGCAGCTGGCCTTACATCCCGGACGACGCTGGTTCACGATCATGAAAGTGCCCGACACTGCAAAAATCCTGGGCACATTCCTGTAAAATATTTTGCATAAAAGTAACAAAGTTCAAAAATAAAGAATCACAAAAGAATCAGTTCTGAAGGAATTACATTTTCTCCTCATTTTATTATAACATGAGCTTCATTTACTTAGTATAACTTAACACTGTATCATAGCAAAAGGGAAGGGTAACTGGGTGAATCAGAGTTCTGCACAAAAGGAAGAAAAATAAGTCAGTGAAAATTGCTATGCAAATTTTGAAAACTGCTACACAAAATGGAACTTGTATCGCAAAAATTCTATGCAAAATTTCTGTACTAAATTATTCCCAGGACTATGGCCTACTGTAGGCCTATGCCTGTCGCATTCACTTTTCAAAGGGCATAGACCTAGTCGTTGGCATATACAGATGGACAATTAGACCACTGCTAACACTTTTTTCTATCACTTTATGGACATGTACAGGGAATACTTTATCCGATATCGCATCGTGAAATGACAGATTTGCGACACAAATAAAAACAAGTGTAGCAAAATTTGCGATACAATTTTAGAGCAAAACGTCCGGTACTCGGCGAATGGAAACGACAACAGGAAAACTGCACATACTATTCAATATATTATTTGTACATGCACACTTATCAAGCAACGAAACACTGCAAAAAAACACAGCCAAAAAGTATCAAGAAAGACTAGAGTAGCGTTCAAAACAGTCACGGTGAGGCAATGTCGTAAGTACGAAAATTTTACGTGCACCTATTGGCTAGTTACATTGCTGATGGTGTGACGCCAGCATAGCACAGTTGTGTATGACTCTGTACTGCTGACATGATAGCTCACATTCTCCACAGGATCAATTGCAGATCATACATTAGACTAGGCTAGGTTCTACACACATCCATATACAAACACGTTAGGATAGTGCAAGGTCTAGCACAAATGACTCTGAAGAAAAAAGTACGTATGGCAAAATTACAGGGGTTAATGTTTCGAAAATAGTATGAAGGGCTTAGTAAGATTATGTTACACATGCCTTTATAATTATTTCATGAAATGTGTAAAAACTTGATAGTACTGTACATCTTTCAAGTTGACGCTTGTTCTGACAACCCTGAGGCTGCAGCAACACACACAGTATGTAATACAGATGGTAAAGTTTGAAAGCTGTTTTAACAAGAAATCGCAAGCTCGAAATTTAGGAACATTGCCATGATTTAAGGAGGATGCCAACTGCTTATTATCCAGTGGAAGCAAAGCAATTTGTCTGAGATGGAAGTCTTCGGGGTCTGTTCCTTTTTGTTAGCTGCATCAAGTTTGATGAATTGAAGTTTGAAATTGAAGTCAGTACGTATTGCCTTGTTTCTGCAGATCCACAGACATTAGAACTATTCCAGATGGTACCTTTAGTGGAACAATGCAGTGACATCAAGTCAATGTTTAGGATAAGTTTCAATGGTTACGGATAATGCTAGGTCTGCCCTCATTCCCTCAAGAACTAATTGCTCAAACGAGGTCTAAAGGAAAGAGTGATCTGGTACAGTTGCACCACTAAATAATTTTAACCTATTTAGGTCAAGGTACATTATATTTCCAACCGTTCTATAAATCCAAGTGACTGGCATCCCCTTCAAGGTGAATTGGTCAATGTGGAAGTTCCCCAGTAATAAGTACATGCATGCAGCTGGCCTTACATCCCCCGGACGACGCTGGTTCACGATCATGAAAGTGCCCAACACTGCAAAAATCCTTGGCACATTCCTGTAATATTTTGCATTAAAGTAACAAAGTTCAAAAATAAAAAATCACAAAAGAATCAGTTCTGAAGGAATTACATTTTCTCCTCATTATTTTATTATAACATGAGCTTCATTTACTTAGTATAGCTTAACACCGTATCATAGCAAAAGGGAAGAGTAACTGCGTGAATCAGAGTACTGCACAAAAGGAAGAAAAATAAGTTAGTGAAAATTGCTATACAAATTTTGAAAACTGCTACACAAAATGGAACTTGTATCACAAAAGTGCTATGCAAAATTTCAGTACTAAATTATTCCCTGATGTATGGTATTTGCAATATCTTTTACTCCATTTAGACTGTCATGTGCAAAGGGACACCAAGAATTGGTGTCCCCATTACACCTAACATGTACATTTTCAAATGATAACAGTTTAATTTTTAAATGTTGAATTGACCTGAAAATTTTCAAATGCAGTATTAAACCACTGTTTGCAGTAATAAGCTACTATCAAAAGCCCCAGTTTCATTGAATTTTTGTTTGTCATACATCAAGAATGGCAGACATAAAGTGGCATCATTGGGTACACCAAAAAATTTAAATGTCCATCAGCATGAAATGCATGGTTCAAAAGACTGGAGATCATGTTTTCTGGTAACATTCTTATATCTACTTTCATGTGACTAAACTCACCCAAAAATGTAGTGGTCTGTGCAAATGGTGAAGCCTTAAAATTTACCAACATAACCAAGGGGGACACCAAACTTCTGTTCATTATGAATGATGACTTGAACAATGTTTTTTTTATTAGTTCTTTACAAATGTGCTTCTTTCTAAAAGAGTTTGACCTAATTCTTACATTAAATGAACTTCTGCTACCTGAGAATGACCATATTCATAAAAATGGTAAAAAAAAAAAAAAATAGAAAACCAACATAACTAAGGGGACACCAAAGAGTTATGTTGGTCAGGTAATGTTCTATGGTTCTGTTTAGAAAATTGGGTGAAGCAATAATACTGATATTTTGGAAATGTGGATGCTTGGTCATATCTTTACCATGGTAAATGAGCAAATCAATTCAATCCATGATAAATGTTTTTCAGATAAATTTGTATGATTGTATGTCCCACCTGTTACCCCAAAATCGTGGGGGGACACGAAAACAAAAAAGGCTATTTTCTTAAAAATACTTAACACTGAAATATCAGTTTATATATCATAAGGTAGCCATGTTGGTAAAGTAAAGAAAAATGTCAATTATGCTGGTTTGTTGTTTTCAATGCCTTTGAAATTTTCGATACCACCCTGTACACTGGTAATGGTAGTGAAATCACCACTGGTACCCAATTTAGAGAATTACCCAGGTGTGTTTCTAGTAGAAAACATCGAGGTATAGGCCATGGGGGCAGAAAATGAACCAATTCACCTCCCTTTTACCTACTGTGGTGTTGATTATTTTGGCTCTTCCTACATCAAACAGGGTCAAAGGGCTATGGGTCACTTTTTACATGTATGACTTCAAGGGCTGTTCATATTGCAGTATCAACTATCAAATTCCCTGGCACAGACTCCTTTCTGAATGCCTTGAGGCACTTTCTAGCCATTAGAGGAACTTTGCTCAGGCCAAGGCACAAATTTTGTTGGGGCAAAAAATGAGCTTAAAGAATCTTTGCTTGAAATGGATCGAATTGAGGTCAGAGATTTTCTGTTAAAGGAAGAAAGTGATTTGTTTGATATTAAATTTAATGTCCCAGATGCAAGCCACATGGGAGGCATATGTGAGGGACAGATTCGTATGGTACGAATATCTTAACATCAATGATGGACAATTCAGGCACCCAATTAGATGATGAAGATTTGACAACACTTATGTAAGAAGCTGCAGCTATTGTGAAGTTGCGGCCTCACTAGTGACACCTTATAAGATCCTAGGTCACTTGAGCCCCTTTCACCAAACCACCTACTTACACAGAATTCAAAGGAAACTTGTGGTATGAGATTTCATCTGGTTAAGTGTAATGTTATGTCTGTTACTACTAGGAAACACAACCCTAAAATATTTAAGAACATACTCTCAATGGGGCTGATCTGATGAGGGTCAATTCTATTAAGTATTTGGGGGTGACTATCACCAAGACTCTCAACTGGGGTAAACATCTAGCATGTTTGTAATAAAGGAAATAAGATTCTCGGCTTATTACACAGGAATTTTGTTTCAAAGAAGTCAAGTTGGCTACCTAGCTACAAGGGCTTACTTAGGCCCTTGTTGGAATATGCTTGTACCATTTGGGACCCACAACAGATCTCACTTCCTGAAAGATTGGAGGGAGTACAAAGAATATCTGCTAGGTTCATAGCCTGTGAGTACTCCTATGATGTTGGCTCGATGACTGCTCTCCTGAAAGATCTTGTTCTGAGTACTTTGTCCGTACGTGTTGTAGACTTTTGTTATTTGCTAAAGGTATTTATGGTCAAGCTAACTTCCCTTTGTCTGATCTTTGTAAACTAATATGTACTACTTGTAATATGCATGTTTTGCACTACCACACCTTCTCTGCTAGAACTAATTGCTATAAATATAGTTTCGTTCCCAATACAACTAGGGACTGGAATAACCTTTCTAACAATCTTATCGAGGGGGACAGTAGTCACCCTAAACAGGTGGAATTTATTGCAAATTCTCTGAGAGTTTGACTGACCACACAGCACATACGTCGTGTTGTTATGTCCTTAACTGGATGTCTCAACATTATCCAAAAGAAGAAGAAGATATTGGTTTTATCTAGGCCCTATA
Source organism: Holothuria leucospilota (assembly GCA_029531755.1). Taxonomy (NCBI): domain Eukaryota; kingdom Metazoa; phylum Echinodermata; class Holothuroidea; order Aspidochirotida; family Holothuriidae; genus Holothuria; species Holothuria leucospilota. Next base: position 23,218,687 of record CM055976.1, on the reverse strand, counting down.
CTCTGTTCGATCATATAATAAAATGAGAAATCAGCATGTCCTTCAACAGTATTACTATGGTTCTACATGTACAGTAAAACCCTGATTTAGCTATCACATTTAACAACAATAATATTCAACACAACACGGTAGAATTCGGTCAAGTTTTCAGTGCTTTACAAGTCAAAATTTAACCTAAATTTCTGCAGAAATGCACTAATTTTCCGGACTTTAAAGTCACGGTAAGATGTCATGTGGGCTAAAACAGCCAACATGTGGGCATAGAAAACAATTTGTTAATATCTCTTTCTCAAATTTGGACCAAAAATCATACTTATTTGTTTTGAAATTCTTGCTAGGAGCCATGAAGTCAGTATAGGCTCAATATCTCCGTTGACTTCTTTCTTCTTCTTCTTCTTCTTTCGGATCACGGTGACACATCCAGAAGACATTACTACACGGCACATACATCAGGGGTGCCCTATAAGCCCTAATAAAATTAGTAAAATATTGAACGGGGTCTTTGTGACCGTCTAAACCATCAATCAAAGCTGCAGGTAGATTATTCCAATCTTTCAGAGTATTGGGGAAGAAACTAAATTTATAACAATTAGACCGAGAGTAGAGTTGACAAAAATGGAGGTTGTGCATCCCCGAGTAGTCTGGGTTGGGTGTCTGGGTCTGTCCATGGGAATATTAGCCTTACCGAAAAAACCTTTCGAGAAGAGAATTAGTCTGTTTTGCTTGTGACGCTCAGCTAGCATGGGGAGATCAAGGTCCTTCAAAACGGATGTCATCAACCTTGGCTCACGAGAAAATTCAGAACTTATAAAACGAGCCGATCTCCTCTGAATGCTCTCCAGCTTATCTTGTAAATAAGACTGATGTGGATCCCATACGCAACAAGCATACTCCAAAACAGGCCGGAGGAGACCCTTGTAGGCAGCTAACTTCACATCACAGGAGCAGAATGATAGGTTTCTATAAAGTATTCCCAAAATCTTATTACCCTTGCTTGTTGCAGATGGACTGAATGTGCTTATCCCAGTTTAGGTCATTAGAAATCGTGACCCCTAGGTACTTTATCGAGTCAACCTTAACTAACTTTACATCGTTCAGGACATAATTGAATTTGACCGGGTTTTTTTTCCTCGCGAATGTAATGATGTTACACTTAGAGGGCTGGAATCTCATGCCCCAAGTCTTGGCCCAAAGACCTAGATTATAGATATCATTCTGGAGCAAACAACAATCATTGACATTCTCTATGACCCAATAACAGACATCAGTCATCAGCAAAAAGTCTAATATCAGAGGAAGCAGCATTTACGATGTCATTAGGGTGTGTTGGTATGAACAAAACCAGATACCGACATACCGGTTGGCAAATACCTGGTATTACCAGGTATACCGGGAAATTTCGCAGAACTAGTAATTCACATATTGTCTGCACTATCGATCAAACGTTAGCATGTACTCTCCCCAAGGCCAATGAATATATTCACTCTTTCATGATGGCGATTTATTCCTATCTGTTTTCTCTTTTTGCAGCAACATTTAAATAAAGTTTCATTTAAAAAGAAAAAGAAAATAAAGTATGAAAGACCTGAGTGTCTTACGTGTCTTTCGTTTAGCAATGCAAGTATGGCATGGTCTGCATTGGTCTGAAATTAAACCTGTCCACAAATGTAACAACAGTAGGCCTAACGTAGGCTAATTGAAACATTTTTATTGCTTGTCGCTAGGCCAGGGCCCAGTTGTAGGGGAGGGGAGGGGGGATGCAGGCACACAACCTTACCTAACCTTCGCCTATGCATCATTGAAGGTCAGAGCAGTTTTTCTAAATCAGTCTCGCAAACCTACGACATTAATGATGCTAGGTGAGGGCACGAATGCTAAGCCTGGCTGAGCTACACTCAAAGGCGCCATAACAATAACATTAGGCCTAGGGTCTAGCTAGGCCTACAAATCTTGCTTCCAAGCTATTTTATTCCCTTGAAGTAAATGCGAAATGCTTGAATGTACTTACAATATACTCTGATAGACTACACAAGGAAGCAAGATCTCTAGCTCTCATATTGAAGCATCAATGAATTTCGCAGATTTGCAACATACGTTGACGGCGCATCACAGTGACGGTATCAAAGATATTACAAGCATAGATTCCAAACTTAAAATGGCGCTTATAATATCTTTGGACGGCGCGGTATAGCCTATTTGGAGACATGCACAGTGAAGCCAAGAACTGATATGAACATTACGGTAGCTTCTTTTTGACAGTGGAATGTTTATGCACAGCCAATGGAATGGTTTCTGCTATTTTCGGAGGTACTTTTTACCTTTAACAAGTGGAATTTTAACCAATTTAGGCTATTTTTAACATTTGAGCAAAAATTAACAAAATTGGCCCCCAAAACTACTCAGCATGAAATCGTGTGACGTCTGCCCCTGCTTGGTGTACACACAGCATACTAGTATGAAGTATGCTTCTCCATACCGATTTCAAAATTTTCTGTTTCTTACTTAAGGGAGCGGCGAATTTTTTATGTCCTCCCAAATCAAACTTTATGAACACTTTAGTACCCTAGACATCAAATAAAGACTTAACTTACACTTCTTCTTGCATTTCTTTGTACATGTCCATATGATGTCAATCACACTATTTCTTTTGGCTTTTCATAAGGTTAAACCTTATTTGAAGAAAGGTTAGCCATTGACTACTTTGCAGGGTCCACATGGCTACTGGAAGCCTTTCCACCAATGCTGATTGCATTTGCTACATTGTCTGGGCTGTTGAAAGTGTCATTCTAGATCACGTGTCCCTTGTTATGCCTGCTCAGGTCCATTTAAAACCACTTCACAAGTAACAGAGAAACCCTCACCCCTTAAGGTTGAAATTCTCTCTTCTGGAATCTCCTCAAGCCGTTTCAAATGTTCAATCACAAACCTTATCCAAACACTTTGGTAAGAAGTATGTTGTAATTCAAATATGGAGGTGACTCTGTATCAGGGTCAAATATTTTGCTTCGTCTGGAAGGAAGCTTAACCTAAGAGAGACAATTGTCGCACAACAAAATTACCAAGAGTTTGCATTCCAGTTTGGAAGAGACTGCATCATTTGTTTATCGGAAAACACCAAGAGTAACTTTACTTCTGAGCATTAGTGGCTCGCCATATGGGCACGGGGGGGAGGGGGGGCACTTGTCCCCCCCCCCAAAAAAAAGTTTGCAAAGCATGGTCTTCAATTTTAAAAAAAAATTAATAAATAAAAAAAAAACATGTACTTCGAGATGGGTTAGGCCCTCCCTTTTCCTTGACTCGGTTTGAAATTAACGAAGTGAATAACTTTGCAATGATGCAATGTCGCGAAGGTTAAACAAATAAAGTGCTTTCAGAACGACATTTTTTCGGCTCGCTTCGCGCGCGTTTTCTTAGTTGCTTGTTTGCTACTACATATACTTCTGACATCACCATGGACCTACCATAAGTGTGAGCTAAGGTTATCAAAACAAATGATCAAGCTGTGATTTTTGTAATCTGATTAGCTTAGGCATCATAATGTCATTTACAGAGGGCAATGGTATTAAATGCTGGAGTTAAATGCCCATATTTTTGCAGACACTTCAGAGCTTTCGGGGACATTCGATACACAACCCTCGGTTAGCCGTGTTGATTATCATCCACGACTAAAAGCAGTTTTGCCCGGCTGTCACCTGGCCATATTAACATAGCTATCTGTCTACAAAAAGTAGTAACGGGCATGTAGCCTAAACGTATTGTGTTTCCCATAGAAGAAGAGATTTCCCTTCCCTTCTTCAAATTGACAGCGCCGTTGGCCCACGAGCAGTCTTATGACTGTCAAATGGCATGTTATAAGCAAAAGGTTCTCCACTTGTGTGCTAAAGTATACCGTTTCAGTTGATTTAAAATAAAGACACCAAATAGTCAATCTAAGTTCAATGTAGTGAGACTTTTTGGCCTAGCTATTTGTATATAGGATGAGACGTCGTTCTGAGTTACGGAAATCCCCCCCCCCTTTAAAAAAATTCGTTTCGGAACGGTACTGAGATCCAAAATACTAGTGCTATCATTTCATCGTTTTTAAGTGTCTTCAGTGCTCGAAATTTTCGTTAGTTTAAGAAAACAATCCAGAAAACCTACATTTTACGGCTTCTTGGCAAAGCTGAAACACATTGTGTGACACAATGAAAAAAAAACAAAATATTTAAAGGTGGGGCTCATTTTATACAAATGGATCAAGCCGCCTTGCCCATTTCACCTGCCTCTTACTCCCCCTATGGAATAGCGATCGGCTGATATTGTTGTATTTATTTTCATAGGCGTAGGAAGCGGGGGGGGGGGGCTGTGGGGCTAAAGCTTCCTACGCCTATGTTTATTTCTAAAGTAGTCAGCTCATGACTGACTGCCTGAAATGGTTTTTGAAGAGCTCTTAAGAACTACATGAGGCATTGCTGTAATACATTATAATAACCATACTCCTATTGTACTATCCGGAGCTGGCCATTAATATTGCCGGGGGGGGTATTCCGAACCTCTCTGAATACGGACTTGAGTTTGCCCCCAAAACAAAATTTCTTAGAGCCGCCCATGCTTCTGAGAAGTATTACTATTTTCAGTATGACCATGTCATATTTTCATTTTTGGCAACAATTTTTTTGTAACGTCGACCCTTACGGCTGTCCAAGCTTTTCCGACACAACAATTATGTGACAAGATACATGGCAAAGACAACGCAAGACATCGATTTATTACTTTAAAATAGTCTATTTCTTATTACTTCTCTTCAGCTCTTGTGATTATCTTCTTCACATAACATTATTACATACAGCATAGGAGGTTAATTTTGTCTTGGGAGCGCTTTCCTCTCGCAGTGACATTCTCCCTAAGTTTCTCAGTAGACTAAAATAATGACAATAAAAAGTGAAATAACTTATAGAATTATTGTGCCGATCCATTTGGAATACCGGAGCGACTTCTTACTCCACAAGACTTAAAACACAAATGAACACGAAATTCAATTTATGGTTTCTCGGAGGAGCAACTTCTGACTCAGAAGCTCTAGTAATTACAACTTCGGAAAAGGGTATATTACGAGCTACGGCAACAGCCAAACAGCAGCAGCCCCGATTTTCTGAAAACACGGGCTTTTATTTCAAATTTCCCCAGTAACGGAAACCCGTCCATCCCTGATTGGTTGAAGGGGTTACAACCTTGGTCAAAGGTCTACTTTTTGACATGAATGTTTTCGTCTTTCCCAGGGTTCTGGACACATGATTCCTGGTCACTGACCAGGGGCCCATCATGACCCCAGCTTAGGTAGTAAACATTTCAAACAAGTGAAATGAAGTTCCCACAGAAGATCGCATGAGCTTAACTGAATAATACGCTTCCAGACAAAACAACACTCCTGAACTTTACAAAATAGATGGCGCTGTTTAGGAAGATTGCTTCTAGACAAAACAACTCCTAAACTTTGCAAAATAGACGGCGCTGTTTAGGAATCAAAACTAAGAGTATTTATTGACTGGAGACCAAGGTCTAATCCATGCCCTGTACAAAATTTTGGCCAATTTGAAACCAAGAGTTAGGTCCAAAATGGTTTAGTCTGCGACAGTCAGTCGTTGCGCTGTGCGCATCTAGTGGGTGAAACATGGCGACAACATGGTGCTTTTCGTAACTTAAGGAGAGGTATATTCTCCCTTGCAATTCCCGAAGAGTATAGGATACTTGTGTTGCTGTATGAACACTAGTTTACCTTTAGTTTGATTATGTAAGAGGTGGCGCTACAAATTAGTGGCATGTCGCCTATATCTGAGATTTATTTTCAACTTTCAGATTCGCAAAGCGAAGGTAAGAGATACTGAATTGCCTACTGAGCCGCCTCGCTTACGCATAGACTGTGCGATCCTTCACGTCAACTGCTGTCTATGTTTGACATATTACTAAAGCATACATCGCTAAGGTAACGCTTAAATAACAAAACGTTACCTTAGCAACAAGATTTACTACGAAATCCTAGGCGACGATAACGAATGAAAGTTTTAGTCGTCTAACATGGATAATATAGGCCTACACTGGAATGCATAATAGGCACTTACCTTTGCTTGTCTCCTTGAACTACAAATCCTAAGCTAAATATCTAACACGCCAAAGGTACAGAATTTCACACTGACTGAGTAGACAACTGCTTGTAAGATTAAACTATACGCTGAGCATATTTGAACACAAACGCAACTATTGCTATGACTTGTATGTAGGCTATAGACCTTATGCATATGATGTCACAGTGGAGAAAGTGCTCCCTCTTTTGGAGGAAAATGGCGGAAAAGCGTGTATCATTGCAAGTTACACCAATAAATGCAGACAGCTGATTTTTCAACCAATCGTCTACTCGCGTAAGTCTACTACACGTGCGGCGAAATCCACGCCGTTCGTGCACGTGTGCTTCATTGTTTGCACCCAAAATGACGTCAGTGTGATGTCAATGCATAAGGTCTATAGAGGGATTTCAGTCACGTGACTTTAACCAACAAGACGCAATTTTGAAGGGCAAGATCGCGTGTCTTTTTTGTTTTGATGGGCACGCGTCCATTGTGTCACAGTAGTATCTATGGTTATGCCGTGCGCGTGTGCTGTAAATACGCTTACTGTGTGTGTGTTTTGCCCTTCAGTAACAGACCTTATGCATATGATGTCACAAAGGAGAAGTGCGCCCTCCATTGGAGGAAGATGGCGGAAAAGCGCGTATCGTTGCAAGTTACACCAATAAATGCGGACAGCTGATTTGTCAACCATTCGTATACGCGCGTAAGTCTACTACACGTGCGGTGAAATCCACGCCGTTCGTGCACATGTGCTGCATTGTTTTCACCCAAAATGACGTCAGTGTGATGTCAATCACTGAGCTATATAACTGGAGGACGCACGTCAATGCGGAATACGCGACGAAACTGAAGCCGACCTGGAGGGTCACGTGATGTAGGTTAGCTTACTCAAGTCGATTCCATTGCCCAAGAAACACGCAGCTGCAAGTGAAAATAATATAACTCAGAATCATTGATGTACACGCTAAAGCAATCCTTCGTTACTCATTACGTCTATAGTGATTTTGTTGTAATTACTTAGGAGGACACCTGTACACTAGGATTCATGATTGTGTGATCAAAAGACTGATTTTTTTTTTTACAAACTTTTCTTGTTTTTAGGAGTGATCCTGCTATTTGAGGTACAGCGTGTGTGACCCCATTTCGTTGGTGCGTCGAGACGCGATGACTGCGTAACATTCGCGATAGCACCGTCACTGAACAGTACACAGAGTAGGCGCGCTTGTTACTGACTGTCCATACCTGTTCACATATAATCTGTAAAACGCGTCGAACGCGTCCTCTTGACAAAAAGGCGCACTAAGGGAATGTAACACGCGCGCACACATGCACGCGTGTATTTTGGCCAATGATGTGCCTCAAAGCTTCCTACACGGTAAGCGTTTGGTGCTCTGTATGTTATACGGCTATTGTGATGTATGGCTTTTCAGGAAGTTGCTGAGGCAACTTTACCTCGGCGCAGTGGCGTGCATGCTAACGCGTGGTAGCCTGCAAATTAGCGTCCAAGAGGCTGAAGAGACGCTAAGGCCAACTACGGCGCGTTAGCCGTACATCATTGCATAAGCGTTTTCACTTCTAGGTACGCGTTTCTACGGCAGTGGCGACTCGAGTAAGCTAACCTACATCACGTGACCCTCCATGACGGCTTCAAAACATTACTGTGGAATGATCCTTCCTAGCATATAGTTCAGTGATGTCAATGCATAAGGTCTATTGCGCGTGACGTCACATGAAATCCCTCTATAAGTGGCAAAACAGAGCGCGCTCGTGAGCGCGTACATCGGTTTTCATAGACACGCGTATTTTTGTTTTGTTAAGGACGCGCGAGTGTGCACGCACAAACTTTATCCTGCTACACATAACAGGCTATGTACAGCGCGTCGACGCGCTGCAGATAACCTGATAAAGTTTGTGCGCACACTAAAGCGCTGTATTTCAAAAGGGCCCTTTCTTTCTGTATGATTATGAGACGCCACGTATGTTAAGATTAATTTTGTGCACTGCATACGCAGACAAGCCCTATATAAATAGCACGAGAGTTAGAGAAAGTACACACAAGGAAGAAACGACTGCTTGGTCGAGACACTGCAAATTTGGACCTAACTTTGCCTCCATTGGTGGGACATTCCGTCAATTTGACCTTGGTCTCTAGTCAATAAATGCTCTTAGAATCAAAACTAGGCTAGTACATTTCGCCAAATGATGTCAATTAGGCAAAATTCGTCTTCAGCAGTTCAATTTCCTCTGGAATGACAATACTTTTTGGAAAAAAGAGTGGTTTGAGTAAGACGAGAGTAGTAATTTCCTAATCAGTCGGGATGAATATTTGGTACATCACAATCACTGAATATTCCTTTTGTTTCTCTGTTGCGATTTTTAGGTATTGTGTTAACAAACTGCAGGTGTTAAAAGCAAACACTAGTTTTGATACTGTTTAACATTTGAAGTCATCACAGCCTGAAGGATTTGTCGATGCGAGTAAGAAATTTACCAAGTTGAACACCATTCAGATCAGATTAGAACTATTCTCCTGTTATTGTGCACCTTCGCAAATTTGTCCACGAACATGTTTAAATCTCACTTTTTTTTTGAAATGGTGGCTCTCAATTGAAAGTACTGCCAGATTACTCAACCTGCTGTTTGCCATGAAATTCCTGACGAGAGTTTCGATGAGTTTTAGAGTTGAAAACTCCTTCCACATGCTGCGGATGATACTAGAACCAATGCAATCTTGGCAAGTCTGTAGAGCTCCTAGAAAGCCTCCTCAAATGGTTTTAAGGAAATGATGAACTATAACAATGATCCAACTATTTGACGACCCATTCAAACGGACTCTGTTAGTGACAATTGTACGATAACAAGTTCAAGCTGGCTATCTGGTTGGAACTGGCTGTAAAGCGGCGGCGAGGCTACTATCTGAGAAAGTTTTCAAAAGTTCTTCAAAATAGATGGCACTATCCCAGACATGCATCAAAGATATTGGAATCTATGCTTTTATCTTTGATATGCATGGAAACACGGTTACAGTTCCATTCAGGAAGGTAGATTACAACTTGCAAGGGTGACGGTCTGCGGAGCTGGACTTGTCAGAAGAGGGCAATTTTTGGTAATGAAATTGTCAAAGCCATTTTGACCTAGTGAAATAACCACAAGATAAAACTGTACAGGGGGACACCTGGGGGTGGCACCGCTTTGTCGTGTAGGACATGCCCCTTCGTGCCCCCCGTAGCTACGCCACTGTTTTGATGTCAATCAAAGAGCATTCATCAATTACCAGACCCCGGGTGACTGGTCCCGGGGGAAGCTTCTTCCACCACCCCAAGATATTGAGACACATTACGTTTCTAAAAAAATATGTTTATCATGATTTTGAGTCTGAATTAAGAATCTTCCAAATCGTAAGAGAAAGAAGATAGAACTTCTCCTGGATTCATTTTTTTTTGTTTTTACGGGAATCACGCCTACTCGGAAAAACAATGGCCTAATTGTGGAACCTTAACCTTTATAAAGCCAACAAACGGGTGTTAAAGTTATACGTAACTGAAAATGAAAGCGCGCGTAGCGCGCGAAAGGTTTTGCAAATTTTAGAACAAAAAATGATATAGAACACAAAATATGTTCATTATTAAACTCCTTTTGGGATCATTTTTTGAAAAAATATCGCGTAGTGTTATACCGGAGCTACCGTTTACATGTACTGAAATTTTATTTTCGATAGATTTTCCATATGGGGGCACAGTGGTTCGCAGAGAAGGGACGGTCCCGTGCCCCGGCCTGGCTACGGGCCTGTGTTCAAGGAATTTTTGCTTTTGACTGGTTGTAAAGAAAGAGATTGTCGTCTAAGGGGAGGGGGACACCATGCTCTTTGAGAAACGTTTGTTTATGTAATGTACGAGGTTTAGATGCAAAATGGACTTACATTTGAGAAAGCTTTGCTTTTATGATATATGTAGAAATTCTTTTTTTTATTTCATGATCACCATGCTCTTTGAGAAATGTTTGTTTATGTAATATGGCTTAGATGCAAAAATGGACTTATATTTGAGAAAATTTTGATTTTATGATGTATTTAGAAGTTCTTATTATCTCATCCCCACATACGTAGTATGTGGGGGATGAGATATTGTGCTTCGTTTACCATTGAAAAGTGCACACGTTTACCTCTGCCAGTCGCCATAGCAACCATAACCATGGAAATGCATGGTAGGGAAATTTGGGGCTTTATGACCGCTACTCAAGGGTGGGGCAAAATGGAGTGGTGAAGGTCCTGTTTCCTGGTCATGTGACCAAATATGCCTAAAATTTGGGTCAAAGGCTCTGATGGTCAAATGACATTCACAAGGTCAAAAGTGTGTCACGAACACCTCCTAAACTAAGAACAAGATTGAGCCCAAACTTGGTGGACGGGTGCATAGTCCTTGGAACTTGTGCCTGACATACCCTCAGCATGATAGGTCAAAGGTCAACCATCAAAAAAGGTCAAAATAAGCAATTTTCCAAATCTGGCTATAAAACCTGAATGCAACAGTAAATGGCCCTGATTTCTTGACATAGCTTTTGTATTGAAGCGCTCTTGGCACAACTTGACACTTGCTCTTCTGAGGTCAAAGGTCACGAGGTCAGAAGGTCAAACGACAATTTTGGGGTCAAAAGTGTGACGCGCACTCACTTAAAACTGAAGGTACTAATGACCCCAAACTTGTTGAGGGGGTGCATGGCCCCTAGAATTTGTGCCTCCAATACCATCAGCATGATAGGTCAAAGGTCAGAGGTCAAAGGTCACGATAGGTCAAAATAAGCAAATTTTTAAATCTGGCTGTAAAAGCTGAACGAAACATTTAACGATCCTCATTTCTTCGCATAACATTCTGATGGACACCTAATTTACACATCTTTACACTTGACCTTCTGAGGTCAAAGGTCACGAGGTCAGAAGGTCAAACGACAATTTTGGGGTCAAAAGTGTGCCGTGCGCTCACTCAAAACTGAAGGTACTACTGACCCCAAACTTTGTGTGGGGGTGCACAGTCCTTGGAATTTGTGCCTCCAGTACCCTCAGCATGATAGGTCAAAGGTCAAGATGTTCAAAAGAACAATTTTTTTTTTTAAATTTGGCAGTAAACACTGAAAGAAAAGGTAAATGATCCGTTACATTAATCACTGTCTTTTCCTGACACTCAAACTTCAGTTTTCACCTGCGGTTCAACAAACCCCACCATAAAAGCCACACAATGACATGATCAGATGCACACTTATCTAAGCTTCTCTTGCTCAAAACTTGACCACCTCTAGTCTAAGTAAAAACCCAGGCCTTGAGTGAACTGCGATCACGCGTGTCAAGCATGACTAGTTCTTGGCGCCATAAAAGTAAAACTATACGCGTGTCCCCACCGTAGTTAAAGTCCAAGCGCGTCCCAGTATGAAGCATAACTAAGTACGCGCACGGTGGAACTGATGTTAGGCCTAGGCCTAATTATTAATAGTACTGTAATAACGCTAACACGCTAGGTAGGCCCTAGGCTTAATAGGCTTAGTTGAAATACACGCCTGGTTAAGAACTTTGACCAAGTTTGTGAGCACTGTGGCTCATCACGGAATTTTGGCTGTCTGTAACTCTGTTGCTTACCTTCTCTTGAAGAACTAGGCTTACCTAGCCTTCAGTATTCTTCTCTTGCATGGCAACAACGACGTACGTGTGCATCGCAGGGGCCAAGTTCAATTCACACACGCACACTTAATGCACGCACGCAAGTACAGTCGGTATGGTGTGAGAGCGACTGCGCTGCTTTAGTACACTGGATACAGTTTACTGTAAGCAGCGCCAAGTTCCAAACAAATGACGTCACAAATAGACCGTGTGAATCATGCAGGTACCTTTGATCTAGTCCGCAGTCTGCTGACCTAGTTCAGGGAGCAAAGTGTACGTGAGAACTACCAGGCTTTGATCTGGCCGCCCGGCAGACGTGTGTTGCTCTAGTCCGCAGTCTGCTGACCTAGTATGGGGATTCCCATACCAGGGTCTATTTCATAAAAGTTAGAAATATTCCTATCTTGGACTTAGGAAGAATTCATTCCTATCTTCATGCTGAAGTTGTTCCTAGGTTTAGGAATGATCTTTGGTAGATTTAGAAATGTTCTTAATTGATCTGGCAGGAAATTCACAGATAAAAACAATGTCACTTTTGATTTATCCCTAAATATTTGAAGAAAGGAATGATTCCGGACGAATCATTCCTAAGCAGTTTAGGAACTTTGATTTTAGGAATATTCCTAACTTTCATGAAATAGAGCCTAGGTCAGCAATATACCCATTGTCAAAATTGGGCTACCGCACCATCAAAAATTTTGAATGGTCTCAATCTTTCTCAAATTCACATATACTCCTAGGTAATTGACCTCTGTGGGTCATTTATATGTTTAAAACCCATCATTTTAAGGATACTAGCACTCAGTCTCCAAAAAGAGACCAAAAATTTTGATTTATACAAACGATCCTGTTTTGTTTTTAAAACATTCTAAATCTTGTTACTAGGACGTTCACACTATTGTACAGTATGCTGCTTAGCACGCACTGCTGTTCAATTGTGACATTGTTCATAGCTATGGTTACAATCATGTACGCACATACAACAATCATTGCAGAAACGCACGCAGACGACGTTACTCTCACAGTAATAACGCGGGAAAAACTTTGTGTTGCAATAGCCTAGGCCTAGTTCAGGGAGCAAAGTGTACGTGAGAACCAGGCCTAGGTATCCTAGGCTAGTGTTGCTCCTGCACCCACATTGACTGTACTCCATAGTCCGAGACACTTTTTTCAATTTCGGGTGCTATTTTTAAAGAAAAACTAGTTCCCCCCCACCAATTCCATTTCGAGCGTTACTTTGGGATTTTCGGGTGCTATTTCCTATTCATTAATAAATGATATATGGCCCTAAATGCATTACTAAAGACAGCAATGCACTACTACTTCCCTTCAAGTTCGGTAGAACATAGACCTGTCAGCCTGACATAGCAAAAAAAGACGAGTGTGTTGGGACGTGGTTAGCTATTTCCATCATGGGCCGTTCATACACAATGTACGTGAGTAAGTGTGAAAGCGTACACCCCCCCCCCCTTCCCGTACGTACAGTACGTAGTGCAATAGTGCTATGCACACCTGATATTGGCTTGTAAGCAACCAAGTTAACTAACATCACAGCAGTTCCGAGTTCCACGGAAATAACGTCACAAACACACTTCTGCTTCTGCTTCATACTGTGCAAACACCCGAGTCCAAAATCGGTTATCACGCACAGGTCAGTGTGGAAGGGGAGTTGCCTAGATTTTAGAGTGAGCCTTAGATACTAGATTTCGAAGATTAACGTTGGCTAGGCTAGATTTCAAAGAGCAAACATCAGGTGCTGCTTGTATGTTTGGTGGAAGGAAATTCCATTCACGAGCGGTTCTTGAGTACATCGAGTATTGATAACATCTCTTACTAAAAGGTGGGGGAACAATTATGTGGGTGCCTTGATTATGTCAAGTGGTCCTACTATGGTTACTCTGCACTGGATGGTGGGGGGAATGGAGTTATGAACCTCCTTATAGATAGCGATGAGACGAAGTCTGGTACGGCGCTCTTAAGTGGTTCCCATTTGAGATCTGTTAACATGTTGGTGACGCTATCCCCAGTGGCGTAGCTAGATATTTTTTTTGGGGGGGGGGGGGGCAAATGCAAGTAATTTTCGACAGATAATTATCCTAAAGTAATGATACCATCACCTGGCGTGTAAAATTCTGGGGACCTTTTCTTTCTTTTTTTTTTTTTTTTTGGTTTTGGGGCAATTTTGAGACTGACTTTTGATTTTCACGTTGACGTTTCGATGTGTAATTCTGCTTAAAAACATAAAAAGTGGTGTAAGTGTTTCAAGTGGATTGTTTTTATTTACTTCCGACAGAGGCCTTCGGAGGCTTTATGGGGGGCGACCGCCCCTGCCCCCCCCCCCTCTAGCTACGCCACTGGCTATCCCTGTAATTATAGTTGTTGAGAACAAAATGGGCTGCACGTCTTTGAACATTCTCGAGTGTTGTTACTTTTTGATGTAAGGATCCCATATGGCCCCACAATATTCCAGTTTTGAGCGGACTATAGCGTTTTGTAGGCAGTTTCCTTGACACCTTTGCTACAAGAGTGGAGATTTCTTTGTAGTAACCCAAGCATTTTATTTGCTTATATGACTGATATGAACCAGGGGTCAAATAGCAACTTCCTTCCCACTACCATGCATGAATGAGCAGGGAAGGGGCACTAACAGACTAACTCATGGACGTAGAAGCTGTACTCGATCCATTGAGGTGGGGATTGTGCACTGTTTCGGAATGTTGTCCTGGGAGAAGAACCCAAGGGTATGGGGTTCCATCTCCTTTAGAAAGTATTTTATTGCAGTCTTACTTTAAGCAATACGACTGCAATTTTTGACATTTTACAGAGCGTTTTTGTCCTGGAAATTAGAGGGAAGGAGCCCACCACATTTTTGACGGTGTAGGCTTTAGTTAACCAACCCCCACCCCTTTGCCTCTTATGCCTCTCACTAATTGCATCTTTATACGTTTATCATGGATTCTACCACCTCTAGCCATCTGTTATTGAGAATCCTGCATTCTGATTGGTTAAACACTGACCTGCTTTTCCACAACATACCGTCAGTAAACCTATGCACTGATAAAAATGAAGTTTTCACACATTTTCGGTGGTAGAAGAGGAATAAACCACATTTGTCTGACTGTTATTGTTTCATAACCGTCTGGACTCCCAATTTGCGAAATAACGGACTCGGTTTCGCCTCGTCCGCCAAATGCGATTTATTCCTTAAACAGTATGCACTGTCAGTAATATCGGGAATTTTCAGTCTGCGCTTTTCATACTTTCTTTCAGGGCAAGTTAGTTTTGATAGGGTCAATACAAGAGGCGCCTGAAAAATTGGAAGGGACATTGATCACTACGTTGTCACCACCAACAATTATTCGGAAAGGGGTGTATGGACATTTAGCACTCAAAACATCTATAAATCACATTTTTGTAACGAGTCATGACTCCAGTCATTAATTTTCAAAAGGAAAATGACTCGAGTTACATTGAAAGTAGTAAATGATTCGACTCTTCTGCAAAACTGTGTGACTCTTACAACACTGATAAATCAGAGAGACGAGCGGAGTGATGTCAGAGGGCAATCCACTGATCTAAATGTAGGACTGGCACTTTTCCTACACATGTCTTACATATAGAGGTTCTTCACATGACGTCATTGCGTTCAGTCTGGCATACTGGTCGTCTCTGAACATGCGCAGAAGGCGTGTTATCGATACGCATATGCGCGATCTTGCCCTTCAAAATTGCGTCTAGTTGGTTAAAGTCATGTGACTGAAATCCCTCTATAGAGCTTATGCATATGTCGCAATGGAGAAAGTGCTCCCTCTTTTGGAGGAAAATGGCGGAAAAGCACGTATCATGGCAAGTTACACCAATAAATGAAGACAGCTGATTTGTCAACCAATTGTATACGCGTGTAAGTCTACTACACGTGAGCCGAAATCCACGCCGTTTGTGCACATGTGCTTCGTTGTTTTCACCCACTGAGCTATATAACTGGAGGACGCACCTCAATGCGGAATACGCCTCGAAATTGAAGCCGACTTGGGAGGTCACGTGATGTAGGTTAGCTTACTCAAGTCGATTCCACTGTCCCAGAGACGCGTATCTAGAAGTGAAAGTAATGTAACGCAGATTCATTAATGTACACGCTAAAGCAATCCGTTGTTACTATACTCATTACGTCTCTAGTGTTTTATCGTAATTAATAGGGAATCTTTACACTATGATTGTGTGATCAAAAGATTGTTTTTTCACAAACTTTTCTTGATTTTAGGAGTGGTCCTGCCTATTCGAAGGACAGAGCGTGTGACCACATTTCGAATACGTCGAGACTCGTTGACTTTGAAACATTCGCGATAGTACAGTCACTAAACAGTAGGCTGTCCATACATGTGCACAGATGTTCTGCACAACTCGTTGAAAGCGTCCTTTTGACACAAAACACCAAGGCGCATGAAGGAAAGCTAACCCACGCGTGCACATGCACGCTTGCATTTTGGCCAATGATGTGCCTCGAATCCTACACGGTTCTCGTTTGGTGCTCTGTATGTTATACGACTATTGTGATGTAAGCCTTTTCATGAAGTTGCTGAGGCGGCGCAATGGTATGTACGCTGACGCGTGATAGCGCGCAAGTTAGTGTACAAGAGGCAGAAGAGACGCTAAGGCGCGCTACAGTGCATTAGCATATACATGTACATCGTTGCATCAGCGCTAGATACGCGGTGGAATCGACTTGAGCAAACTAACCTACATCACGTGACCCTCCATGGTGGCTTAAAAAACCTTATTGTGGAATGATCCTTCCTAGCATATAGTTCAGTGTTTTCACCCAAAATGACGTCAGTGTGATGTCAATGCATAAGGTCTATAGAGGGGATTCACGGCGTCACGAGATCGCGCGTCTCTATGGTTTTTAAAGGGCAAGATCGCGCGTCTCTAGAGGTTTTGAAGGGCACACGTCCCTTGTGTCACAGTAGTATCTAGGCATATAGTTTTGCTGTCCGTGTGTGCTGTAAATACCAAAGATATTATAAGCATAGATTCCAAACTCCTATACCTACACTGTTACGCTCAGTGACTCCTCATGGAGACACATATATCGGGGCGGAAGTGTAAATTTGACATGCGCGTCGTTCCATTCCGCGATCTGCGCACAAAAATAAAAACGCGTCACAGAAAATTCCATTGTTCAAAAAGGTTAGCGCGGTCTGGTGGGGGGGGGGGGGGGGCGGGTGGGGGGTGGGTGGTGGGGGGGGTTGTTGGGGGGGGGGGGGGGTGTGGGTGGGGGCGGGTGGGGGGGGGGGTGGGTGGGGGTGGGGCGGGGGGGGGTGGGGTGGGGGTGGGGGGGGGGGGGGGTGGGGGGGGGGGGGGGGGTTGGGGGGGTGGGGGGGGGGGGGGGGGGGGTTTGGGTGGGGGGCTGGGGGGGGGGGGGGTGCGGGGGGGGTGGGGGGGGGTTGGGGGGGGGGGGTGGGGGGTGGGGGGGGGGGGGGGTGGGGGGGGGGGGGGGTGTGGGGGGGGGGGGGTGGGGGGGGGGGGGGGAGGGGGGGGTGGGGGGTGGGGGGGGGGGGGGGTGGGGGGGGGGGGGGGTGGGGGGGGGGGGGGGTGGGGGGGGGGGGGGGGGGGTGGGGGGGGGGGGGGGGTGGTGGGGGGGTGTGGGGGGGGGGGGGGTGGGGGGGTGGGGGTGTGGGGGGGGGGGGGGGTGGGGGGGGGGGGGGGGTGTGGCTTGTGGATGACTTGGCATGGGGACGACTTGGCTTGGGTCCGAGTTGGCATGGGGACAAGTTGGCTTGGGGACGAGTTGGCTTGAGGCCGAGTTGGTTTGGGGCGGAGTTGGTTTGGGGCCGAGTTGGTTGGGGACGAGTTGGTTTGGGGATGACTTGACCCGAAAGCGAAATGATTAGACTCCAGTGTTAGCACTAAGGAATTGAATCGGGGTGGGGGAGGGGGAATTCCACCTTTCATATTTCTGAGGTGGATTTCTTAATTTCAAAAATTTAATTTAACAACAAGCCGACAACATTGTCTCATAGCATCTACTAGGGAGTATTTTAGCGACCGTTAGTACACGGGCCTTTACTGAGGACTAATTTATACCTTGGCCTAGACCATCATACTCATAGCCTACTGATTGATTGCCGATTAGGCTAGGCCTACCCCAATACTTACTACGCTTCTCATACTTGTATTAGTAAGAACTGTATGTTTTTATGTTCTTTATTTCTTTTATCACCTCTGTTAGAGTGTAGAGTGTTTTGTATTTAGCCTTCTCTTGGCGAACGATCGACCATAATGACGACTGTCTATGTTACACACTAACAATACACAAGTTACAGCACTAGCCTAAGGTTAGTACCAGTTGCGCTAGAGTAAACGGACAGAGTTACCACAGCGGTTCGAAGCAGAGTTTATTTTCTTTTTATCGTAATACTACCATGTTTTCAAAAGTATAAAGTAACGTTAAATAAAAATTAAGCCTAGTTACCTGTGTTTTGTTTCTTGGCTCTTGCTCTGGCTATCTTTGATACATCGGTAAATCGATTGTAGCAGTGCCTATGATAGCCATGCTCCTGGAATTTGACATCGGGGAGCACTTCACCGTCTTTACCAATAATTTCACCTGCTAATTCTCCCTCATTGCCATTTAATTCAGCCCATTCCTTCGCACAGGATATAACTTTGGACTTAGTTACATCTTTGAATGGCAACAAATCCCCCGTAGCATTGCCTACACAATGGATTAAACACCTGGATCTTTTACGTTTGAAAGGTAAGGCCGTGTTGCTTGTTGATGCCATTGCTATAGTTGCTGGCTTACCAAGAATGTCCATTATGTGACCCGACTGGCGACCTGTGATTGGATATTCATTATGTCATAAGTGTTTCGGAAACGAGAGACGTTCCTTTCTTTTGGCAAAAACTGTGACTGAATTTTAATTCTTTTCTCATTAATGTGCAACTATTACGGTTGGGAATCATCCTTTCACCACTGAACATATTTTACGGAACATTTTCAGCACGATTTCGTGTAGTCCCGCGATGCTTGCTACGGAATGAAGGAATTTTGGATGTTGTCCCACTGTCTACCTGATGCTGAAGTTTGCCATAAGCAGCAGGGAATAAAGGTGTAGGCTTTTGTCCTTGCGCTAATATTTCAGATTAACAGTTTGGTATGAGAATCATATAAAGTTTAAAAGTTGTTGTGAAGAAGTATATACCATATGCTAAGTCAGTCTTAGTATGATGATACCTGAGGGTCATTGATATACATTTGTACCTGTCCGTATCTGTTCTTATTTCTGATGCTAATCGCAGTTTGATCACGAAACCTGTGACTGATTCAATGCCCAAGTCTTTTGTGAACCTACCGTAGCCTGTTTCTTATTCCATATTTCCCATCTCATTTTTAAGTTGTTCTTGTAACCAGGGAGTTGCTATTTGTCAAATAGCAACTCCTTGCTGTATTGACGGACTACCAGAGCATCACGTTCCTCGAGGAATATAAAGGTAGACAGTATGTTGGCAAATTTCTTACACCCGTTGCCCTGGCAGTCTTTTGTTCACGAAGCACATTGGCATTGGGGATTCCCCACCTATACGGCTGCAGCATTATCACAACCGCCATGCAGTGGCAGATGCCATGTGAAGTAATGGTGCCTTTGTAAACACGATATCGTGATATCATTGGGGTTTGAGAACAACAATTTTCGCCATATCGATTACAAAAATTTCATATCGCAACAACCCTACTGTACATCGTTCCCTCATTTCGGAATGGGCAAAGTACCCTTAGGGATTACAGATCAGATTTCAGGCTCTTCTCTTCACTTGTCACACATTTTTTTACATCACATTGCATAGCAATGAACACAGTGACTACATTTTATAGAAAATTCATCCTATTAATACCTCTTGGGAGCTTAAAGCGGGTCGGATTTTCTTCAGCTTCAGCTTGCTGTTTATTCCATAGAAGAGACTACACTCCCTGGCAAAGGTGCGGAAACATTCTTCTTCAGATTCCCAGTCAACCTGCAAAATATATACACGAAAGGATGTCTAAATAGAGCCATTTCAACTCTACGTAATGTTTTAAATGGCAACACAAAAAAGAAGGGGTGGTGCCAGGATCTGCCTGAAGAGGGGGGCTTAGCTCCCAACCTGAAACTACAATGAAGGCAATAGGTTGTCAAAAGGAATGCAAATTTTGGGCTTTTATTGCAAAAAAATTAGAAAATTGGGTTTAAACTGAAACAAAATTGAAAATTTGGCATTTTTATGGGAGAATCTGCTGTACTTGATAGTAAAAACATGTAAAACGTCCCAACTGGTTGCCATCAGGCATTACATATTTTATAGTACCCCTCAGATCTTCTCGACCAAAATGACCAGCCTTCCCCGGCCAGGAGGGGTATGGCCCCCTGTCCCCATCTGATGAGACCCCTGCCAAAAATCTCCATGCTGCAGGAATGAGGGAGGGGCAGATATACACCCATAAACAACTAATCAAAGCCTGACAGTGGTACCATTGTTGCTGGGTGGAAAAAGTTGGGAAGCTGGAAGGCTCCTTCCTGGGAAATTTGGGTATTAAAAGAGAAATTTTAGCAATTGGAGGGAAATTTACCTTTACTGTACAGGAAAATAGGGAAGAAATTGTGGACAATAAGACTCCCTTTCTGGGAAATAAACATTTCTTCCAACCCTGTACACAAGCTTCTAGAGCTACACATGCATACAATAGGTGTGGCATGCAAAACACATACAATGTCTTCACTTGTGCCTAAACTTTATGATTCAAAGAAAGTATATCATCATTTTGAATGAGTCTATGGTTTTTATAGGTCAGATACCTTACTAAGAAACATGATTATTACACCAATTTTACTTGCATAGGATATGTGGAATGACACAGATAGGCTTGCAGTCAGTTGGAGGACTAGGGCTATACATTCCATACACAAAGGATACTGCGTGCCCAACTTTATCTCAGTGTTATATATCCTAACGGTTACACCTCTATGTTCCGAAGTCTCGTTGTTCCGACATCTCTGTATTCCGAATGTGTGCATGAAGGACAGTGTTAGAATAAGGGCTTGTTCTAACCTAACCTTTTCTTGAACACTAGCCTCAATGTGGACTTTATGGAATATAGAGATGTCAGAGCAAAGAGATGTCGTAATAGAGAGTTGTCCCCTATCCTAACACATTGCTATATACATGTAGCATGCTTTGTATTACAGTTCTAAATATTAACATATACAGGGTTATCCTTCAATGCACCAATGTAAACAAATGTGGTGAGTGGAATAACTGCCATCCTCTTGTACATAATATGCTACTTCCAATTTCCCTTAAGATGATCATGGCCTTGGAAATTTCAAATAATGACATATGACATAAAATTACAGTTTTGTGAGCAATACCCATCAGTTTCCATATCTTGATTGAGGTAATATACCAAACTGAGCCTAGTGTGACTGGGTAATCTCCCCTCTCCCTAGGACAGTTTTCACCTGAACAACCCTCTCTCCTGAACAACTTCCAATGCATTGGCCCAGTCATGTTCTTAAACTCTATAAATACTGTAATTCCTCAATTCAAATGCTTCCAAATTTGTGACAGCTGCTAAGTTTTCAAGTAGTAACAGTGCATGGCAAGTTGAATGCATGACTGCTATGAAAGCAAAAGAAATATAGCCAAATTATCCTAAATAAACTGATTTTGCAAGAAGTATTTACAAACCTCAGTGGCTAGCCTCAATATAAACATTGGCAGAGCTTGTAACGGTGGTATGTAGTTCTCCAGCAGCATTGGTAAGGAACAAAGATTACCATCCTTTAATGAATAAGAATCAATTACAAATTTTAGTCATCATCATGACCTAAACAATGACAATGTTACATGAATTCTTATGTTATTGAGCATTACATCAACAACAAAAGCAAACTTTTTTGAAACACAAAGAAATATTCACAGCTTTCCATGTACCAAATGTCAACGTATCCCTCCTATTATGTTTAAAACTCAATACGCAAATATGAAATTAAAAAATCTATCTGGAGTGATGTAACTGCAATTTTTCTTCCACTTGCACAAAATCAAATCACATCCTGATAATCATTAGCACCTTGCCATAGGGACAAACAATGATCAGTGGCTGAAATTTCTTCCTCTCAAACATAACATTTGAAAGTTATTGCAAGACTGTTTTATTGTTATGGTGCAAAGTCGCCTTCCAATTATTTATCTTTTGTATTACAATATCTGTACTACAAACAAAATTTTAAATAATGCCAGACGCTGGTAAACAAAGTTGTCAATGGAGGAACTTTTTCATGGATTGAGCTTAAAAGCAACAACAACATTTCACAGCCCAGTAAAGATGTTCATCGACAGGCAATGACTTTCCCTCACACAAGCATTTCCTACTTCTGCTTCCTCCAAACCCTCAAGAGTCAGTACCTCAGATTACAAGTGGTGCAATGGCTGGTGGATAAAGGTGGTGGCATGTGAATATGAAGCTTAAGCATTGAGGTTTATGGTTTGATTCCCAGTCAGGTCAAAATAAGGTGGATTTTTATGTAAAAGCAATCAACAGTTTTACCATTTGAACTGGCCTTGTGAAAAGAATCCAAATTTGATGTATATTGTTGAGTTGGTTAACTACCCGATGTGTAGGGCTGCTACGATAATCATGACATCGTGATATCATCGACATACTTTTGCCCTGATGATATCGACTTAAGTTTTTTAATGATGTGATATCGCAACAGAATCAAATAAAGGACTAAAACTCTGTGCAATCTCTTATTTCTCTAATTTCTGCTTCTTTGGTTATTAACATAAAGTGGTAATCATTCAAATTGTTACAAGAAATGAAAAACAGTACTTTTATGTTTCAGTTTGATTACTTTTACAAAGGCCTACAGGTCTTGGATTTTTTATGAAACTTTGAACTTAAAATTGAACTTTGTTAGTCTGATCAATGTACTATGTATGTCTTTGATATGAACAATACAATTATTAGCATGGTCATGGCAAATGTTAAGGCTACAGTGAATAGGTACATGATATCGCGATATCATCGTGGACATGTTGGCGATATCGATAAATGTAAAATGATTATCATGGCAGCCCTACTGATGTGAACTTTTAAATTTACAAGCCACAGGCTTCCTCTACATGAGTAGTCTCTTAGCATCGTAACAAAACTATTCTTCATGACGGTGTCAGTGTTGTGGTTAACATTGATGTCATTGTTGTCTAGAGGGGTAAAGTTTATACTTGGAGGGGCATTTACATGGATCTATCATGAGCATTTTTTAATGCAATTATAGCTATGAAAAACAGAGGGGGGCATATTACAAAAATGGGTGAGGGGAATGTTTCTCTCGCCCTATGACTTTGAGGTCATAACTAAAGGGAGTACCAAAAAAGCAACAAGTGTTTATACACACCGCATCAATCTCCATGGAAAAGTAATCTTTCAGCATCTCTGCCTTTGATTTTAGGAAGTCAACAATATACTGAGCAAGTTGTTCCTTAGGACCATCATCCTCTGACCAACCACTCTCATCTGAATCGAGGGCAAGCATAGCAAGGTCAAAGATAGGTCCTGGATTCTGAAAGGGAAGTATTGAGTGGAGCATTATGCAAAATACAGTAAAATCTTATATTAACTTCACAATAAAAGGATAAACTGCATTCAAGAATAGGAAATATCAGTGTAAAGTTCATTTTTAAGGATTTGGCATAATGAGAAAACCTTCCCAACCCTTGGTGTAATTTCTAGCAAGTTAAAGGACAACATATCTTGTCCCAGAGAGTGAAAAGTCTCTCAACACAATTTAGTTCTAGCCCCTCCTCCAATTCAAACTAGAGCAGCTATGCTGCAGTATCTCAATACTACCATCAAACATCAATAATTTATGTACAAAGTATCATACTTACAGCCAAATTATACCCCAAGCAACTGATTTAGAGTAAGTTTTTTAAATACATTCAGTCTGCATCACACAAGTTTTCTATTATGGCTTCGTCATTTGTAAAACAAAAAGAAGCCAGATCATGTTATCAGTGGGACCAAAACATTAAGAGGAGGAGAGTTTCATTGATCCCAAAACTGCATTGCAAAATATATGTAAGCTACATACATTGCTAGATACCAAAAATGTGCATTTAGAGTTTGGGGAGAAGGAGCTATAGTAGGTAAACTCATGATTTCCAAGTCAGAAACAAAAGGGTCATCAGATAAGTGTCAGCAGTACATGAAGTAGGGAAGAAAATTGTCCAAAAGATACCATGAAATGAAATTAGCCGCAGGCAGCAGCAGACAAGAGTTCAGTTGCCGTTAGTTACAGTCACACAAGCAATAATTATCAGAACTCATCTCTGGCTAAGGCTTTATCCTGGAGGCCAGGTCAACCTTTTGGCTACAAAAGATAATCCTTTTTGCATGATCACAACATCTCCTCAATCTCCCTGCACTGCTACAATGTTATGGTCAACATGAGAAAGAGTGACACTGATACTTGCCATTTCACCAAGGAGGTTGGGTCCTTGTAGAACCTCCTTGATTTCACTCTTCACTTAGCATATACAGGAGCTAGAGGGTCATGTGTCCAGATCACCTTTGAATTACAGTATTTTAAAATCAACCATGCACAAGGGCTGTTTGACCTTATCTGTCCACTGTACAGCCTTCTAGAGGATTTGTTTCCTATGTGAGTGATGTATACAAAGAACTCGGAGTGACCTCTTGATTTCTGCCAGCTTCAATAGGAGACTCAATGCACACAAGGGATCATGGGAAATGGAAGTACAAACAATGGGCTACCATTGTTCTGTTTTCATTTTCAGTAGTTTTGGCCCACTAATCAGCCAAAATATCCCTACAAAGTCTACAAATGTTACCGACTACATCGTTTTCCTCTACATCAAAAGTACTTGCTCTCCAAATAGGGTCACGTACAGCCACAAAATGACAATTTTATGAAGCATTTTGGCAACAGCTAGTGACCGGCTAGTGTGACAATATCTCAATACATGTTATGTATTGAGATAACAAAAAACACCCTGTCCAGTGCACTTCCCTGCCAAAGCTGAAATAGTCTGCACTGATTTTAAACTGCTCAAGGCCATATGCACATACACTCTGTGTAAGTTTAACTGGGAACACAACTGACTGCACAAGTCATCTAGTGTTTGCACAGGTACAAAAAAACAGGAACTGGGTACTCCATCACTGTTACCCATCAGGTACCCCGGTACCCTATATCACAGTAAAATCATGTTCTGGTTCTGGTAGATACTACCAACAGTTCTCCTTAGATGGGATATACAGTTGTAGGTGTGACAGAGCTAGCAGACAGAAGTTAATAAATTTGGGACCTCCTCAAGGACAACAGGTTCAACTTGCTAATTAGCTTCTGAATGTTTCAACTGAAGGGGCCTCCCTAACAGCTGAGGGTAGACAATTCCACTCAGCCATTGTCCTTGGTATGAAAGAAAACAAAGTAGCAGTCCTTTCTTACAGTGGGATGGTGAAAGGAGATACATGACTTGCGAGTAGAGATTCCATTACTTGACGGGCTTTGGCACAAATCTGTCTAGACTGACAGCAACCAGGTGATGAATAGATTTGTATGTACAGTAAAATCAGCCTAGCTCTGACAAGAAAAGCAAGCTTAACTCAAAGCTGTTCAGACACAGCACAAAAATTTGAACCCATCAGAGGTTATGATTCAGGGTATTCTCTTGCACGTCCGTAATCATGTAAACAAACAAGGTTCTTGCGAAACTTGCTATATTTGCTACTCGTGTCCTACAGTGTGCTACATGCTTTGAAACTTTCACTGACAAGCTTCATACATTTTACCAGTACTTGCATGTGTAAACAGCAAGCATGGCGGGTACATAGAGCAGCCTCTCCCTACATGCAGAACCATTAATAACTGTGGCTCTACCTGCATGTAGTATAAACTCAAACACTTGTCCATTCACAGGCTTCAAAGTGGTTCATATAGGAGGTTTTATAGGAAGGATATTCATGAATATATAGGATATTATAGGATTTTTCCACGAAAATACAGGGTAAATATAGGAATGTCACACACTAGCAGTCCAAATCATCTTAAAAGTTATCAAAGTTGTGGAAGGGTAAAGCATTGTATCTTAGAAAACTATACTGTTCAAATCATAGAAATGTGATTTAAAGTATCACAAATGTGGGCCACGTGGCAAAAGAGTGTGGTTCTACCAAAGATATTACAAGCATAGATTCCAAACTTAAAACGGCGCGCTGACTCCCCATGGAGGCCAATATATCGGGGCAGAAGTGCTGATCACTGTTCAGTCGTTTTGAAAACAAACAGGCAAATGAATGTCTTACAAAAGTATTAGTGCTTTTTATTTCGGAATGTTGTTGACTGAAGAAGTACTACACCTCAATAAATTCCAATTAAACAAGAATAACTTATTTCTTCAACGCGGCATTCCACGTATTTACACTTGAACATGAACGCACAATGACTGGTTTTGCACGTTCATGAACATTCACTGGTCAGTTTCTATGGTTTCTTCAAGTGACGCACTTTTATATGCACGGTCAATTACTTACGCGCTCACAACGGGAAAGCAACTAGTGCATTTGTTTCCAGAGCGCGCAGAACTGCGCGTCAAGTATTCCGGATAATACACAGAGAAATGTATTCTGCGCGTATAGAACTCGTTGTAAAAGTGCACACATGCTAACCTCTTTCAACAATGAAATTTTCTGTGACGCGTTCTTGTCTTTGTACGCAGATCGCGGAATAGAATGGCGCGCATGTCAAATTTACACTTCCGCCCCGATAAATACGTCTCCATGAGGAGCCACTGAGCGTAACAGTGTAGGTATAGGAGTTTGGAATCTATGCTTATTATATCTTTGGGTTCTACCATCAACATGGAATTTAGGAAACCACCTAAGTATTTTGGTGGAAGGCAAGGGTAAATCCCCTGACTGTGGTGTATTTGCAAATTTTGACCCTGGAATTAAGTATCCATAAATGTTATTATTAGTGCATAGCAAAGAGGCAGCAAAAGTTGCAATATTAAAAGCTGCAAATACAGAATGTGACTATAATTTATATATCAGATGATGCATTGAATGGGTGGGTAGTTAATGTGGACAATAAACTGTTTGCTTATGTCCATAAGTAAAGGGACAGAATTCACCTTATCTCCAATAATAATGGGGTTGCAGAGGTGAGAGAATTATTCAATTTTCTACTGCTAAAAATAGCAAGAAATGAACTCTTAAGAAAATTTGCTATAAACAAACAGTAAGACTGCATTGCTAGTCAGTCTTGAAAGTGTGGAATATGGGTGATGACAGTAAGATCACATAGGCCTATGGCAACTGTATGGTTGCTATGAATCCCTATAAAGATCTTCAGTGGCATAGCAGAACTGTCTCATGGAGAGCCATGTAGTATAATATTCTGTGACTACCAGCATGGGGGAGGGTTCTAAGGGGGAACCCTCTCCTTGAAAACTTTTTAAATGATTGGGTCTCCTTCTGGTGCTACATATGTCATCTTTCTGAAGTAAAATTTGTTTTCAAAAGTTGACGTATTTCAGGTTATTAAATAAAAAATAAATCAGGATCAACAAGGGGAAAGAGAACATGGCCCAATGGCCCCTTCACCTAAAAATTCCACTGCTCATTTTGAATCTGCACAACTTGGCAGGACAGTATAGTACAAATGTCATTTATGCCTACAGTATGCAGAAATGTCTGTGCATTAACATACTTAACGTTAAAGATCTCATTTGAAGAAATTACACAACAAAATTAAGGAGAGGGCAACTTGGTAAGTGCCCACACTTGCCACCAATGGTGGGTACTGAATTAGATTTTCCAGTCTGGTCTTTTCAATACACTGATGTGTTCGAAGGGCCTGCCATTGAGCCTCTACGAAATTTACGGAAAATCTTCTCAGAAGTGCAAATTGTAAACTTGTCAACATTAGTGAGACTCTTAATTTCCTCAAACCACTAAGTTCTGAATCTTTAGGGAAAACAATTGTTATTGTACAACACTTTGAATAATTAACTGAACTAATGGCAAGTCAGTTTGAGGGTCAGAAGGTAGAAGCAGGGAAAACAATTGTTATTTAGAACCATTGTACTACAATATTTTGCATTTAAGATTAACTAAATCACAGACCAGCAATCTGTGAATGCAAGGTGAAGGTAAGGGTTTTACAATGAGGATGACTTCATGACCACAGGGGATGCCAGGCATAGGGCTCTCATCCACCCCCTTGACAATACCACTACAATCACCTCAAAGAGATGAAATCATAGTGTTTAAAATCAAATGTTTGAGAGTGGCACATTTATGGTTGATGAAATGGTGAGCTTAATTGTGCCCATTCAGTTGCAGAGGAGAATATTCCAGAAGACTATAACTGCCACTGTGGGCTTGCATCTAATACAGATACTTGGCATCTATACACTACTACCTGTTTTACTAAGCCACTCTAAGTCTAAGCCACTTTCTTGGAAACAGAATCCATCTGAAATTTTCACCCTAGGACATCATACAAAAAAGTTTTCCGACAAGAGCAGAAAAATATTGGAGAATATAGGAAAACAAGTCTGAAATCACACAAACATAGCAAATATAGGATTTTTTGAAATATATAAGAAATCATAGGAAATATAGGATCACTTTGATGCCTGCATTCATACCACCGGCGCATACTACTGCCTTCTACAGAAGTAACTGCTCTGCTCTGCAGCAAACTCACTCATATTTGTAGCAAGCTTTGGGTTGACATCCAGGCATCCAGGCCTCCAATCTATCAGAAACTTTGCAGGAGTGCCATTTTGGTGTCCACTAAATGTAATAGCATGAATTGGTCCGCAACTTTTCAGGAATATATACATAGTCAACAGTCTTATCGTAGAACTTCACACACATCACAGGGTTGATTCACATAATAGTTACACATTTTATCATCAATCGAGATGTGTTTTGTTTTGGTATACTTGAGGTGTTAACAGAGGGTGCGGTAAAGCCTGTAGGCCTAGTTTAGTCTATTGCAACTCCTGTTAGCGTGCCATTTTTTTTTTTGGTACAACAAAGGCCTATATCCCAAGGTGACTGTCATAAATGTCGCACTCGTAAGTACGGGGAGCCAATATATTACAAATGTGATTTCATACTAAAATACAATTAATTTGAGCAGATGTTTTTCCAGAATCTTGTAAACAAGCTACTATGTAAAGATGACTTTGTGATGCTTTTCACTGACAATATGTATGTTAAGCTTATTTGGGGGAATGGGTCCAAGCTCACTTAATGTACTGAGCACTACTTGTGATGTATGTGAGAAGCACCTGCTCACAGTGGAATTCAGACTAGGCCCAGCCTAGATCAGTTTTGTAGAAAACCACAAACCAGGGTCACGAAGCCACCTCAGGAGGATAAAATTCTTCTGCGATTCAAAAACTCTTTAGAAAACTCCAAAATGATGAACTCTGTGACTATTTTAATCTCTTTCATGGCTTATCTTTTTCAACAAAAAGAGTAAATAAATGGTTCAATCATCTAGGGAATTATAAATACAGGATAATTTTTTTCTCATACAACATTTTTTTTCAGAAAATTTGGGACCAGGTTAGTGAGGTAGTTAGATTGGATTTAACGACACACCAAAATGAATGTGTTATTTAGTGTCACCTAGATACACAGGTAGAATTCAAATATGGTTTCAAATATGATTCAAGTTCGGTTTCAAATACAGTTCAAGTCCTTCCCTTTAGCAACCTCTTATGACAGGCGGGGAATACCGTGGGCATAGTCTACAACCCCCAGCCCACAGGGGGCAGGAAACAAATATCAGGCAGGTAACCGGGTACACAGGTTACCCATGCAAACACTCAAGTCATCATTGACCAACCAAAGATAAGCTACTGCTTGAATTAATGTCAACCAAAGTGCAGTCACCAAATGTATTTTTAGAGATACGATCATATTCCTTTATATTTTTGGGGTGATGCAATAGCCCCTTTAATGTAAAAACGTTACTAAATATACAAAGGAGTAAGAAGGTATCAATTACATCCTTCATTCCCTCTCAAACATTTCCCACCACAACTAAATTTATATTTAAAGGCAGTAGGCAGTCGCCCCAAAATTTGCTTTGAAAAATCAGCAAATTCTTGCAAATCTCCTCTTA
This sequence comes from Holothuria leucospilota, assembly GCA_029531755.1. NCBI lineage: Eukaryota > Metazoa > Echinodermata > Holothuroidea > Aspidochirotida > Holothuriidae > Holothuria > Holothuria leucospilota. The sequence goes on along the minus strand of CM055976.1, from coordinate 23,188,721 downwards.
TTGCATTACAAGCACCTCTGAAGACGTTTTGAACATAACTATTACAAACAATAGGTAAAGCAAGGAGAAATTCTTCTTGAATTTCACAATTCACTAAAAAAAACACTGTCACATGATCAAAATGGGCCATTCATGAACTCGAGTGACGGGGCATACTAACTCTGATTGGGTGACTGCCTCTTGCCTTTAAGCTGCACACTTAGAATGCTGCAGCACTCAAATGACCCATGCTGTACTGTCCTTACAACAGGCAGAAAGTTCCATTTTTGGGCACAAAATCCTGCACTAGTAAAATATGCTAAAAGCAGCCAAAATTTGGGTGACCACTCATACTTTGAGAATCAGAGAGTTCTACTATTATCACCACACAGTAAAATCTGCTGGTCTGCTGAGGCAGATTTACTCAAACAATTGGGTAGCCCTACACAATATATCACAAAAGTGGTACTAATGTAAAGCTGGCAGCCTAACATTTTATATTATACTTTCAAACAGCAACGTGCAAAGCAGACACTGAAAATTATCTTCAAACTTCCTGTAACTTTTCTAAATTTATTTTGAAGATCCACATTTCACAACAAAAAGGACTGCATATCATCTGACAATTTACTTTTGTTTTTTCACTATGGCACAGTATGGGGAGGTGGGGTTCCCCTGCCATAGTGCACGGGCTCTCTCTCTAAGTTTGAATGTTGAAAGCCTTTCTGCAATTCATCAAGGAGGTCCCTACCACATAGCCTTACACATAAGCTTTCAAAAACTCTTTTTCACCTTACAATGAATACATATCACATTCCTTCTGCACTTTTGAAAAACACAGTATTAAAGTAGTGCCTCACAGGGTAAAACAACCAAAAAATTTAAAACAAAGAGCTCTTCAAGGAAAAGATACAAAAATGTTTTAGCTCACCGACAGTTTCATGATTCCAAAGTTTCCAAAATCAAAAATGGCAATTTGGTAAAAGAGTTCCTTGCTGATGAATGAAGAAAACAGACATAGTTTGCAGTACATATCTGAACAACACCAAATACAATGAGAACAGAGATATGTTAGTTAGTTAGATGAGGTTTAACGTCCCAGTTTCCAACCAATTGGTTCAAGTCGAGACGACCACGGCCTTTTTTCCAGTTGTGGATCACTGGCTTGTTTTCCCTACTCCATTGCTTATGCTGAGCACCAAGCACAAAGGCAGTAGGTTCCATTTTTAAAGTCTTTGGTATGACCCGGCCAGGATTTGAACCCTAGACCTTCCGGCTGCAAGTCGGATGCTCTAACCACTTGGCCACTGCAGAGATATGCAGCATGACAAGTCTACCAATACAAAGTATACTAAAGTATTTGTATGAGAGTCCAGCACACTTCCTCCAATCCTCCCTGTATTGCTCTCCTATTAGTTTTAGAAGACTAATTTCCCTTTTTCCATCACTATTAATAATTGAAAATACTGTATACCACAAATTTTTAATAAAGATGACAATATACCCATCAACAAACTACCAGTCCAGACTCAAATGAAAACTAGGAAAAAAGTAGAATAAAATTTCTCAATGAAACGGGAGAAAAGCAGAATTTTGTAGACCAACCATAACTGTAGGACAAAAGTACCTGTAGGACCCCTGCCGGCATCATTCATCGATACTCAGCACTGCTGACAGCATCTTGTTTTAAGTTTAAACATTTAACCAGCGACTTTAAGATGCCATTTTACACATTTCTTCTCTCAGTCAAAAAAGTAGAACAAAGACAGAAAAGTAGGATTAAGTAGGATTTTCAAGAAAACAGTAGAAGTATGGTAGGTAGGTAGAAGGCTCAAACAGTAGGAGATAGTAGAATAAGTGAGAGTCAGTTGACACCCTGCATTACTTTTCATATTTCTGCTGGTAGTGTTTTAAGGAACAAGGATTTTAGGAAGAGCTACAATACAGCAGCATCTTGCTTGTGACCATTTCACTGCACATTCACAACCATCTCAACAGAACTCAGAGGAAAAATATTAAAAAGAATATTAAAATCTAGAGATAATATCGTCATTGCATAACATTTTCAATTTACTTTCATAAACACATTGTCTGGAGGAAAAGTTATCATAATGAGCTTAAGTTTTAACATAATGCCAAACCTTTCTCTAAGACCCTCCCCTTTACTCTCACTGACATAAATTTTGTAAATTACAGTAAATTTTGTTAACTTTATCAATGCATACCTAAGAATGGCAGGTAACCTTCCTGGGTCCCAACAACTAATTGTACTACATTAATAACAAAAGGTTTTATCTTTGTCTTTAATAGCATAAGCCTCAAAATAACCACCCTGCATCAAAGGTATGTGGACATGTGACCACAACAGCTGTTTCACTCAACAGTGATAGATTAAGATCTCCCGATGAAAAATCTGCTGGAATCTTTTGCATATCTTTTCACCGTTCTCCAAATACACCTCTTCAAAGTTTTACCATTCTGAAATGTCTCATTAGCTATGCAAAAATGATGGTGTGAAGTGTTGCACAGTGCCAGCATTTCTTTCTTAAATCCTTTACACATTTTCTGAAAGTTACATTCTAGCTAGTAGCTAGTTGCTAGTTTGGTGTGTACCGTGGACATTTTCTAAGAAGTACACAGCTACATCCAAAATTAAATCCCTCAAGGCATACCAACATTTCAACTGTCCTTGGAATAAACGTTAAACAAAGGATAACATAAGACACATCATATGAGTACCTCACTATATGTTACAAATCTGCATACGTAGCTCATGTTTATTCATGATGTAGTGCAAAAAGCAGTAACTGCTTGTTAAATGGTCAGTAGGCCTATGTGATGGATTTTCATGGGAATTGTGGGTAGTTTTAACACCCACAATTCATGGGAATTGTGGGTAGTTTTAACACCATTAATACTTTTACACCAAATAGGAAGGTATAGTATTTATATGTCCACAGACCTTTAAATTACAAAAACAAAGCATGTCAATCCATGGAAAATTTATCTAAATGTGCCATAGCATCTTTTTACTATACCCATACAAACCATACAAAGGTTTGATGATAATACTTTTCATTTCTTTCTCTCTGTTTTACTATTTCTCAAAGATCTTTACCTTAACTTAGATGTGTTCACAAGATAAAGTTTTGTCTGATGCTGGAGTAATGCATTCTCTGCATTGACACAACCAACGAAAGTGTGATTTTTGAACAGCTCCCTCAATCCTTCATGTGTGCTGTCCTCTACGCCCTGCTGGAGATTAAGAATGCTTGTTAACTTGATCTGTCGACGATGTCTCTGGGCTTGCGGCTGTTTTCCACTGTCTCCACTGGGGCCTGGAGAGGGAGTTTTCTCTTTGCCTGCAGGGGAGACCTTATCAATGGTCCTTTTTCTGGAAATCAAAAAAAAATTGTAATTCTTTCCTGTCAAAACTGATATTCAAAATAAGTTTTATATTTTTGTCTACACTAATTCATCAACATACTTATACTGTACCAGTGCAGTATGTCATGAGACTGTTCTGCCATGATATTTAAGACCATCCAGGCAGCGAGTCTGACTGACTTTAAAATGACTGGAAATTCTCCAGAGATTTAATTTAGTGAGTCTCAATCAAACCAACATGTCACTCTGTACATTACCTTTTTGCTTGTGACAAACTCAGGTTGCCACAGTTGAAAGAATGCACACTTCAATACAATCCTCCAAACACAGGCCTTCTCATAATAGCAAGTTAAGGGTTCTTGCACCTTATAAACAATAAAATTTCATGACTTTTTCAACACTTCTGTTCAGTGTTAGCATTTGGGAGTGGGATCACATGATTCCTGCACTTTTCTCAACAATCCCCCATATTTTAAAATCACATGCAGTAATATCTCTCACCTGTTGGGAAAATATGTTCATCAAAACTTGTCTATTCATGTTACCAAATTATGGAGATGCTCCTCTTCGATCCAAAATCATCCTCAAAACATTTTGGATCAAGGGATTTTCCCTCTCAAATCCTGAGACCTACTGCCAACCCTTTTTCTGTCATTTTCAAACACAATAAAACCATAATTTTTCCAGTCCTGCAAAGTGACAATGAAATTTCATGACTTTCCCATGCCAACAACCCATACATGAAAATAAAAACTCCACGATAAAAATACAGATTGTACAAGCATTTAAAAGAAGCTGGACAGTTTTCAAAAAAATTCAGAACTTTTTCACAACTTTCCCACAACCTCAGCAATTTTTTCACAAAACTCTGTGACTTTTCCAGTCCTACAAAGTGAAAATAAAATTTCACAACTTTTTCATGACTTTTCCAGGCTACTGAAACTGTGAGCACAGCTCGCTATAACAGCTTCAAGTTATCTTGGCTTTTTAGGAAGCCTTTCATACTGCAGTTTTGATTATGCAAACTAAAGCAAAAAATTCACTGAATGTTGCTTAAAATTCCGTTTTTCTTCAGAATGCCAAAGTCATGCATACAAGAAGAAAAAGCAGGATAAAAATATAAATTGTACAAGCATTAAAAAGAAGTTGGACAGGTTTTAAATTCCACACCTTTCCCACGACTTCCGTATTTTTTTACAAAATTTTGTGACTCCCTCCATGACTGGAAAAAAAAGTGAAATTTCCATCAACTATTGTGACTTTTCCTAGTGTTACAAGATGACCCGTCAGGAACACCAGATTGAATCCGTCAACGAGCGAATGGAAAGCTCCAGAGAATTCAACTTCAACACAGCCTTTCTAGAATTGTCTAGAAGTGAGAACTGTTTACATAATGTGCCAATTATAGCAGCGGCCTGGCGACACTTCTAAGAAATAGTACCATTGTTTACTACTGTGTATACAAGGAACGTTCTCTTAATTGCTCGACTGTGTGCACTGGAAGTTTCTATTAAGGAACGTTCTCGTAATTGCTCGACTGTGTGCACTGGAAGTTTCTATTAAATTCTGGAGTTTTTTCTATTAAAAGCCTAACGTATAAAAGGCAGTTCAACAACTGTTATAGGGGAGAGATATCATAATACTTCATCGAGACCAGACGCTGTCATACTGCTGTGTATCATTGAGAAGTTATTCTCTGACGGAATCACCTGAAGCCAGCCACTGACACTGCACACTTGTGATAAATTGCCTTACGCCGTTTCTACACTGTGCATTGATATTGTTATCATCCATCATCGCCTAGCCTTGTCATTATTCCCTCGTGGAACCAGTTCCTATGCCACAGCACGCTGCAGGTCTACTACTGTACCATCGTCGACGTGCATGCACTACCAACCCTTGGACCAGACCAGAATAACATTAAGTAAAGGATTGTGAGTAAATCTAATTAATTATTGTAAATTTAAGTAAGATAAGGAGATTGTAAATAATCATTAAGTTGTTGAATTTTAATCTCGTTCTTCTGTGATCTTTCGCTGTTATTGGTTTGACTTGCGACCACAAGCCGTAACACTAGTCATGGTAACCCAGAACAATAGACTCAAAACAGTCTGGAGATGAATAAGCTTTTAAGGAATCTTCTTACACTGTAGGTATGATTATGTAAATTTACGTGATGCAACCCTACTACTGGCAGAATGCTTCCAAAAATTGCCAATAAGCCATACCAGAAACAAAATATTTCATATTCAGAAGAATGTATACATGTCAAATGACAAATTTTTAATAAGAAAAATACACCTTTTACAGTACAACTCATAACCAGAAAGCCCAAAGGCTTAGTGATTCCTTGCTGAATGGGGATGCTTTGTTGCACTGAGATTTATCCCTCAAATTTATATTCTTGACTACATCATTTTCTGATGTTTTAACAACTTGACCTCTGCTGACCTCACATGACCTTTGAAGTCCACCAAATATAACAACCAGAAAGCCAAAAGGCTTGGTCATCCCTTGCCATATGGATATAATGTAACAAATATGAATCACCCACATGGCAAGCATAAGATCCCTCACAGTTATCCTACTTACTACTTACTTACTACTGTTAATAAGGTTTTAACCTTTTGATATCTTGTGACCCAAAGTGACCTTTCACCTCCACTTAAAACAATAGGGATCACCTACCCTATATGGCCATCTCCATGCCAAATATGAAACAAAAAATGTATGAACAATCCACAGGCCAAGTATGAGATCCCTTACAAATATCCTCCTTAAAATATCATGTTTATGCGGTTTTAAACTTTTGTGATGCCAAATGACCTTTAACCTCCCTAAACAAAATCATAGTGTTCAACTACTCAACACAATCCACATTTCAAGCAGGAGTTCCCTCAGAGTTATCCTACTTGAGATATAATGTCAACAAGGTTTGACCTTTTGACCTTTGGCAACCCCAAATGACCTTTGACCTCTACCAAAAACAACAGGGATCATCAACTCAATATGGGCAATCCACATGCTAAGCATGAGATCCCTCAGCTACCCTTCTTGAGGTAAAGGGTATACAAAGTTGACTTCTGGGGGCCCCAAATGACCTTTGACCTTCACCAAAAACAATAGGGATCATCTACTCAATGTGGGTAATCCACATGCTACGTATAAGACCCTCAATGTTACCCTTCTTGAGATATCGTGCTTACAAGATTTTGCCCTTTTGACCTCTGGTGACCCCAAATGACCTTTGACCTCCACCAAAAAAACAATAGGCATCATCTACTCAATGTGGGTAATCCACATGCTACATATGAGACCCTCACTGTTACCCTTCTTGAGATATCGTGCTTACAAGATTTTGCCCTTCTGACCTCTGGTGACCCCACATGACCTTTGACCTCTACCAAAAACAAGAGGGATCATCTACTCAATATGGGCAATCCACATGATAAGTATTAGATCCCTCACATTTGTCTTCCTTGATATATCATCTTTACAAGGTTTTGACCTTTTGACCTCTGGTAACCCCAAATGACCTTTGACCTTCCCAAAACAACAGGAATCATCTACTTAATATGGGTAATCTACATGCCAATATGACATTCCTCACTGTTACCCTTGTTGAGATATTGTATTTACAAAGTTTTCACCTTTTGACCTCTCCTCACCCCAAATAACCCTTGACCTCCATCAAAAATAATAAGGATCATCTTCTCAATAAGGGGTACCTACATGCCAAGTATGAGATCCATTGAGGTTCCCCTTCTTGAGATACCATGTTTACAAGCAGGCATCACATACACACACATACATACGCACACTCGATGCCTTACAGGGTACTGGGCAAGGACCTGGTAGGGAATGCAAGGGAATTTCCCAGCAGCGAAGCTACCCGCGAAAAGGTGAGTAGACGTACGTTCTTCGTGGGCAGGCTGCGCTCCAAGGCAGTCACATGCAGCCGCACGTGACTTCTCTTCGCAGTGGCCAAATTTTAATCGTAAGAGTTTTTGCATTAGAAAATTTTGAGCAAAAACAATAAGGCTCTTACACAAGTAACGATAAGTGATAGCTGCATTACCTGCATTAGAAGGGCAGCAGTAATGTTGGTAATGCTGTCATCGTTACTTGCAGTAAACTTCTAAATTTCCTAACAGAAACTGAGTTCACTGTAGTAAACTGCCGTGCGTTGTGTGATGTCCTTTTTCACTTTGGTTTGTAAGTTGTCTGTATGGATGTCTTTGTAGACTCCATGAAGAATACACAATACATATAACCGGCTTTCATTTGTTTGCAGCATGCAGCAGGTTTCAGTATGAAAGATTAGACCTGTTATACACCTTAACAGTATTTTAACAACAACACTATTTTGGTCAGGCTTTCTTCCAAAAATAGCCCAAACAAATTACGTGTGACCACAGGGCAGCGCCAAGGGAGATTCTTCCGGGCCGCCTCACCGTAAGTAATATGCCTGAAACTCCACTTGTGGATGAAGCCAGTGATTTTTGCCTCGGGCAAGGTTTGAATTACACAATAACTAGTTTCCCCAGCCATAGTCTATAGTATAGAGGGCAGAGAGAGTGTGTCCATGCCAGTAAAATTTTTGTCACCTTATGAAGAGTAATGAAGAAAAAATCTGACATAAAATTGTTTACAGGTCGTGGTAACTATTGCTAAAATTCTGCCCAACCCAAGCCGACTTGCTCTTGACTTTTTCTTACCTACTAGTGGGACCACTGATTTAATGTACACTTCACTGAAGAAGGCTTGGCAGGGCTACAACTACAGCATATAACTCAATACTCTGCTAAAACATCATGTAGTGTTGTGCGCGTTAATGTAACAATTGGATATCTTTTCTATTACAGTATGGAATCCTAACTTCAAAATGAGAAGGTATTCTGTGCAAATTTAGGAAACTGAATTTCAAAATGGAACATGGCATTTGTGAAACTTGTTTTCATCGCATGGTTTTTGTTTTTGAGGTGATCACTTAGCTTCATCCAAATTCAGTAGTCTCGGCTTCATAACCAAACCTTTCTCCATAAGTAGGCCTACCTGTGTGAATGCAGGTCTATGTAAGCAATGGCCTGCCAGGCCCATAGTTAACCGCGGTCCCCCAGCACAGTATTGCTGATCTAGTGTATGTTCTGCAAGTATCGTGGCTAACAGTACAGCAATGTGTGAAAGATGTATATGCAGCATGTGCGTGGCAAGCCGACGCCTCTGTGAGTCATCATGCAACTAACGATTCTTTTGTTACTTGGCACAAGCAATGTGAGATGGATTTGCTGTATGGAAGACCTAGTGCAACTAACGATGAGCGTTGGTACGAAAGTTTCAGTAGCTGCATTACCACAGGTTCAATACTACTTACACAGTACTAACACAACCAACAAAAGAAACGTTATGCCTCCTAACAATTAACGAAACTAACGTCTGAGTTTTACTGTTTCTTCAAATCTTTTAAAGAGTGTAATTACCTCCCACTCTTTGAGCTTACTGGTGTATCAACATCCATCGGCGTGACAACACTTTCATCTGCAGTTTCGTTGTTTCCCGTAACTTCAGCACTCTTTGCTGTCGTTTCTTCAGTTGTATCTGTTTCTGTTGTATCAATACTTTCCATCTTCTCCGCATCTTCTGTCTGGACCACAGCCGCTGGATTTTTAATAATAAATGCATCCAACTTCTGTTCTCTGGCATCAGTCCTCACCATCAGGTCATCTCGACGGACCTTGACTTGAGAATCAGAGGACTGGTTATCGTCCTGTCCATCCTTGGAGGTGATTTCAGAAACTGCAATTGGAGCTCCTGGTAAAAGTGCCTGTTAAAGTCAGGACCATAATATATGGACTTTTAAGGTAAAAGTTCGTGATTAATGGGTGCTGCTGTTGGGTGGATATGGATCCTGCCAACCTTGGAAAGACTGAAAGTGATTTAGATTATTTCAGGATTTCATGAATGAAAAGCACATAGCTGCTATTTGATGGGCCCTTAGGGATGCCACTGAAATTCTCTTATGCGTTGAGATGCGTTTCGGACCCCTACCAGCGCAAACACAATGGTTCCCGTCGGCGAGGCGTTGGCGTCGCAAATGCATCCAGCTTAAGTGTACAGTTGACCTATGCAGAGAAACGGACACCATTGTGTACGTAATCACAGCGTTGCGATGCATCGCTATTAGCGGATTAAGGAGGTGCTCAATGCCCACGATATCGATTTTTTCCCACAAAGAAAAGCTTTGCCAAAGTTTTGAGAGATGATACAATTCCATGGTACAGTAGGGATGTTATGCTGATGAACTTGTTTATACATTTGCGTGGGTTATTTGGTCGCGAAATCAAAACGATCGTAGCAATTTAAGGCACCGAAAATGAGCACAGGACAAATATGCCATAATTTAGGCCTTTGCCTACGACTTCGTTATGTTAGCCATATCTTACAGACACGCCAAGAAGCACCGAATTCTAATTGACCTAAAACACGTTTCTACTGTATTTTTTGACATCAGCAGTATTTACTTAATCACACCGAAACTATAGCCATCTCATACCAAGTATACTTTGAAGGAAATGGCCGGTAAAATTGGAAATTGAAAAGAAACACTCCTCGATACGATTGTAGGAACTTGCACCACCATAGACTAGGCTACTATATTTAACACCCAGATGCAAGTTACTACTGACTGAGAAAGTGCGAAGACTGTATGTACGGCCTTTGATAGTTTCTACTTCTCATCTTTTCAGATCTTAGACCTTAACCTAATGTTTCGCCCGTTTTTAAGCATTTTGTCAAAGGTGGGGTATACCGCATTTTTTCCCTAAATGATAACGGCCGAGTAAGCTCGCTACTGAACACGCAGGCCTACAAATGCCCAAAATATCACAAAAGACAAGTGCTACCTGGCGGTACGTCGCATGTTTGAGCCTTGAGGCCACGCTCGCTGCTGTCTTTAAAAAAAAAACACAAGCCTTGAAAACGTGCAGTTAAAGTATCCTAAATTTTCTATGTATGTTGTGATGAGCTTTTGGGTAATAAGACCAAATTTCCTTCGACGTATTCTCCAAGAAAACGCGCGTTCCCCGAACAGCTTGCCCCTAGGACAAACGATGCGGCCGTGAAAATTTCGAAAGTACCAATGATCATGAGATTAACCTTGTGTAGAGCTATATTTTTCGACTTGAACTGACTATTCTGGTGGGAGATGGTGAGGTCCTACCCACAGACTTAAGCCTACGCCTCTGCCAGATAATCATTTTAGACTGGGGATGCAGTATGATGTCAGTGACACTGAAAAAACTGAGCTATTCAATGTGGGAGGCAGACTTCCCTTTGGTAGAGAGACAGAAGAAACCCGGGGGGGGAGGGGGAATTGAGCCCTTTTTTTAACAAAAATGTGAGGGGACGATGGTTGTGCTTTGGCCCAGATATTGTTCCAGGGCTGACAAAATCTCCCAGTTTTGTTCCCTCTCTACAAATAATTTTACAAAGGAAAATATTTTACGAATGAAACAATTATTCTTCAAACAAGCGCAATACGAACGTTGCACCAACTTCCAACTTACATGTAGGGCCCCCCCCCCCAAGTACTGGAAAAAATTCTCCAAGGGGAGGCACATATAGGCCCGTAGCCATGCAAGGTAGGCCTACCGAAGGAGGAAGAAATAGTTTCCAGGGGGACATTTCATTTACGAGGGATACATTCAAATTGCATTGAGGTCATGGTTATTTTGAATTTTTGCAGGGGCAAATTTTCTAGGGGCTCACTCTCAGCTACGGGCTTGAGGACAACCATTCCCTTGGACCCATCCCCCAGGACGGTGGTCCAAAGCAGATGTTCAGTTCAGACCCCTCCCCACTGAGCTGAGATCATATCTTCCTACGCTATGCTTCCCTAAAGTATATGTTTTAATATTGCTCATATTAAAGCAGTTTTGGTTGAGTATTTTTTACGTATGACAGCGGAATTTTGTTTCAAATGTTAAAGTCCCTCCCCATCCCCTTACCCAAAGCATCGATCCACCAACATGTGTAAAAATATGTTATGGCAATTATATAAAAATATTTAGAGGGATTTTAAGGAAGGTGGTGCTAGGCCATTTCCCAGCCGAAATACTCTAAACTTTAGTTGGGGCCACGGACGAGTCACCGGCCCCAGAGGAGAAAAGTCATTTGATAGCCTGAGGGTCAAAACGATAACCGTAAATTTGTAGTACACATTCCCGAAATTATTTGTCTATTTCCCAGTCCACTGTCCATGTGCCATATTTCCAAGATCATGGAAAATATCCCTGCAACCATATATGCCCGCAACCAGGGAGCTACCACGAAACAGCTCTCTGCTGCAACTCTGTGACATTGCGATGATTCACCCTGTTTTCTTCCGGGTATAGGTCAGCATAGAATGTGCTTTAAGTGAACATAGCCTAACAGGGTGCTCTTACTACGTCATTACGAAGCATGCTGCCTGGACAAAAATATCGGAGACCTGAATTTGCAGCGAAATATGAATCCTATGCAAAGTACAGCCATTCCCATGTAGCAAATATTTAAAAGTAACATTCCAAGTAAACAGATTTTGAAAAGATGCCCATTGTGCTACTTTTTCGAGCAATTTACTTTTGACAAAATGGCGACCACGATATCCGATCGTTGTTCATGTTGCAAGAGACGTGTTAGCCTGCGTGGTGGGTTTCCACTACGTCAGATTGCTCAATTAGTTTACAAACGGATGACAGGATTAAGAAAGTCGCGACGCTACCGCGGATTGAGATGGGAAAAGCTCAGAAAGAGTCTATGGTGAATAAACTGTGGGCTGTGAAAGTAGTTTGTGTGCATGGTAAAAGGAAACGTTGCCCTGCTAGAAGCAGTTATCTTCAGGTGCGGATCCAGATATTGCGAAAAGGGGGAGGGGGAGCTGAAAGCCCCTTTGAATATTCTCCTAGATTAACATTACGCTAATTTTCGCGTATTTGTTATTGTTGATGTGGCGAAAGGGGAGGGGGAGCTGAGCCACCGGGAAAGCCCCTCCCATGGATCCACCCCTGATCTTTCCATAGATGTTGGATCATTTGCCAATATGAAATAAATAACAAAGAAGACGGCGGTAAATATGTGAGATATCTTTTCTTAAAACATTTACACCCACAGTATAGGCCTATGCCATTGTTTTTATGAATGGCATAGGCTATACGGTCATGTAGCTCGGAGACAAACTTAAGCATTTTCAGCTCTTTGAAATAGGTCAAGGTGTACTTATTTCATTGATACACTGAGTGATAGGTGACCCAGAGAAGCCAGCCCTGTGTAACTGTAGTGGCGCAACTAGGATAATTTTAAGTCGACCAGGGGGACGAACTTTCTGCTTGAGAGGGGGCACAATATTTCTTAGAGCATCTCTCACATATTGAAAACTGATGAAGGAAGCATGGCACAAAAGCAATAGTGGGGGAGGACCGTGCTACATGTGACGTAGGGTGTAGAGCCACTCCTGACCCAATTACACCAACTCCCACCCCACCTCCAGCCCCCTGTGGGCTGGGGGTTGTAGAATATGCCCACGGTATTCCCCGCCTGTCGTAAGAGGCGACTAAAGGGGAGGACTTGAAACGAATTTACCTAGTTGACACTATATAACACGTACGTGTTGGTGTGTCGTTAAATGTTATCTAACTCACTAACCCACCCCACCTCCAACCCGTCTTTTATCGAAAGGATTTCCCCACCAAATAATTTCAACAGCAGGGCATGCTGGGCATTACTCCATATTGTGCCCATGTTGGCTGGTCAACCAACCAGATATTTCGTCCAGCCCCATGTGGTCCGCGTGGCTCCCGGCCTTCGAAATAAGCTATCCCCTCCCAACTCTAAGGACTTGAAATTAGAAGCCACAAAAATGTCCCCACGACGATGTAAAAATTTATTCACCAATTTCCTTGCTAATAACAACGATAGAGATCTTGCACAAGCGTACCCAGTTTCCAATGCAAACCATTCAAATTACTTGATGAAACCAACTTACAAACACAACCGAAGATCAGATTCGACTGACGGGCATGCCATTTTAAGTTTTTACCGAACGGTAAAATATTAATTCGCCTGATGAAGAGATGCACGAAATTTTTTAGGTGTATCGTGGGCTTAAAACAAAGTTACTACTTAGACGGCTTAGTAAAACGCAGAAGAGAGCTAGCATAATCCCATCCCTCATATATCATATAATAAGCCCTATGTGACAGTGGTACGTAAAATTCAAGACTGCCGACATACAGCTTGTTATCAACCGTGGCTAAGGGCCAATGCATTGCGTACGTGCTGGCTGTATTTTCCGTCTAAATTTCGATTGGGTCAATTGACGCATTTTTTCGATGTAAACATAAAAGTTGCGTGGTACATGTTTTTCATAAAAGTACATACATGATAGGCTGCAGCTTAGGCCAAGTGAAGGCCGTTTGTAGCGAAGTGTACGTAAATTAATGGCCGTGGAATATTCACAAAGCTAAAATGTTAAGACCGCAAACTATTTTATTAAGTTCTGCCGATAAAAATTTGTATACGATTAAAAAACAAGTAAATGTGACAAATTAATGATCTGAAACACACGCAAACTGCTAAGTTGTAGTAGGCTATACTTTCACCAGGGAACTAGCATAGAAAAAAAAAAACAGCTCAAAGTTTGTAACTAAAGAAAGATGGCATTTTCCGATCGTGAGTAACTAGACAGAATGTTAGCCTAATTCTGTCAGTGATGAATAAGTCCTAATACCGTCGCTGCAATGCATCGAAATTTGCTTTGTGTTGCGGGTGGATTATCCTGCAAAATGCGGCAACAAAGAGCGGCACAGAGCAGCGCGTTGGTATTACGGAATGGCTATTGTTCGTCGTGAGGGAACTCTCAGAGCGCTGCACAATGGGCGTTTCGCTGCCCTCGGATTAAAATGCGCTGCAACGGGATGCAGCGAAATGCATAAGGGAATTTCAGTGGCATCCCTTAGAGGTGTAGGTTGACATTCCTAAAATTTTCTTCTAGCTAGAAATCTAAATGGCCATACTATGGTAATTCAAGATAGACTAAGACTAAAAAAGACTAAGAACTGGTCATGTCATGGGTAGTATGGAGTGGTAGGGCCAGGTGGGGACCACAGCCCCCATCAGGGAAATTTTTCAATTTCTCACAGGAGTTTTGATGGGTACAATAACCATGTAATACCTGAGAGCCAACAGTTACCCTAACGGTTTTCGTCATTTTGCTCTCCAGGATGACAGATTTTTCAATAAAAGCCCCAAATTTTCATCAATACAAAACTCACAATATTTAAATTTGCTTTATAACTTAAACCCTGCATTTTTCAAATTCTCTTCAATAAAAGCCCCAAAATTACAGGAAAATTTCCATTTGCAATCCCTCAAGGCAACTTGTCACCTGTGTCAGGGCTTCAGGTTGCCGGCAACCACCACCCTCCCCCCCCCCCCGTCCGTCGGGAAGTTTCCCTCTGTCGGGCAAATCCTGTCACCATCCTTGGTAGCATGTCATTTCATGGGTAGTATGCAGTGGTGGGGCCAGGTGGGGGCCAGAGCCCCCATCAGGGAAGTTTTTCTGTTTTGCTCTTCATGTATACACCTATTTGTGTTTGCTATCTGTGTGTTTGCTATATGTGAGTCTGTTTGTCTGTATGTTACTCTGTGCATTAATTTGTACATCCATACTGTATGTTCTCCTGTCTTTTTCCAACTTCATATTTGTCTGGATGTTTCTACATGCATCTGTATATTACTGCACTCCTTTCTCTAAGTCTATATCTTCATATTTCCATTTATTTGTAAGCAGTGGTGTAGCTACAGGGGGGAATGAGGGAGCATGTACCCCCCACAACAAAGCTGTGCCACCCCAGATGCCCCTTATGGAAAACTTTGGAATGCACAGTTCTGTATATAAGCCCTATAGAGAGGGAGAGAATTCAAAAAGTATGCCCCCTAGGAAGGGTTTGTGACCCCCTAGTTCCCCCTAAAAGAAATCCTGGCTATGCCACTGTTTGTAAACTTGTCTGCATTTCTTCCCCTCTATACCTACATCTTCATCATTGTATTTGCTACTTATGATGCACTTTCAAATAATTTCTTCTGTATTCCTGTACATTCTCCTTAAACCATCTTTGTTCCAATCTGTTAATCTAAAAGCCCATCCAGATGGAGGTATAATTGTAATAAAACACTGCTGGACAAATGCTGGAACATGTTCTGATACAAATATATCCCGGTTGGACATCCCCTAAAAAATTGAGCAACGTCCTGGCGTCCTTCCAACAATATTGGCAAATAAAACATACAGCTATTTCACAACATGATGGTCAGGGTGTCCCAGGTACTAGCCAATCAGAGGGCACTTTATGTCATAAGCTGTACAAAACATTTGAGGGAATGTCTAAAAGTCTCCTCTAGACGAAGGTGTGTTGTGGGATATGACTGGCAAATGCTGGTTTCATGTCCCAAAACAAATATAATCACGTTTACACATGACATCCTCTAAAAAACAACTTGCAAGGTTCTGTTATGTCCTCAAACAATGTTAGCAAAACAAAAACATGAAGCCTTTGTTTTCAAAATAAGTCACAACAACCAGCAATATTTGAGAGCAATGTTTGGTCTTGTTCCAAAACAAACATATTTACACCTAGACTGTTCCAGGAAACATCCAGATGTAAGTATAGTTATACTGGAACATTTACCAACATGGTGCAGCAAAGATTTACAGGCTTGCCAACATTTGAAAGTTAAAAATCTTACTCTGCCTTTGATGTGGTCACTCCAGGTGAATGCCACCATGGAGGAGGGGTCTAAGGGGAGGACACCCCCTTCCCTTTGCAAAATTTTTGAATATGTATCATGGGCTAGATGCAAAATGGTGCAACATTTGGTGCTAGACTTGAATGAAATATATCTTGAAAAAAATATTATTTTTTATATTTATTATATAGGCCTAGCCTAGGCCTAAAACTAAAATAAAAAAAAATATCTGAAAATTTATTTAATGTAGCTTAGTTGTACTTCCCAAAAGAATATCTTTTGCCCGAAAATTGAAATTCATCTTCAAATAGCAGACAACCTTGAGCTTCCTGCTGTTTAGCTGAAGTGAACTGAGACCTAGCCTACCTTCCATGCAACAGAACTTCAATCAACATACTAGGCCTAGGCTAGGCTTGGCCTATTACATATGCCTAACCTAGGCTAGGCTATCCCTAATAACGGCAGGCTAGACTACATTGAAATTAATCAAATCAGTCTAGTATACCTAAAATATTCTCTTGAAGTACGCAAAAGCCCCCAACAACTAATCCCCGATGTTGTTATTTGTTCTCCATTTGTCAGATATACCGTATCCTAACATGCAATACATATTATTACACAAAACCCAACTTAGCCTCAATCAAGAGTCCAGTGCATTGCATGTGGTATTCAACTGTGTAATTAATGTACATATAAGACTACATGGGGAGGGTACGGTGCAGGTGTACGTACGTACCTGTGTACCTAGCAAACGTACGTACGTGGGTGGAGAGGAAAGCACATCATAACTGTTATCACACTCTATTGATTCCACTTTTTGCACATTCATTTCCTACTTAAAATGGCCGGGTGCATGCACATACTGGCAATGTAGAAAATTGCTTGTATATGAAATACAGCAGAATGTTCAGAAATTGTACTGTTCAGATTTTTGGCCTCCAGAAAACCTAAAAAACGGAACAAATATGATAAAATCGGAATAGTTGGCAAGCCTGGATTTACAACAAATACACCTAGATGAGCCTATAACTTACAAAAACCAACATTACCAAAAAAAATATGCTCCACGATGTAGGGTTCTAGCTAGGTAAAGTTATGCACTAGTTCGTTTAGTATCAAAATAGAGTAGAACAGGGCTGAAATTTAGCACTCGTCCGATCTTCCGTGACGGGTAAAACTTGCATCGGACAACCACTTTCTCTCTTTGAACTTGTCCGATGGACGAGTAGATTTTATTTGTAACTGAATAGTTCCCTACATCAGCAGGAAAGTACGTCATAAAATCCCCTTACAGTAAGAAGTGGCATTGAGACAATGGTATTGACTACCATTCATCATTGTACCATACCAATAAATATGGAAAAATGCTGAATTTAAAGTAAATGTTTGGTTTCTATGGCAGAGACAGGAAATAGAGTTGTTCATCTCATTTGTCACTTTCATTTGGACAACCAAAAACTATTTCGGACAACCTAAATTTAGCTTCAGGTTGTCCGATGGGCAACCTGAAAATTTCCTTGAAAATCAGGCCTGTAGAATGTGGATTTTCTAACCAGAGGAGACCATTGGGCAAGGGTGGAGGCCTCCTTTGTAGTCCCTTTTGAACCTTATTAGCTTTCTGGAACTGTATATTTCAGGACAATAAACCCATACTTTTATCATAATTTCCCTCACCAATGTCAGTTTAAGCTTGTCAATATCAGGGTATTCATTCAGTCTGTGCCAGACGTTGGTCTTGAATTTTGAGGCGTGCAAGTGCGATTGCATGCACACCATCACTCGCTTCAAATCACTATGAGAAGTGCCATTTTTTGCATACGTTGATAGAGAATGGGAATTCAGATAAATCTATTAAAGTTTAGTTAAACAGCACACCTACCACACTCTTTAATTTCCTGAGGAGTGTGATTTGTAGCACACCTAGAAAATCTAAAACTCAAGGCCTGCAGATGACAGACTGCATATTCAAACATGATAACAGTTGATAACAGTCAAGCAATGAGAGTTCCTATTGATCAAAAAGGTTGGTGATGCATAGTGTAGCTAGAGCTCTGCCAAGATGTTTCACATGAACAGTCAGAACAGAGGCTTTGGAACAATTCATCACAACTAGCAAAAAATTGTGAGCAATGTTGAAGATTATTCCAAAACAGACCATATCACCTCTACACTGGGCTTAAATATCACAGACTAAATCACCTCCATAGGCTGCATGGGCTGACACATCACAGACTACATCACCTCTATACTGGGCTTACACATCTCAGACTACATCAACTCCAGACTTGGCTTACACATCACAGGCTACATACAGTACATCACCTCTATACTGGATTTAAATATCACAGACTACATCACCTCTAGGCTGCATGTGCAGACACATCACCTCTAGAGTAGGCTTACCCATCACAGACTACAGTACATCACCTCTATACTGGGTTTGAATGTCACTGACTACATCACCTCTAGGCTGCATTGGCAGACACATCACACACTAGATCACCTCTAGACTGGGCCTACACATCTCAGACTACATCACCTCTAGAGGAGGCTAGCACATTACAGACTACATTACATCACCTCTACACTGGGATTAAATGTCACCAACTGCATCACCTCTAGGATGCATGGGCAGACACTTTATGGACTGCATCCTGCACCTCTAGACAGGGATTACACATCTCAGACTACAGTACATCACCTCTAGACTGGGCTCACAAATCACAGACTACAACACCTCTAGGATGCAAGGGCTGGCACATCATGGACTACATTACCTCTAGACAGGGATTACACATCTCAGACTACATCAATCCTACCTGTGCAAAGTACGTCCTTGATGAGTTACAACTGAGTAGTTTCTGTTCTATGGTTTTCTGGATGTCTTCAATAATATCCTCTTCATGTAAGAAATGCACCTCGTGTTTCGTTGGATGGACGTTGACATCTACATTCTGGGGAGCTATTTCAAGACTTCAAGAAAAACAACACTAACTGTTATGAATTAGCCCTTTGCAGATGAACTAATCTTACCTTCAAAGAAAATAATGTATGAAATTTTGACTTCACCATTTTCTTTCATGATACCTTGAAGATACTGTATATACTGTGCATATCAAAAAAGATATTCAATAAATAAGGTCACTGAAGAAACTGACCCAAACTGCCTAAAAAGTATTCTGTTTGGTCTTGTTACAGTATTGAAAAGTAACCTTTAAAAGCATTGTCTGGTGGCATTTTGTAGGGATCTTATATGAAAGATAGAAAATTTTCATTTCATGTCATCCAAACCCCATACCAAAACTACATTCCTAACTCAAGATGGCCCTTCCTAAAAATAAGTTACTTTTAATACGAAATACCTCCAGGTTTCTTCAAGGTCACAGAATGTAATCCCAAGTGGGCTTATTGCCTCAGATTCCTTTTGTTAAACTTTATAATTCGATACCTTGTTTCTCCTTGAAATTTGATACCATTGAAATGTTTAGACGTTTTTCCGTGCAGGTATAGCGTAAAACTGTTCCATACCTACAGTATGGCACAGCAAATACAGTTATGAAATATTCAATATAGTGATATCAACATTATAAAGAAATACAATAGCTACATCTAATTAATTTGCCCAGGTGACATCACAGATTTCCCATCATACACTGCAGAAGCTGAAAATGTAGCATTTCTTCAAAAATTTGTATCTTCCAAATGCAAGGTGATATTGAGATGGAGTTTTCACTGCCTAACAAAGAAAAATTTTCTGCTTTTTGTGAAAACATCAATTTGGTCACTAGAATATACTTTTATTTACAACCCCTCCATCCCACCCACAACACACCATTCCTGTAGTGTTTTAAACTTTACCTCATGTATATGAATGGATGCATGCCTTTAGGTAAGTATGTTGAATAAACTGCTTCAATTGCTTTACGGAGACTAGATGAATCTACTAATCGGTCTGTGAAAAGAAGTAAACAAAATTCTACTAATTCTGGTCTAACAACTTCAAACAACTACTATCATTGGTCAGAGGAAATTTCAATCAAATTTAATAATACTTTCATGTTTGCCTTTTCTCACTGCTTACAGCTACAAATTTGAATAACCATGGCAACATAAAAGTAGCTCCATTGACTAGAACAAAATTTCATCAGATAAGACAACTAGAGCAGATGCACAAAAAGAATATGTCAGAATAACTTAGATGTAAACCCCCCCCCCCCATCTACACGATCACACATTTGCCCATGAACATTGTCATACAAACGTATGACATTGTTTCAAAGATTCCTGCTTGGAGTATGCAGCACCATGTATGATATACGTAGGGACTGGAAAAATGCACTATCACTTTTCTGCTGCGCAACTGGCATTTTTTGAAGTTTATTACGTTTTATAAAATTTACCAGAAATGTCAAATTTTTTCCCCCAAAAAATATTCACGCCCAATTTATAGAAAATTCCAGCAAACTACATCTGTGAGTGCCTTTGATAAACTAGTATGCACATAATAACAAAACCTGTATGCCGTTATGGTCCATCATAACTGGATCACACATACACATGCATACACAGGTCCTTCATTGGTTCTTAATGCCGTACGAGAGACCCCCTATGCACCATCAGTATAGATACACTTTTTCGTGGTTGACCTTGCCTACAGACTCGAGGCAGTTGACCAATCAGCAAACGCAACAGGGCCTAGGCCCTATGGTCCTACAATGGGTGTATTACAACGAAATAAATCGAGATTTTTACGATCTCATTTTTATGTTACGCAACTGCTGTAGTTCAGATAAAAAGTTCGTAAATTTGGGAAGATGAATTTTTGAAGACAAATTACTGTTTCCTTCTATTCTTGGAATGATTTTTATAAAGTGAAGTAATGAAAACAATAACAACAGGTCATTCTTGTGAACGTTTCAACAAACGTTTACACAGTAATTCAATGAGACTTCTTCATTAAATTAACTGTATGCAAGGGAATTCTTCGCAAAATTACATTGTTCCAACGATTTACACCTACTGTACACAGTGACACCAATGCCAGCATGCCGGCTAGCCTGGATTTACTTGCAACTGCAAATAAAGCAGTTCCTTTGCTGTAGTACTAGCACTGCACTGATTGTACAGGAATAAACAGAGAGATAGTCGGCTACGGAAATGTGGCCCTGCTCCCGCAAACTCGACTGCAACAATATTCTGGCATTATTATTCCGTATCACGGCAAACTTAAGCATTTAAGCATTTCACAGAGCGATGAAACAGGTTACTACTCCAGATATGCAGCTGCACTGAACCACAGAAACACGTCAGTATTCATACGTAATGTACCGATGTACAACAGCTGTATTCTCACCTATTGACAGATGAGCTGCGAGGAAGAATGTTTCTCAAGTGCATGTGAAAACATTCGAGAAATAAATCCGAATGGGGCTTTTCTACCAGCATTGAAACTATACATAAACAGTAGTAACCTGTTACTCAAGCAAATGAGGGGTTCAGCGGTAGGCTTTCATGATATTTCCAGAAAAGACAATTGATATAATCGGACCCCTAATAATCAAAATTCTATAATCGGTTTTTTTTTCTCCACATACTTTACCTGTTAAAAGTAACCAATTGCACCGAATGCAGCGTCGCCAAACAGTGTGTACTGGATATGACCTGTACATCAGTGTCGAATTGGGGTCCAATCTAACCTTACAAACTGTCACAAAATCTTTAGTTTTTTGGTCTAAAAGATTAATAATATACCCTCTCTCCACGATTTTTTTCAATTATTTAACTATTTCTTTGATTTTAACGATTATTTCGACTTATTCGATTTTTCGATTTTCTTCTCATGCAATAATCATACCGAATCTAAACCCGTTAAAACCGGTATTGATATAATAACCGGTTTACCGTGAAAGCCTATTCAGCGGCCACATTATGTGACTGCGCTTTTTGCAATTATGATTGTGCTATTTTGCATTTTTTCCAAAATTGCGGTGCATTTTTCAGTTCGCAAAATCGAGCATTTGTCCAACCCCTAGATATATGCAATGTTCTTGCCCAAAATTATTAAGTTCCACATTTTCAGACTTAAAAATGTCCTAATTGTTGATATTTGCTAAATATCCCTATAATCGGGTAATACGCAAGTTTAAGCAATGATTATTTTTACTAGGACCATATTATTAAGAGCAAACAATAAGTAAAGACCAAAACGTTTTCAAATGTTTTGAACATTTGTTAAAAAGATGAAACATGCAGCTAAATATTTGAACACCGTCATACATGTTAGATGTTGTTCAACTTTGTTGGGAAGCCTGTTTACACGATCATGCATTTGTTCATGAACACTGTCACACAAATGTATGATGGAGTTTTAATCAAATGTATGATGGTGTAGACGGGGCTTTAGTTATCTTTGAACCCTTCAAGTTTTAAGAATTGCAATATGTTTAAGATAAAGAGACAGAAAAAGTGATAGTGAATAAAGAGCAAAGTAAGACCATAACCATAAATGTCATTTCCATTAGCTATGTTAACATATACCTTAAGTCTAAAAGTTCAAAAACATGCATATGGACCTTTTAAAATGATTCCAAATGGTCCAACTCCCATCTTCACAAGACATTCCTGAACTGATATATAAACTGTTGAAGCTTATTAACTCAGTTTAAAATGGTAGATTGTGCAATAATTTGTGATGTAATTCCTGTACTACTCAAACCACTGTCTTTCTTTTATCTTGTTTATTCAAAAGCAACTGCACCTTTGTGCCAAAATGTGATCACTGTCTTACTGTTTTGATTTGATTACATGAGTCCTCTCTGTACAACATGCCATGCAAGAAAACAGAAAATGTTTCAAGGTCATATAAAACTTTAATTCAAAGGGGAACAAAAGCAGTTTATATGAGTCATACAAGAAGGACATCACAAATAATTGCACAATCAACTGTTTCAAATTAAGTGAATCAACTTCGATATTTTATACCTCGTCAATGGAGTAAGCTAAGAAAGTGGGAGTGAATGAATGATATTCATTTTCCAACCTCTAAAATATGTATTCTTGTAATACTAGACTTAAGGAACACTTAAACCTTGACAAAAGTTGACAGCATTACAAATATTACTATTTACACTTACGATTAATAAACAACAGCAGGGTTAATTTCTTGACAGAGTAGTTGGCGTTAGAAATATGACCTCTGACCTTAAAGTCTAGCTTGCTATTTTCATGCTCCACTTCCAAAAGTTCCCTGGAGTAAAAATATTGAAGAAATCAATCACATGAGAAATATCATTGAACTATTTCTTACACTGTTTTTTACAAAACAGTCTTATAGTTCAAACCCACCAGAAGAGGACATAAAGAAAATAGAGAATTTTTTTTCTTTTTTAGTGCTATTGGTTTTTTTTTTTTTTTTAATGAGTACAGCTGCTTTGCTAAAGTATGCAGTATCACTGTGACAGTCAATACTGACACAGTTGCTTTCACCTCTCCCTGTCCAAACTTCACACAGCCAAATCAAGCCTTGAGCCATAACAGGGTTTGTACACTTGATGATAGAGTAAATTCCATACCTTTTCCATGCTTTTCAAGTCTCATTTGATGAGATTCCCAGGCTCTTTCAGAAAACAAGCAACTAATGTAGGTATTTTATGGTATTAACTGATTACTGTACATGGTATTGAAATACTCTCCTCAATGTTTGACAGTTAAACCTCAGCACAAATATGCTATTAAACATTACAGTACGTACAGTACTTTTCTTTGTCCACGTTACAGTAACTTAATTTAAACTAACTTGAAAAGAATTGGTATTATCAATACATGAATTTAGAAACAGATCAAAGACTCACAGTAACTTTAATCAGGAAACAGGCCTTTTCATTTAAGGCGAGCTATAGCTCGGCGGCACCGCCTAAACTCACCTAAAATTAATTTGAGGTGAGTCATTTACTACTCACCTTGATTGTCAAAAAAGCTCGTCTACAAGAGCCTGACAAGCTTTCTGTTGCATGTAACATCAGTAAAATTTTAGGAAACGTCTCTTAGGAGAGCTGTCATGTACTCGCCTTTGATTTTAAAATGTAAAGGCCTGGGAAGGTACATCAGATATGGCTTAATGATACCAACCTACTAACTTTTGCAGGGTCTGTAGGGACTAGAACATTCTGCTCTCCCACAAGAATCACGTAAACAATGATTGTACAACTGGTACCTACACAATGTTGTTAAATGGCTAAAGTTCCAAGGCCCTTTGACAGAGCTAATTAAAATAACAAGTGACTTGCACTGTTGCACTGTATATACCTACAGTAGCAAACCTCTGCATGACCACTGAGGCACTGACCCCAAAAGATCTGCACCCCCAGTGAAACACTACATATGTATAATTACAACAAACACATAAGATCCTGCTCCCTTAGAATTATAGGGAAAGAAGCATTTTTTAGTTGCACAGGCCAAAATCTCTAGATGACCATTGATCCAGCCAAAATACTTCACCATATCACCCAATAGATCACTACAAAGGTATCTTTAACATTCCATATCCTCTGTAACAAAAACCTGAGGAAAAGAAGTGTTTTAGTGTTTTCATAAAATGACCCAAAATGACCGCTAGACTTGACCATCACTGACCTCAAACCCCAAAACACTACAAGGAACCACTAATAAATTATCTTAAACATTCAAGACTGTGTCATGCAAAAACTTCGGGAAAATATCCATTTCTAGTGTTTTCATGAACTGACCCCTAGATGATGTCTAGCTAGCTGACTCACCCCATATTCCTGAGCATACCGCAAAACACCTAGTACAGTGTCATTACAGTATGACAAATATCAAAACCTGTACCATAAAAGCTTCCGTAAAAGAATTATATTGGTTAATTGTGAAATGACAGAAAATGACCAAAATGGCCGAAAATGACCACGCATTTACCACTGAAAATTACTGAACATCCCAAATGAGGAACATCCATAGGATTTCTGGCAAACACTTATCACAGTGTAGTTCAATTAGGAATGGGAGAATTTGTTTATATGTATGCACAAAATGACCCTTCATGACCTTTGACACAAAATCTCTGACAACTATTGATAACCCATTACTCATCCATTATTGTGTCAAAGTTTCAAAAAACTGGCCAAAGCATATGTGTTTATAGGGTATCTTTGAAAGAAGTTGTTTCACAGAGACAGGTGAGCGATATAACACACAGTACAGATCTATATACAGTAGCGTGCTAGGCGCCGTGCAATCACAACAGCCACACCAGTGTGCCGATATTAGCTAAAAATATTTATATTTTATCCATTGACGGCCCTTGCCATAAGAAATGATATAAAAACTCTTCTGAATTTCCCAAAGAGGTGATTAAAGTTCAGAAATCACCAGGACAATCCCACAACGGAGCTACAGCCCCCTGCATAGTGCATACACTCTGTATTGCAGGTAACACAGGTCTCTCATTCATGTATGAAAGCAATACTGATTGATCCTCGTTATTTGTTGAAAATAATCCATCCGGCCCAGAATCCCCACAATATTTTCTTCACATGGGCAAAAGACCATCGTCAAACAATTTGCACGGTATTTGCATCCTTTACTGCGACGATTTTCCCTTGTGGATCTCTTTTCTCTAAAAGGACCCCCACAGTTTTGCAGTATGCTAACATGTAACATACATTAATTCTAAAACCTAGGCTACACACGTGTATACTAGTTAAGCAGTTTATTAAGGTCATTGAGCGATGTCAGGGGATTATTTTTGAAATAACTTTTCCCGGCTGTGTGAACTGTTTTCTTTAATTCTTTCATTGATAACTTTACTTAGAAAATGTCGTTTACTACAGAATGACATCATATAGCTTGCCATTCTTTACCAAAGTATATTTGAAGGGATAGAAATTGGACACTAGATTAACTGGAGCATCCGAACAATACAATCCGAAGGATTATATGCATTCTTGCGGTAGTGCACAGTCAGTCGAATATAAACCCTATGGGAATACGTATACTACAGCTTCGCACTCCTACGTTACGTACACCACAAAATCATCATGGAAGTGCTCTGTCATTGAGACAGGAATTGTACGATGTGACCATGAAAGATTGGAATTGTCCATTGTTCAATGAAAATACTGAAGATTTGTCACAACTGTTTGACAATATGCAGTTCACATTTTGTTGAAATGATATATAAAGTTTTTCCAGGCTGTTCACGAAAATTTCCAGGCTCTTTGGTCAAAATTCCAGTTTTTTAAGGCCTGGAAAATGAGTAACCTGAATTCCATGCTTTTCCAGGCCCCGTACAAACCCTGCCATAATGAAACTGAAGGTTCCATGAAAATATTCTAAGAATGTTTCTGTATCAGAAACAAAATATTTCTTAGAAGGGGGCAGAGGGTGGGGGGAAGTGGTGTTAAGGGGTGACTTTGCTAGGAGAGACTTGTCTGGGACCCGTATGTGCAAGTGTGTATGGAAATGCACATTCTGAGCCCTTTTGATGGTGTACAGTACCTGTAACAATGAAAATGAAATACTGCAAAAGTACTTCTATGGAGATTGGTGTGAAATATATATCAGGGTGCGAAATTAGCGGTCATCCTATCGTCCGAGGCGACTAACATTTCTGTCAGACCACTAAAATGCACCAAAACACGTTTGCATGGTCGTCCTGCGGGCGACCAAAATTATTAGGTCTAAGTGAACATAGTAAGCCTAGTCTAGGCCTAGGCTAAAAGTTTGAGCTTAATTCCGTGGCGCGGAAATTCAGCGAAATTCGCGGAATTGGGAGATGAACCCTAAAGACAGAAGACAGCTCATAAACAATTTGCACACAGTGCGTATGGATTGGGAACGTTTGGAGACTTAAGGCCGAGAAGTAGCGTGAAAGAAAGTGCTGGAATTTTATACAGTACATTTCGTTGCAATACAATACATACACATGATAGATATATGTCAATTGGCTTGACTTTTACTAGATTTCATACTTATCACTTAAATTAAGATGACATGCTTCCATTATCAACAGAAGTAAATTTTGGTGATATAGTTATGTATACATAAGCTATGCACATGTTTAACCAAAATAACATTAATCACTTAAAACTTCGTATTCTTAGTGGAGATACTTTTTTGGAAACAAAATTCACTTCGTCAACTGTAGCATCGTACGCATTCTTTCAAGGGGTACCTTGCGCCGTGTGCACAGGAAAAAATCTTCTGTCCAGTTACTTCCATCCTATTACTCCCTTAAATATTAAAATGATACCTATCTCTATGTTGTTCATAATTTTTTATTGCTATTCAAACTATTTGCAAATTTTTTGGAGTCCAAAAATTCCAAACATATGGCAAAAAAGAGCAAAATATTATCCTCATTTTTTTTTTTTTTTGGTATACCCCATTTGCTAAAGTGGAGCGTGCCAAGGTCATGTGCACTGCTCGGCATAACATATCTTGTGGAGCACCCAGGCTACGGATGTTCGTACGTGATAAGGACATGCATAGTGTGTGCTGCATCCTACCGTACATAGTTACCGGTGCTGTACAGGTGAAATCTCAGCCCAGGAAATGCATCAGACAGATTTTACTGTCATTATCACAAAGGAACATTGTGTCCAGTAGAAAGTGGATTTTTGATAAAGGCAGCAAGAAAGCAGTCAAGGAGAAATTTGAACACATGGCTGAGGTACTTTACAGAAGTTGCAGTGACAAACTTACATTATTTTTTGTTACCATGCACACCTTACAGCACACTGAATACAAAGCCACAGTAGATAATGGTAGGACTTGTTTCAAATGTGTTTGATTGCACATCTCATTAATTGCGCTAAAGTAGGACTATATGGCCAAATTAAATACTTTTGTCTGATTTTCAAACTCACGATATTAAGAACCAATGGTACAAATGAAGTAACTTAAATAGTAGAGCATTGTGATGTACAGTTTTTATCAGATTAATCCGATCAGAGAAGAGGAGCCGATGAGTCAAGTCACAAATTGTATGCACAAACAATGCCTAAAAGAAATACAGTTCATGTAAGATTTATACAAACACTTGTTTTGCTTTTTTTTATCGAGTTTTGAAGTTAGTTAGATGAGGTTTAACGTCCCAGTTTCCAACCAATTGGTTCAAGTCGAGACGACCATGGCCTTTTTTCCAGTTGTGGCTCACTGGCTTGTTTTCCCTACTCCATTGCTTATGCTGAGCACCACGCACAAAGGCAGTAGGTTCCATTTTTAAAGGGTATGACCCGGCCAGGATTTGAACCCTAGACCTTCCGGCTGCAAGTCAGATGCTCTAACGACTTGGCCACTGCAGTCTGTTTTATCGAGTTTTGAAGGACGACCAACAACGATGACGGACGATGAAATTGTATGAACTGTTCACAAGTAGGTAATCCTTCGGACTACCATTAAAAATTCCTTAAATTCACACCCTGTATATACCATCTCTGCCCCCACCATCTACTGCAGTAATATCAAATATGATCAAAATGTTAGGGCTGCTGAAAAATCTGTTATGTTGACAGCCATAAGAATGTAAACTTGCAAAGCATTCATAACAAAATGCGAAGATTTGAAAAAAGAAATTCTCACCATCATACACAGATGTTTAGCTGTGGTGTGGACATGAGGTTCCCATGTGCTGTCTACCTTTAACCAAATCTATAACTTAATATTTATAACTTCAAGTTATCAACATGACATTTTTTCATTCATGAAAGAGGAAGACCTTTAAAAGGAAAACCTTGGACAATTGTAACCATCATCTTACCTAGCCACGCTTGGACCAAATACAACACGAATATTATCAACAATGGATGAAGATACTGTGGTTCTTAGATCACAGGTACTTTGTCCTTGCTGGAAAGAAACGAAAAAAATAATACTTGTTTCTAGTTTGAAACAGTATGTATGTGCCAGATGCTTTATAACAGACGAGGTGGAAATAGGATTTTGCTGTACCATGGATATTTCCGTACGGATACAAAGTTTTCGAGCAACTGCTTTCTTGTCTTCCACAATTTACCATCATACTGCCCAACCTTTTCAGTCCAAGTTAAGGAGAATAACTGCAAAGAGAACTTTTTCCTCCAAAGGAAATTCACTTTGACCTGTGACTGATGTCTAGAGAACCATAATTTTAAACTCTAAAAGTGTGTGTGATTACACAAAATATCTGCCTTGCACATGCAGACTCTGTTATGGTACACTTTCCTTCCGGCATGCATTGTATATCGAAGTTTCCAAACTCTTCCATTAAAATACTGCAAAAGTACTTGTAAGGATAACCAAAAGGGCATATTTTCATGAACACACACACACTTTGACATTTTTTAAATATACAGCACTATGGGAAAAAGGTTGCTGGCTATATTGGTCTAGCTTTGCCATCAGAAAGGATATATTTTCATGCTCATTACTTACGCTTTCATCTTTACAAATATGCCTCATTGTAAGTATTTATTTACATGCATGAACCCTATCTTGTTTCTTCAGAGAAGATCCAGAGTCTTTCATAAATGTCATTTTCAAAACAACATTAACTTGGTATACTGTGTATTGTGTTGTCACAGACTTTGCTGAGTACACTCTCCATCTTGCAGCAACATGTACAATACAGTGCAAGAAGGCAGTGAAACTTTAATTGCAATAGATTTGACTTCTCTACATGTCATTACTTTAAACTCTTGATGTTTGCTACATTTCAGCAAGCCTTTACTGATTATTTCACAAAAGGTTTGTGCCACTCCTTTTCAGAGGAGGAATGGCTAAGTACTTATATCAGCTTGGACATTAGGTGAATTTTTGAGGACACCTTTCAAACAGTGTTTTCATTTGCAGTCAATGTCAGCAAAAAACATGTGATGAGGTTGTTTTGAATGCGATTTAGATGTGAACATTTCTTTTCATTTGATGTCAAAATTATTAAAAATAATAAGATGGCAAAATATCTGTACGACCAGAAAAAAATCTGATGAGAGCCAAACACCATGTCTGAGGAAACAACATAAGTGAGCTCCTTCAGCAATTTATACTGCCTACACTTGCACAATACTGACCTTTTTCAAAGTAAATGCTTTCCCCGAGTTGTGTATTGCATAGCGACTGACGACTTCATAGATCTTTCCATGTTCCTCAGATGGGCTCTTTAATGCTTTCCTCCTAGTTGCGACATTGTAAAATAAATCCTCCACCTGAAATAAAATAATCAAATTTTCAGTCCACAACAGTTTTTTTACCGATGCCTGTTTCCCATGTCTTTCCTATGTTTGACCATCAAGCTATGACATCATAATGCTATGCACAACCAGGTAACAATGCTGTGCAATGATGTGTACATTCTGTGTGTGAGCTGGAATCGATAACATTGCAACTGGACATGCTGATATCATGTGGAAAACCTATATAGAGGTATTTCACTGATGTCACGTGATCACACGCCTCTTTGGTTTTGAAGAGCAAGCGTACATTGTACTGTATCACGTAGTATCTATGGTTATGCCATGCACGTGTGCTGTAAATACGCTTACTGTGCATGTTTTACCCTTCACTGCCAGGAAATCTCAATCGCATGATGTCACATGAAATCCCTGTATACTCATCACTATAGGGAACTAGGAACTGCATGAAGTTCTAGAATGATAATTATTCAAATTGTGTAGAATTTCTAAAACTTAATTACCAAACAAATATTTATCTAGTCAGTATAAATACCAAATCCCAAGGTGTGGATCCAAGGAAACCTGGCTAGAGCCAAGTGGCTATGAGAGCAGGAATTCAAACTATTTCATTTCATTTCATTTATTTCTTCGTAACGAACAATAATAACAATGGTTACGAGTATTATACCAAGTTACAAGCAGGTTACGAAAGGAAGTACTCTAAAAACCTTGGTAGGCTTGTAGAGCAGAGCACTCCCTGTAAGAAATACAAAAGCAGAAAAAAAAATGAACATTAACCTAAACAATATACAGTGAACATACATACATGTGAATGTTGCATGAGTTACATCTTGATCAATAGTTTTCTATGTGTCAACTATGTGAAACTTGAAAAACAGTTTCAGTTCAGACTACCCTGTCACTGCATTTTATACACACTATCAATATTGGGATACCACATATAGTTACACCTGTATGTTCCAGGGTTTCTACATTCCGACAAACGTAACCCGTTGTACTCTTATCCTAACCTTAACCTAACGTAACCTCTTTCCTAACACTGACCTCAATGTAGACATGTCAGAATAAAGAGAAATTCAAACAGAGAGCAGTTCCCATGTATGCAGTATGGGGGCCCATCTTTGTTTGCATTATCAGTTTATTCTGTGTAACACACACTTATATTCAGGTCCTACAGCACAATCTCTTTTCCTTACACTAAAAGAATGTCACAGCTCTTGCTGACAAAGTTTTCGTGTTTCTCTTCAAACTATGACTCCCCTACATGACAAAAGCACCCACAGTGATTTGAGTTTTGTCCTCCAATCAAAATATAATATACATAAAACAAGCAGCTGATCTATTCAAGTCAACTATTTTTAAATGATGCATCAATATCCACCAAATGTAACTCACTGTGATTTGAGTTCCTTGGTTACCAGCACACGGTTTAACTGAACCTTTCAGCTTCCCATCTGTATAAATACCCCTGTGAAGAGAATGGTATTGGCCATAAAAGTAACAGAGTAGAATGTACTATGGAGGTACCACCTGCCAGTCAATGGAACTGACCAGCACAGCAAACAAAAGTACACTGTGATACAGTAGGAGTACTAATTTACAAGTAAATCTGTTGTAATGTTTTTGTTTTGTTTTTGTTTTTGTTTTTTTTTTCTGGCAACTTAATTCTTCTTTCCTGAGAAGTGTAACTTACTGCTGATGACTTCTTCAGCTGGTCAGAGGTAAATTGTTATCTCTGCACTAAAGCACTAGTACTTTGCCGTTGCAAGCATGTTTTCACCATGTGGCAAACACACAGACATGTAATTAAACCATAAAGAACTTTTCTTTACACCAAATAATAATCACTTCTACTTATCAAATCATTCCTCATAAATTGATACCACCTTAGAAGGAATGATTTGTTCATGGTTTTTACCTTACAGAGCAGAGGCAGTATAGCCCTCAAAATTTAAATTTAAATTTACACACAGGTATGCTGAATGATGAAGGAGTATTTCAACAGATTTTGAAATTTTTTCAAGATTGTTAAATTTGTGCAACATCAATCTTTGGTCAACCACTGGTATGCAATAGTTATAGGGTGAAAAAATCATGAGTGATACTTGCAAGTAATAAAAGAAGGGCTGATGTGTTCATATCAGGGTTTTCCCTTGGATTCAGAGAGTGTGAGGTGGTATTAGTCCATGGGGGTAATATGGTGCCAGCTTTGGCACCAATAGTGCGGGGTAACTATGGAAACTGCTATAGCTAGTACAATATAGGTGGTAAATACAGCTCAAATTTCTGTTTGGTGGTGGCCAAAAACTGAGGTGGCTGCCTCATAAAAGGAATGTCAGAGGAAACCCTGCATATAATGTTTCTGAGAAGAGAATGACTGTGAATGCCCTTCAATTCTGGATACTGTGAAACCTCACATAAAGTCATCTTCATACTTCAGGATACTCACTTAAAAGCACATTTTGAATCAGCTGTTTTGGTAGTGATTGTGAGATGAGCAACATGGCTTATACTTGCTAAAGCCTGCACAAGAAAAATAATAAAAACATTGTCTTATTGCTTGATTAATAACATAATACTTAAAGATAACCTCCAACACTTTATTTTTAAAAATATGAATATCTTGGTGTGTTTCATGAATGACTTTATAAATGAACTATGTAAAATTGAAATTCCCAGAGAAGGGGAGGGAAGAGGGAGGGGTGGCACTATCTCTGCACATAACACTTATTAATTTTTTATTCAAATGCTTTCCACCTCTTTTGCAGTCATGACTGGTTTCTTTTAAAAAGCCAGTTCAGATGGTAAAACCTTGGATGAAAAATCCACCTTACTTTGACCCGGCTCGGGATCAAACCCAAAACCTGGTTCCAAGCTTCACTGCTTCAAATACCACCACCTTTATCCACTTGTCCACAGGTAGCTACATCTTTTTGTTTACTACTTATGTACAGTCAGGTAAAGAAATCACTCTTCTTCATATGCAGTAATGAAACCAATTCTAAAAATAACTACCCATGGAGGCTTGAATAATTAAAATGTAACCATGAAAAGGAGAAGTTACTTTCTCCCTTAATTGTAAGGAAAGGTTGTCGTACAGTAAAACCAAACAACTGCCACTGCTGCCATTTATTAGAAAGACAGGGAAGCACTTCCAACAACTTTAGGAAAACTACATATGAACAGGGTCTGCAACAGCCGGTATCGCATCGCAGTTTGCAATGCAACTGTTTTAATACCTTGCAGATTTGCGACACAAACCTGCAAATCGATGGAAGTAACTTGTACAGGCATTCCGGCATCCACATAAAGATTGGACTCGACTTCGTTTCACAAGTAATTTTTACATTTCAATTCCAACCTAAATACTATCATTAAAACAAATCAATTCCCTGTATGAGTTTTAATAATTCAATAATTACTAGGGCTGCCAATTTCCGTTCAATCTTCTGAACATTTAAACAGCCCGAATAAATGATTCTTTACTGTTTAAAGATGTCCATATCTGGTATCAACCATTAAATACATTACCGGCACTATTGACCATGCTCAACGATGTTCGCAATATGCACAAGCTTTTTTAACCTGTACGTAGATATCTAGCCGATCATTTCACCAATTTGTTTTTCATTCACCCAAAATTATCAATGCACGGAACCGAATGTTAAATTCGCAGTCATTAATAGTATGTTTGGTATAGGGCCGAAATGTACGTAAACACCGATACCTTTGGCCATGTCCGTGTTCTGTACAAACGTCCAAGTGAAACGCACAATGAAAGCACAGTAAAGTCAGTGCATGTGTATTGTAGGTCCACAATTGTATGCAAACATCCATACATTAGGCTATGTAAACACCTGCTCTGTTGAGAAATTGACCTACCTACATCGCAAGAACATTTGGCATGGTATGGGGAGTACAATTTTTTCAATCGCTGCTTTTAGTGCTAAATTTCCAGTTGTTACCTCACAGTTTGCATTAGTAATGGTGGGTGCTAACTTTTATGTAAAACATGTTAAATTGTGTGATATAAAGGTGTGACTGAAACGTGGCCCCACGAGTTGTACATGAAAGTTTGACGCACTGGATTTTGCATTCGATCGTACCTCAAGTTGATTTGCACACAGCATGGAACAGACATTTACGTACAGTAGGAATACATAGTGCACACATGCATTAGGTACTGCTGTATGAAACTAATAACACTTAAAACAAACACGTGTGAGCCTACATCTGCTTTTGTATACGTAATACATGGTAGCATGGTGTGAAATTGCCAAGTAACCAACTGCATTGAAAATTGAGGGCATCTAAGTATTTCTGTTATACCATTCATTCTGTGAGAGACTTGGGCTACGAATATGGTCAAACAGTAAACTGAGAAAGTGGGAATC
This sequence comes from Holothuria leucospilota, assembly GCA_029531755.1. NCBI lineage: Eukaryota > Metazoa > Echinodermata > Holothuroidea > Aspidochirotida > Holothuriidae > Holothuria > Holothuria leucospilota. The sequence continues at coordinate 23,153,986 of CM055976.1, read as the reverse complement.
ACTTTGTAAAGCCCTATTGTGTAGTAATAAGCAGATATGGGCTACTGCTATGAATGGGATGAGGAAGGCATTGCATTTTGTTTAGGGGAATTAATAGTAGGTGAGAATCACGGACATGTTACAGTATGCTATGAATGAATAGTCACCAACTTCACGACAGTTTATTTTCGAAGCCTCATGTGGTTGTTAAATTGGCAAATAAACATCATTCAATGAAAAGATATCAAAGCAAAACACGGGAAAGTGTAAATGCTAAACTCCCATCGTATTTCTAAAAGGTAATTCGTTTAAACGCTGTTTGGTTGAATTCGGCGCCATTTAAATGGTCGATCGTTCATTTCAAGGTTTGAACGTTCAAAATAAGTTGCTTCAATACGAAAATATGTTCACTGAAATCAACATTTTTTTTAAACTGACATGGATTACTTTTTTGTCAACAACAAAACTGCTATGCAAAATTTGTAAATTGCTATACAAAACAAAACATGCAAAGAAGTTTTGCTAAGCAAAACAATATCCTTAAGGCGGACCCTGTGTATGGAATACTTAAATGATGGGTCTCACTTGTTAATATCTTTAAGCTATAAAGGCAATCTACTTTCCACTTTTTAGGATGTACTTACCTCTCCTCTGAATCCATAGGTAGAGATGCTTTTCAAGTCATTAAAATCTGTTAATTTGCTGGTTGTAAATCTTTCACAAACAATTTCCATGTCTTCTTTCTGTTCAGAAACAAAACATCAAAAATCACAAAAAAGGGATATTTTGTAAACTTTTTGAGCAAGAGTTTTTAAGAAATGTAAAGGTTGCATACAGCCATTTTCTCGATTTTTAAGGTAAGCTCAGTTTTCCTTTTTGTTCCTAAAGGTCTGTGGGCAAGAAAACATTTCATCAATGTATTTGATATAAAAAACATTGCCAACATGGAGAATTGCTTCAAAAGCCATGAAAATTTGACCAGCTTGCCAGTATTGACATTTTACAGAATTTCACTTATAAGTCATGAATAAATGTTAGCTAATTTATTCAAATTTGTGACATGGATGGGGGGAGGAAAAGGGGGAATTAATTGCACACTTAAATACCTTTATTCACTTGTTTGTTCAACCTCTATTTTGAGGACAGAACCAGGAGTTGAAATTCCCACTGTTCCGCTGTTCCGAGAACAGTGCTTTTAGTGCCGGAACAGTAACTTTTCAAAAGCCACTGTTCTGTGGAACAGTGTTTTTCCACAAGAAGCAAAGTGCATATAAATGTACGTACATGCTAACCTCTGATAAAGTAATCCCCGTAAATTTTGGCTTAAGTATGAAATGCAATCTCATTCCACCGTTATCAGTTAAAGTCAGTTACACTTGCACATGTTATTCCCTATGCTGCATGGTACAGTACTATGTAAATGCACATACTGAAGTTTTACTACCAAACGCAGAAAAAAACTTTTAGTACAGTATGTCATTATTGCCCTGCAAGCGAAGGTCTTGCATCACCCTTTGTCTTGCGTGCTTTGTTCCAAATGACCTCTTAACTATTCATTGACATTCCCTCCACTTTACTGTGTTTTCAGGGGGCTTTGTATTAATATTCCCTCCAAGCTAGGGACTGAACACCAAAACTTGAAACGACTAAAAGCAATTCTGACTGCTGACATCTCGCAACCAAAGTCAATGGGTCCTAAGTGTTTGCTTTTCCTCGCAAGATCTTCGGTCCCATTGACTTACTGTGTGGAATGATACTTGCATCAAGGTTATGGTGAAGGATACAACTAGAATGATTTCACGTACTCAATTTGCTGCGAGAAAATAACATCAGTATGTGCACTCATATGTTGGAGAACCCACTCATTGCTTTGCTATAGCACTAAACCGCAATGCAAAGGATGAATCAAGCAAAAATATTCCTTTACGGTGGAACTTTTTTGCTCTCACTCAAATCCCACTTGTCTTGCTTGCTGTGCCTTCTGCATCAATTTTGATTGTATTTCATCCTACAGTAGGTCTTGGGACACTGCAATGCTAGGTCTCGGGACAATGCAAGATTTTAGGCGATAAATTTGTGCTTAAAAAATAAGAACCAAAAGAAAATCAGGATATCCCAATGGCTAATCCCCGCTGCAGGCGAAAATACACCCTCCCCACGTTACGGTCACGTCTGCAGTCATACCACATGAATAGAGTAGACAGCAATTTGCACCTTTGCAGTTTGCACGTGAGCATGAACTGTACGTATGCTGAGGTACTGTGCTCCGGAACAGTAAAATCTGATCTGGAACAGTAATTTTGGAAAAAGCACTGTTCCGTGGAACAGCAGCAAAAAAATTAAATTTCCACCCCTGGGAACTGATGTTGATATGCTATGTTAGGTTTGTACTGGTCTAAAAGTTGTCCTCATAAATGTAAAATGTCAACATTTTGCCACAAATGACACAAAACAGAATGTATTTCATGTCAATAATCCATTTCCTACATGAAATTTCCTTTTTCCATGGAAAGACAAGGAGTTAAAATTAATAATAATAGTAATAATAATGTGCAATAAATGCTACAAACTGGTTGGATTTTAGATATTTCCTCATTCTCCAGCCTTGCCCAAAGCAAATTTACTTATCCTTGAAGATGAGGACCAGATTTATATTTCAGTGAGAGAAAAGATAAGGAGACCAAAATGCTAAACCCCACCCAACAGACTACATTATATCTTGTTTAGTTACTGAAAGATAGCAAGTCTTATGATTCACAAGAAGGGAGATGTCATTTTCCATACTAGGTGACTTGGGGCAAGTCTCAGTATTCTGACAATTGAGGCCCAAAGCATGTCAAATGTCTTTTTGTATTTTTTTTCCCTTTTACACAAGGATAGCATGTGCTTATCAGAATCAAATTTTCAAAATGGCTGTCCTAAATATTCTTAAATACGTTTTAAATGTCTTTGTTTCTTTGCAACACCAAAACAAGTGAAAAATATGCTACAAAAGAAACACATACTGTAAGGTAGAGAGACTATGACATCATACTGTACTTTTACAATTAAATCATAATAGTGTGTGTGAAAAATGGAAGTGCCCATACAAATAATTATGAATGGCAATTTACTGTACTTAAAAAAAAAATTTATTATGATGAATTGTTTAGCTTGGGCTTTTACTAGAATTTTGCTCGCTTTACTTATAGTATCTTACTAAAACTGGAACTTCTTTATTTTAATACTGTATGTTAGAAATTGAAAATGAAAAATATTTTCACTTACTCTGATTCCAGTCCCATTATCTTGAATTTGTAGAAGCTTCAGTCCACCTGCTTTGACTGTAACTTGGATGCTGCTACTCTTGGCATCCAAACTGAAGATAGAAGAATAATACAAAACTGAAGCATGAGAAAAACTTGAGTTTTCTTGACTTTTATGTCCATGTATTTTGCACTTTGAAGAAACACTGAAAATAGCAGTGTTTTCATGCTGTAATGACTACACTAAAAAAAAACTGTTCCTCACACCCCACCATTTTAATGCCTGAGTGGGGTACAGTATGTCATGTTACACATCCCATTTTCTCATATACAGTAGTATCTCCTTAGACCTGCTATTGCAAACAGTTCTGACCTGTGTTTTGGTGGATGATGTTTTATTGGTCAATCAATTCCATCTTCCAGACTACTGCTTCAACTTAACTGTACACCCATAGGGAAGCACTGTAACACCTGACCATTCCTAGGGAGGATAATTCATCATGTGAAGATGCCCCTATCAAAAAGGATCCACTCTGCCCATAATGGCAGTATGTACTCTTTGCCATGTATGTGATGTCAAGCACATGCTAAGCACATAAAAAATCATGATGCAAATTATACTGTACTTCCTTGTTTAAAAAGTGAAGCATACCATACTGTACCTTGCAGCAGAAACTGCCAAAATGGACAGGCAAATCTTCTTTTTCCTACTATTAAAAGGTTGGACAAGATCCATCTTCTGCATTCATGAAGAGAATGCAAAGGCCTTGTCAGGGTATGCCCTGCCATGAAGGCACATATCCTACATGCAGGATATTTACCCATCCGTCAACAGTATTGCTGCACGGCAGTTAAATGGCCTCTTTCAAGTTTTTACATTATTGATGCTAAGAATAATGCCTTTGAATTGATTGAACTACACAATCCAGCAGCTCAAACTGGGAGGGTCACCAGTAGCAATTATCATACCCCATTTATTCAATACTTTTCTTTGAGGTTTCATAGGGAGGGGGCTAATCCCCCTCAGTCAAAAATGTAGTGGGGCAGAAGTATGCCTCTCCCATTCAAGAACAAAAATCCCTTTTTGTTCCCTATGTAAAAACTATCGAAAATTTGCAGTAATTTTCCATAAAATTTGCTCCAATATTACACCAAATTGCATCTACTGTAAGTTCTCAAATATTCAAAAAATTTTCACAAACTTAGTTTGTCAGCACTGCACAAAGTTTATAAAGATGACTGTTAGTAATATACTGTAATCTGCACCAACCTGTTCTCGACCATTTCCTTCAAGTGAGAATTATAAGACTTTTAAATAAAATTACTCTGAGTTTAATATAGCACAACTCTCCTTGAATGTAAATAACACCCTTCAGACTTATCATAACTACACTGTTTATTCTATTGATTCTATACCTGTATGAGCTTTTGTAACCTTATATTTGTTGTACTTGTGTCCTGGTTTCCTTCACGGACATTTATATAAAGTTTTAACCCAGCTCACTGTAAAAAGTCTAAACCAAAGTGAAATTTCAAGAGACACACAAAGATGATGAAATGGTACCAAGTAATACAAACCTATTTTCTATCATCTCTTTGAGAGCATTTGCTGGCCTCTGAATGACCTCTCCAGCAGCAATTCTATTGACCACTGTCTCCTCGAGCCTCCTAATGATGCCAGTCATGGTGAGGATCTACTAATCTGTAGAGACAAACAAATCTGAAATCAGTAAGGCAGTATTATATTAGAATGAAAATGGATTTTACTGATCCATACTGCACAACTTCCTTGTAGCCTGTGTCTGCAGCCTTGCACACTGTACCTACTGTACACTTGGTAGGCAAGTCTTACAGTGAGTGGGTGTAGCAAAGATGACACAAAGAAAGAACAACAAAAAGACCTCTCTTTTCACATGTAAAATTCTGAAAAGAAAATAAACATAACGAAGTTTGAAACCTTACAGTATGAGGACCATGATAGGTTAACTAAATTTTACCACCTGAAGCACAATACCTCTGCTGGTGTAGCAATGGGATTGGGAGTGATTGCAGCCCCCTCAATAATTTTCAGGTTGCATGGATTTTTCCAGCTTATAACATCCAAAATTACCCTAAAAAATGTTCAAACTTGGGATTTCACTTGCTAAGCCCCCAGTCTTAGACATCTTTTCACAGCTCTGTCTGGTGGTCACTGGTCTAAGTTTATTTTGAAACATAAGGGAGATATGGGACAAGCCAAGGATGCCAAAGGCTTTGCATAAGTGTGAAGAGCTCCCATGGCATGGGGTCCAGAAGCCCACCTTTGGGCTCCTGGTGGGATCCAGGAGCAATGCCCTGGTTGGGCCCAGAAAGAAAGCTCCCTGAAGCTCTGGGGTACAGTATTTACAAAACTGGGAGCATTAGAATGAAGCATTGTTATATATTTCTAAAGGGCATTGAAAGTACACTATTAAACAGACCACAAAAATGATTATCCAACCCATTACCCACTAAGTTGACCACCACAATGATAATCTTGCCATATCTCTTTTTGGCTTCGGTCAGATTTACAGCCAGTCAATTAATGATTCAGGTGGCTTGTGGGCATGGTGTATACGTATACTGTAAGGTTTCTTGCCTAGGGCAAACGGCAAACAGTTTTGTTTTCCAGTGAACACTATGCCAAGCAAGTCTGAACACATGACACCCAGCAAAGGCACATGGAATTTATATTGTAGGGCCAGTGGCTATAGCATTTTATCATAGGAAAGGGTTCAAGTGTAAATGATGGAATGATGTTGAAAGTACTCCAGGGAAGCAGTGACCTCTCCCTTGGGCATGAATCTATCACTATCTGAAAATGGCACTGAATGCCCATTAAAAAGATCCCAAAAAGAGAACCTATTATTTTTTTATTACTGCATTTGTACTAATGGCTGGTGGATTCGATAATGCAAGGGGATGATCGTTGGTGGGGAAGGTGGATGCTGGCACAGGGGTTGCATTGAAACAATAATACAATCCAAGCTGTCTCCAAGGAATGGAAGTGGTGCAACAATTTATGATGGGTACGCATGAAGCGTGCAAAAAAATAACATTTTAAAGTCAGCTCACAGTTTTTTGATGCATCTTGCATTACAAAAGATTATAAATCTATGGTACATTAAAATCTCCCTTTATCCTGTTCATTTCTGCCATCAATTGGCCCTTTAAGCAGTTGCTAATTTGAGCTACAGTATCCTTGCCAAGTCATAACCGTCATAGCGCCTCTCATAGCTGACACTCTACTAATTTGGTTTGAGAGGATAGGAAGTAGTGGGAGTTGCATACGGCTTTTTAAAAACAGAAGAGTAATCTTGCTCAAGCTGGTATTTAATGATGAGACGACACTGTATAAAGCAACCCCCCACCCCCATCCCTCGCAAAAAAAAAAAAAATTGAAGTCATGTTTATAACACACAAGAGTTATCAATTTGGTTACCAAAAGTAATAATAATAATAATATACTGTATCTTTCAAACATCCTCTTAACATTGAAAATACTGCATGATTGTTGGTAACACCCCAGTTAAAGTTTCACTGTCTGCAAAGTATTTAGGAGCCTGGTTAGATCAGGGTGTTTTTATGTCTGATAATGTCAACAATAACTGTAGAACTGTATTTAACCATCACTATGACATTACACAAAGGCAGTGTGCAAGCAAGGCCACTATCATTGCTTTTGTGATTGCACTTTTTAATAGCTGTATTGATTATTGTATTACTTAAATACTACCTGGTATTCCGAAATGTATGATATAAGATACAGCATGTGCAAAATTATGCTGCCAAGCTAGTTCTAACAAGGGCAGGTCAATTCCACCATCAGGCTTGCTGAAGGAATTGCATAGGCTCCCAGTACTTCGCAGATATTGATTTAAGATTCTGTTTCTTGTGTATAAAGCCCAACACTGCATGGCACTACTTAAACTCCCATATGTTCTGCAAATTTCACAGAAGTTCATCCGTGATCAATTTGGTATGGGGCCTTGGTGAGCCCAAGTGGCTTACATGTACTGACCCAGAGATGGAAACATAATTTAACCTTAAGGATATCATGGATATGGCATCCCGCCAAATACAGTAAGGGAGTTGCTAGCAACTCCTTACCCAAACATATTTATGAATTGCCCTATACTACAGTTCTAAGTACAGATGATGACTGCACTTTGACAATCATTCAAACAATATATATAGCTTTCTGGTTGGTCAATGATAACTTGCACAGTCAGTTGTGTTCCTAACTCAGTTCACACATGGTTGTGTGTCAATATGGCCCTGAGATATTGAAAATCAGTGCAGGCCACTGTGCCTGTGGCTCTGTCTTTGAGGTGTACAAGACACGTGTTTTTGTTTAAATTGGAGGAGGGGCTGGAAGTAAAGGGGTAACTACAAAATACCCTTCCACACCAAATTATTAACCACTCCTGAAAACTTTGGATGTGGAGTCTCAGACTCAGAGCATCTGATGCTCTAGAACAGGGGTCGGCAAACTAGGGGTTGCGAAAATATTTCGGAGGGTCGCAAAAGGGATTCCAGAGCGAAAAATAATTGCCAAATTTCTCATTAAAAATAAACAATGGGAGTGATTCTAATCTAAGAACCATTGCTCTGCTTTATTAACACTGCATAACCAAGTCAGATCAAACCCCTCTTACCGACCCGTCAATTTGAGGGCCACCAAGATTCTGAAGTAGAAAGTTGGGGCCACCAAGCAAAAAAGTTTGGGGACCCCTGCTCTAGAAGAGAGGCTATGAGAGAATTGGAAGCCTAGTAGTGAGGCTAGCTGAATCCATTGAGCATCCATCTGGAGTTGGATGATCAGTTGCAGTCCCAGTGAGCCTGAGGGGACTTACTCAGGGCCTGCCTATAGAAACCAGAAAGCCAAAAGGCTTAGAGATTCCTTACCAAAAGGGAGTGCCTTTTTACACTGAGGTTCATCTCTCAATTTTTACTTCTTTACTATATCAATTTTTACAATGTTGTAACAATTTGACCTCTGCTGACCTCACATGACCTTTTTTGAACCCCACCAAAAATGTACTAACAAAAAAATTAAACAAGTGTCTGCACTTCCTCCCTTGTAATGAATGTTTACTAAGTTTCAGTTTGACCTCTGGGGACTTCAAATGACTTGTGACCACCAAAAACAATAGGGTTCCTCTCACCATGACAAATCTATACAAAGTATGAAACTGTATGTTATTCCCATCTTCACATATCATGTTAACAAGGTTTTAAGTTTTTGACCTCTGGTGACCTCAAATGACCTTTGATCTCCACTTAAAACAATTGGATTCTTCCTCTCAGCATGACAAGTCTATATAACAAATATGAAAAGTGCCCATCATTGCTACCTTGAGATATCGTGTTTACAAGCCATTTCCAAGGTTTTGCAGTTTAACCTCCAGTAACCTCTAATGACCTTTGACCTTTACCAAACACAAAAGAGTTCTTCTTCTCACCATGACAAATCTATATACCAAATATGAAAAGTGTCAGTCATTGCTATCTTGAGATATTGTGTTTACAAGGCTTTTGCAGTTTAACCTCTGGTGACCTCAAATGACCTTTGACCTCCACCACAAACAATAAGGTTCTTCCTCTCACCATGACAAATCTATATACCTGATATGAAAAGTGTTGGTCATTGCTACCTTGACAGATATCATGTTTACAAGCCATTTACAAAGTTTTTGCGGTTTAACCTTCAGTGACCTCAAATGACTTTTGACCTCCACCAAAAATGATTCTCAGTCTATAAACATTACATCATCATGCTTAATGAATCCACCTGGAGTGTTCATCTTGGGCTGGATACTTTGTCACTGGCAGTCACATTGAGGGGACTTATTTATAGAAATTATACCATACTTGGTGAATCCACTGAGCATCCATCTGGTGCTGGATGCTCAGTCCCAGTCCCAGTGGAGGGAGTTACATACAGTATACACATTACATTATGCTTAATGAATCCACTGAGCATCCATCTTGGGATGGTGATGCTCAGGCTGGAATATATCGTATTGTAACTCTACATACGCTAGGAACCCATTTGGCGTGAGCCATAAGAAGGGAACACTATAAAATCTGCACAGTGGAAGAAGTGGTAACATCTATGCCAGATGCCAGAGTCTTCTCAGTGCTGGATGCAAAATCAGGCTTTCTGCAGATTAAAACTGACTATGAATCCAGTCTTTTGACCACATTCAACACACCCGTGGGAAGATATAGGTGGTTCCACCTACCGTTTGGTATTAAAAGTGCCCCAGAATTGTTTCAGAGAATCATGGACAACATGTTACATGACACAGAGGGAGCTAAAGCAGTAATGGATGACATTCTGGTAGCAGGAAAAGATTTAGAGTCACATGACAACATTCTTGAGAAGGTCATATCAAGGGCCACAGAATGGAATCTAAAGTTGAATCTAGAAAAGTGTCACATCAGACAGACACAAGTCAAGTACAGGGTATGTGGGTCACCTGTTGACAAGTGAAGGGCTCATGCCAACCCCTGAGAAAGTGCAGGCTGTTAAGGAGATGCCCAGACCTGAAAACAAAGAGGAGGTAAGGCGTTTCCTTGGGTTTGTACTGTATCTGCCCAAATTTATGAAAGGGTTGTGTGAAATTGACAAACCCCTCAGAGACCTGACCAAGAAAGATGTAGTATTCCAGTGGGACCAACCACAAGAACATAGCTTCCAGAAATTAGAAGAATTATGCTCAACAGCTCCTGTGCTAACTTACTATGATGTCAATAAGCCACTTACGATACAATGTGATGCCAGCAGTTATGCACTGGGCGGAGCTCTGTTGCAAGAAGGTCAACCCATCGCCTATACTTCCAGAGCTATGACTTCCTTAGAGATGGGGTATGCCCAAATCGAAAAGGAGATGTTGGCGACTGTACATTGTTGCCAACAATTCCATCACTACATCTTCGGAAAGAGGGTAAAAATACAGTCTGATCACAAGCCACTACAGGCAATATTTACGGTAGAAAACCACTGCTGTCTGCCCCCATGAGACTACAAGCCATGATGCTCAGGCTCCAAGCTTATGAAGTGGAAGTCAATTATGTTCCAGGGAAGGAGATTCCCTTTGGAGATGCTCTCAGCGGAGCAAACCTGACACTCCACCACTATTGGTCAGCATGGTAGAGCACATTGCTGTTTCCTCAGATAGATACAAGCAATTTCAACAATCAACGGCCAACGAGATGAATGAATTATACAACATGACCCAGAAAGGCTGGCCAGACAACAGGCATAAAGTCCCACATTCTACAGTATCAGAGCATACTGGAGTGTTCGGGATGAGTTAGCAGTTCTGGATGGTGTCATCTACAAAGGTATGAGAATTGTGGTACCACCCAGTATGAGATCAGACATGTTGGCACAAATCCACAAATCTCACATGGGCATTGTGAAATGCAAGCAGGGGGCCAGAGAGTCACTATATTGGCCAAGCATGAACAGAAGTATTGAACAGATGGTGAAAGATTGCCATGATTGTAATACTTTAATATCAGAATGCTCAACACTCAGAACAGATGCAGCCAAGAAAACTTCCTGATCTTCCCTGGTCAGAGGTAGCATCAGATCTCTTCGAGCGGGAAGGTGAGCAGCACACAGTTACAGTTGACTATTACTCCAAATTCATAGAGGCTGATCAGCTCACCAACATTACCAGTAAAACAGTTATAGAAGCCTTGAAGAGGCAATTCAGCTCTCACGGAATTCCTGAGAAGCTGAGGACAGATAATGGCCCTCAGTATGTGTCAGCAGAATTCAAAGCTTTCTCTGATGACTATAACACTGAACACTCGACTTCGTCACCTCATTATCCCCAGGCCAATGGCGAAGCCGAGAGAGCCGTTCAAACAGTCAAACGACTGTGGAGGAAGTGTGAGGACAAATATTTGGCTTACTGGACTACAGAACAACATCTCTTGCTAGTTGCGGTTTGTCTCCATTGCAACTACTCGTGGGCCGAAGACCACGAAACAAACTACCAACCAGCAGAAAACTTCTGCAGCCAAACCCAGTTAATCCAGCAGAGGTGAATCGTCATTTGAACAAAGACAAGCAAAGGCAGGCTTACCACTACAACCGTAAAGCAGGTAAAAATCTGGCAACACTTAAACCTGGCGATCCAGTGAGAATGTTGCCACTTCCAACAACCAAAGAATAGCTACCTGCAACAGTGGTAGAACAGCACAAGACTCCCAGGTATTATGTGATTGAACACAATGGCAAAAAGTACTGACGAAACAGACAACACCTAAAAACAGCCACTACTACTGTAAAGCCAATATTCATCAACCGACTATTCAACCCAGTCTATCCTATGGGGCACCACAGAATAACTCAGAACCTACAACAACTTTGGGCCTGAAACTGTCCGAAGGGAAAGTTGGTGAACCGCCTAAAACCACTTCCTCAGAAGGCTTACCAACGTCTCTTACTTCCTTGAGTGAGAATCAGGCTCCAGTCCACACCGAACCACCTAGTTACAAAACTCGAAGTGGACGCATGGTTAAAGCACCAAACTGCCTTGATTTGTAAATAGTTTAGTTATAGTTCTCTTAGTAAACTTCAGTGTTTTCATTTTGTCTTTAAACTAAAAAGGAACAGAGAGAGAGAAAAAAAGAAAATATTCGGCAGACATAGAAGGTTGAGTTAAATTAACCAGATGTATTTTATATTTGGCAACAAAATAGAAAGTGTTAGAGATAATCATCCATGCACGAATCAGTGAACATTGTGTTTACCTGGATGGTAAAGATCCAGCATGGGGGTGATGTGCTAGTAACCTCTCCCCTCTAAGTTTCTTTCCAATCTTGATCTGTAATTGTTGAACTTTAATCATTCATAGCTTGATTGAACTCTTAAACTTTTTAATTGAACTCTAAATCATTGTAAACTCACTTTGATAATCTTGTTCTTTTATCATTTTCCCAGAAAAGGGGAGATGTAATATATCGTTATGTAAGTCTACTGTACATACGCTTGGAACCCATTTGGCATTCCTTAGTCGCTAGCTGGGATCGAGAGCCATGATATAGCCACTAACGAAATAAACAAGAATAAACGTGAACCTTCTAGCCTTCTCCAGTTACAGTATAACCCACGAGTATATTACACAGGCGCAGTGGCACATTCCTTTGCGTGATCAGAAATTCATGTACATAGTAAAAATCCTCAACTTTTATTGGTTCATTATGGTCAGGTGACTGCATTATTCTAGGATAACCACAGGGTAAATTAAGAATAAAATCACTGGTGGATGAATACAATGATACCGTATACTAAGATCACCTTCAGATATGGCTGTCTAGGCTTGGCACATAGAGCAGAATATATTTACAGTAGCCTGCTGTATGGTTTCAGGCCTCCATTTTAAGAAATTTTATGGTTGCCCATTGGACAACCTGTCTGCCTTTTAAAAGAAACGTTAGTAGTCCACAAAAGAAATTTGTAGCAGGCCTAACCCTAGAAGCAATCTGTTAACTTGTTGCATGAACTTTGGTTGTTCGATGGAAATGCAACCCACCAGTTTTTGGTTGTCCGTCACAAATTCTGGTCATCATGGGCGACTGGACGACTGTTAAAATCGAGCTCTGGGTTTGACACTACCCACATCAAGGCCTGCCGAGATGCTTCCATTTCTAAGAAATGCTTTTGTTCCCAAATCTTACTTGCAACACTCAGAGACAAAGGATCTGTACACGGTTGTAACTCAAAGTCAAATAACAAAGGCCTAAGCCTCCATGACATTATCCCAACTTACAAAAAGGTTCCTTGTCAACCACTGAATCCTACAATGAAATCCACAAATTTTTTACACCATACTGAGACATTGCATGAGAAACTGATGCTCTATCGTGAGGATTTGCCAAAATGCGTGACTCTCAATCACTCTGAATGTGTGAGCTTGTTGACAGCCCTGATGTACTCATTGTACTGTAGGTCTAACTTAGGCCTTGTCCTAGGAAAATTTTTTCTGTGGAATTCACTTTTTCTGTAAATTCGGATAGGCCTACTGTATGTAGGCCAAGGCCCTAGTGCTGATTAAGAATAGGACGGCGCATCAAGATGCTTAACATTACTCATTAGAGGTATTGATGGGGCAGGGTATTCTCAAGTTGTACTGAAGTAAATTTTGCAGGGAGAATTTTTTATTGACTGGGGGTGAGATTGGAGGGCCCTTAGATCTAACGTAATCTAGGCCTAGGGCCTAGGCTAGGCTACTGTGTAACTAAGTCTTCAGTGCTCAGTAGCTGACTTGGCCTAGTCCGCAGTCTGCTGACCTCGTATTTGGGTCGCTTTGGGGCTTCCCATACTGGGTCAGCAATATACCCATTGTCAAAATTGGGCTACCGCAACTTCAAAAATTTTGAATGGTCTCGATCTTTCTCAAATTTACATATATACTCCATAGTAATTGACTTGTATGGGTCATTTTTATGTTTAAGACCCTTCATTCTATGAATAAAAGCACTTAATACAGTAGGCCTAGTGTCTAATTTAAAGAGACCAAAAATTTTGATTTAGGGCAATTCCACGCAAAAGTGGACATGACCACCAAATTCTAAAAATTCTCCAATATCAGTAAACTTGGTATCAGATTAAAGCTAAAAGTTTGAATTTTCCAATAAAAATAATTATTCCTGAAAAAAAGCAAAATTCACTCTTTTTCATGCATAATTAATTAGCAGAAATCAAAGTGTCAATATTTTCACAAAATATGGCATAATAAAAAGCTTTCTGGCAACAACTGCAATGAGACTTTTGTTTTTATTCATACTATGTCATGGAGTTATTTTCATATATTTACCACATGAAATCAAATTGTGATTTCAGCAATGTCTTCCACACTAACGAGCAACTAATTAAAGTTGTCTCATTATGTCACGGCGTTACCCTAAATATGACAATTTTTAATTTTGTGTAAGATACACAAATTGGAGTGGAATATTTTTTATAATGCAAATCACACCCACCCAGGCCTACAACTTCCATGCACCCAGTGTTCGAAATAACGCGTGCACACATGCACCAGTGCATGTAACTTTTTGACTGTGCATGCAACTCTCACTTATTTACCTGCACGCGTGCATGTTGGGCTAGTGGTACTTCAAGTTCAAGGAGAGTTGCCATAAAGTGTACAAAATGACTTTATGATTAGAAAATGCTACCCAAAAGATTCAATCAAAATCTCAAAAACTTGATGTGCATGTCCCTTCGCACTTCGCAGGCTAAACATTGGCAGATTTGCGATCTCTTAATGTTAGTTAGGCTGTCACACTGAATGTCTGCACATGTAATGATACAGTAGGCTATATGTGAACTGTTTGCACCTGGTTAGTCCTCAGTAAAGGACTGTGGTCGTTCGCCTTTAGCTCTCTTTACACAGTCCTTACACCGACCATTGAAAATAGCGGGGGGATAGGCCGTCTGTGTAATGGTTGAAATTTTCTGTCTTCTCACAGCAAATTCTGAAAGAAAAATCCTAATTTACAACCAGGAATTTTCTTCTCCAGATCTTACAAGAGTATTGCAGCTGTTCTGGATCACCGAGAATTTCCAGAAAGTGCCAAAAATATGAAATGAAATCAGCAACTTTTTCGCTCTGTAAAATTTACTGTGTGACTTTGGAACTTTGTTTACAACAGTATGCTAATAAGCTACGTCGTTACGTCAGTATAGAATGTCTGCAGAGGCAGTTGCCATGTGTATGCATAGGAACTACAGTAATCAAAATGTTGTGGGTGACGTCACAATGTTACGCACACGGCATTCAGATGTCAACAAATATTTCGAGCGCTACAGCAAATTTTTAAGAAGCGGCCAAGTTGATGATTTTATTTCAAATTTTTGGGAACTTTTCCGAGGTTTAAAGTGATAAAAAACAATTGCAATATAAGTGTAAGACATGGACAGGAAAAGTTATGGTAGTTTATTAAGACTTTAGGTCCTAACTTTGCAATAAGAAGAAAATCAATTTCGACCAGCACTGTGCTGGTCGAAGACCCCGGGTTTTCAATGAGTCGGAGTAAGGACCGTGTATAGGGAGCTATCGGCGACCGGCTATACACGGGCCTTTACTGAGGACTAGCACCTGGTATATTCAGTACCGAACATTGCAAAGCTGTATATGGTGCTCATACTGTACATTTATTATAATGTGAGATCTCAGGTATTTTGGTTTTTGCTTTTGGTATTTGGTGCATGTAAGAATTTATTTGTGCAGGTAAAATTTTGAAGTTGCATGCACAGGTGCAGGTAACTTTTTTTTCTAATTCGAACACTGCCATGCACTAAAGTTATAATATCTCTCATTGTTAATTAATTAAACCAATTAGAAATATGTCACGGCGTTACTTTTTTGGTAACGCCGTGACAGTAACACCGTGACCGGCATTTATTTACTGTATGGTGACTAACAGTGACAGTCACTATGGTTGCTGGTACTTGAGTAACAGCATCCTACTGTATGGTAATGATTTTTTGTCAACTTTCTGGGCCCCTTCTATGATGGTACAAGCAGGAAATGCAACACTGGACCCTTTCTTTTGTTATGGGAATCTGCCTGTTATGCTCAGAAGCTATGATGGTCTGCTAGATTGTTTCAGTTAGCTCAGATGTGACTAGCAACAGTGTTTCCTGTTTATATAGCATAAAGCCAATCCGTGGTACAGTCCCTGTACACTGTTGAGCATGAGAAGTTTCTACGTAAAGAACTTGGATGGAAGAAAATCTGCAATTAGCATAGCAGCAGGACAATCAATCACACATACAATACAGTACAGTATAGTATACACCACCATTACAATCCAGAATGGTCAAGCAGTCTAATGCAGAGAAGCAGCATAAAGAAATTAGTATGCCATTACTGTATTTCTTAAACTGTCTAAATTACTCATATCTAGATGAATTACAAACATTCTGACTATCAACATCACTATTTCCCATGAGCTTATTAACTTAATTTTTTTAACATGTGTTTCCCATATAGTAAGGCTTTGGTCACGACGTTACCACACTTTTTTTTTATATCTTATCATATCTTCCATAATCATAATTTTTTATTTTATATTTCACCATACTTTTGGAGATAACAGTCTACAAAATGTATTTAATGTGAAGAAACTGTAAAAAGTGCTTGAACTTCACAGGGTTTTAACAGTTTGCAAGTGGCCAGAAAATGCTTGTCCTTTTCAGCGTCACGGCGTTACCACAATCATTAATATTCATATTTCCATACTTAGTGCACTTTTTGAAGAAAAATAATTTTCCAGATTAACTTTGTGATAGTAGTAGTAGAATTGTAATAAAAATTTGTTCCCAGCATTAAAGGCCTCCCTGTTATTTACACTTGAAATGTGAATTTTGCTTCCAAAGGGTCACGGCGTTACCGTGGAATTGCCCTTTACACAAACGATCCAGTTTTGTTTTTTAAACAGCTCTGCAAAATCTAAAGGCCTACTAGGACCTTCACACTATAGGCCTAGGCTAGAACTTAAGCATATGATGTCACAATGGAGAAAGTGCCCCCTCTTTTGGAGGAAAATGGCGGAAAAGCACGTATCATTGCAAGTTACACCAATAAATGCAGACAGCTGATTTGTCAACCAATCGTACTGCGTATACGCGCATTAGTCTACTACACATGCGGCGAAATCCACGCCGGTCATGCACGTGTACTTCATTGTTTTCACCCAAAATCAAAATGATGTCAGTGTGATGTCAAAGCATACTTAAGGTCTATTGTAGGCTATGCTAAATAGCACAGGCGTTCGAAACACTATGTACGTATACTACACGTAGTGTTTCGAACGCCTGTGGCTAAATAGCACATATTGCTGTTCAATTGTGACATAGCCTTGCCTAGTCCATAGCTATTCATACACCCACATACGCGTACCAGATTGGAAAGCTTGTGATGGTGCGCGGTGGATTTTAATAACGGCCAGGAGAATTGCGTGGCTGATACTATCTAAGCGGAGCGCTACCATCGGTTGGGGCGGAGCATACTGAGAAAATTTTACATAACATAACATAACAGGTTAAAGGGCAAAGGAGGGCTAAGGCCCCATAAGATGCCCTGAAGTCCAAACAACCATAACTGAAAACAAAGAACCAACCAACACCAAACGAGCCCAGCACAATTAGATTCTACCACACTTATGGAAGAACTTGTCAATGTTAACCTTAAAGCAGTGCACAGATGTGGAGTTAACTACCCACTCAGGCAGACTATTCCACTTGTTAACAACTCTATGAGAAAAGCTGAACTTCCTAATGTCGAGCCTTGCAAAATTTTGGCCCAAACCACCTCCTTTATTGCAGGAAATAGCCTTTCCCAGGCAACTTGTGTGCTTGTTGCCAACAAGTTTGTGCGGTTGCAGTTGTCAGTTGTTAAATTTGCGCGGCTGGCAACTTCGATATTCATATTGTTGCATGGGGGATAAATCCCCCGCGCAGGGCAAACTTTCCAATCTGGTACGCGTACAGTATAATATAGCAACAATCACTGCGCAACGCACACAGATGATGTTACTCTCACAGTAACATGCGGTCAAAAGTTTGTGTTGCAATAGTCTAACGTTAGGCCTTGTGTTCAGGGAACAAAGTGTACGTGAGAACTAGGCCTAGGAACCCTAGGCTAACTTGCACACCACTTAGTTTATGTAGGCCTAGGCTAGCCTAGGGTTAGGCTACCAACAGTGCAACACTTTCGTGGAATCGGCTAATCTACACTATTCATGAATGACAATTTCTGGAAAGATACAGTAACAGTTACCATTCTCTGTTAGTGGTGACTGCAAGAAGATCAAGAGGTGATATTCTGTCCTGGTGGAAGACACTGCTGCCACTAGTGCGATAAAGGTCACCGAATTTTAAAGGCTCATCATACAGTACATGAACCAAGCAAATTCGGGTTGAATTACCACGATATCCCGCGCCAACAGATGTCGTTTCCACTTAGATGATAAGAGTTTCAAGTTTCAATTGTATCTGCGAACGTATGACGGCGCGGCAGGGAATTTTCGGCATGCAGGTTTGCGAATTCGAAACACTTTACATTTAAACGCGAGTGAGAAATTTGTATGAAGTTAGAATCCGTGCAGATGATTTGCAAATAGGATTCATCTTATGATTTTGCCCAGCATTCTGCATTAGTGGCAGCGGTGGCGTGGCGCGGGAGGGCAAATGGGGGGAGAGTGTTGTAACAAGTCACTCAATTTTGCAGTCGAGTCGAGTCATTTACTACTTTCAATGTACTTGAGTCGAGTCTGAACTGCTTACAGAAATTATGTTAATACAGTGTGCACCGATTCACCTAAACATTTCTGGTCTTTCATTAAAAATCTTAGATGTGATAGTGTTGGTATCCCTTCCTTAAAATCTGATGGGATACTTGTTTCGGAGAACACTCAGAAGGCTAACATCTTAAATGAGCAATTCAAAAAGGTCTTTACACGGGAGAATGACATCTTGCCTCCAGTTGACTCAAACACCATACCTACCATGCCTGATATTGAGGTTTCTTTAGAGGGTGTTGTCAAACTGCTTAAAGAGCTGAACCCAAACAAAGCCTCAGGTCCTGATGGTATACCTGCTCATATCTTGAAACTGGCTGCCGAGGAGGTAGCCCCTGCCCTCTGTTCCATTTTTCAGAAATCACTGGACACTGGTGTTTTACCATCCTCTTGGCTATGTGCCAATATTAGTCCAGTCTTTAAAAAAGGTGACCGTTCCCTCGCTTCAAACTATAGACCGGTCTCTCTTACTTCAATTTGCTGCAAAGTCCTTGAGCACATTATACACTCTCAAATTATGGGTCACTTTGATAACTACTCAGTTATCACAAACAGGCAACATGGCTTTAGACAACGCCATTCTTGTGAATCTCAACTGATCTTAACAACCAATGATCTGGTGCAATCTTTAGACCATAGATCCCAGACTGATCATGATAATTATGGATTTTTCTAAGGCTTTTGATACGGTCCCTCATAACCGTTTGCTTGGTAAGTTACAGAATTATGGCATTAAAGGCCATACTCTTACTTGGATTTCTAACTTCCTTAAGTTACGCAAGCAGAGGGTTGTGGTGGGTGGTGATTTCTCGGATTGGGTGGATGTCATCTCTGGTGTCCCCCAAGGTACTGTTTTAGGTCCTCTCTTATTTTTAGTCTATATTAATGACCTGCCTGATAATATCTCTTCTGAAGTCAGACTTTTTGCTGACGATTGTGTTATTTATAGACAGATAAAGAATAACCTTGACCAGGTTCAACTCCAAAAGGATTTAAACCCAGCGAACAAGCCCAATTGGGGCCCAACTGGGTTTTACCTGGGCTGCTTGGGCTTAAGTGGGCTTGGGTTAGCGGTGGGCTTTTATTAGGGCCCTCATCGGGGCCCAATTGGGCTCAAATAAATAATAGGGTTTAAACTCAGTTGTGAAACATTGTATTGAAATGAAAATTGTTTCTTTTTTATTTTATGAAGTTAGTTAGCTTTTAAACAAAAGGAATAAATACATTTTTTTTCCTGGGCTTAGTTGGACTTGAGTTTAGGGCCCTCATCGGGGCCCAATTAGGCTCAAATAAAAAAAGGTGTTTAAATTCAGTCGTGAAACATTGTATTGAAATAAAAATTGTTTCTTTTTTATTTTATGAAGTTTATTAGCTTTAAAACAAAAGGAATAAATACATTTTTTTTTTCTTGGGCTTAGTTGGGCTTGAGTTTAGGGCCCTCATCGGGGCCCAATTGGGCTCAAATAAAAAAAAGTGTATAAACTCATATTGATGGGTTTCCCAAACCAGAGGAGCCCAAACAGGAACCGGTTGGGGCCCAGCTGGGGAAACACATCATGTATGAATGGTATTTCACTCTTCTAAAGTTCCTATTGTTAACTTTTTGCAGCATTGGCGCTTTTAGGTTAAAGTTAGGCATGCGTATTTAAAATTAAGTTCATCTTCGAAGTTTATTTTGTTGTAATGGGCTCTAGCCTGGCTAAAGCTGGGCTATCCCAATATGTCTGGCCCAGCTGGGGCCTAGCTGGGGCCCAGATGGGCCCAATTAGGAAAATTTTCAAAATATAATTTCATTAAGGTGATTAAGTCTTTTTGCTTCAGAAAATGTATGCCCTAGGAATTTTATCGTAAATCTTTTTTTTCTTTGCTAAACATGTGGGAATTTTTGGCAAAGACAATTTGAGAAAAGTATCTGTTTAAAATAATGTGATATTATTGGAACACCAGGTTTATATACCTTTCATCTTAATGGAGCATTCCAAATTTTTCAAAGAAAATTTGTGTTTATCACTTAATGCAGGTGTAATTGAAATAAAGTGAAGCTGGCAATGGTGAATTCTTGCAGAAAATCATGTTTCTCAATTTTACAATACAACATAAAGGAGAAATTGAAATGTCATGAAGAAAATTGCATTCTTAATCTTTAATAATAACAAACAAGTGTCACTGAATATATATAATAGCAAACCAAACTATTTAACTAAATATGAACATTCCAGTAATATCCTACTACCTTTGAAAGTGGCTGGCATTAGCAATGCCGGTAGCTTTTAAGGCTTGCACTGTAGAAGGAAAGTTACCTCACATTTTCCATTGCTAACCCAGCTGGACCCCCAAGTGGGACCGACCTCAGCTGGGGTAGCCCAGTTGGGGCCCGACAAGCCCAGCTGGGCTAGCCCAGTTGAGTCCCACCTGGGAACACCTGACAAACACGGATTTGCCCCAGCATAAGCCCAGCATGTAGCCGAGCAGGGGCCCAGTTGGGCCCGAATACAGCCCAGATGGGCTAGCCCAGTTGGGGGCCCAACTGGTTTTGATCGGTTAGCCCAATTGGGGCCTAATTAGGGCCCACACTGGCCAAATTTGGAAAGCCTTATCTGGGCCCGATCATGGCCCACTCTGGCCCTAGTTGGTCAGCCCAATTGGGTCCACATTGGGGCTGGCTGACAAAACTTGTTGGGGCCCAATTGGGCAGCCTAATTTGGGCCCGATCGGTAGCCCTATTAGGACCCAATTGGGGCCCAATCTGGTGTGTTGTATGGGAAACACCCTTTCTGAGTGGCAAAATAAGTGGCAAATGCACTTTAACACCAAAAAGTGTTTTTTTATGAGGATCACTCACTCAAGGAATCCCAAACTTTTTAATTATACTTTAGACAAAGATATCCTTGAGTCCACTGCCTCTCATACTTACCTAGGTGTTGACATTTCAAACAATCTTACCTGGAATAGACATATTATTAACCATATCACTTCGTCTGCAAATAGGTCTCTGGCGTTTTTCAGAAGGAATCTATACTCCTGTCCCAGGAGTGTTAAAGCTAATGCCTACCTTACTCTTGTCAGGCCTTTATTGGAGTATTCATCTTCCGTTTGGGATCCCTACACCGTTTCCCTATCCAATAAGGTTGAGCAAATTCAACGTAGGGCTGCTAGGTTTGTCTGTAATGACTATTCCCCTAATAGTAGCGTGACTGAAATGTTAAAAGATCTAGGGTGGGATAGCCTTAAAGTCAGGCGTACTGTCAACAGGCTAGCAGTTTTTCACAAAGCCAGATTGGGTCTCCTAGCCTTGCCAGTGAACAACCTTCAACCGGTCCGGCGGCCTTCTAGGCATCATCATTCAAATAGCTTTTTACATATACCAACCAATAAGGACTGCTACAAATACAGTTTCTTTCCTCGGACCGTCAGGGACTGGAACCTTCTCTCCCAGAACATAACAGATCTCGAGGACCCCAAGCAGTTCAAGAGCGCAGCCTTGAGGATTCTCAGACGGGACGACTAACTTCATGCGCACACCCAACCCTGCACGTTTGACTCCACCAGGAGTGTTGTGCAGTATTTATCCAGATCCAGATCCAGATCCAGAGTCAGTGACTCGAGTCATTGCATTATTTCTATGAGGCAAATTATGATACAATTGCTTAAGCCAATTCCCAGTTTGAAAATTAGTGACTCGAGTCATGACTCTTTACAACACTGGTGGGATTGGGGAGACATGGTCCACTTCAATAATTTCGTCGGAAGGAGACGAACCATCTTTGCCCCCAATAGTACGGTCACTTACAAAAATTTTGCAAATACTGTGAGTGACTGTTAGACATAAGACAGTCGGTCACCTCAGTCCACTCAGGTAGGATAATGGGTGAGCTAGGGGAGAGGAAAACTGAACATCTTCCATATTTTGGGAAAAATCATAGTAATTGCCGATATTTACATGTGAATATTAGACCAGAGGGATGAAAACGATTTTTCCGGTGGGCGGCTTCGCGCCCTCACCATTCAGAGAGCATATTCGGTGATTAACGTATCCGTCGTGCACACATGTACATTCCCTCGAGTCTATAATTTAATAAGGAACGTAAAACCTTTGTTCAATCTTCACGTAAAGTTGGTCAACTGCAGTGATAGTTTTGATATTGGTGTAAGTGAGACAAAGTACCATCAAATAACTTGGTTACAGGAAGTTAAGGAGGACGGAGTACAGTTCAAACCGTGACTAACCTGCAATATTTGCCAATATTTGGACAAATTGTTTTCAACACTTTAACTGAGTCATAGATATTCTGTCCCCCTCTCCCCTCAACCAAATTACTGGAGTTGACTACTGTATATGTCTCACACTCTCAAATATTTTTGTCGTTGACCAAATATTGGGGGCAAAGGTGGTTTGTCCCCCTCCTGACGAAATAATTCAGGGAGTCATGTCTCCCCATCCCCAGCGATTGCCTCTCTGACCCCCATTTGCCCCCCCCCCGCGCCACTCCACCAGCAGCGCTGCCACTATAATACAAATGCTGGACTAAATCATGTCATGAATCCTATTTGCAAATCATCATTGCGATCTGTACTGATTCTAACTTCATACAAGTTTATCATCCTTGCTTAAATGTAAAGTTTTTCGAAAAGGTCGGTGTGTTACATGTGTGTCTGTCCACGACTGATTCATTGATCGTCATCGAACATGCACTTTGATTAGTGCGCACCGGCAGGAAAAATCGTTTTTCATTACACAGTTAAGTTAATGGTCCATGGAGCCTGATTTCCATTAAATTGTCTCCATTTAGCACACTTTGTTGTCTACAGTAGTGATCAGCCTTCAGTCTGATATTCCAAACAGGTAGTCAGTCAGTCAGTCGGTCAGTCGGTCAGTCAGTTAGATGGGATCGATTTAACGACACACCAACACGAATGTGTTATCTAGTGTCAGCAAGACAAAAAAGGTAAAGTTCAAATACGGTTTCAAACACGGTTCAAGTTCAAGTCTGGTTTCAAATACGGTTCAAGTCCTTTCCTTTAGTCGCCTCTTAGGACAGGCGAGGAATACCTCGGGCATATTCTACGACCCCCAGCCCACAGAGAGCTTCAAAACAGGTAAAACTACTTTCTGCATGCATAGGCGTAGGAGCCCATGTTGATTGGGGGGGGGGGGGGGGCTGAAACGACTTGCCCGAAAAATATAGCCCCCAAACCACGCACTTTCGACATGTTCCGTGATGTACATATCATATAGGCATGCATCGGTGTATCACACCGCATGCCAGTTACATACAATAATTTGCCGTGCTAATACCTTCTTTATTGGTTTTAATTTGGCCGAAGTCGGTGATCGCCGGCCTGGGGGAGGGGTCTAAGGGGAGGGGGTTTAATTTTTGAAAAATTAGGTGTCCTTACATGCAATCTGGTGCCACATATGCTTCCTTTGAAGTAAAATTTGTGTTAAAAATTTACGTATTTTAGGTAGAAAAAGATCAGCATCAGTGAGGGTGGGGCATGGCAAATCCACCACTGATAATCGTAATATAAGTTTAATCATTAACAATCACACTGATGAATTTATACGGAATATATAGGTGCCCGAAAAATTCTCAGCATTTTGCCCGAATTTTCACAAAAAGCTTTGGTTGAGGGGCTGCAGCCCTCAGCCCCCCAGCCCTCCCCCCCCCCCCGCCTCCTACGCCTATGTTGCATGTACGTTGCACCACTGAATTTCATTCGATTGTCCACATCTTTTTAATACAGGCCTCTGGAGTCTTTACTCTGACTGGACATGGCCAAGTATCATACTATGGGGGTATCCTAGGTTTGGATTTCATAATCAATGTTTTATTTACGTACATAAATTTTCTTCAACATGCGAATTTTCTGCGCGCTTCGCTCGCACGCACGTCTATCTGTCAACTACTTAAATCATGGAGCTCCCTGCTCAAATCGAGCGGCTGTTGGATATAAAACTGCATGTTAATTAAGTTTGGCTGTTACTGACTTCTGAACCAATGCTACTTGCGACTAAGAAAAAGGAAGATTTGTGCTTCTTCGGCTGCAATAAAATGCACATTTCGTTACCAGCATAACATAAACATATAAATTCACATTTCCATATACCGCGTTTATGTATACATATGGGTCCCTGTATACGTTTGCATATACACATACGTTTACATGTAGGTACTTATGCATCTACTTATGTACACATATACATGTGGATCATCTTGAGGTTTCCCAACCCACGTCCCCCCCCCCCCCGCCCGGAGGCTTGATGGGAGAGCAGTTTTCCCGGCAAGTTTCCTCTTCCCCCACCTTCTCTCAACTAACTTTTGTACTTATCTAAAATGTGTAGAACCAGGCTAACCGTTTGTATACGAAAAAGCTTCCAAAGCAACACACTAGATTTCTGGTAGTTTAACGTGCCAGGAAAAAGTTCTCATTCAGTCTTGTTAAAAAAATGAAATGACTGAGACTCAATAAGACTTTTCAATGAAATTGATTAGGGCAATTTAATATTTTCTCATCCAGTCCCATTTAATTATCATTGACAGTGTCCAGTCATTACAAAGAATGTGAGACGGATGTCAATGAGTCTCAGAAACAATCAAATAAGAATCAATGAGATCCCATTCAAACCCTATTCCTTTTAATATTTGGAACAATCCTTGATGTGCCGTGTTCAGTCTTGATTTACAGGTGGTATCTGAAGGGTCAAATAGTACAAAATGGACAAAATTAGAAGCAAAAATAAGGGCTGCAAAGACTAGAAAATTTTAAAATCATCGAGGGAATGAATAGATCAACCGTTGCAGCGAATGACCCTTTATTGGAGCTTACTTGCATTTTATCAGGTAGGTGGTATTAGATGGAGATACATGGAATGAAATCTCTTTGCTCTCTACTAGTTGCCGACTATATATAATCTCTTCTTGATCATTCTTAACAAATAAGCAGGGTCACAGTGTCTCACGACCACGTCGTCTGCTACATCTTTTACGAGCATGTTATAACATTTAATTTAATTAATTTTCTTATTATTGTCAGTCGCTTGAATTGCAAACTAATGTGAGACTTTCGACGCCTTTTGGCAAATTACCAGTTGCTGTATTAGTTGCATGCTGAACCAGAGTAAGCATTCTACAAGTTACGAACCGATGCGAGAATTTATCAAAATTAGTCATTAAAATTTAGACTTATGACCATTTGCCTTATTTTCATGGAGCAGTGGTATTCGTTTTGTTTGTCTTACCTCTTCTAACCTTTTACATTTTGTATTTTTGTGGTATCTTTCATGTTTTTTCGGTTAATCAATTGTCTGTTTTGTTTTCGAACCCTTTTGTGGTAATGTTTCATTCCGTCTTTCTTCCGTAGTTTGTTCTTATATCAATTTTATGTGTTTACTACTTTTCATACTTATTTGTTTTCCTTTGTACCCAGGGTCCCATGGAAGAACAGTTCCTTAGGACTGAACGGGTTACCCTGCTTAAAGAAAGGTTCTAAATAAATAAATAAAATTCGTCTATTGCACGCACCTGTTTGCTTGGTGTCAATAAACAGTCGTTTTGTATTCGAGTACATTAATTTGCTCCTGGCTGTCGGCAATTAATTAGTTAGACATCAAAGCTTTGTTGCCTGTCAAGTCCCTTTGTTAGAATGGATTTGGCAATGATGAGGTTGTACAGGTACCACACGAAAGAGTTCAATACCGTTAAAGGCAATTATCCCTGATTGTAGGGTATTCTCCACGCGCTGACTTGGATCAAATTGGATAAGCATAAACTTAAAGTTTTCTGATGTATCTCCAGTTAGTACCATCCATAGGCCTACAGGGGGAAATATTTCTGGGGGTTAGGGATAATTTTTGCCCGAATTTAGAATTTTAGACCAAGTTGCCCGAATTTTGATACCACTGTGTCGGTTACATAAGGGCATAATTTATTTTCTTGGCTGTCTCATTTGCCCGAATGGATCCACTATTTTTGCCCGAGTTGAGAGGGCATATGCCCCCTGCGCCTGCCTCGTACTCTAATTATGATACCATCGCCCTGATTTTATCGTATGCATTGTCTGCCGATGGGATGAACAAATTTCCAGCCTGGAATGCCGTACCATGAAAAAAATAAAAGAAAACAACTATGCGATTAAAGATGAAATTTCAGACTTTTACAGAAAATGTGAAAGGGAAGTATTTTATGATTGCTTTGTGGTGGGTTCACTGTTACCTGTATGAGGCCATCGAAGGCAAATCAAGTTCCTATCTCTACAGTGCAAGAAACGCGCAGAAAATTTCACGCGAAATTTAGAACAAAATTTGCAAATTCTCTGAAAGAATTGAGTCTTACAATATAAGAAGTTATCTGTAGTAAATCGCAATCCACGGTCTTTCTCTGGCTTTGAACAGTACGTTCTCTACAACTCTGATTGCTCTTAAATGAATTTACAGTGCGGACTTATCGCAGCATCCTTCAGACATATTCAGAAGTTGAAAATGTTTATAAAAACCACCGTGCTTAGAGCAATAGTATAACGCTATAATACTTCCATGAGTATATTGCAAAACTGCTTTTGTAAGAGGTATCAAGCTCTGAGCATGTTCAAATACCCGGGAACTTAATGTAAGTGAAACTGAGGAGCGTTTGACTGAGAGAACAAATGACGAGCTAGAATACATCATCGACGCGAGGGGAAATGCTAGCATGTTTCACGAAGAAGATTCTCCAAATTGCCAACCTATAGTCGTCGTCAAAGTTTTGTTGCTTAGTAAATTGTTACACAGAAAAGATTTTCTTCCCTCTTCCTTTGTTCTCTTTGTCCCGAGAGGCGCTGTGCCGAATAAAGGTCGAATGTGCCGACTGATCGTCCGGCCTGGTGTAGGGGGGTGAGGGTGGGGGCTGTCACAATCCCATAGCTATGCCCCTGCTGTCTACATATTATATATATATATATGTGTGTGTGTGTGTGTGTGTGTGTGTGTGTACGTCATCATAATGATATACACGGTGGGGGAAGGCTTGCTACTTCAAACTGAGGTAACAAATTTGTATTACACTCCAGAGTGACATTTTCTGCAATGTAAGGGGATTAAAATGCCAAATGTTTGCCACACAGGCGGTTTATATAGGATGATCAAAGACACAAGGCTGAGAAAGGGACGTGCTATCACGCGGACTAACTGTGTCCCTTCCCCGATTTAGAAAATTTCTTGCCAAAACTATACTAGCAACAAGCATTGACTCCAGCACGGATCGTACAGGAGGTTGTGCAGGCCTAACGATTGTCAGTCGAAATTTAAAATTGATCTAAAAAAAGTTAAGCAAAAGATTTCTGCAGGAGGTGGTGTTAAATGATCTCGGTCTAGGGCATTGTGACGTAGACAACATCCCTAATCAAATCAAGTTCTGATCAGATTTGAAAGGCCATAAGATCTGAAGGCGTACTCCAGTCAGTGTAGGAGTATCACATAGATCCTAGGTTCTCCAATGGCGGTCGAAAGGCCGTATGCGGACCGCGAAGTCCATTAATGAGGTTTGAAGAATATTCGAGGAGCCAGATCATTTTACGTTTATTTTCCTGGACTGCAATCCAGAGCATTGGGAGTCCAGATTTTATCCTACATAGGCCAACAGGTGATTGCCACATGGTGGACACAAATAACAAGTTGGCGTAAAAGTGGGATTTCCTCCAATTTAGGACCTTTGGGATACCAATTTTTCTCCCGTACTGGTGACCCAAGCATGCCAGATGCAGAGTTCCAGTGAAAAATTTGTATTTTAAGTGGGAAATTCAATCTAGGGCGGTTGGGATGCCAAATTTTCTCCTCATCCTGGCGACACGAGTCTGGAAGACGATGAACTACAGAGGCAAACTTGCGTTGTACGTACAGTGCGTTTTCCTACTATCTAGCGCGTTTAGAATGGGACAATTCCACGCAAAAGTGGACATGACCACCAAATTCTAAAAATTCTCCAGTATCAGTAAACTTGGTATCAGATTGAAGCTAAAAGTTTGAATTTTCCAATAAAAATAATTATTCCTAAAAAAATGCAAAATTTACTCTTTTTCATGCATAATTAATTAGCAGAAATCAAAGTGTCAATATTTTCACAAAATATGGCATAATAAAAAGCTTTCTGGCAACAACTGCAATGAGATTTTTGTTTTAATTCATACTCTGTCGTGGAGTTATTTTCATATATTTACCACATATGAAATCAAATTATGATTTCAGCAATGTCTTCCACACTAACGAGCAACTAATTAAAGTTGTCTCATTATGTCACGGCGTTACCCTAAATATGACAATTTTTAATTTTGTGTAAGATACACAAACTGGAGAGGAATATTTTTTATAATGCAAATCACACCCACCCAGGCCTACAACTTCCATGCACTAAAGTTATAATATCTCTCACTGTTAATTAATTATACCAATTAGAAATATGCCACGGCGTTACTTTTTTTGGTAACGCCGTGACCGGAATTTATTTACTGTATGGTGACTGACAATTATAGTCACTGTGGTTGCTAGTATTTAAGTAACAGCATCCTACTGTATGATAATGATTTTTTGTCAACTTTCTGGGCCCCTTCTATGATGGTACAAGCAGGAAATGCAACACTGGACCCTTTCTTTTGTTATGATAATCTGCCTATTATGCTCAGAAGCTATGATGGTCTGCTAGATTGTTTCAGTTAGCTCGGATGTGACTAGCAACAGTACTTCCTGTTTATATAGCATAAAGTCAATCCATGGTACAGTCCCTGTACACTGTTGAGCATGAAAAGTTTCTATAAAGAACTTGGATGGAAGAAAATCTGCAATTAGCATAGCAGCAGGACAATCAATCACACATACAATATAGTATACACCACCATTACAATCCAAAATGGTCAAGCAATCTAATACAGAGAAGCAGCATAAATACAGAGAAAGACTAAATTAGTATGCAATTGTTTCTTAAACTATCTAAATTACTCATATCTAGATGAATTACAAACATTCTGACTATCAACATCACTATTTCCCATGAGCTTATTAACTTAGTTTTTTTAATATGTGTTTCCCATATAGTAAGGCTTTGGTCACGGCGTTACCCATAGGCGGATCCAGGGGGGGGGGGGCAACTAGGGTCAACTGCCCCCCCCATGACCAGTCTAGCGCCCCTCAATACAAGAAAAATGCGCCCCCTGCGTCCTAAAAGTTAAGTAAAAACTGCCCGAAAAGTAAAAAAAAAAAAAAAAAAAAAAAGGTCCCCAGAATTTCGAACCGTATAGCTATATATAACTATGGCAATGGGAGTTGGTCTCCGAAATGTAGTCGGTCAAATTCAAGAGTATGCGGCCCCTGCATGATGTTGACGCCCCCCTTTTCAAACTGCCCCCCCCCCCCTTCAGCTAGGGGCTGGATCCGCCCTTGGCGTTACCAGACTTTTTTATATCTTATCATATCTTCCATAATCATAATTTTTTATTTTATATTTCACCATACTGTTGTAGATAACAGTCTACAAAAAGCATTTTATGCGAAGAAACTGTAAAAAGTCCTTTAATTTCACAGGGTTTTAACAATTTGTGAGTGGCCAGAAAATGCATGTCCTTTTCAGAGGCACGGCGTTACCACAATCATCAATATTCATATTTTCATACTTAGTGCACTTTTTCAAGAAAAATAATTTTCCAGATTAACTTTGTGATATTAGTAGTAGAATTGTAATAAAAGTTTGTTCCCAACATTAAAGGTCTCCCTCTTATTTACAGTTGAAATGTGAATTTTGCTTCCAAAGCGTCACGGCGTTGCCGTGGAATTGTCCAATGTCGAACTGTTACAAGACGACCCGTCAGGAACACCAGACTGAATCTATCGACGAGCAAATGGAAAGTTCCAGAGAATTCAACTTAAACGCAGCCTTACTAGAATTGTCTAGAAGTGAGAACTGTTTACGTAATGTCCCAATTATAGCAGCGACCTGGCAACACTTCTAAGAAACTGCAATTGTTTACAACTACTGTGCATACAAGGAACGTTCTCGTAATTGCTCGACTGTGTGCACTAGAAGTTTCTGTTAAATTCTGGAGAGTTCTCGATTAAAAGCCTAGCGTATAAAAGGCAGTTCAACAATTGTTGTGGGAGAGAGATATCAACGAGACCAGACACTGTCACACTGCTGAGAAGTTATTCTCTGACCGAATCACCTGAAGTCAGCCACTGACACTGCACACTTGTGATAAATTGCACTACGCTGTTTCTACACTGTGTATTGCGATCGTTATCATCCATCATCGCCTAGCCTTGTCATTATTCGCTCGTGGAACCAGTTCCTACGCTACAGCACGCTGCAGGTCTACTTCTGTACCATCGTCGAGGTGCATGCACTACCAGCCCTTGGACCAGACCAGAATAACATTAAGTAAAGGATTGTGAGTAAATCTAATTAATTATTGTAAATTTAAGTAAGATAAGGAGGTAAATAATCATTTAGTTGTTGAATTTTAATCTCGTTCTTCTGTGATCTTTCGCTGTTATTGGTTTGACTTGCGATCACAAGCCGTAACAGAATCTTCTCACCTCAGCCCCAACCTCGGTGGGACTAAGGTCGGTTATGATCCCCAGCGGCGCCACCGTTAAGAAACCACGACCCAAAATGGGAATCCCTAGCCAGCATCTCCACTACTTTTTGTGAAAAAAAAAACCGCTTTCGGAGCTCTTATATGTGAACTGTGCCTTCAAGAATGAGTTAATTTCTTCAAACCCAGGATTCGCCCCTGCTGGCTACTACAACAGTGATGAAGCATAGATTCAAGGGAATGCGACCAAGGATGAAAACACTTGATTATCCCTGACGTAGGTCAACATTTCTTTAAGATGGTGGAGGTCAAGGTTCCCGCCCCCACCTTGAATACGCCACTGCACTCGTAAAGTGGTGAAGCACCACCACCACCACCACCAGAAGCCTACCTTCACAAACACCCTTTTTCTGCGCCGCTACTGGTTTCGCCCACTTTTGCCGTGGTACTAATTAAATGACTTCATTCAAATCTGGGAAATAAGTTGACAGCAACATGTGATTTTTCCCAAGCAGATCTCTCTGTTTTGCTATCTACGCTTTATAGTTAAGAGTTAGATCTACGCTTTAGTGATATGCTATGTCGTGCATTTATCAAACCATACACAGGGCTTGATTAAGAACCTGCTGGACCTGTGGCTGATGAGTTTCTCTCAGAGGGCAATTAACATGTTAACACATTCAAATGACAACTTTTCTTGCTTATGACCTTGCAGCTGTGTAACGATAGACTTGAGCAAATTTTTGAAAACATATAGTGGGATAATGTGTACTCCCCTTGCCTACAGTAGGTATAGTGCATTTGTATTCATCGTTCCCCGACCTCACAACTAGCAAGGCTATTTCGAGACTAAATAGTTCCGAAAAGAATTTCAATGACTTTACAAAAGACAGAAAATAGTCGAAAATATTTTCATAATATTTCTTGGGGCCTATTTTTTTTCAGGGGGCACATTCCGGCCCACCTTAACTCCGGCCCTGACTAAACAGTTAACTCCTTCAAATAATACGGAATCAATGAACAACATTACAATAAAGATGACTAATGTTAAGAATCATTTCCAATTTTGAATTCGAAGCTGCAATAAAGACAAATTTTTTAAGGTAGAGGTAGAACCCTGTCCCTATTTTCCTCACGGCCGCTGTAATTTCGTAAAGCTACCGAATCGAAACTTTGTTCAGCGATGATCTTCGGGTGACTATGTGGAAGTGGTATTGAAATACATCCCCTCCAACGGGCTAGCTTACATCGGAGAACTAGAAGCCCGTAAAGCTTCTCTAGTATGTAGTCTCCATAGAAAATTTCACAACGGTATGTCTTTGTATTTATTTGGTTATTCTAGAGTTTTGAAGTTTTTACATTTTCTGACTGAATGTTCATATAATCAAAAGGCAGCTTAAAGGCAATAGGCAGTCCCCCCAAAATTTTCTTTGAAAAATCGGCAAATTCTTGCAAATCTCGTCTTATTGCTTTACAAGCACATCTGAAGATGTTTTGAACATAACTATTACAAACAATAGGTAAAGCAAGGAGAAATTCTCCTTGAATTTCACAATTTACCAACAAAACTATTGTCACATGATCAGAATGGGCCAATCATGAACTAGAGTGACAGGATACACTCACTCTGATTGGGGTGACTGCATACTGCCTTTAAAGAAAGAAGGTATCAGAGTTGTCAGTCTTCCATACAGTTCTAAAAGAAAAATTAAACGTTTTCAAGTGGCAGACACCGTGGTAAATCTTTGGACGGGAATGTGACTTTATGAGTTGTCCGATGCTCTTAGAATGAGCCAGGACCACTAAATAATTTTTAAAGGTATCTTGCGACGGACTTACCAGAGCTCGCCTCGTGTAAGCTAGAATTTGGTTAAAAAAGGTTGTTAAGGCAGTGTTATAGAAAACAAACTCTTAAGAAAGACCCCATCCCATCAAAAATGTACACACCCAATATAAACACTGCAGATCGACTGAAATACATGATGGTTACCCCAAATTCTTGATTAAAGCATTTCCTACCAGATCTCACTGATTTACTTTCCACGTTACAGTGATGTGCATAACTAAACATTCACTCATTCAGATAATACTGAGGCGAATGAATAAATACTTACAATGAATAAATACTTACAATCATTTTCATTTCCGGAAGCTGCAATATAAATATAAAGATTTATGTTTGAGGAAGCAACAGGGCCCTACTTTTCTTACGACTGTTGTAACTTTGTGGACCCACTGATAGGTTGGATGGTCTGGGAATGGTCTGGTGGTATGCACATGTATGATTCATCGGTTACCTTTGTGTATATTTAAAACGAATAAGCGAGGATATGTGGAGAAAATCCGTCGGGCAATTTTCTCTCATACTAATTATGCTTCTTGGCAAAACAGATCAGCCCCGCACAACCCCCCCCCCTCCAAAAGAAAATATCTGTTGGACCTATGGGTACATCTATACTTCAAGTGCTACGGTTTCTGAAAGCAGCGAAATGCAGCTTTACTTTGGGTGAACAGACATGTTCTGTAAAGTGTTTCTAAATCTGAACTGAATGTAAAGTAACACCATTTGTATACTCTTTAGTACAGGATCGGGTTACATTACTTGTTCCTGAATATGAAAGAGCGCCCCTAGTTGGGTAGACTTTCAAACGTTTAAATCGTACCAACCAATAGTGGTGTTGTGATGTGGGTTCACAGCAACAATTAATATGAACAGTTTTGTATAAATTACCGATCTGACTAGTTTGCTTGTCATTGCTTCACAGATCATCTCAGCTTCCTCACCGAACAAAGGAAACAAGAACTCTCCTTTTGCTGTACTCAGAACTTAAACGTAAGTTGAATCGCTCGTCTTTATCTTGCATGTTTCGGCTCAACAAGTTATAGTTATACTTTTTTACTGGTCTTCAGAAGTTAATCCATACTTCTGAATTAAATAATGTTGTTCAGTGGCGGATCCAGCGTGGTTAAGAGAGTTTAAACCCTCTTCAATAGCTGGAATGACATTTATGCAGTGTTTTTCTCAAAGGTTGGGCTTGATCTCTCCCTTTTGTCTAGCGTAAAAACCCTAAACCCCGCCCCTCCACTGTTCCTGTATCCGCTCTTTTTCGGCAATGTCTTACTTTTCAAAATTCCACTAACTTCTACACTGAATGTTAAATAAAAACCGTTCAGTTGTCACATAAATTTGTACGTATTTATGTAAGGAAAGGTAAACGTTTTTAAGTGGCAGACAGAGAAGTAAGTCTTTGTAAGGGAATGTGACTTTATGAATTGTCCCGATACTCTTCAGTAGAATGAGCCAGGACCACTAAACAATTTTAAAGGTATCTTGAGACGGACTTACCGGAGAGCGCCCCATGTAGGTTGGAATTTGATTAAAAAGGTTGTTAAAGCGCAGTGCTATAGAAAACAAGATCTCAAAAGAGATCCAATCTTCTCAAAAATGTACACACCCAGTTTAAACACTGGTAGTCGACTCATATACTACACAAGTGTACATGATGATTAGTCATTTGCTTTGGAATTACTGAATGACCTCTCCCAAACCAGAGCAATTATTTTTGTCAACGAGAAGTGATTAGAGCATCGCCCACCAGATCTCACTAATTTACTTTCCACGCTATAGTGATGTGCTAATGAGGTACATTATAGCGTAACTGCACATTCACTCATTCAGATTGTACGGAATGAACATATGCTAGCAATTATTCCATTTCCGGACTCGGAAGCTGCAATATAAATATAAAGATTTATGTTTGAGAAAGCACCAGGGCCCTATTTTTCTTACGACTGTTGTAACTTTGTAGACCGACCGATAGGTCGGACGGTCTGAGGTGGTCTGGGGATGGTCTGGTGGTATGCATATCCTTCATCGGGTTACCCTTGTGTATAATTAAAAACGAATGAAAGAAGATATCTCGAGAAAATCGGGCAATTTTCTCACATAATAAAGGCTTTCTTGGCAAAAACAGCTCAGTCCCGCACCCGCACCCACACCCACACCCACACCCACACCCAACTCCAGAAGAAAATTTCGCGTGCGCCTATGGGTACATGAATATAATTGAACTGCTACGGTTCCTGAAAGCAGCGAAAGGCGAGTTTACTGTGGGTGAAGCGACATATTCTTTAAAGTATTTCTAGATTAACTGAATGTAAACTTACACCATTTGTATCCACTCTTTAGTACAGATTGGTTACATCACTTGTTCCTGAATATGAAAGAGCGCCCCTAAGTGGGTAGAGTCTCAATCGTTAAAATACAGTAGTACCAACCAATAGTGTTGTGATGTGGGTTCACAGCAACAAATTGATAAGAACAGTTTTGTATAAATTACGGATATGAATAGTTGGCTTGTCATTGCTTCACAGATCATCTCAGCTTCCTTACCGATCAGAAGAAACAAGAACTCTTCGTTTGCTTCACTCAGAGCTTAAACGTAAGTTGAATCGATTGTCTTTATCTTGAATGTTTCGGCTTCACAACACTAAAATTTCATTCCTTTAAACCATTTTTAAAGAAAGATAAGAGTCGGAAATATTGTTTCACAATTGCACATTGTATTAATATAAGTTCGTTATTTACATGTGCATATCAGATATCTATGTAACTAGTCTCGTGTTATATTTAGGCAGAAATGTCATAGTTTCGTCATTCTTTAATTAAAAGTAATATTTGTTACCAATACGATTAACTTTGATAGGAACCGTTTATTTCAGATATACAGTTCGTGAATATAACCATTGTTTAAAAGGATTTGTACTGTTTTACCCGTCATCAGAAGTTAGTTCATCATACTTTTCAATTTAATAATGTTCAGTGGCGGATCAAGGGTGGTTTAGAGAGTTTAGACCCTCTTCAATAGAAGGAACGACATTTTGCCGTGTTTGTCTCAAAGGTTGGGCTTGATCTCTCCCTTTTGTCTAGAGTAAAGACCCTGAACCCGCCCTCCACTGTTCTTTCGGCTCTTGCTCTTGCTCTTTGGCCAATATCTTAATTTTTAAAATTTCACTAAATTCTACACTGAATGTAAAATAAAAACCGTTCAGTTGTCACAGAAATTGCTACGTAATTATACTGAAAATTGCCACCGTCCATCAGTCTGTATAAATGCACAGGAGTTCTAAAAGATAAATGCAATCAGTCTTCAGTGTTGAAAAACAGGAAGTTCTGTAAGTACTATCCTGAGTCATCAGTCTTGTGTTGACCATATCGAGAAAAGTCGACATGACAGTGATTTAATGGCAGATAATGTGACATCAGCAACGTATTCAATACTCTTTGTTGAAATACTTTGGTGGCCCCTGACTGATAGGAAAATTTCCGAAATTAACTGATTTACCTATATACAACCATCAGGCCCGTAGCCAGGCCGGGGCACGGGGCACGGGGAGGCCGTGCCCCCCCCCCCCCCCCGTGCAGACCACTGTGCCCCACCTTATGGAAAATCGATCGAAAATAAAATTTTAGTACCGTGTAAACGATGGCTGTGGTATAACACCAGGCGATTTTTGACTAAAAATGATCCCAAAAGTCGGTAAATAATGAATGTATTTTGCTTTCTGTAACATTTTTTTTATACAATTACAAAAATTTTGGCGCGCTACGCGCGCTTTCATCTTCAGTTACATATGGCTTTAACATCGGTTTCAGATATGTTGGCTTTATATAAAGGTAAAGGTTCCACAATTAGGCTATTGTTCTTTCGTGTAGGCGTGATTTCCGGAAAAACACAAAACTGAATCCAGGAGAAGTTCTATCCTCTTTCTCTTATGATCAGGAAGATTCTTAATTCAGACTCAACATCATGATAAACATATTTTGTAAGAAACGTAAGGCGTCTCAATGTCCAGGGATGGTGGAAGGTCGCCCCGCGACCAGTCGCCCGGCGTCTTGGTTTTGCTCTTAAAGAAAGACACACATCACCCCATATACAT
The DNA here is from genome assembly GCA_029531755.1 of Holothuria leucospilota. NCBI lineage: Eukaryota > Metazoa > Echinodermata > Holothuroidea > Aspidochirotida > Holothuriidae > Holothuria > Holothuria leucospilota. Next base: position 23,116,919 of record CM055976.1, on the reverse strand, counting down.
TTTGGTTGAGAGAAAGCAAAATTCCCAATTCGTCAGTGGTGAATGCTCTTTGATTGACATCAAAGTCAAAAGATGCAGAGTAGCTCACATTACACAGCATGTGCAAAGAATGCTGTGATTACATATTATGGCCTTGTATGCCCATCAGGATATGACCTTCAGCAATAAACTAGGTTTGTGTCTGCACAAGGGTGTCTGCACAAGAAGGGGATCAATACAGTTTTGGAAGGAGTAACTTAGTCGGGAGAACTGGAACTGTCTAGGACGAGAAGGGCAGATTCTTCCGTAGAAACCCAAAGTGTCAAATTTTCCTTAATAAGACCAAATATTTTTAATTTTTCGTCAACAGAATCCCAAATTTTTCGTCGCGCGCCAAAAATTTCGCGTTGGTCCCGTTGTCGGGTTTATCTTTTCACCAGCTTTTGCTGAGTCTGTATGCAGGTTTAACCGTGGTAGCAATTTTCCTGCAAAATTTCGGCGCGCTTCTCGCGCAATTCTTACAAGCGAAATTATATCGCATATGAACATTATTAGCATATAAATTCCAGTGAAACTATTCTAGCCAAATCTAGGTGATGGCTCAAACTTAGATGCTGGGTATCAAGGCGTTTTCATATAGTAATCTAGTATTTTGAGTAACATTCGTAACGCGATGACTATATGGTTTGAAGCTAAATTTAATCGTACCCATATTTATTCCAAAATTTATTTTTTTTCTGTTCATGCAAAATTTCGTTCAAAGTAGAAATACGATAATGACCATCTGAATTGTGAACTGTGAAGAGATTGGTATGCTCTCACTGTCATTCAAAGTCCTGCTCAAAGCTCCATGTTAGTGTTCCCATTTTGCTATTTCCTCAGACATTTGGGGAATTTCCTTATGGGTCCTAACAAAATCATACTGGACCACACCAAGACTGCCTAATGGCAGTTCCTGGTCCCCTCGCCGTTCGCAAAGTAGTTAACTCTTCATCTGCGCTTGCGAAGCTGAAGAAGCATCATCGTGATCACAGTCTTGTTCCCTTCACTTGTGGAGACTTTCCACGTCTTTGTATTGCAAAAGGAGGCGAAAATGTCCATCACAAGAGTGAAATTTTCGCGCGCTTCGCGCGTATGTGCACACGTAAAACCGATACCTTTAAGCTGTCTGTTGTAAGCTTGAGCTATCATCCCCTGTAGTTCCCGCAAACTGTAATCATATGGTGTCTCTACTGTTTACAAACATAACTATCTTCGGTGCCCCCCTATGAGGTGCCGGTGCCCCCTTATGTAAGAATACCTGGCTACGGGCCTGCTTCGATAAGTCAAATTTTGGGACTAGAAAGTCTGGGTTGTTGAAAGTCTTGAACTTCAGGTGTGCCCAACACAACGCATGCATCTAAGATCGAGACAAATTTTTCGTTCTTATTTGAATTTTGATTGGCCATAACCCTTCATTTTCGAATCTCAAGGTTTTTCGTATTCTCATTGTCACCCCTCAAAAATAATTTAAAGGATTTTGATGCTCAAATGACTTCTTAAAACGTACGTGGGGAATCTTTGATAAGAATAAATTATATCAAAACAATGGGTAGAGACTGTCTAATATATTAAAAAAAATATTCGATTTGCAGCTTAGCGCATGCGGGGCAGCCTGAATATTTTTAAGTTGACCCAATCGAGAGTGGGAATTTTTAATTATGACCAATCATGAAGAAGCTATTCTCTTGCACGTCCGAATCGGCTGCGAATTTTTTTTTCGGCACTTTGAAAAAGATATGACCAGCGATCAATATCACTGGAGTTGCAGAAGGCGAGTCGAGTAGCGCCAGTTCCACCAGTCTGCAGCCGGGAGGATCCGGCCGGGGAGCTGGCAGAAAGATTGTTCGATATAGCAGCGAGGCACGGTTGCCATTTTGGCGTTTTAAACGCCAAAATAGGAAAAATTGGCGTTTTTTTACCTTTGTTGGCCGATAAAAATTGAAAGTGCACGCCAAACGGCATTTTGGCGGTTATTTTTTGGCGTTTTGGGGGGCTTAATGGAAATTAAAATAAAACACCTTTTTTTTACCAAATTTCAAGAAAAACACTTCTTTATCCCCCGATTTTAATAGTCACCCGAGTGGGACGTAACGGGTTTACAATTTACGCCCCATTTGTAGTAATAATAGATTGAGTATGTAATTATATATTTCGTATTGAAAACTTTGAAAACGTTGAAAATCTGGCAACCCTGCAGCGAGGTATTTTTACGCGGGCGATGTTCATCAGGAAACGTGAATCGTTCTAGGCTATAGCGCTTGATTTTGAGAGAACAAATCGGCATGCTGAGTGTATGAAATCGCCAAAACTTACGACACTGAGTTTTGGAGGGTAGGGGACTTTTCTTCCACCGTCAATGTAAAATGAATGAATTCACGTCCATTCATAAAATAACACCGTAGTATGTTTAAGTAGGCCGTCAGTGCAGTTGCGCCTGGTCAGATTAGGGTATTTACGGCGGCTCTACAGAAATGAAGGATCAACGTGTTCAATTCGTTGCTACAATATCGTTCATATGGTAACCAAGACATTGTACTTAGGTTTCTGTATTTTGCTCTAGTGGGTGTAGAGAGTTGCCACGGGACTCATGGGAGTACTTAAGCGGTTGCGATTTACGTATCCTAATCGACTTTTTTGCTTATTCAAAAATGCAGAATGCATCTCACTGTGAACCCACCGTAGAGAAAAATCGGGTTCAACTCGAAAAGTGCGTCAGTCTGGACAATAAAAGACACTCGCCGACTAAGTTTAAGTTTCTTTTAAGATTCTGATCACGTAAGTTTTATTTCTGTATTTAATTCAGAAGGGTCATTTGACGGAATTTTAGTAATATTATCTATCACTACGTTCTGCAGTTTGTAACATCTATTATGCAAAATTCCAGTCTGCAGTCTGCAAAATAGTACATCCGGTTTCCAGGGTTCCTTTATGGAACGCCAAAAGTTACATGTGCATACATAGACTACAACACAGCACGGCTCTCCCTTAAATTTGTAGCTTTCCCGGTGTGAATACCTTGACAAAAAAAAAACTTCTCCGAGCCAAGTACAATTACAATCAACATCAATGAATGACTGCACGGCATTTGAGCGGTCTGTCAGTTGCTACCATGTAGAACAACACGCTGGACTCTTTCTAAGAGCAGGGGTCGAAATTTAATTTTTTTTTTTTTTTTTTTTTTTTTTTTTGCTGCTGTTCCACGGAACAGTGCTTTTTCTAAAACTACTGTTCCGGATCAGATTTTACTGTTCCGGAGCACAGTACCTCACGATATGTACAGTCCGTGCACACGTGCAAACTGCAAAGGTGCAAACTGCTGTCTACTGTGTTCAATGCTATGACTGCACGACTTGACCGTAACGTGGGGAGGGTGAATTTTCTCCTGCAGCGGGGATTAGCCAGTGGGATATCCTGATTTTCTTTTGGTTCTTATTTTTTAAGCACAAATTTATCACCAGTAATCTTGCATTGTCCCGAGACCTAGCATTGCAGTGTCCCAAAACCTTCTGTAGGGTGAAATACACTCAAAATTGATACAGAAGGCACAGCAAGCAAGGCAAGTGGGATTTGAGTGAGAGCAAAAAAGTTCCACGGTAAAGGAATATTTTTGCCTGATTCATCCTTTGCATTGCGGTTTATTGCTATAGCAAAGCAATGCGTGGGTTCTCCAACATATGAGTGCATATACTGTTGTTATTTTCTAGCAGCAAATTGACGTGAAATCGTTCTAGTCGTATCCTTCGCCATAACCTTGATTCAAGTATCATTCCACACAGTAAGTCAATGGGAAGATCTTGCGAGGAAAACAAACACTTAGGACCCATTGACTTTGGTTGCGAGATATCAGCAGTCAGAATTGCTTTTAGTCATATGAAGTTTCGGTGCTTAGTTGCTAGCTTGGAGGGAATATTAATACAAAACCCCCTTAAAACACAATAAAGTGGAGGGAATATCAATGAATAGTTAAGAGGTCATTTGGAACATACCACGCAAGACAAGGGGTGATGCAAGATGACCTTCGCTTGCAGGGTAATAAATGACATACTGCACTAAAAGTTCTTATGCGTTTGGTAGTAAAACTTCAGTATGTGCGTTTACACAGCACTGTACCATGCAGCATAGAGAATAACATGCGCAAGTGTAACCGACTTTAATTGATAACGGTGGAAAGAGATTGCATTTCATTCACGGCGTCATTACTTTATCAGAGATTAGCATGTGCGTATATATATATGCACTTTGCAGTCTTTGCTTCTTGTGGAAAAACACTGTTCCACGGAACAGTGGCTTTTGAAAAGTTACTGTTCCGGCACTAAAAGCACTGTTCTCGGAACAGCGGAACAGTGGGAATTTCGACCCCTGAAGAGAACAATAGAGCACTGGGTTAGGGTTACGTATGGGTTTTGGAACTATATGGAAGTTCACTCGTGCAAAAGTCAACTAACGCAACCATGGAGGAAAAACACACACGGACGCTAGGTCATGTACTAAAGCAATGTGGTGCGTGGCGCAGTTAAGTGTTCTCGAGAACAACCAGCGCCATGGGCGTCAATCCTGGGGGGACGGGGGGACAAGTCCCCCCACATTTCGATGGGTGGGGGACACAATATCAAATGTCCCCCTCCCCCCACATATGCGTAAAAGAGTAGTGTCGTGGCTCTATTTGACTGGCTTTTGAGTGGCATGTAGGTTTGTTGGGCAATTGTTAAGTGTCTCGATGCAGATTCTGAATGTGGATTTCGTCAGGGAAATCTTATTTAATGACAAAATTTCTGCGCGCTTCGCACGCATGCGTCACGGTTTGCACTCCGTCTTATGACCATTAAAACGGTAATTATACATGGACCTATTCTGATCACAACACTTTCCGAAAACAGACATACATCTCCAAACATCTGTAGGGCCTCGCATCAACATTGGATCATTCAATCAGTGGCGTATGCAGAGGAGAGGGCCTTTCGGCCATGCCCACCCTCACTGATTCCGATTTGTTTTAAGTTCCTAAAAACATGTAATTTTTTTAACACAAATTTTACTTCAAAAGATAGCATATTTGGCACCAGATTGCATGTAAAGACACCGAATTTTTCAAAATTTTTCAAAGGGGAGGAGGATACCCCATTGGGCCATGCCCCCCTCACTGATGCCTATTTTTTTAGTTCCTAAAAATACGTAAATGTTATAACACAAATTTTACTTCAAAAGGTAGCATATTTGGCACCAGATTGCATGTAAGGACACCAAATTTTTCAAAATTTTTCAAAGGGGAGGAGGACACCCCATTGGGCCATGCCCCCTTCACTGATGCCTATTTTTTAGTACCTAAAAATACGTAAATGTTATAACACCAAGTTTACTTCAAAGGTAACATATGTGGCACCAGATTGCATGAAAGGACACCAAATTTTTCAAAAAATTTCAAACGGGAGGGGGACACCCCTCCCCTTAGACCCCTCCCCCAGGCCAGCGGTCACACACCATACTGCATGCCCCCCCCCCCTTGAGAGAAATCCTGGGTGCGCCACTGCATTTATTCCAATTTGTAACATGGTATGGAAGGTTGAAAGTACGTTGTTGCGGTTAAACACTTTTCAAAAATGTTTACCGAGCGCTTCGCCGAAGCCATTATCGGTGTATAGATGGTGATTGTTAATACACTTACGACTACAAAGCATTCTGAAAACGCCCTTGCTCTTCTTCACACCTTTGCTATACTACGATCAGCTCCAAAAATATCCCAAAAATAGCACCATTTTGCATCTAAGCAACCTTAAATTAACAAAAATTTCTCAAAGGGGAGGGCTACGCCCCCTCCCCTTAGACCCCTCCCCCAGGATGACAATTTTATTTAGTGATAAAGGAAGGATCCCCACTGCTGTATACAAACGCAGGGTGCATAAAAAAGGTGCAATTTACGCGCCTCCACTGCAGTTAGTAAAAACATCCAGCCAGTCGGAAAAAATAGAATTCACTAAATTATGGACATTTTCCAGCAATGTAGGATCAGCTCCAAAAATATCCCAAAGGTAGCACCGTTTGTACCTAAGCAGCCTTAAATTAACAAAAATTTCTCAAAGGGGAGGGGGAGCCCTCCCCTTAGACCCCTCCCCCAGGATGACACATTTATGTAGTGACAAAGGAAGGATCCCTTCTGCTGTATACAAAACGCAGAGTACATAACAAAGTGCAATTTAAACGCCTCCACTCAGTTGGAAAAAACATCCAGCCGGTCGGAATTTGGTACCTTCACACCCCAAAATATATCACCCTTGCAACGGGCCTGGTCGTGTCCATGATCTTCAACGATGATCCACGCTGCGAAGCGTTGTTTCAGCTATTTTGGGACATGATGAAAAAAAAAAACATCTTGAAGTAATTCCGTGGACTCCGTGTATTTCACCTGGCAGATCATCTATGATGGTCATGTTAACTTTGAAATGATAATTCTTATTAGAATAGGACAACGTCAGTCATCATAAGGGGGGGGGGGGGAGGAAAGGGCCTATAGGAAGACGCCCCCTCTTCAAAACCAAAGGGACTGGTTTGTGGTCATGTATGTCCCCGTCCCCCCTCCCCCCCCCCCACATTTGAATACGGATTGACGCCCCTGACTAACGCGTCCACTGAATTTGACCTTTTCACCTTTGGTGCAAGCTCCCTTTAGAGACGTCGTAACATAGAGGTGTAACCAAGTATTCAAGTTATCTTACTTGTTGTCATTGCAGATCGTGTTCGAGCGACAATCGTCCCCTTCCTTACGTAGGTCTGGAGTTGAAGGTTTGTGGAATTCTACCATTTTACGAAAAGTTGGAGAGCTTGCAAGGATTCATCAAAATGGGAGACAACGATGAACTTAAAAAAGCTAGGCGATCTTGCGGAAAGATCGGAGGTAATACGAACACACTGCTCAAAAATTTGGAAGAACTCATGAAAAATCCTGGTGACGAATATGAAACAGTACGCAATAAATATGATGAGTTGAAAACATCATTCGAGAAATATGAAAACTCAGCTCAAGATGTAATGGACAAATCAGTTACAGAAAAAGATAAACAACACAACACCATTACCGATTTTAAGGAAAGAAAAGAAAGGATGGCGAGCCTGACTAATCAGGTTAGACAGTAACTGAGTGGAACTGAATGGGCTCTACCCGATGAGACCCAGTGTGACGGGGCATCAGCTGCAGCAGGTTCAGCCACAGGAAGTCAACAATCTAACACCACTTCAGATATTTCTGTTCTTGTTGCATACAGTGGGCAAACAGTGACGAGAGATCGAGAAGCATACGTAAAGGAGCAGCTTGCCATCCGGAAAAGGGAGCAACTGAAAGAAAGGCAAAAGCTAGAAGAACAACAAGCAGAGTTGGCCCTTAAATTAGCTCAGATGAAATTGAATCAAGCAACAGAACTCGTCGAGCTTGAAGTTCAATTGTGGCAAAACAAATGAACTATGAATGTCTCTTCATGATAAAATTGTGCAACATAATAATTGACTTCTGATCTGAGGTGGGGCTAGTGCCTGACAGTGTAATTTATGCTCCATAGCATGACATAGACGTTGATGTTGTCATGATAATGCTGTCAATCATAATAGCAAGGGCAAAAGGTATCTAAAAAATGGGGTCAAATTTCAGTGCAACCATTTGTAATGTTTATTTCAAGTCATTCGTACTCCTGAAATTTCGCAAACGATATAGGATGCAGTAATAAGGGATTACGATTCAGACATGACACGATTAGTTCAATTGTTAACGTTGTCAATAGGTATATGCCATGACAAAAACTGGTTTTGAGTTTGACAGTAATCCCGCATACCGATCCCTTATTGTTCTTATAGGTGTACACTTGAAATAAAGCTGTTAACCATTCAGCTCACACAGCTAGGTATCGTAAACGCTAGACAGGCTCTTGCCAATGAAGGGTATTACATCGTGGAAGACCTTTCTAAGATTGATTTGGCGGAAAAACGCCGACACGGCAGGTTTCAGAACTGTTCCAGCAAGGAGTTAGATTAAGATTTTCCGGGGGTTTATGGAGGGACGGACGTGGAAAACCGTATGCTTTTACTTGAGGAAATGAATTTCATCTGGATCCTATCTCTTGAGTTCATCGAAGGGTAACCAGACTATCTTTGTTTTTTTGTTATATGCCCTATTTGCAACCTCCTCAAACATTGTTCCCTCTATTCGGCATTTTTTTTCTTCAATGCCGGATTTTCATGCGAACACCATCTTCATCTGGTTTTACGTGAAGATGGATAGTTATCTGCATGGATTGGACTCATTCTTTTTCTTTCTTTTTTCGATCCTCCTTTGTTTACATTATGTATTTCATATTGCTCAAATTTATCAAGATTTGCATATTGCGTGTATTCGCTATGTACGTAACCTTTAGCTCCCTTGTCATTGTTATTCTGTATCACACTATTCAAATGTTTCTATGGCTACCGCCTTGAAGTTCTTAAGTTTCAATGCAAGGGGGTTACGACAATCGAAGAAACGAAGACAACTATTTGCATTCATTCATAGGCGTAACCCAGATATTTCTATTATCCAAGAGTCTCACAGTTGTATTAATGATGAAAGTTATTGGCAGCATGAATGGGGAGGGAAAGTTCTTTTCTCCCATGGTTCAAACACAAGTAGGGGGGTCTGTATACTTATCAAACCTAATTTAGACTTTGAGGTAGTAAAATTGGACGTCAGTCCCTTTAGAAGATTTATTATAGTTGACATTAAAATTAATGATTGTATTTCCACAATTGTAGGGATTTATGCTCCAAATATTGATAATCCTGATTTTTTCTGTGATATATCTAGTCGCCTTAATAATTTTATGGGCGACACCATCATAGTTGGGGGAAATTTGAATTTTGTGTTCAACCTAGACCTCGATAAAAAGGGAGGTAATCGCCGTACAAATATTAAGGCACGTGACAAATGTCTAGATTTAATGGGTGCTTATGATTTGGTTGATGTGTGGAGGGATAAAAACCCCTGTGTAAAGAACTTCACCTGGAGTTCCAACATAACTCCTGGCATTCATTGTAGACTCGACTACTTTCTTCTTTCGAGACATGCACAATCTTTTGTTACAAACATTGAGTTCGTTCCTGGTTTACAGTCAGATCATTCTTTTGTATTGATGTCTTTTTCCATTGGCAATTCAAGAAGAGGAAGGGGCTACTGGAAACTAAATAATTCACTTTTATATGATTCTAATTATGTTGATGGTGTAAAAGATTTGCTTCACAATGAACTTTCTTGCAATAATTTTGACAATCCTGCCTTACTTTGGGAGTATTTAAAATACAAAATCCGTACTTTTAGTATACACTATTCAAAGCATAAGGCAAAGGAACGTCGTTAAAAAGAAAATCAACTCATTGCAAGGATTGACCTGCTCGAACAGAAGTTATATATTAGTGAATCGCCAGAGTTACGATCTCAGTTAAAAGAGGCACAGAATGAGTTAATGTACCTTTATGATTATAAACTCCAGGGAACCTTTTTAAGGTCAAGAGCTAGATGGATAGAGGAGGGGGAAAAGAACTCTAAGTATTTTTTAAATTTAGAGAGAAGAAATAAAGCACTTAATTTTATCTCTAAGCTCACCAATGATCGGGGTATTATTTTAACTGATGAAAACGAATTACTTGAGCATATCAAAGATTATTATCAATCCCTTTACACGGCTGGCACTTGTTCCCCAGAAAGTTTTTTCGAGGATCTTCCAGAAATTAATGTTGATAATGATGTTATGGCGGCGTGTGAAGGAGAATTTACAGTTAATGAATGTTTTCAATCATTGTCATCTATGAAAAATGATAAATCCCCTGGATGCGATGGACTTTCCGTTAACTTTTATAAAGTTTTTTGGCCAGTAATAGGTGACCTGGTTGTAGATTCTTTAAATTATGGTTATTCGTATGGTCAGTTGACTTGTGAACAAAGTAGAGGAGTCATTACTTTAATTCCGAAACCGAATAAGGACCGTACTTTTATTTCTAACTACAGGCCCATAACGCTTTTAAATACAGATTATAAAATTGGATCTAAAGCCATTGTCGCACGTTTAAAACCTGTCTTGCAGAATTGTATAGGACCGCAACAGACTGGCTTCCTTAAAGGTCGTTTTATAGGGGAAAATATTAGGTATGTTCTTCATGTAATCGACTATGCTTTGGACGAAGGGCTCCCTGGTTTTATTTTTAGTGTTGATTTTGAAAAAGCGTTTGATAAGCTTGAGTGGGATTTTTTACATGAATGTCTCCGTTATTTTCAATTTGGTGAGAGCATTCAGAATTGGGTAAAAGTGTTTTATAAAGGTAGTAGTACATGTATATTAAACAATGGTAATTCATCAGGCTATTTTTCTTTGCAGCGTGGAGTAAGACAGGGATGTCCACTGAGTCCCTATCTCTTTATATTAGCAGCTGAAACTTTAGCTCTAAAAGTTTTACATAATGATCTTATCAAAGGTATTTCCATTAACAGCAAAGAAGTGAAGATTTTGCAATACGCAGATGACACTAATTTCTTTTCTAGATGGTTCAGATCAATCGCTTAATGAGGTCTTTCGTATTCTTAATTTGTTAAAAGACTCTTCAGGTCTTGTAATTAATTTAAACAAATGTAATTTGTTTCCTTTAGGCCCATTTGTTTCACATCTACCTAATTTTGTTAATGATATTGGTGTTAATGTTACTTCTGGGCCGATTCAGATGCTCGGTATTGCTTTTACTTCAAACAGGAGTGATCTTTTTCGCCTCAATTATGTTCCAAACTATCAAGGCTAAAAGCAAATTTAAGACTTTGGGCATCAAGAGATTTAACGCCAATTGGTAGAAATATTATTGTAAAAAGTTTTGCATCTATTTCTTGTTCTTCCAGATCCCCCCAAAAAGTTTATCAAAGAATTAGAAAGCGTTATTTTTGATTTTATTTGGGGTGGGAACCCTGATAAGGTCAAACGCTCGGTAATAGTTAACACAGTAAGGGATGGAGGGCTGAAAGTTACCCATATACCGACTTTTATGAAAAGCTTAAAGTGTACCTGAGTTAAAAGGTACTGTATTAATAAAGACAATCCATGGAAAACTTTTTTGATATCTCTTTGCAATCTGTCGGGAAAAAATTTTTCTTTCAATGTAACTGTAGGAACAGCGATGCCCCAAATATTCAGAATACTTTTGTTAAAGAGGTCGTTGATGCATGGTGTGTATTGTCTTTCTGCTCTCCGACGGAGAACTTTGATAATCAAATTATTTGGAATAATTCTTTTATTCGGATTAATAATAAGCCTATTATGTACTATGATTTATTTCAAAAAAAAATGTTCTGCATGTAAGAGATTTATTTGATGAAAGGGGTGCACCTTTAGCATATCGTGATTTTATGACTCGTGTTCACATTAAGAGATTCCCCTTTTCATCGTATTTTGGTATAATGATTAATAGTATTCCACGAGGGTGGAGACCAAGAAGGTGGGTTGGGGATACGGTTGTGAACATTAATTCTTGGTTTGAAATGGTTATGGATGCTCCCTCTACTTCCCAGTTCATGTATAATTATTCTATTCAAACTTTTTCTGGTCGCCCAACTGCATTGTATAAGTGGGGTCAGAACTTTAGCCACCTCACTGATTTAGATTGGCAGCATTTTTTTGAAATGCCACGTGTTAACACGAACGAAACAAAACTACACTATCTACAGTTTAGATTTATTCATAGAATTATAGCCACTAATAAGCTGGGCCATGCTATGGCGAAGAAAGAAAGTGACAAATGTTCTTTTTGTCACACTGAAAGTGAAAGCCTTGAGCATTTATTTTGGGATTGTAATATGGTTTCAAGTTTTATTTTAGATGTAGAAAGGTCGATTCTCAAAAAGCAATTTTTCTTTTCCAAACAGGATATATTGTTTGGTTTTAATCAAGGGAAAAAGCACCCCTTTAACTTTTTAATTTTGCATATGAAAAACTATATTTATCAAAGCAAGTGTAAGGGGGTAGAACTTTCAGTTCAAGAGTTTTTGTACAAGTTTAAGTTTGTAATTAATGTGGAAAGATTTAGGGTGAAAAGAAAACCAATTCGATCGAAAAAGCAGATTACTCTGATTTATGTGACGTGTTCTATGATTATATCGACTCGTAGTGGTAATGTTTGGAAGTCTATGTACTAAATTCAATGATTTAACGCCTTCTTTGTACTTGTTCTTAAGTTTTTCTTGAAAATCATGTGAGCTACCAGAAATACTTTATATGCCAATGTTTATATGAGCATTTCATGAATAAAAAGGAGGAAAAAAAAAGGTATCGTAACCAGGATCGTAGCCAGCGGGGGGAGGGCAGGGGGAAACTGTCCCCCTCCCAAGATCTTCCAATCGAAAATGAAAGTTGTCCTACTTAAGAAAAAATACTGAAATGGTGAAAAATTCACTGTCTAAATTATGATTTCAAGGACCACAAAACGTAGAAACTTGCATATAAGGGCTCCTTTTTTTCCCCAAATTTTCCCGGATCCCCGCCGTGCATACGTTCTTATATTAGTTTCTTTCCTGACATATAAACCCTGTTCCTCCTACAATTTGAGGCACCCTTTTCTACCATACTGGCGTCTAAAATTGTTTGGACACCCTATTTGAGCACCAGTCAATTTATTGAATCCTTAGAGAAGGCCTACATGAGTCAACTATATGGTGAGAGATAGCGATTTGAGTCTTGACTTGCTACAGTCCCTCTGATTTCCCGTGAGGGCTGGTAGACGCTGAATCTCAGTGACAGATTTGTGAATATCACTAGAAATGTCATCCTGAAGGTCCAGATTTGGCATTGTCAATAATTGCTCAGCACAATCATATGGACTCGTACCCACAATGACTCTAACCCAGCACTCTGGTTATTGTGTCTACGGCTTCTACCGAATCAATAACTCTAGGCGGTGCTATGTCATCTTGCCTCGGTTCAGGCAGGCGCGAAAGAGCATCTGCATTCAAATGCTTTTTCCCTTCCTTTTAACTATTTCCCAATCTAAAGGATCTAATTCAGCCATCCATCTAGCCCTTCGACCAGTACCATCATTATCTAAGGACAAAGTCCTGAGACTTCTCAAAGGTTTGTGGTCTGTTACAATCTGAAAATGATTAGTGCACAGGTAATGCTTGACATGTCTAATGGACCATACGATAGCCCATACTTCACGATCAAAAGTAGACCTCTCTGCTGACACTGAGTTAAGGTGCTACTAGCATAGGCTATTACTCTTTCCTTTCCATCCTGCATTTGTGCCAGGACTGAACCTACAGCAGATTGAGAAGCATCAGTATAGAGTTTGAACTCCAAGTCACAATTAGGAAATGCCACTACAGCGATTTTATGCGATTTAGATCGTTTGGGATGAGGGATGGTGCCATGTGAGGAATAGGGGCAGTAGAGCTGGCACGGGAGGTATAGGGGTGCATGGCTCTTGTGATTTTCGAAAATTTTCGATTTTTGCAAATGAACCCAAGGGCGTTTAAACCATACATTTCTGTAGGAGGAAGGATGAGGTGTGTTTCAACTGAGTGATGGATCTATTTTAATCATTTTCCATCACAAATCCTTCTAAAACTATCAAAATTTCCGGCTCTCCGCACACATTAACCTTCAAGTTCTGTTCTTTAAATACCTTTCCAAACGTATTTGTTCAAAGGCGCGTTTAAGGCTTTTAGAACAATTCCTATGCAAATTTCGGCGCGCTTCGCCCGCAGTTGCCAAAGTTTACACTGCTATTATTAGGACGATAATGCACGTAATTATTCTGGCTAGAACTATTTCCCGAAAATTTCAAGTTCAACCTCAGTCTATCATCAAAACGCTATTTTGTGGTATGCTTGCGTTATGGGCAACATTGGTGGCGCGATGTTCATGATTTAAAGTATACTACTCATTGCACAAGCTTGTTCAAAGGTCATTTAGTTGATTAGTAGATTCAGCTCCGATCCTGCTACGCAGTTCAATAGACTTAGAACCATGTAAAGGCTTCCAAAACGTTCTAGAGACCCTTTGGTGATTGCAGAAGGAACTGATTTCGCGTAGTTTGAGATTGCATTGTTCGAAAAAAAAAGTTCCAGAATTTCTTATGAACTTAGAAAATAATCGAAGGTTTAACAAGCCTTATAAAAAGGTATTCAGTGAAAGAACATATCTGAGAAATAGATTCATTTCATATGTACACCAACTTGACAAGAGAGACTTTGTAAATGAACGTAGCTTAGAGAGATTCTGCTCAACCGAGAATTCCTGAAAAGCCTCGGCGAATACATGCCAGACTCGAACTTACACTGTTTGAGAGAGGGATCGCCCACGAATTCATTCACTGAATCTAGAGCGTTGTTTCAACTACCGGCGCTCCATAACACCACCCATTAACCAGAGTCGCGAAAAGCCTACAGTTACAATGATGTAATTGCTATCGTCCAGCTAAGACTAGAGATAAGTACACAGAGTAAGTACTGTAGCGTTAAAGCTTTAAATTAGTACATTTTGTAGGATTTAAGAAAAAGGGGTAAAATAACAATCTCTTTAGACTTAACGTCTCATTTTTCTGCATTTTTTCGCTGTTGCTGGTTTGTGTGCTATACCGAGCCGTAATACTCTACACTACTTTGTTATACTTTTACTCCCCTCTTGATCATTCCTCATTGGAAGTTGTACATTTGAATTCTTGTTCAAAATAAGTGAAACCCCTATTTTGTGAGTGCTCTCCTCAAGTGACATTTGGATGTCATATTAAAGCATCATACTAACGTCCCCAGTACCCCAGAACTTCCAGGAGGCCTTGTGCCGTTCTCATGATATCACCATTGGAGGTGTGCCATACCACTGCCAAAAATACCACTTAAAATCAGTCCAAATCTTTGTCAAAGATAGCACCATTTTGCAGCTAAGTCACCTTACCTAAACAAAAATTTCTCAAAGGGAGGAACTTCAACCCATCCACTTCGACACTTTACCCTTCTTTACACCCAACAAAAATAAGAACAATTTTTCAACATATAATCAATTCAAAACTTTGCCAAAGATTGCATCCTTTTTCATCTAAGCCAGTTTTAACAAACTTTTCTCAAACAAACCCCCTCCCCCTTAGACCCCTCCGCCAGGACGGCACATCCGCACTAGATGACAAGGGAAGGGTCAAACCCCATGTGTAAAATATCGTAGATACTATCACACATACTTACCACCAACTTTCTGAGTTTATCGGGGACGAAATTATCACATCATCTCCTGTGATGCCCCCTGCCACCTAATCCCTGCTGCGACACTGGACAGGGAGTTATGTCAAAGCCTCGTAAAGGAAGAAGATTATAATTTTGTCGAGAAAGTTTAGTGAATGTGATAAAGTATGTTATACGCGACGGACGGTTTACCTTTTTTGCTTTCAAGGAGGGCGGATTCTTCCATAGAACCCTAAAACATTTAGGGCCCGCTTCGAGCGCTTTTGAGATTCGCTGTTCCGTTTCTTCAAGAGGTCCGTTCCGTATGGCTAAGCAGTGCAAAACCCCTTTTACAAAATAAACTATATGTAGTTTACGATGTTTTCTGTAAAGAAAGGGAATTTAACCCCCAACCGAGTAGTTGTTCGTACAGTACGGTAAGCGGTGACGGCGGGTTTGACTACCATCAGGCAGGAGGCTAACGAGGGTCCCGACCAAGTATGTTATCACCGACCCTGACAGTACCCGGCGGAGCGGACTAAGTTTTTTTCCTTCAGCTCATCGCTGCGAAAAAAAAAAAACCATGGGGGGCAGCTTAAGGGGGGTGGCAGGCTGGCAGCCACAGAGGCGCTACGCAGGCTACCCTGACAGCCGATGTATTTTACTCTGAATGTGAACCGATAGCGTTTTGGATACCAAACTTCATAACTATAGTGACAAAATTGTGTTTTTTTTCTGACTGAGAACCCAAGTCCCTAACCGTAGTAAGGCCGATTTTGACATTGTTCCTGTATGTACAACATGAATAGTTTTCCAATGAAAATTGCAGTATCCGCCGCTGCTAATGTGATTTCATCCAGTTGCTTTTTAAGTGGTTTGCAAACAGTAGTGGCTTACAGGGGCAGTTCCACTAAATATTTCCCCTCTCCGCTTTCCCTCAACTAAATCTGATATTTGAAAATATAGGCTAATCCTTTGTAAAAGAAAAAGCTTCCCATGCAATGCATTTAGACTCTGTACTTCTGAACTGTCTTGAAAATGCAATACTTTTTGTCGACGCGCATCCGTCACTGCTACTTGGCATAATTAGGCCCTCTTCCTAATAAACAGCCTAATAAACAGATTGAGTGATATTACTGTTCCCAAGCCACACACAACTCCTACAATCATTCGTTCTCCCCCATCACAGTTTCCAGAATCAGAAACTCAACCGGCTGTTAGTCCGAGTAAAGAAATTGTAAGCAAGTGTACAAATCATGAATATTTTAGTGGTCTATTTATTGCCCATCAAAGGGAAAATGCAGTTACCCCTATTTAAAATTAGTGTACTCCTGTATCCTATTTCATGCATTAAGTCATGTGACGATGATTCCGTTACGTAATTGTTCAATTCATGCAAAGTAACTACTTGTTTTACCTTCAATATGAAATATTTTTGTATGGATAATAATGAAACAAATTTGTTAAAGAAGTAAGAGAAAATTTGTAAGAAATCACTGATGTTTCTAAAATAGAAATGGGCGACTGCTCTTTTCCTTTAAGTGCCTTGAAGATAATTAAATGCTTCACTGTAATGCCCATAATTTTAAAAATGATCCAAATTTCCTGGGGCTCCGCTCCCTGATCCCATCTAAGCGTTGCCTCGGACCCCGCACACACTCACTTTGCGCTACGCGGGTCATTTTTCTGTCGGCATTCTCTTCCTTTTAATTGGCAAAACATGACACCTCCCATTCAGAATGCTCTGGCGACGCCCCTGGTGTACTTAAAAAGGCATTTGAAGAAACCTTTTTCCGAAGTCCCCTCGTCTCTCTGACGAAGAGCCGAAGAGCGAAACCAAACATAACTCCAGGAGGAGCTCTCCCCAAAGGAGCTCCGTACCTCGAAGGGACACCAGACTTGACATGACCAAACTCTTGACCTACAGACCTCTACATCATGGGTCTGTCAGGGAGCTGTGGGTCTGTCATGCGTGACTCCATTTTCAACTGGCTGAAAAGAACAGATAATACACGTGATTTTAGCCAAGAGGCCAAGAAACTACTTTTTGAAAGACTCCCAGACTATTTGGCGACGAGCCATTGGGCGAAACCAAACGTTACCCCCGAAGGAGTTCTGCTCCCCAAAGGACAACAGATAGTACACGTGATCTTAGCCGAAAAGACCGAGAAGCCCCTTGATGATTAATAATTGAATGGCGGTGGGAATTGGGAGTCGATGTGGTTCACAGGGGAAATGCCCCAACCTCCCCCTGTAACTACTACTATGTATAAGAGCTGGTAGTTGCCACGTCTTGATAAGACTTACTTTTTGCTGTACTGACAAGCTTCGGTCAGAAGATTGGATAACTACTCCCTAGCATGAAAATAGCTCACAAGAAACTTATAGATCTCTGATAGACCAGGGAACTGTCTTCCAGCTCCCTGGATGGACTTAGAGCAGTGGAGTTTCTATATGAAGTTAGTTAGATGAGACTTAACGACACACCAACACGAATGTATTATACAGTGTCAACCACAGAAAACGGTAAAGTTTAAATACGGTCCCAAACACGGTTCAAGTTCAAGCTTGGTTTCAAATACAGCTCAAACACAGTGCAAGTCCTTCCCTTTAGTCGCCTCTTACCTGCTTACGACAGGCGGGAAATACCGTGGGCATATTCTACAACCCCCAGCCCACAGGGGGCAGTTTCTGTATGAAAGCGTTCTGTTTGTGTATTACCAGGGAGTTGAAATAACAACTCCCTGGTATTACCTATTTGAATTCGTGAATACATTGTGTGAGAATCGCATCGCATGTCTTGTGTTTCTTCCTAATGCGACGTGTGGGATAAAGATCTTACTGCAGTGCCTGTAAATGTTTAGTTTGATTTGTAAAGTTGCCGATAATACCACACCCCACTTTAAGTCTGAATTCTGCTGTTTTCCGGTGATATCGAAATTGGCTAAGACTGAAGCAGAACATCTTCTTAGAGTGATTCCCTGGCTAACAAACTCCGAGTTCGTTCCTGGTGAAAGAACGGCAAAGGTGGGCTAACAACCAGTGTGGAAGTAAAGAGAAATATGCATTAATATAGCTCCGGGCAAGTCTTTTTTCTGCGGAACAGATAGGCAGTTATACGAGTCAATTACAACCAATCATATTCTTGGATATCAATCAAGTGACTCACTTTTTAACAAACTATGGCATAAATCATTTTTTCTTGTATGTTGTAACCTTTGTCCTCTACCAGTAACAATATGGTTCATCTACTGACCATGACTCTTTCATATGACAAGTATGAAAAGTATCCATGATTCATAATTTGAGATATCGTTTTCACAAAGTTTTTAGGTTTTGACCAGTGGTGACCTCAAATGACCTCTCAGTTTCACCAAAAACTGGGTTCTTTCTCCCAGTATCACTAATCTCTATCCCAAGTGTAAAATTATCCATCATTCTTATCTTGAGATAACGAGTTTAAATGCAATTCACACGGTTTGGTAGTTTCGCCGCCGGTGACCTCAGATGACCTTTGAACTCCAACTAACACAACAGGGTTCTTTTACTAACTATAATGCATCCACAATCCAAGTATGAAAACTTTCATGATTCCTAACTTGAGGATATCGTGTTTACGAAATTTCCAGTTTGTGACATCTGGTGAACTCAAATGACTTTTAGCCTCCACCAAAAACAATAGGGTTCTTTCGCTCAGTATGACAAATCTCTATCCCAAGTGTGAAATTATCCATCATTTGTATCTTGAGATAACGAGTTTAAAATCAATTTACAACGTTTTCGTAGTTTCACCGCCGGTGACCTCAGATTACCCTTAACTCTACCGAAAACAACGGGGTCCTTGTACTAAGTATAATCCATCCACATTCCAGGTATGAAAAAATCATGATTCCTAAACTGAGATATCACCTACACCAAAACCAACAGGACTCTTCTTCTCAATATAATAAACTGAAGCTATATTCCAAGTAGGGAAAGTACCCATCATTCCTGTCTTATATCACGTTTAAAACTCAAACGTCACAAATACACATTTACACAATTAAATTAACACACCCACACACATCACAGTTACATACACTCGTCAGCGAAAAGGCGGCGATTTGTTCTCAATATTCAGATATGGGGGGGGGGGGGAATTTTCAAATAATTTACTGTGTGAAAATCAAAGTCAATGGGTTATTTTTCAAATATGGGGGGTGGGGGCTACACATTAGGGCTTTGCATACCCACCAAGATATGACCTTAGCAATAAACTAGGTTTGTGTGTGCACAAAGAAAAGCTAAATACAGCTTTGGAAGGGGCCAGAAGTAACTTAGCTGGGAAAATCGGAACTGTCTGGGATGAGGAGATTTGCCCTTAAACACGGACACAAGATGTTCTCTTTCTTTCATTTGTGTTTTTGTTTGGAGATGACATTAAAAATTCCTAGAACTTTCCCCCAAGTTAGAAAATTTAGGCAATGATGAACTGAAGGCCTACCCTGCTCGGACGCTCCCTACGGTAAGATATTCAAGGGACGATAACGCTCAATAGGTGTGGAAAATTGAGATGGAAATGAATCCAAGGTAGTAGACTATACTAGTGGTGCTTGCCCCATTCGGCGGTGACCTCTGTCCCTCTCCTATTATTCCTTTAGCAAGTTCAAGGGAGCACTACGGACGGAGGATACACATTGTGTCCTTCCTCAAGACAGATAAAAGTGAGGATTTTACGTATGTAGTTGGGTTCGGCGGCTAACTATCCTTCCTCGTATGCACATACACATACAAACCTACCTACCTACCTACCCTCCCACCCACCCGCCCACCTACCTACCTACCTACAGACCCACACAAGCACTTAATTATTGTTCAGTTTCTGTTATTCAGTTTTGTCTTCTTTTACTTATCATACCTGGAATATAGATTTTAGATATTGAGAGGAAGAACTCTGTTGTTTTGGTGGAGGTCATGGGTCATTTGAGGTCACGTGAAGTCAAACACTGAAAAGATTTGCAACACCATATCTCAAGTTAGGAATCAGGAATGTTTTACATACTTGAAATGTCGCTGTATTCTACTTAGCAAAATGCCCCTGCTTTTCGGTAGACTCAGTAAAGGTCATCTGAGGTCACGGCAGTGAAACTATGAAAACGTTGTTAGCTTAGGTATCCGATACTTGGATGCCAAATACTTATTACAACAACCGTTTTGATTTTGATGGAGATGAAAGTTCCTTTAGGCACTGGAGTTCGTATGGTTAAAACCCCGTAAACACATTGTCCCATACAGGGTAGTCGTAACGGATCTCATAGTTGACATTTGGATGCCCCAAATTGCGCTCAATAATTCAATTAATTTTGGAGAGGTCAAAGGTCATTCGAGGACAAAAGGGGTCAAACTATGCAAAACCAGTTTGTTACTGTAAGGGATCTTACATGTCACCACAGGTCAAATTGTAAAAAACATCGTTAAACATGATATATCAAGAAGGATAATCTTGAGGGATAAGTAATGAAAAGCAATTCGGAGAGGAATCACTAAGCCTTAGGCTCTCTAATTTTATAAGCCATTCCATTCCTCAAAAGCTGGTTTATAGCTCTATGAGATGTACACTTTCTGTGTTAAAATATGTAAGAACACAGTTGTTTTGCGGAACATTGTGCAGAGACCTCAAAATCTAATACATGTACGAAAATTAACAAGGACCTCCAAAAACATATTTGTTACGATACAATCAAATGGCCCTTCACTCAATACGTGCAATAGCTGCCTGTCGTTTGGATCGTCATATGTTATGCCCACATCTTTGCTAAAGGAACCGACTGATCAAAACTGGTAAATACAGCATATTTTCCCAATGCTTGATACTTGCTAAACAATACATAAAACTTATTCCTTCGTAATAGATTACAAAAACTCTTAAAAACTCTTAAAAAAGTCAATGAAAACATCTCAAGGAGTTAGAAATATTTCTATGTCATCTACTTTTATTTGAACTAAGTTTTATAAAGATAAGCTTGTGTACACGCTGCACTTCAATAGACTAAGTTCCACATTAAGGGATTTGCTGTTCAAAATAGACGGTTTTGATGTTAGGTCTTACACACTTTTATTGAGGAAGGACTCATTGTAAATAAACTTACAAATAAAGCTGGGTTGTTTCGATTTATACGGTCGAACAGAATTCTTTTTTTCCTAAAAGAGTACTATCACAAAGATGACCTCTTTTCTCCTTTAAAAGAGCAGGTTTTATGACAACGTTCAAAGTGGTTTTAGTGTTCAGGAACTGTCTTCCTTACGAGTCGTGTGAAGTCGCAATGACCAATCTGACAATCGTTCTACTTTTACAAAGTCGTGCCTGTCGTCTGTCCCCTCTCATTTTTTTGTCTTTTTTCCGTAGCAATATTTTTCTGTTAAAAACGACGTGGCCTGGGGGGACCAACGCAACCCCGAAACGCCGACTCACCCCCGTAGTGGCCACTGGCTCTCTGTATCTGCAATTTGAATCAGCAATGAACGCCGTTCATATACACCCTGTTTGCAAAATCGTCCAGCCATTAAAACATATATTGCGGTTTTTGTTGCCTGTTCAACTAACACTTACCGGGTCTACTATAGGACCGTAAAAGGTTTCGTGGCAATATCATTACGTTGCCAATATCAAATCAAAGCGAGGTTAAACCCTAAAAAGATGTCCTTGTAAAATGTACTTGTAAGAGCACTTGACTACTTTCAATTAGCGGCAGGGTTTCCGTCAGAGGGGGGAAAGGGGGGATTTGTCCCCACCTTTCCAGAAGAAGGGAGGTAAAATCCCCCCTTCATTTCCATAAAAATATAAAAAAAATTCAACATTTTAGTTTCTTACTTATTGAAGAGGACACTTTTGCAGCAATGTTTGAACTAACATAAATAAAACCACAGTTCTCTAGAAGGGGGGACAACTTACGCTACACAGTGTAAAGGCATGATAACCTATTCAGACAACGCCGAGCAAGAAAAAACTACTCAAAAACTGGCGTTTTTCTCAAAAATGGCGTGGTGAACCACCGATAAGGACGAGGCTTTTCTGTAGCTATGACAATACACCAACCGAATATACATCTAATTCCATTACATTAGACCGAGAAATTTTGCAAGAGGGTTCCAAACCCCATTCGCCACTGAAAATGTACACAACGCACGTTTGGAATTGTGGGTAAAATGGGCAAAATAGAGGCGCGCATGACCAATTTTTCTCCAGATCTTGAAAACGGAAGTTGGCATTTTGTGAGAGTACATAGCCACTGTAAAACATGAGCATGTACATATATATACTCTGCCGTGCAGAGCGAATGTCAGTTATTTTGCCAAACAGTACAATCACGTGACTTGTCATGACATAATCGTGGAGAGTCCAATACTCCAGTAATTACCTTTAGAGTCCAGTGCTAAGGTACATGGTACAGGAAAAAAGTTAAATTTCAACATGCCTTTAGCTTTAAAGTTTTAGTATCATTTGGGCAATAAGTTTATATATGAGTAAAGGGCCATAAAAATGGGTACTGATACTGTGGCATGAGTACGAGTACGGGTAAAGGTACCATGGCATGGGAACAAGTATAAGGTCATGAGTACGGCCACGGGTACGAGTCCGAAAAAATAATTATTATGAGCACGTATACGGGTATCAGATCAAGAACACCATCACGTCATGAGTACTGGTATGTGTGCGAGTACAGAAACTTGTACCCGAATACGGGAATGGGTACTACAACACTGGTATTTTGCTTGAACCACCGAACTGTTCCAATAGGGGCATTACAAGTTTTGAAAAAATGATCTAGCTACCATTCAAATGTGACTTTGTATGTGACTAGAAGACACTTTCCTAAAGAATGCATTTTTTGTATTATTACGATTACTTTTCATCTACTTTCTTTTAACTCTGTATAACATTCACCTAGTGTATTCTGATGATCGAACTAAAGCCCAAGATTTATTCTATCCACAGGTATCATCATACAGGTAAGGATGCAAGGACAAACTTATTGTGCTGGAGAACTGCGTCCAGCCAGTTACCATTCGTATTACACAGACTTCCTACACACCGGATTACGTGGTGCAAATTGGCCTAAGAAAACTTACTGTATCTTTGAGTATTACTCAAAATGTAGTGAAAAAGATCAATTATTCATTGTATAGAATACAACCGGGACGGACCGTGCATAAGTGTTGCTGTTAGAAGATCTAGGGACAATGAAAGAAGAAATTGGCAGTCCAGAAATAACAGTTTTCATCAATTATACACCTTGCAGTGATTGCAGTCAGCTGATAGCTAATTACCTGAAAGAGCGTGAACAACCCTATATCCAGTTTGTGTTTGCTCAGTTGTACGATATCAACAGGCAAAGTTGTAAGGAGAGATGTTCCAAATCAGGCCGATGTAATAGAAGGAAAGGTACTCAAACTAAAAAAGGGCTGTTAGCAATCAAAGAGAACCTCCAACCCTGTGATGAAGAATTGTGGGCTCAATTTGACATAACCTTACGCAAGTACACCAAAGGTAAAATATACTCACGCGATCAAGAAGATTATTATTTAGGTAACGACTGGGAGCACTTGATTTATCACCCTGAAGACCCTGAAGTAAACAAGGTGGTGCAAGGGGTTGGCACTTTAGGAATTTACTAACCGTGAGTGGTGCCTCTTGACAGGAACAATCAACTAATTCTCAACTTTTCTGCTTCCTTTTGAACTGAATAAAGTAGTGGAGAGTAATGTTAAAGTAATGTATATCAATGTCTGCTTTCTATTTTCCTTAAGGGGTGACGATTAAGATAAGCCCTAAGTAAGTCACTTACTACAAAACAATCCAAATAAAACCGCAGTGTAACTAAAATTAAACATGCGAGCGAAACTAAGATCTAAACTTGCTTGAAACAGGGGACATTTTATCACAGCCGGATTTACCTTCAGGAGCCCGTAACCTGTCATATGAGGGAGACCCTTTCACTATCATTTTTGGTGACATTATATGTCTGGGTGGGACTAATACGTGACACTACCTAAGCGGAGCGCCACCACCATTGGCGTGTAGCCTACGGAGAATTTTTTGGCAAAAGTGCCGATCCCGGCAGATTGCCAGAAATGCCACTTCCCAGACCTGTCAATTTGGTTAAGACTATTCTACGTACCTTTCATGATTTAGAAACCGTATTCTCAGACACATTTTATTCCGTTAAATAGGGAGAAATAGAACTTGGCAGATAGCTAATTCTGCTCTTTTACTTTTATTTTTGTTATTTTGTGCCTTTTAGGGAGATCGTTGTAATCATATCAATTCTGATGTATTCTAAGTTAGTTCTTAAACCAAGCGACCAAGCTTCTTGGACGGTTCGATGTGTTCTAGACGTGCTGTGCAGAAAAAGGAATATAACTCTGAAGACACTGCTTGTTGGTTATACAACAGGGAGTTGTTATCCGAATAACAACTCTCTGATTATAACTAATCCCAGCTTTCTTGTACGAAGATCACATTAAATTGTGTTGAACTGCAGTGATGTAGTTATGCTTTTACAAGGCGTCGTCCTTGGAAATTTTCTTCGCAACGGAATGTTTACCTTTCATAATTCAAGCTACCGTACCGTATTCCTCCCGGCCTGTTTCATTTATCTATTTAGTATTCTTTCTTTTTCTTTAGTGAGTTTTTTTTCATACACATACAGAGAACAAGTCGAACAGTTATGTTGCTAATAATAAACATAATGATGAAATGCACAAAGGGGTCAAAATACCTTAATGGGCTGAAAGATTAGATCCATTAAGAAAACATTAACAATTAGCATCAATGAATTGCATACACAGATTATGTGGTTTAAATCACAATGAAAACATTACGCAGAGTAAATATGCAAATATTCATTAATATGGCTTTTTGAACAATTAAGTGCGAAGATTCTCCTAAGTGAATGCGGTGTAGAATGAATTTTCTATGCTACTATTACTTGAAAGCCTAAGCTGTGTGTAATACTGGTGTCAGGGGAGGATTCAGAATGTGCGAGGACTTAGGCTGATGGAAACACAGGACCCAGGAAAATTTGTATTCTCAAGTTCATTTGAAATATTCTCGTTTTCTGAGATACTTTAATTCACAGAATTCATTGATGCAACGCAACAGTGTTTAAACATGGAATAAGACCCGTGTTCAGTTTGCGAAAATAATTGAAAGACATAATTTGTTAATTTGTTATTTAAGAATTGTACTGATGATTCATATGTTGATTTTACACCGTGTAGAGCACGGCACACCTGCGAGCTAGGAACCTGAGATCATGGCGTAGCCGGCCCCTTCTTCATCCCCGTTGTATGTATGTTACAGGTCTGCCTCTTTATATGATAATGAAGCTCTTTATTGCGAAAAAATGTTCTTTGAATGCAAGATGGTTAGGATCATTAAAACCGAACGGTAAACATTATGGGTACATAATGCATGTGCTATAGGTTTATAATTTGTGCACTGTGCCCAACAATAACTGTGGTATGTATTGTTGAAAGTCTTTCGTGTTATTTCGTTAGCGTATCTGAAAACACAACTAGAATAAAGTTACTTCGTGTAACTTATAATGATATTTATAACTGCATTCTGTATCCATATGACCTATGAACTGAAGCCACTGCGCATATCCCCGCGGAGCAGACGAAGTTTTTTTTCGTACGCTGAGGGGGCGGCAGCCCAAGGGGGTGGCAGCCACAGTGGCGCTACGCAGGCTACTGCGTATGAGCAGTAATAACTTTGATGTGGCTTATAGGTTAGATGGAACACAGAATGTTTCAGTGAAGAATGCTTGAACTTTGGGGAGAATCCCAGCACCTCGGGCGATTTTTTAGAGATTCCATATTGAACTGGACATTCCACTTTAAGCCAGAGACAATAATTACCCCTAAACATTGTACTGTATATAGTGTACCAGTTTAATATAACTAAGGTTTGCCTAAGAATTACACCATTACGCGGTAAATCGTTGCAAAATTTATTGGACTACTCAAGTCTTTATTAACAAAAGGTAACTACGTTTCCAAAATAATAAAACGAATAATCACCTGTGCATTTTTCTCAACTGGTGTCAAGTTCGTTATTATATACTTCTTCAAAAACATCTGTAATATTTTCAAGGGATCATGTGCCATGAAAGATAAAAATCAAATACCTTGCTAAGTTTGATTCTTTGCAAGGTCGCAAGATAACTATTACCACAAATTCACTGTGAACAGAAGTTGGTCAAAATGGTGTAAGAATCGACTCGGACCAGCCGCGTTACTCACACATATTTGACTGGTGTCTGATAATATCTGACTACAGCACAATAATGGACTAAGAATTGATTAGTCAACGAGGTTTAAGTTAAGAAATTAGGCAAACGTTGTTGACTAAGGTGGTATGTCAATTCAGACACTGTTTAACTGATTTGTGTATTTAGTCTTGATTTTATGTATATTGGCCATGAAATTTTACATAAAAGGTGCATTTTGATCTATCGAAACACTTCAGTTTTCAAGATTGAGGGGAGTCTTGAAATATTCACAATGCGGCATGTATAAATCAAACTATATCGATAGATTGATAGACTTGTTGTAGACTTTAAGAATTTAAGTAAAGACGATGGTACACAGCCATCGTTAAACTGCTTTTTCAAGAGGCTGGGAGATCCAACTTGTCAACTTCCAAAGCCGATTGTGTGATAAGACCAGTGGTGCCGGCATGGGGGGGGGGCGCGTGCCCCCCCCCATGAAACTTTTTTTGAAAATTTTAAAATGATCCCAAAAGGCGATTAAGCCGTAGATTTGTAGAGTGTACGGTGAGGTGTGCTTTAACCGAGTGATAGATATATTTAATCACTTTCTATCACAAAAGTTTCTCAAACTACCAGAATTTTCGCAAATTCTTTGCAAACTATCAAAAATTTCGCGCGCTCCGCGCGCTTCAACCCTTACCACAATGTTCATATTATCAATATCTTCTGATAGCAACTAGCATTCTGAGAGCATAGAATTACCAGATAAAAGACTGGCTTTTTGAGTGGCATGTAGCTTTGTTGGACAATTGCGGAAATGTCTCGATGCAGATTCTGAATGCAGGTTTTGTCATGGAAATCTTATTTAATGAAAAATTTCGCGCGCTTTACGCGCATGCTTTACGATTTGCACTCCATCTCATGACCATTATTAAGGTAATAATACATGGAACTGTAATAACAACATCTGTAGGGACCTAGCATCAATATTATTTGGAATGTTAACACAACCGTCAAGCTTAAACCATTTGAAGCATTGTATTTTCAATCAACGTGCTACGTTCATTTTTTTAAAAAAAGGAAAGGGGTGGGTTCCTCTTCCCCTTACGACATTTCCTAGACAACATTCACCTTAACTTGAAGTAGTGTACCCCGCGCCGGCATCCCAATTCACGAGTAGCTTCTTTCCTTCATGTGACAATATAAACTAATTTGCTATTAAGGAAGGATAAGTCATTTGTTTACCTTCCATACTAAATATTTTTTGTCCAGAAATTTTAAGAAAAATGTTTGTAAAGGAGATACAAGAAGATTTGAAAGATTAAGTTAATGTTTACAAATCTTGAAACTTGAGGCGACTGGATATATTCTCTTTAAATTTTAAGCCAAACTCCTAAAACCATTCAGACATCAGGCTAAGTTGAATACTTGTTTCTGCCTCAACACAAAAATATGTAGGCCTAGCTTATACCACTGTTTCGCACAAGGCCACATATTCGCAAGAACTTGCACAACTTTCAAACGTCCGGTATTTCTTTTCGAGTAGGCCTAACCATCCAACCAATTTAGCTAGTCTATTATTCAAACGCCTGAATGAGATCAGCGCCAGATGTTCACGTAACGCCTCCATAGTAGGCTGTAGGGTATATTCCTTATTCAAGTCATATCCCTGGTTTGGAAAGCGAAGAGCTGAGCATAGTCTGACATCGTGGGGTAGCCCACGTACGGTATTCAAAAGTCGATACTCTGCACTTTGCGTAAACACTTCCACACGATTAAGCACGAGACGTCCTGTACATTTATATATGTTCAGTATACTTTTGTACGTCGTTTCGTTGTACAGTCTCTCAAATGATAACAACTGGGATTCTCGATGCTCTGTGCATTGAAACATGTACGGACTTCGCCAGAATTTGTTTCATAAGTGCTGTTTTCATGCCTTTAATGATTGCAGAAACGAAAAAAAATTTAACTTTAGTTCGGCACAAATTGAACTATCTATATGAAACATATTATCAAGATTGGTGCAAAACTGAAAGACAAGTAGGGAATTTTACGTTTTCAAACAAAGCCCCCTCCCGAGGTCAAATAGCGGTCAAATTAACCGAAAAGGGTCGCAGCATACAGATATCACTTTTGCTAACATCTCTACTAAATTTCAGCCAAATCTAATGAAAAACAGCGAAATGTCAGGCACTTACACGCAAATGTTATGGTGACAGACGTCTGCCGTGCACGACAGCAATAGCTCAGCTGAAAGCTTTCAGCTGAGCTAAAAAAAAGCTTGTGGTCAAAGATAAAACAGCAATTTTAGTCTGTGATCAACCTGTAATGGGCTTAAGTTTAAACTATAACTACGAAGTAAAGACTGATTCCAAAAGAATATTGTGGTCATGTAAAAAAGCATGTCACACATAATCCCGGCATTTATTACATTACAACAGTTCGCATTCTTAAAGTGATGCCGGGAGTTTGCAAAAAGGAAAAACATAAGATTTTGCTTCTTCTTATGTCTTTCTTTATTCTTCAAAATGCCACGAGTGTTTTACAGAGTAACAGTTGAAGAACACAATTTGAAAGCTTAAACTGATAGTGATAGTCTCGGAAAGTAACCTAAACAGCATAAACTTGGTAAATTTTTGAAGGCCTTTTTTAAAAACGGTCCTTATACGGCATTAAACCACGCTAGTACAACGAACCTGATGTTGAATATGCAATGTTACTGAGGTGTTACCCACCCGATCCGTAACATGATATCAAGCAAATAAGAGGTCTCAATCCTTCTAACCCTCTACCTTTCCTGATTGCTTTAACCCTAACCTAACCTAGAGTCATGATATCATGCATATATGCATGTCTTGAGACACAAATGTGTCACATTACAAAACAAAACGTCCGGATTTGGTGGTGTTACCAAGTTAAAAAATGCACTATACCACTCAAGCCTGACCAGCTCTACGGTACAGCTGTTCGCTCACGGCCAGAGAACGCGTGTTCTTGCATAGTTGCTTGATAACACTAACTTACTTGTATACACTCAAAATAGCTTTCTCTCACTAGGTAATTACAGGCCACAGTCTTCCACTCTTTGGTACGCGTTACAGTACCGATTTGAATTGGAACGTTACAGGTTTACAACGAAAGTTACACCAATACTAGGCCTATCTCTTTTATCGCTGTGAGTAAGAACGTCAAACACGATGGTAGCCTAAGTGCAAATAAAAGGCAGAACATCTAATGTTATAGCCTAAGTTAGGCTTAATTTACACAGAAGTATACTATAGCCTTAGTTAGGCTACTACAGTAAAACGGGGTAGTATAGAGTATCGAAGTGATGTCGTCACTTCCGCATAGTTGCCCATGGCGATGGCTCTAAACAAACTTCGACCTGATTAGCCTAACGTACTTAACGCAATACCTTCAAAAACTGTGATTTTCACACGTATATATAAAACCACATGGCACAAAGTAGAGCTGAATATTTGTCACAATGGCACTCTTTCTACCTATGGAACAATACTATTTTACTTATTTGTTTGAAAATCCCTGCAACTGGCGAAAAAATTTAAATTCAGTAATGCATAGGTTCCCCGTACAACGTGATAGGAACTTTCGGAGGCCTAGCTACTACACTTTTACGTGCAAACAGGATACGCATCATTTTAAACGATGTACGAAATGTAGCCGTCATTGACTAAGAAAAATGCAATTAGGCCAAGTAATAATTACCAATATGTTCCTGGTCATATGGCACCCTACATCATTGATTTCGTTCTGGAAATGAGATTAACTTCAGTCGGTAAAAAAAATGTTAATGGGTCCATATCGTATTACATCGTAAGACACACACTTCTGTGTAAAGCTTCCTGTACCAGTCTCCAGATCTACGAAACGTCTTAAAAGTTACAGTTCGAAAGTAAACGAAATTTAATCCAACCTGAAAAAAAAAATTGTAAAAATACTTCGAATATACATAAAACCATATAGGCTATTGGACTCTCACTTATATTGAAGATGCCATTCCATTGCAATGCATTGAGGAAGTTGAGTCCTACGATAAAGCAATAGGGGTTTTTGTTCGTATGGAGCCAGTGGCCGCTAAAATGACGTCACACTTCGGTACTCTATAGCCTAGTGGTATTGCCATGTGCTGTGTACATGCAATATCAACGTTACCTCTTCAAGATCCACACACACGTCTTGTTCACCTGTGTTGTGCTAAATCGATCAGCTGTTTGCAGCTAGTGAATATGCATTAGTACTTCGTTCTCATTGGTCTGTTCAACTGATGCTGGTTAGGAGACTGAATAGTGTTTGTCTGCAGCACATTTTTGATTTCTTCGGGTTTAATCGTTATTTTTACGAACATTTTAAGGCTGTTGCCGGAACTTCGCATAAGAGACCTTATTTCTTCTCCCTTACTGTTCATATGGGCCACACAAACGAATGAGTAAAATTTTAAACTCGATTTTTGGTTTCGATGATAAGAGAAACCTATGTATTCATGATGGCGTGTGTGTATGTATGTGTGTATGTGCGTGTGTGTGTAAGGGTGTGTGTGTATGTGTGTGTGTTTGTGACACTTTGCTCGTTAACACGATATCTCAAGAAGGGAAACTCTGACAATTCTCAAACTTGGTACATAGATGCCCCATATTGAGAGGAAGAACCCTATTGTTTTTGGTGGGGGTCAAAGGTCACCTAGGGTCACCAGGGGTCAAACTCTGAAAACCTTGTTAACACAATATCTCGAGGTAGGAAGCTTGGATGAATTTCATACTTTGTATGTAGGTGCGTTATGGTATGAGAAAGAACCCTATCATTTTTGGTGGAGGTGAAAGGTCATCTGGGGTCACCGGGGGTCAAATGCTGAAAACTTCGTTAACACGATATCTTGAGAAGGGAAACTCTGACAGTTCTCAAACTTGGTACATAGATGCCCCACATTGAGAAAAAGAACCCTATTGTTTTTGGTGGGGTTCAAAGGTCACCTGGGGTCACTGGGGGTCAAACTCTGAAAACCTTGTTAACACAATATCTCAAGGTAGGAAGCTTGGATGAATTTCATACTTTGCATGTAGATGCGTTATGGTATGAGGAAGAACCCTATCACTTTTGGTGGAGGTGAAAGGTCATCTGGGGTCACCGGGGGTCAAACCCTGAAAACTTCGTTAACACGATATCTCAAGAAGGGAAACTCTGACAGTTCTCAAACTTGGTACATAGATGCCCCATATTAAGAGGAAGAACCCTATTGTTTTTCGTGGGGGTCAAAGGTCACCTGGGGTCACCGGGGGTCAAACTTTGAAAACTTAACACAATATCTCCAGGTAGGAAGCCTGGATGAATTTCATACTTTGTATGTAGATGCGTTATGGTATGAGAAAGAACCCTATCATTTTTGGTGGAGGTGAAAGGTCATCTGGGGTCACCAGGGGTCAAACGCCGAAAATCTTGTTAAGACACGAACTTAAGTTACAAAGCTTGGATGAATTTCATACTTTGTATGTAGATGCGTTATGGTAAGAGGAAGAACCCTATCATTTTCAGTGGAGGTCAGAGGTCATTTGGGGTCACCAGGGGTCACACCCTGAAAACCTTGTTAACCTGATATCTCCAGGTAGAAAGCTTGGATAAATTTCATACTTTGTATGTAGATGCCTTATAGTTAGAGAAAGAACCCTATTAGTTTCTGTGGGATTCAAAGGTCATCTGGGGTCACCGGGGGTGAAACCCTGAAAACCTGGTTAACACGATATCTCAAGATAGGAAGCTTAAATAAGTTTCATACTTTGTATGTAGATGCGTTATAGTAACAGGAAGAATCCTATCATTTTTGGTGGAGGTCAAAGTTCATTTGGGGTCACTGGGGGTTAAAAGTCTGAAAATCTTGTTAACACAATATCTCCAGGTAGAAAGCTTGGATAGATTTCATACTTAGTATGTAGATGCGTTATAGTAAGAAGATGAATCCTATTGTTTTCGATGGAGGTCAAAGGTCATCTGGGGTCACCAGAGTTCAATGTCTGAAGACCTTGTCAAGACGATATCTCCAGGTAAGAAGCTTGAATAGATTTCATACATGGTAAATTGATGTTTTATAGTGAGAAGATGTACCCCATTGTTTTTGGTGGAGTTCAAAGGACATCTAGGGTCACCATGGGTCAAACACTGAAAATCTTGTTAACACAATATCTCAAGGGAGAAAGCTTGGATAGATTGTATACTTAGTATGTGGATGTGTTATGGTAAAAAGATGGACCCTATTGTTTTTGATGGAGGTCAAAGGTCATCTGGGGTCACCAGAGATAAAAAAAAAGCAAAATTTCTCAAGAATTCCCAAGAATATTACATGGGTTCACCAGAGGTCAAAGAGCAAAATTTCCCAAGAATTCCCAAGACTAAATAGGAATACAAAACTGTATTTTTCCAACATGTTAAAATAGCATTTGACCATTGACTGAAAGGTATGGGACATCATGGCTTTATTTGGAATAGAACATATATCATCGAAACCTCAATGCATTTTTGCATTCTGGTTAAATGTTTTTTATCCTTTTTGCAAACTCACGGCATCATTTTAAGCATTCCATATATAGCCGGTCACCCCATACATAGTTAACCGTCGAATAGTCAAACAACATTTGCCATTGAAACTGATATCAATTTGCGGGCACTTTTGCTAAATGCTAAATATACCTGGAAGTTGGATCTTCAAACTCCTAAGATATGTTTACCAAGATTTGTTTCGTTAGGTGTCAAGATCACTTCTTGAGAAGGCAAAAACTGTATGGCATCCTGTCAGAACGTTTGGCAGCCATTTAAAGTCCCTGTGCAGGAGATCTATTGAGTTTCCACCCTAGGGGTATTCATATACCCCGTTGGATACGTTAATGCCTATGGAGTTTTTATATCTCGCCTTGTCGGGTTAATCATCCTTGCCCCCTGTGTATGAGGTGCAATTGAAACTGGCCGAAATCAGTGCAACATAAGATCGGTAATAAAGAAAGGGCTGGATATTAGGGTTCCAGGTTATGTTTTAGGCTATATACGGACTCCGTGAGATTTATTAACCCACGTGTTGCCCAGGTTTGCAGTGAAAAAAAAAACTTTAAATTGTAACACATCGTGGTCAATTTCTTATCTTACAGAAACTGCAGTGGAGACTTGCTGCTCTCAAAGAGATTGACTGGGCAGAGCAGAGAAAAGACAGAGCTACGATTATTGTACATATGGAAAATAAATTGAATTGAATTGAATGACAATGGAATATGTGTCTTCAGAGGAGTCTGATGAGGAGGAGAACGAAAGACAAAGGGTAGTTAGAGAACTATCATGGGAATCAGAATGATTGAGAAAATACAAAGATAGGTTAGATTCTTTATATTCGAATGTCATGATAAGTGACAAAGCGAAGCGGCAACGAGTACCAACTGTACGGAAACAAATATTTTCTCAACAAAGACCACCTCATGGAGCCGCGAGTTGGTCTGTTCAGTAACACTGTGATTCATCAGGGTTGACGATTTTTGATGAAAAAATTAAGAAGTCAGACTTTTTACTTTAATCGGATTTAGGGGGTTTCAATATATATATATATATATATATATATATATATATATATATATATATATATATATATATATATATTCCCACGAGTCTATAGCTTTGCAAATCTATATATATATATATATATATTATATATATATTACATATATTATATTATATATATATATATATATATATATATATATATATATATATATATATATATATATATATATATATATATATATATATATATATATATATATATATATACCGGTATATATTCATTACTTGATGCACTCACGGATCTCTCTGTTGTAAGTTATTTTTGCCAAACTTACAGAAGTTGTACTTGAATGTAAACATTCATTCAGGTATATACATTTGCTAAACAAGCTCTTGATATTTTTGATAAAAGAAGTGATATAAAGCTGTTCAGTAATGTCTGCTTAGATCACGTCCATGCTTTAATCTGTCAACATTCCGCAGTGCTTAGTACTTGTCTTAACTTGAATGGTGCTCATATCATCATATCATTAGAACCGTGTCACCTAAAAGTGCCAACCTGGCTTGAATCAGAAAAGCTAGTCTTCCTTTTTAGGGCAATTTAATCAAAACAAAAGCCAGTTTCTTTGACCCTGCAGGATTTGACGTGTGCACAGTCTCTTAGCCAAGGGGAGGGGAAGGGGGCAGCCGCCCCCTCCTTGAGCATATTTTTTTTATTTTTTAATGATTGTTTATGATACACTCTAAAAACAGTTGGGTAAACTTTTACCCAACGTTGGGTCCGTATGCCACCTCCTAAACTGTTGGGTAAGGAACTTCCTAAGTTGGTTAAAAATTACCCTTTACTTGGGAAAAATTCACCCACCATAGGAATCCTTTTGACCAACTTTGGGCAGTTTTTTACCCAACATTTTAGGAGGTGGCATACGGACCCAACCTTGGGTAAAAGTTTACCCAAATGTTTTTAGAGTGTATTGCTAGTAATTCAATAAAAATGTTTAGATGCAACTTACAAGGCCTGGGAAGTGTCATTTTCAGCGATCTGGGAGGTATTTTCGGTCAAAAAAAAACCTATGGTGGCTCTACACTTAGATGGTTTGCCTATAGGCTTCGCCCCTCCTTGGCAAATTCCTGGCTACGCACCTGCGTGTGCAACACAAAGTATGGTAGATGTGTACAGTTTATTGTTAATTCTGCAAACTTTTCCGACATAAAAGTTTTAAAGCCAAGTACCTAAGTACTTATTGGCACATAAGGTAGCCCTTTTCCAAGATAAAAACCATTTCAACTCAATTAAGTCTCAGTATGCTGTCTCTTCATCGACAAATTTACCTCACAGTGCTATCAAATAATATGAAATAATCCATACGGAAAATCATTGAAAATGCATAAATTTGTTCATCAAACCGTGTATTTTCAAAAACCTAGTAATGAATATTAGTGAAAGTTATTATTCTTTTATTCATCCAGCCTATGTAAGCACTGACAGAAGACCCCTTTGTTGTGTAATGTATTCTCTCAGGATCCGAAGCTGTGACCTTCGGATTTAATAATGTTTCAACATGCTGTTTTCAAGTCAGATGTTCAGTATAGCATTATGCTTTGAAGTCTTTGGCATTATGCTGCGTCAAAAATACACATTTCAAGTGCAAAATCCTCCTATTCTATCAGCTTACAATGATTGCTGATCTACATCTGAAGTGAATTTTCATTTTGCAAAGGGTATTATCATTAGGTAGATCTCATGTGTAAAAGGTATTACTGCCTGCTCTTTGAATTATTAATTACTTGATTAATATTCATACTCTAGTGCAATACCTAAGTGGAAAAAATATTTAAGTGATTTGGAAATGAATAATCATTCTGAGGTTATTGAGGAGGGCAATGACTTCATGGTGGAAACGTTCAGCTAGGCTAATTGGTTATCTTCATTTTGCTTTTTCATACCATAAAAGTCCTTACAGAAGGCCGACCATAACAAGGTGCCAATAAGTTGTAAATATTATTACCATGCTAGACAAACCATCACTTAATGTGGAATGTTTACTTTTATAACCTATTTAATGTCTCAACATGATCTTCATTTCTCGAGCGTAACGAGGATTTTTCTCACGGGGAGGGGGTGGTGTATGTTTTGTAATCGCCATCATGAGGGAGGAGTGATTACAGTCAATGATTGCTTTTGCTAATTGTAAGAAGATTCCAATCTTAGCATTTTTACAGTTGTTGCTTACATGAAAAGATTTAATTAATTCCTTTTAAATCTGTGACATCATTGCTTGTGTAATGTTAACCCTTGAATAAGCATTATTACCTGACATGGTTCGGTGTAAATTATTCTTTGTAACGTGGAAGATCACTGTTAAGGATTTGTAATCGTGATGTACATACAGTAACTGCTGCTGAGTTAATACTTGTCAACATGAAACAGGTGATATGCCAACAATTAAAAGAAAAACGTACAGTTTCGACTTAGTGTTTCTAACGATTTCGTGACTGCATATATTTCTCGCCCGCATAAGATTAGGGACAAGATCCAGTTTAATCTTTGCCGCCTTTGAAAGCCTAGCTTACTATAGCCTAATCTCCTTGTCAACACTTATAATATGTCATATATAGATCTATATCTCTTTTTTAACCTCTGCCTGTGTGTCACACAATATATCTCGAACACAAATTAATAGGAGTATAAATCTCGAACACAAATTAATAGGAGTAACAGCAACGTACTTGAGATATAAAACAGTAATGAAATAATGAAGTTTTCCAATTAAATTTGTGAGCGATCTTACACTTGGGACACACCTTATTTAAATTGCTTTGTGTACAGTGAGACATTGATAGTGCACATGAAATAACACTATTGAATATTCTCAGAGAGGATTATGCTGTAGCCGGATTGTCGACCATAAACAATGAAAATAACCTGCCCCAGTGATTGAAGCTATTCCCGATTAAGCATGCAGATTAAGTGTCAGAAAACAGGATGAAAGAAAAAAAAAACGCTTAAATAGCGCATAGACCATTGAATTGCGAAAACGTAATTAAGTAACATGTCCTACGTTAAACGAGGTTCGCGCGCATTAAACCGATGAAATACAGCTTAAACGTGGAATTGTACTCGAACCGTAAACCCGGTTTTTACGCTTCGAACAAAAATACAGCCCAAATATGCAATTGTAGTGGAACTGATTTCATTTCGTTTTATCTGTAAACGTGGCATTTCGTATCTAATATTTCGAAACATACAACTTATTGTTGTAAATCTGACGCCCAGTGGCTACCGTAAACGACGCGGTTTTACCGTAAGCGTCATGAGCGTGGAGATTACGCCATTGACACATGGAGATTATGACATTGCGAATGCGGAATTTACGACGTATCCGTTTGGTCGGAATCGCAACTTAATCACCTGTTTCCGCGACTTAAAACAACACGGAAATGTTCGACGTTTCCGCCTGCTTTACGAGTCAAAGACGGCGATTTAAACCCGTGATTTTTTTCCCGTGATACATTGCAGTGCATATGATATTTCAGTGGTCGAACTTCATAGCAACGCTGATGCACAAAAATTGATGTAGCATGTGCATTTATCTTGATTACCCGGTGCAACGTAATACCATGTAGCAGTGTTGAATTTCAAAAATTTCCCCTCCCCATCCCCTTTGTAAAATCTTGGATCCAACCCTGACCATTACGTAGGCCCCTACTTATTGCTCAAAGTTGGATTTTTTTACGAACTAGTCGTTTTCCTTGCCAAGCACTTCGAAAGTTTGTCTGTTACTAGCTCCTCTGCAGGCACATAGCCACGCGGCAGGGGGCACGTGCTCCCCAAAATTTTTCAGTAAAAGGTCTTGCACTGAAGGAGCAAAAATTATTACGAGACCAGCATTTTTGAACACAAATATAAGAAGAGAAAATGGAAAATCTTGCACCGTTTTGCATCTAGACACCCCCTCCCCCAGGCCGGAGAAACTCCAACATCGATGTGTCCCCCAAGTTGGTTATTCTGGCTACGGGCCTGCTCCTCTGGACTTGTCATACCGCGGTATAATAAAGGCGTGCGTCGGCCTGGTTTCTTAATACCTACAGCGCCCAATCGTCGGTTTGGAAACAACTTGTATCACCCGAAACCGACGAAACATCGTATTCAGACAACCCGTGACCACACTGTCATCTCTTTGGGAGTAAGGCCTAACCCAAAACACCATAACCGACGAAGCTCTAATCAGAAAATTACTCAGAAGATTAATCAGAAAAAAAACTGAAGCGATCTTTCAGGAAGCAAGTATATAGGACCTGCATTTGACAAGATCTACTCCATGTTATGCACATTAAATAAAGTACAAAATATACTGAGAAATAATCGGGAGATTTACAAAGACTTTAAATAGAGTTCGTTTCGGCACACAAAGTTTGTAACCAATACGGTTTTAAGCATTTTTGTTCAGTGGGGAAAACGGTAGTAATTATATACTTTCGAAACGGGGCATGAAATTTACACCAATAGAATCGTCGTTTTTTCTTTTTTTTTTTTTTTTTCTTTTTTTTTCTCGGGATGGGTAAAAAACTGACTGACCACCCGAGACCGAAATGATGTCGGTTTTATCACAGGTCAGACCACCCAACCGTCAGTTCGAGATCACCAAAACCAACCAAAACCGAGTACGGTCTCGGATGGTTTCGGTTTGCTCCGGGTTTTGGGCGGTCTATTATCTATACACACCTTTTACTGTAATACATAACAAAATGTTATTAAAGTTGTAAAAACGTTACAGTTTATAACTAGGCCTATAAGAATCGATACATCCAACACAAAAGCTAAGTCTACATGGTGCCCATGTTAAAAATTTAGGACTTTCCATAACCTATTTTTGTCATGTATCCAGGAACGAGATTAGATACGCGTGTCAAGTTACTGTAAACCAAATCGTTTCACTTAACTCATAGATCAAAACAAGCTGACTTTTGAGTGTCTTACAGACTGCTGGTACTTTTGCCAGGGTATGCTGGGTATGTGTCACTATTGATGAACAAATCTCACCTAAGACAGTTAAAATTCTCTCTTCTCAGTTTACTTCAAGCCACTCCTCCACAGGGGTGTAGCCAGGGTGAAATTTTTAGGGGGCCTAGGTATCAAATGGGGGTAACGGCATCGATCGCCGGCCTTAATTCTTACACATTTTATAAGGTCAAGCACAATTTGGGGGGCTGGCAAACATCTGGGGGCCCAGGTCCCCCCCCCCCCGTAGCTACGCGCCTGCTCCTCCTATTCAAACAAAAACACCCCTTATGCAATTCCCTCTCAAAGCTACACTGAGTTTGAACTGCTCAAGACCATATCTACAAAATATTGTGTGTGGGCACAAACTGACTGCACAAATTGTCCATCATTGACCAACCAGCGTGAAGCTGGTGTTTGATCTAACGTCAGCCAAAGTGCCGTCACCGACTGTATTTAGAGATATGGTCATATTCCGTAATATATCTGCATGGGGTGATGCAATAGCCCTTGTAAGGAAATAACCGTAGGCTACGCCAAGTACGATTGACCAGAGCAGAAAGAATGCATCAAATGCAGACTGGACCTATCAATTTTACTTCTACGGTGCAGTTCATTAGGTTAACCATGCAGAACTTCCTACAGGGGAGGGGAAATTGGGTTGGATCCAGTGGCAGAGGCAGAAGTTTCGCAGGAGGGACGGGTCCAGAATTTTTGCATGTGGGATCTTATAGGCTACGTTTAGGGTGGGCTGACGGCACTGGGGGTGCCTCGCGCGGCGGAACGAGAGACACTCATTCAGGGGGTGGAATCCAGATGCCACCTTAGTGCCCAAGGCTGGCAACGCTGTACCATATAAAAACTTGACTGTCTTATTTAAGGACGTAGAAGCACAAGGAAAAGTGTCCCACGGTAAACGATAGGAAATCCCAAACAGACAACTGAGTATAGTTGCATCATCTTGCTGGACGTCTCTGAACCTGTGGTGTTCTTTCACTGCGGACAGGCTGGCTGACCTAACATCGTTTTCGAAAACTGTTTGCAGTCCCTCAGAACAAAACAAAGCTTTTCTAAAGCTACGACATTGGTTTCACACCCATCAAACTACACACTTTCAGTCCATTTAAACTGTAATGAAGTATATATTTTTAGGCTTATTAACTTTAGGTCCGCCAGCTTGTTGTTTCCAGGATTGCAGCGTTATGGTGCAATACCTCATTTGCATAAAATTGAGAGATATTGCACACGGTACCTAGTCTGTCTGGTTTCCCGTTCCCCCTGTGATTGGTCTATAAATATGGCTTGCCACTTTCAGTCAGTCACGAGCTTATCCCATATTAGTTATACATCCAGCAGGGATAGTCTGAGGCCGCACGCCCACGGCGTGCTGCAGACTTTGAGGAACAAACATGTAGAAAATATATACTGTGTCTTGGAACATAGCTAATTAAGTAATCACCCCTTTTTCAATGACTGGCTAATACTTGGCCAATAATTACAAAGTAATCCATCACGTACCAATCATCAGTAAATATATGATTTGAGAGGAGAATAATAACCAAAATAAATCAAGGAACAGTTACAGAAATCTTCGTCTTTATTTGGATTTCCCCTACGGAGATAACCCCAAGCCTTCACAAAAGCGATTGGCCCCGTCATCTAACTATACCACAACGGTGGAGGGCGATATTTTGCAATTGAAGATAATGACTTCAATCTACTCATTTCAAAGAAAGATAAAATTTGAAAGTATGAATGCATTTAATACTATTACTGTAATAAAATTTTGGTCGAATTTCGGCCAATTTGCCGCTGAATTTATGAAACGTGAGCGCTGCAAACACAGTCCTTAAAAGTGACAGACATTTTGAAGTCGCCCCCAATAAAAATAGCTCAGGTGAACTGAGCTGAATACTAGCAGATCATGTTTCACTTCCACATTCAGCAGAGAAGATTGGAATCCTTTGACCAGATTTGGCAGCAGTATAATCGAAGCTTCATTGCAAGCAAGAATCCTTTGTGTTACAAAAGTTCCTCCCGAAATATAATTGGTCATGTAAACAATGTATGTAGGCCGAAGAGTGTTTTGCTTAGTATGCAAAACATTGGCCAAATACGTCAATAACTGATACAAAAATGTACTGAACGGCTGATGCCTTCGAAATATGGTATTAGATTCATGTAACCCTCTTTTGTTTTTCTACCGTAACATGAATTGGCGAAGGTTCAACGCGTGTCAGGTGATGTTTGTGCCAAGTGTGTCGCTTGTAACTCAAACATATGTACCACATTTCTTTTTCCTTGACATATAATCAGTGGTGGCGCTACTTGGGAAGACACCCATTTTCCTCTTTTCCCTATACGTGTTCCGAACTGAATCTGGTAGTTATCCAAATATGCAGCGCTTGGCTAGTCGTTTGTATTAAAAACAGCCTGAAATGCAATATATTAGGCTCTGGATTACAACTAAAATCATAGGCATGGGAAGCAGGGGTGGTGGGGGCCTCAGCCCCCGTCAAAAGTGTGGTGGGCGGAACTATGCTTCCGCCCCCTCAATCCAAGAATTTGTTTCCTCCGTAAGAAATGTAGAAAATTTACAGTAATTTACCTTAAAAATTGTCCAATATGTTGCACCAAGTTGCATCTGAGGACCCTCAAATATTCAAATTTTCAAAGCAGACGGGGAAACCCTTTCCCTTAGACCCAGTGGCGGCACCAAGGGGGCATGGGGGCATTTCCCCAGTCAGAAGCTTTGCCCCAGATGCCCCCCACTCAGCTCCTGAAGTATAGTGGCCTGACGGGAATAATAGCCTAATACATTAAAATTATTTGGAATCTTTGCATTGGATGATGAACTATAAACCAAAAATACTTATCCTGAGGCTTAATTATTTACCCAGAGATATGCTAAAACCTCAGAGCTTCCGAGGGCTTTTCCCCCTGGACCCCCTACCAGTGGCCCTAGGGCGGGCCCCTGGACACCACCCACTTAAAGGTATAGTGGTCTGACGGGAGGAATAACCTAAAACATCAAAATTATTTGGAATCTTTGCATTTGATGATGCATTATGCACAAAATATATCCATTTCTGAGACTTAATTTTTCACCCAGAGATATTCTAAAATCTCAGAGCTTCCGGGGACTTCTCCCCCTGGACCCCCACCGGGGCTTCTCCCCTGGACCCCACCAGGGGCCCTACGGCGGGCCCTGGACCCCACAATCTAAAGCTCGCGCTAAGCGCGAAAATTTTTTGCCCCCCAACATTTCCTTTTGCCCTCCATTTGCCCCCACTTTGAAAAACCTGGTGCCGCCACTGCATGGACCCCTCCCCCAGGACGGCGATCCGAAACAACGTCTAACCCCCGTCTCAAACAGCTTCCTACGCCTATGACTATAGTATGTCTTAAAAGGTGCGATTTTGTCAGCGCGCTTCGCTCGTTTGGTACTTATTACTGTTACTTGGCACAATAACTGCAACTTATACCTAAGGGAAGCTTGAGTGATACAGCTCCTCAAAAGCCCGATGCCATCCTTGCCATCATCCATACCCTCATCCGTTATTCTCCTTCATCGTCAACTAGACCGACTGTAAGGACGAGTTAGGCTAGTACAACCAGAAAGCCAAAAGGCTGAGTGATTCCTTCCTCTGAAAATATTTCTTATTAGCAGTTTCACTTTCTGAGGTTTCAGCGAAAAAGCTTACTCCTGATGCATGCGAAAACCTGAAACTACTCCCAAAAGGAGTTACAACCCTATACAGTTGTAGCGATTTCCACCATTTTCGCTGTTTCACCTCTGGTGACCTAAGATAACCTTTACCTCTACCAAAAAACAATAGGGTTCATCTTCTGACTATAACCAATGCAATTCCACGTGTGAAAAGGATACATAGTTCCTTCCTTGAGATATTGAGTTTACAACGTTTTCGGTTTTTGACCTGTGGTGACCTCACATGACCTCTGACCTTCACTACAAACGATAGGGTTCTTTCTCTAAATATGAAAACTTTATGTCCCAAGTAGGGAAATTATCCACCATTCCTACCTTGGAATATCGTGTTTACAAGGTGTTTAGTTTTTAACCCCTAGTGTCCTCACATGACCTTTGCCTCTACCAAAAACAGTAAGGTTTTTTCTCACATTATGATAAATCCATCTACCCAGCCTTTCTTAGGATATCGTGCTCGCAAGCAATCTCCAAGGATTTGTAGTCTAACCCCCGGGAACTTCAGATAACCTTTGACCTCTACCAAAAACAGCGGGGTTCATTTTCTGACTTAAACGTATCTACATGCTAAGTATGAAAAGTAGGCATGTTTCCTAAATTGAGATATCGTGTTTGCAAGGTTTTTAGTTTTTTACTGGTGACCTCTGATCTCTCCTCAAAACAATCTAGTTCTTCCTCTTAATATGCTTAATCTATATACCAAGTATGAAAAGTATCCATCATTTCTGTCTTGAGAATTGTGTTGACAAGCTAAGCGTCACAAACACACACGGAAACACACACATACTTTACACACAC
Organism: Holothuria leucospilota; assembly: GCA_029531755.1. Lineage (NCBI taxonomy): Eukaryota > Metazoa > Echinodermata > Holothuroidea > Aspidochirotida > Holothuriidae > Holothuria > Holothuria leucospilota. The sequence continues at coordinate 23,073,363 of CM055976.1, read as the reverse complement.
CATCAGATTCATTTTGCCTTCGGCAAGAATTCAAAAGAGCCATCCATGAAGTAGGATGACGGAATAGTAATCCTTATTAGATGATAGCATTTTTCTTCAATCAAGCACCATTGAATCACTTTGGGGCACGGTCGTGTAAACCGCATTCCCATGATACCCCACACTATAAACGTGCTGAAATGTTGAAAGCGCAGAGCTTCTAAAGGTAGTACACCACTAATTCAGTCCCAGGGAAAGATATAACCCTACGAATTTAATACCCTAAAAACATTTTGAGCACCATATAGACCATGTTGCTGAACGGATGGGTTCTATTTGTAATGTGTGTATGGATGGGTAGACAAAGACTTGAAGTACTAATTATGCAAAAATAAATAAAATTGATGGTATTTAAGGCACTTTTTGATTCCTTGCCGAAGGCAAGAAGGAATCCATGCCATCACGCGGGCAATTGTGTGTATGTGTATGTGGGTGTGTGTGGGTGTGCGTGTGAGTGTGCGTGTGTGCATGTATTTGTGTTTGTGACGCTTGACTTGTAAACATGATATCTCAAGATAGCAATGATGGATAATTGTCATACTTAGTATATAGAATTGCTATATTAAGAGGAAGATCCTTATGTTTTTGGTAAAGGTCAAAGGTCATGTGAGGTCACCACAAATCAAAAACCGAAAACCTTGTAAACACTATATCTCTAGGTAGGAAGCATGGATGCTTTTCACGCTTGTCATGTGGATGCGTTATAGTCAAAAGATGAACCCTATTGATTTTGGTGAGATCAATTAGAGATTATCTAAGGTTAACAGAGCCGAAAATACGAGATTCTCAAAAGCTGCTTTAACATGATATCTCAAGATTGCAATGAAGGACTTCATACTTGGTATATTACTTTACTATATTAAAAGAAAGAACCCTTTATGTTTTCAGTGAAGGTCATTTGAGGTCATAAGAGGTCAAAAACTGAAAACCTTGATAAAACACGATATTCAAGACATGGATGATGGATCCTTTTAATATTTGGTATACAGCTACGTTAAGAGAAAGAGAACCCTTAGAGTTTGTTGAAGGTCAAAGGTCATCAGAGGTGAAACTACGAAAACCTCGTAAACTAAATAGACAGTGGGCGGTAACTCCAAATTGTGTCTGGCGTTTAGTTAAAAACGAAAAGTAAAGGTTGAATTTTGTACCATTCCAAAGAAAAATTATAGAGAAAAACATTTCTTTTTTGACAAGCATAACTATAGCAGTAATAATTCTTATTTGAATTACCTAATTATTGAACGCATGTAAAGCATGCTATGGCTATAGGATGATTTGAAATACCACATGCTGAATGCTTTGATGGCATAGTGGTAGGAGCTCGGTTTCTCACGTCGAGGTCCCGGGATCGGTTCCCTCCTGCTACATGTCTTTTTCTTTTTTTGCAGTTTCGTTATTCACTTTTTGGTAAGGTTTAAAGGTCATATGAGGTCAGCAGAGGTGAAGATGTGAAAACATCGTAAAACATGCAAAAGTCAAGAATTGTAAATTTGAGGGATGAACCGAGTCAGTGCAACAAATCATTCCCTTCCAGCAAAGAATCACTAAGCCTTTGGTTACATTATACGCTTCCGTTTTTTAAAATGGTATTTGAATGAAGTGAAAGGCTTGGAGCATCGCCCTTTAATACAAGCTCTCCTAGGTTATGGTACACAAATTTGAAAATATTGTGACAAGGCCTAATGTGAACTTTCATATGAGGGGTAGGTTGTCCCCTTTGGAAACTTCTGCCAGGGTCCAGAGGTTACGAAACAAACCAAAACTAGTTTTTAAGTCAATAAAAATAAATGTTGAGCTTCCTAAACTCAGCCGAAGTCTCTGACAGACCTAACCGGGAACTGCTCATGTACAGCTCTGAATGTTTGTGTAGTAGTCTTCCGGGGTGTAGTAATAAAAGCCTAAGAAAAAGATCGTGCCATTATTGAGGTCCTAGATGCAATTTGGTGCGACATAATGTGAAAAGTTTTGAGGAAATTTAAAACAAATTTATGACATATTTTACAGAGCGAATAAATAAGAGCTTCACGTCCATGAGTTATGGGGGCAAAAGCAACCTTTCGCCCCACCACCTTTTTGACTGAGGACAAAAGACGCTCAGGCTCACTGTTGAAAATGCAAATACATTCAAGATATTTTTCACTGGCTTAATGCCTTTAAGTGTGTCGATTTCAGGCGAAGAGGAAGGAAGCGCAGAAAAAAAACTGAACTGCGCATGCGTGTAAGAGAAGACCGCACCGTCGTGTTGATTTTCAGAAGGGTCTTCGACCGATTTAACGTTTGGTCTGAGCACAGGATGGTACAAGAGTTGCCATGGCGTTATTTTGCTAGCTCACAAAATGGACATCACAAACAATGCAACGTCTTTAATCTGAAAGTCATTTAATGGCTGTCTTTTGATAGCAAAAAAAAGTTCATCATTTTAATTGTATATTCTGCCCTATGTCTGTGACCTTATTTCTGAATTTGCCGCTAAACTGAAAGGTTAGAAAGAAACTGGTTGGAGTCACATGCACTTATCCTATTCTGGAGCCACAGAAAATGAGGAGGAAGAATGGTACCTGGCAGGGGTTATGGTGAGTTAAGTCCATCAAAGATGAGGCTAACTGGCAGAAATGACAAAACTACAAGTACCTCTACAGTAAGAAGCCCTGAGAAAAATGGCACCTTTTAAAAAATATTTTTCAATTTACATTGCAGTGTCCATGTCACAAAAGTTCTCTCTGGATGATCTCGTAGTTATTACCCCCTTTTTACCATGCCATCACCCAAACCTCCCGAGGGATTTCGCTTCGTTTTGTACCCAACACTTCACGTAAGTGGGAACGTTTCCCTGTGTTCGTGACTGACGTCAAAACGGTACCACTTTCGCCGATCCCGCAGGTATATTGAGATGAGTCAGATACCAGATCGGCCCTCGTGCTGCCGGTTTAAACCCTGCCTGCGCCGCTTCCATTACGGGCCCTTAATCAGTTCGAGATCCAGTTGGACTGTAGGAAAAAGTGGGAAAACTAATCACCGTTCAGCTTGTTAATCAGTGTCTGTTTTTGCTAGATAAACTCAAAGCGCAGTCTCCAATCTTGCCTTATTTACCAGCTGTAAATGCTGGCAGCTCTTCTGATAATCCGCATTGCACAGTAGACTTAAGAGTGCAAAGTACTGAAAGACACCTCTTGTATGACTAGAGGCTACTATATGAATATTCAAGAACTTAGTTTACTCGTCATAAAGCACTCGGACAGATCTGAAAGGCATCTTTTTTTCAAAGTTATGCGGTTCTAAAGGTGGGAGATGCCGAAAGGTAGCTGAATCAAACTGGATATGACGACATAACATTGCAGCCTGGCATCGTTGAAGTAGCATGTCTTACCCCCGTTAGTCTTCCATGTCTTGCTACGCAAGAGTTTCTTTCGAAGAAAAAAGAGTACTGAGGACACAAATTTAGCCATATATTTCTTTAGAGACCACTAAAAGTTGTCACAGGATCATCCTTTCTCACCTTTGGAATTATTTCAGTACCATCTTAGACTGAACTGCTATACGTGTAAAATTTACTAAGTCAGTTCCAACAATGTTGACCTACGACGGGAGCAAGGCTCAGGTATTGCCAAGATTGCTACTTCGGAAGTTCTCGTCTGTTCACGGTGGAGAGTTAGCCGAGAGACAACATAGAATGTTGTATCACCCATCGAAAGATCCGAGGCTGGGAAAAACTGTCCGCTTAAGTTAAGGTTTGTTTCCATTGTAAAATGCCCATTTAGATGAAAATAATCCAAATTTTAGCTGTAGACCTACTTTAAACAGACAGCCAGTGGGCTCCTTTCCTGTATAATATGCCTAAGTTTTGTATTATTGGTTATGTTAATATCTAGTACATATTTACGTTACCAGTGGCAGGGTCTAGACAGTGGCGTAGCTAGAGGGGGCAGGGGGCGGTCGCCCCCCCCCCCCAAGCCTCCGAAGGCCTCTGTCGGAAATAAATAAAAACAATTCGTTTGAAACACTTACAACCCTTTTTATGATTTTAAGCAGAATTGCACATCGAAATCGTTACTGACAAGGCCTGGAAGTGTCATTTAAGGCAATCTCGGAGATATTTTAATCTATTTTTCCTCGCGCTACACGCCACATGACGGTGGCGCTACGCTTAGATAGTACATCATTACTTCAAGACAATAATCTGTCGGAAATTTTTTGCTTTTTCCCCCCGCCCCACAAAAATATCTAGCTACGCCACTGGGTCTAGAACGAAAATAGGTTGAGTAGCCGTAACTTGGCCTCGCTCACTTGCCTACGTAGCAGTCTGTGCGGCATATTCTTAGTTTTACGATACTAATCAAACGAAGTTTTCTCCGTTTGGGCTAGCCCTTGTTAATGCTATTCGGCCTTTTGTTGTATATAACATACGATACAATCTAAATTATTCCCGTCTATCTGAACTCCCTCTTCTCTACCCGTTCTCTAACATGCGCCCCCTCTGATCTGCGTCCCCCTCTCATCTGCGTGCCCATCTCATCTGCCGGCCTCATACCGTGGCGTGTGAAAGAAAATAATACTAACCTGGTGTAACCCCCCTTAGAATTTACGATATCGGTGAGCCGACCCAACAGGGTCTACGTTTGGGCCATGGGTGTCAATCCTGGGGGGGGGGAGTCCCCCACATTTCGATGGGTGGGGGACACAATATCAAATGTCCCCCCACATTTGCGTAAGAGTAGTCTCGTGGCTCTATTTGACTGACTTTTTGAGTGGCATGTAGGTTTGTTGGGCAATTATTAAGTGTCTCGATGCAGATTTTGAATGTAGATTTCGTCAGGGAAATCTTATTTAATGACAAAATTTCGGCGCGCTTCGCTCGCATGCGTCACGGTTTGCACTCCTTCTAATGACCATTAAAAAGGTAATTATATATGGAACTATTCTGATCACAACACTTTCCGAAAACAGACATACATCTCCAAACATCTGTAGGGGCCTCGCATCAATATGGGATCATTCAATCAGTGGCAGAGGGGAGGGCCATTCGGCCATGCCCACCCTCACTGATTCCGATTTTTTAAGTTCCTAAAAATACGTAAGTTTTTCAACACAAATTTACCCCAAAAGGTAACATATTTGCACCAGATTGCATGTAAGGATGCCATATTTTTCAAAAGTTTTCAAAGAGGAGGGGGACACCCCATTGAGCCATATCCCTCTCACTGGTTCCGATTTTTTTTAAGTTCCTAAAAATACGTAAATTTTTTAACACAAATTTACTTCAAAAGGTAGCATATTTGGCACCAGGATGCATGTAAGGACACCAAATTTTTCAAAACTTTTCAAATGGGATGCGTACACCCCATTGGTCCATGCCTCCCTCACTGATGCCTATTGTTTTAGTTCCTAAAAATACGTAAATTTTTTAACCCAATTTTACTTCAAAAGGTAACATATGTGGCACCAGATTGCATGTAAGGACACCTAATCTTTCAAAAAATTTCAAAGGGGAGGGGGATACTTAGCCCTCCCCTTAGACCCCTCCCCCAGGCCAGCGGTCACACAACATACTGCATGCCCCCCTTGAGAGAAATCCTGGGCACGCCACTGCATTCAGTCTAATTTGTAGCATGATGTGGAAGGTTGAAAGTACGTTGTTGCCGTTAAACACTTTTCAAAAATTTTTACCTAGCGCTTCGCCGAAGCCATTATCGGTATAGATGGTGATTGTTAATACACTTACGACTACAAAGCATTCTGAAAACGCTCTTGCTAATCATTAGCGCCTCGCCATAGGGGCAAGGGGGGCACTTGCCCCCAAAAAGTTTGCAAAGCGTGGTCTTGTAGTTGTAATTGTAAACATGTAATTCGAGATGGTTAGGCCCTCCCTTTTTCTTGAGTGGGTTTAAAATTAAAGAAGTGAATAACTTTCCAATGCAATGCGAAGGTTAAACATTAATAAAGTGCTTTCAAAACGACCTTTTTTCGGGCGGGCTTCGCGCGCGTTTTCTTAGTTGTTTGTTTGCTACTACTGTATGTACTTCAGACATCACAAATGGACCTGCCATTAGTGCGAGCTAAGGTAATCAAAACAAATGATCACGCTGTGATATTTTTTAATCAAGTTAGCGTTGGCATCATAATGTCATCTACAGAGTGTAACGGTAATGTTGGAGTTAAATGCCCATAGTTTTGCACAGTGGCGTAGCTACAGGGGGGGCAGGGGGCGATCGCCCCCCGGCTCAAAAAATGAAAAATTCGGAAATGTACGATAAAGTATGCAGTCCCTGACGGGGACTAGTCGCCCCGACAGTTTACCTGTTTTTTTGCTCTCAAGAGGACAATTGCTCTGATATGAACCCAAAATTTTCGGGGCGCTACGCGCGCTGTATAGTCACTCCAGTTTCTTGATTAGTTCCATTGCACATAGCTGCATAGCACATGTACTGCCCACCTTACCAAGTAACATGTAGACAGAGTAAACCCTTTATGTAGACGTCGTAAATTTCATCTCATATCGCAAAGCCTAGTTGTTGTCCTCTTGTGTTTGTCATGCTGTACGATCAGTTGGTGAGCGACTCACGGAGCAAAGTTTGGCTATTTCATCCGGTAGTCCATGTGGTTCTATACTGTAACACAGGGCTGTCACCTCTCACGCATTCAGCGTGTGGGTCACGCAATCTCACGCTCTCATGATGAAGCATCAGTTCCTCACGCAATGTCACAGTATGGTGTAAAAAATTCCACTTACAACGCAAATGATGCGTCCGGTGTCGGTAAAACGCCAGTTTTCACACAACCTGAGTTCCTTCTCGCCCAGCTGATCATAATCTGCAGTAAGCTGACAGTAGTGCATTATACAGTAATACATGCCGGTAGGCGTCAGAATTTCCAATTTTTCGAAGGCCTGTTTTAAACGTGAACAAAATGTCTCCTTAAAATTTCCAGGAACATGAAACATCAGAAAACTGGCAGTTCTGGACATACAGTAATGAGGCACAGGAAGTGCCAGGGTATTTTTGGCAAAAATTTCCCCTGGTTACCCCCTCCCCTTAGACCCCTCCCCCAGGATGACACCTTTATATAGTGACAAAGGAAGGATCCAACTGCTGTACACAAACGCAGGGTGAATAAAAAAGGTGCAATTCACGCGCCGCCACTGCAGTTAGTAAAAACATCCAGCCAGTCGGAAAAATTAGAATTCACTAAATTATGGACATTTTCCAGCCATCAGCTCCAAAAATATCCCAAAGATAGCACCGTTTTGCACCTAAGCAGCTTTTAATTAACAAAAATTTTAGACCCCTGCCCCAGGAGGACACATTTATGTAGTGACAAAGGAAGGATCCCACTGCTGTATACAAAACGCAGAGCGCGTAACAAAGTGCAATTTAAACGCCTCCACTCAGTTGGAAAGAAACATCCAGCCGGTCGGAATTTGGGACCTTCACAACCCCAAATATATCACCCTAGCAACGGGCCTGATCGTGTCCATGATCTCCGACAATTATCCACGCTGCGAAGCGTTGTTTCAGCTATTTTGGGACATGATGAAAATAACATCTTGAAGTAATTCCGTGGACTCCGTGTATTTCACCTGGCAGATCATCTATGATGGTCATGTTAACTTTGAAATGATAATTCTTATTAGAATAGGACAACGTCAGTCATCATAGTGGGCAGGAAAAGACCTATGAGACGCCCCCTCTTCAAAACCAAAGGGATTGGTTTGTGCTAAGTCATGTATGTTCCCCGTCCCCCCCCCCCCCACATTTGAATACGGATTGACGCCCCTGGTTTGGGCGGACGTTAGTACGGGAAACTGAGCCCTCTCCGCGGGGTACTGTCTCACCCGAACAGTGTTTACATCAATACCAAATTTTCAGCACTTTCAAAATTATCCTTTGAGTTTATTCGATCCTTTAGCTAGTAGACCTCTCAATGATTCAGCGCCATGATTGTTTTCCAGGCCGTAGCCAGACAAGGTTAAGAGGGGGCGCTATGTGAGATGTCCATAGGTGTATTAGGGCAATAGTTACTTTGACTTCTAAACACTATATATAGAGAGAAAATTTTTCTAGGGGCGAACATGTAGGGGTGCTATCCCTGCCTACTGGAATGTTGTTATGGTATCGGTAGGATCGCTTTTGTCTCTTCCTTTCTATGGGGAGTTATTTACTTCCGAACAAAACCAGCACAGGGAACGCTATTCCCCATCACATGATGTATTTTGTCACGTACTTGCTTCATGTAAACATGAGTTACCTGTGATATTGACCAAAGACATTAGTTTTGTGAAAAATGAAATGACAGAGAAGTGAAGAACTTGATGTGGTCCACTGATATTTGATATTAGGGTGCGGGATAACCAGACGCTCAGCCAAGACCGGGAAGGGGGTAGGAATAATAAGACCACTAATTTGCCATGGGTGCGAGTGAATCCCCCTCCCGCTTACATATTTGTAACATTTTACCCATTTGTCTATTTAAATATCATCCATACATTAAAAGAAAGTAGTGTTCGAATAATTTTCCAAACAAACTGGTGTTTTGGGGTATAATTGTATTCGCGCTTGGGTCATGAGTGTAGACCTTGTTGAGGTGGTGGAAATATTCTCGAAGACCCATCCTAGAAAACTGGAACTAGCCTGTGTTCTCACTCCTGGTCCATAACTTGACAACAGACATTCACATGGATATTTGAGTGTGCAATTCTGCAATACTACTAGTTGTCCCCTGTGGACTACATAATGTAGGCTGTAACTATGTATTTTAAGCTAAGTTTTTTCAAAACCTAATTTCAGAAATTTAACCATGTTCACTGCATGATCATTCTTATTGTTTATTACCTGGTACTTAACATTGTTTCAATGGAACAACATTTGTTTTGAAAAAGGTTTATATCAAAATCAGTATAATCTGAAGCCAGACAGTCTGACAGTACATGTAGGTTATTCTACTACCAAAGCACATGTATGAGTTTTTTCTCAAAAAGTGGTGTACTGTGTGGAATTCCTGTTTTTTTTTCAAAATTCCTCTGAAATGCTCCAGATTGCAGGAGATCTGCAGATTTCAAAGTTTTCCGGGGGAGCATGCCCCGGACCCCTAGCAATTGCATGCCTACGACACGGGCCAGCCGCCTCCGTATCTGGAAAAAGGTCCACATCTTGGAAAAAAGATCCACCCCTCCACATGGGCTGGCTACGGGCCTGCCCTCTTCATACATTCACAAATCACATCTCGTATGTTGAACCTCCGATACAATATATTTGGAAGTAAGTTATCGGTACCTTTACTTTTTCTTATATCTTAGCGTTGGCAAAGCCGAAAATGTGTATACATGCAGAAGCCAATGAGGCGGGAATCTGAGAGCGGTTTTCCCCAGTAAGGAATGTTTAGGCCTATTCTAGGCAAGATTTTCATTCCTAGCCAAGCTCCATGTCATGGTTACAGTATTTGACAAAGAGGTACGGTGAAAAACTTCTCGTCTCTGAAATTCCGCAAACTTCAATAAATTAGCATACATAGACCCATATGTTGCCCCACATTTATTCCCAGATAAGAATGCATCCTTTCTAAGGGCAAAGGAAATTGCCACTGCCAGTTCATTGCCGGTTAACCGGTGCGTGCTGTGACCGAGTGGGATAAAGCAATAAAGCTTAGCAAACGGGAAGTTTGGAGGTTCGATCCCCAGCTTGGTCAAAGTAAGGTTGGTGTATCATCCAGGAAAAACCTACGGTTTTCCCACCAGAATTGGCATTTCCAAAACAAACTAAATCTGTTGAGCTGGTTAGCCACCCAACGTGAAGCTGTAATTCATTAGCCATAGACTTCTCCCGCATTTGTGGTCCTCTAGAGTCGTAAAACGACTGCCCTTTTAAAGTCTGAATTATTATGAAAGTCTGAATTATTATTATAAAGCATGTAGGAGCTCATCGTGCGTGGATTGTGCGTTTAGGGATTCGGAGTCGTTATTACATATCAACTTACGACCATTGACGTTGAAATGATCCAAAAGAGGATATAGGTGAAGTAAGACTAGCTTTCATGTGTAAATGGTGTGAAGTGTTTTCCGAGAAAAAAAGAACTGCAATAATTATTTCTTGTCACAAATCGTTGCCAACCACCCAAGTGTTGCAATCTCGTAGGCAATCAGGAAACCCCTGTGAAAATTTTCCCTTCCTTTCCCCACTCCTACCCTAAAAAGTATGGAGCTGATATCCCACTACATCCAATCATTTTTTCGGTGTGTCCCCATTTCCCCTTCTTAGAAAAACAGTACTGTCACTGCTTATTTGAAAAGAACATTTTTACGGGGAAATCATAGTATTGTAACTAAAGGAAATCCGTTGTCTTTCCCCTAATTTATTAAAGAGAAAATACATCCCTTCAGATTTAAGCTTAGCAAATTGGCATTTTTATTTCAGACCAGCCCTGTAACCAGGGCAAGGTACTAAAGAAGGGGGTTGAAATAACTCCTAGAGGCAAAAAGATTCAAGGAGAGATTTACTAAATAAAATTGATTATTTAAATAACAGGTTTTATTTTCTAGAGTCGGAATTTTTCTGGGGGTTGTTTCCCCTACCCCAACCCCTTAGCTACTTTGTTCCACACTTGTACTGGGAGTGAAACATAAAATTAGTTGATAATAACACAATTACTGCTCTTAACAGATTATTGCTATTTATATAAATAGCGATAACATACGTAGTAATAAAATACGGTGGAAAATGAAAAGCAATAACGAATATCAAAGAAAAATCGTTTCAAACACTTACGTATTATGTTTCATTAACTTATAAAGCTTCAAATTGTCAGAATATTATTGTTGTTTAATTAGTTTCACTAAAGCACTAAGGTGGTCTACACTTTGTTGCTAATTTGAAATCATAACATTTAAAAGTACTTTTAAATTAGCACTGTGTAATTTTTTTTTTAATGTGTGAAAAGTCACTTATAACCCCAATGTCAATTAATACGGACAAAATTTCTTCTATTAAATTTAAAATTTCTAGATATCTCTATTTGAAAGATTTCAAATTAGGAGAAAAGTTTCTTGAAAAAAGTTAACACCCCCCCCCACACACACACACACTTGTATTAGTTTGAAAACCCGAATGTGTCTTTTTATTTGAAAGAATAAATTTGGTTAAATAGTAGCATGGATATGTCAAGGGAAAAAATGCAATACATGTGTGTAAGTTTACGGATATTTTCAAGATTGTAGATCTCCGATTTCCCATATGCCTGGTTTCTACCCATAGTTCCCAAATCAAGACTGCTAGCAACAAATTACAAACAAGTTAAAAGCACAAATCAGCATCACATTTCGTTCCACTTTTCAGATACAAGCTAAGTTCATTACCACATAGGCCCTCCTTTGCCTCATTTCTTTTTAAATCTGTTGGTTAAATCACAACTTATCTCTTTCCTCGCAGGTGAAGAATATCAGGAAAGAGACAACATTTCAAATATTATAATTTCTCTCAGGATTTGAGGTGGTTAAATGTTACGAATCTAATTATTTATGGATCTTGTAGAGAGGAGGGGTGCCCATTTAAGGTCTCGAGGGGTAGGCCTATGAAAGTCAGTGATGCTCCATTAGGGTATATACGGTGGCATCATTTGCCAGCCTTTGTCAGTTCTTACTTGTGACACGTCTTTATTTTCCCTTTTGCAGCTCGTACCGTCGACAGACGCCTTTGAAAACAGTTATTCCACCATACATAAGAGCGTGATTCCATGCCTCCACTGGTCAAACTAAGCTGACGTGGGCCACAAACGATGAACCGGTGACGAACTGGTAAGATTTTTAGGTTTTTTGATCTTGAGAGAAATGTTTCGATTCTTCAGCTTACTTTTATAAGCTTTAACCAATTAGTTGGGTCTCGGTTACAACGTAACCAAGGTAGCAGAAAAATGATAATAATGATTAAGTTATTTGAAAAACTTTTCCATTTGCACTAGTGTCTTCCCATTTATGAAACAAATTTCAAATATTTACCCAATTTTTATTACACCACCCCTCCCCCTTTTTAGTCACAGATAGATATGATTTCAGGTACAGGTGCTAACGATGGATCCATGAAAGTTAGCATTCAAGCATAAAATGCCTCTCTTTTATTCTGAGCATCAGGTCAGACATATCAAAGGGTCTTGTCTCTGTACCACACCCCATTCCACCCCCTCACCTCATGGCTAAAAAATAAATGGTCGTTTCAGAGCCAAGTTCATTACCACATAGGCCCTCATTTTATCTCATTTCTTTTTAAATCTGTTGGTGGTAATCACAACTTATCTCTTTCCTCCTAAGTGCAGAATTTCAGGAAAGAGAAGGCATTCTAATATTTAATTTCTCTCAGGACTGGGTTGGTGTTAAACGTCACGGATCTTATTATTTGTAGAGGAGAGGGTGTCCATCCCAGTCCTCGAGTGGTAGGCCCATGCTCTATATGGGTGTATACGGTGGCATCGTTCCCATCAGTTCTTGAATGTAGCACATCTTTATTTTCCCTTTTGAAGCTCATCCCGTCAACGGAAGTCTTTGACAGCCAGTTGTTCCACCATACATAAGAGCGTGAGTCCACGCCCTCCACCGGTCACACAAAGCTGACGTGGATGACAACAGATGAATTGGTGACGAAATGGTAAGATTTTAGGGTTTAAATGTTGAGAAAAATGCTTCCATTTTTTCCGAATAACTTTTACATGCTTTATTAGCTCGAGTCTCGGTCGCAACCCAACCAAGGTCACAGAAAAATGATTATGATTATTCAAGTTACTAAGATTTTTCCTTTTGTACTAGTTTCTTTCCATTTTTGAACAAATTTTAAATATTTCCCCAACATTTATCATAAAAGCATAAATAATTGTCTCTTTTATTCTGAGCGTCAGGCCAGACTTATTAAGAGGCCTTGTGGCTGTTCCACGCCCCCCCCCCCCCGCCTCTTAGCTAAAAATAAATTGTCGTTTCAGAGCAATCAGTTGTCGTTTTTATAGCATAATTCATGACATGATTGAACAATCAATTAGGATTAGGAAAATTTCAGGAGAAATATTTTCGCCTTACTTCGAAATGTCTTCAAACAAGAATATCTTAAATGTCTGTAGACATGTAATCAAAAATACCCAACAATAATACATTAAAAATCTGTTGGAAATTTTTGAATATCTTTTACTATTTTCAAGATAAACTTCAAACTTCAAGCTTTATCATTTGCTATGCAAAAGTTGTTATGTGGAGTGTTGCACAAGGTCTGAATTTGTTTTGTCAATCCTTTACAAAATTACTCATAGCTATATAATTTACCATCTAGTTTCTAGTTTGATGTTTAATGTGGCCCTTGATTAGTCAAAAGCTACTTTCAAAATAACCCCTCAGGGTATATCCCAACATGGGCGTCCGCAGAAAAAAAATTCAAGGGGGGCAAAATTTTTTAGGCGGCCCAACTTTTTTCATGGGAAATATTTTACTCCCAGAAAAGAGTTTAGATGCTACTTTTTCACACAGTGTTGACAAAGGCGTAGCCAGGAATTTGTCAAGGGGGGCGAAGCCCATAGACAGACTCTCAGCGCTCCGCGCCACCATGGGTTGGCGCGGAGCGCAAGAAAAGTTTGGCTCAAAATGCTTCCCAGATTGCTGGAAATGGCACTTCCAAGGCCTATTTACCGCATATAAAAAGGGAAAACATAAGCAATATCGTAAATATAAACTTTAAAAATATCAAAAATATGCTGGGGGGGGGGCTGCTGGGGCCTGAGTGTTGATATTTTTATTCAATTCCTGCTTTGAGAGTAGAAATTCACACTGATTGAACTGTTAAGAAATGTTGATGTTATATTTTCTTCGTTTTTTTCTTTATCTTTTCTTCGTTTTTTCAAGTTTTTGATTTTCCAGGGGGCAAGTGCCCCCCTTGCCCCCCCCCCTCCGGACGCCCATGTTTTCCAACATGAATTATAATTGTCCTTGGAATAAAGGTTAAACAGAAAAGGATAACACAACAGATATATTGTGAGTCCCTCTTTCCACGTCACAAATTTGCATTTAACATTGACAAGTTCTTCCGTGACTGTGGTAGAATCTAATTGTTACAGGGCTCTTTAGGTGTTGGTTGGTCGTTTGCTTCTAGTGAAGGGTTTTGGACTTCAGGGCATCTTATGGGGCCTTAGCCCTCCTTTGCCCTTTAACCTGTTATGTTATGTTGTGTTATACGTACCTAATGTTTACATACTAATTGATGGGTTATGGGACCTTGAATTCCAAATAAATAAGTCGACGCCAATGGCATGTTTCTCATTCGAAAATAGTGACAGAATACTGGAGTTGCGATATATTTAATTTATTTTCAATTTCTAAAGTTTTTTTTTTCTATTCCACTAATTCTCACATTTTCCCTGTTATACACCAATTTCCGAGATGTTTTCCGTTTTCTGTAAAACGGTGAACTCCTGTCTTTACCATAAGCAATTGAAGCCCAGTGCAAGAGAGTGTGACTAATTGTGGGAGATGTATTAGACAGGTGTTCATGTTTAAATTGGAGAAGGGGTCAAGTAACTTTTAGGAAAATTTTCACTGTTTGGGGTGAGAGGAGAAAGCTTTCAAACAGACAAATCTCAATTCACATACATGAAAATATTTATTTTATTTATTTTATTTACTGACTATTACATAACGAAACAAGACCCATCTAACTTCTAAGTGATTATGGCAACCTGATCTTCCAGGTCATGCAGTAATTGCCATGTAGAGATACGTACTATTTTGGAGGGCTGAATTTTGCTCCTCTAGCTCCCTTATCCTTTTCTGAGCTGCCTTAAGATGAGCTTCCAACTCCTTCACCCTTTCTGTGTCTGGAAACTCCAAAACAACTCCATCCAAATTAAAAGTAACACTGCCACAAGTGTCATCATTTACACTGCTTTCCTGGCTGAGGAGCTCTTCAATAACATCTTCTCCAGCGGCAGCAGCAGTATGTTTCTGCAAAGATTTCTGTAAATGAAAATAGCAAATACGAATCAACAGAAAATATAATAACAAAGAACCCAATATACTCAGGACATTTTGAAGATGTCATTCATAGTTTTCAACGGTATTTTTGGCTGTTCAGACTCTAACACATGGATTTTAATGTCATCCTTTAATTAATCTAAAGCTGGAATACCTACAGTATGTGTTTCACATTAAAGACCAATTTTTGTTTTACAGACCTATTTACACAAAGGGATATGAATGATTTGGGCAATTCTCATAAAGTGAGATACATGAAAGTTATTTTTTCGAGCAGTGCTGGCAAGGGACAACACTTAGTTGTTTATTCTAGTGCTTTAAAGGGCAAATGGAGTCACCATTATTTGAGTACCTTTACAATCCCCATAGGCTCTAATCAATCAGGTATGTTTCTTACAGAATTTACAGGATAGCTCCTTCAGTTACTGTTAGTGTTAAATATTACAACAAAAACTGTTGAAATTATCTGTACAGGGAATAAAGCAAATTTGCAAATCATAGGTGATGTTTTAGAATAACATTGGGTGGCTTCAAGTTCTTGAAAATACTGTAAGTCATGTGTCGGTCGAAACATTTGGGGTTCCTGATAACTAAAACTGAATGTGAATTGTTTGCTACACTATTTTCATGACTAATAGTTAGATAATTATGGTAGGAAAAGTTTAAAGTAATAAAAGAGCAAGCTCTATATTGTTCTTTTCAGAACTTGTTGAATTGTAGGCCTGTGTGAAGAGTACACAGAATTATACTCAGCAGATCATATGGTATTTAACAGGCATCGACAATTAATACTTTGCCTAATAGTACTTAAGCTAAGCTTAACACTTGGTAATTAGAGGAAGCAAAGCTTATTGCAGATGGGAAAGTCTCCAAATCACAACAGAGATTTTTTGAGCCCCACATTTCAGATACACAGATGCTCTTATAAAACAACAGCGGGTCATAAACAGGTGCGTAGCTACGGGGGAGGCCTGGGGCATGGGGCCCCCAGATGTTTGCTAGGCCCCCCAGAAATTGTGTGTGTCCCAATAAAATTTGTAAGAATTAAGGAGGGCGATCAATGCTGTAACCCTCCATTTGATACCTAGGCCCCCCTAAAAATTTCATCCTGGTATTAAAGTTAGAAAAAGAATCGAGACCGATTGTTCCATGGGCAGACTTTCTAATACTTCACATGATGTTAAAACGAAACACTCCCTTTTGGGGATTCCCTTCTTCCTTTTAGGGATTTTCAATGATTTGATTATCAAATTCAATGTGAAAACTTCGTGTTTAATGTGAATTGAAATAATTTTCAGAGAAGATCATTTCCTGTTGAGTGAACTGCCATTCATAATTCCCCCTACAAATTTAAAATCTTGTATGAAAATTAGTACCACACATTTGACATCAATTTTTGCTTTGTGTTACGTTTTTAACTGGCACTTAAATATGAGAATATTTTCAGTCCTAGTTGTATAGTCTCCCACACATTGGATGTGAAATATAGAACAGGAATGCTTAGGCACACTATACATTCCCACATGGGGATTTTTTAACCTATGAAAATAAGTTTCATTTTTGGGATTTTCTTTTTCACATATAAAACTAGATGTCCACACCTGAGATTGCTGTTTTCCATGTGGAGCAAGTTACCCCATGTATAAAAATTGGTCTCATATGTGAAATCTGACTTCCCATGTGGGATTTCATTATTTCACGTATGAAAATATCTGTCACACATATGAAATCTGGTTTCCCATGTATGGCTTGATTCCTTCATATATGACAGTCTCATTCATAGGTAGGAATTATGGTTCCCCACGTGGGTTTTACATGTGAGAATCACATTTTCATATGAGAATAGTTTTTTCCTACGTGGGATTTAAGAAATCCACATATGAATTGTCCAAATCATATATGAAAACATCCCTTTCATATGGGAAACACGTGTAATTTTTTGTAAGGGTTGACGTCTGCTTTATTTTGGAGAAAAAATGTATTTTGGTTAAATAGCAGCAGCCTTTATATGTCAAAGAAAAGAACACAAAATACAGTAAAACATGTCTTTAAGTTTACCAATATTTTCAAGATTGTAGATCTCTGGTACAACTCCCGAGTTCCCACATGGTTTCTTCTTGTAGTTCCCAAATCAAAAAAAAAACCACTAGCAACAAATTACAAACAAGTCAAAGCACACATCATCATCAAATCTCGTTCCACTTTTTAGATACAAGCTAAGTTCATTACAACATAGGCCCTCATTTGCCTCATTTTTTTAAATCTGTTGATTAAATCACATCTTATCTCTTTCCTCGAAAGTGTAGAATTTTAGGAAAGAGAAGACATTCCAAATATTTTAATTTCTCTCAGGATCTGGGGTGGTTAATGTTACGAATCTAATTATTTGTGGATCTTGTAGAGAGGAGAGGGATGTTCATCCTAGGTCTCGAGTGGTAGGCCCTTGAAAGTCAGTGATGCTCCATTAGGGTATATAAGGTGGTATCATTTGTCAGCCTTTGTAAGTTCTTGCTTGTGACACGTCTTTATTTTCCCTTTAGCAGCTCGTACCGTCCAGGGACGCCTTTGAAAGAAGTTGTTTTACGATACATAAGAACATGATTTCATGTCCTCTAACGGTCATACTAAGCTGACGTGGGCCACAAAAGATGACTTGGTGACGAACTGGTAAGAGTTTTAGGGTTTTTGATGTTGGGTGGAATGTTTCGATTCTCCCGCATAAATTTTACAAGCTTTAATCAAGTAGCTGGGCATCGGCCACACCCTAACCAAGGTAGCAGAAAAATGATAATAGTGATTACGTTATTTGAAAAACTTTTTCATTCGCAATAGTGTTTTCCCATTTATGAAACAAATTTCAAATATTTACCCAATATTTATTACACCACCTCTCCCCTTTTTAGTCGCAGATAGGTATGATTTCAGGCACAGGCGCTAACGATGGATCCATGAAAGTTAGCATTCAAGCATAAAATGCCTCTCTTTTATTCTGAACATCAGGTCAGACATGTAAAAGGGTCATGTCTCTGTACCACACCCCACTCACCCCCTAGTCTCATGGCTAAAAATAAATGGCCGTTTCAAAGCCAAGTTCATTACATAGGCCCTCATTTTGCCTCATTTCTTTTTAATCTGTTGGTGGTAGTCACAACTTAAATCTGTTGGTGGTAATCACAACTTATCTCTTTCCTCCTAAGTCCAGAATTTCAGGAAAGAGAGAAGCTTTCTAAATACGTAATTTCTGTCAGGATTGGGCTGGTGTTAAACGTCACGGATCTTATTATTTGTAGATACAGGGAGGAGAGGGTGTCCATCCCAGACCTCGAGTGGTAGGCCCATGCTCCATAAGGGTGAATACGGTGGCATCGTTTCCCATCAGTTCTTGAATGTAACACATCTTTATTTTCGCTTTTGAAGCTCATCTCGTCAACGGAAGCCTTTGACAGCCAGTTGTTTCACCATACATCACCATACATAAGAGCGTGAGTCCACGCCCTCCACCGGTCACACAAAGCTAACGTGGATGACAACAGATGAATTGGTGACGAAATGGTAAGATTTTAGGGTTTAAATGTTGGGAAAAATGCTTCCATTTTTGCCGAATAACTTTTACAAGCTAAATTAGCTCGAGTCTCGGTCACAACCCAACCAAGGTCACCGAAAAATGATTATGATTATTCAAGTTACTTAGACTTTTCCTTTTGGACTAGTTTATTTCCATTTTTGAACAAATTTTAAATATTTCCCCAACATTTATCACACCCCTCCCCCTTTTAGTTAGTAATGATTTCAGGCACAGGTGCTAATGATGGATCCATAGTAGTGAGCCTTTAAGCATAAATAATTGTCTCTTTTATTCTGAGCATCAGGCCAGACTTATTAAGAGGCCTTGTGGCTGTTCCACCCCCCCCCCCCCGCCTCTTAGCTAAAAATAAATTGTCGTTTCAGAGCAAACAATTGTCGTTTTTATAGCATAATTCATAACATGATTGAACAATCAATTAGGATTAGGAAAATTTCAGGAGAAATATTTTCGCCTTACTTTGAAATGTCTTCAAACAAGAATATCTTAAATGTCTGTAGACATGTAATCAAAAATACCCAACAATAATACATTTAGATCCCTTCAAGAAAATCTGTTGGAAATTTTTGAATATCTTTTACAGTTTTCAAAATAAACTTCAAACTTCAAGCTTTATCATTTGCTATGCAAAAGTTGTTATGTGGAGTGTTGCACAAGGTCTGAATTTGTTTTGTCAATCCTTTACAAAATTACACATAGCTATATAATTTACCATCTAGTTTCTAGTTTGATGTTTAATGTGGCCCTTGATCATAGTCAAAAGCCACTTTCAAAATAACCCTTCAGGGTATATCTCAACATGGGCGTCCGCAGAAAAAAATTCAAGGGGGGCAAAATTTTTTAGGCGGCCCAACTTTTTTCATAGGAAATATTTTACTCCCAGAAAAGAGTTTAGATGGTACTTTCAAACAGTGTTGACGAAGACGTAGCCAGGAATTTGTCAAGGGGGGCGAAGCCCATAGACAGACTCTCAGCGCTCCGCGCCACCATGGGTTATAATTGTCCTTGGAATAAAGGTTAAACAGACAAAGGATAACACAACAGATATATTGTGAGTCCCTCTTTCCACGTCACAAATTTGCATTTAACATTGACAAGTTCTTCCGTGACTGTGGTAGAATCCAATTGTTGCAGGGCTCGTTAGGTGTTGGTTGGTCGCTTGCTTCTAGTAAAGGGTTTTAGACTTCAGGGTCTTATGGGGCCTTAGCCCTCCTTTGCCCTTTAACCTGTTATGTTATGTTATACTTACCTAATATTTACATACTTGATGGGTTATGGAACTTTGAAATCCAAATTAATAAGTCGACGCCAATGGCATGTTTCTCGTTCAAAAATAGTGACAGAATACTGGAGTTTCGATATATTTAATTTTTTCAATTTCTATTTTTTTCCCGCTAATTCTCACATTTTCCGTGTTATACACCAATTTCCGTGATTTTTTCCGTTTTCTGTAAAACGGTGAACTCCTGTCTTTATCATAAGCAATTGAAGCCCAGTGCAAGAGAGTGTGGCTAAGTGTGAGAGATGTATTAAACATTGTTCATGTTTAAATTGGAGAAGGGGTCAAGTAACTTTTAGGAAAATTTTCACCGTCTGGGGTGAGAGGAGAAAGCTTTCAAACAGACAAATCTCAATTCACATTCATGAAAATATTTATGTATTTTATTTACTGACTATTACATAACGAAACAAGACCCATCTAACTTCTAAGTGATTATGGCAACCTCATCTTCCAGGTCATGCAGTAATTGCCATGTAGAGATACGTACTATTTTGGAGGGCTGAATTTTGCTCCTCTAGCTCCCTTATCCTTTTCTGAGCTGCCTTAAGATGAGCTTCTAACTCCTTCACCCATTCTGTGTCTGGAAACTCCAAAACAACTCCATCCAAATTAAAAGTAACACTACCACAAGTGTCATCATTTACACTGCTTCCCTGGCTGAGGAGATCTTCAATAACATCTTCTCTAGCGGCAGCAGCAGTATGTTTCTTCAAAGTTTTCTGTAAATGAAAAAAGCAAATACGTATCAACAGAAAATATATAAACAAAGGGCCCAATATACTCAGGACATTTCGAAGATGTCATTCATACTTTTCAACGGTATTTTTGGCTGTTCAGACTCTAACACATGGATTTTAATGTCATCCTTTAATTAATGTAAAGCTGGAATACCTACAGTATGTGTTTCACATTAAAGACCAATTTTTGTTTTACAGACCTATTTACACAAAGGGATATGAATGATTTGGGCAATTCTCATAAAGTGAGATACATGAAAGTTATTTTTTCGAGCAGTGCTGGCAAGGGACAACACTTAGTTGTTTATTCTAGTGCTTTAAAGGGCAAATGGAGTCACCATTTGAGTACCTTTACAATCCCCATAGGCTTTAATCAATCAGGTATGTTTCTTACAGAATTTACAGGATAGCTCCTTCAGTTACTGTTAGTGTTCAATATTACAACAAAAACTCCTGAAATTATCTGTACAGGGAATAAAGCAAATTTGCAAATCATAGGTGATGTTTTAGAATACGTTCTTGAAAATACTGTGTCATGTGTTGGTCACAACATTTGGGGTTCCTGATAACTAAAACTGAATGTGAATTGTTTGCTACACTATTTTCAAGACTAATAGTTAGATAATTATGGTAGGAAAAGTTTAAAGTAATAAAAGAGCAAGCTCTATATTGTTCTTTTCAGAACTTGTTGAATTGTAGGCCTGTGTGAAGAGTACACAAAATTATACTCAGCAGATCATATGGTATTTATAGGCATCGACAATTAATACTCATTGCTTAATATCACTTAAGCTAAGCTTAATACTTGGTAATTAGAGGAAGCAAAGCTTATTGCAGATGGGAAAGTCTCCAAGTCACAACAGAGATTCTTTGAGCCCCACATTTCAGATACACAGATGCTCTTATAAAACAACAGCGGGTATTAAACAGGTGCGTAGCTACGGGGGGAGGCCTGGGGCATGGGCCCCCAGATGTTTGCTAGGCCCCCAGAAATTGTGTGTGTCCCAATAAAATTTGTAAGAATTAAGGACGGCGATCAATGCTGTAACCCCCCATTTGATACCTAGGCCCCCGAAAAATTTCATCCTAGCTACGCCCCTGGTATTAAAGTGAGAAAAAGAATTGAGACCGATTGTTCCATGTGCAGACTTTCTAATACTTCACATGATGTTTAAACAAAACACTCCATTTTGGGGATTCCCTTCTTCCTTGATTTGATTATCAAATTCAAATGTGAAAACTTCTTGTTTAATGTGAATTGAAATAATTTTCAGAGAAGATCATTTCCTGTTGAGTGAACTGCCATTCATAATTCCCCCTACAAATTTAAAATCTTGTATGAAAATTAGTACCACACATTTGACATCAATTTTGCTTTGTGTTACGTTTTTAACTGCTACTTAAATATGAGAATATTTTCAGTCCTAGTTGTATAGTCTCGAACACATTGGATGTGAAATATAGAAAAGAAATGCTTAGACACACTATGCATTCCCACCTGGGGATTTTTTAACCTATGAAAATAAGTTTCACTTATGGGATTTTCTTTTTCACATATGAAACTAGATGTCCACACCTGAGATTGCTGTTTTCATGTGGAGCAAGTTACCCCATGTATGAATTCAAAATTGGTCTCATATGTGATATCTGGTTGCCCATGTGGGATTTAATTTTTTCACGTATGAAAATATCTGTCACACATATGAAATCTGGTTTCCCATGTATGGTTTGATTCCTTCATATATGACAGTCTCATTCTTATGTGGAAATTATGGTTTCCCACGTGTGTTTTACATGTATGTGGAAACCACATTTTCATATGGGAATAGTTGTTTCCCACGTGGGATTTAAGAAATCCATATGTGAATTGTCCAAATCATATATGAAAACATCCCTTTCATATGGGAAACACGTGTAATTTTTTGTAAGGGTTGACGTCTGCTTTATTTTGGAGAAAAAAATGTATTTTGGTTAAATAGCAGGTCTTATATGTCAAAGAAAAGAACACAAAATACAGTAAAACATGTCTTTAAGTTTACCAATATTTTCAAGATTGTAGATCTCTGGTACAACTCCCGAGTTCCCACATGGTTTCTTCTTGTAGTTCCCAAGTCAAACAAAAAACCACTTGCAACAAATTACAACCAAGTTAAAGCACACATCATCATCAAATCTCGTTCCACTTTTTAGGTACAAGCTAAGTTCATTACAACATAGGCCCTCATTTGCCTCATTTTTTTTAAATCTGTTGATTAAATCACAACTTACCTCTTTCATCGTAAGTGTAGAATTTTAGGAAAGAGAAGACATTCCAAATATTTTAATTTCTGTCAGGATCTGGGGTGGTTAATGTTACCAATCTAATTATTTGTGGATCTTGTAGAGAGGAGAGGGATGTCCATCCTAGGTCTCGAGTGGTAGGCCCATGAACAGTGATGCTCCATTAGGGTACATACTGTGGTATCATTTTCCAGCCTTTGTAAGTTCTTGCTTGTAACACTTTACTTTCTCTTTTGCAGCTGTGCTGTCAACGGACGATTTTGAAAGCAATTGTTCCACCATACATAAGAGCGTGATTCCATGCCTCCACTGGTCACACTAAGCTGACTTGTGCCACAAAAGATGACTTGGTGACGACATGGTAAGATTTTTAAGGTTTTTGATGTTGTGGGATATGTTTCGATTCTCCCTCATAACTTTTACAAGCTTTAATCAAGTAGCTGGGTATCGGTCACACCCTAAGCAAATGATCAAGTTATTTGAAAAAATTTCCATTTGCACTAGTGTCTTCCCATTTATGAAACAAGTTTCAAATATTTACCCAATATTTATTACACCACCCCTCCCCCTTTTTAGTCACAGATAGATATGATTTCAGGCACAGGCGCTAACGATGGATCCACGAAAGTTAGCATTGAAGCATTGAATGTCTCTCTTTATTCTGAGCCTCAGGCCAGACATATTAAAGGGTCTTGTCTCTGTACCACACCCAACCCCCCCCCCCCCCCTCGTAACATAGCTAAAAACGAATTGTCGTTTCAGAGCAATCAATCGTCGTTTTTAGAGCAAAATTCATGACATGATTGAATAATCAATCAGGAAAATTTCAGAAGAAATGTTTTCGCCTTACTTTGAAATGTCTCCAGATAAGCATATCTTAAATATCTGTAGACATGTAACCAAAAATACCCAACAATAATACATTTAAATTCCTTGAAGAAAAGCCTTTGAATTTTTGGGATATCTTATACCGTTTTCAAGATAAACTTCTTCAAACTTTGGCTGTTTCTGAGATTTATCATTTGCTATGCAAAAGTTGAATGCCTACGTAGTTGAATTTGATTTGTTACTCCTTTCCAAATTATCCATTATTTACCATCTAGTTTCTAGTTCGATGTTTAATGTGGCCCTTGATTAGTCAATACCTACTTTTAAAATGACCCCTCAGGGTATCCCAACATGAATTATAATTGTCTTTGGAATAAAGGTTAAACAGACAAAGGATAAGATAACAGATATATTGTGAGTCCCTCTTTCCACGTCACAAATTTGCATTTAACATTGACAAGTTCTTCCGTGACTGTGGTAGAATCTAATTGTTACAGGGTTCGTTAGGTGTTGGTCGTTTGCTTTTAGGAAAGGGTTTTGGACTTCAGGGCATCTTATGGGGCCTTAGCCCTCCTTTGCCCTTTAACCTGTTATGTTATGTCATACGTATCTCATGTTTATACATAGTGCAGGTGCCGAAGCAGACATTGTTGTGTAAAATGGCCAATATTTGATAAATTTTGATGGAAATTGCTACTATTTTGACCGTTTTGATGTTTCTTACATCAAGTGGGCACCTATGACATTTACATGTCCACAGACCTAAAGGGTTGTTCTTCCGTTTGAAGAGCTTTTAGAAACGTTGTTTTTCCTTACATGTAATCTGGTCCTATTTTGTTGTTTTGAAATAAAACATTCTGTCCAAGAACTTACACATGTTAGGTCACTGAAATAAAATGCAATCGACACACAGGAGCGGAAGGAGGCAAAGTCCATTGACTTCCTGGGTGTGCCACCGCTTACTGTAGTTAAAAGACATGACACCATTATCTTGATATTGAGATACTAGGTGTCCCTATAGTTGCAAGGTCGAGATATGTAGGGATATAGTTTTCTGTGCTACTTTATTGTTTCTTCAGACACTAGAAATTCTTTTACCGGCATTCAAAGTTGGAACAGTCATATTGCACTGAACCGATAATATTCCCAATCTCGAATAATGAATGGTATTGAATCCCCAGGCCCCTCATCACAACATAGCTGATATTAATAAATACACTATATCGCCCGAATTTTGTTGACTGTACCTCCCGACCACCTTTCAAAAAGTTAGCTCATGTCATAAAAACAGAGATTACTAATTTTAGTTGACAAATTTTCATTGCATTGGCTAATTCATTTTAATGGAGCACCGTAAATAAATTTGCATTTAGCTTTTAGCGATAGGTATTCAAAACATAACTGAGTTCAATTACAGCTCTAGAAAAATACTTGAAAAATGGTCACTGTAATTTTTTCCCTCCGTCTCCCACTTTTTCCAAAATATACAGTTTATATACTTTGTTTTTTACCTACTCGTAGGTTTTTCGGAGAATTAAACGATTGTGAGGAGAAAGTACCCTTTCTCTTATTCACAAAAGACAGGTTGAAACATTGCTTTTCCAGATAAATTTGTCACGATAATTATAGATGTCTATCGAACCTGCATAGAATGTTTATCATGGAAAATTATTTTAAATGCATATATACTTAGCTCCTATCCAAATTACACAAACTCCCTATCATTACACAAACACCAGTTTTCTGTGCACTAATGTGTATTCAAATAGTGGCATAACGTGAGTATTTCTCAAATGTTTTTATCTGTCATATTCCCCACTGTTTGCCCTCCCCCTTTCTTTAGCCCTCGCAAGAGCTTTGATTGAGCATAGGGTGTGGGAAAAAGAAATAATGCAACATACTACTAAAGGTTTTACAGCACATATGCATCATCATTACATGTTGTTACATCCTTAAAGGGACTAAGCAATCGTCTCAAACTTACTGTGACAGATGAACTAAACGTTGCAAATCTCTTGTTTTTATTGCAAGTATTTTTCGTAATTATTCAGGATAAAAGGTGACAATTTTTAGGTTAACAAAGGTTTTTTTTTTGCATAAATCTCAAAATCTTGGTTGTGTCACATGATTTAAAAGAGTCATGATTCATGAATCCGGATACCCTGGTATAATATTCAATTTCGGGTTACTGCACCTTCTCTTTAAGATATTACTCTCTTTCAATTACCATAAAGAGGTCTCGTTACCAAAATATTCTACCCTAAAGGATTAGGAAAAATTCCAAAAGGGGATAAAAAAACAAGATATTTTTGCACCTTCAATGTTTTTGAGCTTGTCAGAGTGTTTCAAAACTTAATTTCTGACTATTACATCAAGGTTTAGCAGAAGTCAAAAAGGGAGAAAAAATTGGGGGTTACTTTGACATTTTATAAACTTATGCAAATTTAACGTTATACCTTACCTAGAATTACCAAATGCTTACTTTAATGATAAGGTATTCTTATAAAAATACAGTTTTACACTTAACTATGATAAAATAAAAAAAAAAATAATTTTACATTACTACATTTGACTCAGATTTGTCGATGGTCACTATATAGCCATTTACATAGAGTACATCACCCTACCGAATGGACATTAATAGTATTATGGTAAAGTGTGATGACCTCTTCGTTTGTTGAAAAAAGATGTTTTACCGCTAATTCTTTTTTTCTTTTTCTTTGCTTTTCTTTGGTTTTTTTTTTTTTTTTTGGTTGAATTGCCGCTATATCCTGAAGGAGCTTCAGAACAATATTTGCATTATCAAGTATTAGAGTGAAATTTCCTTGTTAAGAATAAATGTCTAGTTTAAATATGGAGATTTCATCACATTAATTCTGTTCCATTACGATTTCTTTGGAGAAAGTGTTCTAATTTCCCCTAAACTGATAAACTTAAACACTTACCAGAAAATAACTTCTATAAGAATTTCGACTAGCACCATCAATCAATTCCATTTGACGCACGTCTATTCATTACCAAATTCCGTCCAGATCTCAAAGTTACCTTAAACTATTTTTATGCAGTTGTCTACATCTGTTCGTAATATTGTATTTGATATATCGCTGCTGTGATTTTCACTGACCGACGTAAAACGTTCAGGAGACATTAAGGCCGGTTTTGCAAAGTTTCACTCCCTATAAAGCTGTAAGAACCATAAATGGTCGTACCTTGCTCTTCCGGGCCAATCACGGATATAGTTTAGAGTTTAATGGTGTTCAAGTTTCATAGCTTTATAGTATGAATCGGCTTAAGAAATTTTAGAACTTTCTGTTTCTCTCAAGTGAAATGATGATACACCGCAAAAGAGACCATTCCAAATGCACCCTTACCGTGGCTCTGATACACATGAAATTTCCCAAAACAAGATTTTTTTGGTTCACTGCTTACAAAATAGTTTGTTTTGTTTAGTCCTTATCACTTTAGGAACTTACCTACTAACGTTATACTTTACCTAAGCGGTACCCGAAACCTTATTTTGATACAATAGGTTAAGTTAA
Source organism: Holothuria leucospilota (assembly GCA_029531755.1). Taxonomy (NCBI): domain Eukaryota; kingdom Metazoa; phylum Echinodermata; class Holothuroidea; order Aspidochirotida; family Holothuriidae; genus Holothuria; species Holothuria leucospilota. Next base: position 23,046,092 of record CM055976.1, on the reverse strand, counting down.
GAAGTCCCCACTTGTTTCCCTTACTGGAATCTTTCACTGAGTTTCAGAACATAACTTTTGCATATTAAAGGTAGAAAGGAGTTATTATATTTGACTTTAAAAATCAGGTACAAAAATATTGTCACATGATTAAACAGAGCCATTCATGAATTAAGCACATCTGGGTATACTTATTCAAATAGGGATTACTGTAATTTCGGTCCATAGCTAGACAAGCTTATAAGCTTACATAGGGAGGCAAAATGCTTCCAGGGAAAGAGTGAAATACTTTCTAAGTGTGGAGTGGGGCGAGACGTACTAAAATGCATTAGGGCAATGGTATATTGAATTATCTAAGAGGGCAAAAAATTTTCCAGGAGGCTCCTCTCCTTGGCCCCCTCCTTTGGCTGCAGGCTTGTTGCAATTTCAAGGCTTCCAGTCAAGATCGAAAACTAACCGGGCTGACGAAGTACGCCAAAGTATGAAAGGACTAGGCCTATGCAGTGGCAAAATATCACAATCACCCTTTCTTTTTCTGCTGTAGAGACTTAAATTAACAAACGAATATTTATTTCGAGCAGCGCTTCTGCATTTTTGGAAATATGTGATGTCATACAAGCAAACTAAAAGAACAAAGCAATATTGTATCTTTACATGTAAATGAAATATGCAGATGTTTTTGAAGTTGCCAGTTTTTGTCTCGTAAAATTTTAAGGTAATTTATTTTGAACGCTCTGAATTAACCTTACTGTGGTCAAATAGCAAGGCCAAATATTCCCATTTGTAAATAAGATAACGGTGTCAAATTTTAAAGACAGATACTCATCATCCCAGACAGTTTCATTTTCCCACGACTGTCTCTAGCTTCTCCTTGTGCAGACACAAACCTAGTTTATTACTTAAGGCAATATCCTGGTTGGCACACAAGGCCCTAATGTGTAATCAGATCACTCTCTGTGCATGCTGTGTAATATTAGCTACTCTGCATCTGTTGAATTTTGTAACTCTGATGTCAATCAAAGAGCAGACACCAATTGAGACTTTTGCTTACCCCCAAGTGAAAGTCATACTTGGAGTGACGACTATCTGTCTTTAAGGCTTTATGGTGAAAAATGTGCAGGATGCTCATTTTTTCGTGAAAAATGCTGTAAAAGTATGTATGTGCTTAGCATATTTGCCAAGAGCGAAAAATTTCTGGGTTACTTATTAAGGGTCTAACATTTTCCTATTTTCTATTTTCTAATATTTTCTATTTTTTATGCTTTTTCAGGTTTTAAAGGACATTGCTGAAAGAAACCAGGGAATGTAGACCACCGAAACCGGCATTCTACATTTGCGAACGAGAGTAATGATGGACCAAGTTCGAAGAGATTGCACTAAGTCAAAATTTCATATGGGCTACGTTTGTGAACAGGCCAGGCGCGTAGTTTTTTCTTTTCCCAGGACGAGTCAGACCAAATCTGGCCAATGGACCAAGCAGCTTCTTAGAAATAGGCCACACATCTAATTCCAAGATGACAGCTTTTCGACCCTTTTTTGTAACTCTGACGTCGGATTATGAAAGAACTGGCCACTTAACCCCAATCCACGTAACCCTAATCTTAATTCTAACCCAAACCTTCATTTTGAAACAAATTTAAAAGTTTTTGAAAAACCGATTTGACCTGACTCGTCCTGAGAAAAAAATTAGGAGGCCGGGGCTGATACAATAAACCAAGTTGTCGTCCCACATTTGATCTCGAAAGATGAAAAAGGAGTAAAACCACAGCAAAATTGCTTGCGGGGTGTTTTAAGGGATATACTTTATTTGGGGTAAAGAAAAACTTTAAAACTATCATACAGAATGACATAGGAGGGTGACAATTCACAATAAGGGAGTTCGGTTTATTTTCAAGAAACATGTTTCTCACAGAAAGAAATTCACTGTTTTATTAATTTTTTTCTCTCAAACATTAAAATTTTCAAATGATTCATTCCTAATTCATTTAATGTATACCAGTGGCGTAGCCAGGTTTTTTGTCGGGGGGGGGGGGGGGCAAGAGCACCAAGATTTCCCCCAATTAGTGATTTGCTTCCTAATAATCAGTGTTCTCCACAGGTCCAAATTTTGTCCGGGTGCTTTCCTCTGACCTGGCTGGTGTGACTGATCGCCGTCCTGGCGGGGAGGGGGCAAAATTTTTGCCCATATAAGGTGGGCTAGATGCAAAATGGTGCCACATTTGGTGCTAAATGTAAACTGAATACATCACCAAGAATTCCTATTTTTAGGAAGCTTTTTTATCTTGCTTGTCTTCAGGTCTTGGTGAATTTTCTTGAGTCCTACTGGTAGATCAGAATCACAATGGGTGAAGTACAGTAATTAAGTGAACCCTGGTACACCTTTCCCTTCATCAGTTCACCACATTTACCACAATCAGTCCAAATTTTACGAGGACCTGCCCTTGTAGCAGAGTATAGCACTTGACCACTGACCCATTCTAACAAACTGCATATACCGCAATGCTGCTGCTTTAATTATCAAGAAACATTGGAAGTATGCATTAAAAGGACAGAGTTCCTTGTCAGAGGTCCAGAGATCCCATGCTGTATAAAACAGATAGTAAAACGTAACTAGTACAACTATAAGCATGGTGTCATCATTCCATCTCTGAAAACCTTAATGAGGACTGGTTGTGCCAGTGTGGCATCTACTTTTGAATAAGTAAAGTGTACTGGTTGAGAAATTTAAAATTTTATCAGATCATGCTCAAATTTCACCATATATTCACTTTCAAAATTTCCCCCAAGATTTTTCCAGAGGGGGCAACTCCCCCTGTCCCCCCTGGCTACGCCACTGATGTATACTATCTTTGGAGAGAAAAGCTTTTACCAGGGGTTATTGGTAATACTAAATGGCTGAAAATAATAATAAAAAAAGTCTGTCTCAGATGCAATTAAAATGCAATATTTATCTTGCTGCACCTCGGACACAATCGTATTTGATAGTCATTTGGGCATCCTACAGGCAGGGTTACTTTCCCAAAGCTCTTTTACACAACCACTAATTCTATAGTCATGTGATTTTGTTGCTTTTTCATTCGAACTCCATACCTGATGACCATTCTCGATTGCAAACAAAAGTATTCTGACGAAGTTATTCAATTTTTTCTTCGTAAAGTAGATATCTATTACCCTCCACCATCCGTAAAGGTCAGGAAACAAACGGGGTCTTGAAGATCTGGATTATAATTTCTCGTAATGCCTCTTTTCAAAAGCAAAGTTTTTGGTACGAGCCATTCTGCACGTAAGCTAACATAATCCAAAAAGATACCCTCTCCTGAGACTCCTCGCCCGGTCCTCATTTAGGTGTGCCCTCTCTACTGAAAAATTCTGTTTGCAATATTTACGTAAAATGTTTTAAGTAATGAAAGCCACTAGCACTTCTTGATTAAGCCGTATCACAATTTTCCTGTCTATTTCAGGTGTTATATGCTGGAGTAAATATGACTGTATGGCAACAATTCTATACAAGATCCAACAAAAACAACGCAAACGTGAGAACATGTCCTTCACCGGTGACACCCTGCAGCTGACGAAGAAGGCAGTTTCTTGTGGCGATAAAATGGTAAGATTTTCATAATTTTGATGTGGAGTGTAAATATTGCAAATTTTGCTCAACCCTGGGAGTTGTTATTTGGAAGGAGATACATTGCTTTGAAGTGAGGTTTGCACCGCCAAGGTCACACAGTAATCTGTCCCTTGTATCCTTCTTGGCATTTCTATAGGACTTACACTGGATTAAGTAGTTTATACAAAAGGGATTTGTCGTTTGCTACATCTACACTAAGACTGGGGGGTTTGTCGCTACTGCCATAGTATTGCCAGTCGCTGAAAATAAAATAATATTGCATCTTTGGACGCTCGTTGACGCGGATGAGAGTATATCAGTAAGGGTTTATGTAAAAATCTGAATCTGAGTGTATACCCGGTTATTTCAGGAAACTTTCCAAATCGTTGTGACTTCTGTCTCATCTCATTTGCATGACGTTCGTTATTTAGGAAAGGGCAAACATCTTTGCTTTATTTCAATGAAACAGTCGTTTCAGTTTTGTAGCACCTGCCCCTAAATTGGTGGCAGCGTAAACCTACTCACCAAAGCATTCTCCAGAGTAAGCCAATTGTGATAGGATTACTAGACCTGAATGATGTTGCTAACATATCGATATCAAATTGAAGCGAACGAATAAAAGGAACAATTCTCCATCAAATGAATAAGTAACTTATTAATAATAACTTCTCGGGATTTAGTGGGTCGTAGCGTATTAGCATAAATTAAACTTTGCGTTAAACCTCCTTCTGAATAACAACTCTCTGCTCAATCAGTTACCTGGTTACATAAGCAGGACAGGACAGGCCAGGATCCAGACGAGGTAATTAAGGGAGAGGGGCGAGGGCAGGACAGCTTTCAGTTTGTTAAATGTTTTTAAGGGGATGGATGTTAAAATGTACAAAGGCAAATGGTATTGTCGTGAGAAAATCTTTTTAGGTGGGCGCCGCAACTGTCCCCACCCCTCCAGACGCAGGTTTGAAAAGAAAGGATCAAAGCTGTACCCTAACCAGTTAGGACGACAATTACAGAAAAGCATCTTCCCTTTTTACTGATGTCAAAATTGACATCCTTTGCCATTTGTTTGTCAATGTTGTAAAACGAGCATAATTTTACTCCTAATTCCCAATTTCTTAAAACAATCAATTGAGCTACATTTGCTGATGATGTGTCTGTGTCAGTGCCAATCTTAGCATGCACTGTCCCCCCTTCCCTCCCCATTTTTAACATCAGGCTACGTTCCAAGAATATCTTGTACTGGAAGGAAGATGTTAGGAGATAATAGAAAGTGTAAGTTTACGCAAATTCTATTTATGCAAATGGTATTTAACTTCAGCTTGAGAACAAAATCTATTAGTGAGGGATCTTGGATTATACGGCCGTTGGGCTCAGCTGTCTGAAGACTTTGAAATCTCATGTTTTAGAAACTAATCCTTAAAAATAGAAAAAATGCAAAAATTTTATTCCGAAGATCAAATTGCAGGCAGAAAATAGGATTCTTTTAACTCTGCCTTGTTTACGAAATTATGATATTACAATTTGGTAAGATGATGTCTGTGGGTTAAGAAAAAACCACGAAAACGACGTTTATCAAAAGGAATTCTGAGAAATCGAGAATGACAGTCACAAGATTACAAGAGAAAGGATTGAAGGAGATCACATGACTGCCTTGGCGCTGAGAGTTTAAAGAGGTGTAACCTCAATACAAGATGTCTCAAGTCTTTAGTCGATAAACAAGTAATTATAATTGATGCGTGCAATTGCACCGAAAAATTTTCGCTTTAACTAAATGCCTTATGCAGAAAAATTGCTAAAATTGTATTTAATCATTTGAGAGAGAACAAACTTTCTTAAAGTTGATAGACCAGATATGTTTATGTCATGACGTGACTCACTTTACCCGATGCTACGGACTTTATTCCATTCACATCTTATTTGTTTTGCAATTCTGATTTGTAAAGTTTTTTGTTACTTGTTACTTTTTGTTATACTCCCCCAGGGGAGCAGCCAGGAATTTTGTCAAGGGGGGGGGGGCGAAGCCCATAGACACTCTCAGGGCTCCGCGCCACCATGAGTTGGCGCGAAGCGCAAGAAAATTTTGGACCAAAATGCCTCCCAGATCGCTGGAAATGACACTTCCCAGGCCTATTTACCCCATATAAATAGGGGAAGCACTAGCAATATTGTAATAATAAACATTAAAAAGTACCAAAAATATGCTCAAGGGGGATGCTCCCTTCGCCCCCCTTGGCTACGCGCCTGAACGCCCCTCGTCCAAATCTAGATCCACTCTTGGCTGCTCCCCCCCCCCCCCAATTTCTGACATGATTTTTTTCTCACATATTCAGTGGTAAAGATAGAACTGAAAACCGTTCTTTGTCATCATCAGTGGCGTAGCCAGGGTTTTTTGAGCAGGGGGCACTGGAGGGTCACGAACCTTTCCTAGGCACAATTTCTGAATTCTCTCCCTCCCTATAGGACTTATATACAGAACTGTGCATTCCAAAATTTTCCACGGGGGCACCTGGGGTGCCTCGGCTTTGTCGTGGGGGGACGTGCCCCCTCATCCCCCCCCCGTAGCTACGCCACTGGTCATCATTTAGTAACTTCGGCAAATTTAAAGTAGGACAATTCAATGTGTACCGATGATACTGTTTATTAATAAACTTGTTAAATTTTCAGTCTTCTGTAAAGGATGCTGCTGATTGTTAAATACCACCCGTCCATCCAAGATGATGCTATCCTCCACCCCACCCCCATCCAAGCTGATATTACTTTCCGTGGTAGGAAATTTCTAATCCCTCCTATTAGTAAGAAGGAGAAATACAATTTAACTCGTTCATCTAAAATTTAATATATAAGAGCACATTTTAATGGGTCTTAAATTTCAGACGTAACTAATTTGCAGTCCAGTGTTGCTCACACAATTATGGACGTGGATCGTGGGGGGATTGGGGACGCGTCCCCTCACTTTTTTGGAAGGGGGACATCTCCAATAAGTCCCCCCCCCCCACTTTTTCAATAGTGTAACATAGATTACGAAAAGACACTACATTTTAAAAGCTAAATTGTTCCCAAATATGGCACCATTTGTCATAAAGACAACTTCCAAATTCCATTTTTTTCAAAGGGGAGGGGGTATCCCTAGGCCCCTCCCTAGGATGGCGATTCACAAATGGTGAAAAGATCCCCCCACACACACATACACGCACACACCTTTGAAGATGGATACATGCCCTTGCACACAATTAGCGGCAAATTTTGCGATTTGTCATGAACGGCTCTTAAAAGCTTGTCACTTCAGGAAAAAAGCAATTTCGGAAAACAAAAGTGTTTTTAATGTGACCAAGTAGTTCAAAAATATTTAAAGCGTTTTCGAATTCATGTCATCTATTGCCAAGTTGTAACACGTGTTTCCCTCTCCTTTTCAGATGTTTACTGCCTGTCGGTTGATAAATTGAATATGGGTTAAGAAGGGTTCACTGAAGTGGCCATACCCTCCGACGGACACTCACTGATCAGCTGAAGAAGATGGCGAAACGTTGAATGGTTAAAATGTATATAAATATTGATTGTCTATCATTCAGATCACCATGGGGTTAGCAGTAACCTTTCCAATGAGCCACTTGTCTGTCCATCTGCTGAAACTAACGTCTAGGGGATGGGTTCTAAATCTGAACCGGGTCACGAAAAATGCTCAAGTGTTTCCTCCTGCTGGGGTTCTAAAATAGTATGCGGAAAAAGGAGATGACAAATTGTAATACATTTCGTTTTAGTCATTGCATCTATCTGGTGCACCTCCTGAACAAAGCTTACAATGGTCTGTAGTGAATTCACACACAGACAATTGAGTGTTCAAAAATAGTACAAAAAGCATTTGTAGGAGATGCTACATTGTCAAATGGCTAAATTGGTCTGGAGGCAACTGGAATTGAAATTGGCCCTTAATCGGGTTAGGTATTTCTAAATTTGTTTGGGGCCGTGCAACCGCCCCTATAATTGCCGGATGCCTAACTCCATTCGGTGAAAGGGAGAAGTGAACTGAAAAACAACTTAAATTTTGAAAGCGGAAGTGTCTAGGAATTTGTTATGAGCCCATGGTAGAACGTTTTGAGATGAACTTGATCGTTTGTGACATGTCTTCTCCCCCAGGATTAGTTAATCAGTAGGCATATGAGCTGCTACGTTAGGCAAAATAGGTAAGGCTCATTGTGTTGGGGGGGGGGGGGTTCATAACTCCTTTAGGAGTACTTTCTCATTTTCCTCCGCAATTTGGAGAAAACTAGCAGGACGTTATGGGAAACCACCAACGGCTCTAGTTACACCCAGAACACCCGTCCCTTCCTCTATGTACCTTCTCCCTCTCCCTCCCCCTAAATAACTTCACTTAGTGTACTTAACATGTGGGGGTTTGTAGAAGGGAACCAAGATACACCGAAGTGCAGAAAAGCACAGGTAAGTGCCAGCAATGTGATAAGGGAAGTACTGCGTTTCATTACAATTTGTACATGAAAAGTGGACATTTTGACGTCCCTCGGTGAATTAGCATTGTTTGAAATGATGCAACATGACATGCATTTTAGTCCGCCAGAGTAGCTAGAGTCCATAAGGTTTAGCATCGGCAAAATATTTTCTTTTTGTGTCATATTGATGCAATTTTAAACGCACTGCTTTCCTTGTATCATAATTGTATCGTTACTACATTTTTATTCACTTACGATATGAGCCGGATCCGGACGTCATGGGCCGGACATGTGTCGGACAAGATGAGCCGGAACCGGACGATATGGTGTTAGCCTCAAACCCACTCCCTTGGTGCCCAGCCTCCCTGTCTCCCTCGGTCTCTCTCCCCTGCATCCACCCCCGGTGTCCCTAGATCTTCCCTCGGTCGTTTCAATTGTTCCTACCCTCCGTCGGGCTCCCTGCAACCGGTTAACCCTCCACTAGTTCCCACTCGGCATCCTTCGGGCAGAAAATGCCTGACAAAAGCAGAGAGTCAGGGGAGAGGGCCCAGAAGGAGAGAGGGATGCGGGCAGGGAACGTGTGAATGGATTGTGGAACCGCCCGCCCCTGGTGCCTCCCCCACATATCCCACCCACTAGGGCTCTCTCCCCTCCTCTGATCCTTCCCCTCCCCTGATCCTTCCCCTCTTTAACATCCTTCCCGGTTGCCAGCCCTCCCGGTTCCCTTCCCCTGGAATCTCCTGGCCCCGCCCACCCTTGTTCTCCTTCCCCTGGACCCTTCCTCTTCCTCCTTTTCAGCTTCCTACCCAGTGGTACCCTCTGCTCCATCCCCTTTACCCTTTTCCCGTTCCCGCCCTCCCTTCGACTCCCTCCCACTGTAACCTCCCTTCTGCTTCCTTCTCTGGACCCTTCCTCCCTGGGACTCTGTCTACCCACCCTCCCCCCAGGGGGGGAGATGGACGGAGGTCGACGGAGTCCCAGGTAGGATGGGAAGCATGGGAGGAAGCCAAAGGGCGGTTGGGGACACGTTAAAGCCCGGAGGTACAGTGGGACGGAGCCGAAGGGAGGGCAGGAACGGAGAGTAGGGTCCTGGGGAAGAAGGGTCATGGGGTTGAGGCGGGAGGGTGGGGACCAAGGAGGACTAGGCAGAGTCCAGGGGAGGGAGGTGCAGAGGAGGGGCGGGGACAGAAGGTCGACGGAGATCCAGGGAGGGTGGGAATCAGAGGGAGGGTCCAGGGAAGGGGCGGGAGGGTGGGAACCACGGGCGGCGTCCAGGGGAGGGAGGTACAGAGGAAGGGAGGGGACGGGAGGTCGGCGGAGACCCAGGGAGGTGGAAAGTGGGAGGGTACAGAGGGAGGGCGGGACTCCGCCTACCCTCCGTTCCGCCCTCTCCGCGACCTCTCTCCATGGCGCCCCATGGTCCCCACCCTCCATTCCCCAGTTTCCCTCCTCCCTTCCCACCCTCCCCTAAACCCTTTCTCCCTAGGATCCCCGTTCCCGCCACCCCTCCGTCCCGCCCTCCACGGTCCCCGGACTTCCCCGCCTCCCCCTCCTCCCCCTCCTTCCCGCCCTCCCTCCCTCCCTCCTTCCCCTCCCCCCTCTCCCCCCCCCCCACCCTCCCTCCCTTGCCCAGTTCCCGCCTCCCTCCCCGGACTCTTCTCCCTGGGGCTCCGCCCTCCCCTAATCCCTCCCCTAAACCCTTCCTTCCTAGGATCCTCATTCCCCGTTCCCGCTTCCCTTCACGGTCCCCGCCCTTCCCAGTTCCCGCCCTCCCTCCGCCTGGACCCTCCACGGTCCCCCGCCTCCCTCCCCGGACTCTTCTCCCCGGGGCTCGGCCCTCTCTCCCCTCATCCATCCCCTAAACCCTCCCTTCCTAGGATCCTTCCCGTTCCCGCCCTTCCTCCACCTGGGCTCTCCACGGTCCCCACCCTCCCTTTCCCAGTTCCCGCCTCCCTCCCCTATTCCCTCCCCTAAACCCTCCCTCCCTAGAATCCTTCTCCGTTCCCGCCCCCCTCCCCCTGGGTTCTCCACGGTCCCCACCCTCCCCCAGTCCCCGCCTCCCTCCCCGGACCCTTCTCCCTGGGACTCCACCCTCCCTCCCTTCCCTAAACCCTTCCTCCCTAGGATCCTCCTTCCCCAATCCCGCCCTCCCTCCAACTGGACTATCCACGGTCCCGACCCTCCCGTCCGTTCCCCAGTTCCCGCCTCCCTCCCTGGAACCTTCTCCCCAGGACCCTGCTCTCCGTTCCCGCTCTCCGTTCCGGCCCTCCCTCCTGCTCTCTCCCACCTCCTCTGGATCATCCATGTCCACCACCCTCCCTCCCCAGGAGCCTCCTTCCACCCTTTGGTTCCCTCCCCGTTTCCCACCCTCCTTCGGACTCCGCCGCCCACCAACCCCGCCCTCTTTCCGTACTCTCCCCGTGAACCTCGGTCCCTGCCCTCCCTGCGAGGCGGGAGGGTGGGGACCAAGGAAGAGGACTGGCCAGGGTCCAGAGGAGGGAGGTACAGAGGAAGGACGGGCACGGAAGGTCGGCGGAGATCCAGGGGGTGGGAACCGGAAGGAGGGTCCAGGGGAGGAGGGTCCCTGCCCTCCCTGCAACCCTTCCCACCTTTCCGTTCCTGCCCCCTTTGGATCGCTCCCACTGTACCCATCCCTTTCTTTGGACCCTCCACGGGCCCAACCTTCCTTCCTCAACGTCCCTGGGATTCCGCCGAACCCTTCTTCCCCGTCCGGCCCTCCTTCGGCTCACTCCCAGTTCCCACTCTCCCTGACCCTCACTCCCAGAACCCTGCCCTCCTGAGGACCCTCTACCCTCCCCTTGGACTTCCTCCCTGGCATTCCTATCCCGTTCCCTTTGGTTTCCTCCCACTGTACCCTCCCCGATCTCTGCCATCCTTGCATTCCTTTCCTTGGACCCTCCTCCCAGATTTCCGCCCTCCCTTTGGAGCCTCCCTTTTGTCTCTCTACCACTTGATCCCACACTTTGTAAAGGGAAGTAGTGCATTAAAAATATGACACACGAAAAAAATCACTTTAGCCGTTGTAAAACCATTTAGCCTAACCAATGAACTCTCGCTTTTCTGACCAAAAATACAAGGGACATGTACCAAAGTTGTTGTTCAAATGCGAATGCAATATCTCAACCCTTAGGATGATCACATTTTCCTCTGCAGTTACCCCTTTGCTTTATTTTGAACTGCCTATTATGCGATGTCAGTTTTGCAGACAACGGTTTTAGTTAACATGATTCGAAATATCTGTGTGCATATTAAAAACTACATGCAGCACGTCAAAATGTGTACATTTTTACGTACAAATTGTAATACAAACGCAGTACTTCCCTTTAAACCACGATGTTTGCACTTACCTGTGTTTCGGTTCTTTGGTTAGTCTTGGTCCCCGTGCATAGATTTCCTCATGTTAAGTAAAGTCAGGGAAGTTGTTTAGGGGAGGGGAAGGGAGAAAGTACTGGGTGAAGGGGGAAGAGGGGAAGGGATGGAAGAAAAGTTAATCTATTTACTTTCGTGAGTTGATAGCAAGTAAGCCACTAGATGGTGAGAGGTTGCCACTCCTTAACACAAACTCTACTTTTCGTGATAAGAGAGGGGTGTTAACAGGGATGGGGGCATACCGAAGGGTGGTCAGTCGTTTTCCTTCATCATTGTTTGTCGTTCTGTAAGTTTTCGTTGCTTACTTTACCTAGTAACTAACCATAACTCAGTTTTGGTGCAGATCAAGTAGTAGGCATGACTTACAAAGGAATTTGTAGAGTTTTTCTGAAAATGGAAATTATGATGTAACAAAACATTGGACTTGTGAAGCCCCTAGATTATGATACGAGCTACAGGGTACACTAAGGGGAGGGAAAGGGACATGTACCAAACAGCCAAATTTATGTCAAAGTTGCTACTTCAACCTGGTCGCAAATTCCTAAACGCTTTGCTATCAGAATTTCAGGTGGTTTTGAAAAGTAGGTTGGCGTCTGCAGAGAAAATTTTTTGGGTCACTTAATTAACATATAGTGCAACTGAAGACGGAAACATCATTCTGATTAGTTGAAATGCCTTTGTGAATCACTCTGTATGAGAGACAGCTCACACAGTTGTGTGTGGATATGATTCCTGAGTAATTTGAACTCGGCAGACTTTTTCGAGGTCCATTATGAAGGTGTTTTGTTTTTGTTCCATAAAAGGAAAAGGCAGTCACCCCAATTTGAATTAGTGAAGTTTCTACTTCATTTCATAAATGGCTCTTGACAATCATGTGACAATATTTTCTCACTAAATTGTGAAGTTCACGAGGAGTAACTCCTTGGATTACTTTGCATATGCAATATTTAAGTCGTGAAATATCATGAAAGATACTTGGAAGAGAAATAAGAAATTTGCGAGATTCAATTGTTGTTTCAAGTTTGGGGCGGCTGCTTATGCCCTTTAAACTTTAAGGAGGTGCTGGAGATACTCAGTGGGGAGATTTTAACTATTTTTTGTTCCTAAAAATCAATTGGTTAGAAACTGAGCCGTAAAACCTCATCTAACTCCTAAAAATACTTTGTTAATGCACCCTAAAAAGGAAATGAACCACAACTTGTTGACTTAATTGTATCTCCATGAGTATTTACACTTCCTTTTGTAGGAAGGACACTGTATTAGTTCTGATAGGGATAGGGGTAGAGATAGAGGTATTGTTAGGAGTTTCTGATGATTCTTTATATAGTCTGAGTCAGGTCTTGTCTGCTCCAGATCTGTGGAACAAGTCCTTTCTTTCATTTTCTCATCTTCTGATGGCATTTTCGTCCTTTAGTTGAATGGTGGGTCCCTGAGGCAGAAGAATGTTCATTTAGTTAGTAAAAGTGTTTCATTATTCCTTAAAGTTTCTCAAACAGGGAAGGCGATCTAACCGGTGTTCCACCAAGATTTTGATATCAATGAAAGGGTTCAGCCCCTTCATGTAACTATTTGGCAACTCCTAACTTTCAGGACCCTCTCATATTTATCAGGGTGTGGCCCATATTCATGCATGTAAACATTTAACCCTCTTATCCATGGAAGCTTCTACAATGTGCAAATTATGCGGAAGAGAAAATATTATACCTATGTTTGTCGTCTTCGTCAGCTGGTCTGGGTATGGTCGTAGGAAGGGATGTCCACTTCGTTGAACCCTTTCTTCAACCATATTTATGTCATCAATAGACAGGCAGTAAACATCTGCAACGGAAAAGAAAAACACCTGTTGAAACTTGGCCATGCATGACATGAATTACAAATGCTATGTACTATATGTACATAAGTATCATATGTTTTATGATTTTTTGTAATAATTACTTGAAATTGTAGAGCTATTCATGGAAAATCGTAAAACCTGTCGGTTTGTAAGCAGTACAGGACTGCAAAATGCTAAAATGTCGAAGATACTATAAACTGCTAAAAAAAATGGTTTCAGTTTGAAATATGTGAGTAATACAGCTATTTCAGACCCATACGCCCAAAATTGGAAGGGTTCAGTCAAGAGCTTATCTAGATTTGGACATGAAATGCAAAACAACTGAGATTTAAAACAAATAAAAGCCGTAATATGGGGGTAAAGTGAGCCACGTCATGATAGAAATTACATACCTTATCTATTATATTGAATGTATACTCTCTTTTTTTAAAAAAAAAGTTCAAATACAATTTTAGCAAATTTTCTCTAGTCGCAAGGATCACTGACTTGTTAAGCGAAAGAAGTCTTGGGGACTTTGGTGTACAAAGCCAACCTTCCTATGTTGCAGTGGAGCTCGGGGAGGGCCTCACCATCTTCCATGAAGCCATTACTTCTCTCACGTTTTGCTCGAGAATAAAAAATGCACTTTGGAATCATGACTAAATTTCAAAGTAAAATATAAACAAATACTAGCTAATTTGCTCACATATTATATAAATGTCATCCATATTGCCCGACTTTGCGCGCATGCGCGAATACTCAGTTTACATTGATTCTAGTGGTTGATGAACAGACTTTGCGAGTCTTTCTACTTCGAACAGTTAAAATGTTTTCATTTATTGTAGGAATAAAGTCTACCAAACTCTAACGTCAAACATAAGGCGCAAATTGAGAGCAGCCAAGGTAGTCATAACACCTCCTGAAATTCACCTTCCTCTTTCCTCAGAATGAGAAAAGTTTCTAAAACATGAAATTTCAAAATTAAATTTGCGGATGCAACTTTCAAGTGCTATTTATCGAATCTGTGAATAAGCCTATAGCTAAAGGGGATCAGTGTCCCTTCGAAAAATTTCTCCCCTAAGAAAATTGTTGAGAAAAAGTATTACTATTGCCTTACTACAACTTAGTATATCCGGGAGCTCTCTCACAGCTCCCTGGTATATCTCGACCCCAGAATAATTCTTCACAATCGAGGGCGCCTCACCAAATTGGCCCCTCCTCCCGGGGGTGTAAAATCCTGAATCCGCCTCTGTGTAAAGGGAAACGAGGAGACTTACTAGATTTAGCTAATGTATCCAGGTCTGAATATAGGTTTATGATGAAGGAAACACGTCCTAAAGTGATGAAGCTTCAGTAATAATATACATTTGGCAGGCAGGGAATAAAATGCGCTCTGACTTTTAATACTCCTTGCTTTTCAAGCCCCGGGCCGTAGTCAATTGGGGGAGCCGGGGAGCCCGCATAGAAAGTGTTCGTCTCATACAATTTCCATTGCCTTTATAAATTTTAATATCTCGCCCCATTAAAAATATTTAGCTCACTGTATTTCGTCTGGCTCCGGCCTTGTCTGAAAGCAAACTTTGTATTTACACCCCGCATCAATATAATGAAAATCTTACCATTTTATCAGCCCCACATATTTTGCGATCTTCGTCAGCTGCCAGGTGTCACCAGCTTAGGATATGTTCTCACGTGATTTTGGACAGAACTATTGCCAAACAGCCACATTTATCGAAGCATTTAACACCTGCAAAAGATAGAAATATTGATGTGATACAGTTTAATCATGCACGAACTGCTATTGGCTTTCATTATTTATTACCTTTTATGCAAATTCTCTCCATGACTTTTCAATAGAGGGCGCGAAACCAAATGGACGTTGGACGAGGAGCCTCAGGAGAGGGTATCTTTTGTATCATGTGCGTACAGAATGGCTCGTACCCAAAAAATTGTTTTGAAAAATTACTAGAAATTCGTTCTCATGATTTGAGATAACTAAATATCTCCTCGTTTCCTGACCTTTGTTATGGTCTAGATTGTAGGTATTCAAGTTTAATTTCGAATAATATTGTCAGAATAATTTCGTTTGTGTTCAGAAATGGTCATCGGATATGGAGTGCGAATAAGAAAAGGAAGGCAGTAATGATTAGGAAGATCCTATGACGTCAGTGCCTATTGCCAAAAACTTTTGAAAAGACGTGTGTGTAGGATGCCCTAGAATGAAAAATATCTGAATGTTGCATTGACAAGAAATGCACGTCGAAAAAAAATGTGGTTGAAGACAAAGTGTTGCAAAAGATTTTAGAGGAAAAGATTACATTTATATTGCATCAATATGACATGCAGAAAATTGCTGTAAACAAGTCAAGTCATTCAGTCTCACCAATAAACTCTGGCAATAGTTTGCCTTCCCAGAATATTACAACTTTTGAATTGTTGGAGGGTTGAGTGAACAAATAAATTATGAGCTACAAATACTGAATTTCTTTCCGTGAGAAGCACATTTCTCGCAAACAAAGTTACCCAACTACCTTGTTTTGGATTGCCTCTCATTGTGTATCTATAGTTCATAATTTTTCTTCCTCTGCAAATGCAATGTTTCCCTTTTAAGAATCTGCAAGCAATTTCATGCCCCCACACCACCCCCATCCCCGGCTGAGAACAGTTTCTTATAGCCCCTGTGTGTCTAATAACGTTTACATAAATAGGATTTGCATAAATAAACTTATCCATATATCTCCTTCCATCTTCCTTCTAGTGCAACATATTGCAGGAACGTAGCCCGATGTTCAAACTAGCCTGGGAAGGGAGGGGGCACAGTGCATGCTAAGACACATCATCAGCAAACGTAACAAACAAATGGGTGATGGGAGTTAAAATGTGCCCGTATTACATGAACAGACAAGTGACAAAGGATGTTAATTTTGACAGTGAAAAGGGAAAATGCTTATATGTAATTATTGTCCTCCCTGCTTAAGATGTAGCTTGGATGCCTGCTTTTCAAGCGAGTTGCCAGGGGGTAGGAGCTGCGCCCTCCTATAAAAATCCCCTCACACAATTTATATTACCCCCGCTCTTGTGTCTTGATCCTTTCGGAGGTTGACCGGGTTGTAAGTCTCCTTTTTCTCTAAAAATTCCATCAAACTAATTTCATTTCTTCTAATATCAGCAATGCTCATCAGAAATGGAGTGCGAGTGAGAAAAGGGAAGAAGTAATGATGAGGGAGATCCATGACTTACAGACTGTGTCAAAAAGCTTCAGGAATGTAGCCCTGTTTGCAGGACTCCCAGATAATTATAAACAGCTGAAAAATGCATTGAAAATAAATACACGTCGAAAAATGGTTGCAGACGCGGTGCTGCAAAATAGTCTTATTATAAAGAGTAGCAATGCATTCAACGTTCAAATGGCATCGCAAAGAGCAGGCCGAAGATAAGTTTTACCACTTAAACCATTGAGTCCTCACCAATAAACTCTGGCAATAATATTTCTTCATCACACATTACAAGAGTAACAATGTGAATTTAGATGTAGATAGGTTTAACGACACATCAACACGAATGTGTTATATAGTGTCAGCTAGATAAAACAGTGTAATGGCGGGGTGAAATTCTACTTAAAAAATGCAAAGTTGGGGTAAAAATGTACTAAAAAGGACTAGACAAAAGCAGATGCAGGAGACATGCCAAAATTGCTTGTAAAGGTTACTCTCCTTGAGAAATCCCAGAATGAGAGAAGGTTCTGTATGTGACAATGTGGAACGACAACTGCAAAAGCCCGTACCGAAGGGGGCCAACCAGGGAGAAGCTTCCTTAGAGAATTTTCACCCCCCCCCCAAGAAAATAAAAAACTTACCTTTGCCTTAATGCATATTAGTGTGTCTCGCCCCTGAAATATATTTCTCCCCTTCAGTACCGTGCCTGGCTAGGGGCCTGCAGCTGCGTTCCTTGTATCAGCCCCTGGCTGTTCACAACCGTTGCTCAGGTGATTTCGAGTTGGAGTTAGGCCATTATGTAGAGTGGCGGACTCGCTGGTTTCTTTCAGTAATGTCCATCAAAATCTGAAAAAGCCAAAAGAATAGGAAATATTAGACCCTTAATAAGCTTAAAAATTTTCTCCCATGTCAAATATGCTAAAAAAATGCATACTCTTACAAAACTTTCTACATGGGCGTCAATCTTCACTCGAATGTGGGGGGAGGGGGGGGGGGGGAACGTGGCCACTTCTGTCAAAAATTTACTGTGTAAAAATCTTAAGTCAATGGTTGTATTTTCAAAATGTGGGTGGACGTGTCCCCCTGCCCCCCCCCCCCCCATTGACGCCCATGCTTTCTACTGAAATATATTTTTATCAAATGCCTTCAAATTTGACACCGTCATCTCATTTACAAAATAAAATGTTTGACCTTGATATTTGACACTACAAGTAAAGGTATTAAAAAGCGTTCATTGTAAACTAACCTATTGTGAGACTTAAGCTGGCAACTCCAAAAATATCTGAATAGTTATTTTCATGTATAGATGCAATTGACTGTATGACATCACAGATTTCCCATCATGCAAAAGCACTGCTTGAATAAACGTATGTATGAAAATTCTCAAGTCTCAACAGCACGCTATTCACAATACACCAGTAAATTGGAGAGATACTTTGCCACTTTTTTTACTTTGGCATTCTTATTCAGCCTGGTTCCTTTCGATACAGACTGGAAGCTTGAAATTGCAGCAAGCCCGTAGCCAAAGAAGCAGGGGAGTGCCGCCCCTTGAAAACTTTTCGCAATATTACCATCGCCTTAATGCTTTTTTGTATGTTTCGCACCCCCTCCCCCACCACCACCATAGAAGTGATTGTGCCCTCCCACTGGAAACTATTTTGGCCCTCTTCAATATCTTGTCTGGAGGCGGGCGTTAATTGTAGTAATACCAACTTGAAGAATCACACCCAGGTATGCCTACTTTATAAATTGCTCTTTTTTAACCGTATGACAATATTTTGGTAACTGGCTTTTCAAATTCATTCAGAATAATTCCTTTCGTATACCTTTAATATGCAAGGATTGTTCTGAAACTCCGTTTAAAGATAAATGGAAACAAGCGGAAACTTCTTAGATTACACTGACGTACTGAGTTAAGGTTTGGAGGCCTGCTTATTGCCTTTTAAGAAGACTCGTCCCTACCTTAAGCGATAAGGATTCAATAAAACTGAAAACATTTCTGCAAGCAGCAAAAGCAAAAATTTAAATATCTTTTGGCATTTAATCTTATTTTGGGGACTTTTATACGTGTCTGTAATGTCAAAGAGTCAAAATAGTTCATTCTTGAAAGGGCACTTGTTTAAAGACGCTAAGCCTATGGCTTATGAATAACAACTTCACGAAGGGTGGCAACCAACTCGATACTTAAGATCAAATTTAGTTTCTTGTTCAAGGCCAGCTCAGATGGAAAAACGATAGATTGATTTTGAATGAAAAGCCTACCTTACTTTGACCCTTCCGGGGATGGAACCCCGAGCCTCCCAGTCGCTTCAAATGCCACCGCCTTTATCCACTCCGCCACAGCACCGATTAATAAGGGTGGTCAATTGAGGACGGCTCGGTGTATCTATGAGAGAAACAAAAAAAAAATAATAGAATTTCCCTTGTTTTCCGTAAGTCTTAATCAGTGTAAAATAAATATAAATTACAACTATGGTTGTACCAAGTACAATATCAAAAACAGATGTAGACAATTGCATGAAAATTGAGGTAACTTTGAACTCTGGGAGGAATTTGGCATGAACAGACATGCGTCAAACAGAATTCTATGAACTGGTGGCGCTAAGCCGAAATTCATAACAGGTTATTATATTAAGGTAAGTTTTAAAGTTTCTCGTTTGGGGAAAGGAGGACACTTTATCCAATAAAATTTTAATGGAATAAAGCCAAGCAATTTCCATTCTTAAAAAAGAAACTTATACCAACATATCTCATACTAATACTTCGACTGTGGAAGCTCAGTCAGGATATCGTCGCAATTCCGAAATGTAATGTTAAAATTGCGTGTTGTCTTATTGATGTTAAGTGTTAAATTGCATTTTTAACGGGAATACCTTATCATCAAAGCAAACATTCTACTTTACTTAGTAAAGAAGAACGTTAAATATGAATAACTTTAAAATGCCAGAAAACCCTGAAATTGTCTCCTCCAATTTAAAACATTTTTATAACTTTCATGACTTCCTGTAATTGTCAGAAAATTTAGAAATATAACTGTTATAAGCTAAGCAACCTTGAAGCTCAAAAATGTCCTTTGGGAATTTTTCTCAATCTTCTAATGTAAAGCATTTTGGCAATAAGAACTCTTTACGGAAATTGACACAAGAGATATCAAGTTTGACATCAGACAAAAGGTAAAGTACTTTCATGTAATCATTGTCCTCCTTGGATAGGGTGTGGTTTGGACCCTTGCTTTTCAAGTCCGTATCCAAGGGGGCAAATGGTGACTCCTCCCCGCCCTAGTAAAATTTTTACCCCCAGAAAATTTTCCATTATCACTGTCTGAATACATTTTAATATTTCGCACCTTAAAAATATTTCGCCCACTGCAGGCTGTCTTCCACCCCCCTCCCCGACCGGTACCT
Organism: Holothuria leucospilota; assembly: GCA_029531755.1. NCBI lineage: Eukaryota > Metazoa > Echinodermata > Holothuroidea > Aspidochirotida > Holothuriidae > Holothuria > Holothuria leucospilota. Next base: position 23,026,242 of record CM055976.1, on the reverse strand, counting down.
TGTTGAGCTCTGTGCCTGCCCTGCTACGTGACCAGCTAATTGATTAAGCTTACACAGGCTAAAGAGAACCTTGCAATATTTACACTCCACAAAAAAATTACGAAATTCTTGCCATTTTATCAGCCCCCAAAATTTCGCCATCTTCGTCAGCTGCCAGGTTTCACCGGTGAAGGGTATGTTCTCGGGTTTAGGTTTACGGTGGATCTTGGATAGAATTGTTGCCGAACAGTCATATTTACGGAAGTATTTAACACCTGCAAAAGACAAAAACATTTATGTTATACAGCTTAATCATTGGCTTTCATCATTTACCACCTTGTAAGCACATTTTGTATCCACGACTTTTCAACGTCCGGAGGGGCACAATTGAATGGGCGTTCAGCGAGGGTTGTAGAAAAGGGTATCTTCTGCCCTATGAGAACTTACGTCCAAAATGGTTTGTGCCGAAAAAATGTTGGAAGGAGTATAACAAGAAATTATATTCAAATTTTCGTGCTCATGATGTGTGATTACTAAATTACCCCCTTGTTTCTAGCCTTTAAGAATGGTGGAGGTATTAGATATACACTTTTTGAAAAATTTCGAATAATTTCGTCAGACTAATTTCGTTTGGTATCATCAGTAATGGTCAACAGATGTGGAGTGCGATAAGAAAAGATGAAAGTAAGGATTGAGGAGTTCCCAGGATTGGAGTCAGTGGTTGTTTCAAAAAGCTGGAGGAATATAGCCCTGCGTGTAGGATGCATGATGCATTGAAAATAAAATGCAGGCCGAAAATATATAATGCATATGTATAATGACTACGGACGAGGGCTGCAAAAGTCGTATTTAAAGGGAACTTTTCGATTAATATGACACCAACGAAAAATACCTTTTTCCCAAGTTAGGCCTTTCAGTCTTACTAATAAACCTTGGAGATAGATTCTTTCCAAAGATATTATACATTAAAAAAATTAGGGAATGTTAAATCATTTGAAAATTTGAATGTTTTGGTAAAGAGTTAACAATGAGCTACTAAACAGTATTTCTTATATTACTTGGTATAAAGTAACCGAGCTATCTAATTGTGAATTACCTATCATTTTATACCTATAACTCATAGTTTTAAAGATAAGAAAAATTTTGTGCCCCAAATGCAGTGCTTCCGTTTAAAAAAATCTGCAAGCAATTTTAAAATCGTTTTACTCCCTTTTCATTTTCCGAAGTTACAGTGTGGAACGAAGACTGGGTTCCTTGTATCAGCCCCTGGCTGTTCACAAACGTGGCCCATGTGAAATTCTAAATCCCCAGTGGCAGCTCCCTGGTCTATCATTACTTTCGGTCCCAAATATCCACATTCGCTGGTTTCATTGAGTCCTAAAATCTGAAAAAAAAAAAAACAAAGAAAAAGAAAATATTAGATCAAGTAACTCAGAAAATGTTTCTGACGTGGTAAACACGTGTATACATTTGCATGAGTGATCCTCTTAGGAAAAGCATTTTACAGAATTTTTCACTAAAAGGGAATTCTAAGAATCCTCCATAAATTTATCGCATTCCCTTCAAATTTGACATTTCTTTTACAAGTGAAAATACTCCTGTTTATAGACTTTCAGTCGCTACAAAACGTCGTGTAATCCGCTGCTTTCACAAAAAGAAAAATTTGAGGCTTGAAACTAGTAAAAGAAGAGCGTTCATTATAAACGGAGCTAAAATGTTTGGGAATAAAGCTTACAACTCAAAACACGTCTGCATATTTCATTAACATGTAAAGATAAAAATGCTTTGTTCTTTTTAGTTTGACATCACAGATTTACCATCATGCAAAGCACTGCTTGAAATAAATATTTGTTTGGGAGTTCTGAAGCTCCTACCGCAGTATGCTATTTAAAATCGGTGGCAGTCCGACAGCCTTGGTTCCTTTCGATCTGGTCTGGAAGCCATGAAGCTGCAGCAAGCCTGTAGCCAAGGGTGAGGGTAGGGGGGCTCCTACACAACTTTTTCTTTCGCCTCTCTAGGAAATTCAACATTATGATTTCCTAAATGAATTTTAGTATGTCTCACCCTAATTAAATATTTCCCCTCCGGGAAGCTTTGTCCCCTTCAGTACCTGCTCAACTGAGGGCCAATTGAAATAATTATACCCATATAATAAACTAAATTTGTGTATCACTATGTTTCAGCATGAGACAATTTTATTGTAAAAGACATACCTCTTTATCTTTAATATGCGACGATTATGTTCTGAAACACCATGAAAGATTCCTGTCAAGGCAACAAGAAGAGACTTCTTAGATTAAGGTAATGTACCAAAATAAGGTTTGGAGGCCCTGCCTTTTACCTTTAAAGGAGACAAATAAAGTGATAAGAACTTAATAAAACTGAACCTATTCTGCAAGCAGCGAACCAAAAAATCCTTTTGTTTTGAATCATATTTCGGGCGGGACATTTCATGCATATTTGCATTGTCAACGAGTCACAGTGAGGGTGAATTTTGATCCTCCTCCTTTGTTTTGTCGATGTGTCATCATTTAGCCTGAAAGAAACTGAAAATTTTAGAATTTCCAATGTCTCCTGAAAGTATAAATCACAGCTGTGATTGTGTCAAAGAAAATATCAGAAACAGATGTGGACAACTGCATAAAACTTGTAACACTGACAGTCTGAACGGAATTTGGCATTCTATTGATTGATGGCGCTAAGTAGAAATTCGTATGCAAGTTAGTATTGTTTCTCAAGTTTGCGGAAGCAGAACGCATATCCAATGAAATTTCTGCATATTTGAATACGACATTCAAGAAAAGATAGGTGTAAAACAAACGAAATAGTGATCACACAGTACGATTACAGTATTAATGTTCATTCGGTACAGCGATGTATGTGAATGCTTCTATATCGTGACCGTCGACAGATGTATGTAGTAATGTTAAAAGTAAGGTATATCTTGTATGTAGTTTTAGGTGTTAGATTGCATTTTGATAGAAGTAACTATCGTTGAAGCAAACAATTGTTGCAATAAGTTTGAAATAATTTTAAAATGTCAAAGTTACCCTCCTACAAAGTTTTCCCTCCAATTTAAAACGCTTTTCATGAGTTTGGTTTACCTTGATTTAAAGTCAGAAACTTTTCAAATATAATTATGACAAGCTAAACAACATTGAAGGCTTTCAAATGTCTTATTATATATCTCATTTTGGAATTTTTCCTAATCTTTCAAGGTAGGACATTTTGGCAACACGAACTCTTGATGGTCATTGACAGCAAGTAATATCTTAAAGGGAACGTGCAGTTACCCCAAATTGATTTAGTATAATCGGGTATCCTAATTCATGAATGGCTCTTTTAAATCATGTGACAGCAACATTGTACCAGGATTTAGAAATTTATGCAAATAACCCCTTTGTTTAACTTGAGAACGTCACCTTTATGGTCTGAAATATTATGAAAGAGTATACTTACATCATAAATAGATTTGTAGCTTTTCGTTGACGTGTCAGAGTAAGTTTGAGGTGACTGCTTATCCCCTTTAAATGTGCAGCAACATGTGATGATGATGCGTATCTGCTGTAAATCATTAGCAATTTGTTGTATTTTGTTTGTCTCCCTCTCTCCATGCTCGATCAAACTTCTTGCGAAGACTAAAGAGTGAGGATAAAAACAGAGGAAAATGATAGATGAAAATTTCAGTAATATCAATGTTCGAATACACATAAACCATGCACAAAATACTGATGATTAAATACATCTTGTCTCATTTGAATGTGAACTAAGTATGCATTTAAAACACTCTCCATGATAAATATCGTATTCAGGTTCTGTAGTTGGATTCTGTTGGAAACCATAATTTGTGGCACAAATTTACCTGGGAAGCCAACACCAGGTAATCTTTCAACGTTTTTGTGAAAGGAAGCTAGAGGGTTCTTCCTCCACATCATGTTCTTAGGGGTAGGGGGAAACACTAGGTGTCACTATATAAACTGCATTCAGTTTTCACAGGTTAATGGGCAAAGGAGGGCTAAGGCCCCATAAGATGCCCCGAGGTACAAACCCTTTACTAAAACAAACCAGAACATCACCAGTATAATAAGATTCTATCATAGTCATGAAAGAACTTGTCAATTTTAACCTTACAGCAGTGTACTAAAGTGGAGTTAACTACTGCACTCAGGCAGACTATTCCATTGTTGGAGACTATTCCATTCTTGAAGACTTTTCCATTTTTGGAGAAATTTTTAGAGTCTATTCCATTTTTGGAGACTATTTTGGGTTACTTTATTTTGGAGGAAAGTGGGAAAAGCAGGAAAGGCATTTCACTGGAGACCTCAACCTCTGAAGCTGTAACTGAATTACCCAGTTAGTTATTAGGTACCTCATATTGGGTAAAGCTAATAAGCGAGTTTGGAAATTAATCCGGGTATTTTGCTGTACCATAGATCAAGTCTGCTGACGTTTTCTCACAGATACAAATGCTTCGAGAGACTATTTTCATTTCTTCCCATAATCCCATAATGTCCAACCTTTTTGGTACAACTTTAAGGCATCACTTCAAAAAGAACCTTCTTTCAAAATTAATTTTATTTAACCAGCACAACCTATAGGACACGTGCTTCTTATGTCATGAACTATTCAGTCCCCTCTACACATAAAGACTGTTATAAGTATTCGCTCTATCCACGCACCATTCCTCTGTGGAATAAACTTTCACCACAGCTTAAATCTGCCCCTAGTGTGCTATCCTTCAAGCAGTTACTGGAGACCCACATCTAATTCCGGCGAAGAAGTACCACACGTCAACAGCACTCCTGGGCGATTTGTGTGGATTCAAATCAAGATCAAGATAACCAGAGATTGATGTCGAAAGAATCATGAGTTTAACTAGAAATTGTGCCCTCTTATATATAATAAGTCTTACACAAGAAGTCTCTGTGGTGGTACACTTTCCTTGCCAGCATGCATTGTACACCTAACTTTCCAAACTTACCTTTGCCTTAATTGTCTATTGCATAAACGTTGCACCATTAACATAAATTAGCAAATGCACTTAAGATTAATCAACCATATTTTTATGACTATTGCTTTTTTGACTAATTCAGAGATCGGGTGGCACAGTCAACAATAAAAGTTGAAGATAACGTTAACAGTTGATAAGTTAATAAACACATAAATAGTACACTCCCACAATCTTTGAGTTACCCTGCAGGGAAATTTCTAGGAGCTGATTTCGGATGTATAGCTTCGTTCGAGTGAGGGGGTAGGGTAAACAAAGGGTCTGCCCTATGTTTTCTTCTGAGCTTTTAGAACTGCCATTATTTACTGCATGACGTAGCCGTCCCTCCCCCATATACTATCTTCTGACCTCATGTACTGTATTCATAGCCAGCCCCCTCCCCCTCCTCCCCCTCCTCCCCCCCCCCCCATAACCCACAATGTGGGCATGGCCACCCGTGAGCACACTGGACAGCATATCAGTTTGCATCTAATAAAATGTTTGAGCACAAATTTAGCTACATGTTCAATTTAGAGGGAATGTCCAAGTAACCATGCCATCGTAAGCTATGAAATGTAACTGTGAAAACTTACCGCCGATACTCTCTGCACCTTCCCGATATTTCAATTTGAAGGAAAATCGCCAAACGTTACCGTCTCATTCGGGTTGAGTTCTGGACAAAACGCAAAGAAACACGCCCGGCTGATAAGAGAATTTCGTACAATTGGAGGGCAATGACAAACGGCCATCTCTGGACAAGTACTAAGCCTTTCTTGCTCCTTCACATAGTAAAATGATTTAAACGGTAGAAACCAAGGCATAACAACTTCTTCAAAAAACGTTTTATTCCTCTGAAGAAATTTCTGTCTTCTTCCGTGTCTTCACAATAAGTATTTCCATGAGAAACTTCCATAGAACTCAGTGTAAGAAGGTCTTACTTGAACACAGTTGAGATCTTTGATGTCGTCACTGAAATCATCTCTTCGGCGTTACCCCCGCCCTTAGAATCACGTGACGTTAAACAACAGTGATAACTATGCCCAAGTGCATCTGATCTATGTCCAGCTTTGAATATTCACAATAGCTCTATGATCAGAATGCCAGCCAAACAAAAGGTGGTTTCCTTTACAAATCCACAAAACAATGCGGATAAGCTGTAGGCTACAGGTGAAGTGTAAGAGCTCGTAATAAAAGTTACATCCGAGATTGCACTTCGGGATGATTTCTAGAAGAAGCTGCTCGTGATCTTCGATCAGCTATAAAAGAATTAAAAACAGTGACAAATACCCCGAGAAACGATGGTTTATTTGCTGTTATCTGTCGGCTTTAAGACCCACTGGATCTGAAAAGTACTCAGTTAGAAGCCATACCGTCGCTACGCAGGCAGAGGTACCAGAAGTACGAGGGAGGGGATTTTCTCCCTTCTCTGCCGTGAGGCAGGGGATCAGTTTTTATATGTGCCCGCATTCAATATTTCTCAACTTTGAAACAATTACGGATTTCGCACTTGGCCTGAATGTCTTAATTATATGAGTACTTTACAGGCTAGAAGATTTATTCTGCTGGTAAACGTTACTACAAAGATCATCTGGAATCAGTTAAAAGTTGTTTTAGGCTATTGTCTAAATGGATGGCTGTCTCCGAGGGCTACCGCAACCATAGGCGTAGGCGGCGGGGGCTGGGGGGCTGCAGCCCCCAACAAAAAATCTTTGTGAAAATTCGGGCAAAATGCTGAGAATTTTTCGGGCACCTCTTGAAAAAAATAATGCAATGATGTAGCTAAAGGGTATTAATAGTTTAAAAAACTTCCTTGGTAATTAATATAAAGTTCTGATCTGAATTGCACCAGCACCTATATATTCCGTATTAATTCATCAGTGTGTTTTTAATGGTTGAACTTGTATTATGATTATCAGTGGTGTATTTAAGGAGCCACTGGGCAATGCCCCACCCTCACTGATGCTGATTTTTTTTCTACCTAAAATACGTAAATGTTTTAACACAAATTTCACTTCAAAGGTAGCATATGTGGCAACAGATTGCATGTAAGGACATCTAATTTTTCAAAAGTTTCAAAGGGGAGGGGATTCCCCCCTCCCCCAGGCCGGCGATCACCGACTTCGGCCAAAATTGAAACCAATAAAGAAGGTAGTAACACGGCAAACTTTTGTATGTAATTGGCATGCGGTGTGATAACCGATGCATGCCTATATGATATGCACATTAACATGTCGAACGTGCGTGGAGCGCGCGTGAAAATTTGGGTTATATTTTTCGGGCAAGTCGGTCCAGGCCCCCCCCCCCGCCCAATCAACTTGGGCTCCTACGCCTATGACCGCAACCAATCCAGATTCCACTGGTCCGTAGCCCTCCTAGTAAGGGTTACTAAATATGAAAATCTCTCACGGATGGTTTCCATCAAAACATCATCATCTATAATCATAATTTCGGGCGGCCAGAAATGTAATGTGTTGCTGCATGATTGAGAATTGGCAAACTGTAAGCCCATCAATTTGGGCGGAGGGAAGGGGATAAATTTTGTGTGGAAGGTGATGTTGACATAGGCGTAGGGGAAGGGGGACGACCCCCACTCTTGAGCGTGAGGGAGCGAACACCCGTTTTCGCCCCGCACTCTCAAGTATAGGTGCTTTGATTTATATTGCCTGCAACACGCGCGAACATGTGTTTCATTGTATTCACAATTTTCCTCTGTCATTTACGTATAAACAGAATTACTTCCTAAAACTTTGAAAATTAGTTTTCCCTGTTTCCTTCTATGTGCGAAAGAAGGTAGGGAAAGTGTTACTTTAATCTGTCTGATGAAAACTATATGAAAAACTATACGGGGTTCATGTGTTTCATTAGTCTGAGTTTCTAAAGCACAAAATTTCAAATCAAAGAATGATTAGATGCAAGGCCTAGAAAGTACCAGGTCCAGCAATGTGGGAGGCATTTTCGACAAAAATTGTTTGGTGTGCGTACTCTTGGCGAAAACGAATGGTGGTCCTGGAGATATTTTATGCAACAACCGAAGAAAATCCTCAAAGGAAAATGCAATCACCCCAATTTGAATTAGTATACTCTATGATCCTAATTAATGGATGGCTCTTTTTAATCAGGTGACAATATTTTCTTAATTGAGGTGTTAAAGTAATGGATAATAAATTCTTGCTTTACCTTTCATTGGTAATATTTTTGTTCAAGAATATTTTCAGAGGTACTTAAAAGGCAAATAAGATAAGATTAGCAAGAGTTTGTTTACTTTTTCAAAGAAAATTTGGGGCGACTGCTTTCTCCCTTTAGATAAGAATTTCTAAACATATTCAAAGCAGGGAGGTGTTAATAACACCTCCCTGTTCAAAGCTATTAGTGTTACCTTGCAAGATAGCACCATTTTTCACCTCAGCCAATTTTCTCAAATTAGCATCTTAGGTGACACCTACCCAGGGCATCCTGCAAAACGGAAATTTTACTCAGTAATACATTTTTTTGACCATATAATCAGCTCTATGCTTTAAAAAAGATAGCAGGATTTTGCATCTAAACAAACTTACATAAAAAATTTATCAAAGGGTGAGGATGTAACCCTCTCCCCAAAGACAATAATCTTTCTCTTAAAGGGAAAATGCAGTCGCCCCAATTGGAATTAGTGTACCCCGTCATCCTAATTCAGGAATGGCTCCGATCAATCATGTGACAATATTTTTGTTACTTATTTGTTAAATTCATGCAGAAACTATGATTTTTATAAAGAAACATACTGAAAGATAACCTGGGAGCAAAATAAGAGGAGATTTGTAACATTTAGCAGATTTTTGAAAATAAACTAGGATCAAACTGCCATTTTCCTTTAAACCCAGCTAAGAGATAAGAAATATTCACTACACAAAGCGAATTTCACATAGAATCAGTCCAAAACTAAAGACAGTACCGTTTTGCACCTTAGTTGATTTACTTAAATGCATTTACTTAAATGCCAACCAAGGGCAACTCCCTAGTGGGTTACGAAAGAAGGATTCGACCGGCTGTCATCTATCCTAGGTACGTTACTGGGGGCTTTACTGAGTGCCATTAAATGCCTTCTTGGTATTTTGTCTGGGCTACAACCCTGGTCACCCAGACAGAATAACTTTGTTGCTCTCGACTTTGGACTTTGATCCTTCAATACGGACACAACAATTTTGGCGCGCTTCGCGCGCTGCAAAGTTTCTTTGCTTTCCGTTTAAAAATTGCTTTCATGTAGTATTTAATAACTGGCCTTCCTTGTTACCAAGACACAGTAAGTTATTCTACACAGATCTTTTTTATTATTATTTTCCAATAAGGTTGGAAAGTTATATCTCAATGGGCATACTTTTTTTCTTGAATGTGGCACAGTTCTTTGCAAATAAGTGATCTCCTATCGAACAGGTTTTACTCATCTCCATCAATACAAATTCTTCTGCAAGTATTTCAAATTTTTGTCGCCCTCCTCAGTTCAAGATGTCAAATTTATAAAAACACTAAAATCAGCACGAAACTGCAATGGAATAGGCTAAGAGTGGAAAATAAACAGCGTTAGCCTTAACATGATGAAACAGTGTTCATGTTTTCATTGATCCAAAAGTTGTTTTGCTTTGTTTCACAAAATATGCTAGTTTTCTTGACACTAAAAATAGTAATTTGCTCTGTGTTACAACTGATGATGTAGTAATTGACCGATAATGCATCATAAACCGATAATGTAGTAAAAAGTGACTGATAATGTATCACTAACCGATAACGTAGTAAAAATTGTAGTAACTTTTACTACATTATCGGTCAAATGGTAATACATTATCGGTTAAATTTTTTTTTACTACATTATCGGTTTTGAGGTGATATCAAATTAATTTTATAAATTTTGTTACATTAGTACGAAAATATTTCATGATGTTTAACATGTATGTCTACCAAAGGTGGACCAACAAATGCGGCCTCATACAGTGGCGTAGCTACAGGGGGCAGAGGGGGCGGTCGCCCCACTCCCCCGCTCGGAAATTTAGAAAATTCGGAAATTTTCAAATATCCCAAACATAGCTAAACATTATAAAATTTCCGAAAAATGGTAAAAATTTCCGAAAAATATAGCAAAATGTAGTGAAATATATCAAATTTTTCTTTGTCTCGCTGCGCTCGGCATCTAATAAACCTATTTAGGAAACTATAGCAAAATGTAATAAAATATATCAATTTTTTCTAAGCCTCGCTACGCTCGGCATCTAATAGAACTTATACATATGGCAAAATATACCAAAATGTAATGAAATCATCATTTTTTTTCTTTGCCTTGCTATGCTCAGCATCTATGACAAAATATAGTAAAATATAGTGAAATATATCAAATTTTTCTTTGCCTCGCCTATGCTCGGCATCTTATAAAACTTAATGGTTCAATAGAATTTATTTCTATAAGACATTATATGGTTATTATTTATAGATATCGTTTTCTTTTCCTACTCCGTGAAGATAATGGGTGAATACAATTTTTAAGATTTTGGTCACTGTATTAGGCCTAAATAATTTATACTATGACCTGCACTTTACGGATCACAATAAATTGTCAAGAATTCCTTGATACTAGACTTGACAAATATCTTTAATTATTGACTTGGAAAACGCTTTAAAGATAATTATCTTCCCGACATAAAAATAAGAAAAACATTAAGTTAATACAACACAATTGGGTAAATAAATGGATTTGGAGGCTTCAATTTCAAATAGAAGTAAAAAAAAAAAAAATTCGCGCTTCGCTTCTCTCGGCGATTATTACATATTTATACCTCCCTACATAGCCCTAGTGGTAAAATAAGCTTGGGCCTACATTCACAATTGCATGTGAAGTATACGTATTGCATAAATGCATATCCATAAGTACAATACTGTGTAGGTGTAATATGCTTTGGGAAATGTAAACCATTCAACTTGAGTTGTAGTATAGAAGAAAAAATTCGGATATTTTCAGATGAAAATTCGGAAATTTTTAGGTCTTGCCTCCCCCCCCCCCCCCGAAAAAATCCTAGCTACGCCACTGGCCTCATGCCTGAAATAAGTCAGGGTCACCCTGCCGCAAGGGAACGTTCTTCCATTTGGTGTTCTCACTTTTCGAGGGATAAGTGAAAAGACCCTGACCTGATTGAAATGAGCAAGAGAAGGCTACAAAATGGGTGATTCTATGTCCATGAATTGTTTGAGATGATGCACATTTCGGTAAATTACAGTAATAGTAACTTTTAATAAATGGATGGAACAAGCTTAAATATATATCGAACTGGAAGCGAGTCAAATTATAAGCTTACTACTTTTTAAAAAAAGGCAGTACAAGCTCCTTGTAAGCTCAAAATCAGCCGACAAAAATTAAAGGGCTTTGTGTGAGTAAAGGTTTCTTTTTATGTTATAGTTTTAACATCGAAAGAGGATTAGACCAAGGAATTCGATGATTAATCTGTGCTTCATTCACTGTAAATGTCACAGGCTTCACATATACACTGTCTACGCAAGTGCGTTTTGAAAGAATTCCACTCCAAGTTACCATTTGCACATTTGTTAGTAGATGAAAAGGCACCTGGAAATATTGGGAAACTTCAAAACAGGTCGTTTAACACTGCAGTTTGGGAAACACGACAACGATCAGTGGTGGCACCAAGGGGGCCATGGGGATTTTCCCCCAGTCAAAAGCTCTCCCCCAGATTCCCGACACTCAGCTCCTGAAGTAAAGTGGCCTGACTGGAGGAATAGCCTAATCCATTTAAATCATTTGGAATCTTTGCACTGGATGACGAATTATAAACCAAAATATACCTATCCTGAGGCTAATTTTTTACCCAGAGATATGCTAAAACCTCAGAGCTTCCGGGGGTCTCTCCCCCTTGACCCCCACCAGGAGCTCCAAGACGGGTCCTTGGACCCCACTCGCTTAAAGGTATAGTTGGAATAGCCTAATACATTAAAACTATTTGGAATCTTTGCATTTGATGATGCATTATGAAACAAAATATATCCAGTCCTGAGACTTAATTTTTCACCCAGAGATATGCTAAAACCTTAGAGCTTACGAGGGCTTTTCCCCCCTGGACCCCACCAGGGCCGTAAGGCAGGCCCCTGGTCCCAACCTGCTTAAAGGTATAGTGGCCTGACGGGATCGACAGAAGGAAGAGCATAACCTATTACATTAAAATTATTTGGAATCTTTGCATTTGATGATGCATTATGAACCAAAATATATCCTTCCTGAGACTTAATTTTTCACCCATGGATATGCTAAAACCTCAGAGCCTCCAGGGGCCCTAGGGCTGGCCCCTGGACCCCACCTGATAAAACTCGCGCTTTGCGCTCGGTTTACGCGAAAACTTTCCCCAAAACATTTTCTTTTGTCCTTCATTTGCCCCCCCCCCCCCACTTTTAAAATCCTGGTGCCGCCACTGACAACGATGTAAAGTGCAACCCCCCTCCCACCGTCCAAAGCAACCTTACTTAGAAATATTTCTATCCCTGTCAGTATTTAGCTGTATTTTCTAACGCCTGAGTTCGTATCACGTATAATACGAAGGCTAAATCGTTACCTTATCTAGGGGCCTAATCACTTAAAACTAATCAACAGGCCAGGGGCGGACCTACAAATTTCGAAGGGAATCATGAGGGCGAAGCGTGACTTTTCACGGGTAGGGTCCAAGGGTGCGCGATGCCTCGAAAGCTCTCAATATTGCATATGGACAGCACTGAAATCAGCTCCAGTATACCCTGTTAAGGAGATTTTCCATCATTTCATATTTTATGAAAGTCGATGTTAGCATCTCATTAAATATTACTATATAAAGGCAACTAGTAAGGTCTAGGCCAAATCTGAGGCTATTTCAAAATTGGACGATTGCACTTAAGCGCGATATGTACATCTTGTGAATTTAGAAATAATATTTGCCATAATGAGTGTTTTCATTTTCATTATAAGTTTAGTTGGGTGTAGTGGGTGAAAAGCAACAGTGGGGGAAGCGGTTTAAATGAAGGGATGTCCCCTCCCCTTTGAGAATTTTTCGTTCAGAAAATTAAGGTGGCTTAGATGCAAAATTGTGCTATGTTTGGCAAAATTTCAAACTGATCATAATTATGTTGAAAGAATTCTCAATTATTTTTACCAAAAGCTTAGGATATCTTTAGTAAAGACAGCACATAAATTTCCGCGGGCTTGTGGTCATTTTTGGCATTACTCAGTTGCCAGAAGATATACCGAAAGGTCACACATGTTTTACGGACGTTTAGTCTGTCACTTTCTTCTTTTTTGTAGGACAGCGTTATTTGTGTAAAATATGTCGTTTGTAACTTAAACATAGGGCGCAAGCAAACAAACTTTCGCTTTATTCATTTCTTTTTCCTTGACATAGGTCAATAATCAGTGGTGGCGCTACTTGGGATGAATTTCCCAAGTTTTCTCTTTCCCTCACTTGTCCCCCAATAAACCTGGTACTTATCCAAAATATGCAGCGCTGGGTTAATCGTTTGTATTAGAAAAACGTGCATTTTCGTGCATTTTGTCGGTATGCTTCACACGCACCCGTTACTAGTACTTTCGACATCGTTAGTTCATTCCATCCGGCCAGACATTTCCCCCCTGCCCCCCATTTCGAATACGGATCGCCGCCCATGGCCAAGTATCAAAAGTATCCATGCTTTGCACCCTGAAATATCGTGTTTACAAGGTTTTTGAACTCTTGTAACCTAGCATGACCTCTGCCCTCTGCCAAAAACAATAGGGTTCTATCTCTCAACATGATAAATCCATACATCAATATGAAAAGTACCAATCATTCCGACTGCAGTGGCCAAGTGGTTAGAGCATCCGACTTGCCGGAAGGTCTAGGTTCAAATCTTGGCCAGGTCATACCGAAGACTTTAAAAATGGAACCTACTGCCTTTGTGCTTGGTGCTCAGCGTAAGCAATGAAGTACGGAAAACAAGCCAGTGAGCCACAACTGGAAAAAAGGCCGTGGTCGTCTCGACTTGAACCAATTGGTTGGAAACTGGGACGTTAAACCTCACCTAACTAACTAACCCATCATTCCTATCTTGAGATGTTGTGCTTACAAGCCAAGCATCACAAACACATACACATGCCATCATGACTGCATATGTTGGTTTCTATTTCATCCAAACCAAAAATACTCTGTACACTCATCATAGTTTGACTGCGGATTCGTCTCTGAATCATACGGTGTGTAAGCTACTTCATGGTAGCAAAGCAGTACACTACCATCCTAAAAACAATTTGTGGGACAATACACACCCACGCCACACCCTCTCATCCATACCACACCCTCTCATCCATGCCACACCCTCTCCAAAGAAATGTTAGCAAATCAGCCACTGAAGAAACAAACTCGCATTGTGTTTACTCAATCATCAAGCACAGGCAGAAGGAAGTACTCTCTAAGAATATCTTGCAGCCCGGTAGCCTCTGTTGAGTCTTTTGGGCTGTTACCTCCTCAGTGTTATACTCCCAACATGCTGATGCCAACGCTGATCCATGGCGGCTCAGTAAATACGAGGCTAGCACCTTGCCTCAATCATACAGTCGTAATTACAGTGAACCCGTACTCTTTAAATCGAAATAAATAAAGGCGGGATAACCAATGGCAGACAAGCCTTGGCAAAGGCTAGCAGCCTGGAAGCTCCTAACAGTTATGTTAAAGATTCCATTCTGCAAAGGACAGGTGACTTAACTGAGTAATGCACACAGACATGGGGCTGTAAGAACAGCAAAATTTAAAGCTTTCCGTACACATATGCACATATATCACAGGTGTACCTACCTATTCCAATTCTTTACTTAGTATATAAACTACCTTCTTGGAAGGGGCAATGAAATGTTAACAGTATGTTTCCCTTGAAATATGTATCAACGATTTGGTACACAGAAGACAGGCATTTCTTAATAGCCTTCACAGAACAAGCTAAAGAGAAGAAGGAACTTTGCAAGATTTTTGTATGCTTTCTTATATTTTAACCCACACTAGGTAATCAGTTCTTAGTTGTAAGTAGTTAAGTCTACAAAACAAAACAAAAAAATTTAAACTTAAAGGCTATGAATCAGGTGCACTCAGTGAATACTAACTTGCGTACGAATACATTACTGATTGCAGATCAGTTACTGAATATCAACAATTACTTATAAATACAAAAGCTGGCAATGAAAATTACCTAAAGAGAAGAGAGTACATCTCAATGCAAATAGTTGGTATAATCAGGTGACCACCAAAGACTATCTTCCTCCTGTCTCAATGGTCAGTAACTTTTCTTTTCATTAATAGTTAAATGCTTCAGCAAAATACCCCCAAGAATACCCAACTCAGTACAATTTACCCATGAGCCATTTTTACCATGGTCACCCCCAACCCTGCCCAACCAGCCTTCCCCACGTGACTGCAGGTAATACAGTTTACAATCTGCTTTTCAAACAAATCACCTATCTACACAAGAAATAATACCTGACAACTCCCTCCCCTCTCCCATTTCCCTTCACCTTCCCCCTCTCTTTCCCACCAAAGTGCAGTGTTTGGTTACTGAAGCTCACAGTCACAAACACTCTATGCTCCTTCGCAAATTTGCATGTTCCTTAATATGGACACTTGCACGCATCCAGGATTGCAATCAAAAACATGAACCCTAATAAAGAGGGATTTCCCACATTTTGAGTGCAGTTTTGTTTCCATCAGTGATCAGCTGAAAATTCAGAATGAATTGTTCTTTGGAACTGATTAAGCCCCACCCTCCCCCTCCCCCCTCCTTCCCACCTGCGCTGGACATTCTTGGCCTCGGTAATTAATGTTTCTATACTGATGTAAATGAGGTTTCTACACTGATAATATATAGACACCTACTGTACAAACTGATGTACAGAGGCATGTCCAGCAATATTTAGAAACTTATAGCTGTCCCATATCTAAAATTGCTAGGTTGTATGAAGGCCTATTTATTAAATCCTTCCTGTACTTGCATCCAGAAGTCATTCCTCTGTTGCATAAGTTTTGGAGACTCATGGGTTAATGTTTAGATGATGCATTCTGTCTACAGGACTTCCTTGCAGTACTGTACAGCATGAAGTTAAGCCTACAGTAAGCATGTGACTTGAGTCCTGCTTATGAAGTTGCATGAAATAAGAACATGACCTTCTTGTATGCCTTGTCATAAGGGTCATTTATATATTTGCTGCAGGTAACAGTTAACATAGTGTATTTTGGATTTTATATCTGACTCATGTCACAGATGCTAGGAAAAATTGAACCAAGCCGTATAAACATCTGCACCCTTCTAAACACAAAACTTCCCATACAATGGACAAATGTTACATTTGACCAAAACTTTGCAATTACTAATATTTATCCTTCAATTCCTCCTTGTGTTATTAACCGAAATAACTGGTTCAAACAATTACAGCTAAAACTGAACTGTGTATCAAAATTTTCATTAAATGCAAGCAGAGGTATAAAGTAATTAAGTGGAGATTAAAAAATGTATAGTCTTTAATGTTTTAAAGACAAACAATGATGCAGCAGTATTTTAAATTTTCATTTTATGCAAATAGTTACACCAAGGTGCATATAATAGGAATGTCTAAAATTCCAATTAACTTTAACAGTTTCCACATAACTTGCCATGCTGACACTAAGCAAATGTACATATAAGCTAACAATTTCTGAATGCCACAGTTTATTGTGAATACCACATTGCATTGACCTGAAGTAACACTTCCAAAGCATTGTTTAGTATTGAACATGCCACCACCAAATTCCTTATCAATACTTTAAATACTCTACTATAAAATTTAAAATATTTCACAATAATTACAATAAATGATGAATGAACAATTCTGAATACCATTAAGTGTATGAATACATGTAAGGAATCAATCAGGAATGACAGCAGTGAACATAGGTTTGGCTACTTTGCAATGATATCTACTGCCAAGATTTATGATACTACTAGGTTTCACAAGGTGCTGAGTGTACCACTAAAAATCCACATAGAAAGATTTAATGGTACTGTTAGTTATAACAGGGTGCATGCAGTACCAATGTGATCAAGGTTTTAACCAATTAATCATGTCTGTTCAAATCGTATTTAAATGAAGTTAGTGGATTTATTGTTCAAGTGCTAGTAGGGGTAACACAAATACCAAACACCACAAACTGTAGACTTGACATTTTAGTGATAATAGTGTTTCCATGTAAAAAGTGGTGCACATTCTGGTTACCATGGCAACAAAACACATTACAACATCACTGATGCAAAGTCTGAACACTCTAGATTTCAGAAAACTGTCTTCCAGCACTGCTTAAATCCGTAAACCTTTTTCCAAACCCCCACCTCACCCAACAAAAAGTAAGAAAAAAAAAATATTTCTACCAAGTTATGAATATGCATGAATACAAGCAAAATGTGAATCTTAAAACTTGGCATATACAGTAAAAGGCAATTACAACCATGATGAATACACTTATTATTAATACTTGCAATATTAAATATACAGATACTATTTTAAGATATTATAACTTGTATGGACAAGCATCTTCCAATTTACAAAGAAGCCTGATTTTCCTTTGAAAATCTCAGCAAAATCACTCACATACCCTCCAATAAGTTTAAAAAAAGTCAAATTTTGCCAATTGATTTCAACACACATCATGAAAGACTAAGATTCTTTAATTATTCACACAATATTCCAACAAAGGACACTCATAAAACATGATCTTCACAAGGTGTAAAAAAAGAAAATTTGATTATTTGATTAACATTCAAGCCTTTGTGAAAGGAGAAATGCAGCTGAAAGCTTTAAAACTAAACCTTACATTGAACAAAAATTTCTCAATTGATGATCAATTGCACACTTTTGTTAATACATAAGAACCTACTTGATGAAAAGCCTTTTCCTGGGTTCCTAAGTGCTTCCCCCTTATCATCTGCAACCAATCAACTGCAAGGAGGCAGGCTTGTAATGGGAGTACTGTAAACGGTTATGGATATGGCACCTCTTTAAGGGCATACCATTACAAACACAGGTCTTTTTTCAAGAGCAAATAACAAAATATTGCAATTTTCATTAAGGCTTAATTTTCAGAAACTACAAACAACTATCCTTATGAATATATTCTCATTAAATGAATACATTTTCCTGTCACACAGTATACACACAAATGCACTATCAGCCTGCAAGGATGTGATCGATTACAAAAGGTTTTGTTGCTCCTAAAAATATGTTCAGAATGAGCTTGTCTCCAGATTCATTCAGCAGTGCCAAAACTTCCAACAATTGTAACTGTGTGTATAAAAACGTATTCTTCTTCGGCCATTTTCAAACAAATCACTTGTTCAGCATCTGGTCCTTTCAATCTTGTCCGGTCAAGAGGAAGCATTTTTGAGGGGGAGCATCTTTTTTTTTTGGGGGGGGGGAGCATCTTTTTTTGGGGGGGGGGGGGAGATGAATGTAATATGAAAGTGGAAGTGAAAATGGGCCAAAGCCTATCCCTATCTTTTTTAATTTCATTGAGACTTAAAATTAAGCAGTAGTTCCAAAATGGTTCTCATTTATTTTTAAATGCTGGAACATACACAATATGTATGATAATGAGTAGATCGAAGATTTTTGGACAAAATAGTGACTATACTTCTCTAAATTTGACCACATTCAGAGGTCAGGACTCGATTTCTCATATGAGGAGAGACAACTAAACAAGTTATTTGACTTTAAATGGCCTTATTTCTAAGAGCACAAGATGGCCTGCATGGAAGGATGAAACCTGCATGAATCGTTTGAATCTTTGGTATCTCCTGTTATCTACGAGGAATGCTTTACAACATAAAAAACCTTGTCTAACACCTACTGACAGATTACTGGGCTCTCTTCCAATCAAAAGGTCCCACATTTCAGAAAGCAAGCAACTCATAACTACTACAAAACACTTTTGCATCTTTAGTTCTCTAAAAACATTTGGCAAGGCAGAGCACTTGTAGCCATCACATTAAACGTGCAATGGTACATCAACATGCTGGCACCTTTGGAAATTTCATACTAAAATCCACTTTCATACCTAATTTACAATTTATAAAAAAATCCAAATGATTGAACGTGATTTCCTGATATAAATCTATTGCATTTTACTCTCTACCTAACCATTTACATACCAGTACTGATACTACTGTAGCAGCGACAGTCAGCCGTGGGTAGACTACGCTAGCACTGTTGTAATCGTATTCATACTTTGTCCACACTTTTGTAGTTTTCCATTCCATCCACTCTTTTCCTCTCCGATCTAGTTTTGGGTTTGCACCAATTTCTTTTCTGATACGATCCATGTAATTATTGTAGAATTCAATCTTTAGACAAAGAAAAGGAGAGAAATACAATTAAACACATACCTACATAAAGTACACATATCGAGTAAAACACCAAAAAAGTCATGCTTACTTCTGAATGCTGTTTACTGATACATTCTACAACAGCTACTGAGGGACATTTCAATACTTTTAACTAGAGACCCTATATTGGGAGAGGTTGGCCAACTTATTTCATGGGCGCCATTTTGGAGCCAAAGGTTAACCATTGCCAGATATCACATACACTGTGTGCGTACAGTTTTCCGCACAAAATGTAAAACAAAGTGAGTTACAGCATTCTGATCTCTTGTGACAATCATTCTTAGTGGTTGTCCTAGAGGTGACTCTGGCTGGCACTGTCTGCCGGATCCTTTAGTTTGTCACCCGGAGCACTAAACGCCATCCTGGGGAGACGTCTAGAGGAAGGGGATGAAACCCTCCATTTTGAGTAATTGTTGCTAATAGAAAACGATGAAAATGCAGAATGATGTATGCTGTTTTGATAGTTTTAAAAGTGGTTCTACTTTAAAAAATCTCATTTTATTGAATGTGTCTTATTTTTGTGCTGGTAAGAAAGGGGGAGGTGGACAGGTCTATTCTGAGCTGGGTCTACTGAGCTGAGAGGGAACCCCTACTTTTTGAGAAAACTACTAGTATGTTAATGCAGGATGGAATAGATGCAAAATAGGGCTTTTTATGGCCAGTTGTAAGCAAGTTTAACTAATCATTTAAGATTTTTTTTTTTAGTGAGTTTCAGGACATGGGTCTGGGGGAAGGGGTTTTTGGGGGAGTACTTCCTAGTGATACTATTTTATTTTATGGAAAGACCTAGGCCTAGGTTTTATAAAATTCTGACTGACCAGGGTACACTCCATGAAAAAGCCTACATCAAAGGTATGCTAATGTTTCAGTTTTCTCATGCTACTAATAGAACCAGAAGCAATGTTTGATCTGTTATTAAATTTTAAGTGAGTGAGTGTGCATTTTCCTCCCCGACGAAAGTTTAATGTCTGTTGCGAACAGAGACCGTAAGTGTACACAGAAGATTTTCGGGGTAGCATAGTGCATTAAATCAGTGCAGCCTGGCTGATTGAACCTGTGCTGTACAAGCATAGCTGCTGTGGGACCTAGGATTTTAAACATAACTGGACCTATGCACCAACAGTTGCTTCACTGCTTGACTGACCTGGGTGCACTTTTGAAGAGACCTTTCAAATGTATAATGAGGATGCAAAGCATCTACACTAAGTCACAAATCTGTGGCCTATAAAGCATATCATTTTTCTTCTGTTTTGCTGGGCTATATTTTCAGTGACTTTTTCCTATAGTTCTACAGTCCATTCTTTCAATAGCCCATTGGTCCTAAACAGTTACAGTTAACAGTAAGAATGACAACCCATTAGTCCTACAGTAAATATCCAACTGACTGTAGGACCAATGGGCTATAGGAGTGTAGGGCCGTCTAAAAATCAGCAGGTAGCCTAACTTAGTGTTAACTGGAGACTGCAGCTCTGTATTCCAATGTCTCCAATAGGGTCACTGGCGTAGCAAGCGGGTGGATTGGGTGGACAATGTCCAAGGGCCCCAAGGGTTCAAGGGGCCCCAACTAAATGTGCAAAAAAATTCTCAAAAAATTGTAACTCTGCCTACTGTCTAACCATCCAAAACTGACTCGAAAGGAATCACAACACTATTAACAACCGCAGAACTACTTTTGAAAAACCAGGCAAGAATGAGATACGGGATTGAACCCAGATCTGGTGCGTGCAAGGTCTCACTCTTACCCCGTACCTCCCCATGGAGATTGGAGGGCTCTTAGGAAAATGGGTAAATGATACCATTGGTTTGGGGACCCTCAGTATCTCTTGTCCATAGGCCAAGGGTCTCACTACACCGCTGAATAGGGTTAGTATTAGGGTTAGCCGGTAAGGCCAAAGGGTTAGGATAGGAATTATGTTTGAGTTTATGTGTCGGAACATCAAGCAGAGATGTATGCCATATACGGTATAGGCTAGGCCTTTACAAATACAGAACGTTGTAGTCTCTGACTCTAAGGCTAAGCCTATAGTCTAACGTTATATGCATTACCAAGTTGTCTACTGTAAATTACATCGCATATGTGTCTGAGTCAGGGGACTAAGGGTGGAGACCCTGCAGAACCCTGCAGTTTGGGCAAACCTATTCCCAGGGAAGATCCTTGGGAAAACTCGGCAATTTTGGGGGGCAATATGGATTTTTCTCAAGCAAAAAAAGCTCAGCTCCCCTCCCCTGCCCCCCTTCCCCCTCCCCTATGACAAGGCAGGTTACAAGGTTTGAAAGAAGTAAACTGTACTTATGAATTGCTCTATGGGCAGAATCAAATGGTCATCCTGGCCATATATAGACTGCAGGTCAGATATTCGCCATCCGTTCTCCCCATCCCTGCTCGACAATGAGACAACTTATCTAGGATGATTCATTACAGCTTTTGTAAGCATTGCTTGGCCAATTTCTACTACTTGACCAGACAATAGATTCACTGCATTTCCAAAAAGTTGTTCTCATCATCAAAAAAAATATGTTACATTTACCCTTAGAAAGCTGGTTGGAACTTAATTTTGGTTCCATCATGAAATCACATTGGTGCAAAATTGTCATTCAATGTTTCCAAGATGTTCTGTTTGTGCACATACAATATATTTTCAAAGCTTAACCTTTTCTAACACATCCCATTTTCATTTTCTTTTACCTTTTCAAAGAGCAACTCCCATTGGGTCTGGAAGGACAATACACAGGGGAGATAAATTAAGCCAAATTCCAGGGTTTTTTCTCTTTTTTTACCCTACTTGTAGCAGCTTTCAAACCAACAAATCACTAACTCACTGTCTAAAAGGTACACTCTCTTATATTTTACTTATAACTGTTTAATCATTGTCATATTTAAAATCATCAAAATCTTCCTACATTAACTTTGCTTACGCTGAAAATATGGCACTAAGTCATACCTGTCTTCTGGTCAAAAGTGAAAAGTCGATGAGTTTCGGCTCAAATGGAATCAAAGAAACTACTTCAAACTCTAGGTAGGTGTATGTGCTGAAGGAATACTGTCATAAAAGAAACAATAAATGTTAACAACAGTTTAAAAACAATATCACCACATGGCAATTATTCAATGAAATAAAATTATTCTTCTAGGGAATTCACAACTACAAAATTGGCACTGTTCACAGAGAGTCCTTCACATTTCACAAAATTTTCCTATGCCAAAATTTGTCAAGAGCTGTTATCAATGCCAATTAGGTGCTCATTCAAGCATTTGTCAATAGCCCTAAAGGTTGACATTTGATGATGGCAGTTTATCTCAGATTAAACTGAAAGGTGATCTAAACCTTCAGTGACCATGAGTAATTGATCCCTTTTCACCAGTACTAATTTTAGGGCAGAATTTGTTGTAAGTTGTAATGTAAACCTCCCAGTGCTGGGTTACTGTTGTACCACAATGGTCATCAAAGCTTTTAACAAAGCTGCTGCTCATTGGAGCAGGTAATTGAAGTAATGAACCAATGGTCGGGTACTTTAATTGGGAACCGCAGTTTTCCCCTAAAAACTGTGGTAGCTATATGATTTATTTCAGCAAAGGCAAATTTTGCCTCATGATATTAACCTTCTTGTCCAAAAACTGATACACGAAAATTGCAAATGCAAAAGAAGAGTTTGCAAAATGACCACAGTTGACCTAGGCCATGGTAAATTTGAAAACAAAAATCTCAAGTCCTAACTGCCCTAGAATGCAGGACATCACACTCTTAACTCAAATTACTTCAGTTCTGTATCAAGCATTACTGGTGTGGAAGTATCACTGAAATCAGCACCAACTCAGGACTCATGAGGTCAACTCCCCCCTCTCCCCCACCCATCATCCTACTGAAATTTACCACTCGTAGCTACCAGTAAATGCAATATATATCACTCACCTCTGTTGGTGCTCTCTTAGTGTAGATCACATTTCCAATCCGCAATCCAAACTCTTCATCTTCGTAATACCCTGGCTCTGAAAGCAAAAGGAAGTACAGGAAATCCTAATCATCGCACAACATAACATGATAATATTCACACTCACAGATATTAATTACCAACAAGTATTTTCTGATGTCACTGATGCCATTATTCTTGGATCATGCCACTCTAGTGGCATATACAGTTCCTCTGCACTGAAGGATGTTATCAGGCTGGTATTACTAGTAATACCAGCCTGATAACATCCTTCAGTGCAAACAAACTGTATATGCCACTAGTAATACTGCCCTGATCATATCCAACAGTGCAAAGGAACTGTACATGCCACTAGTAATACTATGCTGATAATATCCTTTAATACAAACAAAATGTTGAAAAGTTTACACACACCTTTCTGAAATCACAAAGGATCTCATCACAAATGGACATATAACATATAGCCAACTACGTAGCATGTTTCCACAAATTCTTTTTTATTACTAAGTCTGTCACAGTAGCAGAATCTTTTCCGCATTTTCCACCTGGCTATAATAGCAAGGTCGAAAACATGGAAACCGCAGAACATTGTTTTCCGCGTTTTCGACCTGACCCTTATCCAGGAAACTGGGACGTTAAACCTCATCTAACTAACTAACTAGATAGGTTGCAGGTTAGACGCATAAACAGGTTCAGGATTAGGATAAGGATTAGCCTCGGGTAGGATTAAAGTGTTTGGCTTAGGAATATGGTTAGAGTTAGGATAAAGGTTAGAGTTGGGATCTTCGGTCTAGTGAACCTTGAAGTGATCCAGTGAAACTTCCATCTAGTGAACCCTACCCCTTTTACCAGGGATACTATCGAATGCACATGTATACAGCTTTCTTAGTGACCAACCAGCCAATGTTAATAGTGTAAGTCAGCCTTGAAAGTATTACAAACTTATTTTGGCACAAGGGTTGTCAGATTCTTTACATAGTTGTAACTTCCACATGTTACATCTTAGTCACATTTGAACTAATAAAGGCTAGTTACAGGCCCTTTTGGATTTTGAGGTCGCAAATGTAGCCAGTTTGACATAATTCATATTCCAGAATTTAAGCCTGGTGTTCTCGTCCAGTGGGCAACAATTCTGGGCAATGCACTTAATGAAGTAATTTTTTACTTGCCTCTGACTGTCGGGCAGGGGATTTTTTCAAGCCTGCCATGTAGACTATGAAAACCTTGCAGTATTCAGGCTGAATTTCAGGAATCATATGACAGTTTGAAATTGCACTGCAATAGACCCAATTGTACTCTCAGATAATTACATTAATTTCTGAGTTTGATCACCTCCTAAGTCTAATATTCACTCTATATTGCATGTGTAGCACTGACACAAATATTAAGCAAGTTACAAGTAGCAATATCTCACCATCTGTGAAGAACATTCCTTCAGTGATTGGTTGTTCATATTCCCTGTACCCAGGAGCAATAATAGCAGGACCTGCAAGACAAGGAGGGAAATAAAATGATACACAATGAACCGATTTGATACTGACATAATCTCGTTTGTTTTGGGGAACACACTGGAGATGAAGGATACATTGCATGTAAAGTCCTGCAGCTATCACCCAATGCAAGCAAAAACCTAAAACTACTTCCATTTCACATGAGTGCACAGTAGAAAATGAGTACATAGATCGAAACTATCTTCGCCCTTTTCACTAAGATCATGTGTGATGCCTGTTCTTTTTGGCCAGTCTGGAGCATGGCCAAACATGACTGATCCATGATGTGGGGGTCTGAAGGTCAAGAGGTTGGTCACATTGCATCTCAGTGTCATTTGGGGATGTGGTTCCTTTGGGGAGCAGAACTCCTTTAGGAGCAGCATTTGGGTTTCCCCTTTTGGCTCTTAACTAAAGCGTCGAGGAGACTTGGGGAAAGTTATGTGAGTGCACAGTATGTGGTGTACATCCCTGTTTTATGTAAACTGATTAGTCAGTTTATATTGATTCATACAATTGTACCTTGCAGATATCTCCACCTTTGCTATGACCATTACAAACAAAATGGCAAAAATGACTTTGAGATTACATTAAAATGAAACTATCCAACAAAAATCACTAACAACCACATAAAATAATTCACTGGAATATTAGTTCAACTATGCACACAACTACTAGGATTAATTTTCATCCGCTGAAAAAAGTAGTTTTCATCATACCTTCCTGAGCATTGAGAAAATGACCAATGCCATGGCCAGTCCCATGCTTATAGTCTAGCCCATTATACCAGAGGGGTTCACGGGCAATTCCGTCAAGTTCTCGCCCTGTGAAAGTAAAATCAGTTATCACAGTTACTTGAAAGTTATAACTATGAAAATGAAATGATCAGAAATGTTCCCGTACAGATGCACAAATTGTGGTCATGCAACTCCCAAAAAGGATATACAGTATTCTAATGAGGGCCACTCCCACTTAACATTGATGTAGACTGACTTATTTAGTTGAATATATGCCATATGAGAATGATGATGACAGCATATCCCCCTACTTGGATAACTCTTCACCAAATATTTTAAGATCAGATTTGACTTAAATTTCCTAGTATGAACACTGATGAAAACAAATTCAGATTCTGTGCAAACCTAATCTACTAATTTTTTAGTTCATTTAAATTATTTTACAGAAGGCTCAAAATTATTCCTCAAGAAAGAGAACTCCCTATGAGTACAGAATAGCCTAACTTCATTTTTAACAAGCTTAAGTCTATATTTCTTGGATCACAGGGGCTCTCCTGGGATTTTCAAAGACTGCCTTATTTTTAAAATATTTTAAGTCAAATTTAGAGCAGTGCACTGCTGACAGTTAGATTGGTTTAAGTGATATGAAAACATAAGACATTTTTGTATTATTTTTATAATGACTTTGCCACCCCACCCTTGTTTTACTTAACAAAACAGATTTTGCAACTTCTGAATGTAATTCTGACATCTTCCCCAACACATTTTGTGACCAACTTTGATGTTGCTTGTCCATATGAAATAAACCAATTACCAAGTCCTGCCTATCAGCGTTTTTCACTGTTGAAGGTCAGGTTGAAAGTGATCATGTTAAGCCAGGCTTTGTGTTCCACTGGCTAGCCAGGGTAGCTACATCTCCCCCCTGCCCCCTAGCCTCCTGAAATTTTCCTAAAAAAAATTTCTTGAATTTTCGTTCAAAGATTTTTTACAGACAGCACCATGTAAGCCAACTTATACTCACCATACACTTCAGTACGGAATCTAGATGTTAAAAGATCAATGTGGCCCATAAGAGCTCTTGTATATGCATTCTACGTAAAGACAAAGAAAAAGGCTTGGGCTCATCAAACATAAAGTATCAAGAAACAAAGACAGATATAAGAACATTTAAACTACCTCTTTTCTTTATTTAAAGGATGAGCAAATATATTGCAGGAGTTTTAATTTTGTTTCAAACCCTGCCACTATTTATTTCCCCATTACCAGACGCACGCAATGCCAGGATACAACTTCAGCTAACGAT
The DNA here is from genome assembly GCA_029531755.1 of Holothuria leucospilota. NCBI lineage: Eukaryota > Metazoa > Echinodermata > Holothuroidea > Aspidochirotida > Holothuriidae > Holothuria > Holothuria leucospilota. Next base: position 22,999,395 of record CM055976.1, on the reverse strand, counting down.
CAATACTTTCCGTGTATGGTCTCATTGGTCACAAATGCCACACTGGTAAATACGCAAGAAATCTGTATTGAAAGTAAAGCAGGTTACAAAAGATTCACTCAGCTCATCAAAAATAGCAACTTTATGGGTTTTACTCCAAATTCTCTACAACAAAAAGAAAAAACCAAAACTAGCGCCACAACCATTCATTGGCAAAACACCCATTTATTTTTCATGATGTGCCAGAGAGGTAACCAAGTCATAGTTTTTCAAGTAAAGTCCTAGTAATTTTTCTTCAAGTCTCAATTCATCTTTCTTCAAGTCCCAAGTCATTTTTTCAGGTCAAGTCACTAGTATAAATCTTTCTTCAAGTCATCTTTCTACATGTCACAAGTCATTTTTCTTAAAGTCAAGTCCCAAGTCATCTATCATCCAGTCAAGAGTCAAGTCATCTTTTTTCAAGTCACAAGTCATCTTTCTTATGTCCCAAGTCATCTATCATCAAGTCAAGTGTCAAGTCATCTTGCTTCAAGTCCCAAGTCATCTTTCTTCAAGTCAAGTCTCAAGTCATCTTGCCTCAAGTTCCAAGTAACCTTTCTTCAAGTCCCAAGTCATTTTTCATCAAGTCAAATCACAAGTCATCTTTTAAAGTATTCAAGTTACCCCAACAAGGGTTACAAATTTTCATACAATAATCCTGAATATAGTATGTCTTTACTTCAACATTTGATGGATACAATCCTTATCTCTACATCTGTTTATGTTCAACTTTTCATTGAAAGGTGATTTAAAATGTGATGTATCTGGAATTCTCTGCCATGCAATACATACAGTAAATCAAATCTTTTTATCTTATTCATGCTATGACCACTACACTTGCATGGCAAGCTAGTTTATTCCTTTCTGTTATAAAGCCATGGGCATTTATTGTGCAATGATTCAATGTCATCAAGTTAAGCATGTTATAAGAAAAGTCAAAAGTCATTTTTCTTTTAAGTCCAGTTGAAAGTCATTCTTGTTCAAGTCAAGTCACAAGTACAGGTAAAGAAAATATGTAACTCAAGTTGGACTTGAGTCCAAGTCAGTAATGGGAGTCAACAACTCTGTGATAAGCTATGACAAGATACATTCTAATGCTTCAGGCATGTCTATCAATAAGGCTACACATATTTACTACACACAAGACCATCAAAGAGACCATTTTAGAGATATTCCCATGTTTCTGAGGGTTACAACTGCCAGTGGAAGAGCACCTTTAAACATTGACATACTTTCTCCCACTGTAGTCTTACAGAATTCTTGCCCTTTCCTCCATTTACAATTCCACAGCTTTCCATGACCTTTGCAAAAAAGCATTCTGTGACTTCTATAGATGTATCATGAACTTTCTGATTTTTAAGACCAAAATTGCAACTAGACTGAAATAGATCATGTCATGACTTTTTGCAATAATTTTTAAATTCCATGAAATTTATGTGACTTTAAAGTGAAGGTGAACCTTTTCCTTGACTTTCAAGGCCTAGAACACGTTAAAGTAAAATTCCACGACTTTTCAGATTTTTTATGAACTGCTGTGGGACCTCAGTCAAATCTGAACACTAAAGACATAGACATGAAAATTTCCTTTCTCTAAAAGCCAAATTTTGTTTCATGAATTTGTAGATATTTCCAAGTTTCATATTGTTTTGTCAAGTCACGAGACTAGCATGAACATACTGTTTTGCATGTCAAATACTGTACTGCATGCAACAGTGTAACTTCTAAAGATCTAGAGGATGGTGTCTGAAAAGATTTTAATACATCTGTGGTATCCGTACCAGTCTGACCTATGGTCTAAAATCTCATTCACACAAAAAGACATGATATTGCTTTTAACTTTCTTTGCTACTTTAGCTTCTTCTCCAGTCTCTTTTTACTTTCAATCTTCTCATGTTTTCCAAGTTGTGCTGTGATTTCTCTGCTTTTCTCCATTTTCAGCAAAATGGAAATTTCTGTCCTTACCTAAAACCAGTAAAATCACATTTAACACCAATGTCAATTTTTTTTTTACAATACAGAACTTTTGCTCTGTGTGTCACTAAATCTAAATGTTTACCCTCCACTCAGTTTTGGTACAAAAAATTGCTCACATGACCACAAGAGATAACATTATACCTTTAGGAAAGTCATAAAACTTACTATCATTTTTCGAGAGGGATTTCCAAAATAAAATGTCCTTGTCAGATCAGTTGTGCCCTCCCTGTCAATGACAAAACAAAATAACATCAGTATGCAAATAAACTAGGCATAAATTAGAGCAAGAGAAGAAAAAAGTAAAAAAAAAAACAACTTAGTCTACAAACACATAGTATTAAAGCAAAAATATGGATCCTGTTTGAACAAACACATCTGTAATAATTCCTGAATATCCTTTAAATTCACCGCCCTTGACACCCTGTTTGAACACCCCTTAATGCAGGGGTGGGGAACCTCCGGCCTGCAGGGCAATTCATAAATGTAAATTCAGAGTCATTTAAAAAGTAATTGATAATAATCTTTTAGCCTATGGTTCCCATCGTTTAGCTCAAGGTGTCCATCATTTATCCTGCACGTACCACTTTCTGGATATTTCACGTAATACTGCTACTGAAACCCTAGTATGCACAACATAACATGCCCACTGTTTCGTTAGACAAACCAGGTGCAGAATCCTAATACACTTCTAGTGGTAGGCTACACAGCATTGAACAGAATTGTAGTATCACATATATAGGTCTATCTATTACAGTACGTAACTCAGAGGGCACTGTATTTATTCTGGTAGATTCAGGGGGGCAGGGCTAGAAGTGTCCCTCCAAAGAGTAAGTTAAATGTTAAAAAGTAGATAATTTTGCAATTTAAAGTAAAGAAAAATAAAGTTGGTTCCAAAATGCACGATTTTTACTGTTGCTTCATGCATAAATAGGAAGACAAATGGTCAAATTGTGATACTCCTGGGCTGTATTTCATAAAAGTTAGGAATGTTCCTATCTTAAACTTAGGAAGAATTCATTCCTATCTTCATGCTGAAGTTTTTCCTAGGCTTTGGAATGATCTTTGGCAGATTTAGAAATGTTCTTTATTGATTTGGCAAGAAATCTGCAGATAAAAACAATGTCACTTTTGATTTATCCCTAAATATTTGAAGAAAGGAATGATTTCGAACGAATCGTTCCTAAGTGGTTTAGGAACTTTAATGTTAAGAATATTCCTGACTTTTATGAAATGGGGCCCTGGTCTGAGTAGCTTTGCACAGTCAATGCCATTAAAAGTTAGTGGATGAGCATTCTATTGCTTACAAATTTGCACAAACTAAATAGCTTCTGGAGGCATTGCACTACTGTAGTTCCTTACCTAGGCATTTCTCTGAACCCCACCAGTGCCTGTTTGGGGCTCCTTGGCCTATGCCATTTGGGGAAAGCTTTCTGCGCCCTCACTATGCTGGGCATACAAGTGGATTATGACAATCAAAATGGCCTGTCAAGGGAAAAAGGTTCCCCACCCCTGCCTTAATGGATTACCAGACTTGTAGAGTACATTGCCATCATGGGTATGAGTACAAGAGGACTGTCTCTGGTTGTGAGTACAAGTACAGAGTACAAGTCTATTTCAGGCTTATTTCACACAAATTTAAAAATTTCTAAAACTAAAACAATGTCAGTCAACAGAACCATTCATGGTTAAGTATACCCACATATTTTTAATTTAACTTCAAGTGACTGCGTTTTCCCTTTAATCCATCAAAAATACAAACAAAGAAAATCAGCTTGCTGACTGGTCTGTCCGAGGGCCTTCCAGTCTAGCATGCAATCAACTTTGTTGGCAAGCTGTGCAAAGTGGAAGGAAGCCAGAGCACCCGGAGAAAAACCCACTCATCTCAAACAGAATTCCAACCCACGCACTTGTGAAACACATTGGTGCACAGCAGTTGGAATAAACAACTCTGTTTCTCTAGGACAGACTCAAACTGACAATAGGCAATATGTACTGTAACTACTGCCTTAAAGCATTGGGATGAAATAGTGTGAGAAAATTCATAAGCAATAATTTCAAGGCCAAATCAATATTGTTTAACTGGGGTTTCTTGAACTGCAAATTGCAATGCAAACCTGATTATTTTGACCCTTACTTTAAGCCATCTAAGCTTTGAATTTAAACTTTGTTCTGACACAAACCAATCTAGTTACTAGTGCTATGGTATGACACCAAAATCTGGCAACAACATCCTTCCTTGATTCTTCCGCATCCCCTTTGCACGTCCCCCTTCTCACTTGCCCTCCCCAACCCACACATGCATGCTAAAGCGTCTCCAAATTGTAACAAATTTCTGTTTACCCCTTTGGGTCAATTGTTACTGCTCTTCCCTCCTGTATATATTATGAGATTTGTCTAAGAAAACATTTTTCAAATGAGAAGACCATTATTAAAGTAACTCTTTTTCTAACATCCATGACACTGTCACTATCTTAGTACATAAGATTACAACAGAAAACTTACTTGTATTGTGCACCAGAATTAAAGAGGTACATTCCATTATAATGAATTGGAACATTTGTCTCTTCTGTAACCCTACAAACAAAATGGAAGCATACAGGATTGCATAACAGGATTCATATGTTCATCACCATTTGAATATCTATTGCATATAAATATCAAGCATCATCGCAGCAGTTTCTAAGGACCAAAATTCTTTTCAAGCATATATGTCCACAGTATGTCTTATCATCATTACGCGTTTAGGAGATGGCAGGGGACAACAGTGAAACCTTTAAAATATATCTTCTGCCGCTCTGCGTAGTCTACAACTCAGCAAATATTCTTCCAGGCATCCCCTCTCTAGTCTAAGGAAACCTCGAAATGTGTCGCAAAACCAAAACCTGTCAAATCGTGTAACTGGTGCTTGGCAGACAGCCAGAAACTTGTGAGTACTTTGTGAGTAATTTTGTTCAAGTCCTAAACCCCAACAGAAGAACTTTACATTTTCCCTAAATGAAACCACGACATCAAGCAACAAACCTGACCCATTCCCACTCTTGTTCAATTTTGTGTATTGGGTCAATATGATCATGGGACAGGCTATCACCTTTTCTGTTATATCCTGGCCTCAACTATTGTGTAGATAGGGGGTTCTTACAATTTAAATTCACATTAACCATTCCTTTTATGGCACATAAAGTGTGATTCTCAATGTAACTTTTCTGGGGTTAATTCTTTAACACTTAATGAATTAACCCAGCCAATAACATTTCGAGAACAACACTATCTATTACAACAAAACTACACAAGGTACAACGTAAGTCATCCCTTACATCGAATGTACTAGCCTAGCCAGTCCCACAATCACCATGAACCCATTATATTTGAGAACCCATTATATCTGAGGCTCGAAATAACCAACAGCACCGACAGCCATGGCTGCCGGGCCCTTACTGATGGCTGTGGTGTCCCTCAGTCAATGTCCTATGAAATAACATAGACCAACAGCCAATTTGCTTGTTTTGGCTGTACCCTTGTTCAAGCGTATTTTGAGCCCTGCAACACTCTATCTATTACAACAAAACCTAAATCATTCCTTACATTGAATGTACTAGCCTAGCCAGTGCCACAATCACCATAATCCCTGATCAATAAATGTTTAAAACTCACTCATAGTGGATAAGTCCTCCATGGTCAGCAAATGCTGAGATGGTAGCAAAACTCTTTCCATGATAAACCTCTCCCCATAAACTGACAAAATGAATAAAAAAAATTGAAACTGTACATTGCCAAGTTGAGACAAAATTCTAAGTTCACAACAGGATACTGTTCAGTGTATAGATTTTGCAAGTAGTAAAACAATATTTAGAGTATATCTGCTCACTTCTAATAGGATGAAATAATGTGAGAGAGTTGATTAGCAATAATTGCTAATTAATGTCTAAAAGCAAAATTCACATTTAAAAGAATTAAAACATACACCTGTGTGGAGAGAAAGAGAAAAAAGCTTTGCAATTCTCATGTGATTCCCATGTAGGGTTTCTTCAGTAGCAAATTATTGTGCCCCTTGAATAATAAAACAAACTTGACAGTCTGTATAGTGTTGGCATGTTCTTTAACCAAAATGGAGTCCAGCACAAATTAAGGATGGTTGCATCACAGTGGCGGATCCAGGGGGGGGGTCGCCGGCGTCCGGACCCCCCCTCAAATTTTCCAATGTGCCCTTTTTCAAAAAATGGTTTTTTTCACACTAGCAAAAAAAAAAAAAAAAAAACGAGACAGTTTCACAGGTAATGACAGTGTTGTCCAATTCCGATGCCCCCATCCAGTCTAGCCATGTATCGCAGAAACTTTCGGCAATATATATTTGACTACGGTAGCCTATATTGGCCGCCTCGAAACCCAAACAGTGCAATCGTTTTACAGAGAATGTGACTACAGTATGTCTGCGTGACAATCAGGCATTCTAATCACTTTTCGCTTGGAACCACGTGTGGCGTGCTTGGGCATTCAGATATTACATCATACTCACTAGCTAGTGCTTTATGCAACGCATTACTATTGGGGTTTAATATTGATTCCAAAAGGTCACTGCTAAGTCTTGGTCTTACAAAATAATGATCTGTTCACACTCCCTAAACGCTACATCAACGAAACCTTCCCTCCACCCTCTAGTATCCATCCTCTCGTGAATAAGAGAGAGTAGGTAAATATGTTTCGCTATGATATTTATAGTCTGAAATTACTCTCTTCATTTATAGTGTTGACCTAGTGATGGGAATAAAAAGCCAGTCTTAGGTAAAGTCTACAGCCAAGAGTTGACCAGAAGTCACAATAGACGAATCGGTGTTTGTTTCATTTTAAAATTACTGTATAAAATCACCACCAGGTCAAATAACGCCATGTCAGTCGGTTCAATTTTTTGACGTCTTTGGACAGATGACCGGTCTGCTGTCGCAAATGAAAAGCAAACATTCGACTTCAGTCATCTGTTCTGACAGTGTCTTTGACAGCCTTGCGCCGCAACTATATAGGAAACACAACATACAGTATTTTAACCTCCTCCCCAGTCGAGATAGCGGTGGCGCCAGGTGGGGGAAGGGTTCATGCCTCTCGTCTGGGAAGGCTGGCCCCCTATAGGAGAAGTTTAACAGTTTCGTAGGGGAGTCTTAGTCGAAAGTACACAGCCTCCGATGACAACTAATCGACGGTTTAACTGTTTTTTGCCCTCAAGAGGATGAATTCTGTAATAAGAACCCAAAATTTTCTGCGCGCTACGCGCGCTGTAGAGTCACTCTATTTTTTCAATAGTTCCATTCCACATAGCAGGATAGCACAAGTCCTGCCCACCTTAACAAGTAACATATGGGCAGAATAAATAGTTTATGTAAAGTTCGAAACTTTCATCCCACATCGCAAAGCCTAGTTGGTGTTCTCTTGTGTGTGTAATGCGGTACAGTCAGTTGGTGAGCGACTTACGGAGCAAAGTTTGGCTATGTCATCGTGTAGTCCAGGTGGTTTCGATACAATGTGTGTTACACCCGATACGGTCTACAAACCCTACAGTTCTTTTTTTCGTTTCGTCATATGTTTTATGTGTAAGCCTATCAAAAAATTTCACCCGCTTCGCGCGCTTTTCAGTATTTCAAAGAACACTATCAATGCGCAACTCGGATCAGGAAGTATTAAGTGATATAATGCAAAATATGCCTGCAATTACATAGGATAATGAGGCTCCCACATTTGCCCTTCTCATCATACCCTCGAAATAGGGAACGTCCGATCTTGGGGTAGCTGACATGGCCCGTCCCCCTGTTGGAAAAATTCTGCCGCCACCCATGGGCAGTTTACTTATTTTGGATTTCATAAGGGTAATTTCTGGGATAAAACCCAAAACTTTCGGTACGCTTTGTCCACTCTTCCTCAGTTCAGTTATACTTATTGCTAAATATAGTACAAACCCTCTCCACCTTTTCAAGTTAATAAGTAGAATACATGGATTTATGTAAATGTCGGGAATTGAATCGCATTTCGCTAAACCTGGTTAACGTTCACTTGTGTCTGTCGTACGGTACGACTAGTGACTCGAGGAGGGAAGTAAAATGAAGTTATGCCCGATAGGGCCCAACTGTCCGCTCAATTGTTCTATATACTGATATAAGCTTTCAAGTTAATTTAGGACAAATTCTTAAAAGTGTAGGCTTACCCAAAAAATTTTCGCGCGCTTCGCGCGCTTTGCAATTTCACCTTTTAGATTCCAGGTTTTGATTCCAGTTTTTTTCATGTCTTTTGGTTTATCCTTTCTTTGTCAATATGCGGTAAGTTGTGTAATCGCTGACGTTTATTGGAACCAAAATTTAAGAAAAATGAATGTGCCCTTTTTTGTTGGACCCCCCCTCAGAAAAGACCCTAGATCCGCCCCTGCATCATTCCTATAGGCCCTGTGCACATGACATCATAGTGCCACAGAAATGTAAGCACTCAGGTCTGCTATGGGGACAGTATTACCAAACATTATAATTGCACTTAGTCAAAACTTTCTATGGCTTTCTTTCATAGATTCAGTTGTAAAATGGTAACATTTTACTGTGTTATAGTTTAATTTATCTTTTCCATGTATCGTACTCTCCTAGTTTTGATAATCAAGATAAAATCGCTCTAAACAGACAAGCAGCCATTTATCTTTGGTCAACACCATGTTTCAATGCAAAATGTTGAGTGCAACAATTACATGAATTCCAGTCTTCACATTTTGATAACACCGTACCTTTATATTGATGCATATCATGCAATTGTAGGTTCTTAACTTACTTAATCTTACATCTTCTGTGCAACAAGATCTGCTGGAAAGTCCAACATGATGACAAAAGAAAGAACCTATCTCTGACTACTTTACACATATAAGTGTGTACTAGTACAGTTACTTGGTATAGCAAAGGCTCTGAGGGGGAGGGGGAGAGGAGCAGGGGGGGGGGGGGACAATGGTTGCCAAACAGATGGTGGTAGCGTCACCTACTCTGCATATAATAGGCCTCCACTATGACTTTGCATACAGTGCAATTTTTAGTGCTTAGACATTCCATTGCAGTTTAGATATTAAATGATTTTTTTTAGCCATAAAACCAGTGAAAACCCTAAGTTTAGGCATACAAAAGACTGCTTCAGGTGTATCCAATCATATAGCAATTTAATCAATTTGTGCAGCAGATTTGGACTTGATACTAGACAAACAATACCAACATTTGAATAAAAATCATCAAGACAACAACCACAATCAACACAGGAGTCACTGTCCCATTTGATAATACTGACCATTTTGGTTTTTGAACTGAGGCCAACTACTGACAGTAGCAAATTAACCAAGCAACAGCCTGTCCAACAGATTATAACAATACATCAACTGAGTAAGGTTGCCCCGACCTTTCTTCCATGTATACATGACTCTTTACAAACATTTGCACTACATTCATACAATACTACACTGCAAGGCACTGCAATACATACACTTATCAACACCACACTACACTACAATACATCACACTACACTGATATAAGAAAATTCCAGACTGTCCAGATCTATATATTCATGACCATTTTCAAAATTTGACAATGATGCATAACCACCAGGAAGAACAGTCTTATCAGTTGTTTAGAATGTCTTCCTAGTGATAGTAAGATGATTTCAATGAGTACGCCGTCGAAGGTCTTGAAATCATCTTACTAGTATGGATTCCCGTCGTGAAAGCCTTTCTACTTACTTGGTCTTCCTAGTGATCTTTTTATTATGCTGTGCTATACTACACTACACAACACAGTCTATTCAAGACCAAGCAGGCCATTTCAAGATCCAAGAATGATGAGTAACTATCAGCAAGAACATTCTTATCATTTGTTCAGAATGTCTTTCTTGTGATCTTTTTTATTATGCTATGCTACACTACACTACACTATGCTACACTATGCTATGCTCATGATCTTATGCACTTACTGTGCATTCATCACTGACACTTTCAATATATAGCTCTATGCACATAAAGTACACTGTGCATGCTTTTAGTCAATACAATTTACTTTTTTCTTTATTTACACCATTTAAGTATTTATATGATTTCCAGTTTTCCAGACCATGTGGCAAGTTTTCCAGAAAAGTCACCCTAAATCCAATGGCTTTTAAGAACATAACAAAAATTCAGACAACACCTAAACAGGAAGACCGACACTGAAAGAATACACATTGGAAATTAAAGGAACTTTTTCAGCCCACATTTACTTTTGATAAAAGAGAAGGAAATTGGTTTCAAAGTTTAAATACAGAAAATTATACACTACTGATTATTGTCTGGCTATCATGTAAACTCTGTTTGCTTCAAGTTCACTTTGGGTTGAAAATATGATCACAACATGCTAATTTCTCCCGGACCACACACATGAACAGAAAGCGAACTTCACCAAAGCGTTTCTATGTTAACTTCCTCTTTAAAGGACAAGTGGATTATATTCCTACTTAAACCTTCTTTTTTACTTAAATTTCATGGCTAATTTATTTTAAAAGGAATGGAAATGATGATCAGATGATATCTTACCTCTCCCTAGTTTGTTCTGCTTCATCCACTACACTGAGCTCACTCAAATAGTTAATATTTCCTCGGTCTCTGATACTAACCTGATGATAAGAAGAAATATGTTCATTCACTTCTAAAAGAGTTATACACCAAAATATTGACCATTTGTTAGGCACTGACATCTTGGTAGTCCTAGTCACACCTACAGCACATATTAGATGGTTCATTCAAATATCTGAAAACAAAATTTCATGCTTTTCCATGCAAACTCTCTGTGACAAAATAGGGTTTGTCATGACCAATTCCTAAATATGTATGCATATACATTTTTTTAAATTTCAGGAAATTAATTACAGCAGACTGACAAGTCATTGCACTGAAAGTAATTTAGGCTGTGTCTTTTTTCCATCTACAACATGGCTTCGAATTCCTCTTTTAATACAGTACTGTAATCTACCAATACACTATCAAAAAGTGCTTTAAAACAAAAAATGCTTTAAAAGTTATAATCTGGGTTTATTAACAAAGAGATAGCCAAATAGTACACATCATTATGTGATGCTTGTCCAAAATTCCATGACTTTTTGTTAGAAATATCAATTTTCTATGACTGCTCCTAATTTGAAAACGTTCCATGACTTTTCCTTGAGTTTCCATGACATTTTTATATTCCAGTGTTTTGTCGAGGACAAACATAAAATCATCTGTGGATATTCATTGATTTGTAATTCACAATCGATTCATCCGCTGTTAATTCCTAATCGCTCTGTAATTCCTCTGAATGCTGTTTCGAATGTTGAGCTGAACGCTTGCTGTGTGAGTAGTGTGAGGTTGAAGAATCAGGAAGACATGTTTGTTTTGGCGATAGTTGTTGGGTACGTGTTGGGCATAGCGAACGTACGACTGCAGTGATAACAGTGAGCTGAAAGAATGATACTTAGTGAAAGAGATTCCCAAGTAAACGTCTGTAATTCTGTCTGATACCCCAATAACAATAAGACGGAGAAGAATTGTTGGTGAAGTTCCGTTTCTATTAGTCTTTATTTGTGAACTCTAACTCTACTAATTACTACCAGAGCCCAGGCTTGAAGATGACGTTCAGCTGCGCAATTATGACACTTTGTTGTGCATAACTATACAATGGTCGACAAATTGGTAGCAGAGCCTGGTTTGGAACTTCACTGAATGTCAAGATGAATTCTACTGGTGAGATTAAGTTAGACAGGGTTAGGACATTCTATAAACTAGGTTGAAATAAAGCCTAGTACACAACAGACGGCAGATTAAGTTAACTGAAAATGCAGCCATGTATCAAATGCAAGAGAAGTACAGATGATGGCATTCAACGTGATGAGTGTAGGCAGAGGTTGAGCTATGACTATATTAACGACCCTGTAAGTGATTTATTAACAGAGGGGCTGTCTGATGCTCTTACTAATTTGGGGCAATTCTCATGGAAATGTGGGGACTGTGGTGGTGACAATTTACTAGCCCAACTGGTTCATGATGGAACATTCGAAGTTGATCAGTTAAAGCAGTACGGGTGTAATCTAAAGATTTTACAAGATATTACTGGTGTCACCACAAAAGCAGAGGGATTCTCAAGGTCAAATGATCAGTCTCAATTCCAGCAAAGTATAACCCCGCCAAAAGTTCCATGGGACACTACGTCAAAGGTGGTACCCTGAACAAGGACCTACGGTGGGCCAAGGTGATTTTACAGGTCACTTAATACAATTTCTATTCCAGTCCCAACAACAAATGCAGCAATTATTTCAGGCCCAACAGAGCTCCCAAGATCAAATGCAACTGCTCATTAAAGGCACTCTAAGCTCGCCAACACAACTTTCTCCCATTCAGAAACAAGTAAATAAATATTTCTAGACAAAGTAATTCTAGACAAAGTAAATAAATATTTCTCGCCAACACAAACAACTGTGTAGTAGTAGAGCACTTCCAAGACAGAGCCACTGAGTTTCAATTGCTTGAGGAAATATTGAAAACAAACTGTGACAGTGAGCCTAGGAACACAACTGGCTGTCCAAGTCATCGTTACCAACTAGAGTGATGCTATTATTGTTTGACTGAATGTCAATCAAAGTACAGTCACCAACTGGATTTAGAACTATGGGGATATGTCTAAATATATTTGGGGGATGCCATAGCTCCTTTAAGGCACAACGGCAAGCCCAACAGCAAAGTCAAGCACAGACAATACACTTGTTGCAGGAAATTAAGGATCAAAGGGATCATGGTCAGCTGGTACTAGTGAATGCTCTACAAAATCCTGCTTCACAACAACCATCTGGGCTCTCAGGCCTCAATCAAGCCTCTAGATCACCAAACCTTGTCAAGATTCCCAAAATTCAGTTACCAACCTTTGAGGGCGAAATTCTTAAATGGCCAAATTTTTGGGAGTCTTTTGAGATAAATATTGACAGTCAGCGCCAGCTAAGTGACAAGCAAAAGCTTGACTATCTTCACCAAGTTTTGAAAGGGCTTGTCAACAATAAGATTAAAGGATTGGGTCTAGAGGGAAGCAAATATGCAGATACAGTTGCAATTTTAAAGGAGCAGTATGGGGACAAAATGCACCAGAAAAAGGCATTATGGGACAGCCTACCACTCCCTCCGTCCAGTCAAAGAAAATAAGAACAACTTGGAAAAATTTACAGATGAATTGAATGCCCTCACTGTTACAGGATATATCAGATGAAGCCTTAAATGCATACATCACAGAAATGACTGATAAGTTGCCACAGTCTCTGACCAACGAAATGAATAAGATGAGATTCCTTCAAGGAAAACACAAAGACAAAATGAAAATGAAAGAGTTACTGGATTTTCGAAAGAATTTCCAGTTGTTGAATATTACTGGTGGAAACACACTGGTAAGTAAAAAGAATCAAAAGAAGAATCCAGTGGTTCTAACCAACAAGTACCGTCTAAAGTACCTACAGCTAATTTTGTCCAAAACACTATGCAGATTAACGAACGATCTTGTTTATTTTGTGGTAAGGGAAACCACTGGAGTGATGAATGTACAGAAGCGACGAGAGATGATTAAAGGGGAAGGGCGTCGCTTCAAATGTTTGAACAAAGGCCATCTATACAAAGATTGTAAAAGGAAGAAACCATGCTTCCATTGCAAAGATGAGAGTCATAACTCAGCACTGTGAAACAAAAAGGAAATCGAGCAACAAATGAATCTAAGCATCCAAACAGAAAAAGAAGAAGAACCAAACGAAAATGAAACAGTGCAAATTGAGGGCTTCCTAACCACTAGCAAGCAAAATAATGGAATAGTTATGGTAACATTTCCATGCAAGGTTACAAATCCAGTGACAAAAGAAAAGAATCAGATGCATCTTTTTCTATATACCTGGTGCAAAGGTTACCTGTATTAGTGCTGAGGCTGCAAAGAAGATGAAATTAAAATCTAAGAAACAGGTAAAATTAGAAACCTCAAGGTTCAACACTGAACAAATTGAAAGAATAAATGCTTGAATAGTCGAACTAGAAATAAATGGGACAAAGAATTTTAAGATAGAAGTTGAAGCTTACATTATCCCTAACATGGCTCCACCAATTGGACTTGAAGCCATTCACTTTGATAAAGCCACTTGGAAGAAAACACAGGTTTTCAAGCCTATCAATAATCCACCTACTTCAAGTGAATCAACACCAACTGACATAATATAATCAGATGGGGTAAAAAAAACAAGGGGGTAGTTGGTGTAAAAAAGAACAACCCCCTCAGAGTCAGGGGAAGGTTTGAATAAAGTTGTCATATTTTGCATATGTTAAAGCAACATTTCTATTTTAACATGTAACCTAATAATGTAGATTACTCTACACCTGAACAGTGGTACTTTGAACAGCTACAACCCAAAAGTCAACCGTTCTGAAGTCTGCACCATGTTTCCAAAACTTTTTATTATGTGGAGCGCTAACAGCATCAGGAGATTATTTAACCTGTTCTAATTTTCTAAGAAGCTTCTATCAACTACCCAAGTGAGCAATTACTTACCATGTATCTATAGGTTTCAAAAGAGCCTTTTTTTCACCCCTATGAAATTGTCAATTTTGAGGTAAAAATAAAAACAGGTCTGTTTTCTAGTGATATCACAAAATTTATCCTCATTAATAACCTGCCAGGCCATTTGTTGGTACAGGGCATGTTTTCTTACTGATCTTAGTAATTTAGGTTGGTTTGATGTGGTCTCAGATGTTACTGTATGAGTAGGTGGCCTAAAACTATACTGATGATAGGCTATAACATTAGGCTATAGGACTTTTATATAGTGTGTACTGTATATGTAATTGCACTATATAGATGTATGTCAAAATTTCTGTGCTATAGCACCTGTTTATTGTACAAAACCTTATTAAAAGCTAAGAACTGACCTTCATGAGTATATTGAGTGTTTTAGATTTATTTTTATAGTCCTAAAACAAGGAGTTTGGGATTTTTATGTACTAGTTTCACACAGGTTACATAACGGTTATAATTTGAACATTAAGGTACCCATTTCTAACAAAACATGTCCTGTACCCACCTGAATTATCTAGAAATATTTATTTACTTGTTTCTGAATGGGAGAAAGTTAAATTTTTAGTGTAAATCTCACATAACTGGGATTGTTGTTTTTTACCCCACAAAAGTTTTTTTTTACCCCAAATTTGGAAACTTTTGGGGGTAAACAAAAACAATGATTTCTTTAGAATACCTCAAGTTTCCTTAAAGAAAAACAATTTTGTTATGGGCAGTCAGAAACATGTTCCCATTCTTCAGTTCACTACAGTGGAAAATTATGATTTGGACTGTGTCTTTTTATATCAAAGTTAAGGGTAATTGTTTTTTTACCCCATTTTTTACCCCGTCTCGCTATAATTGGTATGGATTACTGGTATGATGTTATGGGTGCTGGTCTGCCCTCACCAGCCATTCAAAACAGTCTGGTGGTTTACCACACGCCATTGGGTAACATACTCTGTGGAAAAGTTCAAAAGATTAGAGACTCTAATCCTATCAAAAGTGAAATTAATGTATCTACCATAAAAGAGTCTCAAAATGAGGAACCAGTAAAGATAAACCAAACGCTATGCTGAGTAAATGTGAAGATCCCGTACAGCAACTTTGGGATCTAGAGACCAATGGAATACAGTCGGATGACCTTAAAGGTGTACCAAAGGAGGAAGAGATCCTACAAAGTTTTAAAGATACCATCCAGTTTGAAAATAGTCGCTATACAGGTGGTTTCCCATGGAAGGAAGAAAGTACTAATCTCTCAAGCAACTTTAGTACTGCCAAAGGACGACTTTCAACCACGCTAAAAACCAACTCCAAAATTCCAGAAGTACAATAACATTATCAAAGATCAATTACATGCAGGAGTTATTGAGGAAGTTACTTCTAAACAACCAGATGGTCCAAGGGTACACTATATTCCTCATCTAGTTGTCAACAGAGAAGACAAGGCAACTACAAAATTGAGAGTTGTTTACGATGCGTCACAAAATGAAGGAAAAAGTCTGAACGACATGATGTACCCTGGCCCTTGCTTACTTAAAGACCTTACTGGTCTGTCATTGTGATTTTGCCCACCAAAGATTGCCATGGTTACCAGACATAGAGAAGGCTTTCCTACAGGTGGGTCTTAGACTCAGTAACAGAGATGTGACAAGATTTTTGTGGCTCAAAGATACCACTAAACCCACAGTCAACGACAACGTCCATGTGTACCATTTCATGAGAATTCCATTTGGAGTGGTCTCATCAGCCTATCTACTGGGGGCTACAATTAACTATCACCTTGACAAAAATGCTGAAGAAGTGGCCACCGAAATTAAGAGCAACGTATACGTCGACAGCGTTATTATTGGCTCGAACAGTACCCAAGAAGCTGTGAAACTGTACAAAGAAGCCAAAGAATTATTTCAGGGTGCTTCAATGAACCTCAGAGAATGGCTTTCAAACAGTGACGAGTTCAACAGAATGCTACCTGAGGTAGACAGAGTCAAGAGCCAAGAAGCAAGTGTGCTTGGCATGCTGTGAAACTCCCAAACAGATGAGATAAACTTGAAAGTAAAAGTGGATGACCTTCAAAGGGTTACAAAGAGGTCTAATCTACAGCAGTTAGCTAAAATATTCGATCCTCTCGGGTATCCGAGTCCAGTCACAATCGGAGGAAAAATCCTCCATCAAGAAATGTGGAAGGAGAAATTTGACTGGGATTTTCCCCAGATGACTATATAGTTAAATGGAAAGCCCTTGAAAAGGAACTTCAGTCTGCAAGGATTTCAGTGTCCCACGCTGGATCCTAAATGACAACTACTTTGCTTCACAGACACCAGCTTGGAAGCCTATTCTACCTGTATTTATGTGATGCAGAAAACTGAAGTGAGATGCAACTTGGTATTTGCCAAAGCTCGTGTCACTCCTATCAAACGACAGATGACTCTCACCCAACTGGAGCTCACCGCAGCACTAACTGTAGCTCGAGCACTGAGATTTGTAGAGAGGGAAGTTAACTATCCTGTAGATGGAAAATTCCTCAGGAGTGATTCTAGCATTACACTGCACTGGATTCACTCTGAAAAGGAGCTCCCAGCCTCTGTCAAACGAAAAACCCAAGAAATAGTGAGTAAAGGAAACATTGTTTTCAACTATGTGAGAACAGAGGAGAATCCGCCGACCTTGCTACACGGGAAGTTTCAGCCGAGGTTTTGAAAGAGTAAAATTGGTTAACAGGACCAGAGTGGACTATCAAAGAAGAAAATTACTGGCCAAAATGGTCTCCTGTTCAAAAAGATAATCCAACATTGCCACCAATTCGAAGCAAAAGAAACAAAGGAAACAAAAGAACGAAAGAAATCAAGAAGTTCACCTGATGAACTGCAATAAGGAAATACTGTACCCTTTCAATATTGATGTAAACCTATACAGTGATGTGAGTAAACTGCTAAGAGTTACAGCATACTGTCGTCGTTTCACTGACAGATGTTTCAAAAGGAGTGTTCCTGAGACAAAAGCTGTTACAACTAAAGAACTTCAATCTGCCAAACACCAATGGATCCAGGCTGTGCAACAGCAATGCTTCAAAGAGGAGTTCAAGTTATTAAAGAAAGACAAGAGAAACCAACTGATCAAACAGCTTGACTTATTCCTAGATGGTTTCCTGATCCGTTGCGGCGGGAGGCTTGCCAACGCAAATCTCACAGAAGAGAGCCAGTATCCTACCCTACTGCCAAGAAACAACAAATTCACCACTCTGGTGATTGAAAAGGCTCATGAAAAGGTATTTCACTTTGGTTCAAGGTCTACTCTGGCAGAAATGAGACTAAGCCATTGGATTCTGCATGGTCTCACAGAAGCGAACAGTGTTCTCCGGAAGTGCCTAATTTGTAGAAGGGTACAAGGTGGGGCATTTAAACCACCAAAAATGGCACAGATGCCTGCAGAATGAGTGCAACGCACACCAGCATTTAAGTACACAGGTGTAGATTACCTGGGTCCACTGTTCATTCGAGAAACGACTGGAGATGAGCATCGGAAACGATGGATTGCTATATTCACCTGCTTTACCACACGGCCGAGGGGTACATCTAGAAGTGATCAAAGATTGTTCGGCAGAATCAGCAGTTCAAGCTGTCGAACAATTTATTGGACATAGAGGAACCCCACACACCATCTTGACCAACAATGCTCTTCAATTCAAGACAGGTGCAAGTATTTTAGAAGCAATTTGGGGACAGAAGCCTAGTGAAGAAATCAAAGAATCCCTTACAACGTTCTATTCACAAAAGGGTATACACTGGCGTTACATTCCAGAAAGTCACCATGGTTGGCGGCTTTTACGAAAGACTAGTCAAATTGCTGAAAAGGGCCATAAAAAACTCTTTGGAAAATGACTGTTACTGACGAGGGCTTGCAGACTCTTGTTGCTCAGATTGAAGGAATCCTTAACACCAGACCACTTTTGAACTTGTCACCCGACATCAACGACCAGTCTATCCTGACACCTGCAAGTTTGATGGCACCAATGTCTCAAATAGGCATGCCACCGTCTGAAGAAGATCCTGATGACCCAGATTACGACCCTAAACCTCGTGGAAAGGCAACGTTATTACGCCAATGGAAAATGAGAGAAAAAAGCTAGATCAGTTCTGGAAGATCTGGCAAACCCAGTACCTGCAGGAACTCTGTGAAGCTCACCAAACTCATTTCAAGTCAACTTGTGGTGAAATACCTCGTTTCCCACAAGTGGGTGAAGTCTGTCTGATCCGTGACACTACTCCAAGGGTCATATGGAAAATTGACAAAGTTCTTGGTCATGTCCAATCTGCTGATGGTGAAGTACGATTTGTCAACATTCAGCTTCCATCAGGTTTTTCTACCAAACGAGGCAACAAAGATTTGGTCCCCCTGGAACTAAGTTGATTGGAACAGACAACAACCAAACAACAGCCCTTCTCTTCCTGCCATCTGGCTTGTTGGCCCTGGGAGATTGTCGAGGACAAACATAAATCATCTGTAGATATTCATTGATTTGTAATTCACAATCGATTCATCTGTTGTTAATTCCTAATCGCTCTGTAATTCCTCTGAATGCTGTTTCAAATGTTGAGTTGAACGCTTGCTGTGTGAGTAGTGTGAGGTTGAAGAATCAGGAAGACATGTTTTTTTTGGCGAGAGTTGTTGTGTACGTGTTGGGCGGAGAGAACTTACAACTGCAGTGATAACGGTGAGCTGAAAGAACGATACTGAGTGAAAGAGATTCCAAAGTAAACGTCTGTAATTCTGTCTGATACCCCACTAATAATAACAATGAGGAGAAGACTTGTTGGTGAAGTTCCGTTTCTACTGGTCTGAACTGTGAACTCTGACTCTACTAATTACTACCAGAGCCCAGGCTTGAAGATGACGTTCAGCTGCGCAACTATGCAACTTTGTCGTGTGTAACTATACAATGGTTGACAGGTTTTCCGTGACTGTATAAGCCCTAAAATTATCCCTATTCACCATAGCCTGTCCTAAAGATAATCCTTCCTGACAGCTATAGTTGTACACAATACTCAATGTTAAGTCTGTTTAACTACTACGAAGATGAGAGGCACCTGACATAAAGAATTTTGTCCAACAGCACAACGTAATGAACTATGCACTAACTGAACAAGAAATCCTTGGTTCCGAAGCCTTATGCCATAACCAATTATCTACTGCCCTTGCCTTGTTACTCGGAAAGCCCATCTCAAATGTTGCGTTGTGCCATGGCTATTTCTTATGTTGTGTTATAGTTTGACTAACTAGGTAGACTGACAAATACACACACAGAGTTATACAAACCAATCTTTCCACCTCCTAATATAGAAGGCCATTATAAACTGAGGGTTCAAGACAAATGTGTTCCAGGACAAAAAACTCTACAGCTGGATTTGCAAAGAGTACTTGTGTACAATAAGTGGCATAATTTAAGTGTATCTGCCTTGTAACATTTTCATTTAACAAAAACTGGATAACTTTTGGGCATGATATTTCACAAGCTTTACAACTGCCAGTCATGCCGAAGCACTAATTCCTTAGCTGAATAACTTTCAAAACTTGAAAGTCAGTTTTTAAACCCCACTAACAAAAGCCTGTATGGAGTTTGAAAACAACTTTTAGTGTTTACAGCATGTAATATATTACATGATGGCTCTGGCCCCTGACGGGAAGAATGGCTGTTCAATAAAGGCAACACACTGATAGGTAATATGCAACAAGTTATATTTTTTCTAAGAGGGTGATGCTTTACGCTGGTGCTACAGAAACATTACCATTATACATGATTACAAATATGATAACATTTTAATAATTAATTTATGTAATGTCTTATAATTTAACTTGACTTACATCCATATTGTCCATCTTTTCTTGAAGATAACCAAACAGATTACAAAGTGCAACAGAATCCTTGAGCTGTTGAGAGTAAATGAGAAACAATTTCCAGTAAATGATAAGATTTCAGAACTTGGATTGATATCACTACAGCAGGAGTTTTCAAGTGTTTGGGCTGACAACCACCTGACCTGAGGTTACAATTTATAATAACTGTAGGAGTCAGAACTCATTGTATAATTTTTTTCATTTACAGCTAAGGCTCCTTCAATCTCACAAAGATCATTTTAGTCACATGCTTGTCCCAAAATGAACAACAGACCATCACTTTAAGAATCCAGGCTTTTAAACATTTCAAATGCCTATCAGTCTGAGTCATGACTACCGACAGAATCACTTTCATATTACAGGGGATCTTAAGTCTGGAGAAACAAACAGGTAAGAATGAACAACAGAATTATTCAGCTACTGAAAGTTTCAGGAACAACTTCCTGTTGATGATGATAAAATATGAGGACTTCATTTTGAGACAGAAAGATTCTTGGAGAGTGTATGTCTTTTCAAGAAACTGTCCCTCCCTTTTGGAATGCACATCCAAAAGACTCCTTAAAACCAATATAATGAGACAAGCTTTCTAAAATTTGGTCTGTTTCAGTTTCCATTTTTCCTTTGTGCTTTGAGCACCCAGCAGGGTAGATATGTGCACATTATAAATCCTCCCATTATTTTAATATTTATTACATTTCTCTAAACATTCAGATGTCTGCCATTCTAAGACACTGCTTATAAATAAATCATGTGTGGGGACCCAAAGTTTGAGACAAACAAACATACAATGGAATCTCTAAACTGTTAACAGTTATATAAGAGAGCATTTCTGCTAAATGATAGATAGCTTTTATAAATATCATTCTAAACTATGCATTTCAGTGGCCAATCAGCCTGATTCATTACTAGGGATACACTCATTGCCACATTAAAAGGGATTTATAATTCACAATTACATGAATGTATGTACCAAAGGTTGCAAAATGAAGCTCACTGTTTCACACTGGTGTCCTGTCTTCACATTACACTCTGTGATGACATTCAAAATGTCAAAATTCATTCACTGAATTTCAACAGTTAAAGTGTAAATTGCACAATGACCTATTTGAGTACCTAACTAAGATTTTACAAATATATAAATAATAATATACATATGACTTACATATGCACTTTTCATACCAAGAATTTCAACATCATTTTTCTGCGCCTTCATTAATAGTACTGGGGAAGGTCTCTCAATGCGCTTTATCTGAAACAAAAATAATATGCTCAACTAGTACTTGTTGAAAGTGTTCATTTAAAAAAAGAAGGCAAAAAAATGTCAAAACATTCCCACCATAGAAATCTTCAAACATGCAGACTCCATCTCATGTTAGTACATATACAGGTGCAGATCTAGAGGGGCATTTCCTGGCTTCAACACCCCCCCCCCCCCCCCCCTTTTCCGTTTTCTTGCATCACTTTCTTTTTTGAAAACATTCCAAAGCTGTACTACAAAGTTTATGTACGGTATACTAATTCTGATTGCTACATGCCAGGAAATAACAATAGTGTCTAATTTAAATTTTTCCCCAGACCCCCTCCTCCCCTCCCCCAAGGCTACTCATACATTTGATGCTTGTATCTTCAAACTTTGTCCTCATGGAATAAGCCCCCCTCCCCTCTTTTTGGTAAAATCCTGGATTTGCTCCTGATATTTGTACATTTCAGTGGGAACAGCTACAACACACTAGTACACACTCGTGGATGAAGTTTTGAAACCAAAAATAGAAAGCTACAAAGTGCATGATGACATAACAACCTACTTGAAACTTCACAAAGCACAGTTTGGCAAATAAAATCCCACAACATACATTTTTAACTCTCTCATAAATGATAAAGCTAGCCTGGTCACTGTGCCAGGGTTTAGCTTCAATATTTCTTAATTATAACTCACATCTCTAACTCTCTCATAGATGACAAAGCTGGCCTGGTCTCTGTGCCAGGCTTTAGCTTCAATATGACTTACAGTAACACCACCTTTATCTGAACCCCGTTTATCCGAAACCCCGTTTATCCGAACTAGCCGCCAGATTTAACAACAATAATATTCAACACAATTACGGTAGTATCCACCAAGTTTTCAGTGCTTTACAAGGCAAAGTTCAACGTTAATTTTTGCAGAAATGCACTAATTTTTCTCGGGACTTAAAAAGTCATGGAAAGATGTCATGATGGCTAAAACAGCCGACATGTGGACATAAAAAACAATCTGCTATCTCTTTGTCAAATTTGGAAGAAATATCGTAGGTAAATTGCTTTGAAATTCTTGTTAGGAGCCATGAGTCGGTATAGGCTCAATATCCTCTTATACAAAAATACTTTAGGCTAGTGCAAGTCCTAGTTTCACTAAATCTGAAAAGTTACTAACGTAGTGACTTCATACCTAAAAATAACGAACGTAGACCTTACAAAAACATTGCAAATTGCTGTTTGAGAGTCTCCTACACATGTGTCTCTAACATTTTTGGAAATTTATGCAGAATTTATACTCTAGATACCTCTCCTATTCGTTACAGCTTTTCTTCAGCCTACAAACTCATTTAGTGAGAAGAAAGCATTGGTCATTCAGAAGAGCGAAGGATCGAATTTAAGGAATAAAATCTCTCTGTTTCAGAAGTCTTAAAATTTATTTGTCATATCATCGGTCACAAAAAATAGTAACGGAGTATTTTGGGGGATTTTGTCTGCAATCTTTTAACCTTTTCGAAATTATTTTGGAAATGTGTTGACACACTGTCTTATGGACCCAGTGTACGGTACTTGAGGCAAAAACTTGGGACCCCGTTTATCCGAATTTTTTCGTTATCCCAACTACCTTCGGTCCCGATGTGTTCGGATAAACGAGTTTTTACTTTAATTATAACTTACATCTCTAACTCTCTCATATATGACAAAGCTGGCCTGGTCTCTGTGCCAGGCTTTAGCTTCAATATGACTTAATTATAACTTACATCTCTAACTCTCTCATAGATGGCAAAGCTGGCCTGGTCTCTGTGCCAGGTTTATCTTCAGTATGACTTAATTATAACTTACATCTCTAACTCTCTCATAGATGGCAAAGCTGGCCTGGTCTCTGTGCCAGGCTTTAGGTTCAGTATGACTAAATTATAACTTACATCTCTAATAGGGCTGCGACGGTTAAACGGTTAACCGGTTAACCGACCGATCGATCTGTTAAACGACCGCCAAATGTTGTTTCGTTTAACCGTTTTTGCATCCTAATAAATCTGTCGCCGCAGTTCACCATTATACCTAAACTCGTTTATGCAGTAAACCGCAGAAGTTGCTTGCCCAAAACCACGTAACAATGGGTAAACTTTGGATGAAAAGTTACAAAAGGTTTCAAAAAAGACCTTTATAATGTCAGTTGCACAGTCTGCGTTGCGTTGCTTTGACTGGTATATCGATCCGTTCGCCCCATGATCTGGGAGTGGTTTGCCGAAATAATGTGACGATAAACTCTTGCACACAACTTTTTAAAAGGATTAAAATTATCAAAGGTGCAGGGATTAAACTATGCAGTACACGCTACAACAATCCACCATACCTTTTAATGTGTGGCGCACCGTAAACTTGATAGATAAGACTAAAAAAGTAACCTCTAGACGGCAGAAAAATATATGCTTAATATCGTTCAAGATAAATGCACTTCGGGAATTTTCCCGGGCGTAACTTCCAAGGTTACGTGTTTACAGTTCATCAGTCTCAAAACATATGCAATCTGCACAAAAAAGTGACCAAGCTATGCAGCTCTGGGCTTAATTATGCAACCCTGGCCTGCAAGCCTTGTAGGTGCAACTAAAATATTTGTAACTACGTTAGCCTCCCCATTTAAGCTGACTTAATAATTTTAACAAAAGACGATTAAACATTTTTTATAATTTTTTCAAGGTTAGTATAATTCCTGGAAAAGTTTCAACCCCAATATTCGCAAAGGTGAGTGAAATTCTTTCGGCCATTTCATTTATTAACCCCAAATTATTAAATATGGAGCACTCCAATGGTGAACTTCATGAATAATCATATTAATTTCGGACACAATTAGCACAGTTCGTTGGACTTGCTGAACGAACCGGCGCACTGTACGTACGTGCATTGTACAGTACAATACAGTATTTGCAATTAGCAGAGCTGATTGAGCTTGCTGAACGCACCGGGCCGGCCGGCCAGCCATGTGCTTCGCTGCTTCGCACGTTGCATGAACGATCGTTCATGACATACCGTACTTACATTGTACAGTACAGTATTGCGTACGAGACAACTATGCCCGAGTCCCGTTATAACATAAAGTATGAGGGTAGCTGCCATTATCGAAAAGTTTCGCCGTTCATAATTACGAAGAAACTGGTATTTTCAGTAGGTATTAGGTAAAAAGGCATGCGAGGTACGGCAAGTTAAAATTCAACGTTACAATTTTTTACGGAGCATGCAGTAAAACATATGGGTAAAAATTTTCACACCATAACGACATACTGTAACGGTGCTGGAATTCTTAGCAGACACACGTATATTACGTGTGAATTGCAGCAAGGTCACAAGGCACACTATAGTACACTGTATGTGGTACATTTGTACTCGACACTGCTCTAGGCGTGTGTGATACTGTATCGCTGTAGCCGGAGAAGTGTGTCTTGAACTGCGATAATGCCAGTGATATCCATAGGCTTTTCATCTTACGGTGCTATGTTAGACCGCAAAAATCTCGAAAACAGTAATCAGTGGCATAACAAAAAGTATGCATGTTTGTGAAAAGTTTGAATAAATGCGTGATTCGCCCATGCGTGCGAACTGCTTGCCAAAACATCGCAAAGAATGCAAACGTTTTCACTTGCATGCTACTTCAACGATCATCATTACCGGCGCCATTTTAAGTGTAGAAACTTTGGTATTTAAGGTGGTGGCGCTCTTCTGAAATGTTTATTTTGTTTATATACCTTGACTTGTTTTTATTTTCGGTTAACCATTAACCGTTCGGTTAGTAAAAATGGTTAAACGGATAGTGAATTAACCGGAAATGCACAGCCCTAATCTCTAACTCTCTCATAGATGACAAAGGTGGCCTGGTCTCTGTGCCAGGCTTTAGCTTTAATATGACTTAATTATAACTCACATCTCTAACTCTCTCATAGATGACAAAGCTGGCCTGGTCTCTGTGCCATTTTTATCTTCAATATGACCTAATTATAACTTACATCTCTAACTCTCTCATAGATGACAAAGCTGGCCTGGTCTCTGTGCCATGCTTTAGCTTCAGTATGACCTAATTATAACTCACATCTCTAACTCTCTCATAGATGACAAAGCTGGCCTGGTCTCTGTGCCAGGCTTTAGCTTCAATATGACTTAATTATAACTCACATCTCTAACTCTCTCATAGATGACAAAGCTGGCATGGTCTCTGTGCCATGTTTATCTTCAATATGACCTAATTATAACTCACATCTCTAACTCTCTCATAGATGACAAATCTAAAGCCTGGTCACTGTGCCAGGCTTTAGCTTCAATATGACTTAATTATAACTTACATCTCTAACTCTCTCATAGATGGCAAAGCTGGCCTGGTCTCTGTGCCAGGCTTTAGCTTCAATATGACTTAATTATAACTTACATCTCTAACTCTCTCATAGATGGCAAAGCTGGCCTGGTCTCTGTGCCAGGCTTTAGCTTCAATATGACTTAATTATAACTTACATCTCTAACTCTCTCATAGATGACAAAGCTGGCCTGGTCTCTGTGTCAGGCTTTAGCTTCAATGTGACTAAATTATAACTTACATCTCTAACTCTCTCATAGATGGCAAAGCTGGCCTGGTCACTGTGCCAGATTACCCTTGAACTCCTACCAAGGTCTTCCAGGTCATTCAAAAAGTTTTCATAATTTCGGAGAGAAATGCATGTCGCTGTTTAGAAAAAAGGGGAAAAAAATTCCTTTGTGAACTTGTCAAAAAAGTTCACTTAACTATTATGGAAACACTGGCCAAATTAAAAGCAGTAGTATTATTTCCACAGAGTCTGGACTACTGTAATACATGGTCATCAGATAACTTTACTAATAATATTTCTAAGAGATTTAGTAATAACATTTATAATATATACCATTCTATACCCATATTGTAATGCATCTCAGCAATTTAGGAAACGCAATCAACTTGAAACAACGGCTAAGCCATTTCAAGTCTCCTTTTCAGTGTTGCCGAGGATTCCCAGCAGGGTATGTTTACAAGGCTCTTTTATCCCTTGTAGCTGATATGAAATAGACTCGACCTGTTCACACCCTCCCACATCAGACAGCAATTTCCCCTAAATTCCCTGGTCTGGGAAGCTACGAGCCCCGATACATACGTCCTTTTTACACTTGTAACCCCCACTTACCCACAGGTAAGTCCCTGGCAAGCTTTTAATGTCACAGTGGTCCTGTCACTTAGGCAAGCAGGAAGAGGACTAGGGCACCCTCTCTCGGGAGGTCGCCCAGGACCACTGTGCCATTAAAAGCTTGCCAGGGACTTACTGCAGGTAAGTGAGGTTTATAAGTGTAAATAAGAGGTAATGAGGGTAGAAGTAGATTTGAAATGTACTCCCACAAGCAGGAATTAGAATCTGCTATGCCTTCCCAGCTTTCATAAACTCAAACAGGTATACATGTACACTGCTGGAAGGTTTTTCCAACAGTAGATCACCATCAACTTACCCTGCATCCATCTTGACTATTCTTCTATTGAGTGCACATGAAATATGTATGAGCATGGTCACTAATATGACCAGCAGGGTCCACAAAAATGAAGGTTCACTAGATCAAGAATTCACTAGACTAAAGATCCTAACTCTCACCCTAATTCTACCTCTAACCACAGTCCTACACAGTCCTAGCCCTAACTCTAATCTCTAACCCTAACCCTAATCTCATCCTAAGCCCTAGGTTCGCAAAATGCACTCAAATGGCCTGCTGAAGATCCGAGGAGCTCATAATTTAGATAAAAAAGAAAAGGACCCAGTCACGGTTTGGCTACTACCATCATTATGAAGTAAAAGTGGCCGGCAGCCTAAAACACTTGAGAACTCTGGCCCTATGCTACCACCTATCCTATAATCCTAATCCTAATTCTAAATCTATCCTAACCCTGGCTCTGACACTAAGTTAATTTCTGGTCTAGCAGATGTTCCATCTAGTGAACCTTTGGTCTAGTGGGAATTCTCCAATATTAATGACAACCTGTTTTGAAGTGACAGATTTTGCAGATTCATACCTGGAAATGTAAGTAAATCTTGGTGCAATCTCAAGTCCATGGACTGATACCTAGTCCATTTAAACAATCCCTACTGTTTGTTATGAGCATATTAAATATGCATGTAGGCTGTCAGTAATACAGTTCCCCCCTTTGGATGGATAGATCCCTTGAAATGTACCTTTGGTATCAGAAAGGTTGGGCATCCCTGTACGAGTGACTGGAGAATCTTTGACATATCTTCATTCATGACCTACATGGTAAAATCCTTGATGAATGCATGTACATGTTTCCTGACCTGGGGATAACACAGAACCATTACAAAAATTAAACTACTCACGACCAGAAGTGCATTCTGACAACCCCAAATGAAGGTGCACATCTCTGTATCTGACCTCATCCGTTCGTCTTGTCCCGTCATACATATACAACCTGAAATGAAGAATGTACTCGCAAGTTAGAGGAAAACATTATTAAGTAAAATGTTACTATAGTACACAGATTGTATACCCATATGTGTGGACATGCTACACACAACATACAAGTCAGGTTATCATGCAAGGATTATGCTCCAAAGTATCAGGACTAGCCTCATGCAACACTCACCAAATATCTTACAGAAGCAGTACATGTACTTGGTAGCAATCACAATATTCTCTACCACTAGTTACTTGTATCAAAATTGTGTTCACAGCTTTACCATTACATGTAAAAGTGAACTTTTTTAACCCATGCTGGAGGTGAATACAATGGCCACTCGAAAGAAAAGATTTATATAACTGAATGCTGAGTCATAAAACAAAAACTGTGAGCTCATCTAAAAATTTATTTTCATTATCAGCATATAAACTAAAATGAAGAATACAAGTTCACAAACACTCATGTGAAACTTAACCAACAATTATAATGGAAATTGACCTTCTTTCTAGTGTACCTGTTTACAGCTAAGATGTCATACATGTGCAAACAAGGACATACAATTAAGCTACTACAATACCTGATGCATCAAAGAGAGTGAGACAGACAGACAGACAAACATAGATATATAGACAGACATAGACAGACACAGACAGACATAGACACACAGACACAGACATACACAAACAGACAGACAGGCAGACATACAAAGTCAGACAGCCTTTTGCAACAACAAAAAAATAAAACAGCAACTTCTAGCAAGGAACTATTCACACATCATAATTAAGTTTTCATACCTTATGTCACTGTTTGTTATAATGCAGTATGCAATAAACATGGGGTTGTATGGAATGTCAGCACCCCTGAGGTTAAATAGCCCTGCAAGTAAGAACACAAATGCTTCAGACATAGTTGGAAAATTTCTATCTTTTCATTATTTAACCCCTTAATACATAATACGGCTGAAAGAAGTCACTTAAACTTTTCAGGTAAACAATAAAGTTTTTTCAAGCAAAGGTAAACCTTATTACAGCATATGTCATCCACAAAGTTAACCACACCCCAAGAAACTTCACATATTTGCATATGTATGAAGCTTGAAGGGCCTAAAAATACAAAATGTATGGAATAACAGAATAACAGAGAAATAAAAGAATATCCAAACCTTCACACTCTGCATACAAAAAAAAAAAAAAAACAATTACCCTTCTTCATTAACATCTTACACCAGAAATAATAGCAGTGAAATAATATGGGGACAGAGCCACCCCCACCCCACCCCCTCTACCTTGGCTACATTTCAGCCCTACAGGTTGAGCAGAACATTAATATCTGGGCTAAATATTTCTTGAAAAGATCTGTATTTGTTGCCCTCTGTGTACATGGGTTTGTTCCAATATGTCATCAGTAGTCACAATACAGGAGCTTAAGAGTATTATGCTCCTTATTGGTACTCTAGAGAGGAGCATGCTGGCTTCATAAACACCACAGTTTTAACACCCATTAACATTTAGCATTATTCCACATGGGTGGTAACTCTTTTGAAACCAAATCTGTTGTAAACACGCTCAGTATGTCAAGTATACTTGGAGAGAAGGCCTACAATTTTGCTACAACCTCTGAAATACAGACAAAGCAAGCAATTTTAGTTCCTAGATTGCATAAGCAATTGGTCTAGCTGGCTACCCCTGAATGCCATGATCCATTCAAACAGACAATCATTAAAGCAGCCAGGATATAAATATGCTATAGTCATAAACGATTAACCAGTGCTGTGGTCAAGTGGATAAGGGCAGTGGTAAGGGCAGTGGCATTTGGTGAAGCTTAGCAGCAGGGAGGGTAGGGTTCGATTCCCGGCAGGTTCAAAGTAGCTTTTCCATCCAAGAGCAATCTATGGTTTTCCATCTGATTTGGCCTTTTCAAAGAAACAAAATTTGATCTTAATTGTTGAGATGGTTAGCCACTCGACGTGAAGTTGTAATTCATAAGTCAAAAGCATCTCCCACATTCATGGTCCCTAAGCATCGTAAAATAACTGCCTTTAAAGCCTGAATAATAGTACTACTCTTTAAAAGTCTATTTATAATGGTGCTCAAAACCTTAGTTGCAATTAATCCACTACAAGCACTACATAAATCTGCTGTATAAATATAGCCTAACATATCAAAAATATCACTAAAGCAGTTTGTCGGCAAACATTGCACAAGAACAGTGATGGATTTTTCACAATGCTGCAATACTCTAAAAATGTTATTTATAACCTGATTTTGTGTCAAAACTTGTAAAGATTTGGTACAGCTGCAGTGCAGTGTTTGGCAATATAAAGAATAACAGCAATGATGACCTAACTGTAACTGATTAATAGACCCTTTTCCAAATAGCAAAATGGGGTTATGGGATTAGAGTTTTGGTGTGCATCCTTTTTGTAAATGCCAAATAGTTTACTGTGGTCAAAAGTGATGCATACCAAAGCACTATCCCATAATCCTTTGTAATTGCTATTTAGAAAAGGGTCTATGGCTGTAATCAGAAGAGCTGCTGCAATTAGTTGATTACAAAAGAGAGGGTCGACTATCAGCAAAAAGAAATAGCACAGGACGTGAACTA
Organism: Holothuria leucospilota; assembly: GCA_029531755.1. Taxonomy (NCBI): domain Eukaryota; kingdom Metazoa; phylum Echinodermata; class Holothuroidea; order Aspidochirotida; family Holothuriidae; genus Holothuria; species Holothuria leucospilota. The sequence continues at coordinate 22,968,644 of CM055976.1, read as the reverse complement.
AATTGAACACCAAAATCAGAGCCATGATAAACGAGGTAAACGATTCATTACAAGGGGCTCCAAGCATAACGTCTGCAGGGGTCGAAATAAGTCTTCAAATTTTGAGGGCCAACCGGGCCCCTAGCTCATGGAATCTTGGGGCCAAACGAGAAATCAAGGGGCCCAAAACTACCGCCTACATTACTTATGACTGACATCGGTGTACTGTATGTCTGCATGTGTGATCATCCATGTTGTGACAAAGCAGACTGTTTATGAGTGATGTGAACTGATTTCAGAAGTGTGTGTTTCGCAGGTTTTAAGTGACTGTTAGTATACGAAATACACAGGCCTTGCGAGATGTAAGATCGTTGACATGTGGGTGGAGAGGTTCATGCGCAGACTGTATAATTAGACTTAAAATATTTAGGAGCCAACCGGGCCCCTTTCCCTGAAGAAGCTATGGGCCCGAGCGAATTTATAGGAGCATCGGGCCCACGGGCCCCCGTTATTTCGAGCCCTGTTTTGCCATGGCAATGTGGTTTCGACAAATCCCCTGCCCAACAGTCCACAGCAAGAAAAAAATCACTCGGGCAAGTGCACTGCTCAATTTTGTAGCTCGCAGGTCAAGTACCCAAGATGAGTCTCCTCCAGAAAGGAGTTCAAAGGCATATTAAAAGTGGACAAGTAGATATTCAGGTAGACAAGTATACTAAGAGGACAGCTAGACCTATGGACAAGCAAGGATAAAAGAATTTGTCAGAGGCTGTCTCTATCCTCAATACATATTGCACTTACAAGCTACTATATCTACAGCCTAATACTGAAATGAGAAATTGGACCTTGGTTTATATCCCTGCCATTCTACTACTGCCACATTGCTACATATCAGCTGCTGTGCCCAGACTTTATGCCAGCACAGCATCATGAGTACAAGTATAGTGTCTCTGGTCAGAAGTATAAGTATACTGTCTCTGGTTGTGAGTACAAATGTAATCTCTGGCTGTGAGTACAAATGCAGTGCCTCTGGTTGTGAGTACAAATCTAGTGTCTCTGGTCAGGAGTATAACAATGAGTGTACTGTCTCTGCTTGTGAGTACAAATGTAGTGCCTCTGGTTGTGAGTACAAATGTAGTGTCTCTGGTTAAGAGTATAATTATGAGTGTACTGTCTCTGGTTGTGAGTACAAATGTAGTGCCTCTGGTTGTGAGTCAATGTAGTGTCTCTGGTTAGTTTAATTATGAGTGTAATGTCTATGGTTGTGAGTACAAATGCAGGGCCTCTGGTAGGGTTGTTGCGATATGGAATTTTCGATATCGATATCGCAAAAACTTTTCCTTAAATTCCCAAACGATAACGTGATATCGTGTAATCCTGGCTTGTGTATACTACGCCACAATGTCAAACATTTTGGTTCTGGCCAATGCATAGCAGCCGCGATAGTGATACAAACCTACCAGCATCGCCACCTCAATGCCGAAAAATTTGTGACCAAATGACTGCCCTAGAAGCTGGGGTACCGTAAGAAATTTTCCCAAACACTGCATAACGTTATTTTCTGCCACAACTTGCACACAAAGCCAAAAATACCCAATATGAAAAAAGATGAGAGCCTACAGTACAATAGTGGCGAACAGATCACCAGTTTGGGCCTGTGATCTGCCGATCGGCTTCAGAAATAAGCGCCAATTTCTAGCTGGTAATTTGAACCCAAAGATCCTCAAATTAGATCGTATTAAAGTGGCTTGGCATTCAGAATATGTCCAGAAAAAATTGTTTTGTTTCATTTCTAAACAAAAATTACTGATAAATGAAACACTAATAAAAATACCAATCAAAGAAATTTAATACTTCCAAGGGTCCTGTAACTTTCCCAGACTATTTTAGGGACATCTTCCAACAAGATAATTTCAACCAATCACAAGCCAAAACATAGTTAACAAGCTCGAGGTCCTTTGGCAACTATGTATATTAACAGTATGAAAGCTTCCCCTATCGTGCACGTGTTACAGTAAAAGTTGCAGAACTTCTCTTGAAATGCCATGTGTATTGTGTGCTAGTACACGCATGTGTTAACAGCAAGCACTAAAGCACATCTCCCTGCATGCAGAGCTAGGAATATACGGCTCTGTCTCATCGTAGTACACACTCAAGCATTTGTTTACGACGTAAACCCTTCACCCATCCATGTACTGGCGATGCGTAGTACTGCCTTTGCAGAAGTCTCTATTGCGCTGTAGAGGGTACGCTGCTGTTCTCCGTACGTAGCCCTGTGGTTTAAATTTGGCCACCCTTCAGTCTATTGTAACTTCACACGAGCACCATTTTGGTGTATACTAGTTTTAATATTATGGTTCAGGCCGTAACTTTTCCTGAATATTAACAGTATAAATAGCCCTATCATAGTACAGTAGTTAATACATGGCACTCGGTTGATTAGCATTATAAAGACAAATTTAAACCATTAATCGAGGTGTCTGAGATTAGTACACTCGAGATGTTTAGTACAGTATAGGCTAGGCCTACTATGTAAGGCTATCGCAGCTCTTACGCTCATGCTAGCCTACTGAATGTTACAATTGTTTTTGTACATCGTAGGGCTATATCCTGAAGCAACTGTTATTTATCTCACACTGACGAGCATGGGAAGTCCATAGACTGCAAACGTAATTTTATGAACACTATAAACTGTTGCTGTTTTTTTTTCCTTTTGAAGGGGGTTGTGATACGGAAAAATTCCATGTTTTACGAAACATTAGAACAATTTAACTGGTTGGCATTTTGGGAAACGGAAAATTGGATATTTGGGGTAGTTTTGGTAGGCCTGGTTTTCTGCAGTTTTCATGAACCAATTAGACTATTGAACAGCCAATTGCTGACCACAATCTTTCATTAAGCTTGTGATGTTTTTCAAGGACAGTGAGCACAAATGATTCGCTTGGGTAGTGGGTTCTAAGCTCAGTTTATATACTTAACATTGAGTATAAAGGTAACAAGACCGGATTATTTTATTCTCAGTTTTAAGTTGGGATTTAATGAAAAAGAGCAATGAAGAAATCATTTATTGGGAATGATTTTTTTTCTTGAGCAACATTTTTAAGGGTCAGAATGCAAATTTGGAAATGGGTTAGGGGCCTTATCCAAATTCGCTTATGCGATTTTCCGCGTGCCTTTGGCACACATTTAATGCTGCCATGGAATCACAGTTCTGTTGTTCATAACTCTCTCCTCCAGAGAAGAAACACGGCACTGCACTCCCTTCAAAGTCGCACTCGCTAGGAACAGTTTTTCATTCACGCACACAATAGTAATCCGCTTACGTGCCTTATCCCGTTACATGTAGCGTAAGTCGCACAGGTGCAAACTCACTTGAATGGAGTAAGGACTGTGACAAGAGCTCTACAGTGTATAGGTACAGACTGCTTGTGCTTCCATATATTGCCCACACTGTACAGTAGTAACTATGTAGCACGTTTGTGCGTTAAACGGAGATGCATGTCCGTGATACGTGTCAGTCAAAACATGTTCAGACAAACCAGGTAGAATGATGTAATGAAACGAAGTCACACCTTTTTGAAGCCTAGATTTACGAAGCTGTAGTAGCGTAGGCTATATAACAACAAACTTGTGTATAACTATAGGCCATGGTTGCATCAACTACCACTGGCCTACAAGATAACTCGTAACTTTGTACTGGGGTGACATGGCGAGGTTTTGAAAATTACCAAGTTGCGACGAACGCTGAAAGTTTTTTTTTAAATCAGGCTGAACAACGGTTCGTTGAAATAAACATTGACAATGTGGACCATACGATATGACGAACGAATAGCAATACACTCCTGAGGTGGGAATACTGTGCAAGTTTGACAACTTCGAATGAAACGGGGCTTCACAAAAGTGTTGCATTCCTTTCTTTTTTGATTGGTGTTTATGCGCTTGTTTCACTGGCAGGTATATTCACAAAGGTTTACACCTTGGTTAATACACACATGGTTACATGCTGTAAAATTAGTTTATGTACTAATGAAAATTTATTTTGTATTTTTTATGCAATAATGGTAAGGCCTACTCACTCCGTTTTCGTATCACCGAGTGTTTTAAGGATGCATGTTTTGCAGACTGGCACTTGTTGGGGAGGGGTCTTCTAGAAGTAATTTTGCCATCCCCCCAAAAAATTGAATACCACATTAACATTTTCCGACTGTGTGCCAGTGATTCACAACTGGCCATGGCTGGCCCAACTTAAACCAATTGGTTAGAAACTGAGCCCTAAAACCTCAAGTAAGTAACCAACTGTGTGAAGAGGTATCGTTTTCATTAGGCTGGCAGTGGGCTGTCTGGCATGTGCATATACACCATGAACCTACACTGCTCATTTATACTCCATACAACACTGGATTCACTTGCTGTAAAAAAGCCACAATTTTTAAGATGTCCCCTCTCACTACGTGTCGTAGGCCTAAAGGGTGGGGCGGTTTGCTGAACATGTTTGCCTACAATCATTTGGTTAATAAAGGCTATGCCTTACTGTAAGTGGCTATTTTCACCACAGTGTTACTGACTGCATTCATTACTGTCTTTTCAAAGACATGAGCACTAAGTCACATTATTTCCACTAAACTACTGCATGTGTCCATTTCCTTCGTCCTACGAATTTCACAAGGCTGACGAAAATTGATGAAAGATTGTTGTTTTCGCTTCCTGACACTTTCTTTACGAGAAGCAGGCAGGAATTGATGTGCTGAAAATGTCTTATAGTATCAAAACTAAATGACTAAAATAACAAGAAAAAAATTGGTGTGTACAGTCTTTTGCCTACGCTTATTTCCAATCATCAAAAATGATTCTGTGAAACTTTGGTTCTAATTTTTCCACAAAATTCAAAGGGGAGGGGATACCCAGGCCACGATCACTGAACATACTGTACCCCCCCCCCCCCCCGCGCCGTGTGTGAGAAATCTTGGCTACGCCACTTCTTATGAGTTAACCTTTCTTGGCACAGGCATCTTCATTTTTGTCGGGAATGTAACCCTTGTTTCAGGTGAAAATTTCCAGCACCCTAGCCCCCCCACACAACTCATCGATCCTTGGGGACGGCCCGCCCTTCCTCCAACTCTTAGAACATCTCTGGTCATTAACACCCCTGTCAAGTTAGCAGACGCTGATTTCCCATTGGGCCAGATGGGCCAGGGCCCCCAAAATTCAGCCTAAACATGTACATGAACATGTATGGTCTGTATATAAGCGCCCAGCCGCTGAAGAGGATGTTTACTCGTATAGCCCAATCTATCATATCAGTTCTTTTTTCACTAGGTTCGTGCCCAGGGCCCCCACATTCATAAAATCCGGCCCTGCAAGTTAGGGCCACTGTCACTTAAGGCTTATCATACATGCAGGATGTGATAATTGTACTGTCCATGACATCATGGACAGTACCCTAGGCACGCTTCTCATTTTCGAGAAGCAGTTCTTTCGTTCAATGTTTCTTGATTCTCATTGAGTGCTTTGTTCTTCCATTGAGCTCATTATGTAGAGTGAATCATGTAGATGGGAACGAGACTTCTTGGTCACTTTTGGTTGGAATGGGGCTGAGCATGATTGGTTTTTATTTTGGCAGTTTTGTATTTTTTTGTTTTGTTAAGGATGGCTTGAGTAAGTCAATCTACCTAAATAGTACTGTACAGTATATTGTGGCACATGGTCGTACTGTCGTATTTCGCACAGTACTCAACGCACACTTCTTATGTCGTAAAACACACTGTATGGCTATAAGTGCTGTCGCGTTTGCTGATTGGTTGATTGCTTAGAGTATGTGGGCAAGGTCAATCACGAAAAGTGAGATTTCTTGAAGCATTTTGAAGCAAGAAATGAAGCTCAGCTTGCAGCCTACTATAAGTCCATTGTGATGATAACTACAGAGAAGTACAGCTAGGCTCATTGGCAGCTCTCTACAGTACACTAACACTAACGCCTAGCTGCGTCGCGGTCATGCACTGGGCTATTAGGTGCCCAGGGACCGCCCAGGGTGCCCAGGGCCCAGGGCTCAGGGCTAAGGGACCGCTTATGCACTGAGCACCACCATACAGTGCTCAGTGCATAGGCGGTCCCTTGTTATTAAGTATATTGTATGCACGTGAACGTGGTAAACATGTCTCAGCAAGGGACGATTTGTTTAGACATGAAATATTTTTGAATACTTCCCACAAGACCTGGAGATTACCATTTCCTGCATGCAAAGCCGAAAATTTGTGCTTCTCAAAGTCAAATAGTAAAAGCAAGTGATCTGTCACTCAAACTTCGGTACATGAGGATTTAATTATCTTCAAGTACATATAGGCCTATTGTCTGACGGATTTGGTCGAGCTTTCTCACATCTTCACTGTGCCAACACTGAAAATTGAAAGGGCAATATTCTAAAGCTAGCATAACTCCTGAGGACGTTTCACATGTGACTAAGGAGAGAACGTCACCCTATTGTTAAAACGGGGTTTATCAGGGGTTCCACCTGGGGGTTCGATTTTGCCTGGGGTTCGGTGAGGGATAAGGTTAGGGTTAATTCAGTTTAGGGGTTAGGTTAGGGTTAAGTGGCGTCTAAAATAATCAATCTCCGAATCACAAATAACAAGGATATCATACGAATGAGTACTATTTAACCGTATTTTGGGGTTTAGGGATGATGTTCTCTCCCTAGACTCATGTGGACGTTTCCAAATACCAGCACAGAAACAATCACGGACAGTAAGTGGTTACGATTTTCGTAACCACATTTTCTAGTTACTCTTATCTACGTTTTCCCAAGCCATCCAAAGAGTAACTGACTGATTGGCCTCATTTTTGGTTGGGAAAGTGACTTTCTTCACGTTTGAAAAGACTACATGCAAAACACATTACCTCCGGCAGGATTACCCTGACTATTGCAACATGGACACTATCGGAGATCGTGGTCGCCATTTTGAGAAAACTAAATTGCTCGAAAAAGTAGCACAATGGGCATCTTTTCAAAACCTGTGTGCTTGGAGTGTTACAATTAAATATTTGATACATGGTAATGGGTGTACTTTGCATAGAACGCGTATTTTCGCTGCAAATTCACATCTCCGGTATTTTGGTCCAGACAGCATGCTTCATAATGACGCAGTTCGAACACTCTGTTAGGCTACGTTCACTTGAAGCACATTCTATGTTGACCTATACCTGGAAGGAAAAGGGTGCAATCATTGCAATGTCGCTTAGTGTTGCTGGGGATTTTTTCCGAGATCTTGGAAATATGAAACACGGACTGGGAATTTGACAAATAATTTTGAGAATGTGTACTTCAAATTTACATTTATCAATGAGTCATGTTGGCCCTGTGAAATGACTTTTCTCCTCTGGGGCCGTGACTTGTCCGTGGCCCCAACTTAAATTTAGAGAGTGTTTCGGCTTAATAATGCTGAAACTGATAGCCAAACACCACCTTCCTTAAATCCCTCTAAATATTTTTAAGTTATTGCCATAACACATTTTTACATATGTTGGTGGATCAGTGCTGTGGCTAGGCCTATGGGTGGGGCTTTAACATTCGAACAAAATTCCATTGCCACACGCAAAAATTACTCAGAACTGCTTAAGTTACAATGTGCAATATTAAAACAGGTGTAAGAAGATGATTTCATCTCAGTGGGGAGGGGTCTTTATTGAATATTGTTTTGGACCACCATCCTGGGGGATGGGTCCAAGGAAATGATTGTCCCAAGCCCTAGCTGAGGGTAAGCCCCTAGAAAAATTCGCCCCGCAAAATTATTTTTGTCCAGACAGCATGCTTCATAATGACGTAGTTTGAACGCTCTGTTAGGTTACGTTCACTTGAAGCACATTCTATGTTGACCTTTACCCAGAAGGAAACAGGGTGCAATCATCGCAATGTCACTTAGTGTTGTTACTGGGGATTTTTTCCAAGATCTTGGGAATATGGCACATGGACTGGGAATTTGACAAATAATTTTGAGAATGTGTACTTCAAATTTTTTATTTATCAATGAGTCATATTGGCCCTGTGAAATGACTTTTCTCCTCTGGGGCCGTGACTTGTCCGTGGCCCCAACTTAAATTTAGAGAGTGTTTCGGCTTAATAATGCCGAAACTGATAGCCAAACACCACCTTCCTTAAATCCCTCTAAATATTTTTAAGTTATTGAAATAACACATTTTTACATATGTTGGTGGATCAGTGCTGTGGCTAGGCCTATGGGTGGGGCTTTAACATTCGAACAAAATTCCATTGCCATACGCAAAAATTACTCAGAACTGCTTAAGTTACAATGTGCAATATTAAAACAGGTGTAAGAAGATGATTTCATCTCAGTGGGGAGGGGTCTTTATTGAATATTGTTTTGGACCACCGTCCTGGGGGATGGGTCCAAGGAAATGATTGTCCCCAAGCCCTTGCTGAGGGTAAGCCCCTAAAAAAATTCGCCCCGCAAAATTCATTTGCAAAATTATTTTTGTCCAGACAGCATGCTTCATAATGACGTAGTTTGAACGCTCTGTTAGGCTACGTTCACTTGAAGCACATTCTATGTTGACCTTTACCCAGAAGGAAACAGGGTGCAATCATCGCAATGTCACTTAGTGTTGTTACTGGGGATTTTTTCCAAGATCTTGGGAATATGGCACATGGACTGGGAATTTGACAAATAATTTTGAGAATGTGTACTTCAAATTTTTTATTTATCAATGAGTCACATTGGCCCTGTGAAATGACTTTTCTCCTCTGGGGCCATGACTGGTCAGTGGCCCCAACTGAAATTTAGAGAGTTTCGGCTTAATAATGCCGAAACTGATAGCCAAACACCACCTTCCTTAAATCCCTCTAAATATTATTAAGTTATTGCCATAACACATTTTTACATATGTTGGTGGATCAGTGCTGTGGCTAGGCCTATGGGTGGGGCTTTAACATTGGAACAAAATTCCATTGCCATCCGCAAAAATTACTCAGAACTGCTTAAGTTACAATGTGCAATATTAAAACAGGCGTAGGAATATGATCTCATCTCAGTGGGGAGGGGTCTTTATTGAATATTGTTTTGGACCACCGTCCTGGGGGATGGGTCCAAGGAAATGATTGTCCCCAAGCTCTAGCTGAGGGTAAGCCCCTAGAAAAATTCGCCCCCGCAAAATTCAAAATAATCATTGTCTCAACGCAGTTTGAATGTCTCCCTCCTAACTTAAAATGTCTCACAAGGAAACTATTTCTTCAGTAAGCCTACCTTGCCTGACTACGTGCCTGGATTCCCCCTCCCCTTGGAGAAATTTTTAGTACTCAGGTGTGGGGCCCTACATGCAATTTGGTGCAACGTTCGTATTGTGCTTAAGTATTTTCCTTTGTATGACTATTTTTAGGGAGGGAACAAAAGGGAGTTTTCGTCAGTCCTGGAACAATATCAGGGCATAAGCATAATTTTTGTCCCTTCACATTTTTGACAAAAAGGGCTCGACTCCCCCTCCCCTACCCCCTCCCCCCCGGCTTCTGTCTCTCTATCGAAGGGAAGTTTGCCTCCCACATTGAATAGCTAAAGTTTCTTTCAGTGTCACATCATGCTGTGCATCCCCAGTCTAAAATGACTACCTGGTGCAGGCGTAGGCTTTAGTCTGTAGAGAGTACAACCCCCTTCCAGCAAAATAGTCCAAGTCGAAAATTTCACTCTCCGCAACGTTAGTCTCATGATCGTTTGCTTCTTCCAACATTTTCATGGCCGCATCGTTTGTCCTGACGGCAAGCTGTTCTGGAACGTGCACATTTTCTAGAGTGAAGACTACTTTGCAGGAAATTTGGTCGTTCTCATTCAGGGACCGCGGAGACGGGGATGGGCTACAGGGGCTGTATCCCCCACACTTTTTCTGCCGTGGGCATTTTGGGCCAGGCGGCCTTAAAAGGCTTATTTTCTTGAACATATTGGGCCGCTTCAATGATTAGCCCCCCCACTTCAAAACTGGCTCTGCGTTCCCTGCCATTACCCAGAAGCCCATTGTTACATACTTCGAAAATTTAGGATACTTTCATTGCACATTTTCTTGTGTTTTTAACAAAAGAAAAAGGCAAAGAAAAAGATGAATGAACAAACAAGCGAGTGCTGCCTCAGACATGCAATGTATCAGCAGTAGCTTATGTAGCACTTTGATATTTTGAGCTCTGCGCATTTATAGACCTGCTGTTCGGTAGCTAGCTTACTCGGCCGTTCTCATGTAGGAAAGAAATGCGGTATACAGCACCTTCGACCTTCTGGTTAAGATGTAAGATATTCAAAGATGAGAAACAGTGAGTAAAATCTTTAAATGACACATACAGTCTTTCCACTTTCTCAGTTAGTAGTAACTTAAAGCTGGGTTTTTTTAAAGACAGTAGCCTAGCCTATTGTGGTGCAAGTTCCTGCAATTGTATCGAGGAGTGTTTCTTTTCAATTTCCAATTTTACCGACCATTTCCTTCAAAGTATTCTTAGTATGAAATGGCTATGGTTTCGGTGTGATTAAATAAATATTGCCAGTGTCAAAAAATACTAACACTAGTTACGTGTTTAGGCCAAATTGACTTTGCAGTCGCTTCTTGGTACGTCTTTATGATATGGCTAATGTAACAGAGTCCTAAGTATAGGCCAAATTATGCGTGGCCTATCTGTCCTGTGCTCATTTTCGGTGCCTACAATTGCTACAATCCTTTTGATTTCGCAACCAAATAAGTTAATAACCCACACAAATGGATAAAAAAGTCCGTCAGAAAAACATCCCTACTTTACGATGGAATTTTCTCTCAAAATTTTCGTAAAGCTTTTAACAAATACGAGCTTTTATGGTTCTGCAATGCAAATTGGCGAGCTGAATGGTTTCTTGACTGCTCTGCTCCAACGCGAGTTACTTAGTGTGCAAGAGTAGCCTTGAATTACGAGTTGCTACTGTAAATCCGTACATGCACCGCACTACGAAAAACATGGAATAACGCATTTTCTTTGTCTGACATGTTCTTTGCGGTGAGTGCGGGGAAAGACGCATAATATAATTTGGATAAGGTCCCTTATAGAACCTCGAGAGCGTACCAGGTTACCCGTGCAACACTTCACATGGCCCCTCGACTCGTAACTCACAATGTAGGTACATACTGTACAAACATTTGATTACTCTTAAAACTATGCAATGCAGCGATCCCACGTGGTGTAGGAACACTTGACATGCTGCTCTTTGGGTCACTTAATCTGGCGTGCAATCTTGCAGCTTTATTAACTGAATCTTCTGCATTAATATCGCCCTTTTTATGCTCATGTTAAAAAAGGTAAAACAAAGCTTTCACAACCTGTCATTATTCTATGCTGCTCTTGAAGTTTATGAGGGTGTTTCGTGCACAGATTTTTACGATATGGTTTAGGCATTATCATAAACGATATCGCGAGCAAAATCCTTTATCGCTATGGAAAGGGTCCCCTGGAAATTAATGTGTTCATTTTCCTATACATGTGTGACACATGAACTTCTTCTGGAAAGGCAGCCTAACTTTCACAATCTGTGAATTTGTGTCAGTGTACAAATCCATTCTCATGCATTCAAGTACAAACAAATGTGGCTAAGGGCAAGCATAAGAATGTACTTACATGTCTGGCAACACCACAGCCACACAGGCTTTTCAAGTGCTGAAAGTCGTAATCAATTTGTTGCCAGCAGCCGCACTCACTCTTTGAAAGTCTGACTAACCACACTCAAAACCTAAGTTGTGATTACTTGACTTCAAGCATGATACATAATCTCCTATTTAAATATAGCCTAACAAATCAAATACATCACAAAAGCAGTTTGTCAGCTACTATTGCATTAAGCACAGTGATGGTGTGTCACAATGATGCACTACTATGCAATATGTTATGTTTATCAACTGATCTTGAGTCAGAACTTGGAAAGATTTGTCTGAATGTACTATAGCAGTGTAAAGAAAGACAGGGTTAACTTCATAAGTGCTGCCGATTTATTGCTGAAATTGCAAGGGTCAACTATCAGCACTAGGCACAATGTATAAAAGCCATTCTTTAAAACACATTTTTTTCCTTATTCCCTTCTGATCACTGGTATTTTGTGAGGAAACTTTAATGAACAATAAGGATGGAATTAAACTGAAGCCACAGATGAAGCGGCCTTCGTAGCCCTCAAATTGATAACTTTTGAAGATCATGTTTGCATTTATGGCCTTCCTAAGAAAATACAACTTCACACTTACCAGATTACACATAAATCTTTTATTTGGCCTTGAGACCTTAAAGATGCATAAACATATCATTCAAGCTATAACTAGAATGGGCATGCCCCCACCCCCACCCCCATAATGATTTACTTCAAGCACTGAAGTAAGTACAGTATTGAACCAACAGCAGGGCTCAAAATAAGCCCTTACAAGGGCACAGCCAAAATGAGCAAATTGGCTACAGGTCTATGACATTTCATACATTTCTGAGGGGCACCATGGCCATCAGTAAGGGCCTGATAGCCACGGCTATCTGTGCCATAAGTTATTTCGAGCCCTGCAACAGTAAAGTAACAATCAACTTACATGCAATTTCATCCAGTTTATGAATCACCACGACTTGTGCCCCCCACTTTTCCATTTCACTTCTGACATTGGTTTCAAAATCTTCCAGTGGGTCATCATAAAAAATTTTGCTCTGCCAAGTTCTACCTGCAAAAATAATTTTGATGGAGGATTGATTCCACCAGCAAAGTGAGTGAATACTTTCTCTGATAACAGATGGTCATATGATAGTGCCAAATAACAGTTGATTTGCTACAATGAAACATGTCTCTGTTACCAGGTTACCATTTCAGTGTTACATTTCATAGGTCACCCAATTTTCTGGTCCAAAATAGTTCAAAGTATCCTGACATACTTACAGCCCCTCCTCTGCCTTAAACACCAGAAAACTCCTATATGCTATGAGCTTCAGGCCCTGAACCTCAGCCACAAGGTTTGCTCTGTACTACCTATTTGTCCCCTCCCTATAAAATGATAAGTAAGGAGTTCACATGTTTCAAATTTTGACACAATGAATAATTTTTTAGTGAAAACACAAATTTAAACCATGGAATCAAACACTGTCATTCTAAATACCTGAGTAGGCTTTCTCTAGTACAATCAGTTCTTCTCCAGGGTATTCAGGAAGATTCTCTTCTCCTCCAACAGTCTCCTCCCATACGATATCGACAAGATTTCGTATGACTGGAACAAGCACAATATCCCTTGGTGACTCTATGAACGTCTCATTGTACTCAAAATATGTAGCTGAAAACAAAAAATTATGTTTACTGTCAAAGTTTGAGTAATGAGAATGTGTGACATAATTGTATCAATGTAAATTACTTTCAACGGGTAATCAAATTATGCAAAAACAGAACATGAAACATTTTCACTTGAATATCAATGGCAGGGGCGGGGAAGAGGGGGGGGGCACCTGTCCTCAGAGTCCCAGTATCTCTATTTTTGTCCCTCCAACAAACAAGTTACTAAGGAAGTGCTGACTACAAGTTCCCCTCCTACAACAAAGCATCTACTTGCAAGAGACCACAATCCACTGAACACTCACAGACATACTACAGTCAATTAAAGTACCTACAGCTTTTGTAAACAGCAGAGAAAATCCACGTAAGATAGTCAGTTGCTGGGATTTTGTTCTACAGGGCACATAAAAATTATACTATGGACAGTGTTGGCACTAGATCTCACAATTTGAAGAGAATTTCCCCCTTCCAAAATATTTTGAGGGGGATTTTGGTTCAGATAGGGATCTCCATACAATGACAACACAAAGAGTCAATTTTTTTCCAAACACATTTTCCCAATAGGTGACTGTGACTTGTGACTTGTGGGATTGTTGAGAAAAATGCGGGAATCACGCAATCCCGCAGCCTAATGCAAACAATGCTAATGGACACATTTACAGCATGGGGTATGAAGGTTCCTGGAGGAACAATTGTAATAGGTCAGTCTAATAGTCTAATGAATTGACTTGAACATAAGCACATGCATTCAGTATACTTTGTTAGGGGCACCTGGGGATGAGGGGGAGGACAACTTTTTTGTGGGTGTGTCATATGGAGATGGAGCCATGTATCCCACTGTACCACCCTGTAGCTACACCACTGCTTACATCATCCTTGACATCTAACTACGAGTAATGAAGGCAGTTGGGATGTAATGGCAAATTATAAAACAGCTAGTCCTTCAGAGGATCTGATACTGAGTACCAGATCAGACCAAGGTCTAGTGCTTAGGTCCTTAAGTAGTGGCCCATCGGCCATTTGCCACCCATGATGCATATTAGAACAGCCTGCCGAAGATTCCAAGGCCCTGCAAATTTTATAAAGGAAACAAGATGCATAATGATGTCTTGGCTACTGCAAGAAATATTTGAGTAAAAACCCTAGTTCAAGTGGAGCTCAGCTCAAAACACTTGAGAACCGCTGGACTAGTGTAAAGAAATCCCACTGTACAACTTACACGGATATTGTACTGTAAATAGCTGGTGTATGTAACTCACCAAAATGCTTAGACTTCCATGACCAGACATGTGAGTGGCAACTCAAAAAAATAGAGGAAATTTTGAGGACAAACTCAGCATATGCAAAAAGCTGCATCCGGGAGCCTGGAGCGATACCGTTGCATATCAGGTGTTAACAAGGGCCAAACCCCCAGAAGCCCTTGGCAATTTCTCAAAGTAGGCTTAGCCTAAAAATCAAATGGAACGTTATTTTCATGTATTCTGCCTCCACCCCCCCCCCTTCAAATACCCTAGTACAATAAACATTGGCAGTTGGTCTTAGCCACTTGTTTTGTTACTTTTTGTCATCTAGCCTAACTTTGGGCTAGTCCTTGGTCCTTAGCCAACTGTACCTACTAAGTTACTGTACCTGTACCACAGACTTCTTATATACATGGACAGAGCATATTGCACTAACGTCCTATGCGTAAATTGTCGCCACCTTGTACGTACGCGAGTAGGCTTACCAATATGGCTGCCTGCTATAGTC
Organism: Holothuria leucospilota; assembly: GCA_029531755.1. Classification (NCBI taxonomy): domain Eukaryota; kingdom Metazoa; phylum Echinodermata; class Holothuroidea; order Aspidochirotida; family Holothuriidae; genus Holothuria; species Holothuria leucospilota. Next base: position 22,953,624 of record CM055976.1, on the reverse strand, counting down.
TTGTGTGTAAAAGTTTGGACTTGTTCAAGTGGCTCAGTATCGACAAATTGTGTGAAAAACTTGTAATATTTTCGAAAGAATGCAAGCTCAGGTCAAATTCATCAAATAGAATGGAGGACTGTGATATTTTTCTTCCATTCATACTGATATTTTGTCTGAAATGTTGCAGATTCATCGTCAAATTGGGCAAATGGTAGTAGCCCGGCGGCCATCTTGGTTAGCCGAAATTTGTTCGAACGGTGGCGACCGTATTGATTGCGCAATCCTCTGTCCATGTATTGAAGTCCGTGACCTGTACACACAGCCAGCTAGGCTAGCCTCAATAATTTCGACTTCATGTATCACATTAAGCACTCCCCTCCCCTATTTAAACAAAATACTTTAAAGCTTGTTGTAACTAAGTTTCTTAAACGTAGTATGCAAACGTTGATGAGGATGTGGTTACTTCTATAAAGTTTTATGAAGCAGTACACATCGGTATAGGCTAGATCACTTAGACCATACATAATACATGTTAGGATAGAAAAACTGGTGGGTGCCATGACTCACAAAAAAAAAAGCATCGCATGTCAAAATTATGCAAGAAAAACTCAAAACATAATGCGGATAGCTGTTCTAAAGTATTTTGCACATGTCAGGTAAATATTACCAGAAATGTGCACTGGCTGACTGTGTACAAATCCTCTGACAATCTACAATAAATAGACTGAGCCAACTGGCCCCTGTATATCACTTGGTGCACACAATTAGTGCGTAGTAATCATGAAGAAGCTAGGTAACCGGCCGGACAAATTTGGCTGGGTTAAAAGCACATGAAACTTGTACAAAAGCATGTGGTAATTGCAGTTAGCTACGTAGGCCCTACGCCAAGCGAACTTCCATCCTGACTGGACATGGTCCAAGGGCTGTTTGTACTGCTGACTGACTTTAAGATAGGGCCTAACTGGGCCATGCACATCAGGGATTATGCCCTCTGATGTGTACACTGCATGGTCTGTTGTTCTTTCAGATATATATGAACTATACACAGCTGGGTTCATGCCCTATCTAGTTCATTTATATTTTTTATCCCCATAAATGCTGAATTATAAACCAGCCTTAACAGATGTAAGGTTTTAAACTTCTATCACCTGTTAAAGTGACTAGTTTACACTTATAAAAACAAATCTAATAAGGGTACCTACTTATTGACAGAAGGGTGGGATCAAAGCCGACTCTAGCTCCATCTGGAAGCTGCGCATGTCTCTCATCTGTGTCTAATAACGTGTCCCCCGTCAGCCAATCATCAGGATTGAGTACGTTTTCTTCCCCTGTAATGAATCAAATGACATGTTTATGAGTTTTAACAAGTATTCATCCAGGTAGTTAGATACAAGTTAGGATTATAAAACCAAAGCCATATGATCAGTTGGCTTGATGATGCTTACTGGATAAGTAGTAAAAATTTGCCACCCAGTCAAATAAGTCCAGAAGGTTTGATTTTATAATCCCAACTAATTACAAACTAAAGCACCAGTGGTGCTGAAGCTCACACCTTCAACCAATTAACGGTCCCTGGCTTCTAGTCTTTATTAGTACAAGCATCATATGACTTTAAATGACATCAAATGGCTTATAACCCCAAATGTCACATACCCTGTAGCACCTTCCCGAATGTCACAAAAAATGTGTCATACTATCTATCTTTGTTTTGTAAGTTGTTTCATGAATACAATTTAAGAAAGCAAAAGCCCCTAGGGCCCATCTTCGGCCTCGGACCCCAAATTTCAAGTATCATTACGACAAACCATCAACATTGCACAAGAGAATCTGTAGATGAAGATGCAATTTGCAGATTTCATAAAAGAGCCATAGGATCCACATGGGATCTTGGACCAAAATTCCAGAAAACCATAAACAGATCACTAACCAAGCATCCTTATAACAGACCGTCAACTCTGTTACACATTAACTGGAGGAAAAGTTAACCACTTGCAATACTACACAAAATGGACCCTATGGTCCATCTTGTGCCTTGGACCCCAACTTGTTCAACACCCTGAAGGCACCACTACCCGAATATAATTATGACAAACCATTAACATTGTACAAGAGAATCTGCAGGAGTAAGCAATTTGCAAAATGTCATAAAAAGGGCCATAGGGCCCATATGGGACCTTGGACCCAAACTTCCAGAACACCATAAACAGATCACTAACCAAGCAACATTATGACAGGCCTTCAACTCTGTTTAACATTAACTGGAGGAGTAATTGACCATTTTGCAATATTTCACAAAATGGATCCCCAGGGTACATCTTGGGCCTTGGACCCAAAATTTCTGTACACCCTATAAAAACCATTAACAGAGCATCATTATGACAAACACACCTCATGCTCTGACAATGCACACACAATGAAAATACCTAATGGAAATCCCATTAAGCAGCTCTCTTTAAACTAACCTAAACAACTGCACAGGACTGACCTCTTCTACACAGACAGTTTTAAAGAGGGTACCAAGAAATATAGGTGGTAAAGTGATTTTGTGAGACTGGTAAAATAGAGGGGTGGCACAAAATTCGTTAGAAAGGTATTGAACAAATCATCAACATTGTACAACACAATTTGTAGGAGAAAAAGTATTTTGTAAAATTTCATAAAACAAACCACTGGGGCCCACATGGGACCTTCCACCAAAATTCAAGAACACTATAATGAGATCACTAACCAAGCAGTATAATGAGAGGCTGTTAAATCTCTTTAAACATTAAATAGAGAAGAAGTTACTTTGCAATATTTCACAAAATGGACCCTACGGCCCATCTTGGGCCTTAGACCCAAAATTCCCTAACACCCCGAAAGAACCACTAACAGAGTAACATTACGACAAACAATCAACATTGTACAAGAGAATCTGTAGGAGAAGCATTTTGCAGAATTTCATAAAATGGGCCATAGGGCCCACATGGGGCCTCCGACCACAAATTCCTGAACACTCCAAATGGCCCACAACCCAAGGTACATTGTGTCCAAGTTTCAAACAAATCCATAAAAGCACGTAGAAGGAGCAGCATTTTGAACAAGTGTGGACAGACAGACAGACAGACAGACAGACAGACAGACAGACAGACAGACAGAGACAAATAGAGTGACGCCGCATGATCACAATAGCTCACACCAGCATGCTGGTATGAGCTAATAAAATGACAATTGAGGGTCAATGGCAGCCTACCTAAGGCACTGAATCTATTGAATGATTATCTCAACCACTAATGATATTACTACACTTTTACAACTATAATCTACAGTAGTCTAGACCAATCATATATATTCAATACTCATATTGGCCAGTATTTTTCATTTTCTCCCTTCAATTTCTCTCTTTTTCTTTACTGATATTTGTAATATTTATCTATGCCTATGCGAACCAACCAACATTACCAGGTCTATAATGTCATACAAAAGTTACCTATTCCCTTACTTCTGATAATGACTAAGTCCCAATATTTTACCTCCTAAGTGAAAAGATACTGTGTGGTATTAACAGTTTGGTTTACAAACAAACTGACACACACACACATTTACACACACATACCAACACAACTGCATGGATTTCCTTCTACATGGGAACCAAAAATTCACAAAAATGTAAATATTCCCATTTGACCAAAAAAACATACATAAATGTTAAGTTGAAAATTCTCATTTTGTCCGAAATGTTACCTCATATGCTAATAATACTAAACAGATATTAATTAACATACACTTTACAATTCATACAAGGGGAACACTATTTCGTTGAATCTGACTGTAAGTTCTAATATTTTACCTCACGTATAGGAAACAACAACACTCTTTGGTTCCACCAGCTTTCAGCCACAAATCTACAGCATTGCATTTCATGTTTATGCAATGATTTATGCTCCTAAGTTATGGACCTGTATTTTCGAACAGAGTACCCGTTCTCCTGATTGTTTAACTGGTCAAGACATGGTTGCTTTCAGGCTATATCTGAATCTGGTTGACCTGTGATATAGTCAACCAGTATATGTACTTGTTGCCAGGCTAAAAGAATAATTGGTGGCAAAAACCCTCGAGTTTGCTGAATGCTTCTTACCTCCAATCACTTGTCGACAAAAATGTATATTGTGCTAGACAAAAGGCGTAATCTTAGTCCTTAGAAAGGAACCTGTTTTCTAAATATCCGCCTCACAATGCTAGATGTGGCTGGATTAAACAAGTAATCCCTAATTGTGATTACTTAACACTGTCTTTATATTACTTTATCAAAATGAAAGCAAGATCACATATGAATTTGTACCGTATTAACAGCCCCTCTACAAGCTTCCTTGAATTCATCTCAACATGATCATTTTTTGAGAACAACGAATTATTTTATTTAAAGGATTTTTTTGCAAGTAAAATCAAGTCTTGTTATGGATATGTGCCATTTCCATGTCCAGACTTGAAAACAACACAGACCGGTGCTAGAATTATTCACTGGCTTTCCAATACAGGAAAATAAATTTTAATTATATTGCTCTACAACCACAAATTATTAAAGTTTTATTCACCAGTAAACAAAATGGATTAAATTCATGTAACAATTAACATTGGTGTAAGGGACACTTTCTAGGGGGAGGAGGACGCTAAGCCGTTTGCCTGAAAAACTGTAATAATCCGACCAACTGCCCGATTTTCACAAAATGTGCCAGAGAAACAGGATTTTTTTTCCAAATTCCAGCAGCTACAGTTACCAATACCCCTGACTAGTGCGCCTGTAACTTACATTTTACCATTAAAGAGTCTTAATACTCAGTAACATCTCTAGACCTAACAACTTTAAAAGGGAACAAACCATGCAAAAGACTGCTGGACAACAAAGTCTACATATTGTCAACAATGGCACTATCAAAACCCTTGATAGAGCATCTGCCCTCTCACTCAAATTTTTGAACGGTTTGATATCACAGGAGATATTCTATAATTGTGCTCCTATGAATAAAGGGGAACTATTTAGTGCCTTAATAAAGAGGTAATGTTTTCAAAGAAAAAAATACAAAACCGCAGAGAAAATCGCATAAACTGTGAAGAAGATCCTATTTCCTGGAGCGGCGAGGAGGCTAGGCCATGAGGACATTCATACTCACTCAATTTCAAAATCACATAAACACACATATACACAGAAGAAATCTAATGGCTTGGAAAACGTAGGTAATGCATTCACATTTACCAATTCGTGGCTGTAAGTTCTCCCAAACCACTGTTTTAGCTATATGAGAGGACAAGTATAATTTAACAAGATAAATTTAAATTTTGGAATGACGGTGGGTTGGAAACAATGCACCAATCGAGGCCCCTTAGAGAAGAGATACGTATTGCCTCTATATTTACCAAAAAGAAAGTTGAAGACCGACCAAGTTCCATTGCGACTAAGTTCCAACTCCCTCTCATAAAAAGATAGCAGAAAAATGTGTGTTGAAACAAAACAAAACCGTACTTTGTCACTTTGTACCACTAAAATGTATTAGTTGCATGCGCTCCCGAGCAAAGACGCTTTCTGCCTTAGTAAAATTTACCATCATGTTCAAAAACATTTAGACAAACATTTACTGTTTTTTTGCATGGGATATTGCTGCAACCTACCCATTTTCGCTGATATGGTTCATGTTGGTAAATAGTAATTGCAATGACAGAAACACTGTAATGTATTTAATGAATAATTAGGTCAATTAATTTAGTTAAGCCATGTGATATCGCACCTTTAATCTAATCAATGCAATGGTTCCACACCGAAACAACCGAAACAAAAATTCAGATTTCTTTGATACAGCAACGAAAATAGCCTACACTGCATGGTAGGCCTAGAAATAATTTCATTATATCCCACTCAATTTTAAGGATTGCAGTAGGCAAGTTCTCAACATTGGTAGGGGCGGAGGGCATAGCCCATAACCAGGACAAAAGCGATGGATTATTAGAAGGATGATGAATAAACTTTTTGGCACTATTTGGGCAGCACAAATTTGGGGCTTTTAGTGGAGAAATTTCAATAATTTGGTATTTTTATTAAAGTAAATTGAAAAATTTGGTTTTTTATTGAAGTAAATGTAAAAGGTGAGGTTTGCAATTTATTTTGAAAAATAGCCCTGTTTGAGAGTAACTCGAATAAACTGTTGGAATGACCAGTCGCCATCGGAGATTAAAAACTTCATTGCACACACTCATTCTCCCTAAACAAGATTGGAAAATTTTCCCGACGAGGGCCTTAACCATTCTCAAAGGGGCCATGGCCTCCTCACCCCACCTGGCCTCACCCCTGACAGAGTTGCTTTAAAACATCTGAATAAATGTTGTTTGAAGTCATATGATTTTGTGAAGGGTCCTTATGGGGAAAAACGTAAAATGCAGATCAAGTTTAAAAAGTGCCACCTTTAATGACCTTTGACCTTAAAACTTTGTATCTTCGGAAACTAAAGAAAGATTCAAAGGTTGTATTTTAAATATTACTTGTCCATAGTTTACAGAACACGTGGGATAATTTCTGGACCAGGGTGGCGCCAGGATTTGCCCGACAGGGGGGCCAAGCTCCCGACGGGCGTCAGCAACCTGAAGCCTCGATGAGGGCAATATATTGCTGAAACGGACTCTTAACGGAGGAAATTTGAAAAAGTTGGGCTTTCAACATGGAAGATTTGAAAAAATTGGGTTTTTAACAAAGAAAATTGGAAATTTGGAAGTTTAATTGAAGAATTTGCCTTAATTTAGACTAAAATTAAGTAAATCCTCAGGGGGATTGCCCTTTGTCAGGGACTACATATTTTATCGTATACATGGTAGCTCCCAGACAAAACTGGAAAATTTCCCCAACGGCGGGGGGGCAGCTTCCACCTGGTGCCCACCACTGTTCTGGATGTTTTTCTTCCCAGTCTTCAACAATGGTCTAGAATTGAATTGAAAGGTGTCGAAAACAGACTGTTCAACGTGTCTAAGTCCATTATTCAAATTTCTTTGTTAAGGCTACGAAAACGCCCTATCAACAGATTATAATTCTTTTATTTTCATTACACTTTGAGCATTTTAAGACTGTATAAATTGTCCGTTTTGACTCACAGCATTTTATAAGTCTCGTCATACTAAAGTGTGTCAAAAATACTAAAATTTTAAAAAACTGAACTTTTTGACCTTTGACCTTGAAAATTTGCATGTTCCCGAACTTTTAAAAGTGACAACCAACCTAACATTTAAAATTACATTATAAACAATAGTTTTTAGCATAGTCGCTATATTTTACAAATCGGTACCAGGTAGGTCAATTTTTAGAGCTCTTTTTCAAATTCACTGCTAGACCATATGTTGTGTATACAACAAAGTCATTCATTCCTATATATAATATCTACATCAGATCACTCTCAGTCAAGGTTAAGAACTGACGTATGTGATATGGGTACTAACAGTGGACATTTGAACAACACTAGTATTAACTCTTATCCACTAAGACTTTTTAGAGGGCAGGCTTCATTTTTGCACCATGCAAAGCCAAATAATTCCATTAGACATTCAACATAAACCTTTCTAGGTAAGTACAGTACCTATCTCCATTGACAGCCAGTTACAGTCCATCTCCATTTGAGCTTGAACAAAATATCTGCTGTCCACCCAGACTGCAGCTTTTTCCCTACTTTTAAAATCTTTGTTCCTGGTTACTATGGCTACACCTGACCAAGGGCTGATAGTGTGATCTAAGGGAGAAAAAAAGGAAAACAGATTAAAACTTGACAGGCTACATTCAATTAAATCGCATTTTACGGACTATTATTGGTGAATAAACTGTCGAGACTCCAAATTTGGCAAAATAATGGACAGGGCAAAGCCAAGGCTGTTATTTGCCAAATTTGGAGTTGAGATGGTTTATGAGACAATAATAGTCTGACAAATGTGGTTTATTCCTATTCTACCACTAAAAATGTGAGAAAACTTTCATTTTTATCAGTTTTCATGTTTACTGACCGTGTGCTGTGGAATAACAGGTCAGTGTTTAACCAATCAGAATGCAGGATTCTTAATAACGTATGGCTAAAGATGGTAGAATAAACAGTTATAAAGGTTAAGAGAATACAGGTTTCAACTACAGAAATAATTGGATTAATACACTACAGGCTAAAACTACACTCATTATGAGACTAAAACACTACAGGTTACCAGTTACACTCATAAAGGACAACCAGGTCACTTCCAAGGAGGTTAAATAAAATAAGCAAACTTTACATTTCTGGCTTGAAATTGTCTTAATAAGCAGCAGGTATTGCAACACAGGTTGAATGCATCAATACAATTTTTATGTCAAACCCCAAAGAGCATAAGATTAAATAACACGAACTGGTATTCAGGATGACAGATTTGAAACATTGTACAAAGACTGGAAAACATCCTCAAGTATTTGAAGCACAAGCCAAGAATAAAGATAAAAATCACTGAGTTTTACATTTCATCCAAAATGGAACCTACTAACAAGCCAGAGAGCCACAACTGGAAAAAAGGCTGTGGCTAGCCCAACTTAAACAAATTGGTTAGAAACTGAGCTGTAAAACCTCATCTAACTCTAACTCTGCATTACATCCACATTAGAACTTACAAGCAGCCTAGGCAGGGCTTGGTATACCTGTCTAAAGAAAGACAGCAAGCTCTTTCAGGGGATCAGAAATTTCTCTCAAGCACATCATACTTTAGAACTTAGGGTAATAATCTTATGTTCACAGGATGTAGAAAACCAGAATGCAAAAATGCATTGAGGTTTCGATGATATATGTTCTATTCCAAATAATGCCATGATGTCCCATATCTTTCAGTAACTGGTCAAAATTTCCCAAGATCGTCATCTGCGGTTATGAGAGGTCAAAAAGCAAAATTTCCCAAGAATTCCCAAGATAGCCATCAGGGTCACCAAAGGACAAAAAGCAAAATATCCCAAGTATTCCCAAGGCCTAACGTTACAGTATAGCCTAGAGGCAATGCTAAATACTTGGCAAGGCCCTAAGTAACATTAGCCTAGGTCTAGCCTAGGCTAGCTATAAGTATAAACCTAGCCCAGGCCTATGCACAGCTGGTCACAGAAATCTCTCTGTAAATACTACAAACTTAGATGATGGGTACCAACATTTGACAGGCAATAACTGCTTTGACTAGGCCTAGCCTAGGCCACAGCTATTACAGTAACCTAGGCCTACCTCTAATAAGTAATATCAGCCCATACATACTGTACTACAATTAGGCTAGCCTGTACTGTGGCAGTTAGGCTAGGACTTAGTCACAGGACTAGGACTTTGTCTAGGCCTAGCCCATAAACCTGGAACTCTGCATTAGATTTATGTACTGAGTCTAACGTTATTGTGTGTGTAGGCTAATGTTTGTTGTTGGTTCTGTAACAACACTTAGGCCTAGGCCCTGACTGTTAGGCCTAGGCCTACGTTAAAACTTGATCTGCCTGGTAAATTTTCCACCAAAGTTACTCATGCTACTCTGAAGAGGAGCCATATTACAACAAACTGTGATATTCCTGCTGTAATTTTTATTATTCCATTTCTTGGTGCTATTTTTCCAATTCAGTTACAGTCAAATCTAACATTAACGTTGGGCTACTCAGCCAGCTCAACAGACCTTGGCAGGCAGGCTATGTGTGATAGTCTGTCACTGCACTCAGAAACTAGCTTTTAACACAAATTCTGATTGGTTGAAAGTGGATCTGTTTACAACTGATCAACCAATGATATGGTAGCTTATGGAATGTCATGGATCTGATGCAAACTATCTACTGATTGGTTTAACATCAACTTGTTGACAAAAATTTAACCTATAACATAACAGCATAGATTACTGAGCTCAAATAAATACACTACAGTACTGTACAGACAAGTGAAATACTGTAGTCTATTCTCAGTCTTTTGATATGTTGACTAAAGAATAATAAAGTTCGTGAAAGTATCTATTTACTCATTCAAAATTCGGATTATCAAGGAAAAATCCATATTCCCATATTTACAATGATTTTCCCTACTGAATATGGAAAATCCGTGCTGGTTGGGAGCTCTGTCTCAGGGTTTGACCCCCCTGGTGACCCCAGATGACTTTTGACCCCCACCAAAAATGATAGAGTTCTTCCTCTCACTATAAGGCATCTAAATACAAGGTATGAAATTTATCCAAGCTTCCTACCTCGAGATATCGTGTTAACAAGGTTTTCAGAGTTTGACCCCCGATGACCTTTGACCTCCACCAAAAATGATAGGGTTCTTCCTCTTACCATAACGCATCTACATCCAAAGTATGAAATTCATCCAAGCTTCCTACCTCAAGATATTGTGTTAACAATATTTTCAGGGTTTGACCTAGGTGACCCCAGGGGTGACCTTTGACCTCCACCAAAACAACAGGGGTCTTCCTCTCAATATGGGGCATCTATGTACCACGTTTGAGAACTGTCAGAGCTTCCCTTCTTGAGATATCGTGTTAACAAAGTTTTCAGAGTTTGACCCCCGGTGACCCCAGATGACCTTTGACCTCCACCAAAAGTGAAAGGGTTCTTCTTCTTACCATAACGCATCTACATACAAAGTATGAAATTCACCCAAGCTTCCTATCTCAAGATATTGTGTTAACAATGTTTTCAGGGTTTGACCCCCGGTGACCCCAGGTGACCTTTGAACTCCACCAAAAACAATCGGGTTCTTCCTCTCAGTATGGGGCATCCATGTACCAAGTCTGAGAACTGTCAGAGCTTCCTTTCTTGAGATATCGTGTTAACAATGTTTTCAGGGTTTGACCCCCGGTGACCCCAGATGACCTTTCACCTCCACCAAAAATGATACGGTTCTTCCTCTTACCATAAGGCATCTGCATACTAAGTATGAAACTCATCCAAGCTTCCTACCTCAAGATATTGTGTTCACAATGTTTTCAGGGTTTGACCCCAGGTGACCCCAGGTGACCTTTGACCTCCACCAAAAACAAAAGGGTGCTTCCTCTCAATATGGGGCATCCATGTACTACATTTGAGAACTGTCAGAGCTTTCTTTCTTGAAATATCGTGTTATCAAGGTTTTCAGAGTTTGACCCCCGTGACCCCAGGTGACCTTTGACCTCCACCAAAAACAATGGGGTTCTTCCTCTCAATATGGAGCATCTATGTACTAAGTTTGAGAACTGTCAGAGCTTCCCTTCTTGAAATATCGTGTTAACGAAGTTTTCAGGGTTTGACCCCAGGTGACCCCAGATGACCTTTGACCTCCACCAAAAATGATAGGGTTCTTCCTCTTACCGTAACGCATCTACATTCAAAGTATGAAATTCATCCAAGCTTCCTATCTTGAGATATTGTGTTAACAAGATTTTCATGTTTTGACCCCCGGTGACCCCAGGTGACGTTTGACCCCCACCAAAAACAATAGGGTTCTTCCTCTCAATATGGGGCATCTATGTACCAAGTTTGAGGACTGTCAGAGCTTCCCTGCTTGAGATATCATGTTAACAAAGTTTTCAGGGTTTGACCCCCGGTGACCCCAGATGACCTTTGACCTCCACCAAAAATGATAGGGTTCTTCCTCTTACCATAACGCATCTACAAACTAAGTATGAAATTCATCCAAGCTTCCTACCTCAAGATATTGCGTTAACAATGTTTTCAAGGTTTGACCCCTGGTGACCCCAGGTGACCTTTGAACTCCACCAAAAACAATAGGGTTCTTCCTCTCAATATGGGGCATCTATGTACTAAGTTTGAGAACTGTCAGAGCTTCCCTTCTTGAGATATCGTGTTAACGAAGTTTTCAGGGTTTGACCCCTGGTGACCCCAGATGACCTTTGACCTCCACCAAAAATGATAGGGTTCTTCCTCTTACCGTAACGCATCTACATACAAAGTATGAAATTCATCCAAGCTTCCTATCTCGAGATATTGTGTTAACAAGGTTTTCAGGTTTTGACCCCCGGTGACCCCAGGTGACCTTTGACCCCCACCAAAAACAATAGGGTTCTTCCTCTCAATATGGGGCATCTATGTACCAAGTTTGAAAACTGTCAGAGTTTCCCTTCTTGAGATATCATGTTAACGAGCAAAGTGTCACAAACACACACACACACACACACACACACGCACATACACACATACATACACACGCCATCATGACTGCATAGGTTTCTCTTTTCATCGAAACCAATTACTAAAGAAAGAAAACTATGAAAAATTACTACACTGTAAACAAGCACTACATAATCTATTTTCCATAACTCTGATGCACTCATGGAATGAAGAACCCAGAGGCACTCATGGAATAGCCATGATGCACCCATGGAATGAACAGCCCTGACACACTCCATGGAATGAACAGCCGTGATGCACTCCATGGAATGAACAGCCGTGACACGCTCCATGGAATGAACAGCCGTGACGCACTCCATGGAATGAACAGCCGTGACGCACTCCATGGAATGAACAGCCGTGATGCACTCCATGGAACGAACAGCCGTGATGCACTCCATGGAACGAACAGCCGTGATGCACTCCATGGAACGAACAGCCGTGATGCACTCCATGGAATGAACAGCCGTGATGCACTCCATGGAATGAACAGCCGTGATGCACTCCATGGAATGAACAGCCGTGATGCACTCCATGGAATGAACAGCCGTGATGCACTCCATGGAATGAACAGCCGTGATGCACTCCATGGAATGAACAGCCGTGATGCACTCCATGGAATGAACAGCCGTGATGCACTCCATGGAATGAACAGCCGTGATGCACTCCATGGAATGAACAGCCGTGATGCACTCCATGGAATGAACAGCCGTGATGCACTCCATGGAATGAACAGCCGTGATGCACTCCATGGAATATCCCTGATGCACTCATGGAATGAACAGCCCTCACAAACTTAATGGAATAGCCCTGATGCACTAATGGAATGAATAATCCTGATGCACTCATTGAATACCTGTAGCTGCAACTCTGTCAAGTGGGCTAGAAAAAAACTAACAGAAAAGAGCAGTAATCCAATAGTTTCACATTTATTTACCTTGCAAGTAGTAGTTGGGACAAATTTACAGGTAAAATTTTACACAACTTTTCCAGGACATGCAAGAAAAACGTAACGTTCAAGGCCCAGACAACAGACCCTTTTCCAAACAGCAATTACATAAGATTTTGGAATACAGGTTTGGTATGCAACATTTTTGGCCACAGTAAAATGCCACTGACAAAAACAAGGCATACTAAAACTCTTTCCCACAATCCTTTGTACTTGCTATTTGGAACAGAGTCTATGGAACAATAAAATTCACAGACCTTCCAAGTTTTTTTTCAAAATGAGAACAAAACCCTGACACTACTACCAAACCAGTTTTGAACATCTAAGAAAACTAGCAGATACAATAGATGTGTGTTAGAAAGATGACCATGTCCAGATATTGTATCCACACTACTAGCAATTTATACTCACTAAATGATTGCAGCTGTGCATCAAAGTTCCTACATTTTAGAGATTATAAAATTCAAGATTTTCAAGACTCTACAAAAATATTTGTTGGAAAGAAAAGTTTCTTGTACTTCTTGATGTATTTTTTATGATCTTAAGTAAAAAATTGCAGCCCAAATATGTGCATACATTACATGCAGTACTGCAGACAAGAAAAATTCAGTGGCCAACGGCTCCTTTATACACACACACATGCACACATACGCACACTCGATGCCTTACGGAGTACTGGCAAAGGACCCCGTAGGGAATGCAAGGGAATTTCCCAGCAGCGAAGCTGCCCGCGAAGGAGCCAAGTAGATGGACGTGCTTGAGGGCAGGCTGCCCTCCAAGGCAGACATGTGCAGCCGCGCATTACTTCTCTTTGCAGGGACTGAATTTTCGGGCAGCTACGCCAGTTTCGAGCAGCGCATGAGCTAGGAAAGACATGCGAGAGCGAAGCCCTCGCCGTCTGTCCCGGTACCCGCTAAGGCCACGTTGATGAGTACACACATCATGACTGTACACACCATGGGCGCACACACACTCACACACACAAAATTAGGTGCCAACATCTTCAACTGATTAACAACCTCTCTGAGAAAATTCTTTCGAAAAACGTTTGCATGATGTACACTATATCTCAAAGGGGGGCATTATACATAGGTACTTCCATTTCTGGACCCACAGTTTATGAGCCATATACATGTAAATTTGTTGTATGGAGCTTTCATGAATTTCCGAAGCTGGAGCTTGTATTTGCATGCATTCCGTACCACAGTATAGTAGATGTGGTGGCTTGATATAATCACCTTGTCAAAATTGTAAAATTTTGGGCTCATTTGAGTCTGAGATGGAGGCACTGTAGAGAGCCCATTACATGTGCTCAGTCAGTTTTTCCATACACATAGAATTTTCTATTATTTCACTGTAGTCACTGACATTCTTGTACTGCAGAGACATGCAGCAATGTGATCAGTAGTTTTGCAATTTCCACACTGTCAGTTTTCCAGATCAATTAGCCAAACTTCACAGACTTTGAGAACAAAACAAAATGCCAGACTTTCTACAGATTTTGCAACTATTCCTTACTGTGTAGGAACCCTACTTTGTGTATATTGTAACAACATTTTTTTTTAAAATGGTCCAGATGTAACCTTAATTTTTGTTAAGATACAAGACTATCAGACGATAAAAAATAAACTTTGTCCTCTTTGAAGATAAGCAGGCTTTGCAAAAGTCTCCTCAGTTAATGGCAAAATTTTTATCACTGAAGTGAAGCAACTTGAATCAAAGTTAGGAGAAAGAGTATAATTACCAGCATAGCCAGAAAAGCCAGAGATAAACCTTCTTCTTTGGTCTCTTTCTGCAATGTATTCACTCTGACAAAATAAAGGCATCATTAAAAATGTAAAGACAGTAAAAGTGAGCATAACTTACAATTTTACAAGAAAACTAGGCTAACTTGATATAAATTGCATTTAATTTCTTTATTCCAGTTAATATTAACAACCACTACACATCTCCCTCCACCTTGAAAATAGGGATTACTTGCTCAGTTGAAAGGTTGGGGTATAAGAGATAAATTATTGAATTAGATTTGGTAGTGGTTGTACACTGGAAATCAGATGATTGTTTTGAGAGGTCATTTTTCTCCCTGGAGGCAAGTCATTCTCAGCAGTTGGTTCAACTGTAGGCCCCTTTAGGTCGATGCTTACATTTATGATCATGGTGTTGAAATCCTTTCTAATGTGAAGACATCTGCTGATGATCATACATTGCACAGTAATATTTCCATACTTTACAGTATGATGCTGACAGTTTGCAGTAAGATCCTCATGGAGTCTTCATGGTTGTAGATTAGTTAGATGGAATTTAACGACACACCAACATGAATGCATTATATAGTGTCAGCCAGATAAAAAGGTAAAGCTCAAATACCGTTTCAAATACGGTTCAAGTTCAAGTTCGGTTTCAAATACAGTTCAGATACGGTTCAAGTCCTTCCATTTAGTCACCTCTTACGACAGACGGGGTATACCGTGGACATATTCCACAACCCCCAGCCCACAGGGGGCTTCATGGCTGTAGAGGTAGCAACAACGCTTTGATGTGGGTAACAGTAAAGTTATACATGCAAGTCATAAGATGCAGAGATGTTATCAATTCTTCCTTGAGCTTCAGCATTGTACTGAGTCAGCTAAAAGGGTTAGCAGGATTAGTGGTGTGATCAGATAAAATTTTGAGTATTTAAAAGAGGGTAACATGATGCATAATTTTGCATTTAGCAGTTAGTCAGGTCCTTTTGAAGAAGGATATTAATGTGCAAGTTCAAGGTATGCTAATAGGTTATTTCCGTGGGGAGTGTTCTATATTGTAATACTGACAAAATTTCAGGTATTTAAAAAGACTATTTAACGATGCATTTGCACTAAGGAATTAGTCAGGCTCCATCTTGAATACATATGCAAGCTCAAAGTCTATGTTGCAAGAAAGATAAGGATATGCTTCAGAAAGGCATGCTGATATGTTCATTGATTACCTGAGGATGGCTTCCAGTTATAATCATTTGAGTCTTTCCAATATGAACACCCTAGAATTGCATACAATTACTAGTGATTTTATCATGGTCTTCAACACTGCTCATGGCTTTGACAATGTTGATTTTGGTATTTAGGAATTCTTCTGTTGGGAGCAGTAGTAGTCAATGTTTAAAGGTCTTATTCAGAGGCAAATAAGGGTCATGCAATCGACTCAGAAGCATAATTTTAGGTAAACTAGAATTTTATATTATTTTTCTACAGGAAAAACAAGCAAAAAATTTGCGTTTTCTATTTTAAATCATTTTCTGGAAACTTTTTTGTTTTTGGCCCATTCTGAAACGATAACATCACGTGATTTCTTCGAAAGGTCAAACTATGACGTCACCGGCCGGAGTCGAGCTGTCAGGTCGTGCTAGCGCGAGCGCACACAGCTATGCCAGCATGTACCGTACAGTACTGAAAGCAGTGTATAGTATATGGTAAAGTTAGTACTAACTGTCAGTCGTAGTAGGATAGTAACATAGGCTACTCTAGTAGCCTAAGTTACACTTGGTAATTGGAAATTGCGAAAATTGCACAGCATAATAGTAAAGATTTATTCTTGTAATGATCAAATTAAATTTACGTTTTTTAGTAAGCGTAGGTAGGAAGGTTTTAGAGTAGGCCTGGAATACATCCTAGTCCTACTAGCCTAGGCGGAGAGCAGGCTAGTTAGCTATAGGCCAAGACCTATAGTAACGGCTCTAACCTTTACGGTTTAGTATTAGGTTCGAGTCGACTTGCAAAAAAAGAAAAAACAACTTAACGTTACATTTTAAGCATGTTTGCAGAGGAAAGAAGCCACTCTTTCGGAAGAAATTAGTAGCCCTAAAAAGAGAGCTGTTTGGTGTATCCGGTTTTCTTTGCAGGCTACGCCAGGTCTTCGTCTTGGGCTTTCTGGTGTGCCTCAACTTGTCTTTACCCTTCACGTTCATGAGTGATGACATGGGAAGTTTGTCTAACGGCCTCTCTCCTCCTTCCGAAATCAATTCTTTTCAATGTGTTCCTCAGGCTGACGCCAAACTTTGCAAACCCCCTTGCTCAAAGAATCTCAAAGTTGTAACGTTGAAACTCGATCAGTGAACTCCTCGAAGCAATTCTGAAAATTCGGAAGTCTGGCCAATGGTTGTGGCTTGAAGATAATTGCTGGGCTATCAACAGCAAGTTGTAGGACCTTGAAATTTTCTTCTTTTAGAAGAATCACCACAAGTTACATTCTCTACTTCAGAGATGTGTGGTGACTTTTGGTAAAGCAGGCAGGCCTATACGTAGTATGTATATCCAGTATTAAATCCATTCAGTCTGTGTGTTATGATACTACGCGCGTACGCAAGTATAATAGTTGACCTTGTGGCTTGTTTACTTTTAATTATATGCAACTATTTGGACGTGAAAGAGAATACCTACAGTTCTAAGTGCTGATTGGCTGAATCTCAAATAGACAATGTCTTGGTAAATATTACACAGTATCTGTTCTAGATTGTTGTTCTTTTTTACTGTTTTTAGGTGTTTATAATCCGTTTTGGGGAGGGGGGGGAGGGGTGAAAGGATGTAAGAGTTTTTTTCTTTCCATATCGGTTAGCAATTCCTTCCAAAAATCTCAGTTCATCTAACCTAAGTCTCTTTTCAGAAGAAAAGAAGTAAAATAATGTGAAGGGAAGGTCAAGTTGTTGAATCACTCTATGACGTTTACCAACTAGACGATGAACTTGTTTTTAAGGAAGAAAACCCGATCATGTAGTATGTGATCTCCAAGTTCAAGATATAGGCAAAACCTTTAAAAACTTCATCGTATCTCTTTCAAGAAATATTTGTCTGTTAATTCTTCACTGGTTTGTGCTGAAAGTATGCTCCTATATGCTCATATATGCCTATGACTACGTTTGTATATTGTTATTCCTATGCATGTCAACACAACTCCGGCCAGTTACGTCATAGGCTTGACCTTAGCCACACCCCCGTTTTCATTCAGTCATTTGAAATCACGATTTTTAGCCGTTTTATCGTATTTTTAGAACGTATTTTCTCAGCAGTGCCAAGGGGTACTCTAAAAATTCGAGGTGTGTTGGGGTCAGGACAAACAGCAGTTTGTGCTCACTCCCAAAGAAACGAAAATGCACTTTGCCTCTGAATAAGACCTTTAAGTCTCACTGCAAATCTGAATTTGGGAGAAATTTCCTTTCTAATGTAGTCACTACTGAACAAAATGGTTTTGTTGAATCTGTGGTGTTTTTCAAGACTATGATGGTTTCGAGAATGCCTTTGATATTAAGTTCTTCCCTGAGTGTAACAGGGTTGAAAACCATTTCTTCTCTTTTCTTCACAGCTACACTGTAAAGGTCCTTCATGAGTATGTTTATACCTTTTGATCTTTTTTTCTGATCTCTTTTATTTTCAGTTACACCTACAGTACAGGGAGCTGTTAGCACTGCTACTGAAAGGATAAACCATACAGAACATCTATTAGTTATACTCACCCCAAAAAAATAACACAACTTTTGTGCCATCATTCTGGTGCTAAATGAAACATGTGGCAGTATTTACAGCTACAACTATTCTTAACTACAAATACTTTCATTTAAACTTGTGACTTTGATGAATAATGCTTTGAGATCAACTGATAAATTAAAATCAGCAATGGTAAAACTTAATTATTACAAAAGCATCTAGCAAAGCACAGCACCAATCTGTTGTGTTTTCAAGACTATGATGGTTTCAAGAATGCCTTTGATAAGTTCTTCCCTGAGTGTAACAGGGTTGAAAACCATTTCTTCTCTTTTCTTCACAGCTACACTGTAAAGGTCCTTCATGAGTATGTTTATACCTTTTGACCTTTTTTTTTTCTGATCTCTTTTATTTTCAGTTACACCTACAGTACAGGGAGCTGTTAGCACTGCTACTGAAAGGATAAACCATACAGAACATCTATAAGTTATACTCACCCAAAACAAATAACACAACTTTTGTGCCATCATTCTGGTGCTAAATGAAACATGTGACAGTATTTACACCTACAACTATTCTTAACTCCAAACACTTTCATTTAAGACATGTTTCACATTAACTGTACCAAAAGATAGACCTGTTCCTTTGTGATAAATAAAAGTAAAGATATAATGTTTATAAACTTTTTTGGTATCCAGTTATCATCTAGACCATCTAGTGAAATAGAACAATTAAAATGATGCTCATAGTCTTGTGCAATATAAAACACTAAAAACTTTCATTACTGAGAAGTGCTAAAATTTGACAGAAAATTGTCCCCACATATAAAATGCTGTCCAAATATGACTATAATCATGATAGCAATTCTCTGTGTGTGACTACTTCTGTTTAATTAACTTTATAGTCTAGATGGCATTGACCTCTTCTTTTGATAAAGTAAACAACCTGTCATCTATGCATCTGTTTTGGGTAGTTTATGGTCCTGAATTGAATTTTGATGCTAATGTTATGTTTTGCTGTCAAAAATCACACAAAAATGAAAACTGAAGCTGGAATCCACAAAGACAGAGGGAACAGTATGACTGTTGCATGAATGAATAATTACCAGCATAGCAAATCAGTGATACCAAGATCACACTTGTATCTAATTGTGAAAATGGTTAATTTTCGGCTCTAGATGTTGCTAACGTTACTATTTGCAGTGCTGTCAAACTTATAAGCATAACATTAGCACTCAATAAATGCATTCCACTAGAAAAATGCTGAAAGTATTCATACCCTTTCATGGTCAATTTATAGCATCTACCTGTCTGAAGCTAACATAATAATAAGGGTGTCAAATATCCCTGATCTGTCACCTCACCTGACTAGGTATGGTTGCTGTCAAGAATATGTAACATCTGCAACATAGTAACATTAGCACACACTTTTTCAAAATTTTTTATCTGAACCATTATCGAACACATCATATTTACGCTTTTTTTCTCAGAAAACTTGCTCCTGATGAACTTGTAAGGCAAATGAAAATACAAATTTGTTTCCTATGCAAACTAGGCTATGCCTAATGTTTGACACCCTGTGTTTATGTTGCTAATGTTACTATTGAGTATTGACAGCACTGTAATAGGAACTTAACACTAACCCCATTAAATTTCACTTGAGTGAAGAAAATGCACAAGGAGTTATCTTCTTTTTATTTTTTTATTGAAAATTGGAGCCTAATGAATCAAACTGAGGGAGCTTTAAGGATTATTGGAAATTTTTATTTTTTCTCCATTGTGGGACCAAATTGGAACAGTTATTGTGAAACATGTCTTAAACTTGTGACTTTGATGAATAATGCTTTGAGATCAACTGATAAGTTAAAATCAGCAATGGTAAAACTAAAAACTAAATTATTACAAAAGCATCTAGCAAAGCACAGCACCATAGTGTGCAAGATTACCTGGTGGGCATCTTCTGCAGGAATGATGTAAGCATCAATGTCCTTCTTCCTCATCTCTTCTCTAAGTTTCAGAAGTAAATTTGCTGATGGGAAGGCAGTTTCTGGAATGTACTATACGAAAAAAAAAAAAAAATAGGGGGTTAAGTAACCCTATTGTACAAGATTTTTTTTGTCCTTAAAACAGGTAGGTTGCACAAATGGTGGTTCAGAGAACAGACCAAAATATTTGGTGGTTCAGGGAATGTATAACACAGCTGCTCTTTCCTTTTCATAACAGACCCCACTTCACATGCAAAATTCCCGAAGGGTAGAGCAGCCACACAGGCTTGCCTTACAATCTACAGTACGATCAATGTAATAAAATGCAAATATTTGTATGGTCATAAAAGAATTCACTATCAACTACAGGGCATTGAACATTAATTGTACAGTACTGTAGAATGATAACAAAATTACAGCAAGTACTATACCCATCAAGGGTTGAATATTTACCCCTTGCCCTCTAGCCCAAACAACCTCCAGCGCTAATCTCACCTTGCCTGATAATCTGAGTAAAATGACATCTTTACTTACGGGTGGTATAGCGTCGCAGTTCCTGACATCATAGCGAGTGTTCCCTGTTTGTTTGCGTACCCTTGAAGAATGAATTGACGATGCTGTTGCTGCTGCAAGACTCAAAACTGCAAGAGAATCATAAAATAGAATCGCTTTAAATCATATGACAACTTAAAAATAAACAGAAGTTACATTTCTATAATAAAAAGTACCAGAGGCCTAAAATATATGTTACCAAGATTGAAATATCAATCCTATTGGTATAACTCCAATTTTCTCGACAAAATGTTGAAATTTGATCGCTACTGGAAAATGGGAAATTTTGCAATAATTTGTGAATGTCACATCTGAACTACTCAACTAACAATCTTTGCTTTCCTTTCTTTTTCCTTAAGCCACTGCTTTTGAATGAGAATATCAGAATTTTTTCATTGCTTCAGAGAGATTTGACCATTTAGAGGCCTCTTCTAAGTTCTAACAACAGGTTTTACATAAGAGGAGTAATTTCTTCAAAGTCAAAGAAACATTTTGATTTCAAAAAAAAAGCATTCAACGTGAGTTGTACTTCAAGGAAATCACAAACTAGATCGAGCAATTACTTCTTGCAATTAAGAAGAATAAAGTTATACCTCAACAAATGGATAAGGGATAAATTTGCAGTTGGACCAATGAGATTAATTATTCAAGTGTCCCTTAAATATATCCTTGCATTTTTAATACTATGGAAGAATTTTCAGAGTGAATAAAGTATATCGTCTCCTAGCAAAAGACAGACATGCAACCAAAAAAGCTGTTCGAGGAAACATTATCCAGATTAACGACTAATTTTGAAAAGTGGTTGACATTAGTATTTACAACTAAAGTTCTACCTTTCCAAACTTGGACCACTTCTTTGAGACAATGTATAGCTATGGATACAACTATTTTGATGTGGTGCATAGCGCAGATCTAATTTCTTTTGTAAACACTATCTGTAAAACCCTTTTACAATTTGGTATGTGATACTGAAATTTTTCAAGTAGATGCCAATATTACAACTGTCCTTGAAATATTGGTTCCAAAAATTGAAGGATATAAGTTTCAAAATTTCTCTTCAGACCCTCTTTCACATCCCAGGTAACAGAGGTAATATTTTATTGATGATGAAAGTGTACAACAGTTTTGTAAAATATGTACACAAAATTGTATAAGTCACCATATTTGCCAAACTGATGGTAATAATGACTATTTTCAACATTTTCAGTAGTTCTGTAGTGATGTTTCAAGTAGCCGATATCACCTTATCACCTCACAGTAAAATATACTAAAGTAATGTAACATTTTATTAACTATAGGATGAGAAATATCGGTTTGGTGGTATCAGCATTCAAGGTAAATTTTTTCTGATACCGATGAACGAATGTAGGGAATATTGGCCGACACTGATATGGACTACTGATAATCAATTCAGCACTAATTTTCAGACACTTCAAATCAAGTCTAGATTGGTATAATGTTCAAGTGTCTATAGATCTTACACTACTATGCATGATGTTAGGTGCTGTGCTGTACCTTTGTACTGAGGCCAGAACAGTAAATCCTGTAGTACAGTACCTACTGTGTACATCATAGACAGTGATGACACAGCATTGCCTACCGTTCTGTCATCTTAAAGTATGACTGCTATTAAAAAACACTTTGCATGTAAACAACTTACTCATGAGTCACATAACAATTCTTTTCACTGTACTGTGCATAGTGTAAACTGAACTTTGACCCAAGCAAGCAATACACAGACGCAGTGCTGTAGACAATCTATATCATCCTAAATTGTGTACAGCCACTGTAGTAATGCACATAGTTTACTTCAAGAACAACTCAAATGCAGTTCCTTTTTGGCACGCAAATTTACACATACACGTATGGTACCTTGTTAACAGGCCAAAACTGATTGTGCAACTTTGGCTAGTCATTTTAATTTTTGTAAGCTCAATATATTTAAATTGATTGCAGGTTTAATTTGTCAAACTTTCCTCAAGGGAAATCGGGACCCTACAGTAACTCCCTGTCTTAGGCCTGTTTCAGGTCTTGAATTTACAAATGGCACTGACAACATTTAAGCCTATGCAATCGCTTCTTGCCATGATGCCCAAACAATCAAGGCAAACCAATGGCAGTTACTGCTAGGCACTTTTTTCAGCAGGCCACTGGTGCCCTTCTGCCACTATAATGGTATACTTTGTTGGAAATACTTCACACAGCATGTACAAAACCAGTCAAAGATACTGAGTCAAAAGAGCAAGTTCCAAACACATTGAATGGATTCAAAGGAAGAAATTCACCAGAGTTGAAAAAATGTTTATTTCCTGGGAAGGATGTCAAATTTTCACAGTTACTTCCTTATTTTCAATTCCATAAAAAGGTATGTTCCCTTCCAAAACTAAAATTTCCCTCCAAATACCAAAATTTCTAGGGAAGGAGCCTCCCAATTCCAACTTTTCCCACCCATGGAAATTCACTAATAACTGCAGTATGTTTACCACCAGGCGTTTACATTGTACATTCCATGTATACTGCGTGTACTGGTCATGTTTAGGAAGTTACATGAGCAGTATATTATGGGCATGTACAAAACATATGCTAGGATATCAGGAACATTCTAGTTTTCTCAAAAGAATATTATTAAGCTCTTTGTGAAAAATAATGCAGTAAAGCTTCCACAACTACTGAGAACCATTCAGAAATGTTTTGTTTATTTGCCAATGGGGATTGAAGATGTTTGATAATGTGCTTCTTTCAATGATATCCTAGCTTTAAAAGTTAAGAGGTGCCAAGTAAAGATGTGCAATTGTGTATACAGCTGTGGCTTACTCCTACTGTACAATGGTACAGGTATATTAAAATTTCATAGAGCAACCGTTTCCAAATTCTCAAAAAGGAGGACATCACCAAATTTAGCCATGTCAGGTCATTTGCCCTGTAGCTACACACAAGTGTACTGTACAAACACAACTGCAATACAAATCCACAGGGAGATAAGAAGACTGGCCTTCAAGGATGACGTTTTATTCCCTCCCAGTAAAGAGAGCGTTTATCCAACAAGTTCTGTATACCATAGGAAGTATTGTTTGTTAACAAGCCTAGAGTGGGGGACAGTATAAAATGCTTAAATGCTTAAGTCATGGGCTACATCATCAACAGTTATAACAACTCTGGCATTGGTTTTACATGGAATGCACCCTAGTAACATGCTATAATGGAGGCACCTAACAAGGCCACATTTAAATTTTGCGAGTCTCATAGCTGGTCATTTACGGACAGGCTCACAGTGGAGGCACTTAACAAGAGCATCAATGATGCTGTAGCTCAACAACTAATTCCCTCACACATTGTTACTGTTATGTAGTTTCATTAGGGATCCAAACCAAGGAGTCATGGACAGTCATGATCGAGTACCCAGGCCTGCGGATTTCACGCGAACGATCGTTCGCGGTCGCGTGTTGGTTACGTGACCGCCAAACCACGTAACCGAAAAATCGGTTACGATGTCCCATTTGACACTCAAATTCAACTCTTCTCTGACCTAAAATCTGAACATTCATTAAGAGGCATTTTAAATTCGATTAGGAGATATCTGATAAAGTATAGACTACCAATTGCGACATTTTTCTCACATTGCTCTTGCCTCATATCACAAACCATAAAATAGATCGCATGAGGCTCACACCTTGCAGCACGTGCTCTCGCAAATTGCAACTGCCGACTCCACACTAGCTGACTGGTATCACGCACTACGGCGACGACCTGTCCAGCCATGATTCTCGGTTGTACACAATGCGGATACACTGCACAAGCTGTGATTACGGCCCCACTGCTTTGACTTCGCACATAGCTCGATATCATGAAAGTTGTTTCAAACATCATGCCACAGTTAACACACAGTATGTCAGTGGGGACCCATTGAGTGCGCGAAGATTTCTTCGTAATGTTTTTGCAATGACGATGTCAAGGAAACTTCTTGCTTATGCAGCTAACTGATACTGGAGATGATAAAATAGATGTGTCAGACTGATATTGGTTTTATCTGTACTCAGTTCGATCATAAAATAAATGAGAAATCAGCGTGTCCTTCAACAGTAATTTACTATGATGCTACATGTACAGTAAAGCCCCGTCTTGTGAACTGGCCATCAGATTTAACAAGAATAATATTCATCACAATTACGGCAGAATCCACCAAGTTTTCAGGGCTTTACTGTACAAGTCAAAATTCAACGTAAATTTCTGCAGAAATGCACTAATTTCCTCGGGACTTTAAAAGTCACGGCAAGATGTCAGGAGGGCTAAAATAGCCAACATGTAGGCATGGAAAACAATTTTTTATCTCTCTGTCAAATTTGGAAAAAAAATCGTACGTATTTATTTTTAAATCCTTGCTAGGATCCATGAGTCGGTGTAGGCTCAATTTCTCCTTATACTAAAATACGTTAGGCTAGTGTAAGTCGTAGTTTCACTAAATCTGAGAAGTTAGTTTCGTAGTGAGCTTCTTCCCTAAAAATAACGAGAGTAGACCTTACAAAAACATTGCGAATTTCTGTTTGGGAGTCTCCTACACATGTGTCTCTAATACTTTTGGAAATTTAAGCCGAATTTATACGCTAGATACCTCTCCAGATCGTTATAGCTTCTCTTCAGCACATACACTTATTTAGTGTGTACAAAGCATTGGTCATTCAGAAGGGCGTAGGCTCAAATCTTGGGAATAAAATCCAGGTGTTTTAGAAGTCTAAAAATTTATTTGTCATATGATCGGTCACCAAAAATAGTAACCAAATATTTTGGGCGATTTTGTCTGCAATTTTTCCAGCCTTTTCGGAGTTATTTGGGGAATGTGTTCACACTCTTTCTTATGGATCCTATGTACCGTGCTTGAGGCAAAAAGTTGAAACCCTGTACATCCGAATTTCACCGATATTCGAAATACATTCGGTCCCAATGTGTTCGGATAAATGGGGTTTTACTGTACTCCAAACCATATGCTGTTACCTCCACGACATGGCCTCAGCACACATTTACAGCATCATGTCATTTTGAAATATTGTTTTTTGTACAAGTTGGACACATGTTGTGCACTTTGGCATTGACAGTGCAAGTGATCGCTCGTACACCTACTATACGAAACTCAGTGTGGTAAACTGTCACAGAGTCGTGTTTTCTTTATATTGGGAATACGCAAAAATGGGTTTTTTGAGACTCAACAAAATGGGTTACGTTAGGTTACGTGGTTCAAAAACCATGTAACCTAAAAAATGGTTACCATGAAATCTGAAATCCTCAGGCCTGAGTACCTCCAGTGCTATAGATGTAAATGGTCACAGTAGTGGCACATTAGAGTTGCCCAGCTTGTGGTGGTTATTTTAAATTTTTGTGGGCACAATAGTGTAGGTAATTCTGTTGACATACATGAAGTGCTACTTATACCCCAATTTGTCAGGCCTTCCAAGAATGATTCTCATGGCAATATATACAGTGTATCATACAAACTGAAAACTCTTATGGAATAACACTGGCATGGATTTCACTATCTGACCCCGCATTGACCCCAAATGGCATTTAACATAAACATAAAGTCCACCCTATGATGATCCATCATCCACTGATCACTCTGGCCAAGTTTGAAAAGATTCTGAGACAACCCCTAGGCTTTTGCTTGATTCTCCTGTTTGACCTCTTTTTGACCCTGAGTGACTTTCACCTTCTTCAAAAGTACACCTTTGATGACCCATAACCTATTACATAATCTTGCCAACTTTGATAAGATTCAGGCACAACCCGTAGAAGTTGGAGGCTATTGCATGATTCCATTGTTCAACCCTTTTATGACACTAAATGACCTTTGACCTTCTTCAAAATTAAATGCACTTATGATGATTCATCATCTACTGACCTTTCTGGCCAACCTTGACAAGATTTAGATATAACCAATCGGAGTTCAAGGAGTTTGTGTGATTCAAAAGTTTGACCTCTCCATGACCCCAAATGGCCTTTGACCTACTGCAAGTGTCATGGCCCATCATCTACTAAACACTGGCCACATTTAATAAAATTTGCAGACAACCACTAGGAGTTGAAGGCTTTTGCGTGATTTCACTCTTTGACCTGTCACAACCCCAAATGACCTTTGACCTACTTCCTGTTACCATATTTATCAAGCCCTTGATATGTGTTATAAACTTACCAACTTTGGCAAGTAATGGTTGAAGAACCTGCAGACAGTGCTCCTTTTAACCAATGCTGACAAACGGACGGACGGACAGACAGAGACGCATTGCCATGATAAAAGCTCAACGTGTTGAGCTACGTAACAAGGCGACATTCAAATTTTTTGAGTCTCTTAAGCTGGTTGTTTATAGACAGACTCACAGGCACCATACTGTATGGATAGAACACAAGTACACAAGTACACAAGGCCATATGCCTATGTTATGTGAAAATCAATGCAGACATGGTCTTGTTACTAAATTAGGTTCCCTGCTAGAAGTCAGCTTACGCTAGAATTTGGACAATTTATCTCAATATCTAATGTGAGAAATTTGAAGTAACGAAAAGTATACCTGTGACCTAGACAAACCAAAGTCAAGAAAATTGCTTTGTATTTGCTGGGACAAATAATTTAACATCCTTTCTTCTTGGATTATAGTGGCTTTGTGACTGCCTTAATATGCCTTGGGAAAGTGGCAAATGACCGGATATACTCTCATTCCTCAGCTCCATAATGATGAAAATTGGACTAAAATAAACTAGACCTAGTCCTCAGTAAATGCATGTGTATAGCCAGTCACCGACAGCTCCCTACACACGCTCCTTACTACAACCTATTGACAATCTGCAGTCTTCAACAAGCACAGTCCTGGTCAAAATTGACTTTTCTCCTTATAGCAAAGCTAGCCTTACATGTTACATTACTGCCATAACTTCCTTTCTGAATCTCACACAAGTATTGCAGTTGTTTCTGATCACTTAAAACCTCTCAAAAGGTCCGAAAAATTGAAATTAAATCATCAACATTGTCACTTCCTAAAATTAGCAGTAGCCCTCATAATATTTAAAGAAACCTGAATACCATGTGTCTAAACAGTGCTAGGTACTAATTTTCTTCGAGTGTCACATTACTATTCTGAAAAGTACAGTAACTATTGTATCCAAACAACAACAATCAACTAATTTAACGACCAGAAGCTTCTGTTTTAAAGGATGTCATTCAAAATATAGTCACCAACTACTTTAGAACAGTTCCAAATAAGTTGGTGTGAACTATAGGGTGGGTACTTAATATGTCTGGGAGATGCAATAGCCCCTTTAAGTTGTAATATGTAAATTTAGTAAGCACTATAAATGAGAAGGCCTATTATGCATATGTAGTGTATGGTAACATGTAGTTTATGGTATGAGAATATGAAGTGACAATTCAACCCTAATCTCTAATACACGCCCCCCCCCCCTTTTGGAAAATTTCATGCCCATGGGGCATTTAATAGAGTAAATACGATATCTTCCTGTTGTTTACATGTATTGAACTCCTGAAACCCATCTCGATTTACATTCAAAGACATTCCTCAGGGAGGGGGGGATCTAGAAAATTAGGAACGGGGGTGCCTTACAATATAGTGTTAGGTAGTTCCGAAGTCAAGGAACATAATTATGTAGCCCTTGACCACCTCTAATTATGGCTCTGAACGGGGTCATGTGCCGGGAGCGCCCACTTAAATCTGTGCCATTTGCTTAAAACTATATACGGAAGGAACCACATAGCTATCAACAACTGCAGAACTGCTTTTGAAGAACTAGGCAAGGATGGGATTGGGAATTGAACCCAGATCTGGTGCGTGCAAGGCCTCGCTCTTACGTGTACCTCATACCTCCCCATGGAGATTAGAGGGGTCTTAGGAAAATGGGTTTGTGATATCACAGTCTGGGGGCCCCTTGCTGTCTCTTGTCCATGGGCCCCCTGAGGGTCTTGCTACGCCACTGTACATTCATACGTAGAGCTAGCCTCGTGTTGACATCCAGGCACCTTTCAATCTGTCAGAAACTTCTCACGAGCACGATTTTGTTACAAACTAAATGCAATAGCATGGCTCGGTCTCTAATTTTTCATGAATATTTACAGTGTTGATAGTCTTATTTTAGTACTTCACACATGGCACAGTGTTGATTTGCACAATAGTCACACATTTAACCATTAATCAAGGTGTTTTTTTTCTTTTTGATATACTCGAGGTGCTAACGAAGTGAGGTACATGTAGCCTAGGACTAATAGAAAATAGCAACTCGTTAGGCTGTCAACTGTTTTTTGTGCAATGTAGGCGATATCCTGACGTGACTGTTATTAATTTCACACTCGCAAAGACAGGGAGGCCATATATTGTGAATGTGGTTTTATAAATACCATTAATTTGAGCAGATGTTTTCCAGGGGTGGGGCTTTATGGAAAAATTCCAATTTTTTAACTAAAGTTTTGAATGCTAAATTAACTAGTTCAAAGTTTCGGCAACGAAGAACTGGTTGGGTTTTTTTTTAAGTCTACACATGAGGGTTCTCTGTTTTGTTTTTCACAAGCCAATGGCCGACTAGAATCTTGTAAACAAACTACTACGTAATGATGTCCTTGTGATGCTTTTCACACACAAGACGTATGTTTCACTTGTTCAGGGAATGGGCCCTATCAAAGCTCAGTTCACATACTGAGCACTATTAATTATTACGTATGTGAGCTGCTCACGCCAGCAGATGATGAAAGGCGTAGCCTAGATCAGTTTTGTAGAAAATCATGACTGGAAATCGCAAAGTGATCTAACGGCAATAGCTCTTTAGAAAAAGTCCGAAATGATTACTGTACCTGTGTGAAAATTTTAATCTCTTTCATTGTGCTTTTTTCCAACAAAAACCAAATAAATGGGAAACTCTTCTAGGAAAATGATATACAGGATGATTTTTTCTCATGCTACATTTTTTTCGGAACTGGGTAGTACAGTAAATTTGGAACCGGAAACAGAACCACAGGCCTGAGGATTTCAGACTTCATGGTAACCATTATTTAAGTTACGTGGTTTTTGATCCACATAACCTAACATAATCCATTTTGTTGAGTCTCAAAAACTCATTTTTGCAGATTCCCAGTGTAAAGAAAATAACACGACTCTGTGACATACAGTATATACAGTCTAACACATCAAGTTTCTTATACTAGGTGTACAAGCAATCACTCACGCTGCCACAGTGCACAACATTTGTTAAATTGTGAAAAACAATATTTCAAAATGACATGGTGCTGTACAAGCGCAGGGTGGCACCATGTCGTGGGGTAACAGCGTATGGTTTGGAGAATAGTAAAGCCCCATTTATCCAAGCACATCAGGACCGAATGTATTTCGTATATCGGAAAAATTCAGATAAACAGGGTTTGAACTTTTTGCCTCGAGTAGGGCCATCGATTTTCCACGATCATGGAAATTGTCACGGAATCGCGGAATTTTAATTTTTTCACGGAAAATCACGGAACTTCAAAAATCTCTCAGAATGCTAAAGAAGTCTGCAATCAAGAGGGCAAAATGAAAAAAAAAAAGTTTAAAAGTCTGTACGTAACAACACTGGATGGCTCTAGCGGGCTACAATCTGATACAAAACTTGAAATGCACACCCTCCGATGCTTACTGTATGTGGGACCAGGTGCGAGTTGCGCATTTACTAGCCTTCGGTAGGTCAAATGTTGCTCAGTCTTGCAAAGTTTTCCGCCGATCCAGTTGCCTGTAGCTGATTCTTGTTTATACTGTATCATGTACTGTATGTATGGTATACTTTGCATGAGTGTGTCATAACACAAACTGTTGCGCACGTTACTCAAGTTTCATGCTTTGCTCTGTTGTTACGTTCATGATCGAACGATCATAACGTTCTGACTGACAAGTTACACTTTCAATTGTGGAATAATTATATCGGATTTAGTACCTGCATATCATTTGGATATAATTTTATACGTATCTTTTACTATGTAAGAAGAACAAGAGACCCACACTCAAACAATCGTAAGTCAAGTTGTTTTCGGTTGTTTTTTGTCCATTACATATATGTGTAGACGTTAGGCTGGTGATTGGATTTTAGTCTGGTTAGGCTGCACTGGCCTAACACACTAATCAATTCAAAACAGAAAGTCACAGATTTGGCAAATTGCTTGCACGGATTTTCACGGAATTTGGAATTGCTGTAACGGAAATTGACTCTTTTTTTCACGGAAAATCGGTGGCCCTACTCGAGTATGGTACAAAGGGTCCATAAGAAAGAGTGTGAACACATCTTCCCAAAATAATTTCGAAAAGGCTGGCAAAATTGCAGACAAAATCCCCCAAAATGTTTGGTTACTATTCTTTGTGACCTACGATATGACAAATAAATTTTGAGACTTCTAAAACAGAGATCTTTTACTCCCAGAATTTGAGCCCGCGTACGCTTTTCTGCTTTCTACACACTAAATAAGTGTATGTGCTGAAGAGAAGCTATAACGATCTGGAGAGGTATCTAGAGTATAAACTCGGTATAAATTTCCAAAAATATTAGAGACACATATGTAGGAGACTCGCAATGACAGCAATTCGCAATGTGTTTTTTTAAGGTCTACTCTCATTATTTTTAGGTATGAAGCTCACTACGAAACTAACTTTTCTGAAACTGGGGCTTATGCTAGCCTAACGTATTTTAGTATGAGATACTGAGCCTATTTAATGACTCATGGCTCCTAGCAAGAATTTCAAAACAAATACGTACGATTTTTCTTTCAAATTTGACAAAGACAAAACAAATTGTTTTCTATGCCTACATGTTGACTCTTTTAATCCTCGTGATATCTTTAATATGTGACTTTTAAAGTCCAGAGGAAAATTAGTGCATTTCTGCAGAAATTTACGTTTAATTTTGCCATCAAGGTAAAGCACTGAAGACTTGGTGGATTTTACCGTAATTGTGTTCATTACCAGTTGTTGCTAAATCTGACAGCTAGTTCGGATAAACAGGGTTTCGGATAAATGGGGTTTTACTTTTCATGTGGAATCATAGTAATGCTGTTGAAGGTCAGGCTGATTTCTCATTTTATTTTATGATTGAACTGAGTATAGACAAAACCAATATCAGTCTGACACACTCATTTAATCATCTCCAGTATCAGTTCGCTGCATAAGCATGGTGTTTCCTTGACATCGTCATTGCAGAAAGGTTACGAAGAAATCTCCGTGCATTCAATGAGCCCCAATTGACATACTGTGTATTAACTATTTTGGAAACAACTTTTATGATATCAGGCTGTGTGCAGAGTCAATGCGGTGGGACCGTATTGCCTGTGCAGTGTATCCACATGGTGTACAACTGGGAATCACAGCTGCACAGCGGTACCAGCCAGTCAGTGTGGACTCGGCAATTGTCATTTGCAACAGCACGTGCTGCAAGGTGCGAGCCACACGCAATCTATTTCATGGTTTGTGATATAAGGCAAGAGCAATTTGAGAAAAATGTCACAACTGGTAGTGTGTATTTTTATCAGAACGTTTCTTTTCATCTAATTTAAAATACCTCCTAATGAATGGTCAAATTTTAGGAAACAGAAGAGTTGAATTTGAGTGTTGAACGACACATCCTAATCGATTTTTCGGTTACATGATTTGGTGGTCACGTAACCAACACACGACTGCGAATGATCGTTCATGTGAAATCTGCAGGCCTGGAACCATCAGGCAGGTACCCGGATACATGGGTCACCCGTGCAAACACTAGATTTAACATAGTCAGATTTTAGCCTAAGAATGAAGTTATTCAAAGAAGATAGCCTTGTTGATTTTGAGACTGAAATGAGAAAACAGAGAGACAGAGAGAGTTAGAAAAGACAGCTTAGCATCTGTGGTGTGATGCTAGGTAATTTACTTCCCATTTACAATGGAGAAGACTTTTATGTAGATGCACATCTTTTCACCTGTATATAATTTCATTGATCACCTTCATTCCTGAATGAGAAGTCAAGGAACTAGGCTGGGCACTAGGCTCATATTAAACTTGTAAATATTTGTTTGTGTACTTCCATTGGAAACACCTTGGACTTAATAATAATATGTAGGCCTAGGCCTAGGGTCACACCATCAATACTCCTGAAATTCCCGAATCTTTATCACGCTACCAATCCCTCTTAGAAAAGTGCAGAACCTTTTATAAAAACAACCTACAAACTTTACAAGCAAACGTTAGGCCTAATCTAACGTTAGGCCTAGCCTTGGCTACAGTAATGTTATCACTTATAGTAAGTACTGTAATCATGAGTCCAGGGCTCGAAATAATCGGCAGCACCATCAACCATGGCTGTCGGGCCCTTACTGATGGCCGTGGTGCCCCTCAGTCAATGTCCTATGAAATAAGATAGACTGACAGCCAATTTGCTCATTTTGGCTGTGCCCTTTTCCAAGCTTATTTTGAGCCCAGTGAGTCGATCAGTATCATGAGTCGATCACTGCATTAGGGGGGACATGCTTCAGGTGTACAAATTTCTCTCTGAAAGGAATCCTTTGTCCTCTTGCAATTATTTAAAGGTTCAATGTAATTCTCAGGTTCGAGGCCATTGTAAGAAGCTAGTTAAGAATTTTGCAAGGCTCGACATTAGGAAGTTCAGCTTTTCTCATAGAGTTGTTAACGAGTGGAATAGTCAGCCTGAGTGGGTAGTTAACTCCACATCTGTGCACTGCTTTAAGGTTAACATTGACAAGTTCTTCCATAAGTGTGGTAGAATCTAATTGTGCTGGGCTCGTTTGGTGTTGGTTGGTTGTTTGTTTTCAGTTAAGGTTGTATGGACTTCAGGGCATCTTATGGGGCCTTAGCCCTCCTTTGCCCTTTAACCTGTTATGTTATGTTATGTTAAATGCCAGTACAACATGCAAGTGCGACGTGATTGCAATGTAAGGATGACCTGCAATGCATTTTCTTCAAACAGTATCACAAAGAATTATTTTTATTTGCCTTATAATTTTTTACGTTCCAAGCAAAAATGTTTCTCGTGGGCAAATTTTCAAGTTACAGCACATGTATGAAATAGAAATTTGCAAAAATTACCAAAAATGGTGACCAAAGTGTCTTTGATGAAGCTCTGATTAAAAACTTCGATAGAAAAGACATTCTTCTCTAAGATTATTTGCATAACTGTTCTTGAAAGTGGTAATTTATAGGATTTAATCTGCTTGTTTTTTGTAGCGATTGACTCAAGATTCCTTCATAAGCATAGTTAGGCCTACATGTTGGCCTAGGGTACCAGTACCACCTAGCCTAGCCTACATTTCAAAATTCATTTTCCACAGATTATGCGACCCAAACCACACCAAAATATAGCAAAATGCGGAAGACATACAAAAAAATATTACTGCAAAGTTTTATTAATTTTTGTAAATGTTATAATATTTTTATGGTCACAATGTTCGTTAAGTGATCGACTCATTACGCCCAGTATATATAGCCTAGGCCTAACATTAGGCCTATTTAACTAACGTCAACGGCATAATGCTACAGTAAAGGCCATTAGGCTAGACAGTTCATAACTTGTCATGCAAATTTCTTTGCACTGAGCATAACCGTCTACTTAATTAGGGCCGCAAGGAACTGTTACCCACCGCTTATAAATATCAGAATCTTTCGAATGTAATAGTTCTGATAAAAGGCCATCTTTACGGTGCAAAAATGTGTGTGATTTTCGACGAAGGTTTTCCGCTGGGCTCACTTCCGTTATTCTTTCGTGTTTACCAGTGTTTCCACACTCTAAAATTCATTTTTCCTGAAATGGAACCTAAGATTTCCTGAAATCGGCATGGAATTTCCTAAAATTTTCAAGAACGCTTGTTTAATGGTAACTTTAATGGCTGATCCAGGATTTCACTCTGCCAAGCCATACGTCATTTCCATACTCTACAAGCCATTTCTAGATTTCCCGAAATTATCCCACTCCCCGAAAATTTCCCGGGCAAACACTCAGATTCCCCGAATTCGGGTAATTTCGGGAAGAGTGGAAATACTGGTGTTTACCCACAGTAACTGCAGTGCTTCCACATTTGGAAATACAATATGGGCAAAATTTCCCTTAAATTGTGTCAGATATTCTTTAATCCACATACAGCCAAGTTCAGTTTACCGTAAAGAGCCAGATAAGGGACTCTCATCGTGCACGCAGAGTATATCCTCAGTCGAGAATTTCAGCCCACATTAGTATTACAAACGCTATCACTTCTGCCTTCTACAAAGTTTTGTTATGTTGTTTCCATGATGGAGGCCAATGCATGTTCAAAATACTGGGAGTCAGTGTACTGATTTGAAAATATTATTTCCTGAATTTTCATAAACTACCAGCTTTACTCCGGGTTCTGGTGTAATTTTGCGAGATAGGCCTGCCTCGTTTGATTTTATTTGCATTTTCTTCATAATTCGGGTATGCTGAATACGAAAATGCAGGGTTCCATTTTCTTCCGACATTATCCTCATAAAAGCCATTTTGAATTTTAAAATGGCCGCCATTTTTTCACAGAAAATGGCCATAACTTCCTTATTCTAGAAGCAATAAGCATAATTCTGAAATGTCTCGCCATACAGGTGTGACCATCTATTAACATCCGAAATTACGTTTAATCTACAACAACTAACTCATGAATGAATAATTTCATGAGCCAATTGTGACAGCAAAGTGAATTTTAAGATGGCGCTCATTTATTGATTATAGTCTGGGTAGCCAGCTGTCATAAGGCCTCACGATCCCATTGAGTAATGTTCTTGAGCGTCAAATGACGGCCCTCAAAAAAGTAGTGCTATTAACTCCGGTTTAAACCAAATTTTGTCATGATAACCTGTCCATTGTTTAATAAAACTCCATGAATATCAAAGAGAACATAAAAAAGTGTAGATGTTGAAAATTTGGGGTGAACTGGAGGTGATTTAGACTGTTTTTTAAATTCATATCAAACAGTGACGTTTTCTGTTATGTTGAGGAGAATTAGGGGTGGGTGTACCCTACCAAAACTTTAACTCCTTCTAGCTCAAAATCTAAACGGTCATGGTATAGAAATTTTGTAGTGCCATGATTGGCAAACTTCTCAGCTTTCATATGAGGGGTAGCTCGAAATAGCTGTGAACTTTGACAAGGCTGCATGGGCCTCGAAACGGAGCTAATTTAGTGTGTAAGTCAATGGGAGAATTATTGGGGGTGTGAAGCCATAATGGGCTGTCAAGGAGCATATCATGCTGATTTTCACTCTGGATGAAGGTGCTTGGGGGTTTCAATAGTAAATATAAAAGTATTTATTAGTATTTTTTAGTTAGTTAGTTAGATGAGGTTTAACGTCCCAGTTTCCAACCAATTGGTTCAAGTCGAGACGACCACGGCCTTTTTTCCAGTTGTGGCTCACTGGCTTGTTTTCCCTCAGTACTCCATTGCTTATGCTGAGCACCAAGCACAAAGGCAGTAGGTTCCATTTTTAAGGTCTTTGGTATGACCCGGCCAGGATTTGAACCCTAGACCTTCCGGCTGCAAGTCGATGCTCTAACCACTTGGCCACTGCAGTCGGCACAGCATTTATTAGTAGGCCTAATGCTTGGATGTTCTACACTTTCAGAGTTTCACTAAGGGCAATTGACATCATGATATCTCGATATGCAGGCATGAGTAGTGGCATCGCGGGGTCGTTACCAATCGTGCAATTAAATGAGAATTATTTTCACAGATTTACCCTCAGGAATGTAAACTTTAAAGTTTTTGTATGCTATTATACACTCTAAAAATGTCCTAGTCAAATCTGAATAGAATCTAATCAATAGGGGCATTTCCCTGTATTACCAATCTCTCCCTGAGGACCACTTGTCTAACCGTGACCTTGTCTGTGTTTGCAAAGGTCACTTTGATGTCACAATTGGCCAGTGTAGTAGAGCTATGTCACCAAGCAAATATGTAAACAAAGCAGGTGGTTTCTTAGTTAGGAGGATGAGTGTACTTCTAAGTTAGCCAGTTCGTCACAAGACACATTCAAGTTCATAGCTACCGCTTTCGGACACTCTGTCCCGCCAGTCCAAATACTCTTGAGATACCACCTACTACGCACTCTGAGCTGAGATTATCATTTCCTGTTCTCCGCTGGGACTGGGGACATCAAGCCAATATCTCTACCCGTATCTTTGCTTGGAAGGACGGAAAGGGTTTGTCTTTCAGAAACCAGTCACTCTGATCTCCAACAGGTCGCATGAGTGATGGAGAAAAGTTACACATCATCTCTACCCTGCGAGACTAGAACTGAATAGGGGACGTGAATTTCCATTCATGGAAAGGGTTACCATCGACAGAGAAGCCATCTCTGCACTCGTGGTCGCTTCCCAAAGATTAGCTCCCAGTCGTAGGCTTACCAACCAGCCTGGTCGATCACAGTTTCTCCAGTGAAGCTGGCACCTTTGTCCACCTGCTTCAGTACTCCTGACAGGCTTCCAAGGAACCCAGGTCCTGGTGTAGATGTGTCCACTTATCCGGCTC
Organism: Holothuria leucospilota; assembly: GCA_029531755.1. Taxonomy (NCBI): domain Eukaryota; kingdom Metazoa; phylum Echinodermata; class Holothuroidea; order Aspidochirotida; family Holothuriidae; genus Holothuria; species Holothuria leucospilota. The sequence continues at coordinate 22,916,046 of CM055976.1, read as the reverse complement.
CATCTGGAATGGTAGCTCAAAGATACATATCTCTAAGGAACACATTCGGGCCCTGACTGATAAGGCACAAATATCGATTGCCGGCCAGGTGCACGATACCCCGCGGAACGGACTCTGTTTGCTCAGCTCCTCAGCTTCCCAAACCACCCACTGAACAAGGAATATGCCGTACAGCCTGCTACTTACTGGCAATTGGTGCACAATGCAGTCAAGACCCTAGATACGGACAACAGAGGAAGTAGAAGCTGTACAGCAATATAATGGAACTGGAGCCAGTCGTAAGGGCAAGCTAAGTCTCCGGGGACCATTTATAAGGCAAGAGTTCGGCGATCTTCTTAGAAAACACTACTGTCATATCAAACATCAACACTCAGGGTGGGTCTCTTGCCTCCAGCTTTGCCTGAAGGTGAGGTCCCTCCTCTTTTGACAACAATAAATCCCGCTTAGAGTAACATTTATGGTGGTGGTATCAGGGAAGGACATCGTTTTCTTAGACTGAGAACTGGTGTTTGAGAGGCCAGGATTTGTGTTCAACGTGAACTTTTTGCAGAGACAGAGAATGTTGGACTTCCGGTCTCTTGTAACGAAAAATGGCGACCATCTTGAAATTCAATATGGCCGCCATTTATGCTTGGTGGTGATATCATCCATGCATTAGTTGGTATTGAAAAACATGGGGTTAGTCATCACAATCACGCTTATTGCTTCTAGAATAAGGAAGTATGGTTACTTTTCTATCAAAATGACGGCCATTTTGGAATTCAAAACGACCGCCTTTACAATGTCGGAAAAAACTGAATGAATCCCTCCTCCATTCTCAACGTACCCGAATTATTAACAAAATGCAATAAAGTCAAACTAGGCAGGCCTAACTTGACCTAAACCTTGACTTTTGGACACAAGGTTCCTCACTACTTCCTTAAATTTTTGTTGATTTTACTCGATTTCCCTTGTTTTTCTGTAAAATCATTGATTTAATTTCTTTTAAAAATTCGTTACTGCCTGTAGAGTCCATAGAAATAAAAGTAAGGGAGAACGCATCCATGCATGTTCAACCGGTGAAGCAACGAAAAGTGAGGGCGCTTTCGAGGTACGGCAAAAGACCGGTTGATTGATGTGTGTCCATACGTACAGTGTGCATTCTGCTGCAGGAGTTATAGCTTATTTTATCCGTTTTTCGAAAGATTAGGAGTACTTTTCGCAACAGAAATAAGTCATGGTGCCTTAAGCAGTTTGTTTTATACTCCTAACTTGAAAACTTGTAGTTTCTTTGCTAATACTTGGGGCAAAAGCAATGACGTGATATTTGCAATACGCGCAGATGCTCTGTTGCAAATCAATGGCTTCAGTCCAGATCAGCTGACGTCATTCTCCCTTACTTTTATTTCTATGGTAGAGTCTAAAACTGGTTCTCAAGTGTTTTGGGCAGGGTTTTTGCTACAAGCGCTGCTAAAATGTTCTTCAGTTTTCAAGGGGGAGGGTTCCCCTCCCTTATGACTCCTTCCCATAAGTCAGCTTAAGTTATATGCCATTGAACCCCCATCCCCACAAAAACACACACATACTTTCAAAATAATATTGACGCCCTGTTACAACGGAATTAACAACCAAATTTTCTTCACTCTTCGGATAAAAACAGTTTAGTTTACTAAAGATTTTGATATTCGTTATTGCACAAAAAATGTTTAGCTACTCCACTGGGTGCACTGGAGAGGTTTTTATAATTGTAGAAGGGCCTAGAAGTTTACTTAGTAAGGAGAATTTTGACTGTGTGAGTTTCATTGTCCTTTAAGTCCGAGGTAGAGTTAGACTATTACAAAAAAATGAAATCATCGTGACCTGGATACCCCATTTGAAGATGTCCAGTACTTCATTATAAGCCCCACACTTTTGTAACTACTGTAGGCTAGGCCTACACCAGAGCTTACGAAGCTTTGCCTCGCCCCACGATTGCTTTCGTGAAATTCACACCCTCGGGATTTAGGGGAGCAGTGCCTCCACAGCTTAATTTGAAAACGATTTAATCTGGAAGATCATCTTGACTTTGTCAACACCCCCTCCGCCCTCCCCCCTTAAGATCGACTGGGCTGGCTATGTACCTGGCAGAAAGGAAAGGGAATATATGGGGTTTTGCTTATCTAATTTGAATAAAAGTAATCACTCCTTTAAATTTCTGAGTGAATCCAGGATATTTTCTTTCCCAAAAGAACACAGAAACGCATTTCTAATAATTCTAGGTTATTTCATACTAAGTAGGCTACATTTGAAGCACTGAATTTCTGGTTTGTATGGGACGCCGTAAAGATGCTGTGTAAATAAATGTGCTCCACGCAAGGTATTTTGTCATCTCAGATATTTCGTCTACCTCGGATGTAGCCTGTATACAGTTGTAGGTTGAGGTCGTGTGAAGTGTTTCGTTTGGGAAATATTGCATTTTTTATTTGTTTTACTAGTTTTTTCGTACGTCGTCACAAATTATTAATTATTCTGTGTTTATGTGGTGTCAGCTGACGATAAAAATTCAAAGGAGGCAACTTAAAAATACCACTATAACCTAGACTTTTAGTGCGTTCTCTTCATCGAATATGTCACAAACTTGATGCTATTACAAACGTATTGTCGTCTTCAGCCATATACAGTAATCGTATTCACATTCACGAGGAAGCATTGAATAATTCAATATGAAGGATTTCAATGAGAAAGACTTAAATGTTTCAAAAATTTGAATAATGCTATAAAGACAGGTGGTAACAATATACGCCTATTAACCTAGTATTCATATTATCATTTATTGTTAATTGAGACCTTGGATTCCCCTGTACAATAGATTAAACACTTTCAAAATGTTCACATAAATCATCAGGATACATTTGTCAAATTCGTCACTGTAAATATGTTCACAACGTGTGAATTACTGGAACTAGAAAAGACAAAAGCAAAGAAAAAGCACTACAGATAATTATCAAGATAGCATTTTTATTTTCGCGTTTCTCTTACATTTTGTTATGACCAGAGGTTGAAGGAACGTACAGAAGGATATTTCAACGTCAGTCGAGAACAGGGATTTCAGGAAAACCATTGTATAACGTATTTATGGTCGATGGCGGTTTCCTTTAGAGGTGAGGGTTGCCAGGGCCGTAGCTAGGGTCATATGTTTGGGGAGGTGTTAAGGTCCCAAATTCCGACTGGATGGATATTTTTTTCCCAACTGAATGGTGGCGTGTAAATTGCACCATTTTTTATTCGCCCTGCGTTTACATACAGCAGTGGGGATCCTTCCTTTGACACTTCATAAAGGTGCCGTCCTGGGGGAGGGGTCTAAGGGGAGGGGTGTTCCCCCTCCCCTTTGAGAAATTTTTTTGAGGTAAGGTTTCTTATATGCAAAATGGAGCTACCTTTGGGATATTTTTGATGCTGATCACATATGGCTAGAAAATGTCCATAATTAAGTGAATTCTAATTTTTCCGACTGGTTTGATTCTTTTTCGAAATGAGTGGCGGCCCGTAAATTGCGTCTTCGTTTTTATGTGCGTTACGTTTGTATGATACAGCAGTGGGGATCTTTCCTTTGTCACTTCATAAAGGTGCCGTCCTGGGGGAGGGGTCTTTGAGAAATTTTTTTAAGGTAAAGTTGCTTAGATGCAAAATGGTGCTATCTTGGGATACTTTTGGAACTGATCATATATGGCTGGAAAATGTCCATAATTTAGTGAATACTAAGATTTGGTTAGGTGAAAGTAGAAAGTATGTTGTCTAAGAGAAGAATGCGTTGTCAACAAACCTCCTGAAGCCCCCTTTTTGACTACTTTAATGCCTTCTATTCTGGCATCTAAGGCTAGCATATACCTGTACAGGGCCTCCTGGAAGCTCTGGATCAATTATATAAAATTGGGCAATGACATAATGCTTATTATACCTGGCATCTAAATAATAATATAGAGTATGACGCCAAGCTCTTTACATCTATCGTATTTTTACTAATTTTGAACTAAAATCCAGACGAACAGCTTCCAGCAGTGGGGAATGGGCGTGACGGAGAGCATAGGTGCAGAAAATGATATTAGACCTCCCAAACAGGTATAGCAAAAGGGGTTTAGGACTAACAAGCGCGTTTTCAGAATGTACAACTAGTTTATGCTATAAAAGTTCACTGGTACGTCTTAGGTGATACAACGTGGATTGTGAGGATTGCGCGCGAAGCGCGCCGAAATTTGGGAGTATACTTCAATGCCAAAATGAAAAATCTGCACGCAGGCTCAGCCAGGGGTGGTGCTTTGATTTGCCGACATGGGGGGAAGAGCCCTGACTGGGGGCCAGCTACTCTAAGTCCCGACAGATGCAATGGGTGGCCGAAATGAAAATATAAGGTGCGCGAAGCGCGCCGAAAAATTTGGGTTTATATTGAAAAAAGATTTCACATGTTTGTTTTCATTAAGGAAAGTTGCAAAAGTTTGGGTTCTTATTGAAGAATCTTGGCAAAACCCAGAAATTTGTTCGGGTGACTGCATGGTCGTCGTCGGGGATTACATTCTTCGTCTTACCCATTAAGGATCCCCTACGAAACTGAAAAATCTTTTTCTTACAAAATATGTTTGCCAAGAAAGAAGAAAGGATCTTCCAAAAGTTAGGAAAAAGAGCCTGGAAAGAACTTCGCGACGATGAATTTTCGTGTCTCTCTAGAATCATACCTACACGGAAGAACAACATTTGTGGAAACGTAGAAATCCAATATGTTTGAAACGGGGGTGTTACCACTAGATAGAACTATAGATGAAAGCGCGCGTAGCGCGCGAAAATTTTTTGAAGTTATAGAAAGAATCGTTACAGAACTTACTGGCTACGGGCCTGATAAATAGACGTTTGGAATATTCTGAGTATATACTCTGAGTATATCTATGTCTTCACCAATATTAGTCTATTTAAAATTTTGCGCAATTTTGTGGGGCTCGGAAAAATTTGGGGGGGGGGGGTAAAGCGGCCTAGCTCTCATAGATTGTGCCTGGTATAATTACCTTAATAATGTTCATGAGATTGATTGTAAATCTTGACGCATGCGCGCGAAGCGCGCCCAAATAATCATTAAATAAGATTTTCATAATAAAACCTGCATTCAAAATCTGAATCGAGATACTTTCAATTGCCCAGCAAACCAACATGCCACTCAAAAAGTCAGTCTTTTACCTGGTAATTTGTAAACAGCTTTCAACTTTTGCTGTTGTGCTTCTCCGAAAGTTGCTATCGGAAGATATTGATAATAAGAACAACATGAGGTACTGGTTAGAAGCTCGCGGAGCGCGCGAAAATTTTGAGAGTTTGAGAAGAATTTGCGAAAAACGACAGTTTTGATTTGATTTTACGTGAGGAAAATAACGTTTGGTATTATTCTCACTTGGTCTAGTTGGAAAATATACACAAAGTTGACATAGGCTCAGTCGGAAAAATGTGCTTAGACTGAGATATCAGAAATTCCAACTGGCATTTCAGATTTTCCGACTATCGTCGCTCTGACGAACTTTGGGGGGTGTCTCACCCCACACACACACCCCCGGTCGCGACGACCCTGAGGGTTGCACCCTGTATATTCCCCTTCCTTTCAAGCAGTTCAATGATAGATCTGCAATACAATTTTGGTGTATTAAGAATACCCTCTGAATTTTAGGTATCCATAAGAACATACAGGTTTTTATTGGTATTTTCAACGGTCACGGTGTACACAGTTATTTAATTTTCCTCGGGGAGGGGGTATGGACGGCGCTCCGTATTTCATAGTGGGGGATAGGTCTGGCCGGCTGGAATGTGCTAAAGATGTAGGAAGTACCAATAACGAACGAGAAGCCGGCCAAAAACACGTTTTAAGAAATTTCAACAATCCAGAGTCTCATACATTGCATTCACAGTTTTTTCTAATACAAAAGATTAGCCTAGGGCTGCGTATTTTAGATAACTAGGCCTATCAGGTTATGTAGGGGACAAGCGAAGGAAAGAGGGAAATTGGGGGGTGTTAGAGATCGATCCTACTATAGGGGCTCTAGGGGATGTCCCCAAATAGCGCCGCCACTGATTATAAGCCCCAAGTCAAGGAAAAAGAAATGAGTAAAGCGAAATTTTGTTTGCGTGTACTCTATGTTTGAGTTACAAGCGCCGCATTTGATACAAATAACGCAGCCTAACAAGGCAGGAAGAAAGTGACATACTAAACCGCAAATACCATGTCCCATCATTCGGTACACTTTTTGCCAACTAAGTAATGTCATAACTTGAAAATGACAACACAAAATTAAAAGTTTGGGCTATTCTGTGCTGTCTTTATTTAAAATACCCTAAGCCCGGCCTATAGAGCTTAGAATTTCTCTGGATCTTTGCATAGATAACAAACAGTGCATTAGTGCACCCCACTAACGTTTAAAGACAAGAAGATACCGCGAGCCAAAATATTGGTGATCACGTCTAATCTCCGGGTCATACTGCCATAGAGGATGGCATATGCATGGTCCCAATATCTGAGAATCGCCCATTAACTTTGATTTTTCACAGTCACAGTAAATTATCTGAAAATGGGATCAACCTACCCACCCACCCCCACCCCCACCCCATATTGAGAACAAATCGCAGCCAGTATACATATGGTCAGGATTTTTTGACCGGAGGCCCTTTAATGAGTCCGAACTTTACTTTGATTTTGTACAAACAAAGGATTTGATGATGGAAAACGTCCGAGAGGTGGGGATGTTCAGAATGTAAAGAAAACTGTCACATTGGCTAGCTCGTAGCCAAAGGGTTAGGGAGCGCTAACCAACATAGAAATTTCCTGCCCATAGAAAATACAAATTACCATTTCGGTATATCTCTCTCCCCTAAAAAGTATCCCCCTTTAGTATCTTGCCTGGCTACCGGCCTGTACAGCATATTTGCCACAAGGTAAATACTTGATGTACCGTGTTTAGTCCCATTTACAAGTGAGATTTAAAAAGTTGGGTGAAAAGAAGAATTTTCGATCATTGAGAAAAGAAATAGTTCAATTGTCCTAAAGGATGACCCCGTATACGGGGCTATTGCTTGCATTGTATCTATCCTCGTCTGCCGAAGGAGATAGTCAAATCTGTGGGATACGTACCATGGAACAAATAGAATAACAACTATGCGGTTGAGGATGAATTTCCCATTTCCCACAACTTTAACAGAAAACAGAAACTGTGAAGGCTACGTATGACATGGTTGATTGGTGACGGTTCTCTGTTTAGCTGTATGAACACAAACTTTAACAAAAGACCAAACTATAAACCGAAAGAAAATCGCAGAAAAGTTTTGGCGAAATTTCGAACTAACTGAGCTGACAGTGCAGAATCTCGGGAATACATCGAGCCCACACAAAATATGTAGGACAAACAATGCCGTCGTCCAGATTTATTAGTTGGGGGATATACTTCACATATCCTACCCACCCATCTTGGTGGGAGACACATCTCCATCCCCCAGGATCGCCCCCATGGGGGTTAAAAGAGGGGTAAGGGAAACACCACGTTTTGATAAAATGAGACTGAATCTTACACTTTACTATCCCTTCAATTCAATTAATTCATTCTTCGATGAAGCTAGAGCAGTCATGGAAGAGAGTCACAAAAGGGTACAAATCTTATAAAGCAAGCATTTTTCAATTGCCTCTTGACCAGGCCCTTAGTCAAGGGGGACAAGGGGGCGAGCCCCCTTGGAAAATTTTTCGCCCCCTAGAAGATCAAAAATTAGCATTGCCGTAATGCATTTTAGTATGTTTCGCCCCCTCTGGAAAAATTTTTCACCCCCTAGAAGCTTTTTCGCCCCCTTCAGCACCTTGTCTGGCTACGGGCCTGCTCTTGACCACTACGCCACAGCCTACGTTACGGAATTAAGGAATAACCATGCTTGAGTGAACCAGGGAGTTGTTATTAGGAGTGAGCGGCGTGACGCACGTCAAACAAAATGAGAGTATATTAATTTTAATATTGTGGAGAAATGGATCATCTTAAATTAAACCTTTTTCATTTTTTTAATTTTGTATAAGAAAAACATTTTTGGGAAAATTATGCTGTTAGTTTTTCGATAGTTGGCGACAGCGGCGGGGTTTCTCATGTGCGCTATTGTTTGGCAGACGTTGACCACCCAATGCACCATTTGTGAAACTACTTTCGGTTTCACCCCAAAATCTTTCGATCGTGGAAAGGGTACCAGTGAGTATAACAGGATGCTAGAGACAATCTTCGTTCTCAATTGAATGCAGGCTGCAAAAAATATTTATATCAGGCACTTAACGCCCTTACATTTCACTAAATGTCTCAACGGACAAGTCTTTGACCATTTCGTTGGTAAGGGGTATTCAATGCACGCAACCTTCCAGACTTTGGGCGGGGGGGGGGGGCTTTCCAAAGTCTTTCCAATCTATCAATAAATTAATCTGTAACGTGCAGAGGCATATAGAGCTTTTCCATTAGCGCCGTCAAGAGGGGCCGGGGAGGGGGGATTTCCCGTCTTCCTCTAGTCCGCTCTTGTGCAAAATTTACAATTTACAGTAACGATGTGCACCAATATCATTCCTCACCCCTATTTTACTTGCCCCTACTGCGCCATCCCCAAATTTTGAAATTCTGGTGGTGACACTGAGCTTTTCTTTTAAGCCTGAGGGGCTGGTGTGAGGCATGTATCAAAGGCTGTGCGGAGGTATACAGAACTTTCCCAGTGGCGCCATCAAGAGAGGGCAAGGGGGGATTCCCCGCCTTCCTCTAGTCCGCTCTTGCCTAATTGCATACAAAGGTATACAATTTACTGTCACAATGGGCACGAATATCATTCCCCAAACCACGCCTACCCCGAACTTTGCTTACCTCTACTCCCCTTCCCCAAATTTTGAAATTCTGATGGCGCCACTGAGATTGTCTTTTTTGTATAAGGCGTGTTTCAAAGTGGGTTTCGGGGCTTCAGCGTGTCATACATGTCACACTTGATTGCACAAGGTGGTCGTCTCGACTTGAACCAATTGGTTGGAAACTGGGACGTTAAACCTCATCTAACCTAACCTAACCTAACCTGCACAAGGGATGTCTAAGAGAAATGTGTTCCCCCTCAGAAACAGTTTTTTGTTCAAAATTGATGACGGACATGGTTCACAATTTTATTCTGACTATTTGATATAATGGTCTAATCATGAATTCAAAGATATAGCTTAACAGATATAGAGACAGTGGGTGGAGAGATTGGGAAGCCTGAACATTAGCCAGAGTGAAAAATAACGCCCCTTCCCTAAAATGTCAGACGTATTAGCAGCGATAGAATGGGGGAGGGGTCACGGGGAAAATGTAAACGTAAATCGTAAGGCCATAGAAAATTGGGAGTGTTTAATTAAAGTGGAAATAAATGTAATCTTTAAGAGTCTCCATGGTATGTTTATGGATCAATTTTCTCCTCTAATTCTTAAATGTTAAGTTGTTAAGTTTTATGAAGATCTTCATATTGACAAATTTCCCAATTGTATATCCTAAACTGGGCATTTTAAAAACTAAAGAATCAGTGGTCCAATTTTGTCATATTACATCCCAGGCGCTAGGTCAATTGGTCAATGTTCGTTGGGCCTACAGTACTTGGTAACATCATCAGGATCATTTTTGCCATCGCGGGGTGTATAGTCATTATTCATATCAGGCGCGCAGCCAGGAATTTGCCAAGATGGGGGGGGGGGCGAAGCCTGCAGGCAAACTATCTAAGCGTAGCGCCACCATAGGTTGGCGTGAAGCGCCAAGAAAATTTGGCCGAAAATACCTCCCAGATCGCTGGAAATGGCACTTCCAAGGCCTTGTTAGTTGCATCTAAACATTTTTTTCTTTTGAGTTACTAGCAATATCATAAAAAGAATCATTAAAAAATACAAAAAATATGCTCAAGGTGGGAGGCTTCCCCCTTCGCCGCCTCCCTTTGGCTACCGGCCTGATTCATATATTCATTATTTATATATTAATTATATTCTTTAGACGAGGTTTATAAGCCATGTATACAGTCCATAATGACGTACCCAAGTAAAGTATAAATATGCACCAAAGGAAAAGTTTAGTGATTGATATGATGACAACCCACAATTAAAAAAACATTCAACTTTTGCCCAAAACACATTCCACTTTGAACGGAGGTGGCTGATACTGAATGGTTCTCACTGGTTTAAAATTTATTGCAAATGGTTTTAAATTGTCATTGTTGACAAGTTGAATCGTGTTTAATCGTTTTCTCCCAGTTCGATTGGAAAAGTGTCCAAAACACGTTCAAAATGCATATGGAACCTGCATTCAGGACCATTTGATAAAATTGAACCATTCAAAAAAGTTGAATGGTCCTGCATGTTTTTTAGTTCTGGCAATTAACCGTCCGTAAGTAGAAAATAAAAGCATTCATCAGTGTCCGGAGTAGGCCTACTAGTTTTTCTTAATATTGCTTCACAAAGACCTGGACTTGCCGAAGGAAATCTGTAATGTGATAACAAAATCGCATCCGTTGTTCGTTGACTGTAAATAAAAAATAGTATAAATTACTTTGTTTTTCTTAAAAGTTACTAGAATAATTAAGCCTATTGTCAGGGCTGTAACCGAGTCCACCTAACCCAATTCCGGGCCAGTTCCGATTCCAGTGGCCGCCCTTCCGGCCAATTCCGAGTCTAGTACCCTCCGATTCCTAGTCAATTCTGATTCCGAGTCCGACCATTTGAAAATATACTGCCTCATACAAATGTTTTTTGTACTATTTACTTTTGATGAAAACGGGCACTTACCAGGAGTCATTTTCATAGTCTGGCTGACCTCAGTTGTAATTTAGTTGACTGTATGTGACCATTTGCTCGTTAAATTGTGCACCAATGATAATGTTCCTAGGTGACGTTAATGAAACTTTCTTGTTTGTAGACTCGACCCGAGTTCGAGTCCAGCTGAGCTGAGCCCATTCCTGGCCAATTCTGATTCCGTGACCTTCCATTCTGGGCCAATTAGTACGAGTCCGGCGAAAATGGACTCGAGTTGGAGTCCGGACTCGGATGGTACAGCCCTGCTTATTGTTTGGCTAATTTCCTGGTTATTTTTACAAAGTTGCATTTACTAAATAGTTTAGAAAGTACCATGCTGCCTGAGTGGGCGGAAATTATGGAAAACGGCAAACCATTGAACTATAGACTCTTTTCCCAATAGGAATTACAAAGGATTGTGGGATAGAATTTTGGTTTGCATCGTTTTTTGCCACAGCAAAATGCCATTGACAACAACATCGCCTACCAGAACTCCATCCCACAATCCATTGCAATTGCTATTTGGGAAAGGGTCTATTGCCGGATCCAGGAATATGAGAAAGGGGCGGAACCGTCTGCAGAAAGTGATCATGGGCTTGGAGATGTAAAATTCTGGTTACTAAAATCATTACTTTGCCGAAAAAAGGGAGCCCATGCCCCTTACGCCCCCTAGATCCGGCCCTGTTTTCGCAGAGTATGAGTAATGAGTTCTTTAATTTGGGCAGACTTACTAAATTTCCTGTTGCAAGTTACAACATGATTTCTACGTGGCCATTTTAACAAGGGCGCCGCCTATTTTAAGTAAATTCCCAATTCATAGCAACTTCAAAGGAGAAAGTAGTCCCCGCCCAAGTTTATTTTCAAACATCTGCTAATCTTACTAATCTCTTCTAATTTCGCTCACAAGTATCTTCCATTATGATTTTATATAAAAGCATTGAATATTGAAAGAAAACCAAACAGTTATTCTGCATGAATTCAGCAAATAAGTAACAAAAATATAGTCACATAATTGTTACGAGCCATTCCTTAATTAGGATGACGGAGTACATTAATTCAAATTGGGGGGACTACATTTTCCCTTTAAACTGAAGTGAAATTGGGGTTGCAGTTTTCTTTGACTTGAGTTTACTTTTTCATTCATTACATAAATTTACTTTAAACTGGAGGCATATATAAATTATACAAGTAGGTATGAAACAGCCTGCTTCGTTTATTCTTTTTTAGCACAGGAAACAATCAATGTAAAATGTGAGGTTTGGTAGGAACTTTTGTTTAGCCATTTGGCAGCTCAAGGGATATGATTTATGTCATTCAAGGACTCTATTACTGAAGTTTTGAACTGACAACACGGGGCAACCAACTTTTGAGTTTTCAAGAGGGTGGAAGCATCCTGCGCCTGGAAACGTCTGTATAATGTAATATGTCATAGGCCTCCAACCAGAACAATTGATCGAAAACCTTTGGGCCCAAAACGGCATCCGTGCCATACGTCGCAAAATTGTTGATTGCCGCTCTACTGCTCAGCACTAGGCTGTGCCAATGGTACAACACCACAATTAGCTCAATGCTCCTCAGTGTAGAATACCACAGAGGAAAATCATTGGGGAACTCTCTTTAAATGTAAAAGAGGGCAAATCTACCAAAAGGATTGACTACAGTGACCACTCTATGTTTCGAGTGATATTCCACTCCCCATTGAATGGCATTTCCCATTTAGAGTTAATCTCCACCCCCAACAGGTTGGAATTTCAGTCGATTTCCACTCGATAAAAGAGTTCTGCGGCCGATCCAGGATTTTTGTTTGAGGTGCACTAGATTCACCCAATGTAGGAGGGTGTCGTTCATCTAAAGGACTTTGATAAGAATGGTGCTCTCAATATGGTGTACGAGTTTTAATATCAAAACCGTGACGAGGAGAGCAAGAGTGAGATGTCTGCGATAGAATATAAAAGGCATGGTCCAACTGGTTACGTGAAAATTTTAGTCTTGGAAATCTGGAGGTGCACGTGCACCCCCTCTGTATCCTCCACAGGAGTGGTCACCGTGGGCAATAGTCGAAGAGTAAATTTCACTCTTTTACGTTAAGAGAGAAAGACTCTTGGGGCGACTGATCAAGGGTGGCTCCAGCGGGGGCCAAGGGGCCATGGTCCCCCGTCGGGGAAGGCTGCCCTTCGGGGAAATTCCGCCTATGAGTCTTAATCCGTACGATGAAATATGTAATCCCAATGACCTTCAGTCGCCCGACGATTTGCTTGGTTTGCTCATAAGCAGGGCCGTCGCGACCGGGGGGTGTGGGGGGTGTCTCACCCCCCCCCAAGTTCGTCAGAGCGACGATAGTCGGAAAATCTGAAATGCCAGTTGGAATTTCTGATATTGCAATCTAGCACATTTTTTCCGACTGAGCCTATGTCAACTTTGTATATATTTTCCAACTAGACCTTTCGCGCGCTACGCGCGCTTTCACTTATATCCTTCTTCAGCCTCGCCATCGTGGCAAATATATTTTGTAAGAAAAAGATCTTTTCAACTTTCCTAAATTCGCGTGCCTTATATTTGAGTTCGGTTGTATCATTTATGAAAATTATAAGCACAACGTACCAGTGAACTTTTATAGCATAAACTAGGTATACATTCTGAAAACGCGCTTGTTAGTCCTAATTCCTAAACCCCTTTTGCTATACCTGCCTGGGAGGTCTAGTATCATTTTTCTGCACCTATACTCTCCCTCCCATCTCCCTACCGCCCATTCCCCATTGCTGGAAGCTGTTCGGATGGATTTTTGTTCAAAATTTGTAAAAAAACGATAGATGTAAAGTGCTTGCGTCATACTCTATATTATTAGTTAGATATATTATTATTTAGATGCCAGGTAATAAGCATTATGTCATTGCCATTTTATATAATTGATCCAAAGCTTCCAGGAGGCCTATACAGGTGTATGCTGGCATTAGATGCCAGAATAGAATCAAAGGAAGGGTGGTGGCTTCAGGAGGTTTGTTGACAACTATTCTTCTCTTAGACAGCATACTTCTACTTTCACTTAACCAAATCTTAGTATTCACTAAATTATGGACATTTTCCAGCCATATATGATCAGTTCCAAAAGTATCCCAAGATAGCACCATTTTGCATCTAAGCAACCTTAAATTAACAAAAAATTTCTCAAAGGGGAGGGGACACCCCTCCCCTTAGACCCCTCCCCCACGACGGCACCTTTATGTAGTGACAAAGGAAGGATCCCCACTGCTGTATGTAAACGCAGGGCGCATAAAAAAAGATGGTGCATTTTACGCGCCACCATTCAGTTGGAAAAAATATCCACCCAGTCGGAATTTGGGACCTTCACACCCCCCCCCAAACATATGACCCTAGATACGGCCCTGCTCATAAGGAGGGCATATATTCTTCAATAAAGACCCAAAATTTTCAATTTTCCTTTAAAAAAAACCAAATTTTTCAAATTTTCATCCATAAAAATCCAAATTTTTCAAAATTTCTTCAACAAAACTCCCAAATGTTTAATTTTTTTTTGTAAAAAGAGCCAGTTTTTTTTCAGCGCGCAAAGCGCGCCGAACATTTTGTGTTCCTCATCCTTTTTTCAACTCATCGCCTTTGTCGGGGCTTTGGGTTGCTGCCCCCTCCCCCCACCCCGTCGGGGAACTTGGCCTCCCTGTCGGGCAAATCCTGGCGCCACCCCTGGGACTGATACGATTTCATCGTGATTTAGGGGTATCTATGTCAAGTAGGAGAATGTGCGTGACCGTTGGGAGAATGCAAAGTGAGTAAGATGTGGGTCTTTCATTGATACAATGCACTTTTGCCGTCCGATAAATTTCAGAGGTGAGACTGCTCTGTTCTAGTTCAAATCTACATGGCGATGCTGTGGTCACATTTAATTATTGTTAACGTCATGATGTTCTAATTCCTCATATTTCAGGTGATTAGTTCAAATTATGTCTACTATGGGCTTCTAGACACTCGGGACTCACACTATATAGGCCAACTTATCGGGTCATCAAGTCAATGGGGTCTATGGTGTAGGGCTCAGGTTTGATTAATTTAAGAGTTCAAGGCTTTATGTGATACCGGTTCCTTCTTTGAACTCTAGTTGACTCAGAGCATATACGGCTCTGGTTTGACTAGGTAAAGGGCGCCCTTTTCTGCAGATGACCTCTGACAACGCAAGTGAGGTTTTTTTTTCAGATAAGTTACCTGTTACTTTGTTGTTCCCATTTCATTGTGCATTTTGTGTATATTCTTACCATTTACATCTATTTAATAATCTGTTTTGTAATTCATCCATTTAACCTATGTCATAAAGGGAGTTTATGGTTGCCAAACATGAACAGACTTTTCGTCGTCATGAAGACCAGCCTACAGTCATAAAATTTTGAAAACGTAACTTCAAAAGTGTGGGAAAGTCATAAAATGTTTTCAAAATGGACAGTTTTAAAAAGTCATTAAGTGTGAAAGGTATTGTAAAGTCTGGGAAGCTGAGCAGCCTGAGCCAACAGAGTCCGCTCCGCGGGGTACGGGGATAAAGTCTTGGTGAATCAGGCAGGTGATATTAGATATCACCTCCTTGGGTGAATACACACGTTTTGTAAATTGGTTACCTTTCACACATCCTGATGTAGTTAGTTGGTTAGATGAGGTTTAACGTCCCAGGTTCCAACCAACTGGTTCAAGTCGAGACGACCACGGCCTTTTTTCCAGTTGTGGCTCACTGGCTTATTTTCCCTACTCCATTGCTTATGCTGAGCACCAAGCACAAAGGCAGTAAGTTCCATTTTTAAAGTCTTTGGTATGACCCGGCCAGGATTTGAACCGTAGACCTTCCGGCTGCAAGTCGGATGCTCTAACCACTTGACCATGCTGTAATGAAGGCGCTTGCCGACTCGACTGAGCAACCTCCTGTACGTGTACAGGAGGTTACTCAGGCAAAAGCGTGGTTCGAGGAAAGGGGCGGCATTTTGGGGAGGTGCTTTTTGTCTACTGTAATGATCAATGAGTAAGCAAGGAAATACAGGGGCGTAGCTAGATGCTTGGGGGGGGGGGCAAAAGCAAGAAATTTCCGACAGATTATTATCTTGAAGTAATGATGTACTACCTAAGCGTAGCGCTACTATCATCTGGCGTGTAGCGCGCGGATAAAAATTAGATTAAAATATCTCCGAGATTGCCTTAAATGACACTTCCAGGCCTTTTCAGTAACCATTTCGATGTGTAATTCTGCTTAAAAACATAAGAAGTGTTGTAAGTGTTTCAAATGAATTGTTTTTATTTATTTCCGACAGAGACTAGAAATTTCCGACAGAGACCTTCGGAGGCTTTGTGGGGGAGGCAACCGCCTCCCTGCCCCCCCCCACCCCCTCTAGCTAGGTCACTGAGGAAATACGCAACGAGTAAAACAAGGATTTTTTTTTCTTTATTTTTGTATTGCACAGGTTTCCTATATATATATATATATTATATAATATATATATTATATATATATATATATAGTATATATATATATATATATATATATATATATATATATATACGGGTGCGACAAACTCAATAACCGCCCGGGCGGCAAAAATCTAGCAAAGCTACTGCAACTGCGTCCTTCGGGTTGAGGGCGTTCGACCGTATCACAGGAAAGTCAACTCGTGAACGTAAGATCAGAACGTAAATGCGTACGGTACCTTACAGCTGCACTAACCAGAGTCCCCGAAGTGGCGTCGCCCAGAGGAAGGGGCAGGTTGACTGTGCTCTCTGTGTGCCACCAAATAAGATTTTGGGTATGCAGAAAATTATGCACAAACACACCGTTTACATATCGTTATAAACAAGAGGACCCTCTGTCACTTTATCAGTCAATCATGCGGCTAAAATTGTACAAAATGTTCTCAAAAATACAACTTTGCGCTTTACGCACAGGTATTTATTGAATTATGTGAAGGACTGCCTTATTGAGAGATATAATCGAAAGCTATCCTTTCAACATCTATTTTCAGCAGCTATGCTAGTACTGCGGTCGTGAGTTCTCTCCCTTTAATACTATTTCCACGTCGATTATCTTTTAGTCAGATTTTTTTTATGTTCGAAAACTGTTAAAACTGCAATTTTCTTTTCCTTTTTTTTATCGAGTATCTAATAAATATGAGGATAATTAAATAGCTTCCTTATTTCGAATTCTTATGACTTAAAATTTTAAAGGGGAAATTGGCTCTCCTCGCCGAAGCGGAACCTCGCGCGTACACAAGGTGTCACACCCCCTCCCAATCGTTAAATCGTTAGTGAGTGAAAGGCTTACAAAAAGATCATTTGTAATTTCTACTTTTGAGGTCCGACCTGCCTGTTTAGTGCGCATTCAGTGTCATTTAAAAGACAGTAAAGCTTCATTCTTATCAGGGGCGGATTTAGGGGGGGGGCAGGGGGCCCGGCCCCCTTCCAAAAATTTTTGAAAGTTTTTTTTCAACTTCATAAAATAAAGGACAAGGCCCTATTCCAATGAAATAGGCATATGAGATGTGTCAGAGTGAAACTCAAACTTGTTCATTATTTTCTACCTCAGAAAATAAGTGTTATGTTCAACTGATAACATTTTGGCTTATATTGGCCTCAGTAACTTTCTCTGGGCATTCCAAGGAGTTACTCATGAGCGCTGTATTAATGGATTGCTAACTTCAGTCTATTATCGGCCAGGCCCACAGCATTGGGAGCACTGCTTCTACTTTCAAGAGAATTTCAGAATTCTTTAATATTTAGAGGAATATTTTCGACAACATCAGGCTTTTAACTATAACTTGCTGCAATATTACCTATAGTGTCTTATTTAAGCCTTGTAATTTATTTTTATGAAATGCACTGTGAATTTAGGGTAAAATTTAAAATTCACTAAATTATGAACATTTTCCAGCGATATATGATCAGTTCCAAAATATACTAAATGCATCACCATTTTGCATCTAAGCAATGTTAAATTAACAAAAATTTCTCAAAGGGGAGGGGACACCCCTTTCCAGAAAAGCATCTTTCACCCAACCAAAAATTAAAATTCAGTGAATTATGAACGCTTTCCAGCCATATAAGACCAGTTCAAAAAATACACCACAGATATCACCATTTTGCATCTGAGCAGCCTTAAATTAACAAAAATTTCTCAAAGGGGAGGGGGACACCCCCTCCCCTTAGACCCCTCCCCAGGATGGCGATTACTCATTACATGTTTTGCCCCTCTATCAAAATACCCTAGCACTGCCCCCGGGGGACACCCCTCTCCTTAGACCCCTCCCCAGATTGGACTTTAATACAAACCACTATGACCTGGCCCCCCCTTTTGCCAAATCCTGGATCCGCCACTGCTTATGGTCACAATTTGTAAATACCCTACAGCCTCCGGGGCCTTCACCCCTGAATCCCCACTGGAGTGTTGTCCCTGGACCCCATCAGGGGATCTACAGTGAGCCCCTAGGCCCCAGCACCTAAAGGAAAGCGCTGCTTGGCACTACGACACCTCCAGTGACGCTCAGTCCTTCATTTTGGCGTACCCCTCAGGCGGACCGTTATTCCCTCTCGCCTGTGCCCACCACTTCGAAAAGTCTCGCCTCGCTATGCCACCGTCAAACTGGACTATTGACAGCCTCTTGATTGGTATAAATAAATCTTTCATCGCCAGACTTTTCAACGTCCAGTGTACTTCGCTTCGCATGATTCTCAGTTTGACTAGCCGATGACGTCAGACATGCTCTTTTGTGGCTCCCTGTGCCACAACGTGTCAAATTCAAAGCAGGATTTGTCACTATATACTTCTTCTTGTGCTCATGGCTTATATCATAAACAATCGACAACCTATATTTCGGACTTACTTAAGGTGACCAATTCGAGTAGACAGCTCAGGTCATCTACATCATTACATTCAGACTCGTTTCTACGGGCGCTTGTCAAAGGTGAAATGACCGTCGGCCAACCCCCCCCCCCTTGCCGTTTTTTCATTTTTATTTTATTTTCTTTTTTAAGTTTGTTCAAAGGCTGAAACTGAAAGGAGGGTAACTCGGTTAGTTTAGGCATATCTTCCCCGAGGACCCTCAAGAAATAAAACAAAAACAAAAAAACAAAAAATACAAACATAAAAATGAGAATAAAAAATAAAGCAGCTGATAAACAATTGAAAACTCAAAAACTTAAAGAAAAAGTGAAGAAATAAAAATAAAAAATAAAATCATGATGAAACTTGAAGAAAATAAAACTCTACAGGCAACTACTAAAATAAACACATAAAAGATATAATCAAACACATAGTAAGGTAAAGTTGTCTTCGCAGTCTCCCATGTGTATGTGTTTGACTGTGTGCTTGACGGACAGTTTGTGAAAATGGCAGTGACCCACCTGTCCAGTGCACGCCCACTCTACTCTTGCAAACTTCACATTCCTCGTTAACGGAAGAATGGCGCCAGCCTCGCCCACACTGAAAGCAAAACGGCGATATTTTAGAAGAGGTTAATTTAAGATGTGAACTCGTTGTTAACTCTGATATGAAGATGAGAGAAAAGAGTACAATATAATTCGTAATAATGGTTGTTTTAGAGCAATTGCCAACCATATAATCTGCGTCGTCCTCCTATACACGGCGGCCAACACGTTGAAGTAAGTAACTCGTCATAATTTGGAAATTTCTGGTAGGAGTCAGTGGTTGTTCCCACAAATATTTACTAAGTTGAACCAGTCGAACAGAACCAGGGAGCTCTGTCAAGGAACTCTGACAGTTCCTTAATGGGACACAAGTAGCGACGTGCCTGTCACCGGACCCTCTGATTATTAGTGACAGTCTCCCAATTTGCGGTTTTACTCCTAAGGTGAGATTGAGAAACATCAAAAAGAAGACAAGATATCCAGCCGACTTTGAATTATCTTCAAACGAAGAAAATGTTACTGTCGCAAAAGATCATCTACAAAATTGAAGCTCCATGTGTCATCTTTTTTTTTTAATTTTTGAACGAAAAAGTGGAGGCGATGAAACCTTTTTTTTTTAGAAAATAGCGATCTTGAGAGAAGAAGGAAAACCTGTCCGTTTTAAATGGATTGTCAGGATTCCCTTCGACTGTTCTTTTAAACTAGCTGCAAATGAACTGGTGTGAGAACGTAGTCAAATATCAGTGGTTCCATCATATATAAATAACTATAATAATTTGTTTTGTTCACATAGTTTCAGCAGTTCTCTTTTTATGCAACTGGCTTGATAATCGCCCGTTTCTGAGGGTACATGTGTGAAAGGGAGGGGGCAGGGCTGTTCTTGCACTGCAAACGATTAATTTTTTCGATGGCAAGAAAGGCTATACTATGTCCATGAACTTTGACGTAGCAGGTATATAGAACGGTATAGTATACAGCCTACCCATTCACCTGGTATGTGTGTATGAGAGAGATCGCAATCACGATTGGCAGGACTTAGCCATGTTTTATCTGCAGGGGGTGGTATCCTACGCATTATGATGAAATGACAGAATCAAAAGTGAATCGAATGCTTCGAATGCGCGGTAGTCTTGTGAAAGCTAGTAAATTGTGGGGGAGTCAAATTGAACGGTTCCAATTTCATGTAATGGAAACCACGTGGCAGAGGGCTTCCCGTCCCGTTTTTAATGACCGGCATTATTCGCTGTGATTTTGATCAATGAGTTCGTTATTGTAGACGAACCATATTTTGTAAGTCGACCTACATATATACATCAGTTCTTGCGTGGGCGGACTCTAAATACTATATACCGTACCGTGCCGAACGTTTGATCAACTGAGATGGAAGTTCACATTACTATGTAGCTAATCTCATTCCCAAGTTTTGTAACTTCAGCGTGGACCAGCGTTTAATAAAACTGGCCGGAGCACTATTTCCCTTTTCGGTTAAAGTGTCTCCGCGTAAGGTAAAAGTACGCATTAAGGTATAAAGTACGGTGCAGATTGAATGAGGACAGGAAGAAAAAAGACATTTTCTCCGTCAAATTTATATGTCTGCTTACTATCTTCAATTTGTTTTCATCTCGTATTTTTGTGATTACCTTTATACATAACTTTGATGCTTCGTTTCTGATTGTAAGATTTTATTCTTTGAAATAAAAATAATCAGGAAAAATTACTTTTCATATTCGAAGAAAACAGGTTATATCAGCAGTGAACAACAACCTGTCTGTAATGTATGTACGCAGGGGTCTTACAGGTTGTTTAGTCAGGAACGGCCGAAACAAACAAATCTTATCTATATATCTGTAGTTATGTCCTCATAGTGAAAACTATTCAAACCAAGTATTGAAAATAGAATATTTGCGCATGCAGGTGCAAAACTTTGTTTTTACAAGTTGGTGATTTATTTTGCTTTTTTGTAATTCTTATAAGTTCTTACCTGTGTCTACTATTAACCTGAGTTTTACTGGATGTTTTGATAATTTTATTGCTTGTTTTACTATTGTTGTTATTTTATCTTTGTATGACGCATTGAGTTGCTTCAGATGTAATGCGTCTAAGAATTTATTTACATAATATTACATACCAGGGGTCACTGGGGCATTCTGAGTGGATACCCTCCAAACCCCACCCCACCCACGCCACCACCACTCCACGCCACCTCCATTTAATCTCGCAGATTTAATTTCAGCGGTATGGGATGATGATGGATCCAGCTGACTGGGGATCGCAGGATTTTGCTAATGACGAATGTTAGATTCATGACGAATGTGAACAATTTTAACAACTTTTGACAGAAATGAGGAAATGAGGGTCAGGGGATAAAGTTGGTCTATTCCCATTCATCGTTGTGAAAAATCACGCCTACGAGCCTGTGCATATGATGAAAGCCAAAACTTCAGGACAAGCCTCGGTGAACTCACGGAAAATCAATTTTAACAGTTTAAGCTGGCTGAGAAAGTGAATACGCTATAAGCAGTCTCGATATTACCTGTCGGGCCCTACTCAAGGCCGTATAATGTATAGGGTGATCATTTAGCAGGTAAGTCTCTTGGGAGCGAACGACAGAATGGGAACGATTTGAATTTGAAAGGTAATTCTGTCTTTTTGGTTGCCGATTGCCGTGTCAAATTGGACTAATCTAAAACAATAAATAACCGGCAAGGTGAAAGGATCCCAAAGTGCATGTGACCTTTAAAGAAAGAAAATAATCCAGAGCTTCTGTAGAAAACATATGAGAAAAGTGTGACAGGTGCTTAGGTAGAGAAAGATTTGAAGTTTAGGCTTAGTCCGGGAGTTGCAAGCCGAAGCATATATATGTATGCAGATGAAAAATTGGCTGTATTTCAATCGTTGAGAACTTAAGCAGCCGGTGCGGAACGGGGGGGGGGGAGCTATATCAAAACTTGGGAGTTGAATTGTTTAACCCCCCACCCCCAGTCCTCCAGTCTGAGAAATCTTCCGACAGCAATGTTACAGAAGATAAAGACTTGAAGGGCCTGTTATCCACGTATTGGGAAGCTGTTGTCTTTAATTCTGTACTCGGTTTAGTTAAATTTAGCCACAAAGAAAAGTGAAATATGCAAACTATAACAAAGAAGCCTTTGACTAAACCCTTAAATTCACAGCAATGCAATTGTGACGTCTGAGGGTTACGTAGAGACAAGTACGTAACGACTGAAGTTTGCTAAGGTCGCGGTTGAAAAATGACAATTTCTGCAGTTTGTCACTTAAAGAGTGCTGGACTACGCGCGATAGAGAGTTTTTATTTGGAAACCTACTGTCTGCACACAACGTGCAGAGAAAAGACCTTTGACTTGCCGAAAAGTAACGCCACCAGATTAGGTCCTCCATCCTCGACGAAATGACGTCAAGTAAGGCCCTTTTCTTTTTGTTTCGTTTCTGCTCAAGTTAGGTAAGAAGTCTGGTTCCCTCCTACCCCGCGCGAGCGGACTCTTTTTTGCTCAGCTCCTCAGCTTCCCAAACAACCTGACTGAACAAGGAATATGCCGTACAGCCTGCTACGTAGGCAAGTTCCCTCCTTGCAACTTTGAAACCATGGCAAGATAATAAGCGTAAGCAAGCCAACCAAACCCGATTTACGGGAAGCTGTACAGTATAATAGCGTGGTAAGGAAAGTTCAAAAGTAAAGACAGTGTGCCAAGTTTTTAAATAAAAGTGGTCAACCTAAATATTGTACACCTCATCAACAGAAAAAGATATAATGTGAAGGGTTTAAGAAAAAACTACCTTGGGTTAGTGTTTTAATCAGGAAGTAAGAATTCTGATGGAATTTTCATTCATTTCCTATGTGTGGTTGCCAGTGGACAATTACTATACATTTTGACACATAGCCCTGGCTAATTAAGAGTAAACTTAAAGACAGACAGTCATCACCCCATAGTATATTTTAGTGTGGGGGTATCAAAATTCTCAGTTGGTGACTGCTCTTTGATTGACATCAAAGTTTGAAAATTTGAAAGATGCATTCCACACACAAAGCAGAGAGAGTGCTTTTATTACACTTTATAGCCTTGTATGTTCACCAGGACATGGCCTTACTTAAGCAATAAAACAGGTTTATTCCTGCACAAGGAGGAGCTTCATACAGTTATGGGAGGAGCTAGAAGTTGCATAGTTGGGAGAATTGCAACTGTCTGGGATGATGAAAATTCCCCTTTAAAACAAGTAAGAGTGATCTCACCTCTTCACAGCAATGAGCAATGCTATGTTTTTCTTTTCGATCTATTCTTTTGATGTTCAAATAGCAATATTATCGATATTACCCCCCCCCCCCCCTCTTCCCGGAGGGAATATAAAGTTGTAAGATTCTTCCGCCTCTCATTCATTCAAATAAGAGATATATGACATCGTGAAGGGCAAGTTTGGGTTTAAACTTTAAAGAATAAAAATAGCAGTGTTGATTCATATCACCTCTACTTGCTTTAAGTTCCCTTAAATTAAATATGGAAGATTAATCTGATGTCTAGAGAACGACACACATGCATGATTTTATCAGATTGCTCATACCTGTTTCCTCGTAAATTTAGTAAATGATTTTGTGAGCCTTCTGGAGGTGAGGAATTGTACAGGCGTAAGGCTAATACAGAATACCTACATTTTACAATGAATCTGCAGTTCATATGCAACCGACCCTAGCTGTAATCTTTAACATGTTCACACACCTTTCAGAAATATTTAAATTTTAGCGACTGTATTTGGAATCCTGGCATTCTATTTTATCGGTTCTCAATCTCACTTTATCTTAGGGCACTTCCACTTGGCATGCCGTTGTCATGGTAATTGTTGGTTGATGTTACGTTGCCAATAGCTAGCGGTGTTCATCAAACGTTATTACTGAGTCAAGGTGCTTGAAGGTGTTCTGTAGTCTTGCTGTATAAATTTTATCAAAATGATTGAATGAATTCCCTTAATACCAGGTGATAAGATGGTTAACACGAAACACCAGCAGGTGAGTTCGTGTCAAATACGCCTACAAACGCAGGGCGTTATTTTCCGGAAACAAACTGGTTACCAAAAAGTTGTGTTTTTGGCACAAATTGTAGAAACGAAACTTTTCAGACAGCAAAAGCATAGCCTGTGTAGCGGCTCTCAGTGGCTTTTTGTGTTAATATTATTGGTATTATTTCTTAATAGTTAGTTAGATGAAATTTAACGACACACCAGCACAAATATGTTATATAGTGTCAAGCAAAGTTTCAATTCGGTGCGAGTCCTTCCCTTTAGTCGCCTCTTACGACAGGCGGGAAATACCGTGGGCATATTCTCCATCCCCCAGCCCATAGGGGGCATTATTTCTTAATAACGGACGGTGAACTGAAGCAAAAACTTTTGTACCCATTATGAAATTCACGTGGGAAGGACAGTTAGTGATGAGCGCTGCCCCCGTCGGCGTGGGGACCAGGGGCCAGCCTTAAGGTTCCAGGTGCAACTCAGTAAGCAACACTCCTGTGGAAGATCAGTCCTCAGAAGTTTTGGCTTATTTACAGAATAGTGGGCACTAGACTGAAACATTTACCTATCTAAAAAGAGAACTAGACCATAAAATCGCAGTTCATGACTTTTCACAAGGGCCTAGTTCGGACAGAAGGCCGGTCGATTTCTTCATGCTGCAGTAGATTTGATGGTATGGAGGATGGGTAGAGGTTCTATAGAGTTTTGCAAGAATTATAATTTTCTTACGGGCCGATGTAAAGTAGGAGACAATAGGGTATACAATGCAAGGGAAGTGCCAGTAATAATAAATGTTAGGGTATGTGGTGGATGCGTGGGAAGCGCACCGAACGTAGCATTTGAGGAAATTCATAATATTTTCTTTCATTTAATATAGCATTTATCTATATACATAAAGCAAAGTACATTGCAATAAATATACCTGTCTTTTTTCATCATATCCTGATTCGGACCAGTAACGACCAGTCCATTTCTACATGATGCAGTAGGTTTTAGGGCTGAGGGATAAAAGTTGCCCAGAGTTTTGCAATAGTCCTAGTTATCGCTCTCCTACTTGAAGTATTAATTGGAGGACTCGCGTACATGATGGATGGGCCCAAAGTTCGCAGAAAAACAGCATTTAAAAGACATTTTAGGGAAGTCTTATACTTCATTTTACAGGCAATATAAGTAATCTATTGTTTAAAATCCCCCATAATTTCGACCACTTTACTATTATAATAATATATTATCCGGGGGCGGTGGCCCCCCTCTGACCCCCTCCCCGATTTACGCCACCGGAGCAATTTCATGGAAGAGCACCAAGTAGAGAGTAAACTTCTTCGAATAGACCTCACACATTGACGTCATTTTGGAGGAAAACAATGACGCACACGAACGGCGTAGATTTCGCACGCGCGTGTACTATTGGTTGACAAATCAGCTGTCTGCATTGTTGGTGTAACTTGCAATGATACGAGCTTTTCCTACAAACGAGGGAGCGCTTTCTGCTCTGTGACATCATATGCATCAGATAGACCCTACAGTATTGGTGTATCAGGTGTCCCTTCAAACAATGCAAAAATATACTACACTTTACCAGTTCAGGGTAAGCCCTGAGGAGGGAAACATTCGGCAGGGACACAAACACTGAAATGCCTCTCAAAAGAAACCAAATTAAAAGAGGGTGGCAAAAGTCAATGGCTATATTCGAGTCCATCTAACCCGATTCCGAGCCAATTCCGATGCCAGTGGCCACGATTCCTGGCCAATTCCGAGTCCACTACCCTCCGATTCCGGGCCATTCCGATTCTGGGATTTTCTATTGCTAATTCCGAGTCCAGTAAAAAACGTCACGGTACTCGAGTCCGGAATTGAGTCCTAGTCCGGATTAGGGTGTCACAACCCTGGGCAAAACCATCACCCCCTAAATGTATTATAGTAACTACAAATATAATCGAAACCAGGGGCAATTGAAATACAACATTTGTTATGTTAAATCATGGAAGTACTACTTCCATTGTTAAAGGTCAAATGCAGTCGCCCCAAACTTATTTTGAAACAATTACTAAATGTCACAAAGTTCTTCTTATTTCTCTTCCAAGTATCTTTCATAATATTTTAGGATATAAATATTGCATATTCAAGGTAAACCGAGCAGTTGCTCCCTGTAAATTTTACAAATGAGTGAGAAAAATACTGTCACATGATTCTCAAGAGCCATTCAGGAAATAGGATAGTCTACTATACAATTCTTTATTGGGGTGACTGCATTCTCCCTTTAAATCAAGTAAAACATTGATCAAATTTCTGTAAAATGATATTTTGCTGCCCGATCCGCGTCCATCGATAACATAGGCTAATTGCCTCATTTCCTGTAGCACATACAGTGTGAGGACAGTTATTACAAATCCCGTGATCCTCTGCAGTTATCCATCCTTCCCACCCTCAAACCCTCTGCATAATGATGAAGCCCGACTGGAATCTAGTCTGAATGAGGCTTCTATGATAAAACAGATACCTGGGATTTCTATGTGTATTCAATATTACTTGTAAATAGTTAAAAGAAGGGTCAGTCTAAGCTCAAATCAAGCTTTGGCATATTAGAGGGGTACTTATTCTAAGAAATCTGGTGAAATTTCCATTGAAATCCTATGTGTGGTTCTCAAGATATCAGCAGATGAAGTTGTCACATTTTCAACACAAAGTGAACTTGAAGCAAGCACTTATGATGTCATACCCTCACATTAATGAGCAGTCTTTTGTTTTTCTTCAAATTTTATCACAAATTTTCTCCTCAACAATCGAATATTATGAATATTATGAATTGAATGAGAGGCATGAGAAAATTACAAACTTCACATTCCCCATGGGGAGGTCCTATCCCTATTAATTGCAAGGTCAACACAGCAGGCTGAATAAACAAAGGAAACAAAGCATTCCTTATCAATGTGAAGAAGTGATATCAGGGAGCTGCCTACTGATATAACTTCTACTTGCCTTTGGGTCACAAATGTTGTAACTCCTTTTGCTGATATCTCGAGTACTACAAGTTCGATTTGAATGAATGTTTCACCAAAATGCATAGATTTGGTTCCTCTTTCACATATGAAAAGTAATTTTTTGCTTAAACCCTTCTTTTAAACGCTAAATAAAGGTCTTGAAAAATGTCATATATGGCCCCCTTCACTGTCCCGTGTGACAGCGTGAGCATGTAAACCCCCATGTAACTTCTACGATCACCAATCCCCCTTCCCACTCCACCCCACCACAAACCCGCTGCATCTTGAAGAAATCCACAGTGCGTTGATCCGAATTAGGCTATTCTGAAAATTAAAGTAGGCAAACTGAAATGTTAAGGTCTGTGTAGTGCGTATCCATGCCTTTCGTGGATGCTCAAATGCTTTAGTCTAATGACCACAATTTTCTAAATACTTAACACTTTTCGGGGCTTCCCCCCCCCCATATGGTTACCCATAAGGATGTCGCCCTTGAACCACACCAAGGGCCTTAGAACGGGCCCGTGGACCCACGCCGAAGGGGGAAGCGCTTCGCGCTCCCATGGAGTCCGCGTGGTTCCCTTTAGTCATTTCTGTGCTTCATTCCCAACTCAAATAAAGATTAAACCCCTTGGCATGCAATGAAGAATTAAATAATGTTGGTATGGGTGGGGGCTGGGACCAAGAGGGTTGAAAACACAAAAGTGATAAACATGAGCTCATAATACCTGTACAGCCTCTTAAGTTTGTATATGAATATCGGAACCACATCCTTCTATCTGTCTATACACTTCCTTGAAGTTATCACGCGAAACGTACCTCCCTCGTTCTTTACACTCGGATAATAGGTAATTCATGCCTAGCTATAATCCACCTGACGTGAATAGACCCAGTGATGATTCGAAGTAAGGTATTTTCGGTTCATGTATTAGGTTTCCCTACAGCTAGGGCCCTATAATTTGGCCAAGAGACCCCAGGGCCATATTGTGTAAACAGAGGAAACCTTTTTTCCTCTTCTCTGAATTTGATACATAATACCATCAAAATGTCCCTTTGGTGCCAAAAAACTTTCACCAAGGTGTAGCCTATTTAGTCCTTGGGCCCTTCGTGTGCAGGGACCTCTTGCCATTCGATCCCCACCCGGCGCCCCCAAAGGAACTTCATCGCATCATTCCCAGTCATATGGTTCTCCACCGACAGTGACATCACAAAACAAATGTTGAAAACATTTTGTGAACTTTTGGTGTAAAAGGAAAGATAATCTCTCATAAGTGCCATGCATAAAAATTGGAACTAATGATATGGCCCCTAGGGCCATTTCTCCCCCTCCCCCTGACCGATTTCACTGTGACTGGGACCCAACAGATTTGTCACGCGATACTCTACCCAAACCATTGTCACCAGAAACGATAAAATTAAACCCACAGCGCTAACATGGCACTCGGGAGTCATTGTGCAAATTGTGCAGTGTATGCTAGACACTTAGCCAATGGAAAAAATGGGGGCCAAATTTAAGTTGTCGTTACTCTCCCTATAACGGTACTCTAGACCGTATATTAGCGGAGCGCCACCATAAGTTGACGCGGAGCGTGACAAGAAAATTTGAGATTTTAATACATCCCAGATCGCCGGAAATGGCACTTGCCAGGCTTGATAGCAGCCATCAAGAAGTGCAATTTTGAAAAAAATGTAAAGTTTGATTTTATTCTATT
Organism: Holothuria leucospilota; assembly: GCA_029531755.1. NCBI lineage: Eukaryota > Metazoa > Echinodermata > Holothuroidea > Aspidochirotida > Holothuriidae > Holothuria > Holothuria leucospilota. The sequence goes on along the minus strand of CM055976.1, from coordinate 22,887,148 downwards.
CTCAAACACATTAAGTTTGTCATAATCTATCCGAATTTGTGCAATATTATTCAGAGTAGAGTTACCCCAATTGATTTAAGTGGATTGGTTAGAATGGAGATTTTCCACATCCAGAGTCTTATCATTATCAAGGTGAGTATAGCCAAGTCGAGTGAAGTTTTTTTTTTGCCCAGATCACCAGTGGGGGCGTTAGGGCGCGACGATTTTGTGGGGAGCTTGAGCCCCCAAGCCCCCCGTAGCTACTCCACTGATGACACAAAACTGCAGATTTGTCTGACATTTCAAAATACATTCTCTTCTCCCCCTCCTCTGAGAGGGGAAGAGGTTTGTTTCATGTTTTAGCGGGAACTGTAGGCATTTTTCTGCTGGAAGCGTGCATGCTTCTAAACTGTGTCGTTTAATAGTAACATGATGTTTGGAAACTCAAATTTCACTGTAGTCAAATTCGTTTCAAACCTTTAGACGAAAAGCTCAAATCATTTCCCTTCAAACTGGCACTTTTGGAAACCGATTTCTTCGGTTACAAGATGGTCCAATTTTCTCACGTCCTAGTTACACACAAATAGAAATAAATCGATTAGTGTGGGAACGGGTTTCTCTGTTCTCCCCGCGTAAACCCGGTTGTCGTAGACAAGTGGGCGTTAGCGGTCTATTAACTCATTACACCCATTGGGATAGACCGCTACGAGATTTAAACAGTACAAGGGCAAGTCGCATTCAATTCATTAAATCGGGCTTCAAGAGCTTTTATGTGCTACCTAGCAAACCTCTCCAAACGAGTAACAGTAAAACTTATTGTATTTCATCAACCCACAAGATTTTATAACGATTTTGACAAGTGTAAAACCAAGCAGATTCGAAAAACCAACAAGTTAATGGGTTTCTTCTAAGAACTTAACACTGCGGGAATCCAGTAAGTCGAATGCATTGTGTACCGTACTATTGGCAAAGTGTATGGCTCGCCGTTTGTAAATTTATTTGTAAGATGGTTGTGAGTGCACAGAAGTGAAGCAGATCGAGTCCTCACTTGGCGAAATTTCAAGAAAACGAGCAGGCAATACAAGGAAGGATTAGTTTCGGATAAATTGCTTTCTCTAATGATTATATACTTTCTTAACTTGACCAAAATCATGCATGCATCAAAGGTATTAGAGATCTAAATGCCATCTAAATGCTTCTTTTCATGTTGGACGGAAAACTGCAAACTCGTGCCTCAGTGTGCTAACTTTGTCCTCTCTTTGATCAAACTACTTTCAGAAACATGAAAAGCAAAATCCGTGAGCCAATTTTTTGTCCAATCCACTTGAAACACAGTGTCCAGTTTACAACTCTTTTTGTTCAATTCTATTGTCTAAACTTATACTTTTTCATTCAATAGAGTATACAAACTGACAAAGTGATTTACAGAAATCAATTCATGAACGAATTTTTAAATTTGAAAGCTTACTGTTTTTACAACTACTAATCTCATTAATTGTACATTTTTTAACTCCCCATTGAGTCCTGATTTCAAAACCTTGAGACAGTCTAAAGTGGGAATGTGCGTAGCTTTAAATACAAAAGTGACAACTGAAAGTTTCATATTATAGGCAACTACATATCACTTATCATAAGCCTTAATTACTTGTACATTTCCATGGCCGAAGTGGTTTATCTATATACGCTTCGTATTTTTTCGGCGTGTTTCTTTGAGAGGTAATTCTCAAGTTGAAGAACAAACTTAAATTGTGACAGGTTTCATTCTTCTTTGGACTAACAGAGTTTATTTTTGCCAATGACATCCAGACCGTGTGTCACTGGAGGATACAAAGGAGCCAACCAAATGCGCCCTTCAATGTTTGGCTCATTCCGCCCTTACATGATTCATTAATTTTGAGACCGCGCCCTCAGAAAGCTGCTGCCCAATATACCCAGGGAGTCTCGGTTTTGTGTTGTAATGCCCTGTTTACTTAAATCCTATTGGTACATGCAGACAAGTCATGTTCGGTTATATTGCAATTAGTAAAACGGGTGAGGAAGTACCGGTAATCTTTAAACCGAAGATATCTTTTAACTGTGACTGCGCAATTCCCTAGTCCCCCCCCCCCTACATCCCCCAATGTAATGTCAACGGTACCATTATCCTCGGTTAATTCCCAACCATGACAATTGCTCCCCAGACCCCCTCCCCTGCAAATTCGGAATTGTTCGGTTGGCAATTGCCCGAGGGGACATTGTTCTGGCAAGTATTGTCCAGCTGTATGGAAGGGAAAGAGTGACAATTTTCTTATATGGTAACCGTTCTTAAGAAAGACTGACAGGCTAAGGAAATGACGGCAATTAGCGGCTACATCTCTTTGCCACTCGCCCTCAAATTCCAGTCCCGCATCGGTCAACAAAATGACAAATCTTCGAGATTATTCACGTGAACTCTCACGTAAATCTTTTACATCAATGTCAATAAAAAAAAATAATATACATGTTCGTAATTCATGTCAAACTTTCGAGCTCAAAGCAGAGCCACAGCGGTAACAGCATCCCGTTACCGTGCTCACAATTTGCCATTTGGTGACGTCAAGGTTCATCTCCACTTTGGACGGCAACCACGACTTCTTTCATACACAAAGTATGCTATATTCATAAAGCAGGATATAGGTTCTATATCCTGCTCTATGACTATATTGTACATAGTATTATAGGCAGGTACACCCTCATATTATTGTTGTAGGTACTATACGAACTCAAATAGGTACAGTATGAGTACGTACAACGGTATTGACTTCTGACTGAATGAAGTTATCACAGGGATGTCGTCCAACGTGCTTACACGTAAGCAAATGTGATGACGTAACTGCAGTGTACGTTCTACAGTACAGCTCACTGTCTGTGACGGTCAATTTTGCCTGAGTGCCAACTGAGTTCATCTGAGTGTCAAACTATGTCGCGTATACGACTGCGCAATACATTACTGTACTGATCGTTATAATAATAAGGGATTAAAGCCGATCGAGTGGCTGGAGGCCACTCCTTCGGAATTGGGGCTTCTAACCAACGGAAGAATGGGAAAAAAATCAAAGAAACTACAAGGGCAGGCTGGGAAAGGAGGAGTCCTTGAAAGAAGTGGATCGAATGGTCTGGACAAAAGCCCTGGGAAATGTCAAACTAAAGTCACCTAATGAAAAAAGAAAAAGAGAGATCCCGGCACCGACTGTTCCGTTCCCCGGAGAACCGGGTAATCACTCACAGGAACTCTAGCCGGTGCCATCTAGCCTAATCTGGGTACCCCACCCCCCTCCCTCAACCAAACGAGCCACTTCTTTCCAACTACGAAAGTTAAGAATATCAAGCGGGGTTTTAGTATTATTTTTTGGTTGAGTGAGTAATGCTTTTATGAAAATTTCTTTTGCTGTTGGGTCGTTTGCGAGGTAGGAGAGGGAAAGCTTAGTATTGAGATTCAAAATGCGATCATAAATATTTTGAGAGTTGGTGGCTCGCAAGACCTGTTTTTCATTTATATAGCTTGGGATTTTGTAAGCTAACCTGTTGGCTGTTATGTTTACTCTTTCCAATTTCTTTAATTTAGTAGTAGAAGCAGTAAGGTAGCAAATGCTACCATATTCAATAATAGGTCTAATTAAAGTGTTATAAACCTTTAAGCCAAGGTTTGGATTGATATTGCTATTTTGTAATAGATTTTTTAGATAATGAAGGCGACTCCATGCTTTCGCATTTATTGTGTCTATGAAGTGGTTAAATAGAGCATGGTGATCAAATAGGACCCCTAGGAAAGTGGCTTCGAGACAGCCGAAGATCTTATAAATCGATTGTTTAACCCCCCCCCCCCCATGTCAGAGCTCGTTGTTTCTAAATTTACTTGGACTGCTTCTTTTCCAAGAAAACAGAACAGGAGCACAACATACTGACAATTTGAAAAGAATAAAAGAAACCAAAGTATATACTCCTTTGTACGAAAAGAAATCTGACAGTTAATGCGGGTATGCCTACTGTGCATTGGAAAAGCTGGTGAGTGGTGACAAGGCTTTACCAGGAACTTTTTGTCGTGGAGGACAAATGGTCGGCTCCTCTTATTCACATACATCCTTATTTGTGAAAGTCGGCCGATATCGAACAGGAACTTTGAATTTTGAAGTGGTACGCAGTACCAATAGGCTCTCCAGCACCAACCATGTTTCTTGTCAAAGTAGTCTCTGATGTTCGCCGACGCTACTTCCAGCTACCAGCGGCAGATCTTAGCAGTTGGCTCCCCCACGGACCATTAGAGGCAGTATTGGACGGTAGTGGCTCCCGTAAACTCAGCACGCTTTAAAGGGTATCACTTCCATGATTGGCCTTAGAAATCCATTACGATTGTATGTCATTCCGTGTGGTTCTTGGCTGTTTGCCCAGGAAGCAGTGGCAGCTCCCTGATTTGCCCGATCGGAAATGAACCCCATGTCCTTGTTCGACACTGCGAAAGCCAACCTGACCAAACATGAAGCTTCCATTCAAGTTAATGTTCGAAACACAGCTCTGTGTACCACTTTTGTTGCAGGCCACACCCAGAAATAATAAAAAAAGAGGAAGGCTCTCAAGGTGATTAGTTCCCTAATTAGACATTTAGAGTCCACAAAAAAGAAACGGATGTTACAGGGGTGACGGTCGGCAATATTTCAATATCTTTATAAAATGGTTTCATAGCCATACAAGATCATTTTTAGGGGCTGACCCATTTTTATCCTAGAGAATCCTTTTACTACCCGAGAAAATTGCCCAGTTTTTCCAAAGCTGCCGAGAATTGAGGTTTTCCAGAACTCGAAGGGGGTAGGAGGGGGTTGCAACCCCGGAAACTCAGCTCGCACGCCCCTGTATAATGCATTGCACAAGGCATTGTGCAGCGTGTGGCACGTTTCCTCTTTAATAAAACTTCTACCCCACAAATGATGCATATGTCACCCGTCCCTCACTTCTGATCCTGACATAATATCTGTTCGCCAGTAACTCTTATGAAATAGGGGCATTTATCATCTCCCCTATCGGATTTATGTTGACTTTTTTCGCTTTCTGGAATCATTACGCATTGTTTGGTTTTTCGTCCCGTGAAAGAAAAAAAAACCGTGAGAAGGTTACTGTCACCGTAACCTAAGAAACGAGGCAAAGTGATTTGCCGTCAAAATTTAATACTTTAAACAACAAAACTTGGCGGGTTAATTCATGTAAAAACGTAGCAACTCTATGGGACATTGTAAAAAAAATAGTACAATTTTAATATCTGCTTTTCGCAAAACCAGTCATACCCCATACAATTTTGTTTATTTTACCCAAACAAATGGTAAAAGTGTATGCATCCTGAATACAGTCCATACACATTCCGTTATTTGCCACTCATGCTTTCTTTCAAGGCTGCATCCTCATTAGAAAACTTTAGAGAGTCTTTCACATTTCGAGAATAGTTCAGTTGAATGGGCCCTTTAAAAAACAACCTAAAGTTCATCGGAGGGCCTGTCTTTGCGCGCGTGGAACTCATTAGGTACTTAAGCAGAATCATCAATGAAGGCCTGCACACAAGTAGGTGATATTTCACCTTTCAAAGTCGACGCTGTTAAATCCCTATCATTTGTTTATCCCAACTTCTTATAGACCGATAGTTGTCGGTAAAGGACCAAAGGAAGCCTTATCATGCCAGGATAAACCACATAATCCAGCCTCATGACGTATACCGCCCAAACCCTCATCGACAAAGAGTTGAGGAAAAGCTTTTAATATAACGGCCAGCTTTTGACAAGAATCATTCACAAGTGCGAAAACGCCCTCTGTTGGAGCACCGTTCATGCTGTCCGATAAATTAACTGTCATTACAGCTGGGAAAAGTAAGCACAGAGTGGGCAAAACTTTTCTAAAGGAGATCGTTGAGTATCAAACTGGCAGAATTCGTCGAGAAGATACAACTGGTATTACAATGCAAAATGTGACATATTTCGAACAGTTAGTTCTTTAATGCCGCCGAGGGTTGACATATGGTAAATTATAGAGAAGCCGTACTACCGATGATAACTTCGTTACAAAGATAAAGTGACAGGAAAGGCTATTCCTAAATAAACTTACTTTAAACGTTATAAAATTTTGAGGAGAAATTATTTCGTGTGATAACGAAAGGTAAGTTACTTTTTTGTTTTAATTTTTATTTCAAAGAGCGTGCATGACAATACATTGGCCGTGAGTGACGCTGTCAAGAGCGTTCGACGGCGCAACTTTTGGACCCACCCACGTTATAAGTTTAGATTTTTGGTGTTTACTTCCATTAGAGACACCGAACTTTATTTCATTTTTTTCACTCATCTTTTCTTTTTCTTTTTTAAGAAAAAAGTGGGGTAGCAGTTGGGGCAGGCTACTCAGAGAAATGTGCATTAGTCTCTACAAATCGTTTATATACATATGATTTATTCGCTCACTTACACGGTACAACTGAATTCTCGAAATAATGTACGTTTGAGGCATGGGCGTCAATCTTTACTCGAATGTGGGGGGGGGGGGGGACATGGCCACTTCTGTCAAAAATTTACTGTGTAAAAATCTTAAGTCAATGGGCGTTTTTCCAAAATGTGGGGGGACGTGTCCCCCTGTCCCCCCCCCCCAGGATTGACGCCCATGGTTTGAGGTAGGCCTACTTCGGGGGTTCGGATGGTAAGATATATCAGTGGGTGGGAATGGAGAGGGTGAAATGAAGGGCAACGATTTTCTCATCGAATTATTCATCAAATCAAACATTTGACCCTTTGGTTTAGTGCTAAGATGTGATAATACCTTCAAATGGCCTTATGTCACAGTGCACTAGTGTGAATGCTTCGAGGGAAAATGCAGTCACCCCATATTGAACTAGTATACCTAGGTATCCTAATTCAAGAATGGCTCTTTTAAATCATGTGACAACTTGCACAATTTTGTAACTGAATTTAAAAATTTATGCAAATGGCCCCCTTTGTTTACCCTTGAGAATGCAACCGTTTTATTTTGAAACATTTAATGAAAGATACTTGCGATTAAAATGAAAGGAGATATGCAACATTTAGTTCATCTGTCAAAGTAAGTTTGAGGCGACTGCTTATTCCCTTTAATTCATTCAGTTTCTGATTATTTCCCGAACTGACCGTCTGGTGTGAATTCTTTGGTTCTACTCCGACGGTCTTTAAGGTGATCTGCCCAAACGATAGGCCTAGACAATAAATGATTGCATTGTCCCGCTTGCACCAAGGGCGGATCCAGCCTCTAGCTCATGGGGGCAGTTTGAAAAATGGGGTGCCAGCAAGTGATAGCTTTACTTAATTTGTTAGGACGCAAGAGGGGCTCATTTTCTTGTATTTTGGGCGCCAGATTGGTCATGGGGCAACTGCGCCCAGTTGCCCCTGGATCCGCCCCTAGTTTGCACCATCAGAACTTCCCTGACATAGATTAAGATTGATTGGAAGGGCTGTAATTAGGGGACTAAATATTGTACACGAGACCTTGAAAATGTTGCTTTGAAATTTGAATATTATTGACGTCACGTGATGAAGGCTCCGCCTGTTCGTTGAAACAAGCACAGTACTTACGTCCATCGAAGAGAGCAACATTGTTCTGCCCCACCAGATATCGGTTCCCCAGTCCAAAACTCATTGAAGTCTCTATTGACTAATTAGGATCGAAGAGAGTATATTTAACCTATTTTCCTTGTGAACGAGCTGCTTGTTTGGTGTCCTGTCGTTGTTGTGAGTAGAGCATAGCCAATGGCATTACGCAACCCGCGATGATGATGCTGATGCTGGCAACCCTAACCAATTCGATATTCGCGGTATCGCTAAACTTTATTCAAAATGCTGAAAGGCCTCCTTTCTATCTAAGCCATATAACTATTTGTTTATGTTTTCTTGGGGCTGACCTCCCAGTATTTTCTCTACGTAAGGGTAAAACCATTCTCGTTATAGTACCAGCTCCTGACCGCAAATGGCATTACGTTTTATGTGGATTATGGACCTGACCGGTGTAAATTTCGTTCAGCATAGTACCGGTAGCCCATATACATCTGAACTTGAGCCTGTGATGTCCACGGCATAGTAATTGCGTGCATAGTGCACATGTACACCAGAGAGGTGGTATTAGCCTCCCTGTGCACGCAACCTACGCCGTTTCGTAGAACTATACACAAATTGTCAAAAAGGAAATGGTGGCCTATTTGCTTGGTCGGTATCGGCTAATTTATTTGACGTAAAATATCACATATCGTTAAAAGCCGATATATTGATCCCACATTTTGTCATGTAATATTTATTTTACGGTATAAAAGAAAATGGACAATGCATAGGCCTATTGCAATTTCTAGAGGTGTTACGGTACAGAAAATATGATACGGTAAGAATACTGATCTATATTGAAAGGTACTCTTTGAAATACACGACATTGTCACAATGATGAAATCAGGCGCGGTTCTAGATCGAGACTTTTGGGGGGCTTAGGGGGGCTTGAAACGGAAGAATCATAAAATTTTCTCCAGTCAAATATGTAAATCGGCCACGCGCACGCTGAAACCAATGATAATAAAAACAGTACCATAACCAGGGACGGCGCAAGGTTATTTTGATAGGGGACATGGGTTGAGTGATCGCCGTCCTGGGGGAGGGGTCTAAGGGGAGGGGTCGTCCCTTCCTCTGAGAAATTTTTGCTAATTTAAGGTTGCTAAGATGCAAAATGGTGCGTTCTTTGGGTAATTTTTTGACTATATGACTGGGAAATGTTCATAACTTTGTGAATTCTAATTTTTGGTTGGGGGAAAGAGGGCTTTCTTAGGGGAGAGGTCTAAGGGGAAGGGTATTCCCCTCCCTTTGAGAAATTTTTGCTAATTTAAGGGTGCTAAGATGCAAAATGGTGCGGTCTTTGGGTTATTTTTTGACTGATATATATGGCTAGAAAATGTTCATAATTTTGCGAATTCTAATTTTTGGTTGGGGGAAAGAGGGCGGTCCTAAGGGAGAGGTCTAAAGGGAGGGGTGTTCCCCTCTCCTGTGAGAAATTTTGGTTACTTTAAGGTTGCTAAGATGCAAAATGGTGCGGTCTTCGGAACAGTTTTAACTGATATATGGCTGGAAAATGTTCATAACTTCGTGAATTCTAATTTTTGGTTGGGTAAAAGAGGGCTGTTCTAGAGGATAGGTCTAAGGGAAGGGGTCTTTTGAGAAATTTTGGTTACTTGAAGGTCACTTAGATGCAAAAATGGTGTTGTCTTTGAGATATTTTTGGACCCGATTATATGGCTTCAAAACATTCTCAATATTTTTGGTTAGGTGAAAGAGGAGCCTTTTTTGTCTAAGGGTATGTATCAACAAACAGATGTAACGAATATACAGGCATATATTTTTTCATTTGGAAGAATGTAGCAAACGTTACTGAGAGATACAAGCAACTGGACCTGTTCACATTAATGGGAATAACGATTCGGCCTGTAGATTTGACTTACAGTAAAAGCAAGGGTGGCGCCAGCGGGGGGGGGGGCAGGGGGGCCATGCCCCCCCCCCCCGTCGGGGAAATTTTTCGGTTTCGTCGGGGAGCTGTTATGTATACGATAAAATATCTAGTCCCCGGCAACGCCCAGTCGCCCCGACGATTTACTTAATTTTGGTCTAAATTAGGGCAAATTCTTCAATAAAAACCACAAATTTTCCAGTTTTCTTCTTCAAAGCCCCATTTTTTCAAATTTTCCATGGAAAATGCCGGCAATTTTTTCAAATTTTCTCCAAAAGAGCCCAAAATTTTCGGCGCGCTTAGCGCGCCAAAATTTTCCTTCGAACATCGTTTCGGCACTTTATTTCCTTCGTTGAGACTTTGGGTTGCTGGTCCCCCCGTCGGGGAGCTTGGCCCCCCTGTCGGGGAAATCCTGGCGCCACCCCTGAGTAAAAGGACTGCTAGTATACCTTGACGAGATCAGCGACGAAATGACTCGTTTTGAACTTCCAACAGATGATTAATCCGTTAACTTGATTTACATGTACGTACATACTATCATAGATGTTACCTATGTTACTTATCTGACCCAACTTCCATTGTATGAAATCGTGAACCTAATATGTGATTTCGAGACACAGACGACAGTTTCCCTTAACAAACTAAATCCACTGGACGAGGATGTTCACACGTGTATTGGGCAATTTTATTTTTCTCAGTACACGCAAAATAGCATAACACAACCTCTGAAAATTTTGGTGGGGCTGAGCGAATTTTTGGGGGGGGGGGGCTTGAGCCCCCAAAGCCCCCCCCCCCGTAAAACCGCGCCTGGATGAAATTTGCAGATGGAGAGAATTTTGCCGGGAATTCTCGCCCCATCTTATGATTACTGTACAGCAGATGGTATCTAGGCTAGCAGAATCAAAATCTAAAAAAAAAAAAAACGCTCGATGACAGCATAGAAATAATAATATGAAAGAACTTGTAAAAGATTTCGTTCGTTTATTGTGGTCTGATTTTCAGTTTGTTGCACTGTCGATGCAACCTTTGTTATCCGTCTCCCAAATTGTGCACTTTGCCTTCATGTTCCATTGAAAATGAATTTAAGACGCGATTGGGTCTCAAACAGATTCAACGCTCCTTTTACGTCAAATTCCTTAAATTTTCATTTAAAAGCCCGTCAAATTTGTATCGTACTTGTTTACTTGTTACTTGTGCTGTAAATGTATTGAAAGGTTGTGAAAATGACCACCGAATTGTCACCCCACGTTACAAGACAACTTCTGCTTTAATCTTACATCTTGAATAAATCATTAACATGTAAGTATGCACATCTGTCACCGGTGGGCACTCACTAGTTCTTACGTTATCATTAGTCTGTTCAAACTATACGTCAGGCATAGTTGTTATGTTGATAAACACAACGGAAGCCTTCAGTTGACAGCTTGAAACTGTCAACGCAGTACAATAAATTGCAAAGTAACCGGCAAGTATGGTAAGTAAAGGATAATTTACAGAGTGTCAACAACACAAGAAACACTGACCCTACACCAGGCCCGTAGCCAGAGTAACCATGCAGTTGGGGGGCACACCGATGCTGAAGTTTCGCCGACCTGGGGGAGGGGTCTAATGGGAGGGTGTGTCCCCCTCCCCTTTGAAAATTCCTGCCTATTTCAAGGACTCTAGATGCAAAATGGTACGAGATTTTCCATTTTTTCTTCTTATATTTGTATTCCAAAAATGCTGGTGTCGTAATAAATTTTTCCTCCTTCAGTGCAAGACCTTTTATTGATTTTTTTTTGGGGGGGGGGGGGGGGACGTGCCCGCCTGCCCTACACGTGAGACACTCCACACATCCTACATTTGCATAGGTTGTGAGTTATCTCAGAAATGTCTGGAGATATTAACATAAATCTAAAGTAGGTTTCGTTGTAGGGATTTGTTAAATGAAAGTGCTATTTGATTATATTTCAACATAACTTTTAGCTTGCTTTTACAATGTCTTCAATCCCGGAAAAAGATTTCAGAGAAATGGCATCCTCGGTACTTAGGCCTAATATGCTATATGTGACTTCGTCGCTGAGCAACATTAACTTAAAATATGAGTATCCTCGTTTAAATTCAAGCAGTATTTTGTAATAGTTTTATGTTGCGCAGTACACCATGATGTTTATTGGAGTACGGTATGATCAGGGAACCGAAAATTAGAAACAGACAATTACATACCCAATTAAAATTCACCAATGTAAACCCCCCTCAGAGTCACTGTGAACAGCTATGCATAACAAGTAAATTTTAGTCGCCAGAAAATTTTCAAGTGGTTCCACTGGGGTTTGATCCGGGGACTTCAAGAATGCATGCAAGGCAGTTCTCAACCACCAAGCCAACTCCACCCACTAAGGGATTTCCGTTCTTGAATAGCGGGGGAGTCCCCCTCCCCCCTTCCGATTCATACGCCTGTGAATCGTAAATGTGGAGATTGATATATCGTCATAAGCTTTTTTCGGAGCAGACGTTATGAAAAATCAAGGTAGTCCCGTGTAGCGGAAGCCAAAGAAAGCCTTTCCATAAACAGGCTGTTCGGAAGCCTGTTTGCTCATTAAACTATAGAAGACAGACAGTTATTCAAGTACTATCTGACTTTAATCAATTCGTAAAGGAGGCATCCCTTTTAAATCAAATTAAAGATATAGGCTATCAATATAGGATTGACTTATTTGTAATGAAGACGTCGTGAATTACCATCGTTACGGTAACAATTAATGGTTGGTTTTTTTTACCACTAGGAGTTACTTACAGGTCAAAGGTCATGTCTCCTCAACGTGAACTTATAGTATACAGCACACACAGTAACATGGTCAGAAAAATTAGCTAAAGTTGCGAATGAAATTCCTTGCATTCCGTTCCCCCTAACGATTACCGACGGCAGTGACCCGGCAACCGATCGCGGTACCACTCCATTCATAACAGAAGCTATGTAAATATTATGACATCGGTTTGGTCTTTGAAGTACGACCAATCATGTTTGGGATTTTATATTGAAAGCTGTGACAGAGTGAAGGGAGCACGTTTAAATATCTCGGTAAGCCCTTGTTCTGATTATGAACCGTTGTATGACTGCTCTATGTTTCGAACTTCCGATGTCTTTCACCAGCTAGGGAGGGTTAAATGAAAGGTGGGGTTAAAGCAGAAAAAATATTTTGACTATGAGGAAGAGGAACTTATTCTAAGCATTCTGGTGAAATGTCCATTTCAGCACGTGAAGGTACTATATTTGTGAACTAAAGTGAACTTGACGCAAGCAGAGTTATATCATCTCGTCACATTTATCAGCAATACTTCGTTTTCTTTGTTTTAAAATGAGTTGTTTTGACCTTGAAGTTGATAAGGATATGAGCTTTCTATGGGGAGTTTGAAGTTTGTTAAATTTCTATGTCGCTTTTGCATTCACATTGCGATTACGTGAAGTTTCAGAATAAAAACAAAAGAGCTCATTTGTATAAAGTTATGACGTCATATGTGCTTACTTCAAGTTCACTTCTGTGCGAAAATGTGACAACTTAATCTGCCAATATTTCGAAAACTACACATATCGGATTTCAATGCAAATTTTACCAGAAATACACTTCAATATATCAAAACTCTATTAAGCCCAAAACCAGGTTAGGGTTACAGCTTTAAGAACAGAAGCTCTTTGTCTCAGTACAGATGAAAAAGGTCGATTTGTTATTCAAGGTCCAAGGTGACTGTTGTATGTTCCGACAGCCCTAGATTCCGGGCCCTAGGGGTAAGGTTAGGGTTTAGGGGTTAGGTAAGGGTTGAGAGCAGGGACGGACTGAGCAGTCGGGCAAGCGGGCACTTCCCGAGGGCCCACACAGATAGGGGGCCCACGCTGTCATTCGGAAATTTTAATGAAAATCGGAAAGTTCGGAAATCCAGGGTGAGGTGAGAGAAAGTTGATTCACGTTGGGAGGGAGGAGGGCCCAATACCCATTTTCCCCGGGGCCCAGTTCATTGTCAGTCCGCCTGTGGTTGAGAGTAGAAACCATCTATTCTCTGTAGCTGTGCGCGATGGAAAGTGTGGATTGGTCAATTAGGGCAGCATGCCTTCATATACAGCGTACACTCTCAAAATAAATAAATGTATTCTAGGCCTAATCAACTTAATTAATCTTAGTCTTACTAGACATAACAAACAATCAATGGTTTCCTTGTCTAAGATAAAGCATTTTGCGTTCAATACCATGGCTCATAATACTTATCAATTTAGATTTGATTGATTCATTTTGAGAGAATTCTGTCTGAAGCAGAGGGTCGGAGTTTGGAACATTGGGATGTAGCCTAAGCTCTTTCATAAAATACATTGCGTACATGTTTAAGCGTGGGCTTAACCCTTCTGGTAATTGTTCATTCATGGAACAACAGCCCGGGTGCGTCAGAAACGGGGAGGCTGGGACTCTCCCCCAACCAACCAACCAACCCCCCTCCAAAAAAAAAAGGAAAAATGTAATAATTTTCAGCTTGAATGTTTTTTGCCTAAAAACGTCCAAAATAACCCTAGAATATGCCAAAACATCTGAAATTGAATCAGCCCCCATTTTATAGACCGTCCGACGGCACTGAACAGTAACCCTTCAGAAAAACTCCTCCGCAGAAAATATGACGTTACGAATTAAGTCCCAATTTTAATATCCTTGGAGGAGATGTAATTAATTTGTGATGTGTATGCTACAGAAAATAAGGTGACATACTAACTGATGAAACTAAAAGGGTATTTAAGGATGACTAACTGATTTTGCGACACTCGTCGGCTGTAAAAAATAAGTCTTTTTAGTGAAATGTCAAGAAACTACTTCACTGTTATGAGAACTCTGTTAGCTCATATTTTAGAGCAGTATTTAGACAGATAGGTTCAAAAGAGAATAGTCGAGAAAAGGGATGCCATCTGAAGGCTAGGCCGGGAAACCCTCCCACTGGTCCATATCTACACATTCAAAACGAAGAGCAAAGATGGAATAAGTAACTTGCATACCAAAAATCACAATTCAATTCAGTTCATTTTAATCAAATCCACCCAATACTATTCAATTCAATTCAAGTCCAGTCAATCAAGTCAATCGAATTCATTTCAAGTCAATTCAGTTCCACTCAAGTCAATTACTGTAAAATCAGTTCAAATCAGTTCAATTCAATCCAATCCAATCCAAGTCAGTCAAGTCAATTCAGTTGAAGTCAATTCAAGTCAATTCATGTTCAAATCAGTTCAATTAATTCAGTCCAATCTAATCCAATTTAAGTCAAGTCAATTCAATTCATATCCATTAAATTCAGTTCAAGTCATTTCGTTTCGAATCAATTCAATGAAAGGCCTGGGAACATGTGATACCTGCCCATTTGATATAAAAGCATTAAAAATGTTAAAATAACCATCAAAATTCATCAGATATTGACCATTTTGACGGTCATTTTACTGTTTGAACTTACAATATAAATATCATACATAAGCTACTTATGCAAAGTTGTGACGTAGAGAGAGAGAGACTAAAGAGCTCGGTGTATGACTTTATCATGTTAAAAAAGACCTCTATTGTATTTGTGGCGGTCAGAGGCCTTTTGAGGTCACCGGAGGCCAATAGTCTGATGAAACGGGTGTATTAAAAACGAAGACCGAAGACCTTTGTCGGGTCTTCCATCTTCGGTCTTCGTTTTTAACACACCCACACAGCAAGGTTAAAAACGAAGACCCAAAAACGAAGACCCTGCCCGATTACGCCCGTATCCAGTCTGCAGCTTATAAAAGTGGTAGACCCCTGATGAAACCTATCGTTTTGGTGGAGGTCAAAGGTTGTCTGAGGTCACTAGATGTGACACTACGAAAACCTTTGAATTTATATCTCAAGATAGGAATGATGGATACACTTGGTATTGCAGTTTGTCATATCGAGAGGAAGAACACTATTGTTTTTGGTGGTGGCCAGAGGTCATTTGAAATCATTTGAAGCATCCTTTTGCACACTGGCTAAATAGTAACTTTGTATAGTTTTGTCAAAGCCGTTCAAGATAAGTCTTGATTAGACTCTGTTGAAACTATTAAAGTCAAGGGTACACGCCTATGTGGCCAAGATTTCCCCAAGGATTAAACTTCCTTCCGGGTAAGAACCACAATTCTATAAAGAAAAGAGCAAATTTTAGTGTGCAAGCTAATAAAGGAGGTATATTGGGCGGTGCGCTATCTAAGCATGGAAAAGCACGAGGTATGCTAGAAGTTAAGTTAGGAGGATGAATTGTTTCTGTCTCGGGTGAGATTTGGGAGCCATTAAGTGTCTGAATTACAAGTTTTCCTTAGATCCCCGCAGCCCCCTCCCCCCATTGAGGTTCCTACAATTGACTCTCGTAGCCTGCGAACTCTGTGCTCATAGAGTTACCCCCACCCCTTTCCCTTTCGTGAAATCCTAGATCCGCCTCTGGTTTGCAGAACACTGATGGCCTTGAATAGTTTAAACAATGAAGCTTTACATGGGAGTTGCAGTATACGACTGTTTAAGTTTTGTTATCGGGGCTAGAAGTAAACTTAGTTGGGAGGATTTATTAACTGTCTGGGACGACATAATTGATCCTTTATTCAAGTACTGTGCGTCATGGTCGCTTACTCATTGAAAGGTACAGTGGCACACGTATACCAAAGACACCAAACGTGTTCTCACAGTAGCCTATGTAGCCACACTACGTATGTGCCAATTACCGAACGGGTGTCAAATATAATTAATCGAAGGGGAACGAGACAAAAACCTTTAAGTGTGACAAAGGAACCGACACATGCTTTAAATACTCTGTAAGCTATTGACGGAGTCGCACGGTGCGGATATTTCACGCTGCGCGTAGCCAATGTGTCCCATCTCGGGTTCCAACAACCGGCGGGATTTTATTCGATCGATGCTTTATCGCTGTTACCTCCGCAATGTTACTAGTGCCATCTACAGGGTACACGCATGGTTTTTTTACAACACTTTCACCATACAGTATGCAGGCGTGTTGTGCATTTACAAGTGATGGGCGGCTGACAGAAATAGCAGCAGAAACTTGTGTTAAAAAGTGGAAGATCAATGTCCCTTAATTGAAGCAAAATATTATGTGAAAAAGTCACCGTCAAAGGGATCATCTTCACAAATTGTGAGGGTATATACCCCTATTTCCCCACCGAGATTTCATCCTATGCTGGTCACAGTGTTGAAGTTTGTTCCTTGAAATGGGTCTAAACTGTTCAATTTCAGATTATATTTAGAAAACATCTTACGTGTAGTCGCATATTATAATAAATGCAATTATTTACTCAAACGAAAAAATAGCTTCATATAAATGACAAAAGACGGTCCTATAGGATACCCGTCAAATTTTGTAATACCAGCTGGTAAAACTTGAGTAAATATTACATCGAAGTAAGAAGTGCCCCAACAAAATGTAAATAGGATCCTTATTACTCTTCCACGTTTGCACCTACAGTCACTCTTTCTCTATTTTTCGTGCAAAATTTCACTATGCTATCGTGAGCGCGTATCTTTAACACACCTACTACGTACGGCAGTTCCATCCAGCCTAAAGCCGCGGTCACACAACAAAGAATTCGGAAAAATCTTCTCCATTTCGGGTCCGAAAGAACCCAAAAATTTCCAACATTTGTAAAAAAAAGATTTTTATAGCAGGACTCAGAAAATTAAATTTATACGAATTATTTCGTGACGTCACATCGAAGACAGCAGTTTGTCGGTGTGACCACGAAACAAAATCAGTAAACATTTTATTTTCATAACCTCTGATGCAAATCATATATTTCCACAGGTTGGCAAATTTGGGGTTCTTTCCGACTAAAAACTCACAAAAATCGGATCGGAATCCGATCCGAATTCGTTGTAGTGTGACCGCGGCTTAAGCCAAATTGAAACGCGCTGACGTCACATGCATAAGCTATATACTCCAAAGTGCCAGAAACGAACGCTATACAGTACAAATAATTTTTGCGTGACAGTCCTTTGACTTCTGAGTCCTGTCCCTGAAAACTTTCAGTTTGTCTTAACATTTGAAATGTGGGAAAATGTTGGTGGGGGAGGCTGGATTCAAATTCTCCCGCTATCCAGCATTTGCTTCCAAATTTTCTTTAATATGCACTCCTTTCATAGAATGTCGGTGAATGCTAAAATAAAGTAAACTTCTTCGTCATTTTGTCTACATCTCCTGAACCAATTATTGAGATTGGTTTATCCTAGATTCCTGAAAATGCCATGAGGGTTGCCCCTAGGCCTATTTTTCAATCAGAGATCAGCTGGCAAGCCGTAAAGGTAACTACACCCGTGATCCACATATGCCAAAAGTGCTGAGAAAATGTGCAATCTATATCCTAACAGGTTGGGTAAATAGGAATCGAACCCAGGATGGTCAGGGTCTATCCTCCATGGTTGCTCAGACTGGGACGGGTGGCTTAGACGGACCCAGCCTTCGTTTGGTGTATAAGATGGACCCAGCCCACGTTTGGAGGTGCAGTCACAAGGCTGTATCACGAGGATCCGTCTCACGGTACTTGAGGCCATAGTTTAACTATAGCGTCAAGTACCGTGAAATGGATCCTCGTGATACGACAAAGTGAACGGGGTGTGATGAAAATTTGAAAAGGGTGCATTGCCCTTGATCGCTTCTGGTCTAACCAACATAAATGGTATTTGTGTTACCTTCCATCCTGGTAGTTCTTATGCTGACCAATTCGAACATCATGTGTTGTAGTATACCGCACCGGCCACCTATGTGCCAGGTTACATACTGTAAGTGACATGGTTATTCCTAACTCGGGCAGATAGTTACCTTACATTATAGGAGAACTGTACACAGACTCGTAACCAGACACCCCACCCCACCCACCCCAACCCCCACCCCCATCACACACAATAGAAGAGTTCTGATCAGACCAAACTCTGGGACATACACAATACCGTATACTTCATAACTTACAAATGGTACGGTACCCGCACCGGCTGGTGCTTTAATTCTGAGGCATTGTCTGGTGGCATTTTGTAGGGGTCTTATATGAAAGATAAAAATTTTTCACTACATGTCATCCAAACCTCATATCAAAACTCCATTCCTAACTCAAGATATCTCTTCCTAAAGATTGGTTACTTTTATTAAGAAATACTTCCAAGTTTCTTCAAGGTCACAAAACGTGATCCAAAGTGGGCAAATTGCCTCAGATTCCTTTTGTTATTCTTTATAATTGGCTACCTTGTTTGTCCTTGAAATTTGATATCGTTGGAATGTTTAGATGTTTTTGCGTGTAGATATAGTGAAAAACTGTTCGATACTTATGGTACAACAAATAAAGTTTTGGAATATTCAATATAGTGATATCAACATTATAAAGAAATACAAAAGCTACATGAAATCCATTTGCCCAGATGACATCACAGATTTCCCATCATGCACTAGGGAAACTGAAAATGTAGTATTTCTTCAAAAATTTGTATCTTCTGGATGCAAGATGCTATTGAGATGGGGTTTTTACTGCCTAACACAGAAATTTTTTCTGCTTTTTTTGAAAGCATCAAATTTGGTCACCAGACCATGCTTTTAATTGTTCAAGAACTTTCAGTGTGACTTCCCATTACACAAGACACCACCCTCAGGACATAGTTCACATTCATAAGTTTGTTCATAAGGTTAGAGTCCTCGAGTTTCGTTCGAATGGGAAAGTGATCCTTCGTAAGAGAACCAATAGTTACGGGCCTAGTATGGATTCCCCCAATGGGGGCTAATAATGGTCCATCAATCCTCATCGATCGGGTTGAAGTGCTAAAACAGCTTTAAGCTAGCCAAAAGGTTGAAAGAACTTTCAAAGGCGAAGTACAGAAATATCTCTCTCTCCGTGAGCAACAAATGCTTAGGCCGATGCCTCAATCGTTTAACCGTTTAGTTTAAAGTAAGTAAGGATACCCGATTGTTCTGCATGTTACGTCCCATACGTGATGTTATCGAGATTAAATATGAGATTTCCCGGATCGAAGATTTGTCCCCATTTCTGGGTAGGGCAAAGGACGGTGGATCAATGAGCCGCCCTAAAAAGATCACGATTTTCAAACAGTGAATAAACCGAAGAGCCTCCGGTCAATTTTTAATGAGCTACCGCTCAACTTTGAAGGTAGGAAGTCAATCTGGTCTACCAGCCGTGACAAAAATTTGAACAAACCTTTGATGTCAAGCCAGTGGCCGACTTACGCTAAGAGACCAGAGAAAAGGAAAGAAGGGTCTCGATTAGTGTTAAATGTTTGCTCTCAATGTTGTTTGGGCCTGTCTGCCCGTACTAGTTTACAAACCAGTCTATCGGAAGAAAAACAAATAGTTCACGGATATACGGAAAGATACAAAAGAAATCTTGATCACGAACAGTAAAGGGATGAGATATCGAAGGACAAAGACCTAGCTGTTATGGATTTCTTTAACTTTCTCTAACTTTTGACAACAACTAACCCTCCTTGCAGGGGTGCAAACTGAAGAGCAGAACGTATCGGTCTGTTTATCTTCTGAAAAGCAGTTTCTATCAGGCTATCGAAAAACGACTTAAACTTCTAACGTGTTTTGTCCAACTAAGATCCTCTTTGACTTAAGTGTTAACATATTTGATTAAGTGCCTTTGAAGTGTGACGTGTCGCCAACGTTTTTCAGTTACTGCGATTGGCATCGCATCAAAGGATACCGTTTTGTCCGAACTAATTGCCTTTCTGTAAACTCGACCCATTGTCGGCGAAAGGCCTTTGATGATTCCAGCAACTGACACAGAAGAGTAGATCGGTATGGCGTTACAATTCCATTGTTAAGTCGCAGGGTTAGATTTGGTGCGACCATTCACGCCCAAGTCGTAATCTTCTCGCAGTGCTTCTCTTCAAAATAGTTATCTATTGTCGGTTGATACCACAGAGATCCTTTTGTCCGAAGTGTTA
The DNA here is from genome assembly GCA_029531755.1 of Holothuria leucospilota. Taxonomy (NCBI): domain Eukaryota; kingdom Metazoa; phylum Echinodermata; class Holothuroidea; order Aspidochirotida; family Holothuriidae; genus Holothuria; species Holothuria leucospilota. The sequence goes on along the minus strand of CM055976.1, from coordinate 22,866,722 downwards.
CTTTATCGAAACATTCTACCGGTAGCTACTTTTGTAGTGATTGAAGGTACCATTAGGTCAAAATTATCGGACATAAAAAGATTAACGAACCTTTGAAGGTAAACACTGTTTCACTTCTGTGTGGAGGATTGCAACCTCTTGAAAAGGTAAGAAATCAGGACGATCAAAAGATCTTTCAACCTACCTAGGCTTCTCAGCTTTGCATGTCTAAGCTTTAAGAAGGGATGGCTGTTGATAAATTTTGAAATCAAGCAAAGCCTTACGCCAAAGAACATTGAATTAAATCTGTTTTTCTCTCCGATGTTTGGAGTTGTACATTATACGGCTTCAGAAACGTTTCATCACCGAGAAATTGACATTTTTGCCTAATTTAAGCCCTTTTCCCATAATGAAAGACCTCGATGTCAAAGTTTGCACCAGATGTGATACATCGAGCGGTGATTTATTCTTGTTTTATTGAAAGACGTTTAGCCAATGATCGATTTAGAAATCAGGTAGGCCTATTTACATAAAATGAGCATTCGGAAGGAAAACTTAACCTGTCAGGTCCTTTAAGTTTTTTTTGTATTGTTTTGTAGTATCTATAACTCTCTATAACGTGACATTGGTAGCGGTACCAACCCCATGGAAAAACAGTTTCTGTCCACAGTGTCATACGTAGGCTCCAGAGTTTTCAAGACGTCAATGAGAGTATCAAAATAACATTTCAAAATCGTTACTTTTTCAAATAATTTATTGAAATAACGGACATTTAGATTGTTTACCTGAAGTATCTTGTTTGCTCATCTCTTAGGATCAGTTTAGCTTTACGCTTTTTGAGGTTTCCCTTTTTTGATAAAGATATTAAAATATTGAGTTATAGGCCCCTCAACATCACACCCAACACATCTCCGCCCAGTATTGGAATAAACGACATCGGTAGACAAGTAACCATCCTTTTTATATAAAATTTATATTTTACAACGGAATCGTAAGATAATGAAATGCCAAACTCTTTTATCATGTCATCTTTAAACTGATAAAGATACCTGGAATCAGAATGGCATTACCCCTATTTCATATTTTACAGCAAGAATTGAAATGTAAACTATATTTATCATCGTACTGTAAGTTATTACATTCAATACTGCATTCATTATAGTAAGTCTATTATATCAGTCATTACATTTCAGTATCTTGGTACCTTGACAAATCGTAGATTTTCATCGTAGGTCTAGATAGCATATTGATAAATTTTAATATTTACCGTAAGATTTTAAAATAGGAATATTGAAATCACTTGCCTAAACAGCCTTATAGTTTCATCAAAAACGCGGGTGAGAGTGGCAACTTTGTGTGTATAGCACTCTATAGACGTACCGTTCATAGTAGGAAGCTGTTCGGGACTGGGGGACTGAACATTGTTCGGACCGCCGTCCTGAAGGGGTCTCTCCTTTGGGAAATTTTCGACTATTTGTGGGGGGGGGGGGGGTTGGATGCGATTTGGTGGAACTGTTGGGCAAATTTTAAGGAAAATTACTGCAAATTTTTGACATTTTTCACACTGGAAACAAATAAGAGGTTTTCGTCCTTGGATTGAGGGGGCGGAAGCATAATTACGCCCACCACATTTTTACTGGGGGATAAAGCCCCATTAGGTCCCCCTCCCAACTTCCTGCGCTTATGAGTCTTGGTCATCCTTTACAATATCTCTACATTTTTTGTGTATTCTCAATATTTTTGGTCGCTAATTATACACAGGGCCGACAGCAGTGTGTGAGGGGAGACGTGTTCCCCTGCACGGAAAAAGACAGCTGGGTGTTTAGTTTTGATTCTCCTTTAAGTTGATTTCTTTAACTTGGTATAAACAGGTATTATTGTAGAAAGTAAAGGTAAGGGGGAATTCAGTAACAATACCATGGGTTACATTTATACATTAATAGGCGTACGGGACATTTTTAGACTGGAAATGAGCCGTTTTTGCCCGAGGAAAACCAAAACCTGTACTGTCGGACCAAATTGCCCGACTTTTGTCCAAAATTTGCTCGAGAGAAATGTTTTCAAATTCAAATGTCTTCACAGTCAATACCAAGGATTCGTAATGTTCTTATCTAACTGCTGGCAATGACACGACTGCCGCCTTCACGAACTTCAATAGATATAAAGCTTGAGTAATCACCATCATAACTCACCGACGCAATTGTTACAATGCGTATCAAGTTTAGATCTAATCAGAAATTTTGATCTCACAAAGTATATTGATGGTATTTGCACATCATTTTCATGCAAAGCTAACAGTCATAGTATGTACGGTATATAGTTTTTAATTGGTAGCGTTATGTAATAGCTATGTAATTATTTAAACGTACTGACATTAATATTAATACCGTTCATATCATGCGAGCAACTGCCTATAGTACCCAGTGGCGCAGCCAGGATTTTTCTCAAATGGGGGGGGGGGGGGAACTATGCAGTATGTTGTGTGACTGCCGGCCTGGGAAAGGAGTTTTGGAAAAAGGTGGCCTTACATGCAATCTGGTGCCACATATGCTACCTCTGAAGTAAAATTTGTATTCAAGCATTTACGTATTTTAGGTACTAAACAAATCGACATCAGTGAGGGGAGGGGGAAATGGCCCAATTCTCCCCAATACGTCACTGTACCGTACAAGTTTTTCAATTGTTATACATTCACTTTGAACAAGTACTTCCAAAATGAATTGTTATAACATGCATGAAGTAACATCATGGAAATGGGATGGGTGTGGGTAATACACCCCACAGCTTTCGATATACGCCCATCGACTTTCGTTTTTTCATACAGCACAATTTGCTTCAAGGGTATTTATCCGCCCGCCCCCCCCCCTAAAAAAACTGAGTCCCCGCTAGATACTGATAAGTAGTCAATCCCCGTACTCGGTATCAACAGTAACAAATAGGAAGTGCATCCCTCTCTCCTCACTAAATGTAGAAGTTATTAGTCGTCTTTGTCAATCAAATTCCTTTTGAAGGATCGCGTTTCGTTGGTCCTAAATAACACCATCAGAGAAATGCCGACATAACACGGAACCCGAGCGAAATCAGTGGCCCTGACCGCATAATAAGGTGACGAGGAGCTCGATTTACCCCCAGTGGTCTGCCGTAATTTACTCCGACAAATCTAAACGTTTTGTGTCAAATCTGATTCACTTTGTTTACTCTATGGTCGCGTCAAAGGCGTCGAACAAAAATCTAATTCGACAGGAAGGAAATATTTAAGCTACAGAATATAGGACAAGAAGATAGCAATGCATATAGGGATCAGTACATGACGACTGTTGTGTGATGGACACATGGCGTAAGTATGATTGCAATGAGAACGTAGAATGTGGGTTAGTACAATCAAGAAATGAATGCGAATCTTCCTGGCAGACTCTATAAAAACATTTTGAGCCAATTTGCCGACCTCAAAAGGGTCAATTTTTTATGCAAATAATGACCACAGTATGTGTCAATCTGACTCAATTCGAGTCAAAATTTGACGAATAATTTGAGTAAGTTTCCTGGTGTCCTGGTGACCCAGATGATATTTAGAGTTTTAATACGAATTAATCTTGCAGCAAATATCAAAACTGCATTACGAATGGTGTCCCGAAAACGTACAGAGATTCAAGCTGTTACGATTGTATTCTCAGGGTCGGAAACCGCGACCTTAGGTCAAGAAAAAAATCTTTGAGCACATTACCACTGGAGTGAAAGCAATGCCTGAACTGCACTTGGTGCGTATTACGCGCTCGATATTGTTTTCAGTCCAGCACATTGTTACGTATTAGGAATGATGTACCAAGTTAGGCTAAGGGAATTCACAACTGAAGCTGCTACCCCACGAATCTTAACACCCTAAAAATGATGGGGGAACAACAATGTAGACATGTTGCTGATTTGATATGCTCCATTTGCATTCGTGATGTAGATGTGGAAGCAAAGGAGAAGTGCTAATTTTGAAAAAAAAAAACAACAACAGTCCAAAGCTGAACATCCCTCGGCCTTTTGGCTAAGATCATGTGTAGTATCTGCCCTTTTCAGCCAGTCCAGAAGGGGGCCATGGCAGATCAGAACGGGGCATGACAGACCCATGATGTAGAGGTCTGAAGATCAAGAGGTCGGTCACGTTTAGTCTTGGTTCCTTGGGGACATGTTTCCTTTGGGAAGCAGAACTCCTTCGGGAGTGACGTTTTGTTTTCGCACTTCGGCTCTTCGTCAAAGAGTTAAGTGGATCTTGGAAAAACTTCTTTTGCAAAATTAAGAAAATTGAAGGTATTCCAGGTAATTTTGCATGATATCTTTCTGCCATGCGAAATGGCATTTTGATTAAAGTGAAACGGCAAGTAAACTACACCCACTATTACAAGCTTTCTTAGCTCAAAATCTCAAAAGCCACTATACTAAAATTTGAATTCAGTGTGAAAGGCCTTATTTGTGGGCGTTCGTAGGAGGGGGTAGCTTGTACCCACTGAAAACTTTTACAAGGGTCCAGAGGCCACGAAACGGACCACAATTAGTGTGAAAGTCAAAGAAGAAATAATTAGTCGTGCGCTACCTACAAGGGAAAGAGACAGTCTGTGCCATGTACTTATTGTTCGGTCGATTAATGGCGACTTCCTGAAATGTAAAAAAATGCTCTAAATGAGTAGTGACCTCTTGTTTGTAAAATTATGTCCTCGGCTTTATGTACTGTGTGGTAATGTTACTGCACTATGGAGTGTGTGCCAGCAAGCGTCACTGATGACACTTTAACTTACAATGCTACCAACCTGTAGATGAGTGACCTCTTGTAGGTAAAGGGTCGTCGGCTCCATTTAGAATCTGTGGTAACGTTACTGCACGATAGGGAGCGTGCTGACAAGTGACTTATTCAAGTTACAGTCGCTTTGCAAAAGCCATTTGATAGTGACTAATGATTTTATCGTTACTCCTTCCTACCAGTGGGTGCCGCCAGGAGCTCAAAAGTGTGGGGTAGCAGAAATGTTGGGAATGGGGTGTTGTGAGTGTGCACTGCTTCTAGTAAACTTTTGCACAGGAGCGGACTAGGGAGGGGGTAAGTGACGGGGTCTAAGGCATTAAATATAGGGCAAAACACCCCACCCCCACCCCTTTGACGCTTGAGAAGTTGAGAAGCATTATTGTTTCAAAGCTTCGTACAGAGATCTTACCTACCATCACCCATCCTCCCACTTGAGGATCCAGGGGTCCTTTGCCTTCGGCAGAAGAAAATACTTAAATAAGGCGGGAAAAGAAAGTAGTCGAGGGAAAATAAGAATGAGTTTTGTTTTCAAATTAAAATAATAATTTCTCAATACGCCATCTACCAGGACTGGTGCCTATTTTGTCGACAAGCTTTGCACACATATATCTGCAATGTTCGTCTCATTATCACTTCTTGTACGGAAGCCTGAGTAAATAGGCGTAACTGTTACAAAACCCAGTGTGCACAACCCCGACCATCATCCATCCCCACCCATCCGCACACCCGTACACCATCAAAATCGACCGTCCACTAGTCCTAGTTGGGCTATTAGGCTAGAAAATGGTCACATTGATTTTGCAGTCTGCTCGGTGCCTATCCAACGAAATTTGTAGATTTAGATAATTTATGCATCATTCGGAGTCCTTGGGTAACAAGGTAAGCACATATCCCAAATATGCACTAGCTCCGTGATTCTCATACGTGCATCCATCATAGGTAGAAATCTCATTAGCCTAATTTGTTCCTGCAGAGCAGATTGAGTGGAATCAATGTTCCAAACCCCTTCTCGTACCGTCAACCATGCCCGCAAAGCCCCTGCATTATCAAAGCTACCGGCCGTTAGTCCGAATTTGGCTGTTACAAAATGATTGATACCGCTGTGGCTGTTCTCGTATTTTGGGTGCTCTTTCAATGCTTTTTGAAGATCTTCATTCAACTGACTACAACTATAGCTTTTAATATACTTCAAATTTACCCCTCGTTGTTCTTAATTCCACAAGGGTCATAGGCGTAGAAGTCGGGGGCTGGGGGGCTGCAGCCCCCAACCAATTTTTTTTTTTTTTTTTTGTGAAAATTCGGGCAATATGCTGAGAATTTTTCGGGCACCTACTTAAGGAAAAATAATGCAATGATGTAGCTAAAGGTAATCAATAGTTAAAAAACTTCCTTGGTAATTATAATAAAGTTCTGATTTGAATTGCACCAACCCCTATGTATATATTCGGTATTAATTCATCAGTGTGTTTTTTATGGTTTAATTTATAATTATCATTATCAGTGCTGTATTTGAGGGGCCATTGGGCCATGCCCCACCCTCACTGATGCCGATTTTTTCCTACCTAAAATACATAAATGTTTTAACACAAATTTTACTTCAAAGGTAGCACATGTGGCACCAGATTGCATGTAAGGACACCTAATTTTTCAAAAATTTTCAAAGAGGAGAGTTCAATGCCGAATTTTTTTAGTACCTAAAATACGTATTTAACACAAATTTTACTTCAAAGGTAGCATATGTGGCACCAGATTGCATGTAAACCTAAATTTTTTAACCTAATTTTTTAAAAAGTTTCAAAGAGGAGGGGAACCCCCTCCCCTTAGACCCCTCCCAGGCCGACGATCAACGACTTCCGCGAAAATTAAAACCAATATGGAAGGTAGTAACACGGCAAATTATTGTATGTAATTGGCATGCAGTGTGATAACCAATGCATGCCTACTGTATATGATATGTACATTTATTTAACATGTCGAACGCGCATGGAGCGCGAGAAAATTTTTGGTTATGCTTTTCGGGCAAGTCGTTCCAGCCCCCCCCCCCCCATCAACTTAGGCTCCTACGCCCATGACAAGGGTAATCGTCCAGGCCCATAGACCCCATTACGTTTGGAGAAGAGCTTTGCGTTTCTGCAGCCACTTCGAAGCCTTCACTCTTCGACAAAATCATGCATATACTCGTTTGCAAACTGACTTTTTGTCCTCATGGCACCATGCACATTGAAGGCAAGAATTTTCCTTGAATGTGGCCCTGGACCTCAGCCCTGTCTGTCTCTCTTTTTGATTTGCCCTTACCCTGAAAAGTTTGAGAATCACCGCTCTAGTTCATCTCATTTCCTCGCATTTCGTGTTTACAGTCAAAGCTGAGGCAACGTTCTATTCAAATCGCATTCCAGAGCAGTCCGATTTTGAAATGGGGGGAGGGGGCTGGCATGTCTGGCCTGTGGCAACAATTCTCACAAGCTCAAAAACTAGGCAAAATATGCATTTCGGCCAAATGTTCTTGGTACGCTACGAGCCAGAAGGTGGAAGGCCTCGACTAGATAGTGCCATGATGTTCCCTTGGGGAAAGGCGCTTGTGTCACACTTGAAAATCAGTTTCTTTATAATTATCAGGTCAATTTCTGCGCAGATCTTTATCACCCGGTGGCTGTGTGCTATACTGAGGGAGCTTTCAGCAGAGTGTCACACTTTATTAAACTTTCAAATGTGTTACTGCGAGTAACAGAGATTCAAAAAACGTAAGGTGAGGACGTATAGCTTTCCGAAGTTTCATAATCTCAAACTTGGACAAGCATCGATTGATAAGATCTCGGTTTGAATATACGCGGTCAGCTTGTTGATCACATAAAATGTTTATTGTGACTCTGTGACTGAATAGTTACGTAGTCCAAACGTTGTTTTTTATTATCCACAAAAACCTGCCATGAAATATCAGCTTAGCTCTTGTGTTATATGTGGAGAGAAAGTACACACGATGGTAGGAGTTAGGATATAGGCTACGTCATTCGTCAGTCTTACAGTGTACACAGTTATTCTACATACAGGTTTTACAATTATTTAAAGTCAGATAGTAACATCGAAAATAAAATTGTAACTGTGTATCTTTGAAAATTCAAAGGCCCTCGTAGGGCTCAACGGTAACACACGAAGATGTGTACATTATACATGATGGCTTCTAGTGCTGTGTCAGAGTAGATAAATGCAGTATCGTTTGAAGGAAAGGAGCGTTGCATCCGAATGGTTCTGGGTTAGATCCCTGACCGGGTCAGGTTAAGTAGAGTAAGTCACCCCAAGAGAAAGCAACGGTATTCCCATTTCAACAAATCTTTCCAGAAGAAACCATATTTGATCTAAATGGCTAAGTTGATCAGACACCCTACGAAAAATTACGTTTTATTACAGATCTTGCGTCGTCACAAAACCATTGCCCCGGTTCAATGGATGACTTATCATTGATAGACCTGCAAACATATCTTCAGGGGATGTAAGAAAGGCGTCTATCATAAGGACAGTTTCACCCAAGCTGAAGGTTAAGGTACTAGATAAAGTCAGCTGGTGCTGCGTAGTCAGAAGGCTCGTCCAAACACTCACGAGCTGGGGGCGCTGCAAAAAGAGGACAAAGCCGTTTCGTGAACTTGCGAAGTGTGACGCAGTGACACAAATGTTTGAGGACTCTAATAATTAGATTCCATGCTACTGTGTGGACGCAGAATTACCCCCAACTAACTACACGACCTTCACCGAAAATCAGTAAAATAGGGATACAAGACGCCATGTCAATGAGACGGGACACTTGTGGACGGTCTCATTGACTAATGTAACTCTTTGGCGGCATCTGTCAACCAGCTTGCTGGATTACTGTTTACTGGTTAACACTAAGCCTGGCGCCGCGGTGAGCATTCCTCCCCTCGTCAGCTGTCGTTAGCTTCCCGCTCCGATCAAGAGAACGCGCCGATCCTATCGGGGCTAAAAATAGAAGTTGGGGCCTAAAACGTTCCTGGTAAAGATATCTTGAAACCAAAATGGTATTTGGCAAAAATGCTCTTCAAGCCAAGGTTAAGAGCTGGGGCTAATTAAACGTTCGCAAACTTGTCGAGTAAGATTAGTTTCAAAATGCTTCAGGCCAGGGATTTAACAAGTTTGTTCTGCAACACGAAGCACAATGGTTACGATCTTGTCACTGAGGGGGATTGCCTATATACCGTAATACTAAACATAAAGTTGCTAGCTCTTGACTTACAGCAGTTGTACAAGGCTATATAGAGACACTGAAACATGTATACCAGCAGGAACGTAGCGGTATAAATATACCCGGAGGCTGCTTTGCACATGGTGTCATTGTGATAGAGAAATAATCCGAACTTTATACCCGCGCTGATGAGCGGCAGAAAAATGTATCAAATGTAACTAACATTGAGTGGTGAAAGCTTCAGTCCAAAAATAGATTCGTGCCTTGAGGCCCCTTTGTGCTGGGTCCCTTCGTCGTTTAACTATACAATTTCTTATGTGACTGCAAAGTCTCAAATGTTACAACGTTACAACGTGATACAGACAATCAATATAATAATGATGATGCAGTAATATGAAAATAAAACTATTTACGTAGTCACATCGCACATCATAATTAAAGGGCATAAACACTTACCCCGCATTTATGTTGGAAAACCGGATAACCTTACAATTCTAGTCCTATCCTTATTTCCCTTAGACATACTTTTCACGATGTTTCCAAACAAAAAAGAGTGAATATTCTAAGGTAAAGCAAGGAATTATTGCAGAGTTTAATGATTACGTCACACATGCAAAAGAAGCATGGAAACTGTTAGTAAAACAGTAGTGTAGTAGCTAGCGCTAAGTTAGCAGGTACTCCATTTAGCATTGGCACTGGTCGCTGGTTGTTTATACTCCCGGTCCCATAATGCATTCCAGTCATTTCAGTCTGCTATTGTACAGGAATTTAACAATTCAACAGCACAAAATAGTGTCACGTGATTCAAAAGACCCCCCTCATGAAAAGGATCTAATTCAAGTTAGGGTGACTTCATTTTCCCTTTCAACATCAGCTTTACCTTAACGGTTGATACATGTAGTCCATGGCATTCGTAGGGTACGGTACGGTACACGGGTGTACGAGAAGGCATCTCTTAAGAGGAGCGGAAGATTTTTGCACTGAAAATTTTTTCCTTGAATTTTCCCCTGAAAAAAAAAAACAGACCAATTCTCTGAACTGAATATTTTAACCATGAAATGGACGTTTTGCTTCGCTCGGGGGCGGGGGCTCCCCCAGACCCCCACCTCATTACGCCTGTGGCAGTTTAAGATACTACAGTAGATGCAGACTGTACATAATGAACACCGTTATAATTCTTTAGAGGGCTGAGCATGAAGTCAAACGGCTTACAACTGCTAAAATAGGTTACCTCATCTTGAATATAACGGTATGACAAGGGATGTAGCCTACTACAATTTTACCACATTGCCTTTATGGGCAATTATCACATATATAAATGAGAGGGAACGATTTAAATATTTAAAGATGTCAATGTTTCCCACGCATTCAATAAGTCTTTTATGTCATAACCTCCCTCCAACTTACACGTTTTAACCAGCCCAGGCTGGAGGGAGGGGACCAGCTGGAGGGAGGGGCCACTTGGAGGGAGGGGGGCAGCTGGGCATCTTTAGGTGGACCGGATTCCCGTGGAAGAAAAAAATGTGTGAAGCTTTCTAAAGGATTTGAAATAGGACTTACGTTTCATCTGGCCTGGCCTCTTCCAGGCTCTGCACGAGTATGATCTCAACCAGTATCAATGAACTTATATCGCTCACTGTCCTTGGCAGGCTGTGCTGTCCTAGTATATTTTGGTTTTATTATGGTATATCTTTTAATTTTGAAAACATAAAATCAAGAGATTGTATATCCTTACATTACAGATCTCTTCATTAAGGCTGACAGTGAGGATGAACCAATTACGTCACCGAGGGTGGACAATGGAAGAGGTGACAGGTAACAGAGGTTTTCTAGTCGGTTTACTAATGTCCATCTTATGCAACTTCGTCGTTGTCAAGACTTCAGCGGTGTACCCCAGGCAACTTTCTTTCCAACCAGCTTCTTCGTCGCCTTCCGACGGCGAGTTCGTTCTCGACTTGAAACAGTTGAGTGGCGACCCCGAAGATTTAATGGCACACATCAGGGATCTGGCTTCAGCTTTGCAGACCTGCGAATTCGACCCCCAGTACCACCTTTCCCTGTTCCACATACGAAACCGTACTGTGACATGCAATGATGGAACGCCAGCAGGGTAGGGCAAATTTAAACTATTTCATCTTGCTTTACAGCACAAATTTACTGTAAATTAACGTGAGAGTATTCCGAGGTAGTACGTCAATGCTTAAACTAATGTTTAATTTTCCAAGTCAAACAGTTCAGCAGCCCCAAATAGTATTTATGCGCTCCCTGTTTCCTTTCTATGGCACCTTTAAAGCCTATGCAACGATTAAAAGCATTAAGCAATACGTGATGACCGCATAAAGCGAGGCGATAATCTACTAAAATGTATTGATTTTATTCGGTTACTTTCAGAAATCATGCGACCACATATACTCTTCAAATAAATTAGCCAAACAACAAAAATTTTTAATATGAAACATCTCTTTCTCAAAATTTTTAAGTAAAGTTTTGATGAATATATTAATGCTTATGAATCAAATCTAAACGACGAAGCCTAAGAATTTGTGACATAGACGTAGAAAACTGTTCGAGACTGGGAGAGCTGAACGTCTCGGATCGTCGTCCTGGGGGAGGCGTCTAAGGGGAGGGGTGCCCCCGGGGACGACAGTCCGAAACAACTCCCCCTCCCCTTTGGAAAATTTTTGAATATTTGAGGGTCCTAAGATGCAATGTGGTGAAACATATTGGACAAATTTTACGGTAAATTACTGCAAATTTTTGACATTTCTTATAGAGGGAATGAATAAGGGAAGCATAGTTCCACCCACCACATTTTTGACTGAGGGGGTTAAAGCCCCATTAGCCTCACTCCCCTTCCCCGCCTCCTACGCCTATGGTTTGTGATGTTCACGAACGCTTCTCCCTTTAATCGAACCATAAAATAAGGGAGTTAAATGAGGTATTATATCATCATGTCGTATTCGTTCTTAAATGATCACAAGCCTATGACTATTTTATTATTCCATAGTTTGTACTACTTTGTTTTAAAGTTTGTACTACATACCGAGCCCCTTACATATGGAATAACTGATTTTAAGGTAGGCCTGTTACTTCACCGGCTGGCTATAAAGATACAGCTTTATATCATAAAATTGCAATATTTCGTTGTGTAGACCTCAGTGACAGATTCAGGGCACACGGGGTCCTATGCCGGTAGGAATGTAGGGCCCTGAATAATCCGTATTTACAAGCTCCATTGAAACTTTCTCCAGTTTTGGGTGGCATAATATTCTTTTTTTTTTTTTTTTTTTTTTTTTATTTATTTATTTATTAATACCTTCGTGTGTGTACAAACTTATAAAATTAAACCTGATCCTTACTTCTAACATAGAAATACATCAAAACTAAAAACAGAAGTATATACATATCAATGAAAATTAACAAAAATACTCTTCCATATGTTCCAATTTTGATCAAAAGTTAATGACTGGTTATTTATGCAACACAAATATTTTTCTCAGTTGACCTAAATTTTAAGATAGGAGAGGAAAATTATCAACCAGTAATAAACTATTTTTTTTACATTTGTTAATATAAATTTAATATCTTGAATACATGAGAATTTTCGTAAGGCCTAAATTTAAGCTATGCCTGACAGAATACCCAAAGATAAAATAAATAGGTGAGAGGAAACTAAGATCATATCCACATCGCTCATTAATAATATTGAGGAGCTCGTTATAAAAATTCCTTACTACATTACACGTACTGAGGAGATGGGTAATTGTTTCGACATATTCATTACAGAATGTGCAAAATCTGTTATTACTTACACCGATCTCAACAGCAAAATCGTTAGTAGTGAGAATACGATTATTTACTTTATATTGAAAGATCGAAGCTTAGAGTCGATTGTAACATTAAATTGATTTGTAATAATATCAAACCAGTACTGATCTGTTAAGCTACTTTCAATGTCCAGCTTATTCCGAATTATAAAGCAGTTATCAGTAGACAAATTAAAAAATTTCGGAAATTGCTACAAGCCTTACGATTTCTAATTAAAAGGGTAACCTGATATGGGCAAATAGGCAAAGGTAGCTTACAAGAAATATTTCCATCGAGAAAGTCATTAAAAAACTTTACAAATGCTAGTTTTAACTGAGGTAAAATGATTAAAATTTCATTTTACATTATAACACTCAATGAAGTCCTCATAAGTCATTAATGAGCCATTTGCCTTTACAAGACCATTTACAAAAATAACACCTTTTTCAATTCAAAGTATGAAGAGAACTATTTTTTCTTAAAAGAGAACAGGCTGTTATCCCAGATTGGTTGCGAAAAACCTTCTCCCTTGTATCTATTACGAGTCTGCTTTTAAACATTTTCCAAGAGTCGATAACTTCATCCCAAAATTTATTAGAAGTAGATGGGATTGTACCAATTACAAAAAAAGAGCAATGCTCTTAACAAAATACTCAAACAGATTATGCTATTCTCTTTTTCCACATTGAAGATATCGTCTCAACCAGGAGAGTATGGACGCATACATTAGTGATTTAATTTGTATCATTTTAAGACCCCCATACCTGTACGGCTGACTTAATTGAATTCTACTAATTCTCTCTGTTTTATCATTCCAAATGAATTTATGAAATAAGGTATTAAAGATAGCAATCATATCATCCGTTGGATTTGGTAGACAAGAGAAAAGGTAATTTAGCTTAGGAATGAGAAGCGATTTAACTACAGTAATTTTTCCGATTAAACTCAAAGATCGTCTTTTCCACAAAGATATGTTTCTTTGAATGTCAATCAGGACTTTATCAAAATTCAGATTAATCATTTCCTCAACATGTTTTGAAAACTTGATGCCAAGAAAACTAAAATAGCCGGAAAAATTCCAACATAAATGATTGAAATCTGGGTAGGTGATTATCCGAATCTTTCATTTTACCAATCCAGAAGAGAGAACTTTTTTCATAATTAATTTTTAGACCAGAAATATGGGAAAAAGAAATTCAAAGTTTCCACAGCAGCAGATAGCGAATTTTTGTGAACCATCCAATATTATACAAGTGTCGTCTGCATATTGGGATAATTTGAAGTGGTCATTACGAATGTTTACACCTTTGATTTTTGTATTAGTTCTAATCAACGACCCAAGAATTTCTGCACAAAGGACAAATAAATAAGGTGAAACTGGGTCTCCTTGTCGGCAGCCTCTTAAGATATCAATTTTTTCTGTAAACCAACCATTGACCAACACATAAGATGCACAGTCGCAATACAAAATTTTGCACCATTTGATAATATTTCTTCCAAAACCAAAGAAAGAAAGTACATCCAAAATCGTGATTAACTGAATCAAAGGATTTTTCAAAATCTAATTGAAAAAATTGACCTGAAAGTTGTAAATCATCAGTAGCAATAAGAATGTCATACAAAATTTTAACATTTTCCCCATACCTGCTAGGAATGAAGCCACATTGATTTGAATGTACCAAACTTTAAACATACTTAAACCTATTTGCAACAGCGGCTGATATCAATTTGTAAAATACACTTAAAATGGTAATAGGCTTTCAATATGTGACAAAAATTTTATCTTTACTTGGCTTTTGAATCAAAACAATAGCACCACGCCTCATGAAAGAAGGCAGACAGCCAATATCAAAGGAATAAATTAAAGCACGCAAAATAAAAAGAGAAATGGTCTTCCCAAAAAGATTTCACGAACTCGACTGTAAATCCATCCATAAGCCTACCGGGGGATTTATTGTTTCTCATATTATTCACCGCTTCCGTAATGTCCATCATAGTAAAAGGGGTATCTAAATTAGTGGCCGTCTCCACATTCAAGTGGGATAAATCAACATTTTGGAAAACCTCACTCAAATTAACTTTTTTGATATTATCATCTTTGCTATAAAGTCTTTGAAAAAAAATTCGAAAACATTACTCAAAATATATCTTATTATCTTAACAATGGGACCATCCAACGACTTAATCTGATAAGTATTCTTCTCAGTACACTTTCTCTTTTCTTAATTGAGAAAAAAAGACGGAAGGTTTATCAGCTGAATCAATCCAACGAATTTTTGAACGTATGAAAACCCCTTCCATTTTTTCACTACGAACATTTTGAAATTCGGTTTTTTTTTCAAAGACAGCACATGATTGTCCTGAGTATAACATTCTTCAAGCTCCTTAACTTCCCTTATTAACTTCTTTTCACGATCATCTTTCATTTTTTCTTATTAGAAAAATTTCTTATAAGAAACTCCATTCTCCTCTAATCTGCATCAACATTATTTCAAGAAACAAATTAACGTCTATTGTAAATGAAATATCCTGTGCAGAAGTAATATCATTATCGTTCCCATTAACAGAGTACAAATGGATAGTATCAGAAATAACGTTCTTAATTTTAGCAATAAAAACGTTAAAACATAATATTCTTAGTAATTTCTTACTAATCTGCTAATAGTTTAAACAATACATTGCATGTAGATGTAATATAACAGTGTTCAAACATGGAATGAGGCCTGTCATGAGATCACTTATATATCTCAAAACATGATTTGTTAGTCAAAAATTGTACTGAGGAATGGTTGTAAATAACCTTGTTTTAGGTAACCTTCTAGTGCGCGAGCCCTCACGAGTAGGAGGCCCTAGGATATGGCCTCTTCGGCCCTACTAAATCTGTCACTGTGTAGACTATGTTTCGCTCACTATACCATTAAATTCTGTCTACATAATCAAACCAAAATGCACGCTAAGTTCGTATGACTCTCCATCATTAAAACTGGAAATGTGTAGGCCATCTTTTTCATCTTTGTTAACGACCTAGATTATCCCAGTGACCGAATAAGTTCACACAATCTCTCATATATGTTTTCTACGTAAATTTTATTAACAGGTTTTATCTTCGGAAAAGTGGAAGCAAAAAATGGCTCATATATTTAGAAGGTATGAAATGTTCTCTCATTTTATCGATTTTATTGATTAGGTCTGTTTTGGGAAGTCAGTTGCTTCATAAGTCGAAAATAGACGGTTACTCCTTTTATTTTTTTAAAAAGTTAAGTTACCATAAAGAAATCTTATTATCAAGGGGAACGTAAAGATATGAGAGGACATTCCCTTGAATGGGGTGAATTAGAGAAGGAGGAGGGGGGAAGGGGTTGATAGACTACACGAATTGGAGTATTTCTTGGCAGGGTGTCGCTGTTTCATACAGTCGTCCGTTGTAACGTAATCGTTGAGTCATACTGAATGTTTGAATGTTCTTCATTTGTTTCAGGTGGATCGTTTTGTTTCAGTAATGCTGGCTGCACACGTCGAGAAAGTCGCCTTAAAAGCTCTCGCAGTTGGCCTAAAAAGAGAATAGGTAACGATGTAGAAATAAATGTACCTGGTCATTACTAGTGAATCCCTGTGTATAAATCTTCAAGCACATTTATAGTTATAAACGGTCGATTCAACTTAAATCATGTCCAGTAATATATGGGTTCATGTGATGAGTTCTCCGCTGATGACTCGAGTTCGCAGCAGGGAGATGTATCTCTTATTTGACAAATATGGCTGTTAATACCATGGTTATAACAGTATAAAGTGAAGTTATAATACTTCAGAATAGCATCCTCAATCTAACTCAATCGAACTCGTAAACCATAGGCGCACGAAACAGGTGGTCTGAAGTGGACCCCCTCTCCTGATAAAAAAGAAAATTTGATTTTAAGGCTATAACGTAGATTTCACGGTACTGTCCCCCTATTTTCATGGCAGGACTCGTGTGAGAATTGTTTGCCTGTCGGGGATATTTTTTTACTGCAAGCACGTTTTCGCTCCCGTGAAAAGTCCCATGCGTTCATACCTTCAACAGTACAGATTGTGAATTCGTATTTTACAAGACTCGGCATGTCTTTTATTTTAACAGGTTCCGGCATTCTCTCCGCCGACCCAGAAGAAAATCCAGTTTGGTGGAAAGCGAATGTAGTGTAAGTTAACCAGATCACTGCACCCTTATAATCTTGATTGATCACGTTAAACTTCAAAAATTATAAAGAAATTTAAGAAGACAATTAAGAAGACAATTGTTTTACTTTTTCTTTCCAGGTATGTTCCTTACTGCTCAAGTGACGTTTGGAGCGGAACGGTCACGGCAGAAGAGTCCGGTAAGAGTAGTAGCTTAGAAGCATTAAATTTACTCAAAGCGAAAAGTTGAACCAGGGAGTTACTATTTGACAGCAACTCCCTGGATGAACTCACAGAGATGTAAAAGCATATGACGTAAATAGAAGAACGTCATCAGTGCTTGGTTTTCAGTTTGGTTTACATGAGTGTAGAGGGCGTCCTTACACATTAAGTTAGAACTGCAGTATTAGGGTGATTAACTGATATATCACAGCTCGAAACTATAGAAATGATGAAAACAAACTAGTTGAAACGTCACAGTTAAATGCCAACTTGCCTTTAAAGCTTACAACTAAGACTGTTGAGAGTGTTTCATTGTTTCAACTCCAGCATCAGTGATGTTCATAATGACATCGCAATAATAAACAATGTTTTTATATATTCTGCAGGGAGTTATGCTTTCATGGGTGCATTGATCTTAGAAGAAGTGATAAAAGAACTTATGACGGCTGGACTCCGTGATGCTAAACAACTGGTTTTGGCCGGAAGCAGGTAATAGGTCTTGCTATCAGGCATTTGTATTGCAACTGAAGCTTTAAGTTTGCGAACTGTGCCTGTAAAAGTTGTTTTATTTGTTTTCAGATAGTCTTTACGTGTCTTAAGATATTCTTTGTAAGTTGCACATTAAGTTGCATTTTAGAAATATTACATATTTTGGACATGTTCGTTCGTTTTTTTACATGTACATATTCTTTGCATGTTCTGTACATTTTCTTTGTAAATGGCACCCAATTTGACATATTAAAATAATATTACATATGCTACATATACACTTTACTTATAATTCATTACATATCTTAACATGTTAATTTTGTAACATTCCTTACATATTCTACACCTATTTTTAATGCATTTCTGCTTTATGTTACATATCCTTTTCTTATGTTTTGCAAATGACTTAAATGTTCTGTAAATGTTTTTGACGTGTTCATAAGACACATTCTTTTCATGCTCCTTTAAAACATTCTTTACATATCTTTGATCCTTTAAATAATTTACGTATATATTCTTTTCATGTTTCTACAAATCTTTATGAATGGCACATAATTATATGACATGTTACTAATATCTCGTACCCTTCACATGTTACAAATATCACGTATTCTTCACATGTCACATGTTACCAAATAGCCATCACGTATTCTTTACATCTAACATGTTACAAATATCACGTATTCTTCACACACTTTGGAATATCCTTTTCCCATACTAGTACTTTTTGCATTCGTATATTCATTTCAAAATCTGCATATACGATACTTATTTTAAGTATTTTCTCTACTCTTATTTACATATTCTTTGTGTATTTTTTTACATGCTTCTTGCGTATTCTAAAACAGATGGCACATGCGTCGCACCCGCCACAAATGTTACATAATTTATTTTCATAATTTTCCATATTTTGTCTAGTCTTTACAAACTATTTAAATATTCTTTTCATATGTTTCTATACTATACGTAAACACCGTATGTCACTGTACATGTTACATATTCTTTATATATTCTGTGACCTATATGTTTACCTACGTGCTACAGACAAATGTTATATACGTATTCTTTGCATATGTTTCAAACGTTACATTACACATTACTCCAATGGTTCTTAGTTCATGGAAATATTCTGTATATAGCTCCATAGGAGGCCTAAATGGATCGCCGCCCTTGCCTTGGTAAACAGTCTTTATTACAATTAACTTTCACGGTCGTATGCTACAGTATTAATTAGACTTGTAGTGAGTATGTAATCGTACTCACAGTTTTACACAATTGTATGTACTCGTACTCGCGAGAATGAATTTATACTCGTACTCGTACTCACAGATTTGGAATTGATGCATTGGGACTAAAGTAAAATTTTGTACTCGTACTCATGAAAACGACTTGTACTCACAACCAGAGACACCCCACTTGTACTCCGTACTCATGACAACGTACTCACACTACAAGGGTATTTATCGAAGAAAAATACCGTATGTCAAAAATGTGTGCTGTTTCCTTGATGAGACTATTAAATAATAACAGATGGGAAAGACCAAACGAAAGTGACAATGGTTTCAATGTTTGACTACTGCTTTGTGTCGCAATTGTCTAAAATACTGTAATCGCTGTATCATCTATCTACATCTTTAACTACCCAGTGCTGGAGGGACCGGTGTCCTACTAAATGTTGACCGTGTGGCTGAGATGATGGCTGCCGCTGGTAGTTCTGCCTATGTTAGAGGTCTGTCAGACTCGGGATGGTTTCTGGAGACGGATTCTCTGGACTCACCAAATGATGATTGTTCTGACTTTCTCTTTTGTAACCCATCTCTTTCCATAAAACGTGGATCAAAGTAAGTGTCAGAACTTCCCAGTGAAATCCGTTTACAAGTTAGGTGGATTCTTACTGAATAAAATACTGTAGCTCAAGTTTACGAAAAATTAAAGAAAAATTTCATTCTAAAATCTAGTAAAAATGTCATGGGAATTAAAAAAAAAAAGAGATCAACAGTCGATTCATATCTCCATTTACTTTTTCTTTTTCTTCTGCCTGTAAACTTTTGGCTGTTTTACTTCAATAGCGTTATTTGCAAAACGCTGATTGTGTAACAATTTGTGATGCACTATGGGAAGGAAAATTACTGGCCTATGGTTTCTTTCAAAATAAAGTGTGAGTGCCGTTAAAAATTTTCTAAGACTGGGAGGGAGGGGCTGAACCATCCACAGCCCGAGTTTTGTACTTTCCTAAAGCAATTTTGGACGTTTAAAAACAAAACTCATTTAGTTATACAAAATATCAAGTGGAAATATACAAACGTTCTATAATAATGTTATATTTTGTTAACAAAACAAATTCATATGTTGTTATTCTCATCCTTATCATAGATTATGGAGAAGTTACACACCTCGAGCGTGCACAGAAGTTTACGGTCAAGCTCATAGCTGGAAATGTTTCTTTGGTTTTAGGATTCACGAAACATTAAAATGTAGGTCAGAGTTGACAGCTGTCATAAAATTACAGCAAAAGCTTTACTTTGTGTTAAAGCAGCACCAGAGTGACAAGCATTTCACTTTTTTTACATTAACACTTTGCAAGCGTAAATTCACGCTTCAAGTTCTCTTTGCTTCTCGTTTTATAATCTCAAATTCACACTTCCACTTTTTCTTCGATTTACACCTTATAAATTTAGAAACACCTTTTATAATATAAGTTGTGTGGATGCATTTACGAAAAAATGGAAATTTATAATAGGTGATTTTAAGTCGATAAAGTATTATGAAATTAAGCAAAAACGAAAGTGTGAATTAGCGGAAGATGTTTGGCCCTTCAGTGCTTCGGATGTACATATATAGAAGACGTTTGATTACACATTGGCAATGGCTACATATTTCGCGTGCAAATTCTGCTGCTGGCGTGTTAAGCCTCATTCACACGATACGACAAGATCGCGTGCGATTTTGGTTGCGTGCGACTTGTCGTATGCAACTTGTGGTTGCGTGTGAATGAATGTTTTTAGTCGAATGAAAATTATCACAGGCAACAAAGTCTGGAAAAGTTGTGCGCGATCTTGTCGTTGCATGTAAATGGATTTTTGCTTAACTTTTGTTGTGCGCGACCTTTTTGAAAGTTAGACACTGTTGAACTTATTGCATACGATTTTGGGCAGCACGACAACAAGGAGCTATAAACAAAATGACAGACGTCGGTCAAAGTGGAAGTGGAAAGAAGAAGAAATGGGACGAAAAAAAGATATGAGATCAATAACTAATGTTACATTGAAAGTGTGTTCATGTTGACTTATAATGTGGTAAAAAGTTAGTCGTTTCTCATTCCCCAGGGGATAAAAACTCGCGTAGTGTGCAAGCATATATGTATATATGCGCTGCGGAGGCAAGTGCGTCACTCTTGAATGTGATGAAAGTAGGAAAAAGAGGAGTTACTGTAGTAATTTTGACAAAAGACCCTGTTATGACAAGTTTCAAAGCTGTAATTTAGAATCAGTGCCCATAAGCGAAGGCTAGTGATGATGGTTAGGATAAAGTTTTTGATGAGAATTTGCCAGATTTGGGGTTTGAAAAGCCATTTAGGCCTAGGCTTAAACCTAGAATAAGTGACCCAAAATAATGGTTTAAATTGAGAGTTAGGGTTAAGTTTAGGGTGAGATTAGGCCAAACTTACGATTTTATGAAGACTTACGTCACTTCCGGGCATCAGATTAGTACCACATTTGAACTGGTTGAATCGGTTATTTACTATAAAGCAATAGTTTTTGAACCAGTTCACCCTTTTCAATATGAGCCAGGCTATAACATTTATTTCTCTTTTATAACGAAAAAGCATCGCTAAAATTGATTTTGACTGAAGTTCACATCAGTCCAGGACTTTATAGGGGAAGGGGTTCAACGTGTAAGAGCGGAGTCTTTCTTGCCAGCGTAGAAGGCTCGAAATTTCGACAGGAAGTGCACTTGGGCCCTTTTCAGGAAATGTGGGAAGGGTCTAAGCAAAACATTAATTTTAATAAGTGAAAGAGGAACTAAATCTACGCAATTTGGTAAAACTTCCATTCAAACCGGACTTGCATTACTCGAGATATTAACAAATGAAGTTATTACATTTGTGACCCAAGGTGAGCTTGAAACAAGTAAACATGGGCGTGGATCATGGGGGGACGGGGGATGCGTCCCCATCACTTTTTTGGAAGGGGGAACATCTCCGAAAAGTCCCCACTTTTTCAATAATATAACATAGATTACCGATTGACACTACATTTTAAAAGCTAAATTGAGCCCAAATATGGCACCATTTGCCATATAGACATCTTCGAATTTCCTTTTTTTTTTTTTGAAAATGGAGGGGGACACCCCCTCGCCTAATACCCCTCCTCCGGGACGGCGATTCACAAATGGTGAAAAGTCCCCCCTACCCACCTTTGGAGATGGACCTGCGCCCTTGCAAGTAAAGGTTATATAATTTCCTCACATTGATAAGGGATGCTTTGTTTCCTAATTTTTTTCAGTCTGCTGTGTTGACCTTGAAGTTAAATGGGATAGGACTTCTCCATGTGGAATGTAAAGTTTGTAATTTTTCCATGCCTCGCGTGCAATCACATTCCGATAACATGGGATTGTTGAGGAGAAAACTGGTTGTAAAGTTTAAAGAAAAACAAAAGACTGCTCATTAATGTGGGGCTAGACCTATAAATACACTCGCTCATGAATACGACGACTTTTCGTCATCCATTGCATCACATTGAATAAAATCGCGCACTTTTGTCGTATCGTTTGAACGCAGAAATGGTGAACTTGGAAGGATCTCTTGAAATACTTACAAAGTAGCGCGCAACCAAAGACAAGTCGTTCACACGCAACAACTTTGTGGGCCACGAATTTTGCTTAATTTGGCGAGACAAGTCGTGCGCGACGAAAGGTTGCGTGAAAATCCATTCACACGAAACGATTTGTTGCACGCGATGGTTGCGTACGACAGGTCGCGTGAAAAAATCGTATGGTGTGAAGTAGGCTTTATATGCTTCATTGTTTTGCCTCCAAAATGACGTTGCGTGACGTCAGTGCATAGGTCTATACTGGGCAATCCCAATCGCGTGACGTCACATGAAATACCTCTTAAGAACTGACATTCAGTCCTTATGTTGTAACTACAGTGACTGCCCAACCGTTTGAAGGCTACAAAGCAAAACTCATGACATAAAGTGCACGTCTTCTATACAAGGCACCAAGGATCTTTGGGCAACTTTGAAGGGCCATGGGCTGCAGCAATTTGCTCCAGTGACTGCAGAATACCCTGATAGCAACGAAGTTTGAGCTCGTACGTCACTTCGTAAAATGTCAGATTTAAAAACCGTCTCACAGGGTCGCACTCTTACCTACAGAATGTTATAATATGAATGAAACG
Source organism: Holothuria leucospilota (assembly GCA_029531755.1). Taxonomy (NCBI): domain Eukaryota; kingdom Metazoa; phylum Echinodermata; class Holothuroidea; order Aspidochirotida; family Holothuriidae; genus Holothuria; species Holothuria leucospilota. The sequence goes on along the minus strand of CM055976.1, from coordinate 22,843,697 downwards.
GTTGGGAGTGTATAGGAATTGGGAAGGTGGGGGAGATAAACTCTTTACTCTTAAATGTTTAATGTCGTAATAATTCACACCGTACAGGTGGAACTGTTTCCAGCTCTCTTGTCCATTGATACAAGAGCAGGTTTTATTTACTTCTTGAGTCTTTGGTATGGAAATACCCAGGTGACCTTTTACTCTTGTTCAAGAACTAGTGGTATATTTGTGGCTATATAGTATCATGGCAAGAAACATATATATATATATATATATATATATATATATATATATATATATATATATATATATATATATATATATATATATATATATATATATATATATATATATATATATATATATATATATCCGTCATCCTCGGTGCTCTTCGAGCACCCCCAGCAGCTATGTCTAAGCACTGAGCCGGTTGATAACTGACTGAAATTCGAGCTGCAGTTTAGTTGACAAGCACTCTCAACTAGTAAAACGTATCAAGTACAAATTTACTTGCATGTTGCCACTCAAGACTAAGGTACCGGCACATACTGTATTGACTATACTAAGAAAAACTATTTTTTGAAACCCCACCATCTATTGTCTGAGTGAGGTATATAATGTTACCAACTCCATTGCCTAAGGCTGGTGCAAATTCAAGCTAGGAGCTTGTATTTCTGTGGCAGTTGTTTGTGTCAATTAAAGGGAAATGCAGTCGACCCAATCAGAATTTGTATGCCCCGTCATCCTAATTCATGAGAGGCTTGTTTTGATTATGTGACAATATATTTGTTACTGAATTCATGGAGAACAACTCCTTTCTTTACCTTTTGTTTATAATAGTTATGGTTAAAAGCATCTTCAGAGGTACTTGTAACTTAATTAAAGGCGAATAAGAGAAAATTTGCAAGAGTTTGCTGATTTTTCAAAGCAATTTTGGGGCGACTACCCATTGCCTTTAAATATGTCTTCGAGCTCATCGCTTCACCTGAACTGTACATCCATGCATAGGCAAAAGTAGGAAAATACAGCTAAAATTTTTAGAGAGGACAATTCATTATGAACTAGGAATTAAGAGTACGCACCTTATGCTTTTATTCTCAATACAAACCACGGAAAGTTTATAAAAAGACTGTTCTTCCTCTATGTTCTTTACAGCACCGGTCTTTATATTCCAATGGCTGTACGACAAGGCTCAACTAACAGTAGGAATGGGCGGTCCGCCACGTGAAATCCGACACTGGAATTATATGCAGAAAATTGGTCGTTTAACAAGGGTATCGTTACGCAATGCAACGTGAGTTTGGTGATAAGATATCATGTGATCATAGGCTTATCATAAGATATCATTTTTCCTAGTTTGACTGTAAGTTGAAGCTAAATCAAAGTCCAAAGCTACGACCACGACGGGTTCATTCATCATGCAGGGAGCTACAATCTTGGATAAGACTGTTCCTCCCGCCGTTGTGTCATGTAGCCTGTGATTTTGTGCACGATTTACGTAACCCTAGTCCCCCTGAGTACACCCCTTCCCCAGTACCTTACACCCTGTCCCCTAGTAAAATGTGTCCAAACAAAAATGATGCACCCCCACTTGACTTTATTATCTCTAACATTGTACGAGGGAGCGGAGGTGCAGGGGTGTTCCGACGAGTTCTGTCCAAGATTGTGGCTACGTTTAAATAGCCTTTTAATTATGTAGAGGACTGATGAGCTTGAAGAATTTTAAAGGCCCAATTTCCTCTTCTCTTATAGCTAAAATTCTCGAACTAGCCTTAGGTTACATCTAGAACCGCCTACTATTTCACAAAATAAGTCTTTGACACCTTCTTATATAGAATGTTTTTCGTTTTAATAGTTGGTATGTTTTTTTTTTTTTTCTTTTAATACTTGAATTCGGATCACCCACCACTCTTGAACCCCTAAGACCGACATTTTTACCTAAGAAGACTTTCAAACCAGTTTGCTATAAAAAGTTGTGTCATCTAAAGTCGTTGCATTTCATGGATAAATAATAACACATGTTAATTCATTACTAACGCTAAATTGCCGTTTGTCCATTTCAGGACGGTATTCGCTCCAGCGTGTTATGCACATATGGTCTTACTGCAGAGGTAAGTTTTAGGTGAAAGCATGAACATATGAGGTGAGGGAGGCCTGGATACTGCCCCCCCCCCCCCTCATCGGGACAGAAAAACTTGCAATTGTCAGGCAAACTAGATATTATTAAAACTACTGGGCTGCTCGGCTGAAAGTGAACCCGAACGCTTATGGGTGACAGAATCAGTCAATGCACATGATATTCCATAAATTCAATTTTCAACTTAGATCCATCCACCTAACCTCAGCCTTCCGAAAATGTCCCTGCCCATTCTCACTTCCACTTATATCCCGAACAACAGCAATATGCCTTCATTTATCCTCCACTGTGAAGCGAGAAATTTTTACGACTGACCCTTTCACCCTTACCCCCAAAAGTAAAGTTAGATACGCCCCCGAACTTTAAGATCCTGACAAATTACAGTCTAAGATATGCTACTGATTTCAATCTTTCAGTGACTGGAAGCAGGTACAAGTGAGGAATACAAAGTTGTCTCGATGTATACAGTGTTGGTTAAAGAGTGCTGACGCCCAACAACAGGAAACAGAGCAAACAAGATCACAAGAAATGCCGTCAGCAGACCCCACTCAACGTAAGTCTTTTACTTCGTCACCCCCCCCCCAGCCTTCACCTTCCTCGTACCTTTATTTCTTTGGGACTTATGGGTAGATGCAAGTCATTCATTTTCTCATATTCTACAGCTTTTTCCGTGTTTAAATGGGTCAAATGTATCGTCCCATACAATAAAATTCTCCCAACTGAGTTCACTTCTAGCCCTTACTTAATCAAAGAATACACGTGTGCCTATTGCATGCATCTCTCATACAAAAATCCACAGTAGCATGTGCTGAGTTTAAATGGTCCATATGCTGTCTCTGACCACCCCCTCCCCTCCCCCAAATGAAGATTTGCTGCATATATTGGTTTCTTACCCACGTATTCCTCACCAAATTTTCTAGGCACAGGCCTTAAAGCTGAGTGATAATGGGTAAAAGAAATTTTTCACTGCGATACATAACGGTCATGCATACTTTTATACACAGCTGACGAGAATGACGAAATATCCCGAACACGAATACCAATAGATGATTCCCCGTTAGCGTCCACTCAAATCAGAGAAATGACGACTAGTATCCAACCCGAAGAACGCTCTCCTAGGAACAGTAGAAGGCGACGACAGAGAAGCGCAGGTGAGGTTTGACGTGACGTTAATATAAGTAACGTGGGAAAATGCCCTAAAATTTCCTTGAAATTGTGACAGGGGCAAGGATAGGAGGAAGAGGAGGGTGGAGGGGGGCGGATTAGGGGTTTCCAGAATTGTCTTTGTGTTCAGCCTTTTATTTCACTAAAGATTTTTGTAAGAGAACTAAGAACGTTTGATAGAGGTGAAAACTGACGTGTGCAAAATCAGCAATAACGTAGCCTTCTCATTGTGGAACCAGGATTTGTCCGACGGTGGAAGCTTCCCTGCGAGGAAGGGGGAAGCAACCCGAAGCATGACACCTGTGGGAAGGATGGCCAACCCATAACCTTAGGTTTCTGGTGAAGATCCTGCCTTTCTTGAGAACAAAACAAGTAAACCGTCGGGGAGACCCATCGAGGCAGTTGGAAATCAACTTGATAGTACGTACTACTGCTCTCAGACGAAACTGGGGGGAGGCATCCTTTCCCGACCAGGGGCATGAACCCTCTTCTCCCACCTGGCGCTACACCTAAGTGGAACATGTTAAAGTGGCAGCGAGGGTTAGGGTTGGAGATCCGTAATGGGATGTATCCAAAATGAGTAGCGTCGATCTTCACACCTATAGGAAGCACTGAAACCACGACTACGTTTCACATCGTAAGATGAGTTAATTTGCACTTACTAAATCGAAATGGCGTTTTGGCTTCTTTATGAGGCACAAATGGTCGCTCATTTCGAAGGACCCCTCCGGTGAAGGGTTGTCAGGGTAATCCTACTGTAAGAGATTAGATTCATTTGGGTTTGTTAGGATCATTAAATGGAACTTGTTTCTTACCCTCCATCGAGGGGTTAGAAACAGGCTTACACGTAGTCCTTCCTCCCATGGGAAACGACAACTGGTAGGATAGCACAAGTGTCATTGTTTCGATATGTAGGCCTGTATGTGTAGTGTGAAATGGGTTTAATTCTGCCTCTCCCTTAGACATTGCATTTCATTCTTTCAAGGTTGGTTTATACAAGTAAGCATAATTAATTAAGGGCGACGCCTTCCTAGGATCCTTCCCGTCTATGTATAGCACCGGGAGGATCCACGCCTCTTTAGAGTTAAACCCCTTCCCAGTCTTTTGTGGATTTCGAACATTGCTTCTACTTTATTCTCAAAGTTTATTTACGTTTCATTCTATTATCGACACAAAGATTCCAGCTCTGAAACAAGAAGACGTAAGAAAAATAAAAAGAAGAGAAATAATAGAAATACAGCTGCAGATGAAAGTGAAGTCAGTCTCCAAGGAGATGAACCTGCTATTCCAGGTAGCACATCTGTAAGAGAGACAGTTGAGGCGTCTGCTCAAGTGACTCGTCCAACAAGAAGAAAACCAAAGAGATGTCAACATAAATTAGTAGAACATGCCACTTGTCCACATTGTAATCCAACGTGTCCTAAACCAATGAATACATCTACAGGTAAAAGTCCGAATAAATTCTTTAGATATATGAACTTCCAGGAGTGTTAGCATATTTTCTTGATTTTTTACGGCACTTTTAAAGAACTCCATAATAAATCCAATATATCACTGTAGTCTCCTGCAGATCTACTTTAAAGAACTCGGCTGAATCCATAGAGCTTAGCTAAAAGGCAATTAACAATAAGGCTACGAATCATTTAAAAAATGTAAGTAAAATATATGCTAAAAGCTCTTGAAAAATTGTTGGCGATTTAAGATATTTTAAGCCTCCATCTCGTGGTTTGAAGATTGTGTAATGTTTGTAAATTCTGTAGTTTTTGTCTTTCTGTTTTACGTCAGTTCCGGAATTTTTTTGGGACTTCGTCCCCTTCGTGTCCGTTCCAAGCACGTGAAAAGCTCCGTCTCGTAAATTTATATGACATGGGTTAAAAAAGATCAGAATGTTTGACTTACTGTGAATCGTTATCATGTGCTATATACCCTACAAACAGTTGGATTAAAATGTCACCAACACTGGGTATGAAAAAACTGGAAGTTGGGTAAAGTTTTCCAACAACTAATGCATGCAAACTTACTGGACAAAGTTCTTTGCCACTTAATTCTGTAACCAATCTCTCGGTAAACCGGTCGTGGATAAACTCTAAACAGGGCGCCTGACACCGAAACCAAAAAACAAAAAAAAAAACAAAAAAAAACAAAAAACAAAAAAAAAAAACAAAAAAACAAAAAAAAAACAAACAAAAAAAAAAAACACAAAACACACACCATTAAGCAAATGGATAAACTGTAATTTTAGAATGTAAATCATAGGTGTACGAGGCGGGGGTATTCCCCTGCCCTAAGCACCCCTCCCATTCGGACAGGAAAATTCCTATTTTCGGTGAAAAAAATATGTTATTTTGCCAAACATGCAATAAAATGTCGGGCGCAAGTGCCGCACCCCCCAATTGGAAGTAGTCTCGTACCCTTATGAGTAAAGCAGTGAATACTGGCTTCAACACTAATACACCGAGGTCTGCAAGTAAAATTCTCAGAAACAGTAGATATCTATGCCTGGTCAATATTGGGCATTTCATTTGTATTTCTTGCTTTTTCATGAATGAAACTTTTGGCAGTTCACTCCCTTTTACCATGACTTCTCTTCACCTCTTGTCATATATGTTAGTTTAATTTTTAACGCACTCTTCTTCCACAGGTGAAGAAATGGAGTTTCTATATTTTTTGAGACTGGCTGGCATGGACCTTGGGGCCCTTGCTGCAGAACTTGGTCTGGACGAAAGAGTGTTGGCGTCCATTGATCCAAACGAAGCGATAGCGCTTCTTGCGTCAGCTTCAAGACGCAGTAGTGGTTGACAGTGGACGTCTTCCCCGTCAAAACTGAAGAGATGAATACGAGGGAAACAAACCTAAAGATTAACAACTAATTCCATTCTCCAACAGCACATATGGATGTTTATAACTGACGTGAAAACAATCTCACGAGAGGTAATTTACTGCTATCGAAGAGTGACTTGACTTCTTTATTCTCATCTGGAAACAAGAAAATGTTTGTTTCCAAATCACGACATTCTGACGTAAGCCTACATTGTGTCCGGCCATTAATATCATCACTAATATACCACTATTCTTTTCCCTTCTGGTATGAAAATTTGTGAGTAGTGAAATCGATAACTTTCAGACGCTGACCCTTAGCTCCCCACTCCAAGAACATTTTATTGCAATCTGTTCAGAGTCATAGAAGTTCAAGTGATTAGTACGTCTCGTTGCACCCTGCAGAGCGGCCTCCGTTTGCTCAGTCCCTCTTTAAGGCTTCCCACACACGGATATGACTGAACAATGGAATTTGCCGCACAGCCTGCTACGTAGGCAGGTCTCGTTGTCGAACTACAGCCAAGTTTATAGGAACTGGTGAGCGGACTCCTTCTTCAATCGATTTTTCATCTTCGACAATTACATTTTACTGGACTTTATCCTATTTAGAGGTTACTTAGCATTAACAGATAACAGTTCATAAATGCACGAGAAATTTGCATTCTGTCATAAGTGATCAATTAAGTTGCATGAAAACATACCAACATATTATGTTTCGATCATTAGGTTTTCTTGAACTAGTATTTGACTGATAGTGGTAGCGGGCTCCGTTCATCCGAGGCCACGGTTTGAATGATGTCTTTGGGTACAATTTATTCTGCTTGGAAAAGTTTCACTCAAGTATGAGAGAGATATCGTTTGGTCTATGAAACGGGTGAGTATTGGAAAAGATGGGTAAAAAGGAGATTCAAATATATAAGGACAGGCGAATGGATTTCTATTTTACTCCGACAAAGTAAAAGTTACCAACGACAACGCTCGGTTTCTTACAAAGTATACCTTCATTATACAATCGTCTCGATACTTCTTAATGAGGAGTTTACAATAAAGCATTCAGCAGTATAAGAACGTCTTAAATCCCCCGAGTATGCAGAATTTTCCAGTCGGGGTGTATGCAGGGTTTTCTAATTAGGAGGGGGGGGGGGTGACTTCAGTTTTGACAAACGCCGACTGCAGCGTCCTATGAGAGTTTAGCAACTTTCATTTTCTTTCACCACGGGGGGGGGGGCGTCCCAACGCTCCCCCCTGGATACGCGCCTGTAAATAGAACTGAAGCCATACCCAACTAGTTATTTTTTCCCTCTAGAGAGTCGTTAAATACATACTGATAAGCTATAGATAGAAAATTTAAAAATTCATACCTTTATGATTGTCTGTGAACTGTTGTCAACTAAATAAGTCACTTGAATTAAGTCCTTCAAAAGATGTATCTTACAAATTCACTGAGATATCACGTCACCTTTAGCAAAGTCACCTTGAAAAATACTGTGTAATTTCGTCCATATATATGTACACTCTGAAAAGAAATTAGTTACGACAACTTTTAAGTAGGCTAGTCATATCACACATTATTTCTGAGACTAATTAACGTTGTTTTTACTAATTTATTTTGAGAGTGTACACAGGGACATGTCTTCCAGTTAGTGATCGCAGTGTTTCTTTTACATCAAATTCAAAACAAAATTTGCATTAACTCAGGGCAAATATATATTTCTCTACATTTGTAGAGGTATTAGTGAAGAAGAGGTTGAATTTTTAAAATATTTTTCTGTGTCAACAGATTTTTCTATTTCCAACGTGGAACCTTTTATGGTTCGAAATGTTTTTGAGTCATATTATGTGTCTTTAAACTATTTTTAACAATTTTATGTCAACTTTCAAGAGGAAAGTTTGAAGCAAATGTAGATAGACAGACTAACCTTGACGTGAAGGGAGTAACAATAAATATGATATTCAACAATTGATTTCAGGTGTTTTTATCTGTACATATTGTGTCATCCAGTCTGAATCCTCAGGTGACCGACGCCAAAACAGGGGAAAGGCGTTTCTGCCCCCGTGGGTCTTTTTTAACATCTGTATGTTTTGGGCATAGACGAAAACATTAGTTCGCCAAAAAAGTAAATAGTTTTGTTCGCCCCCAAAAATGAAAGAAACAAACCAGAAACAAAGAAACGAAGATCTCTTCTTTCGATCAGTCTCCCGTTAGACCGAAATTGGGATCGCTAGGCAATTTTAGGGTCACCTAACTTTGGAGAATAATTTGAAGTTCCCTCTCTGTTTAACCCCAGTCCCATGCCCGACTAAGGAGTTGTTACGGCTCCCTAGTAAGACTTACATATAATCATAATTATAACCATCTTGGGGAGGGTGTCGAGGGGTAGGAGTGGTCCGAGTCTCTGGTATCCGAGTCCTAAGGCCCGCGTCCGAGTCCCCGATTCCCTGAACTTCTTTTGTTTTCAGTGCAAGAGGACGAGAACTACAATGAAATAATCTTATTCTAGCCTTTATTCCTTCCCCTAATATTAGTGATGACCATAGATCCAAACAATAAGTAAACTAAATAAAACAAAAGACCACTGAATTTCCTCTCACAAACATAGAAGGATAAGACACGGATCTACAATTTCCAAAAAGGGGGCCGACCAAATAATAGAAGGGCACAGCAACAGTTCACCGTACGCGTAGTGCACAAAGAGAAAAATCAGCTTTTCTAGCTTTCCAGAGTTCTATGTTAGCGTATATGAAATTGATTTTTTTATACTGACAGTTCCAACACCAAAAAATGACTGCTTTAAGGTATATAAAAGTGGTTACCTGAACGGTCCCCTTCCCCGATCAGGGCCGGATTTAAGCATGGGCCAGCGAGGCAAGTGCCTAAGGGACCCTACAAAATTACATTATTGTATTTTTTGTGTTAGTTTGTGGAGATCATCTGTGCTAATTTTCGTTTTGTAGGCTCACATATTCGTAGGAAGGAAACCTATGGAGTTCATTTCGAGTGGGAGGGGGCGGTAAAAGTGACCACAACCTTTGCCCTCTTTTCGTGGCCTGCGCCACTGTAGTCTTGTGGAGAATTATGGTCGAAGGGGGCCCCCACATTAGTTTGTCACCAAGGCCCCCAAAGGTAAATCCGGCCCTGTCCCCGATAACCCATATAACTTCACTCCTAATTGGAAGTGGTTTGTGGAAATTCCAGGACAGTTAACAAAATTTGTTCTTTGATGTGATTTCCCCCACAGAAACCCCAAGATTTTACTTGGTTATTGCCATAATCTCATAAACTAGGGGTACTGTTTCCTGAAAATAATCCATGGGTTTGATTTCTTCAAACTCAGATTGAGTTGCCCCAAGCAGTATTTCAGGTACCAAGATTGAGCTATGCAAGAGGAGCACATGGTGAATGCTGAATCCTTAAGTGATATTCTGATATGATTATGATGTTACAATACATGATTTGCCGTGATAACAAGTTAATCAGCCTGTAGGCCTCTGGAAATTGCCTCAGGTCTGAAACAAAAGCTTGAGTACTAGGGCCCTGGACAGGCTGGACGCCAATATCTTATTTCGACCCCGTCTGGTACACGTTTTTGAATACAAACTTCTTAAACCGTGCTCAGACCTGAAGGTACATTCTTTAAACATTTGATCACTGAATGCTTACATTTGATCACTGAATGTTCACAAATGCAATCCCATGGACATTGCGTTTAACATTTCGTGCTGGATCCGTGCTATCTTCAATGTAGCCTTGGAGGCATGAGACTGAGTCGATATTGCGAGTGTTCACTGTTCATACTGCACGCTGACAAATGGACTTGACGACGCAACAAGTATACAGCAATGGTATTGCATGTACACGTAATGTACGTAACAGTGGCGTAGCTAGTGGGGGGGGGCAGGGGGCGGTCGCCCCCCCCCCACCAACAAAGCCTCCGAAGGCCTCTGTCGGAAATTTCTAGTCTCTGTCGGAAATAAATTAAAAACAATTCATTTGAAACACTTGCAACACTTGTAATGTTTTTAAGCATAACTACACATTGAAATGTGAACGTGAAAATCAAAAGTCGGTCTCAAATTGCTCGGAAAGCAAAAAAAAAAAAAAAAAAAAAGGCCCCCAGATCATGAATAGTCTGTCGGAAATTTTTTGCTTTTGTCCCCTACAAAAATATCTAGCTACGCCACTGGTACGTAATGATATTTTCAGCAAAGATTTTTTCTCGCAGTTCCGACCTGAGTTTTACGGTCGTGGTAAAAATAGTCGGTCTCGTATCCGGCCTCGTCCCGAGTCATGTCGGTCGCGTCCGGAGCGCCGATTCACGAGTCACGAGAATCGGGACTCGCGGTCTCGTCCAGTACTGGTATGTAAGGCCTGGCTGAGGTGCAAAATGGTCCTGTCTTTGGCAAAGCCGTGAACTGACTACATGTTGAGAAATTGTCATTATTTGGTGATTTTTCCCTGTGTTTTGGTTGGGCGTAAGGCAAACAGGGCTGTCTAAGAGGAGGTGACAACGCCCCTACCCTTTGAGAGATTTTTTTTTTACTTTGAGCTGTTGAGAGGTGGCTCAGATCCAAAATGGTGCTATATTTGGTAAAGCTTGGTAAATCGTTGAACTGATAACATGTTTAGGAATCCTCATTATTCCTAATTATTAAGTGTTTTTCCTCATTATTTGGTGATTTTTTCTACTAGTGGGGCTTAATTGAAGGCATGGGCGTCCGCAGAAAACAATTCAGAGGGGCAAAATTTTTTAGGGGGGCCCAACTTTTTTCATGGGAAATATTTTACTCCCAGAAAAGAGTTTACACGCTACTTTTCACACAGTGTTGACAAAGGCGTAGCCAGGAATTTGCCAAGGGGGGGGGGATGAAGTCCACAGACAGAATCTCAGCGCTCCGCGCTACCATGGGTTAGCGCGGAGCGCAAGAAAATTTTGGCCCAAACTGCTCTCCAAAACGCTGGATATGGCACTTCCAAGGCCTGTTTACGTCATATAAGAAGGGGGAAACACTAGCAATATCGTAAATATAAACTTTAAAAAATACCAAAAATATGCTCCGGGAGGGGGGGGGGAGGGGACTGCTAGGGTCCGAGTGTTGATATTTTTATTCAATTCCTGTTTTGAGAGTAGAAATTCACCCTGAGTGAACTGTTAAGAAATGTTATGTTTTCTTCTTTTTTTTTCTTTATTTTTTCTTCGTTTTTTCAAGTTTCTGATTTCCCAGGCCCCCTTGCCCCCCCCCGGACGCTCATGATTGAAGGGGATCGTGGATGTTGCCTAGAGGGAGGGGTGACACCTCTACTCTTTGAGAAATTTTTCTTGTTCTAAGGTTTCCTAGACCCAAAATCGTGCTGTATTTGGTAAAACTTTGAGCTGATCTAAGTATGCCACTGGGGGAGCCACCATCGGTTGGCGCGTAGCCGTAGTGTAGGCCTTGCAAGAAACGGTTTGGTCGAAATGTCTCCCAGATCGGGGAAATGGCAAATTTTAGACCTTAAACCAGCGACATACACTGTAAAAAATGTCTGTTAATTTACAGAAAATAAAACAAAGAAATAAATAAGAAATACACAAATTTTCTGGCAATTAATTGCCAGAACATTTCTGTATTTCTTTTGTTTCTTTATTTTATTTTCTGTAAATTTACATTTATAACAGTGTAGCCAGGAATTTGCAAGGGAGGAGCACATTTGTGACTGATATGGGTGAGGGGTCTAAGGGGAGGGGTCCCCCTCTCCTTTGAGAAATTTTTGAACAATTAAAGGTTCTTATAGATGCAAACTGGTGTAATCATTGTTTGCCAGTTTCATCATTATCATATATCATATTATTAGCAGATTTTTTCCTGTTTGAATTAAGAACATGTTAAAAAATTCAAACAGGAAAAAAGTCTGCTTGGTAATATGATATCACATGATAATGATGAAAGTGGCAAAACATTGAACCTTTTACATGTTCTTTTGTCTTTGAGATTCCCTGACTGAGGAAGACCAATTTTACCACCTGGACAAGTTGAGGCAACTCATGTTTACAAAGTACTTAGTACCAACCACAATAGAGTAGATTTGGGAGAAGTCGATAATTTGATAAGAGAATAAACTTCCCGAGCTCCTTCAAAGTGGGATGGGGTTAGTTGGACCTGATCGTTACTGATTCGAATTGTCAGATATCTGGATAGGATTAGAAAACGCTGGGAAACAATTGCTCATATACAGTAGCGTGTTCAAAGGGGGGCGGGGGGGGGGGCACTGGCCCCCCACCTCTGAAGCCAATCGGGGGAAAATCTCTTAGTCGGGGGATTTAAGGGTTAGGGGAAGAGAAAAAGAAGAGACACTGAGCACTCAACAGGGATGGCGCCAAGTGGGGGCGGGGAGCCCCATCTGGGAGTCTTAATCGATACGATAGAGTATGCAGGCAGTCCCCGGCGGCGCCTGAGAGAGGACAATTTCTCTAATAAGAACCCAAATTTTTCGGCGCGGTTCGCGCGCTGTATAGTTACTCCGGGATCTTCAGCAGTTCCATTCCACATTGCTAGAAAGCACATGTCCTGCCAACCTTACCACGAAACATGTAGGCAGAGAACACTGTTCATTTGGAGGTCGAAAATTCCATCGCATGTCGCTAAGCCTAGCTACTGTTCTCCAATGTGTGTCATGCGGTACGGTCAGTTTGTGAGCGACTCACGGACCAAAGTTTGGCTGTTTCATAGGGTAGTCCAAGTGTTTCGATAATATGTATGTTATCCCCGATATGGTCTAGAACCCCTACTGGTTTTCTTTTTTGTTTTCTTTATGTTCTTGATCACATATCTTTTTTGTTTAAGCCTACCAAAAATTTTCGCGCGCTTTGCAAATTCAAGTTTCAGATTCGAAAGAACACTATATAAAGTGCGCAACTGGTTCATGAAGTATTAACTGATATCATGTAAAATATGCCCTGAAATGGCATGGGATAATAAGTCATATCCCCTTGTCACCACCTCTTCGACAGAGGGGCTGTCGAAGCTTGGGGTGGCTGGCATGGCCCTGCCCAGCCCTCTGAAAATTCTGTCGCCACCCATGATCTGTTTACTTATTTTGGCTTTCAAAGGGTCATTTCTACAATGCAACCCAAGATTTCCGGTACGCTTTGCCCACTCTTCCACAGTTTTGTTACTTATAGCTAAATATAATACAAACCATTTCCACCTTTTCAAGTAACTGAAGAAGTAGAATTCATGAATTTAGGTAAAAGTTGGGAATTTCACCTCATTTCACGTTATTCAGTCAGTGTTCTCTTGGGTCTGTTGTGCGGTACGGTTATAGTAACAAGAGGAGAGAAGTACAATGTGAGTTATGCCCGATAGGGACCAATTCAACTGCCGGACAATTGACCTTTATTAGCTTTTAATAATTATACCGATTCTTTTTAGTGAAGGATAACCCAAAAAATTTTCGCTGGCTTTGCAATTTCACACTTTAGATTCTGGGGAAAACATTAAATCAGCCCCGAAACTACGTTCCTCTAGTATATACACCCATTTTATAAAATATATGTCCCGCAATGGCATGGTTTAGCACACAGACTTTCTTCAGATCCCTCCTCACCATCCCCTTGACTGCATCGGGGCTGTCGGGGCTTCAGGTCGCTGCCTCCGCCCGTCTGGCCACCTGTCGGGCAAATCCTGGCGCCATCCCTGGCACTCAAAACTTAGAAGTAGCCTACGGAATGACATTAGAAGAGATTTTTTTCATTTTTTGGTCGTTTACCAAAGGATAGAGCTCTTCCAATTGTCCTCCAGTGAATAATCAGACAGGATGCTATCAAAATCAATATCTGTCTCATATGGTGCAGGTAGGCCTATACTATTATTAAGTTCCCTTCGCCCTTCGCGCTAGTCACTTTAACCATCTGTAATGGTAAACTATATAGGTTTAAGGATGAAACAGTGCTGTTAACTTTTGCGATCATCTCAAGCAGCCTTCTTGACTGGCCTCGTGATCTTTAACGTAGTCCTGTCAATGTATGTGACACATACTGTAGCACACTGCAGCTTTCAACGCATAGAGGATAACCTGAACTCTCCGTCACTGACATCGAATTTTACAAAATCTGAAACAAACGAAACCTGATCAATAAGGCCTCTAGAACCAATTTAGGGCGGTCTTATTACCTTATGTTGCAGGAGCTTCCGGGGGCTTCGCCCCCTGGACCCCCACCGGGGCTCTGCCCCTGGACCCCGCCAGGGGCCCTGGCGCGGGCCCGTAGACCTCACGCGTGCAAACTCGCGCTTCGCGCTCGTGGTGCACCTTCGGTGCACTTGTCACACCCCTCCATGTCAGTCGGGGGAATCACAGGTTGTGCCCCCTCCCCCACCTGCCCCCTCCCCCCCCACCTTCGAAATCCTGCACACGCCACTGCTCATATATGTACGGTAAGTCCCATTATGAAAAAGAATAACATATATAACACATATAACACATTACACAGAGGCATTTGTTCCTGCATGTAAAGCGACAACCCATTGAAAGATGGGAGATACCCCAAAAGAAAAAAACCCAATATGCTAGTTGGTGACTGCCATACGTGCGCTAGATTAGCTTCATAAACAACGAGTCATACCAACATGTGTGTTGTGATCAGAGGCGGCGCCACAGGGGTGGCAGGGTAGGCATTTGCCACCCCTATGGCTTTTAGCTCAAAAAAATAAAATCGTCTAAATAACATTTTAAGACATAATTTTGTGGGGGTGGGGTGACAGTACAAAAAATATAACAAAAGAAAGCACCATTTGGCATCTAAACAACCTAAAATTTACAACATTTTTTAAAAAAGGAGGGGTATCTTTCTCCCCTTCGACCCCTCTCGCAGGACGGCGATTACTCACCCCACGTTTGCCACCCCTTTCAAAATACCCTGGCGCCGCCCCTGGTTGTGATCCTTTCTAGTTAGGGTGACGCATTATGTAAAGGAGCTCAGTCAGGAGGCCTGAATGTTACTACGATTATGATGGAGTTAACAGAGCTGACGAGAATTTAAGATCAAAAGAACACTGACAAAATACCCTGCAAAAACATCACAGTTTTAACATTTTTTTCGAGACTGAGAGGGGGGAGCAGTCGCTCCCTCTGCTCCCCCCCCCCCGGCTACGTCCCTGCCTTAAACGTTACATCTAAGCACTCTTTTTCCTTAAATTTCATGCTCAGAACAAATTTGGATTCAAGAATAAGTAGACTAAATCAACATTCACTTACTTTACAAGTTCATTCAGTTTAGCATATAATTAAAGGAATTCATAGGTTATTTTATAAAAGCATGCTGCGGCACTGTATGAGAAATAATAGTAAATTTAAAAATCTTTAGCCTGCGTAATTGTATAGGCCATTCAAGCTGTGTACTATTGTAGGAGGAACAGGATTCACTCGTCAGGAAGAATAACCCACACAAGGATGCGTTCAGGGACCTCCCGGAAAAATTTGGGGATAAAAGGAACCCTCATATGCGATTTCTCAGGTTCTTACGGCCTTGAAATCGTAGTAAGGACAGTAAAATTTTAGCATTTCAGTGTTTTTTCTCAAGTAGTCCAACTATCATTACGATATGGAATCTCAGGGATGGGGGGGGGGGACCCCCAGGCTATGGCCCTGACACTGGTGTAGCCTACACCAGGAATAAAATGGCAACAACACTAAATAGAAATATTGCCTCGATGGAAAACTGTTCTTTTCTAAGTCCCATCCGCTACAGCCCGGCAAAGTGTGAAAACCAAACAACTAGTTCTCTGGTGGAGATTCGTCCCCAGATGCATGGGCGGCGATCACGGGGGGACACGTCCCCCTCAGTTTTTTAGTGGGGGACGTAATATCAAATGTCCCCCCAATATTCAGAGGTATACAGAAAAAATAAATGTTACACACATTTTCGATATGAAAAATTGTGATATTAGCCCATTAATGGCAGCTGGGGAGAACTTAGATCAGAAATATGTGATGTCTCCTCTAGCCTAGATTTCACCAAATGGCTTGGCTTTCAGGGGCTTTGCCCCTGGACTCCAACAGGGGACCTATGGAAGTCCCCTGTACCCCTGACCGGAGGCACAAAGTGTTCATTCAGGCAGGTGTCCCCCAATAATTTTAACAGATCGTCGCCCCTGCCCAGATGCGACACCAAAAAGAACTTGACCAACCATTCCGCTTTCAAAGCTTCACATCATAGGGTGACAGGTCTGCTATGTGTTACTTCGATATGGCCCGACTGCAAAATTGGAAAATACTACACATGCCGAAAGCCCATGACGCGAAGTCAGCAGAGACCGCTAGGAGCACTCAAGTTGTACTCTGAAATCGATCCTTCCACCAAAGCTGTACATGTAACAACCAATTCGAGAAAACACCAATTTCTGGGTCCAGTCCTTTTCATTCTTCTTTCACTTGTACGTGTGAAAATATAAATGAAACATAAATAGGCATATGATATAATCTGGGAGTGGCAGCCTCAGCCCCTCCCCCCCCCCCAATCAAAAATGTCGGTTTCAGGGCAAAATTCATCTCACAGAGAATGGATTGATGTCTGATGGCAAGTCACAATATGTCACGTCACAAAATAACCAATTTGTCACAGGCAAGCCAAAATTGTCACATCTTCTTTAGTGTGTTTGACAACTTAATGTCACATCAAATGCTCTTTTGTCCTATTTACGAGGGGTAGGGGGTAAATCACTGTTTAATACCATAATAAATCATTGAAGCCAGGGGCACACCCAGGAATTTTAAATAGAGGGGGCACAGTTTCACTGACCAATGTCCCGGAGGGGGGCCGGTTCAAGGAGAGGGTGTCCCCCTCCCCTTATAAAAATTTCTGCTCTTGACAGAGGGCTGAGATTCGAAATGGTGCTATATTTAACACATTTTGAAGCATTTTCCTTTTTGTCTCAACCATTTTTTCATGCATGCGACCAATGTGGGGGGGGGGGGGGTTGTCGTGCCCCTGAATCTGCCACTAGAAGCTATAGACGGACACTGCTCAACATTGCTTTCAATGCTATATGGCAATGTAGAACTGTTCCATATGGTAAAAGCAAAGCCTACTCTTTCCTGGAACAGGTCTAGATGAACGTAGAAAATAAAGACTGATGTTGTTGTACAGTTCCCATTAAAGCTATTCATGATCAAACAATTTTGAGTTAAGCCAGAAATGATAAATCAGGCTCCGACAAACTCTGTTGACTCATCAACAGACGAATTCTCTGTTTCTATATACAATATACAGGGGTACTTCTGTCTGGTTAGTGATTATCACCTGATTTAAGAAATTAGACCATGATGGTCCACGACCATTCTTAGGACTAGTACTATTCTATGAACAAAGCAGCTACATGCATGTACTAAGCATGAGTTTAGTGAACACTGACATTCCTCTAAAACGAAGAAAGCTACAGTATCTCAGATAATGTTGACAGTGCTGCCTAAAGCCACTTCTGGAGCTAAATGTACCAAACCAATTAACTTGGGTAGTGGTGATGTGAAGTCAATGGTAGTGACCACAGCAAGAATATTTTCTATTCATGTTCTGTCACAATATTTTACTGGCTTTTTTGTCACACCTTGTCACAGAATTCTCAAAATGTCACAGAATTTCAGGCAAGCAAGTTTTGTCACAGAATGTCACCATGTCACAGGCGATCCACTCTCTGATCTCATAATTGCCAGCTAATCAGAAAAGTCTAACACAACTCCAATCACTGTGTCATATCCTTTTTATTCTTCTTTTGATCTCGAGTGCGAAATGTAACAGAAACATACACTGACATATGACTGAATCTGGGGGTGTCAGCCTCCCCCCATAAGTAAAAAATGTCCATATCAGAGCAAAAGTTTTCTCTACTTTACAGCGCTAGCACTCTTTTTTCAGGGCAAAATCTCATGATTGCCAGCTAATCAGAAAATTTACAGAACAAACACCACCTGATTCCTTGTGATTTTGTTTTACATATTCGTATGACAACATGAACTTTTGGGACCGACTCCCATTGCCATAGTTGTACGATTCAAGATTCTGGAGCCCTTTTTTTTCTTTTGCTTTTTGGGCAATTTCAGACAGGCTTTTGACTTTCACGTTGACATGGTAGTACGATCCGAATTTTTGCAGACCTTTTTCTTTTTTTGCTTTTCGGGCAAACTTTTCACTTCAAATGTTGTTCATGTCTGGTCTACCGTTACAACGGCATACTGAACTGGCTTTGGCTTTGACACCGACTTTTTGGACCTCAGAGACCGACTTTTGATTTTCACGGGAGGTGTCACACCCCGGTATTTACGCCCTTGCCTAAGAGGAATTGTTACCAGTGCTTAATGAACACCAACCAACAAATCATAGAAAAGGAAGAAGATGACTGAAAAAAAGACATTGCTTTCGATAAGATACTTTAAGAATGGTATGCCACCATGATTGAACAAAACAACTTTTGGATAAGGTAGTGGAGGGGTGGGGTGGGGGCACATTGCATAAACAAATAAGATAAATAAGGTGGGATGCCCAATGCTTTAGAGATTAAACCACATAAATCTTATTTTAATGCCAGTATCTGACATCAAAATGACCACATGTACCAAGGCTGCCGCAGTCTGGCCTTTTAAAAGCCAACACCCTCATCATGTTTGGAGCGATGAGTGTGATAATTGTAATGGACGTCACAAACTGCTTCTATAAAATATTTACCCGATTTACCCATCAACTGCTATCTATGGCTAAGGTTAATGTCCTTAATATTAGAAGGTTTAAGCAGCAGCTATGCAAAATTAATATGATGAGAGAGAGGGGGTACAATCCACATATTTTGCATACTATGAGAATGGTGTCCACATACGAGGGAAACAGGGGGGCAATGACCTCCCCCTCCATATGCCAGTGCACACATGTTCTTTATTACCTAGACAATGCTGAAATTACAATAAATTTGCTTTAGCATGATTCTAAATTAGCTCTCGCCCACTCGTGGAATGTCAGTAAAAACAGGGGCGGACTACTCTGGCAGGCAATTCAAAAAGTGTCAAGGCAAGATTAGCAAGTGTCCAGGCAAGATTGGAATTGTGGATTCTGTATAATCGGAAATACCAAGACAAATGTCAATTACAGTGAATGTTAGTTAAACACATAAAGTTTCTAGTTAAAATCAGAACTGCAGTATGAGGTGTTTCCCGAAAAAGTGTACAGTTCAAAACTTGTCAGAAATTCGGTATTAACAAAAACTAGACACATATATAGCTGCTACGTTGCTCTTTTGACAATTTTGAATCTTGTTTCTGTCCTACACATTAAGCAAACATCATGGTACTTTATGCCACAGGTGGTAAGGATTTAAGGGGTATCGACTGAGCGCCTCGTTCCCTCTATTTTCGCCACAAAAGTACTGCCACAACTTTTCTATAAAGTCGAACTTTTTCACCTGTGACAATTTTTCATAAAAATCATCCAAGGTCTCTCTCCTTCATGCTATTCAATGGAGCAATGGAGTAGGGAAGACAAGCCAGTGAGCCACAACTGGAAAAAGGGCCGTGGTCGTCTCGACTTGAACCAATTGGATGGAAACTGGGACGTTAAACCTCATCTATCTAACCTTCAAGCTATTCTGTACGTCATTTGACAAAGAAATTTGACAAAAGGAGCACACTGGCAGCATGAGTGCTTCACTTGACAGAAAGTATATATATGTTAGCACTAAAAAGCTGTGCGCACTTAGTGGTATTACGTAGTCACTGCCTGCAGACATGAAGTCGGAAGCAGTCGGCGAGGGACCGGCTATAACTGATACTACCATCGTCTTCGACTAACAGCATATCTACCATATTACGGACGACGAATAAATAAAACCCACACAGTAATTGTCGATAATAATGACGATGATGATGGTAGTTATTTCCGACTTTGCAAGTTTTATAGCATTCGATGGCCCTGTAATACAACAGCACAATTTGCCTGCTGGGCGGACGTGTAATACTCTGTACTTTCATTGGAACCATTTCTTAGAATGTGTAAGTCCAACCCAAAAAGGAACATTCAACACCTGCTGCAAAGGTTATAGTACAACTTCGTCATTGGCTTTTATCACAGGAAACAATGTATTGAGCGCAGGCACTCATTAGTCACACACTGACAGTAGTTACGTACATTGTAATCCATGTGGTATGGTATAGTCATTTCTGACTTTGCAATCTGTGCGGTCCCTCTCAAGTTTTTGCAAGATGGGTAAGAGTGGCTCCTAAGTTTTCCCTTTCAGGAAACCAAAAACACAACTCTGAGAGCACATACTGGCAGAAAATGTGGCTTCTTTATTGGCAGGGACATGTGGACTAGTGGAAAAGTGCTGAGGACTATGCAAAAGTTTAGTTTACTAGTTGGAGCATCGAGTGAAATAAAAGCTTAGGGAAATGCCTGCTTTTAACATTTTTCATCACATTTTGATGTCAAGTTGGCCAGTTGTGCTTAAGAAAAGCTGTCATCTCAGATACAGGCATGTTCAGTTACCCAAAGCTTATTACTTGGACCAATGCCAATGAAAAACACTGTTTCTTTGTATTTAACACTCTTAAAATTACTTGCATAATCATGTGCATCAATCATTGGGCAGGAAGACATGGTCCCTCCCCCTTTACAGATGCCCCCTTTTTTAGATGGAAGATGAAATCCCCAAGACTCCTACAGTTTAATCCATGTTCAGTCATTTTCACTCCCCATCCACTCCCCCACCCTTCTCCCACTTTTCTGTATACAATTCAACTGAGCCTGTCAGTTTCTGACAAGATCAACACTATAATTAATGTACAAGCAAATTGCTGTTTTGACAAATTATTTGGAACACTTGTTACCACAAACATCACTTCATTTCTGCTGAAATAGTTTTGCTATTAAAAAAGCATTCACATGTGACTTGTTAATGAGTTACTTTTAGGCCTCAGTATGGCTCCCAGTCTATTAAGAAAAAGACCCACATGTGACTTCCTTCAAGAGTAAGTCTGCAATGATCACACTGACACCAATCGCATGTTTTCATCACTGAAGTACAGACCCTGTGCACTGATATCATGCCAATGCCGTGTTAAAGGACAAACAATAAAGCTAGCTAGATAAGATACATGCCTTTAGTACAAATACTGTTCTCTCAACATAGCCTTTCAAGTTGAAATGCTATGCCCTTCCCTCAGCCGAGGGCAAACTTTCTGTTTTGTGACATCATATGCATATGACCTATTAAAGGGTAACTACGGTCTAATAATTTCAAAAATATATTTTGCGTAGGTCTAATAAGGATGTAAAAAGCGCACTGATGTTTTGGTGACTTCACTGCAACAGACTTCTTCTTGCTTATTACAAAATGCAAATGTTTTGACAAATCTAGATTGTGTCATCATTTTCTTCCATGATTACATGGTCATGACATGGTTAAAAGGTTGCTTTCTGGAGACAGTTCAAACAAAATGAACACAAGATGACCTAAGATAACCTTTCATCTCCACCAAAGCAAAATTAAGCTGTAATCCTAAAAGACTGTAAAACAAGTCTAGCATCTGACAATATGTTTGTCAATAACATAAAAGCAGCACTTGTCTGCATAGATACACAAGAATGGGAAATGAAACATTCTTGTGATTAGTGAACATGGTATATTCATATATTTTTATGCATATGCATCAAAGAACATGATATTCTCAGGAAATCGAGGCATAGAAAATAAGGATTTTTCCTTTTCACTTAGCATCCGTCATATCCATTTTCCAATAACGTCATTAACAAAAGCAACATTTATTGACTGTTGTGCTACATAAAACACTCTACTGGAATTGCTTCTATTATTTAATACAGAAACACAAAATCACTAAGCTGCTGAATGGAATAAAATGGAATAAAGGTCGTTCGGTCACTAGTACTGATCGTAATTCCCTGCAGCAAGGAAGAGTCAACTTTTAGTACAGACTACAAGATGACTTTCATGGTCACACCCAGTCTTCGGGATTCTTTAAAACTTCCATTAAAAGAGCTTCTTTAGAACCATCCTCAGGTTCATGCATATACTGCCATCTCTGAAAACAAAAATATGAAATAAGAAACACAGGAACTGTTGGATTATATTCTCTTGTGTAACAAGATTACTTATTCAGCTTCATACATAACGTAAGAACTAGGGTATAAAATTGTCATACTTTTCTGTATATTGAGACTAAATGACAAGTTAGTTTAAAACATACTTCATGGTCCAACATAAATGAAATGTATTAGAAACAAACAATGGTATATAAAGTACAGAAGATCTGGATGCCTCCAGATAGGAGCAGCTTTGTAACAGCATTTTAGCAACAGTAACCTAAACAATAGGTTAGTAGCACTATCGTTCCCAGATGTCCCATTGAGAAGTACCAACCTCCAAGTGTGAAATTTTCTTTAAGTGAGGAAATTGTTATTCTAAATCCAACAGAAGTTGCAACCGAAACATTACCAAAAGCATGTTTCATGTAAACATACAATCAATCAAAACCATAATAAAAAATCTCCTCTAAAGGTTGCAAAACCCTACCTCAAGCCTGACAAATTGTTATCAAGCCAAGGAAAGGTAAGAGTGAGAAGGCAGGAAGGGAAGGAGGGAGGGGGAAGGTGGGAGGGGGAAGGTGGGAGGTGGGAGGGGGAAGGTGGGAGGTGGGAGGGGGAAGGTGGGAGGGGGAAGGTGGGAGGGGGAAGGTGGGAGGGGGAAGGTGGGAGGGGGAAGGTGGGAGGGGGAGGGGAGGGGTACATGGGTGACTCCCCTAGAAAAATCAAAATTACTTTTGTCTTAATGCATTCTAGTATGTTTCTCTTCTAAAAATATCACCCAAAGCTATTTCTTACCCCCTTCCCCTTTGGTACCTTCTTTTGCTACAGGCCTGACTGTAAATACTTAATGTGCAGTGTAACACTAACCAGCATGTCACTAAAAATTCTGAAAATGAAAATACAAGCAGCTAAAAGAAAACTTACTGCAGTTTTTGGAAGAGACATCAAAATACTTTCTATCCTGGCATTTGGGGTTAGAAGACCAAATTTGGTTCCTCTGTCATACACTAAATTAAATTCCACATACCTGTAAGAAAGGGTATATGAAATAATTCTCTCAGGAAGGATGATGAACAAAAGCCGAGATGTCATGTGTCTGGGGTTACTACCACAAAATAAACAATGCTATGAAATTCCCCAAAACTTTCCTGTGGTTTGGGAATTTATGAACCCTACTTACCTCATCTATTGTTCATATAAACAAGCGCATCTACCATGGAATTACTACAGGAATGCCTTTGGGATCCCAAGTGGTGGCGCTATACCCATGTCATTGCTACCGAAAGAGCACTGTGGTAGTAATTCTGCAGTAGATGGAATTGTTCATACACACATCAGAAGTAAGCAGGAGTGAAATAGATTATTAAAGCCAGATGCCCACTTTGTGATCAACTAATAGTATGTGCCTGCAATTCAATGTGTGAAGTGGCAGAGTCATTGCTCACAGCTGGTCACTGCTTACAAGCCATGGTTGCAAGCACCTGCAAGATTTTAAACAGGTTTAAATTCTTGCCACCTCCACACATGGGTTCTACAGGTCACATGACCATGGGAGGACTAATCAAAACCAGTTGCAATTCCCGAACATTACAAACCAAGCTTGTTTGTGCAATTGCGGATGAGACTGTGCGACCACAAACAATCCCTACCCCTGCCCACTCCCATTTTGCAAGGGTAAATTTTATCATATTGCAACCAAAAGATCCTTGCTTTTCATTAGAAATAGGGCACCAGCTTGCACAGTTGCAAGTGGAATGATCCCAAGGGGTCACAAGGCATGATATCAATTTGATATCAAGCTGATGGCAACCACAGACAATCACAGATACAGGCAAAATAAGAAGTTTCAAAACAGTCACAAGTTCTCCCAAGCCATTGTCTTCCTCTGAAAACATAACTCCAAATGTTCAGTGCATGCCACTCAATATTTTGTCCATGGACTGAGAATTTTAAAGATAAGCACAGAAAAATAGGCACAAATTTGGACTTTGACAAAAATGTGACAAAATAGCTGCAATGGATTTATGTACTGTGCACAGGAGATGACTGCCTGCTGTCAAGACCAAATGTCTCCTTGACAAGAATGGCAGCAAGCGACATGAATGCTGAGTGAAGGCATCTGTCAAACGTTTATAACAAACCCAAATGTATTCTGACTGGGACCTGACTTTTAATATGGTGCCATAATGTATTTTATCTGTTTTTTCACAGTGTGGAATTAGCAGTTAAGCTTTAAACTTAAGGTAACTACAAACACAAGGAGAGGGACAAAGGATGCAAAATGTACTTACCTTCCTCTTCTCAGGAGCTGCCACTCCCTGAAACAAAACAAAAAACAAATACAAAAAAAATATAAATATAAATAAATATAAAATTAATAAAGAAGGTACCATGTTGTAGTACTGTTAAATGAAGTGTTATGGCTCAGTATCATACACAAACCAGCAACAGCGAAAGAATGCATAAGAATGAGATGTAAAGCCTGAATAGCTTATTATTTAACCCCCTTTCCTTAATTCTTACAAAATATACCAAATTTAAGCTAGGCCTGTATTTACCATATGCACTCTGTACACTTATCTCTAGTCTTGGCTGGCGATTATATAGTGCTCACAGTCTCACCATTGTAACGTTAGGCTTCTTGTAGTAACAGGTCTGGTTGGCGTTAGCTTTATGAAGCAATTCAGTGTCTAAATTCATTGGCAATCTGTTTGCCCTTCAGGAATTCTCGTTTGAGTAGAATCTCTCCAGGCTACGTTCTTTTGCAAGATCTGGCAAGGTGGTGTACCAATGCAGGAACAGCTCCATAAGACCTATGGGTGAATACGTCTGGCTCTGGGTAAATTGAATCTAGCTCTCTGTAGGTTCAGAGTCTCTCAGCTGTATCTTCTCTCTGGTGAATAAATGCTATCTCTTAGGTGAACATGTTGTCTGGCTTGTGTAAATCTATCTCTGTGCATAAATTCTATCTCTTGGAATCTTCAGTATGACTGCTAGCTTTTATAAGAACAGTGAAATTGTTCTTAAAAATGGAGAAAGTCCTGGGCAAGGTCATTCCTTAATTGCAACAATGACGTAATCAGTTTCTTTAGTGATCATTCACGATATCTGTTCAAATTTCTTGAAGTCCTACACAGGCTCTATAGCAGTCAGCAGACGTCTCAAGAAAGGTAGAGATGTCTTGAAAAGGTTCTCATTTTTTTTGCGTTTCGTAACAGGACTGGAACTGGAATTCTTGGAACACCATAAATACCTTGTAACACTGTCCCCCTTGAAAAAATTTTGGATGTCTTGGACAAAACTTAAGTTATTATTTACAACACTACAGTAATAACAACAGTTATATGCAACTCAAGATACAATTGAAATCACAGTAACAATACAACAAGTTTTACAATAGAAAGTACATGGATAATATTTAAAATTCATGATCAACAAAACAAACATTTCTCAGATCTGGCTGCATAATATAGCTTACAAAAATTTCAAACTTTAAAGACAAGATAAATTTCAACATAAGGAATTAAGCTCTTGACAAAGTGTCAGGGATGATGTTATCTTTCCCTTTCAAGTTGACATTTTATACATTCATACAGCAGCTACGTGACTGCTTCACAGAGATGTGGTTGTTTTCAAGGGTTCACTAGATAAAGGTACTGCTTAGATGGTGCAGCAATCCTCACATCAATGTCATGTTCCATTAGATTTGTGACTGAGAATAAGTGTTGGCACTAACTATGTCTCAGTAATCTGGGGAGGGGGGGGGGGGGGGGAGAGGAAATCCCCATTCCAAAATAATTTGAGGAGAAATTTGGTTCAAACCGGAAGGGGGAAGGGGTCTTGATAAGTTGCAACACCAAAAGCCAACTTTTTCCCAACAGGTAGTAGGAAATTCCCATATCTGATTTTAAAACTTGCACGATTGTTGAGAAAAGTGCAGGAATTGCAAAATCCTGCTGCCTAATGCGAACACTGCTGAGAATCTGAATTATGCATCAAGGGGCGTGAATAGTTAGTTACATCACTCTCAGACCTTTCATTTTCTGTTCAGCATGCTGTCAGTGGCTGGTAAAGAGAAAATTGTTTGTGGGAGAGAGTTGACTAGCTAAGAATCACAAACACACATACCCACACATTTATACACATACATACACATGCCACACAGATGCACAGGTTTCTCTATTCACTGAATCAAACATTACTTCAAGTTGATACCTAGACTTGAACTTTTCAGGGAGAGGTAATTTCACCCTGTTTGAAGGTCTTTTAAATTGGGGACGTCATCTTGGGAAGGAGTGGAGACCTGAAGCTTTCATTACTTACTGACATTAAAATCCCTGCATAAAACTCAACACATGATGGGATCCATTAACATTTGTAAGCCTCAATAAAATCAGCAATGTTTAAAAATAAATTAAGCAAAGAATAAACTACTAACCTTTCATGGTAACCATATCCATCATTCTTATGTTTATTTATAATGGGAAGATAACATGGTAACACAGCATTGGCACACTCCTGTGAAAAAAAGGAGGCAGAAAAATTGTTTGCCCACTGAGCAGTTGATAACATATTCCACCTCGTTCAACTGACTGTACCATGACTCTTTACATATAGACAAACCAGAATGCAAAATTGCTTAAGTTTCTGATGATTTTAGTGGAACAGGCTTGGTTACTTTAAAATCCAGTAAGTAAAACCAAAAATATTCTCACCCCCAGCAAGTATTAAAAAATGCCCACAAATATTTTGCATGGAATCATGACTAATGATTTATGGTCTTTCCTGAAAAATGTGAATGGTACACCGACAGAAGTAACATAAGACAGTGACACTGTCAACCCTTAATTCTTGATAAATATTTATTCCTGCCCCACATTGTTCTACAGTGCTAATTATGTCATGGTACTAGCAAGTCATTCTCCAAAGTACTTCTTAAGATGAGACAAATGCTTCTACTGTATAAATTTACTAGGCACAACCCATTTTTTCATCAAGTGTACTTATCAGACTTCTTTCAATGGATGCCCTCCCCCTACTACATGTACTTTGAAAAATGTTTATTCTCAACAAAATGACTGTCATTTATTACCTATTGATAAAGCATATGTGGGTCTTTGATGCTACCCCCTCCCTAATTTCTGCACACTTGTGAAAATGAAGAAAAATGAATAATCCCTCAGCAAAATCTACTCTTGAAATGTTGATAGTATTACCGTTAAACTAGATAGAGTTTAGGGGCACTCTAATCAACCTCCCCCCCCACCTGCCCACCTGACCACACATCCCACCTTAGTCCTGCCCTCAAAAAGGAACTATCTATCACAACACCTATTAAATTGGTCATTGGTCACATCTTTGATACAAAAGTTCAAATTATACCTCCCCAGTACATAAGCCACTATGATTGGTCAGTACCACATGTAGGTCAGAGAAATGTTTCATACAACAAACACATGTTCAACAAGTAACTGCAGGTTGTAAAGTACATGGGACAAAATAGTGTTGGTGAACTGATTAGCATTAATTACAAATAAATCCTCCAATTAATAAGCATTACTCCATATTTATCAGTAGGTATTCAAATGAACAGTTACACTATACACCTGTAGGCAGAGCGTGAGAAAATATTCATTTGCAACTCTTGCCAAGCTAAATTAAATTTGATTTGCAACTTGGGTCCGTTGGGTTTATATATGAATTGCAATGCAACCCTATTTCTTCCCATGAAAGTACATGGTTTGGAAAGTATTGGCAAGCTACCACATAGACCCTTTTCCAAATAGCAATTACAAGGGATTGTGGGATAGAGTTTTGGTACATGTTGTTTTTGGCCACAGTAAAATGCCATTGACAAGAACGTCGCACACCAAAAGTCTGTCCCACAATCCTCTGTAATCGCTATTTGGAAAAGGGTCTATTGCAGTGTTCCTGAGCAGTAATTAGGGAACTTTAGATTGCACAACGCGGACGTGACCTACGATGTAATGACGTCACTCTTGACGATGTGCATACCTGTATCTTACAGTCAGTATTGTCAAGAGTGACGTCATAACGTCGTAGCTCAAGTCCACGTC
Source organism: Holothuria leucospilota (assembly GCA_029531755.1). NCBI lineage: Eukaryota > Metazoa > Echinodermata > Holothuroidea > Aspidochirotida > Holothuriidae > Holothuria > Holothuria leucospilota. The sequence continues at coordinate 22,815,462 of CM055976.1, read as the reverse complement.
GTGCAATCTAAAGCTCCCTATTATTGCCCTAAGGCAAATGAAACTATACTATGGGATGTGCCAAAGACTGGTAAAATGACACCAGAAAGGGGCTAAAAAAGAGACCTATGTTGGAAAAATTTAAACCATTTGGGTCTAGGAGCATTTTGGTTTTAAACATATTTCATGATTGGCCCCATCTGCTCACATACAAATGACATCCCCTCAAAATCTTTTAATACACTGCCATAGGTCATATGCATGCCAGGGAAGGGAACAATCAACATTAAATTTTTGATCTATACAAAGTTTAATCAAATTTCTTCTACTTGCTATGAGGCAACTACATACCAAGTATGTTATGCATCAAAGCTACCTTTCTTTAGAAAAAGTGTTCCTGACCTAACAAGACCTCTGATGACCTTCATCACCTCCGGTCAAAAGAAATGATTCATCTGCATGACATGGAATCTGTCCAAATTTCTTAAAAAACTTTTGCATCAACCAACATACAAGGTAGGCAACACAATCATGCATATATACACACATTAAACATAAACACACACGCTCCCATCATGACTGAACAAATCTTTAACATCATTTTCATGAAATAGTAAGCACTATCCTTTAAAGTCATGCTGAGCAAAATTTAACTTTCGATATTAAAAGTTTTTAGCCTTTTTGTCCATAATTCCCTGTATAGACCCTTTTCCAAATAGCAATTACAAAGGATTTTGGGATCAAGTTTTGGTGTGTGTTGTTTTCGTCAATGGCATTTTACTGTGGACTTAAAGTCTGCGTACTTAAAGTCTGTCCCATAATCCTTTGTAGTTGCTATTTGGAAAAGGGTCTATTACATTTGTTACATCATAATAACTACACATCACATTGGCTTCCAACTCTGATACATAACTGAAAATGCTTCAGGGTAACCATTTGCATGAAACTTTTCATCACCTTTACAAAGCTGAAAACAGATTCTTGATCAGGTGTGTCAACATCATCAAAGAAGATCCCACCAACTCCACGTCTTTCACCTTTAAAAAAAAAAACAGAGAAAAACTCTAAATGACTAAAGCAGGAAGCAATGAAGATACATCGTTATTAATGCATATCTCACTTTCAGAATCTTCCAGTGCCTGGAAGAAGCCCCTTGTCCAATGACTGCAAGTACTGGAATGCTGACAGCAGTATTTATGTTGCCACATCATTCATTTCTACTGATCTACTAAATTCAACATGACTGTCTCTATGTTTTGATTTGGAAAACAAAAAGCAAAAATGACTGTGCCGACATTGTCAAAACTGCCCTTTACATTGACTATGTGGCCTTTTATCCTACCATATTGGCAGTAGTTCCCTTATATTCATTCTTGGTTTATCCAGGTGTACTTTTTTAAACTATGATTGTCACCAACACACAGCATTTTGTTTGGTTTAAAATTTGATGTCTATTTCTACTATTAAATTAAGCACAGCAGTGATATCCCACTATCAACGATACATGAAGGAAGGGCATAATACTGTATACTTACCCCTGTGTTGTACAACAAAGTAATTATCACACCATTTTTTGAAGTTTTCATAGTAACTTGAGTCATGCTTGTCGCAAGCATTCTTCAAAGTTTTATGGAAATGATGTACATCCTAGTGTGAGAAAAATCAAAACTAAACTTTAAACAGTTTCTCAGTACCAATCATTCCATCACAACACAAAATCCACAATCTTGTTAAGCTTCCTGTACCACAGCAAAATTATGGTTTCAATAATTTCTGCTTCTTGAGAAAACCAAATACATGTTCAAAGGATTTTCCATCAATTAGGTAGCTTAGGCAAACATTTCTTTTGTTCAGGAAGGTAAGTAAGAATACATGGATATGACATGTCATATGGGGACATCATACAAAAATATAACAGTTCATTTGACATGTTATGACCATAAAAAAAGAATAAGCTATAAATGGTTAACAATCATGATTACTTTCAAAGTATCATTCATGAGGACTGCTTTATCACATTTTTCATGGGATCATGGCCTACCTAAACTTGAACAAATTTGTAAAAGAATATTGTATATGGTAAAATGTGCAAATGACACTGCCACTGTATGGAATGCTATCTGATGTGTTGGATATACCCAATATTTGATAACTACTGACATAAAATGAATTATAACCACTGAAAAACTTGTGAGCCAAAAGATAAGGGTTTCTCTTTTAAAATAAAATTATTAAGTGATAAATCACCACGGTAACCAAAGTATAGCATACCTCTCTGTCTAGATAATATGGGGTTAGATCTGTTCCTCCTCCAAACCACCAGACTGTCTTGCCCTCCTCTTGGACTTCAAAATACCGGTAGTTAAAATGGAGAGTTGGAATCATTGGATTACGCTATGAGATAAAATCAGATGCAAATATTTTTGAGTTAGAAATGAATTCCTAAAGGAATGAAGCAGCAACCATAAACTTCTCTTCAAACACTGATTAGCTAATTCTTTCAAATCTCCTCTTATTTTCCTTTCAAGTATCTTTCATGACTTTTCAAAAAAAAAATTGTGCACACTAAAGGTAATCCAAACAGTTTTCTTACTTGAATCCAAATATTCAATAACAAAAATGTCATATGATTTAACAGAACCATACATGAATGAGCATAAAAGAGGGTATGCTGATTCAAACTGAGGTAAATCCATTTGCCCTTGTGGAGGGAAAATGGAATTTTAATTTTAAACAAAGTATTTTACAAAGCCGACAAAAGGTATTATATTTGTCCAGCTCCAATCTTCATAGCATGTTCCTTGAATAGATATAAATGTTGATGCTAAATCTTCTTTTAACTGCAATGCACCTTTCACAATAAATTTTGATGTCATACAGCTACTTCTCAATAATTTTGTTTTCTTTTCAATGACTTAAAATGCTGAGAGGACCCTCCCTGCTAAACAAAGGACACACCATGCTGCAGTCTCCCCCTCCCCACCACCATACACTATATACCAAACATTACTCAGAACTTTGCAAGTAATTATAGTAACTGGTGGTTGAGATTTCTTCTGATTTCATTCTTGGAAAACAACAGATGAGATAAAGTTTACAACTGGACTAAGGCCCAACCAGGTTTAACCAGTAATGCTCTTGACACCAGTAAACAGCACAGCAATTCTTTATTCTTCTCTGACCCAGCTTAATATTCTTACCGGATGAATGACTGAGCTTATACCAGCTGCAAAAAATGGAAGTGGTTTTGTGGCATCTAAAGGACGTCCTCTGAAAGTGTAAAAAGTAACTATTTAAAGTATTTATGTAACTTTGATAATATCAGGATGCAGGTACAATGACATGTGATGTAGACTGTGACAGACAAGTTCAAAAGTTTTGTATGACATACGTTTAAGTTCCATGATTCTTGTTAAAAATAAAAGATAGTCACTGGCAGCTTTTGGTTAGTACCTGTATCTATACAGGTATTTCGTGTGACGTCACGCAACTGGGATTGTCCAGCAGTGCTGGGCACAGCACACATGTAGTAAGCGTATTTACAGTACAAACACACCACATAACCACAGATACTGTGACACAATGGACGCTTGCCCGTCAAAACGTCTGACAACCACAGAGCTGCGTGATCACGTGATGTCTGTGAGACACCTCTATACAATTTAGACAGTGAAATATGCAACAATTACACTCACTCTACAACAAGGGTTTTCAACTTTTTATATCAGTTTATCCTAGAGTATTCAAGGCCTATGATGTATGTGCAGAAACCAAGACAAATATATTTTTCACACATATAACACAGCACTGGCACAAATTTACTGTAACTTCCTGTGGTGGTGACATTTAACTTGCTACCGTGTACCATCAAAACTGCACTCGGAATAAAACATTCCACACACCTTGCTCGCATCTGCTGTGCTGTCTTGGCTGGTAAGGTTCCATGCACAACTGATATGTTTACACCGGCCCTCTCAAACACCTGACCATCTTCAAGAATACATGTGATACCACCACCTCCCTTTTAAAAGAAGTACAAAAAAAAAAATAAATCCTTGCTTTGACTGGTTTCAAAACAAACTTGTCTGCTTCAAAATTGATACTCTTGCCCACTACAGTACATTGATGCTTAAAGTGTACCTAAAGTCTAAATTTTCAAAAGGATATGTTACAAAGCTTGAAAAATGTATCCAAATGGTCCAACTCCCATCTTCACAGGACATTCCTGAGTTGAAATATAAAATATTGAAGCTTATTCACTCTATTTAAAATGGTAGATTGTGCAATAATTTGTGATGTCATTCCTGTACTCTCAAATTACTGTCTTTGTTTTTCTTTGTTTTTGGAAAGCCGCTGTCCCTTTGTGCCGAAATGTGATCACTGTCTTACTGTTATAGGGTGACTTGGCTATGTAAGCCCTCTCCGTACAACATGCTATGCGAAGGAACAGTAAATGTTTCAAGGTTATATAAACATCTTAAGTTCAAAAGGAAACAAAAGCAGGTAGTGTGAGTTGTACAAGAAGAACATCACAAATTATTGGGCAATCGATTATTTCAAAGTAAGTGAATAAATTTTATCATTTTATACCTCAGCAACTGAGTAAGCTATGAAAATGGGAGTTGGATGGATGAAATTCATTTTTCAACCCCTAAAATTTATTTTCTTGTAATTCTAGATTTTAGGTCCACTTTAAATGTAAGATTTAGACAGTCCAAAAAATAAACTAACCAAGGTTACAGTCTAAACAATTGAAGAAAATGAAATGTCAGGAAGGTAACAACAACAACAGCTACTTTTTATTTTTTTGACATAACATGTAATTCTACATACTACAGCAATTTGCAAGATTCTCAGACCAGCAAGCAGGATTGAATTTCATTGTCATTATGTCTTAGAGAGCTCAGCTTATATTAATAAGTAAACAGTATCAAATTAACAGCAATTAAACCTTCATTATCTGCTCTGAAAAAGGCCACATTCTTCATCCCACACAGTCAAAATTCACTTAAAAAGTAAAATTTTAGCTTCCCATCCAATCTCAACACCTGCCCATTTCATTTTATTTCAGTTCTTATCATCAGTGTGCATACATCCATTTGATACCTTTGTTTAAGGAATAAACACACTGTACGCTAAACCATAGGATGCTTGCACACTACTACGTGTCATTTCATTTATATGAGATAAAATATTCAGATTTATAGTCAGACAGGGAGAAATAACATAGCATTTCGAAGGAATACTGTTTCATCATCATGAATGCTGCTGTCTTCACATTACTCATCCAACCTGAGACTTGCTGTTTCCAGAAGTCTTTTACAGGACTGATAACCTGTCCGGTAAAACTATACAAATTAGTTTTTGGGTACATTTCTCCACTCGTGCCCAAGTAAGTTTCTCTATCTTACCTTTGCTCTGTCCCACCTGTCTACTTTAAACTTGATATCACCTTCTATATCTTGCAGTGCATCACAAATTTCTTTCTACAAGGTGAAAAAAAATGTAAAATGTCAGCAACGATGAAACATACACACTACACACACCCATGTTGCTTGACCAACTTACAATGATGTCAATGACAATAGGCTACATGTACTGTAGTTTCTCTAGCAATTAACATATCTTTTCATATGGCACTAGCCAGAGTCGGACTGATTATCTGTGTTCAATATCTGCATCAGCTGATATTCTTTAAAGTATTTTCCTCATGTGTCAATATTGGTGAAATCTTCCAAAAACTCTGATGCCACCTACCTTATATTTCTCGCCCTAGTTTTCATAAAATGTTACATTATTTTTCTATACTTGACATTAGGTCCCAAGAATTGTGATATTGATGTTGGTAATACTGGCTACTTCTTACCTCAGTACAACACAACACTAGTTCCAGCATCCAAGGATCACCGCAAACAAGTGCAACTTCACATGTATTTAACAGTGTTATAGTACCTGTACCCACACCTGTACTCGAGTACAAGTTTCCATATTCATACTTGTACTCATGACCTGGTACCCATACCTGTACTCATGATCTGGTAGCCTTAGTCGTACCCATCCTCATGACTTGATACCTGTATCCATACTCATGACCCTGTACCCGTATCAGTACCCGTACTCATGATTACCTTTTCATCAGACCCGTACCTGTACTCATGACCTGATATCCGCATCCATACAGGTACTCATGGTCCTGTACTCACACTCCAACGCTGTACTATTAAATAAAGTGAATATATTACAAACAGTAACATACAATTAATTGCACACCTTTTATGTAACAGCCAATTTATCCACCTTTATTACAGAAGCAGCAGGCTGTTTGGTGAATACAGTAAAATGGTTATCAATAATTTACACGTAAACTGGTGCAAACCACATAAAATAACACTTATCTTCTGTTGGAGGTATCTGTTTGCATCTGTAATTCATATCTTCTTTAATTAAGGTGCAACACATGCAAGAGTTGTTTTTTGCAGCAATTTTACTTTTATTATGAATTAAATATCTTCTTTTAAAATTGATGCATTTCTTGTAAATCTGTGGTATTCCAAGTGACATTTGTTGATTGGGGACAAAATATTGGAATCAGAGACTCTTCCCCAAAATCAAGGACATCTAGTCTCCTTATAACCTACATTCATAACAGAATGTTTAACCACATCTTTGGAAATGTCTTTATCTCACCTGTTTCTCCAAAATGAAAACCTCCATTCGACTTTTCATGTCGCTGGATGTCTGAAAATAAAATGAATTCTAAATTAGGTCTTAAAAGTTTCACAGTGACATGTACAAATTTTACTGAAAGTTTTACATACATTTCCAGAGTTGCAACCATATTAATATTTGAGCCAAAGCCTCAAAAATACTCTCTACTTCAGCATCCCAACTCCTGGCCAAGAGTTGAGTATTGACTCCACCACTTTTCTTGAAATCAAGACTCACAGGTAATTTTCAATACTGTTAAAAATATGCACAAAAATCATATTATGGAGTTATGTGTCTTTTTGAAATCTTTTGATGAAGTACAGTATTATAACACAACTGGCTCTTTTGACATTTTTCTATATTCCATCGAAAGTTTTTTCTTCATCGATCACCACAATTCTCAGTCCAACATAGTTTGGTAGCTCAGATGCTGAGAAGCCTGTAGTGTAGGCCTGCTGGTGTATTAATACTCATTGGTAGGCTAGTAGTAGACAGTTTATGGCTACTGTGATATACATTCCTACGTCATCACTTACGATGTCATTGTAGGGGTTGTGACTCCTTCAAAGTCACAACTTACAGTATAGAGCGACATGTACCCTACTCCAAAAATATTGGAGTCGCCAATGCCTACTATTTACAGTACTGTATGTACCTTATAACACTCAAGCCATCTTATGGGTTCACAGCTTAATAGACAATTCTTATTCAACTAAGAGGAATTGCTCTGAAGTAAGGAAAGTTGAGGATCTCCTTTTATCAATTAAATGATTAAGTTAATTTGATGAGTTTTTAAATAAATTTTCTGACAACTGAGTCCCGTTGCTTCACGACTGTATGTGTAATCAGGGACTAGTGCTGATAGTCAACCCATTATGTTGTAGTACATTATTCAAGCAGCTGTTCTCACAAATACAGCAATTAATTGGTTGCTGTTATGACATCATCACTGGCATTCTTTATATTGCCAAACTTCTATCAAAACAAGTCTTGTCAAGTTTTGACACAAGATTAATTGATATATCAAAGAGTATTGCAGCATTGTGAGAAAACCATCACTGTGCTTAGATGCAATATTTGCTGACAAACTGCTTAAGTGATATTTTTGCTAGGTTAGGCTATATTTAAACAGTAGATTATGTGTAGTAGTGCTTGTAGTTGAGTAATGGCAACTTAGGTTTTGAGAGTGATTAATCAAACTTTCGAAGAGTGATTGCGACTAGTGGCAATTAATCAATTATGACTATGAACTTTATCAGGGACACTGGTTAACTTGGTCCCCATCATACATAGAGGTCACTCATCTAAAGCTTTGTAGCATTTTATGTTAAAATGTCATCAGTGACTCTGGATAGAACACCGGTTTCCATCTTACAGTAAACATTACCACACAGTACATAAAACTGAGGACACGCTACACACATGACTGTGAGGTCATTCATCTACAGGTTGGTAGCATTGTAAGTTAAAATGTCATGACTCTGGCTAGCATACTGTACACTCCAGCATACAGTAACATCACCACAAAGTACATGAAGCCAAGGACACTTTAAATTCAAGAGATGTCACTCATCTACAGGTTGGTAGCATTGTAAGTTAAAGTGTCATCAGTGACTCTGGCTAGCACACACTCCATCATACAGTAACATTACCACACAGTACATTAAGCTGAGCACACTTTACATACAAGAGGTCACTCATCTACAGGATGGTAGCATTGTAAGTTAAAATGTCATCAGTGACTCTGGCTGGCACACATTCCATGTTACAGTAACATTACCACACAGTACATGAAGCCGAGGACACTTTACATACAAGGGGTCACTGATCTACAGAGCATTGTACATGTAAGTTAAAATGTCATCAGTGACTTTGGCTAGCACACACTCCATCTTACGTAAGATGGGGTGTGTGCTAGCCAAAGTCACTGATGACATCTATACAGTAGTAACATTACAACACTGGGTAACCAAGCTACAGTTCTGCTGTTTCAAACAGGTCAGGAAGCACAGACATGACATCACTTTTATAAAAGACCAACAATGCCTGCCACTTGTAATCTGTTCATGAGAGGAGGGGGTGGGGTAAACACCAAAACCTACAGTGCACAAAATATGAGAGAACACATCAAGCATTGCAGTCTAAATACTGCATTTCTTGTATTTACATGCATCTCCTTTTTCCAGCAGTAAGCTGGCACATACAGCATTAAGTGTTACTTTCATTTAAGGCTCTAGCCTGACTGCGAAAAATATCCCCTCCCCCATCCTACTAAGAAAATGCAATGCATGCTGCTAATTTAGTCATTACTAATATGGTACATCTTCTAAGAACTCAAATTCTGCTGTGTGCCTGTCTGGGTGGGTTTTCTGACTTAGTTGTTAGAGCATGAGTCATCCTCTCTGTCACACCTAGCTCTCCCCTCTTCTTTGCACTGAAAAAAGGTTGTGGTTTTTCTTGGCGTGTGTGTCTAATCTCAAACAATAGTCTCTGTAGTAAACCTTACAAGCCAAGTAATTTTACTGGTTGATAAGAGAGTTGTGGTCAAAAGTGCCTTGGAAGCTTGTTTGCTCAAGAAAGTAAAGTACATATAACAACTCTGGGGAAAGGTGGAGAGAGCTGCAGAGGTGTAACTTATGGCCAATGGGTCCTCTAGCGACATGTGATTTGGTCATATTCCAGCAAACCTATCACATCAAAATTTCACTCTGTGATGATTTGTCTAATAATCTTACCTCCTGCAGTTTTTCCACTGAGGTAACTGGTCTTGCCATGTACTTGCTCAAGTCAACATTGTTCTTTGGAAAAATAGTTTTAGCCTGGAGAACACATTGTGACCTCTGAAAACACAAAATGGAGATATGAAATGTTAATAAATGTCCCAGTAAACATAAATACTGTAGCTGCATCTAAAAAGACAGGAGGAGCTGGCTTAAATTCACTTTGAAATTGAGGTCCTTCTTTACCTTAAAAATTAAGATTAATTTACACTTTTCATAATTTTATAAAGGAATCCAATTCTTGTCCTCTTGATGGGTTTGCACAGTAGATGTGACATCTGTATGTAATTAACAACAAGCTGCCCACATCTAATGCTATACAAAAAAACTTGAAGTGGTAGTCGACACTGATAGGAAAAAATACAAAAAAAAGAAGCATAGAATAACACCTTCATTTTCCTGTTACAACTTTTGACAATTTTTTGGTCATAGAAATAGTTAAAAATTATAGGATATTACCTTCCATCACAGAAGTTAATATATGCCTATGGCATATCCTCTGAAGATGTGAAGGGAATACGTATGGTTCAATAAGATGCAGCATTTCAACTTTTAGATATAACAATACTTACTCCTTCCATGGCAAATAAAAAGTACTAAAACATATTGTATCACCATGAAAGATGTGAAGTTATTACTAGTAATTGCTTTAGGATAATAAGCAATTTTCCTAACCTTATTTTTAGGAGCAGTTCTATGAGGGGAGAGGGGGCTTTAGCCCCCAAATACTTCCTAGGCCTCTTAAAAAAATTTCTCATCTTTTATCTTTTTTTCTAAAAGTGGGAATATTGAAACCATGCCTTGGTATCTCAAAAAACAATATTTAAATAGCACTCAAAGGACTGGGAAGTGCCATTTTAGGCAATCTGGGATGCACTTTCACAAAAATGTTCTTGATACACTGCTTGCCAACTGATGATGGCTCTCCACTTAATAGATACAGTAGTGGCACATGCTATACCCACCCTCCTTCAAAAGGTTTTTTTTTGGAGGGGGAGGGGGGAGTAGGGGCTAAAACCTGATCAAATGTATGGGATAAAAGTCCTGAAGAGCCACTTATTGTCCTTTTAGCATATTAACTTTTCCTGCCAGTCACCAAACAGGAGTATGACATGTTTAACTTCGGTTACCACTGGATACAACAATTCTCATCTCAATCTATCTCAATGATGGATTTCAAACTTACATTTCAACTAGATGCCTCTTACTGATGCAGAGATTGGGAAGAAAGGCCTACAGTACTTACACCAATGAAATCCTACCTCAAACTGAGGTGAATAGACATCTGAAGGGGAATGAACACTTCAAGATTAGCTAAACTGGCTAAGGTTAAAACAAATGTTTAAGTCTGTAAAATTGTTTATTAAAAGCAGACAACTCATTAAAGCTTCCATACTACCAATTTCAATTTAATGATATTTAAGATACTTAATGTGACGTACATAATACAGTATCACCTACCTGTCTATGAATTGTTCCAGCTCCAATAACAAAAGTGCCAACACCAACACACACAAGTCCTGAGTATCGACTGAAAAATTAGAGAAGATACTTTGCAACAGGAGGGAATCAGTGGACAAATTTTATTTATAACAATGAACTATTCTAATCTTTCACCTTTATAAAACCATCAATGTTTGCACACACTTGAAGGCCATACTATATTCTCCTACAAAAGTATTCTTGGCTGTTTCTTGTGATCAAGTCAGCATTTTTAGTTATCAACTTTATATGCCTTGAAAAACATCACACTTGAAATGTCAATTTTGCAAACATTGATTTACACTTCAGAAAGTAGCATTGAATGTAATACTGATTTTCTGTTTAATGAATTTGCCTGGACTATTCTAAATGTTTTTCTCAAAAACAAAAGTTTTAAAAAGACTCTATCATCAACTACAACACATACTGTATTATTGTAAAGATTTTAATACTGTACTGACACAAATTCTAAAAAACAGATTCATGCAAAAATGTATTACGGTTTCAATGATTAGCACATGTACTGTATGTGTAATCCCAGTGTACGCCAAAATGTCCCATTTCTTTCTGTCAATGGTTGAATGCAATCTTAATGTGTTGGAAAAATACAGTTTTGTGTTCATATCTGACTCTGGAATTCTTGGGAAATTTGCTTATGACCTCTGGTGACTTCAGATGACCTTTGACCTCCAACAAAACCAATAAGGTTTTTTCTACTACATTTAATGCATCACCATGAAAAGTATCAATGTTCCCAAACTGGAGATGTGTTAACACCTTTTTCAGAGTTAGACCTCTGGTGACCCCAGATGACCTTTGGCTTCCACAAAAATCCATAGGACTCTTTCTCTCACCATGGGGCATCTACATACTTAGTATGAAATCTGTTCAAGCTTCCTACCTTGAGATATTGTGTTAACAATGTTTTCTGAGTTTGGCCCCCAGTGACCCCTCATGACCTCTGTCAAAAACAATATGGTTCTGTTTCTCACCATGGAGCATCCACATACTAAGTATGGAATCTATCCAAGTGTCACAACGTTCCTCCTTGTTGGTTAAAGTTTCTCCTCCATAGTTTTGTTCTAATTAAGATATAGTTGTCTTAAGCTTAGAAGCCAGAAACAGAACAAATTTAGAAAAGAGCCAAAAAAATTCATTTAAGTTTCTCTGCTACATAATCAATCTATTCAGGTCTTCCCCTCTCAGATCTCAAATCTAGACTCTCCCTTGTTTACCACACTCATCCCTTTTCAACTTCCACTGTTGCTACCAGCCCCTCCTGGTTAGTTTGTCTAGTTATCTACACATTTAATTAAGCTTAGTACAAAGCAACTGAACACAATAGGGTCATATGTCAGATTGTGTCACTTCTTATATTAGACCTCTCCCCGACTTGAATTTCCTGAAGACAATGGGTCACTCCCTGATCATGTGACTGCACTACCAGGTAGTTGCTATGGGCAGAGGGAGAAAGTTGACCATTCTCTGACCTCAAGCTCCTGCCAAAAGTTAGTTACTATGGGCACATGAAGCAACTGTTTCTCAGAGTAACTACAGTAGCCTTTAAAATCCATCCATTCATTACACCAAGTGTCCTGCCTTGAGATGCCATGTTCACAAGCTTTTCAGAGTTTGACCACTGGTGACCCCAAATGACCTTTGAACTCCACCAAAACAATCAGATTCTTCCTCTCACCATGGGACATCTACATACTACGTATGAAATCTACCCAGCTTCCTAACACATGGAGACACACCCACATATACACACAGGCCATCATGAATGCATAGGTTATCACTGAAACCAACAAGTAATTCTAGGTGCCATTGTAAGCATTCAATCAGAATGCCCTTAAAGCACCTTTATAAATGATGTATGATAAGTATATTACATTCTGGTGATGTTTGGGGTGACTACCTGCAAATTCCCAAAAGGAAGGACAAGACCACTGATAGTCAGGGAGTGCCAGCTCCCAGCTTTACCCATGCATCAAGTCACAGATACACACCAGCCTTGTGTACATGCCCACAAGGATACACATCGTACTCATCAGCCAATCAAGTGACTGAGCATGATGTATTATAATATAGTCATCTGTCAATGTGGTTGATGAAGAGCGCTTATATTTAGACATATATATCGAAAGACTTCTTCAGATGGAAATTAAGAGTAATAAGTTTGACCCACTGACTTCAAAACTGAGGACAAGTCAATGTCCAGCATCAAGTAACACCAGACAAAGGACAGGCTGCCCAAAAGTAGGACAATCCAGTGCAAAGCCAGAGGTACAGTACGATGGACACCCTAGTGATGTTGACAACTTGTACAAGTTAGAATTGTCTCCAGGGGCTTCAAAACTTTTACATAAGATTCAGGTGGAACTTTGTTAAGTGCCCTAATACCCATGTACTGGTGGAGTTATGGAGAACAATTTCTGAGAATTATTTTTACATAGAGCACAATATTTCTGTCAATATTACAACAAAAGTTATCACCTCATATTGCCAATTATCCAGGATGCCATGGCTGAGCTGAACTAATGAAACCAAACCTGTGAGGACAAATTGAAACATTGACAGTTGAGAGTAGCCCAGGATAAAAAAAATACCACAAAACATTTAATTACAACTTTGTTAATTGTTTAAATTTAGCTACATTTAAATTATTTCATACCCAATCCAAACTGGGAACTACAGTAGTGCAATGTGGTAGTGTTTTCACCAAAAGGGAGTTTATGTACTTACTGTACATCAACTGCTTGTTGCAGTCAGCACATCAGCTCAACATCATAATTTTCATAATAATAATTGAGCAATACAGCCCTGTACTACATCCACACAGTTGCCAGTGAAGTATTAACTGATCATAGAGGTGAAACCAAACAAAATCTCCCTTAACAAAGTTATCCCCCCCCCCATTTACAAAGTCACCCTCTAACAAAGTCACCTTAAATTTCTCAAGTTCAAGAAAGCCACTCCCTCAAGCCTAGGCCAAGGCCCATGAGAATTATGGCAATGTGGCCATCTCAGCCATCATGGTCATACATTGCATGTGTTCTAGGCCTAGGCTACACATCAAGTTTTGCCCTAGAAAAACAATTCAAATGTGGTGTTCAAAATTTTGTAACTCCAAACAAAAAAACGGTGTGGAAGTTTTCCAATATTCTTCAAGGCTAGGTCCAAATTTTACATGTGATACTTCTCAGGAGGGGGCAACTACTGTATGAGGTGGGGGTACAATGGGAACTGTCATTCCAGGCCTATTAAATTTGAAGAAAATTTTATGGTTGTCCATTGGACAACCTGTCTGCCTTGTGTGGTTGTCCAAAAGAAAATTTAGTGGTCTACAAAGAAATCTGCAGTAACCCTAGAGGCAGTCTGTTAACTTGTTGCATGAACTTTGGTTATAAATTGGACGACCTTGGACAACCAACTCACCACTTTTGGTTGTCACAGGTGACCGTAGAACTGGTAAAATAAGCGTTGCATTCTGCCATCTGTAGTTTCCACAATAGAAAATGTGCTCTTTCCACCATAGGAAATGTGTCTTTTTGCCATGGCAGAAATATATATGGCAGAATGCACTGAAGGTGAAATGACACTATTAGGGCGTTCCATTGGGACGGTGAGCTCGGTCATTTACGAGTGAAAAGCGTTTCATAGCCCTCACAACCGGTGAACTCGTGCGGTGCGCTGGGAATTTTCAAAGCAACTCGAGTTACCCACTTGGGACAAAATGGCGGACGTTGCGAAGGCAGATAAAGAATGAAGTTACGTTCCTATTTTACCTTTCAGCCAGTAAAATTGATACACAGCTCTTCTAGATTGTAAATCTGAAGACGCAAATCAAATTTAAGTATTCAGTATTCATGATTGTTACTCAATGCGACAGTTTTGTCGTTGTTTTAATGATCGATTCTTACGCCATTTGCCTGTTCGTCGAACATCGTCTCATTTACGTGTACGTCAAACGTACAGGCTACGTAACGATGTTATTGTTGAATAGTGTATAGCTATCCGTTTCACCACTTAAGACCGAATGAAACGCTTTTCACAAGTAGTGAAGTGGTGCATACCGAGCGCACCTAACGAATGGAAGGCGGCATATGACTGGGGGATACAGTTAGGGGGAAATGCATGTTGTCAAAGGGCAACTTTGCTATTAATATTAGGGGCATTTGGTTGCTCAGGGGAAGACGGCCAGAGGGTGACTTTGTAAGGGGTGGATTTAGGCATGACTTTTCAGGTGGGCAACATGGTATGGTGTCCACTGAAACTCGCCTACTGACATGTATCAGAAGCTCTGGGTAAACGACCTGACAAATTACACTGGCCTTAGGCAAAGGGAATGAAAGTCATAGATTTGCATTCTACTGCCCAAAATTATCATTATTTACATTATTCTGGAAATCAAATCAAATTTCCAAATCATCTCACTAGTAAAACCATGTTTTAAAATAAACTTCAATCTGAGAACACCTGTGATGTCATTGTCTAGCCTACAGTATAAGATTCGTTTGTGTGACTTTGGTATGGCAGCTTCGCCCACAACCATATCCTGAGTAGAGATGCGGTTTCAGTCCTTGGTGGGGACTGGGGCCTGTGACGTCATATAACGCAGAGTAAGACATGGATGTGATAGTTTGGTATCTAAACTTCGCCAGTAACCACAACCTGAGTGGAGTCGCAGTTGCGGTCCTCAGTAGAAAAACACAAGAATGTGATGTCAATGTTGTCTGTCGCATGAGAGCAAAGTGGCCTTAGCTCAACTGAAAAACATTCAATCAACAAAGCAGAAAAAGGGAAATCTTGACAGCTGCAGTGGTTATTGTGTTCAGCTTCATTGAAGAATGCTGTCACACTGCTTCCATTGTGCTGGTCACTGGATATTTCTTGAGTGGCTTCATGGGTTAATACAATACTCTATTTAACTTGGCTTAATCCAAGATACCCGCCTTATACCTGTTATGGCAGTAAATTTTAAAAGTAGCTTAAGGCTTTTTCCCAGCATTACAATTAGTTTGAGAACAACAGTACACACTGTTAAAACATTTTGAGAAGGACAATATAGACAATTCTTTTTTAAAAGGCCAATACACAGAGACTGCGACCATGACTGCAGGTGTCTCAGTATAGTGAAACCTTTTGGGGCAACGGAAGGGCAGGGGTCGAAATTCCCGCTGTTCCGCTGTTCCGAGAACAGTGCTTTAGTGCCGGTGTAAAAGGAAATGGTGTCTCTCCTGGAAAATGTGTCCCACCAGACACATTTTCCAAAAAAATATGTCCCACCGGACAATATTTCTCAGGAAATAGTGTCCACCCGCCACAGGAAAATGTGTCCCGGGGACACAATTTTACGAGGAAATAATGTCTGTATGTAAGCAACAGGAAAATCTGTCCTTCGAAACGCGGTTACGGAGGAAGTCGCCTTGAACATGTATGGCCCTGGGGAGTTGGGAAGCGACTTTCCAAATTTTGTTTTTTATTGCGGTAGACCGAAAGTGAACTTATGGGATGTCAAAGTGAACTGAGGGAGACCGTAAGTTAACTTTGACATAAGTGGACTCGGCGGAGTGTCAAAAGATATACTGGTACAAACTCAAGAATAAGTCCCAAACTTTGACCAAAAATGCGTAAAATTACTTTCCAAGATTCAAGGCAAGGCCATGTCCTTTGGATCAAATAATACTTTTGTCCGTGAGCACTTGTTTGGCAAAATTTCGCAATTTTTGAAGGTCATGATGGGTGGTTGTTGAGATCTGACATCATTTAAGCCTCAGTCGAACGGACACGATCAAACATCTTTCCTTTCTTATTAAGTCTCTGGGTCACTACCATGGTGTCATACAAAGATGATTCAGTACCACACTGTTACAAGGAGCTACTAATTTTTAAAAGGAGATTGCATTTTTCATTAAAAATTGCATCGTGGATCTGCTTTCAGTCAGCCGTATTATACAATTGCTTCTCCGTTCTCGAGACCGGCCTAGTCGAGGCCCAGAATACGGTCCCGGGCCTCGTCATAGGCAGTGGCGTATCCAGCGGGGAGTGCAGCAGGCCATGCCCCCCATTGAAAAATGAGGAAAAATAAATTAAAATAGGTAGGCGGTAACATTATCTGATACTACGTAGGCAGTCCCTTTTTTCAAAAGTTTTGAAGTAATGCGTTCTTAACGGACATTCTGTCTTGTAATTAGACAGGTAGCATCTTTGTGCTGTGGAGTGGGGTTAAAGACCGCAGATACTTTGAAGTATACTGCTCTGTTAGGTTTCTGAAACCTTTTAACCTTTTCGTTCGCTTGGTAGCCTCACTTGTGTGCAAAGGTCCCAGCAGGTTTACTAGTTGGGCCAAGCACGCAGTGGAGTCCCCAGACTTTTCGAAGAGGGGGCACTAGGGTTCAAACGTTCCTCAAAACGGACACCCCAAAATGAAGGACCGAGCTCCTCTGGAGGCCTCGTAGTGACGGGCAGTGCTCCCCTGTAGGCGTTGGGCCCGGGGTCCCACTGTAAGACCCCTAGTGGGTCCAGGGACAATGCTAAATTGGGGGTCCAAGGAACGGAGACCCCGAGACTCTAAGGTATTAATAAATTGTTATCATTCGATTAAAGCATTTGACTATCTCCAAAGTGGCATTGGATGTTTACAAAAATGGAATCAAAATCTGGCCTTTTTGGTAGTCTAACAGCACAAAAGACATAATGATGGGGAAAGGGTTGAGTGGAGACGACGGATCATGTTAAGGGTTTCCAGGCCCCCAGCTAGGTGGGGGTACGTGGCCCGTGTCTCCCCCGTACGCATCACTGTGCCCTACAAGAAAAATCGATCGAAAATAAAATTTTACTACCTGTAAACGTCGGCCCTGATACGACTCCAGGATTTGACCAAAAATAATCCCAAAGGGCGTTTAATAAAGAACGTATTTTGTTTTCTGTAACTTTTTTCTTTCTAAAATTACAAAATGTCTCCCGCGCTACACGCGCTTTCATCTTCAGTTACATTTTGCTACAGGGGCGCTGCCAGGATTTGGTGATGTGGGGAGAACAGTCGTAATGCCACCTCAGTCCCCCCCCCTCCCGCAGTCTCCGCAAATTGTAACTTTTTGGGTGCCCCTGCGATTGTATACAGCAGTGTGGAATCCTTTTTGTCCCTTCATAAAGATGCCGAAATAGGGGAGGGGTCTCCCTCCTCTTTGAATTTTTTTGTTAATTTAAGGTTGCCTAGATGCAAAATGGTGCTATCTTAGGGATATTTTTGGAACTGATCATATCTTGCTGGAACAGGTGCGTAGCCAAGGGGGAGGGGGCAGCCGCCCTTGAGCAAAATGTTGGTATTTTTTATGTTTTTTTTTTTACAATATTACTAGTGTTTCCCCTATTTATGTGCGGCAAATAGGCCTGGGAAGTGCCATTTCCAGCGATCTGGGAGGCATTTTGGACCAAGATTTTCTCGCGCTCCTCGCCAACCGGTTGACGCGGAGCACTGGCAGCGTACTTACCAACTCCATACCGATACCGGAAAGGGACAAATTGCACGCCTAAAATATCAGGAACACATGGTATCTAGTGGTAGGCCTATGTACAAAAGCAACACCTTACACTTGTTTGAAGCTGTTATGTGATTCTGCATACTTGTAGAATGATAAATTATTTGCCAGCAATATGTGTGTTGTGTATTTGATTTCTATATAGTTATTCCATAGTTAATATGTATTAACTATGGTTATTCCTACAAAATATTTCACAAGATACATAATAATATGTCTCCTTTTGCATACAAAATATCGTATAAAGTATGTACCAAATCACATATTTTCACATCACCGTGGGAGGGGGAACTCCCCCTCCCACACCCCCTCGCGCGCAAGTGCTTAAACGCCTTTTGGGATCATTTTAAAATTTAAAAAAAATTCTGAAATCGATTGGGGGGGCACGCCCCCCCCCCAGTGTAAATCCAAACTCTCTGTATTACAGGGCTGTATCCTAGTCCACCTGGCCCGAATCCGGGCCAATGTAGATTTAAGTGACCACCATTCATGGTCAATCCCGAGTCCAGTATACCCTTCAATTCCGAGCCGTATCCGATTCCAGGTTCTTCAATTCCGGGCCAATTCCGAGTCCAGCTATTTGGCGAATGTGGCATCATGCTTTTTGTACTGTTTTGTAATTACATGTAATTAAAACCGGGCATTCTAGGAGTCAATTTCATGCCCTGGTTCAAGCTGTATTTTAATTGACTGTATGTGACCATTCATATGTTGAACTGTGCATCAATAACAATGTAGCCCTAGGGAACAAATATTTAACTTTCATTTTTGTGCACTCTTCTTGAATCGGTTCCGAGTCCGAGTCCAGCTGCAGCCCATTCCGGGCCAATTCAGATTCCAGAACCTCCCATTCTGAGCCAGTTCCGAGTCCGACAAAGCATGGACTCGAGTCCAAAATCGAGTACGTTACAGCCCCGTTGCATTGTGTGGAATGTAAGCTACTCTTCATTTTCAAACTTTGCTCTTAATCAAAGAGCCGTCACCAACTAAGATTTTTGATGGCCCCACACTAAAAACATACTTTGGGGTGACGAGTGTATGTCTTTAAGTATTCAGAAAAATCAGTAATAAAAACTTTAGCTTATAGCTCCGTCCGTCTCCTTCTCCCACATTTCCTGCCTCTCTTCATTGTTCCTTCCCCTATTCAGGGTCGGGAATCCAGAAATGAGAGAGGGGGCGTAAACGTCTGTAGAAAGTGCATGGTGCAATCAGATGGGCTTGGAGGTTTAAAATTCTGTCACAAAAATCATTGTTTTGTTGAAAATAGGGGCGTACGCCCCTTTCGCCCCCTTGGATTCGGCGCTGCCATTACTCCTTACCTCTGTTTCCCGAAATTCCTCCTGCTAAGTTATATATCATGCTTTCCTGGGCGTTTCTTCCCCGCAACTGACCTTTTATTGTTCCTTCCCTTTCTTTTCTCTCCGCTCATTATTTTTCTCCCTCTTGCAAAGTCGGCCTTTCTGCAGCTCTTGTCCTTGTTCCATTCTTCCCAGCCATTCACTCTTTCAGGCTATTTCGTCCCGTTCGTTTTTCCACCATCCCTATAGCCCTGTCTACCACAGAACTAGTAACATCCACATTTCCTTCCAAATTTACCAAGCCAATTTCCTCTTCCCCACCTTACCTAAATTCAGTTATCACCCCTCTTCATATTATTTCTTTTCTTGTCTGTCGTTTTGATTTTCCCGGCTTTATTTTACTTTTCTTTTCTTTTAATTATTCTCCTTTCTCTTTTCTTTTTCCCGGTATCCCGATTCTTCTTAATTTTTTTCGGCGATGCAGTTTTCCCCAGCCCCCTCTGGCGCTGCAACCTATGGGCCAGGGAATGCACAGAGAGTCAAAGATCTGGGCGGAAACATGACTGAAAGGTGTTCTGTATACAATACAAATCTTTCTTCATCCCTGCAGGTAATCAGAACGTGAACTTAACCACTCAAGCAAACCTAATTTTCTGACCAGGGAGGCGTTAACACCCGAGTCTTTATTCTGAGTTAACTAGGCAATCCTACAGTCAGTGGCGTAGACAGGATTTCTCTTACGGGGGCCATGCAGTATGTTGTGTGATCGCCTGCCTGGGGAGGGGTCTAAGGGGTGGGGTTCCCTGCCCTTTGAAAATTTTTGAAAAATTAGGTGTCCTTACATGCAATCGGGTGCGACATATGCTACCTTTTGAAGTAAAATTTGTCGTTAAAAAATGTACGTATTTTTAGGAACTAAAACAAGAAACAATCGGCATCAGTGAGGGAGGACCATGGCTAATGGGGTGTCCCCTCCCCCTTTGAACATTTTTGAAAAATTAGGTGCCCTTAATACATGCAATCTGGTGCCACATATGCTACCTTTTGAAGTAAAACTTGTGTTAAAAAAGTTTACGTATTTTTAGGAACTTAAAAAGATCGGCATAAGTGAGGGGGGGGGCATGTCCCAATGGCCCCCCTAAGTACACCACTGTCTATAGTACCACAACTGACTGTTTTGTTTGCATGAAACTCTGTAAAGTCAAAACTAAGTGCATTATTTTGTAAGCCCCGGTCTGTCAAAGCAGTTTTACTGGTTTTCAATTTAACCCACGCGGGTCCAAAATGATATATTTCTCTCACATTTCTCTTTGCAACATGCGTGTATCCGAAAATTCGACCTGAAATTCTGAAATTCCATGTACATTTACTCTTTCCTCTGCTTGTAGCCCCCTTCTATTGAAACGGATATTGTTTTCTATTAAATGTTCGCTGTTCGTGTGTATTTTGGTCTGCAGGCGTCCCAAACACACTGTCTGCCTTTTCAGCTAATGGTGTGGGCGTGTTTGTATGTACTACTTCAATGTATTGAGAAACTACCGGTTTAAAACACTGTAAAATGCTTTAATGTAGTACCACTACACACTACGCCATGTGGAAGAGTATTAATAATCAACCAAATCAAACCAAAATCATTTCATAAGTTCCCTCTGTTTTCAATGGATTCTAGTCTAGCCCATTGTGTAATGGTATAACCAACGATCCGTGGATTTCATTGGTTGATGGTCTGTTTTCTACGCGTTGAGTTCAGTCCGTCTTATGTCCACCGCGGCCAACCATATACGGATGCCTCAGTTTATCGTTGCCAAAATCATTTGCGGATAATCAAAACACTGTGTGTTTCTAGCGGACAGTGGCAAAAAAGGACAGTATTTAATAGTGGGATTTGTTTGTAATTACTGTCCGGAAAAGATGGTAACAGTAAAATGTGTCTGACGGGACACAATTTCTTAATGTGGTGGGAAAAACTGTCTCTCCAGACACTGTTTCCAGGACTTAACCTGGAAATATCGTCCGGTGGGACACAGACTAATTTTTCAGGGTTGATTTTCAGAGCTTATGGCATAAATTCAGTCTTTCCACTTTTTATCATTGTCTCTGATAAAAAAAAAATGAAATTACTGTACATGTGTAGGCCTATAATTAAATCCTATATTATATTTCATACAAGTTTTCGTGAAGTGATGGTTATTAAAGAAAATTATTTGTCTTTCACCGCTGTAATGATGATTTTAACAAGGTTGTCTTGGGTAGAGACAGTAACAGTGTGATACCAAACTTGAGTATGTTGACTTTCTCTCACGTTAAACGAGTAGACTGACATGATCCCCCCGTTGTCACTAGTTAAAAAATGGGCAGGTATATACCCTCAAAATGTTTAATCCTGTTAGTTAGTTATTCCCTATGAAGACTGTGACAATACTATGTGCCATACTTGATGGTCTTCAGTACATGGATTTTGTTTTGTGGAGGTACTGCTAAGAGGACTCTTTTTACACGGGAGACACATCTTCCCGCTACACCGGAACAGTAACTTTCCAAAAGCAACTGTTCCGTGGAACAGTATTTTTCCAGAAGAAACACATTGCTACTATACGCATGTATCCTTACCTCAGATGAAGGAATCCTGCTGTGAATATCAAAAACCCCTGGAAATTTGCACATCTAGCGATCATTCACCAACATCTTTTTCAATTCATTCGAATCTAACAATGAACGAGACCAAGTATCAAATTCATAGACATTAATCGCATGTATGATATGATATGGCGCGAAATATACGCAAACAACAGTACTATAGGCCATGTCTGTGTTCTGTACAGAAGTCAAGTGAAATGCACTATGAAAGCGTACAGTAAGTCAGAGCATGTGTACAGGTTCGTAATTGCCAATACTGTAAGGTTAATACGCACCTGCTTTGTACAGAAGTTGACATACGACTCAAGAACATTGGGCATGGTATGGAAAATTACATTTTTCTATATTTGTTTTTACCGCTAAATCACCAGTTGTTACATCGTAGTTTGTAGTTGCTTTTATGTAAAGCGTTCATGTTAATTTGTGTGAAATTAAAGTGTGCCTTGCACTTTATGATGTATGAAATAACGATGCATGAAACGTAACAAAAGTGACAAATTCGATTGCCTTGTATGTACACTCATACTAGCTCACTTGATTTGCGCCTAGCGCATGCATTGAACAAATATTTACGTATGGATATATGTAGTTCGTGCATTCATTACGTACTGCTATATGAAATACTCAAAACAAACACGTGCAAGCCTGCACACTCTGTTTACGTATAGGTAAAGCACGGTAGGATGGTGTGGAATGTCCAAGTACATATATTGAATATATTGGCGGGCGTATGGCAAGCCATACGGGCATCCAAGTATTTCTGTTTTAATGTGCATTCTGTGAGCGGCTCAGACTATGATCACGGTATAAACTGTGATTTCGTTAAGCCGTATTGTTAACTAACAATCAGATTTGAGCTACTGCTGCAAACGGGATAATGGCATTTTGGGTAGGTGAAAATCGATTCAATCATGGGATTACATTGCTATGAATGAAAAGTCACTGACCGTTTAAACATCCGTTTAAACACTTGGTTAAATTTAGCGGCGGTTAAATGGCCAACCGGTCATTTAACCGTTTAAATGTTAAAACTTGACAGCTACTAGCAATTAGGCATGGAAACTTGTACAAGGACTGAAAGCAAGTCAATTTGACTGCTGACATCTTGTGTCCAAAGAAAATGGGCCCTAACATGTGTTTTTTTTTCTTCCTTAAAACATGAGATTGTCCCTTTGACTCACTGTGTGAAATGATTGTTGAATCAACAACGCTGTGAATGACAATCTGAGTAGAATTACGATTTCACTTAAATTTGCGGCCCAGAAAAGAACATCAGTACGTGCGCTCATATGAAGGAGAACCAACACATTGCATACAAGAACCTGCTCTTTTCCAGTATATGAAAACTTGGAACAGTAAAATCTGATCCGGAACAGTAGTTTTGGAAATGGTACTGTTCCGTGGAACAGTGGAGAAAAAATTAAATTTCGACCCCTGGAAGGGTATCCACACTGAATGGCATCATGGTCCTGGTCCTCACTGAGGAAAATGTGAGTGATTTCATCATGCATGTCATCATCATCTTCATCACCATCTAAAAGACGTTGTTGGCCCAAAGGCCATTTTGCCACTAGGCCTAGTAGCCTAGACCTACAGTAGTTAGCTATCATGTCCACCTTATATTTATTTTGAGATCCAAATACACCACAGTGCTACAGTAACAAAAAATGGGATGTGGACCACAACTCAGGGTGTCCCAATGGTAAAGCTTTTGCGCTGGGTATTCTGCAGTTGTACCTTTCCCGGACACTGTGAACTCTTCCTGGCTAACACTTAGAACTGATAGTGATACGGTGTGGCATTTTAATTGCAACTTTTTACCTGCTAATTTCATTCTCTTGGGACTTGGCCCTAGGCGCTACGGAGGGGGTTAGGCCTTGGCCTAATACTGAGATCTTGGGACTACCAACACAAGCACAATATGCAGTATACTCAACTTAATTACAGCCTAGGCCTAGTCCTAGTTAAATTTTGGCAGTTTACTGTATGATTGTAGAGCAAGACCTAGCCTAGTCTATGTATACGTTAACATTTATTACAGTAGGCCTCACTAATTAGGCCTAGGCCTGCAGGCGTACGTAGGCCCACAGGCTCCCCCTAACATTGTATAGTATACCATATACTATGTAGTATACATAGACGGATACATAGTTTATGGTATACTATACTTCTTCTTCTTTCGAAATATGGTGACACATCCAGAAGGACATTACTTCACCACGCATGCGTCGAGAGGTATCAAGCCCTAATGTTGTTGGCAATAAACTGGGCAGGGTCCTTATGATCAAGGGAATTTGCAACTACAGAAGCAGGGAGACTATTCCAATCCTTAACCGTATTAGGGAGGAAACTATACTTGTAGCAGTTTGTCCTAGTAAAGAGGTGGCAAAAATGCCTATACAATGTTAAGGGGCGCCTGTGCGTAGTCCTAGGCCCAGAGGCCCAGGCTTCTGTATTTTTTGTGATTCAACGTCTATAAAGTCATGCCTAACGTTACTCTTTGGTTTGGTTGAAATGCATGCTAAACCAGCACTTAGAATATTGTCATTGCCTTACCTATACGCCTATTCCGATCCCTTGCTTCAGAGGCAGCGAGCTTGCACGAAATTTTTGTCAACTTCGATACCAAAGTTACGGAGATTGCGGAAAGTCAGGACAGCTATCCTGTCCTCCTAGGGTACTACTAGGCGCGGCTATACTAAACCAAGCTACGTGACTCCTCCTATGTTTACAGTTCGTGCTTCGTTGTTTCTACTACTTAAAATAAAAATTCCTAATCTAGAAACCAAAATTTCAAAATAGTTGATCTTATTTAACAAAAATTTAAAAATTTAAAGCACTTGCAGTTTTAAATGTTCTTAAAATTTTTTAATTGTGTTAATTGTGCTCTTTGAAATATGAAACAACAATTTTAGGAACTGTCTACTTCTAAATGTCCTCAAATTTATGGAAGTCCGTGGCCAGTATTCAGCACCGGTGTAAACAGCCACCGATCTAGCCTACCGTAGGGCCATGACAGTGACTGTGGGCGAGGACTGATACTTACGAACTCTCGGCCTGAAGGGTTTGATCTGAAAAACTGCGAACTCTTCCCTAGCATTTTAGGTGCAATTTTTTACCTGCTTATTGTTCGGTCACCCTGATCACTGCTAACTTCTAATAGTAAGACTAGCCTAACCTAACATTAGCAATACTGTACATGATGTAGCTTAGGCCTATACAGTAAGGCACAGGAGTGGGCTAGGCCTATAGGAGTCTACCAAAAAGATAATCGATGTGAGAATCGTATTCAATGGAGAGGACTCATGACCTCAGTTGTCCCATACCTGTGGAAAATAAATGTTGAAATGATAGCTGTGGATTATATCTTTCAATAAGGCAGTCCTTCGCATAGTGTAACTAGCCTAGCCAAGGCCTAACGTTAGTATACTGGGCTTATCATGAGTCGATCACTTAAGGAACATTGTGATCATAAAAATATTAAAACATTTACAAAAATCAATAAAACTTTGCTGTAACATTTTGTTGTATGTCTTCCTCATTGTGCTATATTTTGGTGTTGTTCGAATTGCGTAATCCGTAGAAAATGAATTTTAAAATGTAGGTGGCAGTACATGCAACAATGCTTATGAAGGAATCTTGAGTCAATCGCTACAAAAAACAAGCAAATAAAATGCTATAAATTACCACATTTAAAAACACTTATACAAATAATCATTGAGAATAATGTCTTTTCTATCAATTTTTTTAATCAGAGCTTCATCAAAGACATTTTGGTCACCATTTTTTGTAATTTTTGCAAATTTCTAGTTCATACTTATGCCGAAACTTGAAAATTTGGCCATGAGTAACATTTTCGCTTTTGACATCAAAAATAGCAAGGCAAATAATTGTTTTTTATGTTGTTTGAAGAAAATGCAATGCAGGTCATCCTTACACTGCAATCACATCACGCCTTCACGCTGTACTGGCGTTTAGAATGCAGTGATCGACTCATGATACTGATCGACTCATGATTACTGACTATACTTTAGTAGTGAATAGGGCATAGCCTAGGCCTAGGCGTGAAGCACGCTGCAAACTTTGTTTTCAAAACTTCGTTTTGAAAACAGTTTGTGTAATTTTAGCGGCATGATTGACTGATAAAGTGACACACTGACAGTGGGTCCTCATGTTTATATCAATATAAATGGTGTGTTGGTGCACAATTTTCTTTCTTGCCCAAAATCTCATTTGGTGATTTGGGGGGCACGCCAGGGTGCATTCCATGTAAAGCTGATGCTGAAGTTACACCGAGGTGTCAGCATTCATATGCCAACAAAACACAGAATGATTTATAGCACACAACATAACATAACATTGCCTGCTGTATGATGATCATACGTCATACTTGAAGCAAGAAGATACATACATTCTTTCCTGTATGGCTGGATATAGGCCTAGGCTAATCATATTTTGTTTGGGACTCAAGTAAATCAAGTGGAAACACACCACTGCAGAAAATTTTATAGCTGCAGTTTTGACTTAGAGCTAGTTTGCAGTACAAAATATGTAGCCAATTAGTAAGTTGTA
Organism: Holothuria leucospilota; assembly: GCA_029531755.1. Lineage (NCBI taxonomy): Eukaryota > Metazoa > Echinodermata > Holothuroidea > Aspidochirotida > Holothuriidae > Holothuria > Holothuria leucospilota. The sequence goes on along the minus strand of CM055976.1, from coordinate 22,788,462 downwards.
TGCCAACTGGAGTAAATCCGCATGCCGCTATGCCAAGCGATTTCCTTCGTCTACGCCAAAGATCTTCGGTTCTGAGTGCACAGAATGCAGACTTGGGGGGGAGGCATGTTAGTCTATAGCTACTGTATGGTTATGTTCATACACGCACATACACGTGTGTAGCAACAATCATTGCAGCAACGCATGCAAACAATGTTACTCTCACAGTAGCATGTGGGAAAAGCTTTGTACAGTGATAGCCTAGGCCTAGTTCAGGGAACAAAGTGTACATGAGAACTAGGCCTAGGTCCCGTAGGCTAGTTCCCCCTCCCCACATGGCGATGCTACTGAGAATTTGCCAGTGTCCATGTGTTAAAATATCTTCAATAATAAAACAAGTTGATGTTGAAAATGTAGAGCTTATGTCCGGAAATTCCCAAAATAAATGGATAAGTACCTCTTTTAATGCACAATTAAATGACTCAACCTACTAACTGTGGGCATGGTAAGTAAAAGGTGGGTCAGTGACAATGACAAACTTTTATGTTCGTTGATGTACCAAGATTGTCATTCACCAAAGCAACTAAGGAGGGAATCACCGCATTTCAGATTTCAGTCACTTGAAAGTTAATGTGCTCGTGGTGACAGCATCATTAGCTGTTACACTCAGCACTGCAGTGTATAGAAATTTTCAGGCCGTCAATGACTTACATATCCATCAAAAATACAAAGTGTGTGTCACATTTGTGACTCAGTGGTGTGTCATTTTACTAAGGTATTAGTCACAGAAGTGACTGAGAGGTGCATCAATGTACATGCTTAAAATGTGCAATGGCTGACCATAACTGGGTTCATTGGGTGAGTTATTTAATGGATAAGTGCATTTCCATAGTTCTGACTGGACCAGTCAGTGTATCTTCATTTTTCAATAAAAAAAATGCAAGTCAAAAGACTTAATTCCTAAACTTACCATACACCTTTGATCTAGAAAGTTGAAGTGGGACATGGTGCAGTTGCTCAACCCTTCTGATATTATGACCTATTCAGTTTTTAATTAATTTTAAACACAGTCATGGTCCATACTTAATACATACCCAAACTCATGTTGGGCTGGCCAGCACGTAAACACTGTTCATCTTGCAGTTGGACGGTGTCAGGGAAAAATCTTTTGAGCTAGTTCATCCCTACAGTATGTAATACTGCCCATAAGGGAAGGGATCAGAAACTAGAGTCATAATGCAACCAGTTTGTGTACTGCAGTGGCATAACCAGTGGGGAAAGAATAAGCTATCACATGTTTTCTCTTCCCCCACTCCCATGAAACTGGTGAGCAAAAACGAAGTATTGGATAAAAATTACACCATCCATTTGAAGTTAAAGGCAGTAGACAGTCGCCCCAAAATTTGCTTTGAAAAATCAGCAAATTCTTGCAAATCACCTCTTACTGCATTACAAGCACCTCTGAAGATGTTTTGAACATAACTACTACAAACAATAGGTAAAGCAAGGAGAAATTCTCCTTCAATTTCACAATTCACTAACAACAACATTGTCACATGATCAAAATAGGCCATTCATGAACTAGAGTGATGGGGCATACTAACTCAGATTTGGGTGATGGCCTATTGCCTTTAAAATGCTGCCAAGTAGTGCTGATTTGTGTACTTTTAAAATTGCAATTACTCCAAATTCTAACTTTGATTCCTTAATGTTGATTCCCTGGTTGACACAGGGCCTTGAGTGAGCAAAGATCAAATCTCTTCACTTTAAAGGGGCTCACTCCAAAATTCATGATTTTTTTTCACAGCTGTTGAGTTTTACTCACACCTTGATGGTAAATGGTCAAACTCACAGATTCTGCACATCTTAAACACAACTGAATTGTCCAAGATGGGGTAATTTAATGATTAAAATCATTTATTACCAATCAGTGACCAGGTACTTTTTACCATTAGGTATTAATCATATGCAAACCCTTTCTACAAAAACTACAATTTCTCACAATTTTGGTAACTGTAGGAAGTGATACATGAGTAATGAGGCTAAAATAGAAACATTGTCATGCAATGATTTCCTTCAAACTCATCACAAAATAGTTGATATCAACTCAATGAGCCCCTTTAACATTCTTAGACTACTGTACTACTCCAGTTACAGAAGACCAGGGAAATCAGTGGTGGTAAGCCAAATAGCAACTCCCTGGATGAACAATGACCCTTCTGTATGCAATGTCCTCACACAGCAAGAAGAGCTACAGTATGTAATAGGTACTAAAATTGCTGAAGGATCAGTTACTTGTCTGGGAACTTGGCCATAATGGCAAATTAATTGTGTACATAGTGGACACACTGGACACTGGAAACTACTAGAAATACTAACAATGCCTACAATAGCAGTCAAAACAAGGTAACTGAAAACTTGTCTCATGCAGGCTTTTGCCTTAAGGCTGTTCATTTAAGTTGGTGAGCATGCCCCTCCAGATAAGGCTAATTTAAGCTCACTACCATGTATTATAACCACATTATCTAAGGAGTGAGACTCCAAAAAGAATGGAGGCCTCTAAAACACCATGAAAAATTATCAATAATGGCCAAAAATTACTACTTATCTTCCAATCATGTAGCTAGGAGCAAAATGTATTCCCATCCTAATATGGCACCTTCACTGCAAATTGCACAAAAATCCACCAGCAATTGCAGAAGATGAAAGCTTTTGAACAGAGAGACAGACATTTTCTCCCTCTACAGTACCACATAAGCTCTACCCACACTTCGTGGGTTGAGCTAACAATGTGCGCATGTGAACTTTAAGAATCCCTTTTAAGGGCCTAAACATTGGAAAAGTGTGAAACACATTGATGTCACTGGGAACAAAAATTCAGAACATGTTCCAATGGTTTATGTAGAACTTTCCTCATACTTGTATTTTATCCTGCATTGTTCCACTAGACTTATTTCTATGTTATTAACTGAGGATCTTCTAAATACGAAGGGATGTGCTATTGTTTGGAAAGAGTCTAAGGTGAGGGAATATGTATAGAGATTTGCCAGTGATCAATGGGAATATAGTGTCAGGCTCGATTCTCAACTTTTTAATTACCTGTAGTGTCACTGGGAATGTTTAGTGTCAGGCAGATCGGCCTGGTGCCAGTGTTTATGCTAGAGCTCAAAAACTGGAGGGGAATTTCCCCCCTACCAAATTTTTGGGGGCGGGGATCAAATTCCACGGGGGAGATTTCAAGAAATTATAAATAAGCGAAATGAGTGTGGGCTGTGAGGTCTGTACGAGAATTTCCTGCAGGCAATTATTTTTGTTGCGGGACTTGGAAAATTAGTGCAGGAATCATGCAATCGCGCACCTTAGTGTGAACACTCTCTGGTACATCCCTTCTTTGTACATCACTGAAATGTGAGTGTGTTTGTTAATTTTTTTTTACATTTGACCAGTATTAACTTCAATTCACTGAGGTATTTAAAGCTTTTTTGTGATGGTACTTCCAGTATGTCAATTATTGCATTTTAAACTTTCTTTAGTCTGGCTGATTTAAAGGTCTGTGGACATGAAAATGTCATACCTGCCTATTTGATGTAAAAAGCTTAAAAAACATTAAAAATCATTGCAACTCCCATCAAATCCATCAAATATTGTATACTGACTATTTTAGAAGACAGTTACTGTTTTTGTGCTTATATCATGAATAAACATGAGCTACATATGCAAATTTGTGACAGAGCAATAGGAACTCATGAGATAGGCATATGTTTTATTTTATCCTTTGTTTGTTTTTAAACCTTCATCCTCAGGACAGTTGTAGTGTTGGCATGCCCAGAGGGGTTTATTTTGGTAGTAGCTGTTGTCTACTTAAAAAATGCCCACACTTTTCACCAAAGTAGAAGCTAGCTGGTTAGTAATTATACTAATTAACAGATAATATGCAAAGGATTAACAAAAGAAGTGCAAATGCTGTTCAACACTTCACATCACACTTTGGGCATAGAAAATGAGAAATCCCAGAAATGGTCAAATTTTGAAGATGTATCTTGATAAGGGTAAAAGATACTTTAATTATTCCAACAGATTTTTATCAGGGGTTCTTAATCTATCATTTTTGAGTGAAACAGCTGTTTTGTGTACACATCTACAGACCTTTAAAATGTGTTTCCTTTACCAGTATCATTTTGTAGTGGCAAGAGTTTGAATCTCAATGTTTTCAGCTCATGTCATGTACATGGATGATGGATGTCTTCATGCGAAGGAAAGAGTTTCATTATTTACATTGTTGTTTTAATTTAATTTCTTACACAGGTGGCTTCGCATAGATCTTATTTCAAACCGAGTGAGAACAAACAACCAGTAGAATGGCAAGGCAAGGCGGTCGTGCCACAGATCCAAGAAAAGTGGTATGTCTGTCACAGTGTAGTTCCGTTCATGAATGTCAGTAACTTTCTCTTGCAGAATAAAAAGCCATTGTAGTACAGTAGTTAAATTTATACTCAAAGGATTCACATGATCTTCTGAACATTGTAAACTTGTAGAGCTTTGATCGGGATTTAAAGGAGCAGGGTAACCATTCAATTTCAGTTTTAAAATTCACAGTTGAACTTGAAAGCACATTATGATTGAATCTTTAATAAATTTTCAACAGTATGGAGACTACATAGTTGTGAGAACTTGTGCCTCTCTGTAATCCTATCGAGGTGTTTCATGGAGGTCCCTGCATAGTGCATCTCTTTAATGTTTGGGTATTTTGCCCATCAAGGATTCATTGTGTCCCAGTAGTACCTAAGGGAGTGCCATGGGCGCGATGGTGCGTACCCCAAACATTGTTATTAAAAAAAAGGCAATTACAAATGTGCTGATGTCACATGAAACTTCTCTGTAGATGGTACTGTATTTGCTGAATTTATTGCTGATCTTGTAATAGTGGGAAAGGACTGTAAGGCATACTATAATGTAAAATACTAAAAATGGCAATTTGTCAATCATAGAGAGAGCTATCACCTACATGTATCGAGAGGCATTTGTTGTATTGGATTAGTTATCTCTCAGTTTCCTCATTAAACAGTATTAAAGGGTAAGGCTATTTTTGTATCGTATGCATGAAAATGTTTTGAATGCATGCAAATTGTTATTTTCAGTACAAGATGTGTCAGCTAGGTACAACTTTTTGGTTTCGATGATAAGAGAAACCTATGCATTCATGATGGCGTGTGTGTGTATGTATGTGTGTATGTACGTGTGTGTGTGTGCACTTGTATTGATATCCAGCCGAGGACCTTGACCAGAATACACACCTACACCTGAGGACATTTTTTCCACCTGAGGACCTAAACCCAGGTCCTCGGGTAAATTTAGTTCCATTGCATTCTACACACGTTTTCCATTATCTAGGTAGAGGTAAGGGCAGAGTCCTCTACTGGCTATGAATTTGAAACAGGTGTGTGAAAATTTCAGAGGTCCTCAGGTGTGTAGGATACAACTGGTGGACTTATATTATATTGCCAATATAGTGGACTTAGGAGATATATGTGGCTTCCCAATTGGTGTGTATAGCGCTCTCTAAAGGGTAGTAATACTATGCATGTGTTCATTCGTCAATCTCATAGTTGTATGTGCTGGTCCGCAGGTGAATATGCATACATGACAACATGCGCAGGTCCTCGGTTTGTGATGAATACCAGTATGTGTGTATGTGTGTGTGTGTATGTGTGTGTGTGTGTGTATGTGTGTGTGTATGTGTGTGTGTTTGTGACAGTTTGCTCGTTAACACGATATCTCAAGAAGGGAAACTCTGACAGTTCTCAAACTTGGTACATAGATGCCCCATATTGAGAGGAAGAAGCCTATTGTTTTTGGTGGGGGTCAAAGGTCACCTGGGGTCACCGGGGGTCAAACTCTGAAAACCTTGTTAACACAATATCTTGAGGTAGGAAGCTTGGATGAATTTCATACTTTGTATGTAGATGCGTTATGGTATGAGGAAGAACCCTATCATTTTTGGTGGAGGTGAAAGGTCATCTGGGGTCACCGGGGGTCAAACCTTGAAAACTTCGTTAACACGATATCTCAAGAAGGGAAACTCTGACAGTTCTCAAACTTGGTACATAGATGCCCCATATTGAAAGGAAGAACCCTATTGTTTTTGGCGGGGGTCAAAGGTCACCTGGGGTCACCGGGGGTCAAACTCTGAAAACTTTGTTAACACAATATCTTGAGGTAGGAAGCTTGGATGAATTTCATACTTTGTATGTAGATGCGTTATGGTATGAGGAAGAACCCTATCATTTTTGGTGGAGGTGAAAGGTCATCTGGGGTCACCCGGGGTCATACCCTGAAAACTTTGTTAACATGATATCTCAAGAAGGGAAGCTCTGACAGTTGTCAAACTTGGTACATAGATGCCCCATATTGAGAGGAAGAACCCTATTGTTTTTTGGTGGGGGTCGAAGGTCACCTGGGGTCACCGGGGGTCAAACTCTGAAAACCTTGTTAACACAATATCTTGAGGCAGGAAGCTTGGATGAATTTCATGCTTTGTATGTAGATGCGTTATGGTATGAGGAAGAACCCTATCATTTTTGGTGGAGGTGAAAGGTCATCTGGGGTCACCGGGGGTCAAACCTTGAAAACTTCGTTAACACGATATCTCAAGAAGGGAAACTCTGACAGTTCTCAAACTTGGTACATAGATGCCCCATATTCAGAGGAAGAACCCTATTGTTTTTGGTGGGGGTCAAAGGTCACCGGGGGTCAAACTCTGAAAACCTTGTTAACACAATATCTTGAGGTAGGAAGCTTGGATGAATTTCATACTTTGTATGTAGATGCGTTATGGTATTAGGAAGAACCCTATCATTTTTGGTGGAGGTGAAAGGTCATCTGGGGTCACCGGGGGTCAAACCTTGAAAACTTCGTTAACACGATATCTCAAGAAGGGAAACTCTGACAGTTCTCAAACTTGGTACATAGATGCCCCATATTGAGAGAAAGAACCCTATTTTGTTTTTGGTGGGGGTCAAAGGTCACCTTGCGTCACCGGGGGTCAAACTCTGAAAACCTTGTTAACACAATATCTTGAGGTAGGAAGCTTGGATGAATTTAATACTTTGTATGTAGATGCGTTATGGTATGAGGGAGAACCCTATCATTTTTGGTGGAGGTGAAAGGTCATCTGGGGTCACCCGTGGTCATACCCTGAAAACTTTGTTAACACGATATCTCAAGAAGGGAAGCTCTGACAGTACTCAAACTTGGTACATAGATGCCCTATATTCAGAGGAAGAACCCTATTGTTTTTTGGTGGGGGTCAAAGGTCACCTGGGGTCACAGGGGTCAAACTTTGAAAACCTTGTTAGCACAATATCTTGAGGTAGGAAGCCTGGATGAATTTCATACTTTATATGTAGATGCGTTATGGTATGAGGAAGAACCCTATCATTTTTGGTGGAGGTGAAAGGTCATCTGGGGTCACCGGGGGTCATACCCTGAAAACTTTGTTAACACGATATCTCAAGAAGGGAAGCTCTGACAGTACTCAAACTTGGTACATAGATGCCCTATATTAAGAGGAAGAACCCTATTGTTTTTGGCGGGGGTCAAAGGTCACCTGGGGTCACAGGGGGTCAAACTTTGAAAACCTTGTTAACACAATATCTCGAGGTAGGAAGCCTGGATGAATTTCATACTTTGTACGTAGATGCGTTATGGTAAGAGGAAGAACCCTATTATTTTTGGTGGAGGTGAAAGGTCATCTGGGGTCACCGGGGATCAAACCCTGAAAATCTTGTTAACACAATATCTTGAGTTACAAAGCTTGGATGAATTTCATACTTTATATGTAAATGGGTTATGGTAAGAGGAAGAGCCCTATTTCTTTTGGTGGAGGTCAAAGGTCATTTGGGGTCACCAGGGGTCAGACCCTGAAAACCTTGTTAACCTGCTATCTCCAGGTAGGAAGCTTAGATAAATTTCATACTTTGTTTGTAGATGCCTTATAGGTAGAGAAAGAACCCTATTATTTTTGGTGGGGTTCAAAGGCCATCTGGGGTCACCGGGGGTGAAACCCTGAAAACCTGGTTAACACAATATCTCAAGGTAGGAAGCTTGAATAAGTTTCATACTTTGTATGTAGATGTGTTATAGTAAGAGGAAGAATCCTATCATTTTTGGTGGAGGTCAAAGTTCATTTGAGGTCAGGGGGGTTAAACTCTGAAAAACTTGTTAACACGATATCTCCAGGTAGGAAGCTTAGATAGATTTCATACGTAGTATGTAGATGCATTATAGTGAGAAGATGAATCCTATTGTTTTTAGTGGAGGTCAAAGGTCATCTGGGGTCACCAGAGGTCAATGTCTGAAAACCTTGTCAAGACGATATCTCCAGGTAGGAAGCTTGAATAGATTTCATACTTGGTAAATTGATGTGTTATAGTGAGAAGATGTACCCCATTGTTTTTGGTGGAGTTGAAAGGTCATCTAGGGTCACCAGGGGTCAAACACTGAAAACCTTGTTAACACAGTTTCTCAAGGGAGAAAGCTTGGATAGATTTTATACTTAGTATGTGGATGTGTTATGGTGAAAAGATGGACCCTATTGTTTTTGGTGGAGGTCAAAGGTCATCTAGGGTCACCAGAAGTAAAAAAAGCAAAATTTCCCAAGAATTCCCAAGACTAAATAGGAATACAAAACTGTATTTTTCCAACATGTTAAGATAGCATTTGACCATTGACTGAAAGATATGGGACATCATATGGCTTTATATGGAATAGAACATATATCATCGAAACCTCAATGCATTTTTGCATTCTGGTTTATATTCATATTGATCATTCCTCTTGATTTAACATTTCTGAATGTTTTGCAAGCCTGCTATATCATACTTTTGCCTTATTTTCATCTAAAATTTTCCACAGAGTCAAGAATTATTCACATTAACGTATGGCGCCCTCGTTGCTCAACTCATCAAAGATTATGAACAAGATGATGAGGTCAACAAGCAACTGGATAAAATGTGAGTATATATAATGGCAAATAAAATATCACATTGCAATTTGCTGTAGAAGAATCTCAAATGGTGAATTACTTCTGCTTTTATAAGTTCTGTTTATTTATCCGTACTGCCTTTAATATTTTTGCCTACTCTGGCAAGTATTGTAAACCGACTGCATGGTAAAGTGGTTAGAGTATCCAACTTACAGCCGGAAGGTCTGAGGTTCAACTCCTGGCCGGGTCATACCAAAGAAAAAATGGAACCTACTGCCATTGTGCTTGGTGCTCAGCATAAGCAATGGAGTAGGGAAAACAAGCCAGTGAGCCACAACTGGAAAAAAGGCGGTGGCCAGCCCAGCTTAAACCAATTGGTTAGAAACTGAGACGTAAAACCTCATCTAACTCTAACTCTAGCAAGTATTGAATTTGAATGCTTGACGTGAGCCTGAAAGAGGATACAGCAAAACTGAGGTTGGGGGAAGTGCATTGATGACTTCTTTTGCCTTGATGCCTTCTTGAGGGGAACCTTAGGAAACATTAAGGGCACAATGGCATTTTGCTTTTGTCAAGTCAAGCCCTGAAATTACTTATGAAACTTGCAGTATTGTTTTGTTGCTGGTTAAGTAAGGCACATTTACTTTCAAATCATAGATTTCCATATCAAAGCATATCTGTATTCATAATGCATGGTAGGTGTTAAACAGTTGTAAACAGTCGTAACCAGTTGTTAAATGAGCATATCTGCAAAAACATTCCGCTATATTTGCCTTTGAAACTGAGAATGTGTTGTGTCCTTGCAAATTCTTCAGTTAGAAAATAGTTTGCAAAGTTAAATTGTGTACAAAAGTTTGGTTGGGGCTTATTGTACCTTCTGACAAAGTATTGCATTTAAGAAACCACCCAGAGCTGCCTGTAAAAACTGGTACTAGGAGACTTGGGATACATTTGTCAATCAGGTGGAAACAGTAAACATGATCTCTACACAAATGGAAAGTGTGGAATTAAAAACTGTTATGGAAAGTCACGGACTTTTGAAATGTTACAGTATATAAGAGGTCATAGAAATTTGATAATTCAAGAAAACAGGCATGGATTAGTTGTGGAATGTACTGCTTCACAAACCACATATAGCGTTTTGGTATTGCCGAGTGAAGTAAACCCAGATTATTGCTTAGTTTGGTCAGGTGACCTTGTCATACTGTATGGTGGGTGGATTGAATGGCTGTAAGGGGAGGTAGATGCCATCTTGTTGATGATAACTTATGTGGCTGCCATTACATTCACTGCTGTAATGACCAGTCAGTGTGCTCTCAATAGATTTCTGAAAGTGAAAAACCGTAAATCGGTGTTGGTCACAGAAAACCATATTTTGTCACATGAAAAGTCATTGCATTCCATTTTCAAATTTGTGTACAAAACCTATAGGTGGCCTTAGGAGCAAGTGGTTAGTGCCCCCACTGTTTCATTATGCTCCAAACACTTATCAAAAAAGCAAAAGTGGACCTTGCCAAGTGGCCTCCTGACCCCTGAATTCACTTAACTAAACTGGTGGTTTTCTTTTCTTTGCTTGCAGGGGATACAACATAGGGGTGAGGCTTATTGAAGATTTTTTGGCACGATCTGGAATAGGGAGATGTAACGATTTCAGAGAAACGGCAGATGTCATAGCAAAGGTATAGTTTGAACTTGTAGCATCTGTTTTAAGAGATAGTTGCTTTAGTATTTTTTTTCAACTAAAAATTCAGTGTGATGTATAGTGTTGTAAGATGCTGTTTATTTTGCTTGTCTTACTTGTGTCAATCTACAGACCAGACTGGAAAGGTTTGGTGGTTTCTGGTTTCTGTACTGTTAGTAATATTTGTTTAATCTTTTGTGTAAATTTCTGTGATGAATTCTGTTGTTATTCCTATACTTAGTCACGTTAGCATTGAAATCGAATGTAGAAATTAACGGCCATCCTCAAGCTCTTATCGCGTACAAAGAATATTTTCAGACTGACTGTTGTTTTAAACTTAGTCACATATAAGTCATTGGAGCATTAAGAGATGTACATGTAAGTGCTGCTCAGCTGCTTTACAGTTAAGTTTCAAGGTACCTTTGTAGACATGTAACCAAAAGACCTGTTCAATAGGCTAGGGTGACTCCAGTATTTTTGGAGTTGGGTACCTGTGGGCCTATTAGTGTGACTCTGAAGTTGTGACTCTTAAAATGAGGTCATAACTGACGAAGGAACTTAGACCTTTGCAGGTACAAACTATTAATTATCAGCTTGCTTATGAATATTAATGCATCAATAGGCTAATACTACACACTTCAGGACAGCTGAGGTGCTGTACTGCCAATGTCGGAGAATGGTAGTGGTATACTGAAGAGAAAACTGGAAATTGAAGAAGTTCAGTAGAGTCAGTTTTGTTACAATACTTCATTAAATCTGTGAAAGAAGATAAAGTGGAAACTTGAGAATATCCAAATATGAATTTTTGTGCATACTTTTGACAGTATTGAAAACTCCCCAGGAGTCTCAGTTCCAAGGAAATTAGAGTCAATAGTTGACTCCCAGCCAGGAGATGGGACTCTGAAATAATTTCAGTCTGGCAACCCCCCCACCCCAACCCCCCCCCCCCCCCCCCCACCCCCAAGCTTACTGCTTAGCTCAACAGGAAAGATTCTCTAATGAAAACTCTGTTCGAAATTACCTCAATTTCATTTACTATTTTGAAGATACTGTACACCTCTTCAAAATTTGACCAGTTTTGAGATGACTTATTGGTTTTCCAAAAGTTATGATTTAAAGTGTCTCACAGTGTTTGTGTACTGTTGTTAAACCCTGTCTTAAATCTCTTTTGCTCATTACGTATGCTATCTTTCTTGAAGACAACTGTTTCTCTGAAACTAAGCTTCAAGGGACATTGAAATGTTACAAAGGTCTATCCTTGAAATTAAGATTGAAAGGAAAAAATACCTTGTTAGTCACTCTTCTGCATCACAGATTTACATATTTAGCTATAAATCATTATGTGCATGATTTTATGTGTAGACAAAGAGCTCGATTTTAACAATGCTACAGTTGCCCATAATGACCAAAAGTTGTGACGGACAACCAAAAGTTGCGGGGTGGATGTCCAATGGACAGTCAAAGTTTATGCAAGATGAAAAACAGATGATATCTAGGGCTACAGGGCTCGAAAATAGACTGGCGCTCTGGTGCAAAAGCGCCAGAGACCGCCGCGACTGCGCCAGAAAAACGAAAAAGTGGGTGTTTATCTGGCGCTTAAAATAGCGCCAGGTGCATGAGGCAAGCAATCTCAAAATCACACAAAAATTCCTTGCACATAATTAAGTGTCCAATTACACCAAAGAAGTATCCCAAAAACTTGCAATATGTACAATGAAAAAGAATGAAAGTTTGTGTCGTGGCCAGACCATCTATCCAAGCAATGTTACATAGCAGTAGGCCTACGGCATCACAGTATACCATGGAAGTAGGTAGTACTTCCATGATTATACTAGCATGTACTGCATATAGTTGAGCTGTGACATCGACCAGCTTGTAAATCCTAAGCCGGAGAGCATGCACGATGCTGTGGTACTGGGCATCGCATGTAGCACACTACGCGTATTGCACACTAATGCACAGACGTACACAACACGAGAATTTGTTGAGAGTTCCATGCCACGTGGGCTTGCATTTCTGTACTGCAAAGTAGCACTTAATTCTGATGTGCCCATTGCATTGTAGACAGCGTCTGTAGCTACACTTCGAACAGGACTCAGTGCATTCAAGATTATTCTACACAATAATCCTCAGATAATTTTATCACAGAAACACGCATACTAATGCGTGTACAGTTTTCACCAAATTACTGTGATTATTAGAATATCTGCATAATTATGTCCTGTCCGTAAGTCTCACAAGCAGTCAATGTCAAGGGTGAAAATAGCACTGTTTAGCACTCGTTTCCAGCCCAACAACGTCCATTAGACACAGACAAGAGTGTTACAAGGCGCCACTATTTTACCGAAAGTAGGGCCCGTCATCCTGGAAGTCCCAAGGTATCATAGATACGGCCCCAAGATTATTTAAGTTTATGTTGTAAATATCTCCGTATCAGAAACCTTCTAATGGACCAGAAAGCTGGAAGACAAGGTAATTATGCAAAGCACAAGAATATTAACTAAAATATGACAAAACGGAACTTTGTGAACCGCTTAAAAAATTGGAAGCAACATCGTTAAAATGCAGTAAATTTCATTATGGATGCTAGTTAGCTTCCTTGTGAATGAACTGCATTTGGATTTCCCAGTCGATGCAATATCATGTAACACCGGCTGGGATTGGCTGGTACATTCCACTTTCTGTGAACATCAAAGTGGCTTTGTGGAGTCCTAGGCCTCCAAATCTCGATCAAAATTTTCCTCGTAACAATTTAAGATGGATGGAAAAATTAGAATAAACCAATGATATTATAGAGTGATAGTTTTTGACTAAGGCAATGATCATACAAAGTTTCCAACTCCCCAACGGAACAAATTTTAGTCCAAAATGCATGGTCAGATCAAACGAGTGAGCTACTGCTCCCTGCATACACTTTTGTACTACCTTATTTCAACAAAGCAGGATCGATAACTGAAAAGCGTTGACGTCTCGACGATACTCCAAGTGGTCAAGAATACCAAAAACATTTACATGGCATGTGCAAAAGACCCTCAAATACCAATCTGCGATACATTTGAAAGCTTTAGGTCGAAACTTTTTCTCTACGATGTGCTTTTCTTCAGCATTTCTTGGCACTTTTGTCGTTGCCTAACGTGTAGCACATGTGTACAACGAGAACCTAAACTACATACGTGTATCTACAATAATCTTCTTACTTGAAGAGCTGTTGAGAGGTTAACATTTTTCTAATTAGTTTTGTTCTTGAGTCCCTACCAAAGATATGCTTGTTCTCTAACATGTTCTTCAGCGTGCAGGGTCATATTTTATTGACAGGGTGGCATCTTTGCATCTCAAAACTCGAAAAAATATTTACAAATTTTCCCCCTATATATCACTGTTACGAGAAGCTACTAAAAAGTTAGGTCATTAGTCTCCAAGTTGATCCAGACCCCTGCAGTGGAGTTGGAACCTGGCACAATCCCAATCAAAGATGAGTCCATAGCCATAGCTAGGGCAGGGGATAGAGTTTATGAACTCCTGCTGCCCCCCCCCCCCCCACCTCCACATTCAGGGTGCCAATGTGGGCACTCCAAAGCTGCCGTATACATGCACACAGTCCCTCAGCCCCTCCGTCCCCTTCCAAGTTTTCAGAGAATGACCACACCTATACTAGTACTACCCTGTGTTACACTAAAGAAAAGAAAATGCTCTGTGTCAAATTTCCTGTCTCTTATATTTTGAATTTCTTTTACTAAATGCACAAGTAACAGTAGGAGAAGATCAGAGGATGTTACATCCAGGGAACAGTGGTTTCTCTGAAAACTTGAAAACAGCTCCAGACAATGGTAAAACAGCTCCAGAAAAGCTTCAGTATGAAGGTTGTCAGAAGCTGTTTTTAGCTCCAGGAAGGAAAAGCTTATTTTCAAGCCCTGGGCTACTTCAAAGTTTCTTTTTTTATTGTATAAAAAAGATGGTTAAGACATTACATATCCTTAGACCTTCCATGTTTAGTAAAAAATAAATTGGGAACTGGTATTTTTGACATGTAGTAAGTAAAGAAGGTAACTTATGGTAGCTGTAGGGTTATTAAGTAGTTGACTAGTAACTTTTTAAACAAAAGATGCCAAGGTGGTTGTCCTTTCCAAGCTAGTAATTACTTCTGAAAAGATCCATTTTACAAATCAGCCTTTGTATATTTTCAGTCTCGTACAGTATGTGCCCATTGTGTCCTCAGAAATATACAAAAGCTCCTTTTTTGAGGAGTTTGACTCCACATCATTAGGTATAAATTGGAATCATCTACATCTACAGTCACCTTAAAACTAATCCTTTTTGTTCCTATCACAGAATGGATTTAGAATGTTTTTAGGTATCACTCCACAAGTGACAAACTGGAGCGCAGCTGGGGATGAATTTTCACTAATTATGGATGCCAATCCACTTGCAGACTTTGTTGAACTTCCAGATGATCATAATCAACTCAACTACTCCAATATACTGTGTGGTGTTATTAGAGGAGCTCTAGAATCAGTAAGTCAGTTGCAAGGCAGGAGACATACTGTTTATTACATTAAATTAGGAGGACAGGAAATACCAGGTGTCATGCAGGGAGATGTTAGGGAGGATGACATGAACCATTAGGAACCATGATAGGAAATGTTAGATACCATGACAGGAGATATCAAAGTGGTATCATTGCACAAATACTATTGTAGGTACAGCACCATGACAGAAAGTGGAAGGTTTTACGTAGGAAACACTAGGTACCATTAGGGAAACATTAGGTACCATGACAGAAAACATTAATGCCATGACATCAGACATGTTGTAACATTGTACTAATACTATTGTAGATGCAGTACCATGACTCATGACAGAAAATGGAAGGTTTTGTACAGATAATACAAGGTACCATAAGAGAACCATTTGGTACCATGACAGGAAACACAAGGTGTCACAGAACAGGGAACACTAGGTTCCAGGACTGAAGTTCATCAGGTACCAGGACAGGGCACACTAAGTTCCAACTAAGTTGATAGGAAACCCAAGGAAATACAAGACAGGAAAAGCTTGGTACACTGTCTAGAAACATTAGGCACCAAGACAAGAAACCAAAGGAAACACATGAGAAGAACACTTGGTACACCGACAGGAAACATTATGTACCATGGCAGGAAACACCATGTGACTCTTGCAAGAAACACTGTCTCCTGAATGACTACCTCTCTAACAATTTAAACCCTTGACAATTCCCAACTTCCAGTGAGGGAGTTGTCTGAGGGACAATCATGATGGGTGGCAACTGGGTGGGAAGCATCTGGGAGTTATCATTCAGGGGGATGTTGTCAGAAGGTAGGTGGGGATTTTCCAGTCACTAAAGGCTATACTTACACTTTGCGCATTTGGTCCGGTTTGGATTGTGAATACAACTTCCTATGTCAAGCATTGGTTGCAATGTAAAATTTTTATGTCTGCATTTGAAGCAACAGCTTGACCAGAGACAGTTTACCTGTATCTGTACTTGGAACATTGTATACTTTGTAAGGTTGGCAGGTGGGGATCCAGACATTTCGAAAAGGGGGGGCTGAAAGCCCCCTTGAATATTCTCCTAGATTAACATTATGCTAATTTTTGCATATTTGTTGTTGTTAATGTGGCTAAAAAGGCCCCCCCCCCCCCCCGGATCTGTGCCTGGTTGGCATCGAAGCAGATTGGCAACAGCAAAGGATACCTTAAGTGTCGGGATGTTAGAATGAAAAAACATTGCTTCTGGCTGGAAAAACTGACAATGTATTTGGTTTGTGGTAGTTTTGTTAGTTTTCTGATTAATTTTTTTTATCATAGCTGGACATGTTGGATGTGATTCTAAGGATAAAATATATCTTACGTAATGTAGTAAATGTTTCTATTTTTTATTTGATAGGTACAAATGGCAGTAGATGTAAGATTTGTGCAAGATATTCTAAAGGGTGACAACCAGACAGAAATACGAGTGAAATTCATCAAGAGGTTAGAGGATGCACTGCCTGCTGGTGAAGAATGAATATTAACAGTTTGGAGTAGAATTATTATTCCAAGGACAGATGGAGCAAAGCTGTGGAATGTATCTGTGGAACACATTTGGATGGGGTCAGGTGGTCCATCGTGCAATTAATCACTTTTATATTATATATCAGGGGGTCAGGGGTCTATATCTTACACTTGCAGTGCAAGCAAGGTTCTGAGAAAGGTGTGGGGGGAGGGCTTATATCAGAGCACTGAAGATATACAGTACTTATGGTATGATTTTTTTCTAGTTTGAGGAGGTGGGCAAGAATGCTCCCATAAAAGTATGGAAAAATGAAGCCTTGATATGTGATGCCAAGGGCTTCACAGTCCTAATCAGGACAATAAAATTTTCAGCTTTTTCATTCGTAATAAATGCATGAAATTGCATCTCCAGATAGACAGTAGGGATAAGGGGCCTTGGGTTGGTTTAGCCCTCTCCTCAGTTTGCACCTACAAGTGAGTTGATGGAAATGAAGGTCTCTGAAGTTGATGTAAGTTACTAACAGAAGGGTATTGTTCAGTATCATTAGACTATGCTCATGATGAAAATCACCTTTGTGTGGGAATTTACTTGGAGGAGGAAGGATTCAGGAGCCGGAGAAGGAAAGTTGGCATTGCATTTTTTGTTGGGTAAGAATGAGTTGCTGTCTTTTACTGAGCATGGTTTGGTTTGAATACCCACTGGAAAGACAGAGCAAAGCTTAACATTACTATTGAATGTATGCTTCAACCATACAAGCTGCCATAATAGTGTGCACCAGGATATTACTGTATATGCCATGACCTGGTCCTTTCAAATGAAAGAACCAACCCATCAAGATATCACATGACCTGACAGTAAAGTGGTTATTTGCTCATTCAGCCTTGGCATTTGCATCCTATAATGTGCACTGATTGCTGAGGTTTGGGAGTATATTTCTCCTTCACCCAGCCCTTTCATACATGTATGCCATCAAAAGCTGGTTATGACTTTGCGTGCATACTTCATCTTGGCCTAGCTGCCACCATCGACTTTCTGATTTTGCTAGACTGTTTCACAGGCTCCATAGGTCCTTGGGTGGTAGTAATTTTTACAGCTGTGTAACAATGTAAATGTGCCTCACAAGTGTGTGGGTTCAGATCTGCTCAGTGTACCTTGGTTTAACTCTTTATACCTTAGCATTCCTCCCCCATGTTGACACTGATTGCCTTCAAAATCTGTTGCCTGGCCATGGAAGTCAGTTGTGTGCCAGACATAAGTGTCCTTGGTAAGACCACTTAAATAGCCAGCATTGTTTCTGGGAGGCAGGCCCAACACATTAGCTCTGAGGATTGCATTAAATATGAGGAGGGTGG
Organism: Holothuria leucospilota; assembly: GCA_029531755.1. Lineage (NCBI taxonomy): Eukaryota > Metazoa > Echinodermata > Holothuroidea > Aspidochirotida > Holothuriidae > Holothuria > Holothuria leucospilota. The sequence continues at coordinate 22,770,454 of CM055976.1, read as the reverse complement.
GGTGGGGGTGGGGGAGAAGAAGGGGATTTAAGACATGAATAAGATGAATAACTTCACAGGTTGACTTTGGATTGTGTTCTCTATAGAGCATTGTGACCTGCTTCTTAGAGAAGATTCTCACCAACTTTATAGAGTGATATTGTATTTAATGTTACATTCAAAATTGTTCACTAAGGTAGTCACATTGTCAAAGGCACAGCTACTCCAACTTGGGTGGTAGCCAAATAGTTCTGTATGTTTTATTTTCACTCTAACTTCTAGACATGACCATACATACTGATCTTGTGATTCAAGCATATTTTTCCCATGAATGAAAGTCACATTTGAACAAGTATAGGCACCCAGTTGGGACAGTTTTGTATAGCACATCCCTGGAAGTCGTATATGTTTACTGTTCCACATGCAATATGCAAATATTGTATGTATATTTGTTTTATTACAACAATTTCACAAAATGTCAGTTGTCTCTAAATGGTTGTTTTGGTTTCATTGAAAGAGAAACCTACCTGGATAAATTTGTGATGGCAGGTAGGGGTGAGTTTGTGCATGTGTTTGGAGTAGTGTTGGAACAATTATCGTTATTCACCATCTGTATCGGCCAATATTCCCAATTTTCATCCCGTATCAGCATTGGTAAAATTTACCTTAAATGCCAACTTTTCCTAACTGATATTTTTGTCCTACACATCATGGTTATGGTACACAAATTTGAGTATTTTTAAATGCAAATTCCAATATTTTACCTCAAGATGAAATGACACTTCATTGTGGTGTCCTGCAGCCTATAAGTTTCAAAATTCTTATTTCCCAAATATTGGTATCGGATTGGTATCTGCCGATATTGAGAACTGAAATACTGGTATCGGTAATACCAGTTACTTGCAATATCAGTACAACACTGGGGGGGGGGGGTGTTTTCATTTTGCTGATGTAGCTTATAAACACAATTTTGTAAGAAAGGAAACTTTGACAGACTTTATACTTGGTATGTAGATGTCCATTATTTAGAGAAAGGAACCCTTCTGTTGCTTATGTAGGTCAAACATTATGTGAGGTTTGATGCTGAAAACCATTTTGACAGGATATATCAAGTTGGAAATGTGGATACTTTTCCCCCTTGATAGGTGAATGCATTTAGCAGAAATTTGCAGAGGACGCCATAGGGCATCAGAGGTCACCAAAGATCAGAAACTAATAACCTTAGCACTCTGTCATAGAAAGAAGCATGGATAATGTTTATACTTGGCTAATGAATTCTTGGAAAGTGCATTGAATGTGTGTATTCTGGTTGTCAATGTCGAAATTAAAATGGTAGCAAGTCATAAAGGTAGCAAATCCATTTTGGAAAGAAATCACCAGCAAACTCATGAACTCATTTGTACAGTTTGTTTCTGTTGTTTTAATATTTAGTGGTTTGTGTGTTTATAAGTTTCTGAAAATTGTTTCATAGTGTGTCTTTATAACCAGAAGGCCATGATTTTTTACATTCCACATTAAATAAACACAATTCTTTCAAATTTTGTTTTTGAAACTAGTGTTGTTATCAAGTGGTGTGTCTAGGTTATGAACTTGTGTGTAGAGTGAAAGGTATTATAGATAAGTCCCTGGGAAGTAGTTTGTAAAAATCAAAATGTGTTGAAGTTATGTAGAATCTTGCAATAGCAAGTTAACTAAAGCTTTGTCTCTTTGTCTGGATCCTGTGGAAAGAGGCAAGTTGTGTTCCTGTGGGGACATTTTGTGATATTTCTGTAAAGCTTAGGTTGCCAAGTGGTGGCCTGTGGGCCATTTGGCCTGGCCTGCGAAGTATACAGGGAAGATTCAAGCAGCCAATATTTTAATAAGAAGAAAATATGTCAAATGAAGCCCTGGCTATGACATTAAATTTAAAGGGAGAAGGCAGTCACCCCAAGTTTATTTTCAAAAGTTTGCTAAATCTTACAGATTTCCTCTAATTTCTCTCACAAGTATTTTCATGATGTTCCTGTATACAATCATTGAATACTGAAGGTAAACCAAGGAGTTATTCTGCATTAATGTAGCAAATAAGTTACAAAAATATTGTCATAATGATTGATAGGAGCCATTCCTGAACTAGTGTGACGGGGTACACTAATACAAATTGGGGGACTCCATATTCCCTTTAAAGCAAAAACTCTAGTAAAAATGGCCTGGGGCCCAAACCACTTGAGAATCCTTGCTGTAAAGTAACCATGTTAATAGAATCAATGCTGAGGTCTTTCCACACCTGTGAGTTTACTGTAAATTGCTCAGTTCCCATGCAGTAGGAAAGTGGGGTAAAGTAAGATAGTGTCTGGAGTATAGACTGTTTTCCAAATAGCCATTAGAAAGGATTGTGGGACACAGTTTTGGTATACATCGCTTTAGTCAGTGAGCCAAAAAAGGATGCACACCAAAACTCTATCCCACGGTACTTTGTAATGATACTAATGATACTAGATGTGTCCACAGTGCACTAGAGTTTGTAACCTTGAATGGGGAAAAGCATAAAATTCACAAGAGGTATGTACTGTACATACCTAGGGCTACAGGCAATGTTTAAGAAGTTCGTTTTTGTGTAAGTATGTGTCAGTGGCGTCACCAGACTTTTCATTCTGGGGGGGGGGGGCACAACAGTTCGATGAGGGGGCACAAATAGATAGTGGCGTATGCATTATATTGTGTGAACGCCGGCCTGGGGGAGGGGTCTAAGGGGAGGGGGTGCCCCCTCCCCTTTGAAAATTTTTGAAAAATGGTGTATTTATATAAAATCTTGAGAAAGTCCATAATTTTGGGTGGTTGATCTGAAAAAGTGCCATTTATGGTCAGTGAAAATGAAAACCTTAGTCTTACTGTACTTTATATTGTGATACTAAATGTGTCCACAGTGTACTAGGGTGTGTAACCTTGAATGGGAAAAAGCATAAAATTCACAAGAGGTATGTACTGTACATACTTAGGGCCACAGGCAATGTTTAAGTAGTTCGGTTTTGTGTTAGTATGTGTATGAGATCACAGGAAATGGCATATCCCAATAATTGCAAATACAATGCATCATTCTGGGTCTTGAAAGTCCAGAATGTGTGGGAACTCAGAAATTTAATGAAACATGGTTTCTTAGATGGTAGACATGTTAAGTGGGTACTTCATCTGTACCACTGGGATATAGACCTTGGATCATAGGTGAGGACCAAAATGGACCCGCAGGGCCCAAATGAGGGGTGGGGCTACTTATATGAATGGCAGTATTTGCTAATGTAATGTTTTATTACAGTAAAGTTGGTATTATGGGACCTGTAAGTTCTTGTATGTCAGTAAGAATAAACATTGGGCAGCTGTTTCCTCACCTTTGCCTGGGATGCACCAAGAACCCTCTGAGCCTCTCATCAGTCTTGTGATGCTGTAATGGAGGGAGAAATGCTTCATATGTATTGAGTTACTTGCCCCGTAACCCCATGTCATACAGTAAAATCCTTCTCGATGTGAAGGGGGAAGGGGAGGGGAGGAGAGATCATAAACCTCTGTTTTGCAATGAAAAAATCTGAGTTGAAATTTCTACTGAAAGAGTTACAAATTAAAACAACTTTTTGCATTTTTAGGAGGAATACTGCCCTTCATCTCTTTATGTCTGCATGATTCACCACCAGTGTAATGTACTGGTCATTTCACTAGTAATGGTTCTGAAGTACATCCTGTGCGAGTATTGAATATATACTGTATGTATAGGGTTATAATGTAAAACAAAATTGTGTGACCTGATAATGAGATGTTTTTGTTTGTCAAATAACCTGTGAAATAAAGTGTTAACATATACCACATAGAACAGTTTGACATGTGATTATTTACATGTAACCTGACGAGGTACGTAATGTTCTGTAACCTTCTTATCACAATCCAGCTAGGATCCATGGATCATTCTTATGTTTGGGGGGGGGGGGTATCAAAACCCTTCACAAGGAGCCTAAAAGGTGGGTGGCATGTGTCATAAGACTGATGAGGAATCTTACTCTCGGGTCTTTATTATGCGATTCAACAAACAAGTCACCTTTCAATAAAATGTGCTGTTGGTAAAATGTAAAAGTTACTCAAAATATAAAAAGGCGTAGGCAAGCCTGTAGCTAGGAATTATGATGTAGAGGGCACTGGCACTGCAAAGGGTTGAGGGTGAGGGGCACCGGAGGTTTGTCTTTGTAGCCAGCGGTGCCACCAGAAGATCGTAATTATTTTGAGGGAGACCAAAGTAGATGATATCTTAAGCCCACTCTTAAACCGAAAGAAATTTATGATAAGTGTGCCTATGCGTGCCAAGCGCACAGGCATTCTCCCCTCCCTGGGAGCAATTCCCCCCTCCTTTTGCGGTACAGAAAGTCTCCACAAGTGAACGGACGTAGCCTCTAATGACGTTTTTCAGTGTGGGCCAGGAGTATCACCTTGGAGGGATTCACAGGGCAAAATCCCGTGAACGCTCCGGGGTATTTCCACTTAGGACACTTACATGGCGCTTTTAACTGACCTAATGGCTCTGCAAACAAACCTAGCTCTCAATAGTTGTCGTATTTGTGCTAACTTTGAACTCGAATTTGCACGAAAAGCTTGCAAAAAGATGAATGAGAAGGGAGAGCTTTTGTCTTGAATTCCTTTCTTCTGGATACCGAAGGGAGAAAACCAAGCATTAAATCCGAAGAGGTTCTGCTCCTCGAATGTGCTGCGTCCCCTGAAGGGACACAAAAATTAAAACATAATCAACCACTAAACCTTTAAAAATTTTGTACAGAAGACTTGTCTTGGTCGAATCCGTCAAGATTCGAGGAAATATTTGTAGTTAAGAAGGAAGAGGACGAATAGGTTAATAGGAGGTCTGGAGACCGGTCATCTTTGTGGCCTCATACCTCTTGCCTCGGATATTTCATGCCGAGGCCTTTCGACCCTTCTCCGAGGCTAGCCCTATTAAATGATGCGAAATAATTTTCCCAGAACAATAGTTTGCTAATTGTTAATGTCTACGAGTGTGTCTTGCCAAGTCTACCGTAGTAAGGAATCGATGTACAGCGCTAGCAAGGGTTGTACGACGAGGGGAAGGGGCTGGGCGGCTGCAACCCACCACGTAGGGAGGTCGAGCATTCCGTCGGAGAAAATGGGAATTCATCGGGAGCTAAAACATTATATCCTTGTATTTATTATCATTAAAATAAAGATAGCTCATCATATTAAATTTTCCAACATATTAAATTTTCCATCAACTGAGGGCGTACTCATGCTACATGCTGTAGAGACCCTATAGGGTCTCTAACATGCTGAAACGTGTTCTTTTTTAGTACGATTTCAGCAACCTAAATTGTTTAAGAGTTTTCAGGGGTACCTGGCACACAGGGGAAGGGAACTATGTCCCCGCCGGGAAACGCTGACACTCGTCTTGTGTTCGTTTCAGTTTTTTTTTTTTTTTTGGGGGGGGGGGGAGTTATAGGTAGGATAGCGTGTGCAATCCCCGACGGCGCGGCAGTCAAAAAATAGCGTTTGAAAGACATTTTAGTAGTGATTGACATCGATCGACAATTTTTTGGACCATGACCCGGTAAAAATCTCAGCCATCTTGCCATGATCCAGAATGTCCTGCAATTACTTCCCACCCCTATTCCCAATCCCTGAAATATCAAAAACTTGACAGGAGCGGATCTAATGCTTGGAAAAAGCTCATTCGTTAAAAGAAAACCCTCACCTAAGAGTACCGGAAGGTGCATGAAAAGGCAAGGATCCTCTTTCGGAAATTAGAGATTAAGGAGCACTAAGAGCGTGACTTCCTGAGTTCTGGGGCCCTTAAGATTCAAAATCAGCACAATACATTTTCATCAATTTCAGCAGTAATGTATGCGAAAAATAACGACTTGAGAACTGAATGCCTGGAAAAGGGAAAGATGTTAACGCATAAGATTTTTCGACATCAAACAATAGAGGGACTCGGGCCTGCTGAACCCGCACAATCATCCCTGCCAAACCCTCATATACCTGTAAGAGCACTGAAGGTACGCCTACGGTTGAGATATGGGGATTCTTTAACTCCAAAATTTTAAAAGGAGGCCCTTTCATGGCGGATGATGGATGATGACGTTTTCAAAGGGGCTTTAGAACAATAGTATCACCTAAGCTGCCCAACAGGAAATAGTAATAAAAAACTAATACTCAGAATTAATGACTGTGCACCTAAAAAATTGCATTTTTAGGACATTTTTGAAATGTTTCACGTTATGTCATGTTCTATACAACAGTTGTCCACCTGTACACCAAATTAACGATCGAGTCATAGAAACAGTAAGTAAACTATGATCGGGGAGGAGGATATCTGTCAATGCTTTGTTTTTCCCGGATTTTATGAAACCATAGTCGTAGGAAGCGAGTGACTGGGGGGCTAAAGCCCCCAATCAAAATGTGGGGGCGGAACTATGCTCCCGCCCCTCAATCCAACGACGAAAACCCCTTATTTGTGTCCTCTATAAGAAATGCCAAAAATTTGCTGTAATTTACCTTAAAAATTGTCCAATATGTTGCACCAAATTGCATCAAAGGATCCTCAAATATTCAAAAATTTTCCAAAGGGGAGGGGGATACCCGATCGCCTTAGACCCCTTCCCCAGGACGCCTATCCGAAGCAACGTTCACCCCCAATCTTGAACAGCTTTCCTACGTCTATGTATGAAACGATATGAATATTCTTCGCAACTCAAACATTGGGTCCTGGCCTATACTTTACAAACTGTCGTCCCTACACCATTTAATATTTACTGAGGTAGTTACAAAATATGTACATTAAGATTGTTAGAATAAAGCATTCCACTACACTAATATGGCATTGGATGTATCTTTAACAGACCGAAAAATCAAAATTTTACAATTATTTTTACAGCAGACACTTTTACAATTATATAATTCAAAATAACGACTGTCAAGTTGATAATGCAGAGGACTTGTGGATCGGAGGACGATTGATAGTAGTAGGGGTTGCGTGGAACTTTTCAGCAATGACGCCCTTATTGCAGAAAGTATGGGGATAACCAGGCGCGGCGCCACAGGGGGGGGGCAGGGCAGGCATTTGCCCCCCCCCATGGTTTTTCAACCCCAAAACTAAAATCGTCTAAAAATGTTTTAAGACACATAATTTTGTTGGGGTGGGGTGGGGTGTTACAGTATGTCACCCATCTATCACAATATTAGTTAATTGTTCGTTACAGAATACCTGAAACTTGCAATCCCCGCACGGATAACGTTTTCTGTTTTCTCCATTGTTTACGAGAATGCAGGTTAAGTATTACATAAACATCAACGCCATTATACATAACGCGCAAACAAAAAGAGCATAGGAACCGAGAGTAAAGCTAAAACAATACAGTAGTATACCCTAACGCCAAGTTATTGTGAGACATTACACATATGGTGTCACAGAGTAAAAAGTTCTCCCTCTCTTGGAGAAAAGGTGCGTATCATTGCAAGTTACACCAAAAAATACAGACGGCTAATTTGTGCATCAGGGGATACGCCTGATCCATGAATCTCTGTCTAACCAAAACCCGAACCCTACCCGTGACTCGGAATATATTTTCGTCAGGGGGGAATCTTCGGTCTATAGTGAACCTTCGACCAAGTGAACCTTTCGTCTATGGGTATTCCCCCCTGTCCGGATTATGTAATGTTTGGCAATCTCAAACATTTACTGTCTCTCCATTCCCAGCAAGTGACCATTTAAAGTTTAGGACGTGAACATATATATTGGGGGCATCATGAGTCAATCACTTAACGAACATTTTGACAATAAAAATATAAGAAACATTTAATAAAATGAATTAAACTTTGAAGTAATATTATATGTCTCCCTTATTTCATAAGCGTAGGAAGCGGGGGCTGGGGGCTAAAGCCCCCAGTCAAAATCTGGGGGGCTGAAGTATGCTTCTGCCCCCAATATCCAAGGCCAAAACCCCTTGTCTCTTCAGTAAAAAATGTAAAAAAATTTGCAGTAATTTTCCTTTAAATTTGCCCAAAATGTTGCACCAAATTGCATCTGAGGACCCTCAAATACCCAAAAATTTTCCAAAGGGGAGGGGACACCTCTCCTCTTAGACCCCTCCACAGGACAGCGATCCGGAACAAGGTACAGCCCCCCAGTCTCGAAAAGCTACCTACGCCTATGCGTTATTGTGCTTTATTTTGGTGTTGTCTCGACTGAGTAATCCATAGAAAACGAATTTTAAATAGTAGGTGCATGGCCGTACAAAACACAATCTTTACTGTATGAAGAAATCTTGAGTCAATCAGAAAAAGAGCAAAGAAAAACAGGGCGATGCCACATGGGGCAGGGGGCAACCGCCTCGTATCATTTGCAAGGACAGGGAAAAGAGAGAAGGAAAAGAACAGGAAAAAAGAACAGGAGAAAACGTAAGAGAAGAAGGGGAAGCGAAGGAGAAAGTAGAAAGGAGGAGGGTGTGGTAGGCATATATTTGATCCATATAATTAGTCCAGAGCTTCCAGGAGGCCATATTCCGGTGTCTGGCAGCCTTTACATACCTTGTATAATGAATATATGAAGCAACGAAAATATTCGTAATAGTTCGTGTTTCTGTCGACTCAACGCACGTATTTTTGAGTGAAACCATACCCATACATAAAAGGGGGTGGCTTCAGGAGGTTTGTTGACTACATACCCTTCTCTTAGACAACAAAGGCTACTGTCCTCTTTCACTAAACCAAAACTTAAATTCAATAAATTATTAACACTTTTCAGCCATATATGATCAGCTCAAAAAATACCAAAGACATCACCATTTTGCATCTAAGCAATCTTAAATTAATAAAAAATTTCTCAAAGGGGAGGGGACACCCATCCCCAGAAAAGCATCTTTCCCAAAACAAAAACTAAAATTACTAAATGATAAACTTTCCAGCCATATATGATCAGTTCAAAATATGTACCAAAGACATCATCATTTTGCATCAAAGCAACCTTAAATTGACTAAAAATTTCCCAATGGGGAGGGGGAAACCCCCTCCTTAGACCCCTCCCCCAGGACGGCGATGACTCATCTCACGCCTTGCCCCCACCCATCGAAATACCCTGGCGCCGCCCCTGGGGATAACCATCTACGACGGGTGTGCAAAAATCGCACCAAAAACGCATCTTTTAAGGCATTTTGTTATAATTTATTGTATTATCTGATCTCCCAACATGCAGCCCCTGTGGGCTGGGGGTTGAAGAATATGTCCACGGTATTTTCCGCCTGTCGTAAGAGGCGACTAAAGGGAAGGACTTGCACCGTACTTGAGCTGTATTTGAAACCAAACTTGAACTTGAACCGTATTTGAAACCGTATTTAAACTTTTACCTTTTTATCTAGTTGACACTGTATAACACATTCGTGTTGGTGTGTCGTTAAATCTTATCTAACTAACTTACCCAACATGCAGTGTATGGGAGATGAGATATTGTACTTCACCTAACACCAGAAATGTGAAGCTGTGTGTACATGTCTGAGTGAATGAGTATGGGTGCGCGTGTGTGTGTGTGTGTTTGAGCAAAAAGTGTGTCGCGAACATCTCCTAAATTATATGTCCGATTAAGTCAAACCTTGTTCGTTTGGTACCTAACCATGAACATTTGTGGGTGCGTAATTGATGACGTCATAGGTCATCTTAATCCGCTTACGCTTTCAGTGCAGTTCTTGAAAAAAATGTATCTTCACGAAATGAATACAACATAGTGGGATGCTCCTTCCCTCGAATGTAATTTCTCCTGTGCACGAACGCAACTTGCTACTTAAATGCATGCAGTACAGTAGCCTATAAGAGAATACAACTAGTTGTCAGTAAGGAGACCCAAACTTGGAGGGTTGGGAATATAGTGTACAAGGAAAAACTGAAAAAATACCCAAAAGAATCTACAAGAAACGTTCCACCCCTATAAAGTAACGGTTTAAGTTTCGATCGCTTTCCTATTTTAATCGTAAATCGATTGGGGAGGGAGCGTATGTGCCCCTATCTGGTCTTGCCCCAATACCGATGCACAATCTGCGCTGTTAAAGCGACACGGTGGACCAGCCTTTGATTATGAAATAGAACTGGGATAATGCAAATGCACTCTGCGCTGTATAACGTCGTTGATGAAACTGCATCTGCTTTTATCGGTTTTATCGGATCTTCAGGAAGTCACGAAGGCCGTTGAAAATATTGTGACACATTTGATCGACTTTTGTTCTAATTGTTGTCTTGCCTGGGGTGAAAATCACTATGATTTTGTGTGCTATTGATGCATGCAGCATAATATAGGCCTACCATGCATGTAATTGAATACAGCCCTCTTTATATAGAAGTGGGTACCACGTATAGCACTAATTCCAGAATCTGCATTCCATCAACTAACTCGTATAATAAAATGTATTGACTATTACAACATTTAAGTACCTGCCTTAAAGACACGATTACCGCTTTAATGAACATTGATTGGAAAAAGTAGAGCTTAATTCATTATTAGCCTACATCAATCAGGTTGCGCAGAGAACTTCATTAAAAACTCGTGATTAATTCCACTATTAGTCTTACAACAGTCGCTACAACTATGTGGGCTTGATTCTTGCGGCCAGTTATTAACAACTCTCTGATGATAATACGAAGTGACGTGATTAATTTTTCATCTATAGCCATGCATGCAGCTTGCGATGCAAAGAAGTAGCCGGCGAATCAAGCTTTCTAGAAGAGGTTGGGGCATTAAACTTATGTGTAAGCCCATTTTTGTAGGACCATTTGCTAGTTTTGACAAAGAGGCTGGTTCATACAACTTCTTCTTTGAAAGGGTGCACAGTGCCCCTTCCCCCACTTCCCCGGATCCTACTTTTCTTTAAAGACTATGAACGAAATACATTGCTAAGTTCGTTAATGTCACAAATCGTAAAAAAGTGGGCCTATATATGTCCGTTGTAAACAAGGGAATTCTATACTTCCCACTTCGGCTTGATGAATGTTTCTGAAAGAATGATACACCCCTACCCCCCCCCCCCATAAGTAAAATGAATGGTGCCAGAATGCATCATGAATAAACATGAGCTACCGCACATATGCAAATTTGTGACATGGAAAGAAGTACTCGTGAGATATGTGATTTATTATGTTATCCTTTGTTTATCAACCTTCATTCCAAGGACAGTTGTAATGGTGGCATGTCCTGAGGTCTATATTTTGGAAGTAGTAGCTATTTACTGCTTTGAAAATGACCACATTAAAAAAACCTATAGAAACTTTAACTAGTACGTAATCAAGAAATAAACTGTAAAAGAGGAACAAAAGAAATACAGAAACTGTGCAACACTCCACATCATGATTTTAGCATAGCTAATGAGAAATCTTAGAAATACATTTAAGAGGTATATCTTGAGAATGGTAAAAGATATTAAAATAATTCCAACGGATTTTAATGAGGGCATCTTAATCTCCCATTGTTGAGTAAAACATTTATTTGGTTTACATGTCCATATACCTCTAACTTGAGTCTTCAAGGCAATGAACGGGAATTTGCACGCGTGTTGGAAATCTCTTACATTCTGTTGGTAGAAACGTTTAACCAAATGAAATCCCTACTTTTGCCAAGTCTGGGTTTGTATCCGAATCCGTTGAAATCCTTGACTGTCGATGGTATTAGATTTACACTTTGTGACAAACGAGAGTGACACACGGATGAGATTTCTCTTCTGTGCCATATGATGTATATTATAAACTCTTCTGCATGCCGTCAGTTCTGGAATTGTTTTGAATTAGATCACCTTAGAATGGAAGGTTGTGCAAAACACTACAATTAACCCAAAGATGGGTAAAGAGGACTTTACTATAAAATGTGTCTAAAGGTTTATTGAATGGATTACCAAACCTGCGATATAACAACTGCATGGCAGCATTGAACCAAATCGCTTAAACAGATTGTAGGAAGCCAGTTTAACCTTTCTCATTTCACGGTACGAAGACGCTCTTTGCAAACAATTCGACGTAAATGTTCACAGAGCTGGGGAATTTCTTTACTGAAGTAATTGCTTTTATATCAAGTATATTTTGAATGGGGTCAAATCTACGTTTTTTTTTATTTTTCGGACTAAACTAGAAAGTGAGTGGATTTCATTGCCATCAGTCGGTGAAGATAATTCCTCCTTGGGATCTAAATCATTACTTGATTTCGAGATAACGGAGTAAGCAATATTTTGAATCGCATGTCCACAAGAAACTGGAAAAAGGGTCTCTTATTGAAAGCAGCAAATTTATTTACAGTGACAAGTTATAAAGGAAGGATAGCTTAGCGATGGAATCTGTTACTGAGGGTCAGGCAGAAAACGATCCAAACGGGGGCTGGTCCAGCGACCAGGACTCTTTCGATGACGCCATCTGGATAAGAGCTGCATACGGTATCATAGCGGTCTTGGGCATTCTCGGTAACTTCTTGGTGATATTTACGATAGCAAGGGTGAAAGCTCTTCAAAACCTCACCAACTTTTTCATAGCTTGTTTAGCTGCGACGGACTTCATTACTTCCGTATTTTTAATTCCACTCAACATGGGTAAATATTACATTTATTTCTTTTGCATATATTTTAAGTGCTATGTTTTTGAGCTAAGAAAATCATCTTGATCGATCTTTCCAGATTATTATTTTCACCTTAAAGAGGGGAAATAGAGTTTGAAGGGTGGTTAAGAGCCCCACACTTGTTTAAATGTCTGAAAACATGGATTTCATTGGATTTTCGTGCCTCTATTTTGAAAGGGAATGTTTCGATAACATAGACTGGAAAATTTCCCACGAAAGATAAATACTATGTTAATGGCATTAACATGTGGTTTGACTTGACAGAAAATGTGGAAGCATTGACTGACATTTTATCTCGTAATTTCGAACGATCTATGATAGGTGCACGAAATTCGAAGATATAGTATACTGTGCAGCATTAGATCATAGATCAGGGAGGTGGTATTAGATGGAAATATAAGTAGACACAAATAAAAAAGACAGTGATTGAACAAGCAGATATTCCCTTGGCAAGTAAACAGGTTGTCAAAGTTTTCTTTATATATACAGGAGGAGTAAAATTGAAATTCGATAACTTTTAATATCTCTAGGACTGAAAACTTTATCATCTTCAGTGTCCTGTAGCCACGCGGATGGGGGAAGGCAAGGGACGGCTCCGTGCTGACTATACTTGCCTCCTTTCGTTTGAAAAGTCAATTTCGAAACGATTTACTACCTTAAAGGATATTCCTTGTCGACCCCCCCCCCCCCCGCCTTCTTGAAATATCTCCAATATGTCAGAATTCCTGGCTACTATGAATGATATCCAACTTTCCGCAAAAATGAAATTAGGCAAAGTTTGCTTTTATCACCTTTTGCAAAAGATGGTCTTCTAATATATATATATATATATATATATATATATATATATATATATATATATATATATATATATATATATATATATATATATATATATATATAATATATATATATATATATAATATATATATATATATATATATATATATATATATATATATATATATATATATATATATATATATATATATATATATATACATATACCTTCATATTATGGTACAATGTGGATCAACTTTTATGCTGTTTATCACAAAACGTTGGTTGTTAGAATAAAAGCATATAGGCGTAGGAGCCCAAGTTGATGGGGGGGGGGGTGTAACGACTTGCCCAAAAAATATGACCAAATATTTCCGCGCCCCACGCGCTTTCGACATGTTAATGTACATATATAGGCATGCACCGGTTATCACACGGTATGTCAATTACATAAAATAGCCTAATTTGCCATGTTACTACCTTCCATGTTGGTTTTTTAATTTTGGCGGAAGTCGTTACAATAATAATGATAATAATCAGTGGCGTAGCCATGATTTTTAGTCACTGGGGTGAGGGGCAGGCATTATGTTGTGTGATCGCCGGCCTGAGGGAGGGGTTAAAGGGGCGGGGAAAACCCCCTGCCCTTTAAAAATTTTTGAAACATTGGGTGGCCTTACATGCAATCTGGTGCCACATATGCTCCCTTTGAAGTAAAATTTGTGTTAAAACATTTACGTATTTTAGGTACTAAAAAAATCGGCATCACCCCCTCCTCTTTGAAAATTTTTGAAAAATTAGGTGTCCTCACATGCAATCTGGTGCCACAATTTCCTACCTTTGAAGCAAAATTTGTTGTTAAACATTTACTTATTTTAGGTAGAAAAAATCGGCATCAGTGAGGGTGGGGCATGGCCCAATGGCCCCTTAAATAAACCACTGATAATCATAATATAAGTTTAACCATTAAAAAAGACACTGGTGAATTAATACCGAACATAAAGGTGCTGGTGCAATTCATATCAGAACTTTATTTTAATTACCAAGGAAGTTTTTTAAACTATTGATCACCTTTAGCTACATCATTGCATTATTTTTCTTTCAGTAGGTGCCCGAAAAATTCTCAGCATATTGCCCTAATTTTCACAAAATATTTTGGTTGGGGGCTGCAACCCCCCCCCCCTCCCCGCCTCCTTCGCCTATGAATAAAAGTAATAAAAAGGGACAAAAATCCAACAAAAATCCAACAAAAATCCATGTTCCTTGTGGATGAGGAAGGTGAAAGATTTAGCTACAGTCAGTCACTTATTTCACACTTTTAAACACCAGTCCTTTTATACTGAATTTCTATATACCTATGTTAAATAGGAGCTATAAATTTCAGTTAACGGCAATTCTAAACTTAGTCCAATGGGAAGGTGATCTGCTAGGCCGCATTGTCCCTTTTATCGATCAAGAGTCCTGCAAAGCCTCTGGTGGAGTAAATGGGAAAACTGTACTAGGGGATAGTATGTCTTCGGATAGTTCTGTGCACATTATTGGCTCTTTTTAAGTTTTCTCGAATCTATAGCTGTACACTATTAGCAGGTCGCGAGAATCATTACCTAACAAATTTAGAAGCAATAAATCATCCTAACGGCTGATTGATTAGCAGGACTGGAGGTTAGATTGAAAGGATCGGTGACTGGGGAGCAGTGGCGGAGTTGGGGAATTCGGTCAGAGGGGACGAAAACAAAGTGACCTGTAGGGGCGCTTTGAAGTAGGTAGTTACCCTATGCCCCCAATACGGTAAAAACCTAAAAAGGGCGCTCTTTGCGGTTAATTTCAGAACGATTTTTCTATGTTCGATGTATGTCATAATCATCAAAAATCAGTAAAGCGACAGTGAGTACTAAGTATGATAAAGCTTGTATAAGTAACATATATAATGTTACGCAATGGAAGGTAACTAAACACGTCATTTATTGCAATATTTACTCTCCAATGTGAGGGTTCCATTTGTCAGTGTTTTGAAGACTTACATAAGTTACATCCCAAAATTAACCATCTGATTTTAGCGCAATTTTTCGAATCCATTGTCACTTAGGCCTAAAGGCTAATAACTGATATTCTCAAGTCTAGACTATTACTTTGTATTGATGCGAGATTCCCGAACAAATCCCCCTTTCCTGGGCGAATTGACCTACATTGGGGGCCGTAACCTAGTATATGAGAGGAGTCCTTTTAATATCATTATTTGTGAGATGGCTTACCGGTATACGTGATACTAGACACTGTCTGACAGCAGAGTGCCACCGTCAGTTGGCGTGTAGCCTACATAGAATTTTTGGGCAAAAATGCCAGTTCTTCCCATTACACCGGCTGATTACAGGAAATGGCACTTCCCAGGCCTTCATATTTGTGTCTAGACTTTTTTATTCTGCATGATTTAGAAATTTTGATCTCCTCTAAAAAAGGGGCAACTCATTAACATTTAATTTCTTGAAATTATCTTGCGGGAAGAAATACAATTCGACATTAACTTTTAATCTATGCTTAATTCGTTGTTACGTGTTAGGCAGAAAATTAAAGACAATATATGAACATGACATCGATATAGACGTCCATGAAAGGTGGTTTTGACAAGTCCCAATTAAAGTTAATTGCCACGAGCGGGTGTAACGGCCGCAGAGCCGCCAACAGGGGGACAGGGGGAACAAATGTCCCGGGGCCCGGGGCAATTTGGGTGCCCGGGAAAATTGGTCATATATATTATATCATATCGAATTATTTCCTCGTGAACACCACACTTACTTCGGTGAGAGGGGACCCGCATTGAAATTTTATACCGGGGCCCGGGGCTGTCGGCAGCTCTGAACGGCAGAAAGTCATTACGTCAATAACCAGATACAGAAACGCACTTGGGCATTCTGATAGTAGGCTAGCCGAAACATATAAGGTGTATATGCTCAAGAAAATCCATACCGCAAATTTCATTTCTCGACGCAGGACCATTAGCTTTAGTCATCTCTACTCATGTTAACACAAAAAAGTTTGAAATGAAATGTGCATTTATTAGAAATGAGCAGAATCAATTCCATCGCAGAGCTAGGGTTTTGGTCAGAAGGGGCGAGAATGGTATTTTTAGGGAGCTTCGTGGAGAGTAGATACCTAATGCATCGACAGTACTACACCAGTGCTTCTCAAACTTTTCTTTTTGATTTCCTACCTGGTTGAAAACTTTTCTCCATTTTCCCCAAATAGTTTTACGAAAACTTAGAAAGTAATTTTTCAATATTTTCTTTTCCATACTAAAAATAAGCTGAAAATTCCATTCACTTATATGTTCATATTTTCTGTTAGGTGCGGAGCCAACATTTTGAAAAAAAAGTGGTTAAGGCTGGTGTTCACTGTGTGAGAGTGAAGTTTAAAGGCAAGAGGCCCCGGGGGAGGGCTGGGGGCTTCCTAAGAAAATGTTGAAATTAAGCACTATTGGATGCGAATTCTTGAGATTTGGAAATCACAACACAAAGAAACATTTTATGAAATCGTATATACACCCTGTAATTTTGGCAGGCCCATCATTCAAGGGGTAGGGGAAATTTCTGCCATTTGGAAAAGTAGTACAGAAATTTCTATTGCTCTACATGTCTTAACATATCTCACCCCTGAAAAAAATACCCCCCCCCCATGAAAGCTGTCCCTTCCCTCCTCAATACCTAGTCTACTGACGAGCATGGATTTTGAAAAATGTTTCCTAGTATAACTATGATCACATATTGTTCAAAAGGGAAAAGACGAAAGGTGTGGGGTACTCCCCTAACAAAATTTTGAAATTAAAGACTACGTGATTCTCTTATCTAAGGACATTAAGCTAAGTACTCTACCAAAAAAGCCGAAAGGCTAAGTGATTCCTTACCAAAAGGGGTGCTTTGTTACACTAAGGTTCATCCCTCAAATTTATACTTCTTGACAATATTATTTTTACGATGTTTTCACAATTTGACCTCTGCTGACCTCACGTGACGTTTGAACCCCACCAAAAACTGAATATCAAAATAGTGAAAAAAAAAATCTTGTAGCAATTGTGAGAAACCGAGCAGTAATCCACTACGCCATTAAAGAACTCGTTAAGCATAAGGTATTTCTAACCATCCTATAATAACATCATCCTTTACACGTGTTCGTAATAAGGTAATTTAAATTAGAATTACTACTGTTACAGTGTTGGTGAAAAATAAATGTTGTTCTTTACAACTTTATCTTTGGAATGATAGAAAAATTCAGCCCTAACTTCTCTTCGGTCACGAACGCCGGACACAAAAAAATGACACATCTATATACCAAATACGAAAAGTATCCATCATGCCTGTCTTGAAATATCGTGTTTTTCAAGGTTTCGGTTTTTGACCTCCGATGACTTTAAATGACCTCTGATTCCCACTAAAACAACAGGATTCTTCTCAATATGATCATTGTAAAAATTGATTAACACTTTTTTGTAACAGATAATAAACGCGTCTTGGGCGTTTATGTAACAGAAACAACAATAAAATACATAAGCAAATTAAACGTCTAAAACGCCAACTTTAACACATTGACGCCACTTTAAAGCATCTCGTAAACACGTTTATACGTTTATTTCATGATTACTGTAAACATCAAGTTGTTTTTAATAAAGAAAAATTAACATATATATAAATCATGTAAACGTGTTTGCGGAGTGCACTTTAATTGACGTCATTATCCTTATCATGTGTTAATATTCGTTCAGTCATTTACTGTGCGTATCCATTTTGTTGTTCGTTTTCTAATTCTTAAACGCCATATATGTGTTAAAAATGAAGACGTCTATTTTTACAGTGATAACGTTCTGTACTAAGTATGAAAATTGTCCATCATAACCTTGGACCTCTGCCAAAAATAGGGTTCATCTTCTGACTTTAACGCATCCAGATACCAAGTATGAAAATCATCCATGCTTCCTACCTAGAGACATCGTGTTCAGAAGGTTTTCGGTTTTTGACCTCTGTTGACCTCACATGACCTTTGACTTCCACCAAAAACAGTAATGATCTTTCTGATCTTTGTCTTAATATGATAATTTGATATTGCAAGTATGAAAATTATCCATCATTGCTATCTTGAGATACCTTGTTTACAAGCAAAGCGTCACAAACACACATACACACACGCATATACACTCGGGTGATTGTATAGATTCCCTTCGCCTTAGGCAAGGAGTCAAAAAGCATTTTATGGCACTGTTAGTTATTTTGAAAAGTCAAGTGACCAGCCATTGACCGTAAGATCATGTGCGTATCGAAATGAACGAGACAAAAAAAGACGAGGCTATTCATCAATCGGAATTCAGTTCTCCTTACACAATCACACCCATCCCTGTTCAGTGTTTCTCAATCCACCTCAAGGTCTTGGGACCCGACTGAGAAGCACTGATCCAAGCCATTGGCGGCAATTTATTCTGAAACCTGAGAGTTGGAATGAGCCAATAGCGCCGAAGGCACAGAGGGAGTGTGAAGCAATCCAGTGCGTAGGGTCTGGGGTAGGGTCTTAGAGTCCCTGGCGGGGTCGAGGGGAAACTCCCTAGTAGAGGCCCAGTGGAGGAAAACCTTCGAAAGCCCTGGGATATTAACAAATTCTGAGCATTAGAATGAAAAGGTTAACTATTTCCAAAGGAAACTCGATGAGTACTAAATAGATCAACCAAGGATAATTTTACCATAAGTCGCACATAACAGCCAGCAGCCAATTTGATGATTCAGGGGGCTTTTGGGCAGTGGTGTATATGAGGTTACTTGTCAGGGGGAAAACAGTTTTGTTTCGGAAAATCGCTGTACCGACCACGTTCGAATGCGTGACACTCCGAGTAGGCACATGAAATTTATCTTTACAAAGCATGTGGCTACAGAATTTTAGCACAGGGGAGGAGTCAAGTTGAAGTAGCCCAACGGTTTAGAAAGTGCCAGGGGAATGCGGTGAACTCTCCTGGGGGCACCATTCATTTCACTATGTGAAAACAACATTGACCTCGCTCTACACAGACCTCGAAAATGGAACTTGACTTTTATTTTTTGAAAGTGTATCTGTTCCTATGCCCCCTGAATTTGATGGTGCAAGGGAATTTGGGGCGAGGGAAGTGGATGCTCGCACAGGAGTTGCATTGAAGCAATACTACTCATCAAGCTGTCGAAAAGAAATTGACATTGGAGCAACTGTCTAAAATAAGAGTGAGCGAAGCGCGCCGAAATATAGCATTTAACAGACAGTGCAGAATGTTTAACTTCATCTTGTATAACAAAAGTTATCCAAATTACATTAAAATGCCCTCACTTCTTCCCGTTTCTCCTTCCATTCACTTTTCCCTTCAGTCAGTCGGTAATTTGGGCTATGCTCCCCAGTCAAAACTGTCACAGGGTTTCCCCGGTAGATACTGTAATCAGGGAGTTGTCCTAACACCTCCCTGCTGTTATGTAGGACAGTAGTGTTGGTACTGATCAAGAGGGTGGCCATCTTGTTGCTTACAAATTATACGTCCTCTCTTTTCCTAAATCCCCAGGTCCCTTGTGGACGCTCAGGAAACACCCACGCCATGTATCCCAACGTCTAGCATGCTAATTTTATGGGTGTGGATTCCCAAACCCTTTACTCCCTCTGATTGGTCAATCCTACCAGCGCATTCATTTATGAAGTTCATACTGCACAGCGAATGTTAAAGGGGCTCATCGAGTTAATATTGATTACTTTGTGATGAGTTTGAAGGAAATCATTGGATGGCGATGTTTTTAATTAGCCTCATCATTCATTTATCACATCCTATATTTACCGTAAAAGTTAGGATTGTAGTTTTTGTGGACAGGGGTTTAATATTGTTAATACTTAATGGCAAAAAGTGTCTGGTCACGAATTTCTAATAAGTGATTTTAATCATTAATTACCCTTTCATTGCCATTTCAGTTGTGTGTCAAAAGTGCAGAATCTCTTAGTTTGACCACTTACCATCAAGATGTGATTAAAAGCCAACAGATATGAAAAAAAAAATCATGAAGTTTGTGAACAAAGTCAATAAGTCCATTTAATTATAGGACCAAAAGCTGACAAATTATATCCCATAATAGTAGTCACCGTGAGGACCATGTATTCCACGTGTCTGTCTGCAAGGTTGAAGTCACTTTTTTGATTTGCGATCAGAAAGAGAGAGCACGCGGTGTGTGCCGCGGAGGATTCGGCCCATCAGCACTGGGACTTAACACATTTTAATTCACAAATTGTAAACGAAGACAGGTTTCATTTAATGTAAATAACTTGATTATGTTTGAAAAAAGGGTGATTATGAAATCGTTAACAGGGCGGGCGAAATCTCTAGGGAGCAGTTCACGACACTATGTAGACGACGCACCAAGTGGTATGCCTACAAATAGTTAACACCCAGGGGACCCTTTTTTCACATATTCAGGGTACCATCGCGAAGGGGGTTCTGAGGTGCATGTAAGACCTGGCTAAGTTCATAATTGTACTACCGTATCATTGGAAAAGCTTTGAACTGATTATATTTTTACAAATTACCATTATCTAGTGATATTCGTCATATTTTGGGACTACGCGGAAGGCAAGAGGTGCTGTCTAAGAGAGAGGGGACGACGTCCTATACTCTTTGAGAAATTTTTATCTATGTGAGGTGGTTTGGATGCAAAATGGTGCTATCTTTCTAAAGCTTCGTAAAGCGTTGAATTGATTATACCTTTAGGAATCTTTATTATTTATTGATTTTTACTATCCTGTTAGAGCGTAATTAAAGTACCCCGCGGAGCGGACTCTATTTGCTCAGCTCCCAGGGATATATGACCGAACAAGGAATATCCCGCACAACCTGCTACGTATGCAAAACTGAAGGGGGATATTGCCTAAGGGGAGGGATTGCAACTCTGCTCTTTGAGAAATGTTTCTTCTTCTACGTTCTCCTAGATCCAAAATGGTGTTATGTTTGGTACGTACGTGAAGCTTTGAACTCAACTTTTAATTATTTACTGAATTCTTTGGCTGTGGTATGCATGGTACCCCTTCAAGGCTGGTACCCGGTGCAGGCCTCCCATAATTAGCGCTCTTAGTACGATACTGGGGGTGCCACCATCAGTTGGTGCATAGCCATAGCATAGACCTTGCAAGAAAAAGGGAGAAATAACACATTTCAAATCTTAAAAGTTGCATCTAAGCCTTCTTTTCCTTTGAATTTTATGCTTTAGAGACAAATTTAGATTTCAAGAAGAAACGTTAGATTTGATTTAAAGGGGGAAATACAGTCACCCCAATTTGAATTAGTGTACCCGTGCATCCCATTTCATGAATGGCTCTTGAAAATAGTGTTATAATATGTTTCTCATTGCATGAGTTGAGACATTTAAGTATAGACTCACACCTTGGTTTACCTTGATTATGCAATATTTATGTTCTAATATATCATGTAAAGATACTTGAAGTGAAATAAGGGGGATTTTTGTGAGATAGCTGTTGTTCAAAATAAGTTTGCGGTGACTACTTATGCTTTATAAGCTCATTGAGTTTAGCTAACAATTATGGGTACCGTAAACAATGGCTATTTTGTCTTTAGCCAGTGTATACTGGTGTATTCAAGCGATGTTTCTGAGGAGGAAGATAGTTTATTCATCAGGCAGAGAAACCCGCATAAGAAAGCTTCTACGGCGGGGTCTGGGCATCTTCCCGAGAAATTTGGGAAAAAAGAAGCCTTGTTCATTAGGCTCCCAAAATAACACGATTCAATCATGTTAATTGAAAACAGTGTCAATAATACAGCAAACATGTGAAAGCACGTATCGGCCATGCAGTGTTAAAGCACTAGCTAAGTGCCCACAATGTATCAGTACCAAATAGGTAGGCCTCAGTAACAGCTCCTTGGTACTTCTTATCAGTAATTTCAAAATCAGGAAATTGTCTACCATATAATAAGAGAATAAAGACTTGTACTGTAGAGTCTATATTTGGTAGGAAAAAATCAGGGAAGAATTGCTGTTTAACTCAGTCAGGAACAAATGTGAGAGCTAAACCAAAAAATACCAAATAATCACCGGGATATTCCCGACCATGACAACTACCCCTTAAGAAAATTTGGGATTTTCCAGGGCGGGAATTGTCAGAGCAAATTGTCTGTGCTGGAATTTTCCTGGTGTGGGGGAAGTTGTCTGGTCAAGCCGATGTGAAAAACCCCTCCTTTATGGACCCTGAGGAGTGGTGGACCTAAAGGGACCCTGGCTTGTAAGAACATCCAGATGATATATTCATCACGCCCTGAATTTCTTCGCGCACACAACTGTTGATGTGTGGTGTCAGCATCAGAAAATTTAAGACTTGAAAGCTAAATCATACCAACGAGACCAGTGCTATGTTTCATGACGTTATTTCATGTTTCAGATAGGGCCTAACCGTTCGCTCTTTTTCTACATGTCTTATTTAGGGACATCGGCAGGACTAGGGGTGATTATTGAACACCTGGGGTGGAGTGGGTAGTGCAACTGTGGAATATTATTTAAACCTAACTGCGAATAATTTAAAAATTAACGTTTCTCCAAACACAATCTACGGTATAAGGTATAGTCCAAGGCACAGTAACCTATTTGCAGAGAGAAAGGCATCAGTGACGTGTTGGATTACATAGTTACGTGTCATACCCGGTATATGACGTGTCAATTCAAAAATAAGTCACAAGGCGACATAGGCGTACGGGGGTCAATATTTCTGGGGGCAGGGATAATTTTTGGCCGAATTTAGAATTTTAAACCAAGTTGCCCGAATTTTGATACCGCTGTGTCGGTTGCAAGAGGGCATGATTTACTCACTTGTCTGTCTCATTTGCCCGAATGGATCCTCTATATTTTGGCCCGAATTGGGAGGGCATATGCCCCCTGCCCCTCCCCCCCCCCCCCCGCCTCGTACGCTTATGTAAGGCGGCATGGAGATGCTAACGCAGATGTACCACATTTACCATTGTATCACCGCCATAAGTGTTGCAGTATAGTGTGACCATGCAAAATTCAAACTAGGAGTAACTGCGCGTACCACCCACCAGTGCCGTCGATCGACGATTAACTGTTTAAGAAATGATGAGCCTATTCATAAATCCATAATTTGTACAAGAGATACAAACTTCAGCTAAATTGAGGAAATGTAATCTGGAGTAAAATGATGTCTTTTTGCAGTTTGTATGTGTGTTTACAACTTATTAAAAAAATCATGATGGCATATACAATGCTCACTGAATGCATCAATGTTCGAGATCTTTCCGCAGCTGATTACATACAGCAAATGTCAGAACAAACTGAGACTAAATTTATCAATTTAATAATCTATTTCCATATTGATTTTCTTTGCAGGGTGACCGTAATTCTTTTCTTAAAACAATAGTACATTCATCGAAGCTTATCGACTTGTTAATTTTTAATAAAAAAAAGCATCCTCGTCGAGATATTCTGTAGTAATTCAAAAAGAGATGACGGAGAGTTCCAAAGTTGCTAATTAATAGGTTAATCATTAGATGCTGTAGGCTAACTGACTACCATATGATATTATAAGTAGTTTATACTTCTGACAAAGGAGAAAGCTATATGTTACATGCTATTCGCCTACATCGATCCTTTATCTCATGCTATGTGCAATATAAACAAGGTCGATAGCACCGACTACAATGCATGTCGGGAAGGATTAAGTTTTTGCTTTGCCAACGACATATACTGTCTGTAGTGTTTTGTGTAAGCAGACAAAATTTGTGTTTAAAAATTATGGTTTTCGACATGACTCGCGGGATAGGAGACTTTGGAGTAAATGCTACTTGTCAAGTAAATTTGTTAAACCTAGACTGAAATAGGTTGAATGGGGTACGGTAACATTTTCTTGTTAAAAAAGGATGATTCATTGTAGAGATTTAGGCCTTCTTAATTAGTCTATGTGAACAACAAAAAGTACCGGGATCTTAGTACAGCAAAATTCCTGACATGCATTGTGAGTTTCTAATATCGAACTCGCTTTTTAAATAATGTAAGACTTCCTGAGTAAAGTAAGGATATTTCGAGGAATCCAAATCTAGGCAAACGTAAGTTGTCGCTTTTGCAAATTGGCTGAATATCTACAGGAAATGAGTATACGGGGAACTTTAGGTCGTGATCCCTTGAGCAAACTCAAAACTCTAATCAACAGTATTTGAAAAGTGCCCTCGTTGCAGAAATTCTCCGGGTGTAATGGAAAAACTGCAAGCCTATACTCTGAAGATAAAGCTTGTTACGGGTAGATTTGGGAGCAGTAGTAAAATTAGCTTCGTTTTCAATAAAGCGTTGATTGCATTCTGAGCTAAGAAACTGTCTGGAACACGTTTCAGTTGACATTTAGCTGTTTTGCCAATAAAAGTTATCTACGCTCACAGCTTCTTATGTAAAATATTTAGATATTGTCACGCCGCAAAGCGTTGCCTTTTTCGGAACGGAGGAGATATTTACGAGATACATCAAAAACACTTTCTTTAACCCCTACCAGTTGCCGACAATAATTTCTTTTTTGTATTATTCATGAACAGATGAAGATTCAATATGCTTTAAAGGTGTGAGGAACTACACACATGGGTCACGTGTCTGTTCTTGAAGAGCACATCGGAAAATTCAATTAACATTGCCAGTCATTTTACTTGCAAATTAACTTTCGGGTTTTAACACGTTTGGGCGCTATTTACACAACACCAGTTCAGTTTTATGTAACATGTTGAAGATGCTGGGTATAGGCCTACATTCTAAAACTTGCGAGAAAATGCGATATCAATCAAACTGAATCCAACAGCCAAGTGTGATCTTACACTTTTTGCTCATTTGCATACATCGTTAGTATTATTTTATTGTCAGCATAGCTTGGAGAGCTAGGCTACTAGCTAGACCATGGAGCTAAGTATGAGCTACATGGTTAGACCAGGGAGTTGTTACGTAACAACTCCCTGGTAGACTTGGAGGCATCGGTCCATATAATCGTTTTGTTCGAGTAACTATGGGGTGTGAATGGGGTTGCCTCGTTATTAGATGAAAAGAATTCACTGCCCTGAAGTCCAGCCATCCCTTAAAGTTCAGTAATGTCGGTTTATCATTTATCTGTCACCTACAGGTCGGTATAAAGCAAATACGGGGTCGTAACATTTACATTGCAAAAGTGGCATACAAAGGTGTTTTTGGTTGGTGACGCGCTTGCAGTCAGACAAGCTGCCAAATGGGGGGGGGGGGGGAGGGAGGCGACATAGCTTGTAGGGGTTGGCAATACTTTTCAGGGGCGAGTTGTGCTAAAGTGTATTAAAGCAATGGTAATCCAAAATTTATGGGTCTAAAATTTCTCTAGGGGGAGCCATCCCTGCCCCCCTTGGCTACGAACTTAGCGGGGGAGGGTGCTCGGAATTTCAAACTTTGGGAGGGGTAATTTTATGCGTTAGTACAATCTTTTAGTTTTAGCCTTATATATATAGCTGTTTCATCTTTTCGTAGTTTTAAATTTCAGATCTTACTCTCACTTCCGTTTCTGTGAATTATAGATAAAGAGGTGTTTCATGTGAAGTCGAGCGTTTGGCATTACATTTTTTGCAGGGCACAGCACATGCGCAGAAAGAGTAGGTAAAGTACATGCGCACAAAATGACCTTGGATGTTACTGTGACACAATAAACTCTTGACGGGCAAAATGTCCAGCAACCTCATAGACATTGACCACGTGTCGTCGATGAAACACCTTAATACCACTCTGCTGCTAAGAACATCTCCGATGTTGAAAATTTTGCCTCCATATTCACTATAAAAATAGACGTCTTTATTTTTTAACACATATATGGCGTTTAAGAATTAGAAAACGAACAACAAAATGGATACGCACAGTAAATGACTGAATGAATATTAACACATGATAAGGATAATGACGTTAATTAAAGTGCACTCCCCAAACACGTTTACATGATTTATATATATATATATATATATGTTAATTTTTCTTTATTAAAAACAACTTGATGTGTACAGTAATCATAAAATAAACGCATAAACGTGTTTACGAGATGGCGTTAAAGTGGCGTCAATGTGTTAAAGTTGGCGTTTTAGACGTTTAATTTGCTTATGTGTTTTATTGTTTTCTCTGTTACATAAACGCCAAGACGCGTTTATTATCTGTTACAAGAAAGTGTTAATCAATTTTTACAGTGTTACATACACTATCGCCTCTGCATTCTGCTAACGGTTTTAAAGACTACATCCAAGGTGCTATTTCAGTTAACCTTCATAGCAGGTGTCGAATATGTACTCCCGGCCTCTTTTGGCGTACTTAACTCCAGATACAGGAGTAATACACGTCCGCCGGGCGAACAATATTTCAGTCTTCAACAGAGGCAATATCAAACACAAAGTGTAAATTTATACATATTCCCTTTGAATTCTCATGCATAACCAGATTTCTTAGATTTTGGCCAATTCCCTCAGATTTTTCTGTTATTTTTATAAAATTCCTTTATTTTCCTTTAACTACGTAGTTTTCTTAAAAAATTTATAAAAGCCTCTGAAATTCCAAAATCAGGAAATTTCTTTTTAAGTGGAAGACCTAACATTAAAGGTCGGGTGACACGAAAATAACATAGTTGGATATTTGATGTAAAACGCATCAAATATCCGGAAGAAATCCACAATTTTCATTAAAATCCATCAAATATTGACCGTTATACAAGGTAATTTCTATTTCACACTAGAATTATTAATAAGTATGAGCTAAATATGCAAATATGTGACATCGAAAGATCGACATACCATATATGGCTCATGTTAGCCTTTGTTTTTTCAACCTTAATTTCAAGGACACTGGTAGCATTGTTATCCCCTGAGGGGTTCATTATATGAAAGTTTAAATTCTTTCCTTGACAAGTATTGATATTACTCACCAAACTGTAATCTATATGATCAGTACTTAAGAGATAATTTATATAGGGTTAACAAAAGAAATGTTAACACTGTGTAACACTCCACATCATTATTTTTGCATAGGCAATGAGTTTCTTCAGAAACCATCAAACTTTGAAGACGTATATTTTAAAAACGGTAAAAGATATTGAAATAATTCTAACGGATCCTTGATTGAAGGACCTAATTCTTTAACTGACAAGTGAAACAGCTCTTTTTTGTGGCATGTCACACGGCCTTTAACATAAGCTCTACAGTCTACATAGTGAAAACGTGTTTAGCAATTAAAAACTTATTTGACCCAACCTCCTGTTTATACTCTAAACGTGTTTAGCGGTTACACACTACACGGAGGATAAGCAATTTAACTGGTTTTGAAACGGGTTTACAACATCTGAATGTGTTTACAAAGTGTAGGTGAATGGACCTAAGAAATGTTCAATTTCTGATTACCCCGTTTTAAAGTATAGTTACTACTATTTGTAACGCCACACCACTGTAGTGCAGAGAATAATTAAGGCATCTGCATGTATTCTCACGTGTAACGGCATGCCTTAATAACTTCTAAATTACGTTACCACCTAAAGGGCCCACTAAACTAATAAAGGCTCCCCTCGTTTGAGGTAGATTTATAAAAACCGTTATAACACAATTACCCTGCATTCACATAACACAATTACCCTGCATTCACTTCTCTCTCGGTAGCCAGACTGTAAGATGTTTGGACGAGGGATACAATTCCCTTTTTATTTTCAAGTTTGCAATTACCGTTTAATTACTAATATTATAAAGGAGTTTTCCACTGATATCGAAAAGAGGTAGAAGGAGGAGGAAGCGCGCAGATTAAAGATAATGAATACCGTTGATTCCAAACTTAAATGCCCGGTCGTTGTAAAGTGTAATTACATGTTAATTTGGTAAATTGTTAAAGTGGGCATGACGCGGCCAAAGTAAGTTGCTCAGTAAATAATCTCTGTGTTCAGCTTGAAATAAAACGAATGTTTTCCGGACTAAACTAAGTCCATAAATACCGGAAAACAACCATGTAAAATCCTATGTACAAGCCAGGCTCAGCCCATCAGAAATCCGAAAGCGAAAAAAAAAAACGTATGTGAGCGCGTCTCAAAACGTGACGTCATTCGCGGCACGGTTATTAGCACTACTGTACTAGGCAGCTCATCCATCGTTCCACACACCGAATATGGGCACATGCTAATGCGCGTTAGCAGGTACATCATTGCAAAGACCTGTGCAGCGCATGTGACCAGTGACCACATTGTGAATGATGCGTCGTTGCGCGGTGACTGCTTTGCATTCACAAAAGCACCGTCACTGAATTGTACACTTGTTATGGACTGTCCATACATGAGCATAGTAATTGCCCTGTGCAGCGCGCCGACCGCGTTCTTTTTTCACAACTGACATTTATGTAGGCTATAGCATTGCATTGACATCACACTGACGTCATTTTGGGTGAAAACAATGCAACACACGTGCACGAACGGCGTGGATTTCGCCGCACGTGTAGTAGACTTAGTACGCGCGTATACGATTGGTTGACAAATCAGCTGTCTGCATTTATTGGTGTAACTTGCAATGATACGCGCTTTTCCCCCATTTTCCTCCAAACGAGGGAGCACTTTCTCCCTTGTGACATCATGTGCATAAGGTCTATAGGTCAGCTACTTATGCAATTTTATATGCGGCGTTTAATAGAGAAAATTCATTTATGCGTTTATGGCACCACTGGTTTGGGGCCCCTCGCTGTCCCTTGTCCATGGCCCCCGAGGGACTTACCACGCTGCTGTGAGAAAACGAATGCGCTAATTGCTTGCCCGGTATAAGCGCGTAATTACGCGCTTATACCGGGCAAGCAATTAGCTCATTCGCTAAAAAATGCCATTATTTGCTTATCAGTATATGTTAAAGAGAAATAGTAAAAACCACAAAATATGTTAGGAATGATAACATTAGTTTAAAATAATGCTCTTCGGTTGCTAAGAGTAGGGTCAAAGGTCAAAATGTAGGGCAAAGGTCAATTTTGCAGTGTGTTGCGAACTCTTCAAACGTATGTCCGATGAAGTTCAAACTTGGTAGGCAGTTTTACCTGACCAAGACAACTAGTGCATAATGCGTATTCGTCGGCGCCATGTGTCGTAATCAAGAGGTCAAAGTTAAAATGAGCTAATTATATGCGTAACAGTACCGTATGTTAGAAAAGATCATAACACCGCGTGATATGTAAAGAGTGATAAGAGATAGTTTTGAATAGTACATTCTGGTAGCTCAACTTGGAGATCGAAGTTTAAAGGACCTAAAAGCGGTCTTTTGTCATCATTTGCTTATCAGTATTTTGGGAAATTTCTTTAACCCTAAGTTATGTAAAGAATATGAAGAAGATCAAATGTGGAACTCCATGGATTGCCTTCTTGTGATCATGTGAAGAAGGGTCTATGGCATTTTACTTTGGACAAAAAAAGCACACCAAAATTCTCCTGTAACCTTTTGTAAATGCTATTTGGAAATTGGTCTATGGGGAGTAACTTTCAAGAGACCCTTTGGATCGACGTCACCATCTAATTGATAAAGGACCTTCATGTCAGGGGGCAAACATATAAGTATGTAACGTATGGTACACTTATTTACGGCCTTACACACAAAGGGCGCACTTCGAATTATAGTCTTGTGACGTCATATGCGTAGTAACTATAGCAGTGGACTTTGGTGTCCACGTTTGCAACAACTTTGATTTCACAATGTGAGTAAAAAGCTATGTAGGGTATACGTAACACAAGACAAAAACCACACTGCAATTGTAAGTAGCTCTTGATGGGTGCAATTAAACTTCCCTACAGCTGAAACCAATTACGCAGATTGTGTGAAAAAACATGGCAAAATGCTATGAAAATTGACCCCCTAATTCTATATAAAAATTCAAATTTAAAATCAGAATCACATGGAAAATTCACTGGTAAAAATTCAAACATCGCAAAATTTTAAGGGAGCAGTTTACGGCACTATCTAAGTAGAATTTCCAGTGACGTCACACTTAGGTAGGGTTACCAGACGTCCGGATTTACCTGGGCATCTTTTCTCTTTTTGGTGGTGGTGGTGTACCTAGGCGCCCAGTCGGATTTTTAAAATGGCCTTAAATGTCCGGATTTTTTTAATTTTGGCACAAAGCTGGTCGGATGTGACGAACTTTGACCGTTGCTATTTTAGAAAACATTCGGTGGAAACATCAACGGCTGATCAAATTAGTTACTGAACGTGATCATAATATAATTCTTTCCGTACTAAGTTAGACACAAATGGAGTGAATGATATAGGAACGTTAAACACTATGATCAAGGGCTCGATCAAAACAGGTTTGTATAAATATACCTGTAAACATGAATATCGGCACGGTGGCTAATGTAATCATCGGCACTGTCGACTGTATAATACAGAGATGCCACCAGCATCTACCCAAAAAATCTGAAACTTTTGTAAAGGTGTCAGACTACCGGATAGACAATCACAGTAAACTAGTATACAAAGTCTGTCCAGTGCTTAACGATTCTCCATGCTGTGCCAGGTACTTGGTACAACAAATACATTTGCTACTATCAGTGGTTTATGTGGGACTAACTCTCGGATCATACAACAGGCCAGACTTTTTTCGCAAATTTGACCAAAAATTTGGGAATCAAAAGCGTGTTTTCTGATCTCAAAAAAAAATCTGAATTTTTGATCTGCATTCCAAAAAAAATCTGATTTCAGACTAAAATCTGAAAAGTGGCATCTCTGATAATAGACCTATGTGGCTGCGAAAGTTTGTGCAAAATATTTGAACTAGCATAGGCGCCAGCACGGAGAGTTATTGGGGGCGTACTCAAGAATCAATGTCCCAAATTTCCGAAAATTTTCAAAATGAACCCAAAAGGTTTTCAAGCTGTACACTTCGTAAGGGGTAGGCTAAAGAATCTTTTCAGCGTCTTAATCATTTTCTATCACAAATCGTTCACAAAATTTCAAAATTTTTACACGCCAGGCGCTTTCAGCTTCATTGCTATGCTTATTATTAATACCGTCTCAAACATATATTCGCATTATTCATATGTGAGGATTCAATAATTGGTGTTCGTGTCCGTGTGCTTAGGTGTGATTTTGGAGGAGCCAGCATTGCAAGAATGCAGGTGAATTCTTTTCGCTTTACCCTACTTTTGGAAGACATATTTTATGAAGAATGAAAGCTTTAGTGGATTACCAGGCAGCAGACTAACCATATTATTGGCAAACGCATTTTGTTAGGAATTAAAAGTGGTCTCGTTGAAGAGTCTTCATCCAACTGTTGTCATGGAAATGATTTTAATGAAATATTTCGGCGCGTTTTGAGCGCATTAATCATGGTACGCACTCCATATCCATAGTAATCATTAGGGCAACAATACAAGGAATTATTTTGGCCAAAACACCTTTAAAATGTAAGCTGTACATTTCCTCCCAATGTAGGGACAACGCATCACGAGGGTAGGGATCACAAAGCAATCTGTTATCATGAGTGGTTGTAAAGTTGAAGCATGATGTGAAAGTTTGGAAGTATGCATTTGTCGTTATAATTTTTTTCAAAAAAATTTTTTAAGGCACGTTTCGCGCACATCTTTTATCTGTAGATGGTGAATGTTATACTTTTTCACGCCAGGAAAAGCATTCTGAAACTTGTTTGTTAGTCCATGACACTTCGGTTATTCCTACTTTCCTCTCGCTCACTTCCTATTAGGCCTACACGCAGATTGTCTGAATTCTTATTTCTTGTGTTAATATCGGCATTTCGTAGTTACCACAAATTTTCTGAGTATTAGCCCGCTGGACCTCTACCGGGATATTACTCGTGAAGAGCCCGGCACATGGTCGCTGGATCCCACACCTGCCGGAGAACACTCCCCTCGGAACAAAAAAGTATTATGCTTCCGTTCATTTGTAGAAAAAGCAGGGTTAACCTGGAGTGTAAATTTTTAAAACAAGAGATCGCACATTAAGTAATGTTCAGATGGAAGTAAGGTCATTTCCTACAATTTCCGAAGTATTTTGATAATTTTTTCCTTACAATACGAAGCACCAATCGATGTTGTTACTCCGCCCTTGGTTGTGCCATGCAGGCCCGCGGCAAGAGTAACCAATTGGGGGGGGGGGGCACATCGATGTTGAAGTTTCGCCGACCTGGGGGAGAGGATTTCCCTCCCCTTTAAAAGTTTTTGCCTATTTCAAGGACTTAGATGCAAAGTGGTGCGAGATTTTCCATTTTTTCTTCTTATACTTGTATTCCAAAAATGCTGGTCTCGTTATATTTTTTTTTCCTTTTTCAGTGCAAGACCATTTTTTGAAAACCTTTGGGGGGCACATGCCCCCCGTGCTCCCCCATGGCTACGGGTCTGGTGTCATGATGGTGCTTTTTGGCAAATTTCCCTTTCAAGTAAAAGTTTCTTTTTTAAAGACCCTGCCCCCTATACCTCTGTGTAGAATAGAGGAATTTGCCACTAAGAAGACCCAAAAAATTCCGCTCGCTTTGCGCGCATGTGCAGGCTTTACTAGCCGTGTGCCCCTCAATCGCCATCTTCTGGAGGCGCCCTGAGTACTGGATCATGACGTTTTGTTTAATCAAAATCGCGGGAACCCTGTGTAGGCTAATGCTACTACATCTGGTCCAGTTTGCATGTAAACACCCCCCTCCCCCTCATGATATATTCAAGCAGATGAGGGTTTCATCCCCTTGTAAACCCTACCGAGGTGGGCAATTGGTGATGTCTTCCTTTAACACAAAATACGGTAGCCGTACCCCGGGAGGAGTACGACGAAGGGGTGACATATACATGCGTCAGCTAAGTTGGAAATGGTGATATCTTTGGAAATTTTTTGAACAGAATATTTCTTTAGAATTCTTATTGTGAAGTGAATATTTCTGATTTCTTTGCTGGGTTAAAGGGAAGGGATATTGTTTCAGGGGAAACGGTGACACCCTCACCCTTTGATAATTCCTTGTTTATGTATGTTTAGATGAAATGGTACTTTCTTTGTAAAAGTTTTCAACTGATAATATGGTTAAAATTGTTTTTGAGTGAGTTTTCCGATTTTTTAGAAGGAGGTGAAGGTGTACGTGTTGCCTGAGGTACCGACTTTGAGAAAATTTTGCATAGGTATGATGGCTTTATTTAAGCCGAACTCACATGAACATCGGAAAGAGCGAAACACGAAATAGAAAACACGTAACTGACGTCCGTGTGCGTTGGACAAAGACACAAAATATTGTCACTGTTTCGCAAAGCAATGTTTCCTTTAGCGAAACAAGCGTTTCGGTCTACCGTGTGCGTTGCCTGTTTCGCGAAACGCGAAACAAGTTGCGATCGAGTCACAACCAATCAACATACGAAAATTGGTTCACATGGTTACAAAATGGCGGACTGCATCGAACCGTCTTGGCTTGCTAATGCAGAAAATTTTTAGGTGATAGCGTATGTGGGCGAAATGGCCATATATGTTCGTTCTTTCTTTCCCAGAGTATTCCGACAAGTGAATGAAGGACAAAGCAGTAAAAACATTTTGAACACTCCTCAGAAACATGTATTTTCCACCGACTTCAGTACTACGGTCATGTCGGTGCTGCCTATCACAGTACCGTTTTGCTGCTTTAAATGGTGTCGTGAACTCACTTTGAACACCACCCCCGGCCCGTAGCCAGCTATTTTGACATGGGCAGGGAGACACGTAAAGCATTCAGGCTTCAAAAGGGGTAAATTCACTACCACTGTTTATCAACGCCATTGGCAATCAGTTTTTTCAAAAGGCACGAGCGTCTGTACGGAGACAGCCTGCCCTTCTGGTCCCGACCCCCCCCCCCTCCTTGCCTTAGAGCGAAATTAGAGCCGTGTCTGTTGCCAGAAATCTGAGTGTAATTGCTAATCCTGCGGAGGCATGTTCCATCGCATGTTTTATATTTTAGTTGATAACTGTGCCTGCAGCTTCTCCTACTACTCCTATTCTCAAGTAAAAGCAGGGGTGGACGCCAGTATTTGGCCGACATATGGGGCCAGGCTCATGACTGTGTTGGGGGCAGCAACCTGAAGCTCTCGGGGAGGAGACGGGTTTGCTGAATTGAAGCAATGTTGACAGAGGGTAAGGAGGGGATTAAAAGAAAACCCTCGCACAACACCATTCCACTGCAGGGTAAATTTTGCATAGCATCCGTATATACTTGCAGTGCCGAGTTGTGTGCTGATTTCGTGTTTATTTTATTGGGGAAATTTAAATTCTGTAAATGCATGCGCAAAGCGTCCAAATATTGTGAGGTACACGTAAAAAGAATCTGATTATTTAGTAGGATAAAATGAACTGTTGGGGGCAGTTTTCACCTATCGGAGATTACATAGTCTATCGTATCCACTCGGCATGCCCTATGAAATCTCCCTCGACCAGTAGCTTACCGTACTGTACGACAAACATAAGAGAACATTAACTAGGGTATGGGATATGAAATGAAATTCCCTCGACCTTCACATAGGGCTGTGTAGGCTACTCCAAGGTTACTTGGAAAGGTGGAAAAGACTTGTACTATTAAGCTATTATATGGAACGCCGGGAACTATGAAAGAAAACTAAAACAACGAAATCTCGAGTGCCAAGCGCAACGAAAAATGGGTTAATATTGATGAAACTACCTTATTGAGCAGTTGAGAGAAAAAGTAGCTTGACCCGGCTACTGGTCTCCATCTGGGACTACATACTTTATCATATCCTGAAAGTGGAAAAATTCCCTAACGGGGAGGGTAATCTTCATCGACTGGAGGCATGGCCCCGTCCCCCTATCTAGCGCTTCCCCTGCCCCAAGGGTTTTTGGCGCTTGTTCAAGAAGACCACCTACCAAGTAGATTACGACGAGCAAAGGCTAGGGAAGCTAAAAGTTACTTTATGTAGCCTCCAGCCAATATTGTTTCGTGCTTGTCTTTTATTTTCGTGTGTGCGTTAACCTTTCACAGTACGCGGGTACACCAACGAAAGCACGAAACAAGTGAGAAACAAACTTGTTTCGTAGTTCGTGTTTTCTGACGTCCGTGTGCGTTTGGCTTTGATGCAAAATGGTGCTCTCTGGCAAGATATCACTTTTAACTCTGAGCTTATTATATGTTTAGAAATTTTTAGTTTTCAGTGATTTTCTTCAGTCGTTTCATGGCATGGTTCTAAGAGCCACCATTCGTTGTAGCGTACAACAGGCCTGTGAAGAAAAATTTCGTCAAAAATGCCTCTCACATTGCTGGAAATGCTATTTTCTACGCCTTGAAAATTGCATCTAAACATTCTTTATACTAAAAATTCCTGCTTTAGAAATTTAGAATTCAAGGGAAGAGGGCAAATTCGACAACTTATTCAGCAAAATCATTTTTAGGAGAAACAGGACTTGAAATTTACAAACTCATTAATTTAAGCGCATTGAACTAAATGTAATCTGAGCTATGTCGTAAAAGCATGCTTTGACATGCGTAAAATGGAAGAGTAGGCTTGCTAAAGAGCTTCAGTCTACAGGTTTCAGGTGTGCTCTGCATGTAATTAATTAAGTACAGCAACATTCGTAACAGGACATAGGCGGATCCACATTTAAGGAAGGGGCCCATCCCGTCAGGAATATTCAACCACATAGCGCATCCATATCAAGGTACGGGCATCTCCCCGGGGAAATTTGAGAAAGAGGGAGCCCTTGTAAGCGATTTCCAAGATTCTGAGCGGCCTTAAAATCCTAATTGCGACCATAAAATTTTCAGCAGTTCTGTATGTTTTTGTTGTTTTTGTTGTTGTTGTAAATAGGCCAACTTTCATTTGATAGTTTGGATGATCTGGGGAGGGGGGGGGGGAAGGGCAGCTGCCCCTTTCCCCTACAGGCTACGGCTTCGATCGATGATAAAATTTCAATCAAATTCAAATAGAAAAGATCTATAATGCTCATGCTTTACCGTCCAGTTTCCGATTCAACGGCAAGACAACGTATTGTTCAGTAGACGTCACTTTTCCCAGATGACGTCGCTAATTTTGATTGATGTGAGAGCCAATCAAAAAACACTTGTTACCGACAAGTCTAAAACTACATGGCACGTATGACTAGTTCAAAAAAGCATCTTTGAACCTCTCTCATACCCATCCCTAAACTGTAAACTTTTTCAAGCGGGTGGTATTATTTTGTTAAAGAAATAGAAGACAGCCCACTTGACAGAAAAATAAATTGAAATCTTGGACGTTACAGACAGGGTTCGCTTTAACAGATCACCTCTTTCAAAATGCTTTGCAAAAGCGTATCATTTCCTGAAGTCTTCTGAGCATTTCAAGTTTAAAAGAAAGAAAAACATGTAATGTGAACGTCTCATCAACTTACACGACACACTGCCTAAACCATATTTTGCCATATTGTAGTCTCGATTTATTTATCAAATATAGTACGCCAAGTGGGGTTTATTCCATAAATAAAGTACATTATCTTCGATAGTTAATACCTCATTATAAAAAGCGGTGGAAGTTACAAATAAACGAAAGAGTTTTATATTCATTCTTGAAATATGTTTGAAATTTGGTGTTTGAAATTTTGGTGCTTTCATACATATCAACTAAAACCTGGATTCTGTAAACTAGTAACTAGAAAGCTAATTTTTGCGGCAATATCACGAAGAATGACCTCAGGCTGCCTTCATTTGCATAAAATGCCCTGCATCTTATTTTGATGTGACCTTCATTCAAACCAAAAGATTTCTAAAAAGTATCTCTGAACAAAAATATGTCGACTGAATCAGTTGAGGAAGAAATTTCATCTCTTCTTTAATTCATCTTAAAATATTACCTGCATTATAGAGTTCGGTCTCCTTTTCTGTGTCTAGCTTAATTAGGTAGACCTCCTGTTTTGATCTACAAAATTAGTTCACCGTCTTAATTGCTGCTAGCCCTGAGTGAGGCTTTTGTTCAATTTCGTAAAATTATTAAATAGAATCATGTACGCCTGCCTGCATGATTAACTTAATGAAACCGAATTTAAAAGATCTTCCAAGAAATTTCCTTGAATCGTTAAAAATAAAAAACTCTTAAATGAGCATGATTGAGTCCAAGACTTCAAAATCAGACAAAGTTAATTTTTCGATGGATTACTATATTCAGGCCAATTAGATTTAGTATTGTGGATAAAAAAACTGTTCCTGTTAAAATACTTGGGCTAGGATTTTTTCTGTTAAACTTTGCTTGTTTAAACCGGTGCTGTGGGCGAGTGGACAAAGGCATTTGAAGCGATGAAGCTTAGCAACCGGGAGGTTCGGGGCTCTATACCCGACCGGGTCAAAGTAAGGTGGGTTTTCCCTCCAGAAGCAATATACCGTTTTCCCACCTGAACTGACCTTACGTTCAAAAGAAACCAAATTAGATCTAAATTGTTGAGTTTGTTAGCCATTCGACGTGAATGCGTTACTCATATAAGCCACATAGGTTTCTTCCACATTCGTGGTCGCTTAGCATCATAAAACAGCTGCCCTTTAAAGTCTGAATTATAAACCTTTAGCTGTTTTGCATAAATGTAAATAAATGGGCCAGATAAATGACCATCTTGTGAATTATAAAAAAGAGCAGGATGTTTGTTTCGATTTGCAAACTTATTGTGGGGGTGGGGGTGGGGAGTTGCAGGGATCCACAATATAAGACTACATTATTGAAACCATAGACTAATAGAGTCGGACAGGATATGCGGAATCGAAATTTTTGGACATTGCCGCCCAGAGTGCCCTGTACATGACCAAGGGCTCAAAGAGGGATATGTCGCCCCTCGATTGTGCCACGGTTAGTGTGACATAAAGTTTTTGCATTCATAGTGTCACAGCAAAGTAGGCCTGTGTTAACTTCTTGCAAATGGAGACTTAAGTCCTCCAACCGTTCATATCAGATAAAATAACATATCCATGTGAACTGGTTTCATTGCGAGAGTCGTAAAAGCCTTGAAGTTAATTCAATGACAACTTTCACACTAACGCCCCAACGAAATTAATGTAGAGAATCAAAGGCCACTTTGAATACCCAAGGCCGTATTGGATTCGACAGAAAATAAATCCTTGCCTAGAAATATTACGCCTAGCCAGATGCTACTAAAAAATGTAAAGTATGATGAAGATATGTATGTCACGTTGTTCTACTATAGCCTTGATATGCCATAAAACTTTTTTGTGGAGAAAGCAATCTCATCGATTAAACTAAAGATTAATCTTTCGCTGCTCAGTGTTGCTGACATTGGCGTAACTAGTTTTACTTGTAAGGTTTCTATAAGTTTTATTTATTTTCTATTGACTAATGACAAGTTTATAATGCAAATATAAGCTCCTCTTCCAGTCATTTAATACCATATAATTCGTACTTTATATGTATACGTTCTTTTATTATTTCAAGTAAAGATTACAGTATATATTGTGTGATTTCTTGTAGCTTTTAGTGATTAGAGGAGTCTTTACAATCCGTTTGTTGCAGTACCGTGTACTGCAAAGAAGTGATTCCCACTAACCAATATTAACTTTCAATAGGTATCATCCCATCAAGTATACGTATACACATTTTGTCTGGTTCCTATTGAAACTATTCAGTATGTATATTCTTTTATTGTGAGTTCCCCTTGAAAAGTTTGGAAAAGTTTTCTCTAGCAACGTACAGGCCCAATGACGTTTAGGCCAAAAATTTGCTCTGTCTCCAGGCCCGTAGCCAGACAAGGTGCTGAAGGGGGGGGGGGGCGAAAAAGCTTCAAGGGGGGCGAAAAATTTTCCAGAGGGGGCGAATCATACCAAAATGCATTACGGCAATAATAATTTTTGATCTTCTAGGGGGTGAAAAATTTTCCAAGGTGGGCTTCGCACGCCCCTTTTGCCCCCCCCTTGACTACGGGCCTGTCTGTCTCAGGAAAATACGCTCTTTCTGGCAAACTTGTATCCAAGCAGTCATCGAAGTTGCGGGAAAAGTCCCCCACCCCCCTCATTGAGAGTAGTTCGTCGGTGCATTGTTAGTAATGATGATATTACTAAGAAGTCAAATACTCCACCTGGGCTGTTAGCTGATGAGTTCACAAACTTCACACGAATTCTAAATTTTATTCTCACTTCTCACTAAGATGGCATAATTTTATCGCAAATAAATTATAGTTATTCCTTCAATAAATGAGGGTATCAATGATGTAATATTTACTTTAACTTGAAAAAGCTGATTTTCAGAGCAGTATCACGGAGAAGTTCTGGGAAAAATATGTAGGTTCCCTGCATCACATAGAGGTATAGTTTTCACAATATTTTGGGTCATTTTGCTGCTTTGAATTGATTTTTTACCCTTAATGCATACATACTTAAAGATTATGCGTCGTAAGTTAAGAGAATTTTTTTCAGAAAAAAGATATTATATATATATATATATATATATATATATATATATATTCATGACCTTTAATATAATCATTCTAAGGAAAGGAATTAGTTCTCATTCTTGGAGGAACAAGCGATCACGGTCCATACTCGCACGATGGCAAATTTCTTCTGCTTTCATAAGTTTTCCGGTATCTTTAAACTCGGCATCTGCTTCTAGTGGTCTAACGGAAGTTTAAAACTAGTGTGAGGCCAATTATCAGTGTTTCGAATATTGTTATATGCCATATTAGTTATACAACAGCATATGTACAATTTACTTAAGTTGTTGTAAAGGACACTTAAAATCGATTTTAATAGTTCAAGCAAAAATTACTCCGTATAGAACGCTGTGCATTGACGTCAAACTGACGTTATGTTAGAAGACAAACAATGGAGCCAGCTAAGTAAGGTACACGGTTTTGGTCCATATACTGTACGCACGACGTGGCCTTTGCAGGCGCAAATACGCATAGGCGCGTTGCCAACAGGTGCAAGAATTAGCTGCCTGCATTTGTGTTGGTGTATAAGTTGTAATGCAGCGTTTCTCAAACGGTGGACCGTAAGGTCCCGTCTGATTGGCCACAAGGTGGTCCATAAAAATTAAAAAAAAATGTAGGTCTTTAATTTTATCATTACTGCATTTTAAGTAAAGTTTAATTGGTCCGACACAGATGGAATTTTAGTAGTAGGCTAGGCGTATATGTTGCCTAAAGTATTCAAATTTTTCTCGTATGGTTAAGTTATAAATGTAGGTGGAACGTATTTTCATTCATTTTTCAGTTAATTGTAAAAAGGGTCCCTGAGAATTCCCGAGTCAAAAGTGGACCTCGCGTTACAAAAGGTTGAGAGACACTGTTGTAATGTACATTTTGGTTACTGGCTTACTTCAACCGAGGGCGCACTTTCTGTTCTGTGATGTCATATGCATACGGTCTATCATGTCTGCTTATAACTGCCATTATTTATTCATGTAAAACGGAACACTTCTGGCTATTCCAGCTCTTGACCACAAATCTTAAATAAAGTTTGTTTATTACGTAAAACACAAGCTAATTACCTCTTGTGTACATGCACCCTAACCTTTGTCTAAAATATCGGTATCGGCCAACATTGAGACTTGACATGTCGAATATTGTTAAAAGCCGTGCTCTGCTTATCAAGTTTTGTGCCTCGCTGATTTCAGAGTGACCAATCATATATCAGAGGTCAAAGTGTTTAATGTCGTTTTAATAGCGAGTACACTATCATTAGCATTTAGTTGGAACCGCGACTACAAAAATGGCAAATATCACAGTCAGTATTGAACGAAAGCATTTTAGGATGATCTGAAGCAACGGGCAGAGATAAAATTACCCTTTCCAATACAAAGTTTAGTTCTGGAAGTCAAACAATTCACATCGTATACTCATGCAAGGTACACTATACGTGTTTCTATCTTGCAAAGCAGGAAGTTAAAGGTCATGGGTCAAATTAAGCAATAGGATTCGTAAGTTCACATGGAAGTATCAAAGTCAAATGAACCTTTAGGCAGTGGCGTAGCTAGATATTTTTTGGGGGGGGGGGAAGTAAAAAATTTCCATCAGATTATTATCTTGAAGTAATGATGCACTATCTAAGCGTAGCGCCGCCATCATCTGGCGAGTAGCGCGCCGAAAA
The DNA here is from genome assembly GCA_029531755.1 of Holothuria leucospilota. NCBI lineage: Eukaryota > Metazoa > Echinodermata > Holothuroidea > Aspidochirotida > Holothuriidae > Holothuria > Holothuria leucospilota. Next base: position 22,729,027 of record CM055976.1, on the reverse strand, counting down.
AAATTAGATTAAAATATTTCAGAGATTGCCTTAAATGACACTTCCAGGCCTTGTCAGTAACCATTTCGATGTGTAATTCTGCTTAAAAACATAAGAAGGTTGTAAGTGTTTCAAATGAATTGTTTTTATTTATTTCCGACAGAGACTTGACATTTCCGACAGAGACCTTGGAAGGCTTTGTGGGGGACGACCACCCCTGCCCCCCTCTAGCTACGCCACTGCCTTTAAGCGTGGACTAGTGTTACACCGATACTGTTAATATCGGTTTTTAACAATATTCGACATGTCAAGTCTCACTATTGCCGATAACGATATTTTAGAAAAAGGTTAGGGTGCATGTACACAAGCGGTAATTAGAACGTGTTTTACGTAATAAACAAACTTCATTTAAAATTTTTGGTCAGGAGCTGGAATACTCTTATCAAGATTTGTCGGACTCAAAGTTGTTTTTATTTAATAGCAGACTACTCTCGAAAACAACTTGACGTTGATTTTGACCAAATCATTCATTACACTAACTCATTTCGGTCTCCCGTGCATAACGCGAAATGTTATTAGTTCGTAAGAATTCGTATCCGGTCAAACAGACGAACTAAGTGTATAGATACTTCCGCTCTTCCTGGCAAAATGCAGTCGGTGTAATGGGACGAATTCAAGGGTGCGTTTGCAGTGAAGGTTGCCGAAGTTTAATTTACTTAAAGAAGTTTATAAATGGTATACTTTAAAGCAAACAGACTATTCTGGAATATCGTAGGTTTCGAAGTTACGTTTTTTTCACTTATATCCTTTTGTGAAAACATCAGCTGCACTTTTACACTGTGTAAAATATTTGTAACAGTTCCATACACACGCCATAGCGTTTTGGCAGTAGAAAAACAATGGAATATATAATCTAAGGACCTCCAAATATTAAAAAATGTACCCTTCCCCTTAGACCTCTCCCCAGGACGGCGGTGCTAAAGAACGTTCAGCCCCTCCCCGTTCAAATTAAAACACTTAAACACTTAATTAAACACGCGTTTAATGTACTCAGGCCATATAAACGCCATCCAGCAAACGCACTTTAAGTGTTCAATGTGAGCAGCAAATTATGTTTACTTTTTCAAATAAAACAAAGGGTGATGTTTAGATTAAACATTATAAAATGTTTTACACGAATTATTATTAATCATCATCGTCATCGTCACCGTCACCGTCATCGTCACCATCACCATCAACATCACCTTCACCATCATCATCACCACCATCAGCATCACCATCACCACCATCATCACCATCACTACCACCATCAGCATCATCATCACCATCACCACCATCACCATCATTATCACCTTCACCATCACCACCAAGATCACCTTCACCATCAACATCACCATCGTCGTCGTCGTCATCGTCATCGTCATCGTCATCATCATCATCATTACAATCATTATTACAATCATCATTACAATCACCTTCACCACCACCATCATCATCACCACCAGACCACCATCACATCATCATTATTAATGGCTCATTAAATTTATGTTATGTTTAGAGAAAGAAAGCATAACAATCTGCTGAGGTTTATTTGGGATTCTAATCTATAGCTCACATGCAGATAAATTGTACTCAAAGATGAAGTTAAACTTAATTGTATGAATAAAGCTTATACGTTTGAGGCAGTATTGATAATCAGCAATGCAATGAGGTGAGGCTGGAAGCGATCTTTCAGTGCATGGTCAACACAATTTTTTGTAAGAAATCATTGGAGTGTAAGCCTATAAATTAACCACTTGCACTTTGGACTTTTCGCAACAATATAAGGTTTACCAGTTTGCTTCAATTAACTGTAAGATTTTCAGATACGTTGCCAATTCTTGAAAATAATTTTGAAAGGGATTATTTAAACTGATGGTAGGTAAATATGGACCTATCTATCAAAAGAGCAAAGCAAAAATAGTCAGTAATATTCTTTTCGCAAAAAAAGCTTAATTAATATTTTTCTGATCGGAGTTAGGTCTCGAGAAGACTACACATTCCGGAGATTTTTATAGCAAGAGCATAAGGGCATGATCAAGTTCAAAGGCGTGGTCAGCATGCGAATAGATTCTCATCGCACAATCCATTGCTGTAGTTGTAAAGTGAGAACCTTAAAATGGAGCACAAGGTATATTTACTACAGTAGTGACAATAATTTCCAGGGATGGCGCCAGGATTTTCCCGATAAGGAAGACAAGCTCCCAGAGGGTGAGGGTGCAGCAACGCGCTGCCTCGACAAAGGCGGCGGGTTGCCGAAAAAATAGCGAATGCAAAATTTTCTGCGCGCTAAGCGCTCCGAAAACCCTTGGCTTCTTTTGAGAAAACTTTGGGGTTTTTATTGAAGAATTTGAAAAATGTGGTTTTTGTAGAAGAATATGCCCTTCCTAGGAGCTGAATCAAGCAGGTCGTCAGGGCGATTGACTGTCGTAAAATTACATATTTTATCATACGCATTAAGGCTCCCCGACGAAATTGAAATATTTCCCAGAAGATGGGGCCAGCCTTCCTCAACAGGGCAATTTTAATATCAAGGAGCTAAAAGGTATACAACTTTCCTCTAACAAGACCTCCGACGATCCTCTGTCAGGACCGCATGCAGACTATGCAGACCACTGTTCTCCCCCTCCCACCCCTCATTTGGAAATCGATTGAAAAATAAAATTTTACTGGTACTAGCACGGGGAGCATGTCACCAAACGAAATTATAAACGGAAATCTAAAATAGTCTCAAAAGACCTTAAAGCTACATAAGCTGCGTAAGGAATCGGGTGAGGTGACTTTTAAAGTTAAGTTCATTTTCAAAATTTTCGCTCACTTCGCTCTCTTTAACCTCCTGTTATACTTTTCTTCAACGCTTTAAACTTATTGCCATGGGCAGCTCTAAGAAATTTGTTTGGGGGGGGGGATCAAGTCCGTATTCAAGGAGGTTCGGACGACCACCCTCGGCAATATCAATGGTCCGTTCCGGATAGTGGAGATGGTTATTTTTATGTATTACAGTGATGCACCATGTAGCTTTCAAAACCTCTTTAAAAACCATCTCATTTAGCCAGTCATGAACTGACTATCTTTAAAAATAAATACAACCATACAAGCCAATCGCTACTCCACAGGGGCCAGTAAAGGGCAAGGGAAGCAGGCATAGCGGCTTGATCCATTTGTATAAAATGAGCTCCACTTCTAAATATTTGTTGTTTCTTTCATTGTGTCACAATATGTTTCAGCTTTGCAGAGAAGCCATAAAATGTTAGTTTTCTGGATTGTTTTCCTAAAATAACGAAAATTTCGAGCATGAAAACACTAGAAAACGAAGAAATGATAGCACAATTTTGGATCTCAGTACAGTTCCCAAGCAGAATTTTCCAAAGGGGAATTTCCCTAACTGAGAACGACAGCCCTATACAAATAGGCCACTAGTCAAAAGTCTCACTGCAGCTTTGATTGACTCTTTGGTGTGTTCATTTTAAATCAACTGACACGGTATATATTAAAACAGAGGTGGAGAACCTTTTGCTTATAACGGGCCATTTTACGACCGTTTGTGGGCCAACGGAGCCGTAAATTTGGACAAGGGAAGGAAAATCTCTCCTCCTGCGAGAACACAATATGTTTAGGCTACATGCCCGTTACAGCTTTTTGTAGACAGATACTGTACCTATGATAATCTGGCTAAGTGACACCCGAGTAAAACTGCTTTTAGTCGTGGATGATAATCAACACCGCTAATGGGTTGTGTAGCCTACGTAATGGTCCCGAGAGCTTTGATCGAAGTGTCTGCAAAATTGTGGGGATTTAACTCCAGCATTACCGTTACACTCTGTAGAAACTAATCATATTACAAATATCACAACGTGTTCATTTGTTTTAAATATCTTAGCTCGCACTAATGGCAGGTCCATTTGTAATTACTGAAATATATATATATATATATATATAATAGTAAACAAGCAACTGAGAAAAAGCGCGCGAAGCGCGCCGAAAAAAATATCGTTTTGAAGGCACTTCATTAACGTTTATTCTTCCCATTACATTCAAAACTATTTTTTTTTAACTTCTTCAAATTTTAAACCCACTCAAGGAATGGGGTGTAACCCATGGAATCCACGGGGACTGATACGATGAGAATGAAATAAATTTCGCATAGTTTTCTGTGTGTTTGGTTCATGTGTAAAGACATGCTTTACAATGCAAGCTACATTGTGCAACCTGTGAGGTGTACTACACCAGAAGTGACATCACGTAGCGTATTTTGCCTATACCGGATAAATGGAAGATGAAATTAGGATAAATTGAATTTCAAGTGTTACTTAAATTACTTTAATGGCTGCCTCGGTGGCCGGACCAAATGGTCTCGCGGGCCGGAAGTTCCCCACCCCTGGTTTAAAAGATTCTCACAACTTGGTTAAAAATTCTTGCAAAGCACCACTTTTTCCCCTCCGAGCTCTTCTATGCACTGCTTCTACTGTATTAAATTGAACGCTGACTAGGTGTGACTTCAGAACTTTCAGCCAAAGTCATGTTTTGACAGACACAGATACAGCTTCGAAATCAAAATTAGAAGACTAATAAGAGACTTTCGCGATCATCGGTGGTTAAGGCTTCAGTGATTTTACCAAATAAATGTTTCCTTATTCACCCTTTGTGGGAAATTAAATTTTAGACACATGAAAATGCAATAAAGCAAATGTCATGAAGGAACTTACAACTCATTTTCCCGGCAATGAGTTTGGGATAAATTTTAGCAAAGGAAATTTCTTAGTACTCTACGTACTGTGATGATGGCTCCTCTATTAGACAGTGGGACATTTTATCGTTACTCTTTACCACATTATCACAAACTAGAATCCCACTTTCCCATTGAAGAAGCTGCATACGAGCCTGAAAATAAATTGAAAACATCAGTGACGACTGGAATAATAGTAATTCACAAGACCAGTGGTCGAATGACCCAGTAAATCTACTTTGAAGCTTGAAATTATCACGAAATACATACTTGAAAATTACGGAGAAATTTTACAATGGTACACACAACTTCAAAAATAATATATGGGCTTATCACATTTGTGAGGAAGAAAGGATGATTTCGTCCACATTTAGAAATACTTTTTGTTTAAACCATCTCTAATTACATTTTTTTGAAGATCGAAGACCATGCTTTGCAAACTTTTTTTTTGGGGGGGGGCACTTGCCCCCCTTGCCCCTATGGCGAGCCGCTAATGGCTATATGTGTAACAGTAAAGGTTTTACAATTAATATCGTTCTTCAGAACAGGCGTTATTACCTAAAAACACAGAACTGCAAAGATACGAAGAAAGAGCTTTGAGCTCTTCTCTACTTTTAGATAAGATATAGAATATTCAGACAGTCAGACTCACGATCGTGGCAGACATATTTTGTAGAAATTTGGAAGCAGTGTCGCCAGCACGAGGTTATGGGAGCCCCCCCCCCCCCATGGGTTTCCGAAAACTTCCAAAAATTTTGAAAATGATCCCAAGAGCATTGAATCAACAGATTTGTGAAGGGTGTAGAGTAAGGTGTCTTTTCGAAAGAGAAAGTGGATTCATTACAAATTGTTCGCAAAGTACCAAAATTTCTGCAAAACCATCAAAAACTATCAAAGATTACGGACGCTTCGCACGTTTTGCGCCTTAGTGCTATGTAAACCATCGATACCATCTAAGAAGTATTTGCATTATGTCTCGGCGAAGGGCTTACAATATGACCGATTGTTCGTGTGCATAGGAGTAACTTGGAAAAAGCAGTGCGTTGCAAGAAGAGGACGGAGCCAGAAGAATTATCCTTGTTTTGCTTGTGGAGACTTTCTACCATTTAGGATCTTTTTAACCAAACGTAAATTTCTGTAACAAGAGATCACAAAATAATGTTTAGATGCAACTTAAGGGCTGAAGGGTGCCACTTCCTCTCATCTGGGAGGCATTTTTGGTAAAAAAATTCTCCATATGATCAGGGAGCTGCCAAGGGCCAACTAGTGATAGCGCTCTACCTGGATAGTATTATGATGGGGTAGTTTGGCAAATTTCCCCTCTCAATTAAAACTCTTCAAAGAAATTTCTGCTTCTACCCCTCTGTGCAGAACGAGGGTATTTGCCACTAGGGAGGGTCAAAAAGTTTCTTGCGCTTTGCGGGCCAACACTTTAAGCAGGTGAAGCGATCTGGACTGAATTAGCAGATGCTCCCCCCCCCCCCCAAAAAAAGGATAGGAATCTTATATGTCACTGATCAGTACTACCTATCTCAGTATGACATCTTTCAATGTGGTGGGCCTAGTTGTCATTCTTGCAGGTGCCACTGACTGAGAGTGTCTCAATGCTGTGCCTGCACGAAACCATTAACATGGCCAATATTTTAATGCAAAATTTTGGCGCGCTTCAGGTGCAATCCTCATACTTGCCCCTTTATACCTTATATTAATATCACAATAATACACGTGAGCTAGCCAAAAGCCAAATTTTGATGTACATGTACAAGCTAAGTTAGAATCCGGTCATCAACAGGTTTCCAAGTAGCAATCCAACACTTTGTGAAAGACTCGTACCATGATGGCTATAGATCTGAAGCTTTCCTAGTTTCACATACTTATATAATATAGCTATACTTGGTTCAGTCAGGCGCGTAGCTACGGGGGGCCTGGGGGCCAGATGTTTGCTAGCCCCCCAAAATTGTGTGTCCTGACAAAATGTGTAAGAATTAATGGCGGCGATCAATGCTGTGACCCCCCCCCTCCCATTTGATACCTTGGTCCCATAAAATTTCATCCTAGCTGCGCCCCTGGGTTCAGTACATTAAATTGGTGCCAGTATATTAATTTAACACATTTACAACGAATAAACATAAAATGATGATGAGTCTTTTACAAGTTTATACCTACTCTCATTTCGCTCTTTCTTTTGCAAGCTGTTCTTGCACAAATGCGTTAACTGTAAAGAGCTTTGTGAACTCTCAGAGTCATTTCGGGGTCAGCTGAAGCTCAGTGCTATAGTGTTTGTATTTTTAATACCCCATAGCTTAAGGGATTACCCCTCATCGCAGAAAGATGTCACACTTCTCTATCGCATCAGGCGGAAAACTGTTCCTGTAAGGAGAGGGAAAATGTCTGCTTAATAGAGGTTTCATAGAGATACCTGGCCTTAACATATCATCCCGTATAGTTTCCCCCAAATCAATTCCTGATGGTTCCTTTGGTCGCAAAGAATAATGCTCAATTGGTGTCCCCCTTTGCAGTGTCGGTGCCCCCTATTACACAGCTCTTGGCTATGGGTCTACCTCTGGTGACTTTCCTACCAGTTTCGTCGTGAGATCTTTTCTGATAGTTTCAATGGGGGTAGACACTTTTCCTTAGGGGAATGGTCTTCGCTGAAAATGGATTCGTAACGATCCCGTAACACATTTCATCTCTCAACACTTATGCTACTTTTTCGATGATCTTTTTTTTCGAATGAGGTAATTTTACCCCATCCAAGTAGTCGTTTTCACTCATAATATCCACACTGTAAAAACGTCCTTAGCAATCAAGGATTTTTGCTCTATACTTTGTTTTCTTGTTTAAACTAAAAAGGTGTCAATTAGCAATTAAAAGCGTTTTAACACATAACTTCTGGAATTTATCAAGTGTGTCTAGCATTTGGACATGCTTTTAAACGGGGACAAAAAGGTGATCAAAAAAATGCTTAATTCCTCTAAACTCCAATTGTAATTAAGCAAAACTTTGACAAGAGTGCTTAGCGTTTAGCCATTAAATTCCATTCACACATGTTTACAACGTGTACGCAGATATCTAAACATATTTTTCAGAGTGCATTTCATGTTGAAGAACAATCCATGTCGCTTGCTATTTTTCTTTCAATCAGTAATCAGTGACAAGAAGAAGATATCCCTACGGCCGTAATAACAGCACACGGTGCACCGACATGCCTTTGATAACGGTATTAATAGCAGCGTATGGGAGTTCACAATTTGGTTATGATCTTAATTGATGTTCTGTGACTACGTGTGATGCATCCCTGACAAAACAAACGCACTAGTTTGTTTGATCAAACCACTTTCAAACGGGGAATTCAATTCTCACGTTTATTCTAGCAGTACAGTTTTAATAATACGTGTTAAATTGAGCGGTTGTGCGACGTTCAATTGAAATTTTACCAATAGAGTCGACACTGACAAATTGCATGGTTCACTTTTTAAGTGCATATGCACTTTGAATAATTGCAAACCGACATACTTAATCGAAAATTCATTTTGACGTTTTTAGTGGTAAATAGTTTCATTATGAAGCGAAAATATTCGAAGATATATACAGTGTATTTAATTATCACGCGAAGTTTACAAGCGAGCACGTAATCTGTATAGAATATGCATGTCACAGCATAACGGTGGAAAATAAACAAAATAAAGCTAAACTACTTTCCTTTTAGCCTATTAAAATAACACACCTACGCTCAATGCTCTTAAAACTTCTAGATATATACATAAGTTACACGTTTTTCTTTCTTTTTTGTATAAATGGTTGGATTTTTACATTTTTTCAGAATTGGGTCATTACAGACATTAAAAGCTTTTAAAAGGCAATACTGAGTTTGCATTTCTATTGGTATCGGCCTGCCATTAGATTACATAAGATATATTTCCTTCATGTACCATATCTTGGTTAAAAATGATCGCTTAAGTTTTCCGTCTAATGGTGACGTGTACTATAGCCTATCATTTTTTGTATTGTCTTTGTTATGAGGCTAAGTAATTGAATGGAGGTAATGGCTGACAAATACATGGAGGAAAGCTAATTTTGCATCGTGAAAGGGAAATCATTTTCTGACTTCATGTTCAGTTTGAAGTTGGAAACATCTAATGCCCTATTTCCCAGAAGGGTCTTCATTTATGTTACTTGTTAAATAATATACTGGTGATTTCTTTGAGGAAGAGAGAAGTCAAAAGTATTTGCCACGAAAACATTATGAAAAAATACTTGTATGAGAGTAAGAAGCAAATTGAAGCAAACCTGTCAAGTCTCACGCGATTCGCGGGAGTCTCAGGCACTTGGAATTACGGTAGTCTAATGCATTCCAGAAGATCTTGTGTGTTCTCCCATATCACATGCCAAAGTTAACCTCTAAAAGAACTGTTTGAATTCTACTGTAATGATACCTATCTACTGTAATGATACCATCTTCTCCATTGCCGACGCTTAGCTTGTATGTAAATATTGTACCTCTTACCTATCAGCGCCTATTCCTGTCACGGCAACTGAGGACAAAGTAAGCCTTCAAGTTCAACCATAAGCATAGAATGAAACGGAATGCTCCATGCAACCATTTTAAAAGCGTTTTTGTAAATAGACAAAGTAAGAATTACCAACGCACCCGTAATTGCTCTTCTTTCACTTGGATATAAAAGAAAACATTTACGCTTAGATAATAAATATTAATGTATCATTTCAAAGATTGAAAAGACTCGAAAGCAACTTACGGATTAGCCTACGTAGCGCCTCTGTGGCTGCCGCCCCCCCCCCCCTTGGGCTGCCGCCTTTGTTTTTTTCGCAGCGATGAGCTGAACGAAAAAACTTCGTCCGCTCCGCGGGGTACTTACGGATGAGCCACTATTCGTCATTTTGATGAGCGCAATTTTACGTATAAGGTGGGGGCGCTGCTTACATTACACAGTAGTGTCTTCACTAAAATATGACCATAGCAATTAAAGTTAAGGTTATTTTATGCACAACAAAGAGCTTTAGACAGTTTGGGGGAGGGTCCAGAATTGGTTGGGAGAATTGCAATTGTGTTTTCTATTTTAATACCTTTGAATATGTAGATTAAACTTCTAAACCAGATTGTGGGATGGCTTTCACATGACACCAACATGTTAAAAATGCGCATAATTAAGGGTTTAGGCGATTAATTTGCATAGGCTATGTATGCTACGCTACGCTATGACATGTTCAAAAACTGTTACTAATAATGTTGAAACTGATGGACACTATACTATAAACATGACGTTCATTATAGCACCAATCTTTCTTCTATTCCAACAATAGGTAGGCTATTATTTCTTCACAACATAATACAAAACCAACCGTATACGAATTTCATTTTTTTCACTCAAGCAAAAACAACAGCAATGGACGGACATGTTTACGGAAGCCTTTAAGTAACCTCTCAAAAAGCCCTAACCTTCACTAATGCATAATATTTTATTAAATAAGAAAAAAATATATTCAGTTTTCAAATCACTCGAGTCATTTGTCATACTATTTTTAGATTTTTTCACTTCCATTTTCACTTTTTGAAATGTTATCTTTCTATCCAAATCAATCTCGCGGGCGTGAATTTATTTGGTTACTTTTCTCTTTTTTTGCTATGTAGCTTTTCAAAGACACAAATGTCTGCGGGATCACACTTTCTCTACACTTCATTCGGCTCAATGCATTGTAATACAAAAACATCTGCTGGTCATTAGTAATACTTTATTTGTGATTTCTGCCTCCGTATGACATACCATGTACTTTGAAGCATGGTCGGCGATCTAGGAAAAACGGGGAAACGATCCCCTAGTACTTCTTTGGTGGGGGAGAAATACCTTTTGCCCTTTAATATTTGAAATCAGGGGAAATATTAAACAAAACTACTGAACTCTCAAAAAGAATCCAGACCCCAGGGGTGGCTCCAGGTGGGGGAAAGGGTCATGCCCCTGTCGGGGAAGACTAGCCCCCGTCGGGGCTTTTTACGGTTTCGTCGGGGGGTCTTAGTCGAAACGATAAAGTATGCAGTACCCGACGGCGACTAGTCGCCCCGACGGTTTACCTGTTTTTTGCTCTCAAAGGGACAATTTCTCTAATAACAACCCAAAATTTTCGGCGCGCTAGGCGCGCTGTAGAGTCACTCCAGTTTCTTCAATAGTTCAATTCCACATAGCTAGATAGCACAAGTCCTCTCCACCTTACCAAGTAACATGAAGGCAGAGTACACCGTTTATGTATTTCATCCCATATTGCAAAGCAGTTGCTGTTCTCTTGTGAGTGTCATGCGGTATAGTCAGTCGGGCGTACCTGTTTTTCTGTTGTTTCGTGCAACACAAAAGGGGATTACTGGGGAACACCATAGAAAGGAAGATTATGGTTTTCTTATTACGAAATGCTTTTTCCCCACGTTCAAAAAGTGCGCAGCAACGAAAAAATAGGCAAAAACAATGCCGAAGTTTCATTTTAAATCCACCATGATCGCTAGGTCACCAGCCAATCAAGAAACAGGAAGGGAGGAAACTGACCAATGACAAGGCAGTGACATCCTAGTTACTATGACGAAGCAGACGACAAAATGGCAGCCCCCATGTCAAACGTCGAACCCGGTGAAAATCCAGAGTTTTGTGCCGTACGTATTGTTTTCAGTGTAGAAACCAACTTCAAAATCTTCAAAAAGTTTCGTGAGAAACGTTTGTAGGTTATGGGACACAGTGGAAACTCTTCAACTGTCCTGAAGCCGAAATTGTCAACATTACGGCTACGAGACTTGGTTTAGACTTCAACAACATCGGAAAATGCCTCAAGTTCCCCTTACAAGTACCCGTTGCACGAAACTTCAGGTACCACCGAGAATGTTATCGTTGGTTTTGCGACAAGAGCAAATTGAGCGAAAGAAACGTTCACTCCTGAATCAAACCAGCGAAGGTACATATATCTAATTTTTGTTAAAATTTTGAGTTTGTAAACTAACCGGCCAGCACTTAAATTAGATGAAAACAAACATGCTAGCCTAGCCAGAAAGTGTGCAATCAATGCACTGTGTAGCAACTATACTATTCCCATAGTCTGATAGTGTTGCAGCAATACTCGTAGTCAGTGCCCTAGCAATACTGCTTCACAGGGCGGCCCACCAACGTGCCCCTCTTTTTTCACACCCTGCCCCTATTCTCAGGATTTTGAAAGTTCTTGTGGTTCCTGGTGTTGTGTCTAAAAAAATAAAAGTATATGGATTGGGTGACTGGTACGGACTAACCACAGAGTTACATGCTGTCACTGTATTAAAAGAATTGAGGTTATGTTTGCCATGGAGACTTCCGAGTGCAGCGTTTTACATAATTATATGCACATGTGCTCTTATAGTTTATCTCTGCCCTGCCCCCCTTTTCAGTGAAGCTAGGTTTCTGTGTAGTATTGTGTACTACTAAATTCCAGTAATTAAGTGATGGTGACTGATGTACTGTAAGTTAATAAACTGACTAACTTGAGGGTTAATTTGTATTTTTTATATCTCATTTCCGTTGTAACTGCTGAATTGTAATCGGGTGAAAATATTTCCTAATTTTGAGCACTGTTATAGGGCAGGAGCTTAAACAGCACCGCTCTTGTCAGAGTGTGTGACTGCGAGCTCAAATCTTGAATATAAAAGACCCATGAGAGGCAAAATGAAGTATTTGATCATTTACACGTATAAACTGTATCTCCTTGATCTGATTAAGTAAGGTATTGGGCTGGTAGTCCCACTAATCTGAAACTAAGACATCTCGTTTCCATATGAATTTTAGTATTTTTGAGACTCTTCAAAACTGCAGGAATTACAGTACACGGGTGTTGGTATTGTGTATGTGTGTGGGAGGGGGGGGGCTACGTGTTGAAACGAGTGTTGGTCAACTGTGGCTTCTATTTAATTATTAAGAAGAGGTGCTCCTAATTAGTTTTTGTTGCTTTGATAAGGAAGTAATATTACCATTTTCCAAGCAACAAGCCTTGGTTTGAGGGACTCATGCTCATACTTTTTGTACGGACCAGTAGGACATAATAATTTCCATTATTGCCTTAAGATATAAAGTACAAAGTTATCACTATTTTCTTTGTATGATGGTTGAAAGACTGAGGATAACATGGGAAATATTTGTTGAGTTCCTTTCTGTGCCTATAAGCTTTGCATAAGCAGTTTATATTCTGGCCAAAATGAAAACATCCCATTTAATGATCAATCATTAGGGGTGTTGATGTTAACTGGGTCTACTTTAAGCATTCCAGGCTGTTAAGGTGACATGAGAATTCATGTCAATAGCACTTACTGAACTGTTTTTGGACGTATTTTGCATCTAGAAAAGTCATAGGCTATGTCACATATGTGCAAAGTGCAATATAGAGAAGCTTTCACAAGTGCGTAGTTCTTTGCAGTTCAAGAAATCCCTTTTACCGTAATAAGAGTATACTAGTGGTCCTATAAAGCAGCACGTTTTAGGGTCCATACATAGTTTTCCCTGCACAATCCCCACCCAACTTTTGCACATCCATTTGTACTGGTTGCATCTTAAATTTAAATCTTCCTTCTAGAATAAAAAAGGTTTAACACAATGTAGCCCCCCCTTTTTCACAAAAAATCTTTGTTGTTACAAAAGGAAGGTGCACCTAACCCTAACCCCATCAGAACACAAAACTATTGCAATTTCCCTCCATGAAATTACCATACTTTTGCAAAATTAGCACTGTCTCAGGTGATAACCTCTAATTCTGTGCCAGTTTGCAGAGGGGGAGGGGACCCGGATCCTCAGCAAGGGCGGATACGGAGGGGAGGGGGAAACTGGGGCAGTTGCACCCTCCAGGATTTGGGGGTGGATTTGGGCCCACCCATCCAGGAAAATGCACCCCTTGCCCCTTCGGAAGTTGAAATTATAAGTGTAACCGTATTGTAAGCATAAATTCATTTATCAAAGCCTGTGTCCGTCATCCTAGGGCACTATGTAGTAGGCCTACAGTTTGTACAGCGCCTCATGAAATTTTGTGCTGAAACTCACAGCATATACATTTTTTAAGCTTAGCCGAATGATCTTAGTTACTTCTGGTCTGCATTACATGACATGACAAGCTGCTGTGCACACACTACCTGACTACCTGGCCCTATAGATTAGAGCTGTTTTTTATATGAACCCACACCCATCGTACGCGTATGTACGACCTGTAACAAATGTCACTACACTAACACAACAACACTGTCTGTCACGAATGTTCAGCTAGCTTCCGTATCGCATATCGCAGAGAAGCCGATCGAGATCGAAAAGCTAAACCAGCCTAACCTAGACTGACATTCTAGTTAGGCAGTGCCATACTGTGGGGGAAAAATCACCTGCTGGATTCTCATGACATAAAAGGTGGGCCTAATTTTTACAATTGGGATTGGGATAATACAATTTAAGGGGCGGTGCCATGGGGGGACAGGGAGGGCCACCGCCCCCCTATAATTTGCAAGAAAAAGGGAAAAGAGAAGGAAAAGAAGGGGAAAAAGAAGAAAAGGAGAAAACCAAAGAAAAGAAAAGGAGGAAGCGAAAGAGAAAGGATAAGAGGAGGGGTGGGCTAGGCGTATGTCTGATCCATATAATCCAGAACTTCCAGGAGGCCCTATTCTGATGTTTGCAGCCTTTAGATGCCCTTTTATAATGCACAAATTAAGGAAGGAAAATTTTATTTTAATAGTTCAAGAATGTTTCTGTGGACTCCACTCGTGTATTTTTGTGTAAAAAATTTTTCCCTTGTAGAAGGCATAAAGTATCCAAAGGGGGGCTTCAGGAGGTTTGTTGACAACATGCCCTTCTCTTAGACAGCAAAGGTTTCCCTTCACGCACCCAACCAAAAGTTTGAATTCACTAAATTAGAAACATTTTCCAGCCATATATGATCAGTTCGAAAAATATCCCAAAGACACCACCATTTTGCATAATAGCAACCTTAAATTAACAAATATTTCTCAAAGGGGAGGGCAAACCCTCTCCCCTTAGACCCCTCTCCCAGTACGACCCTCTTACATCCGACCAAAATTGAGAATTCACTAAATTATGGACATTTCCGGCCGTATATGATCAGTTCGAAAAATATACCAAAGACAGCACCATTTTGCATCTAAGCAGCCTTAAATTATCAATAATTTTTCAAAGGGGGAGGGGACACCCCCTCCCCATAGACCCCCACCCCAGGACAGTGATCACTCTCCCCATGCTTTGCCCTCTATTAAAATACCCTGGCACTTCCCCTGCATATATTGTTGCATCTTTAACTCAATCCGGCTCCTTTAGAATCTGGCGCCTACCTGTAGGCTACCCCCTTCAGTGTTGGGCTAGATCCGCCCATGGCCCTCAGACCCTATAAGACCCTTTTTAGTCAGACCCCCTACTTATAGCTAAAAATAATGCAAAGTTACCCATATGAAGTGAACATACTTTAAGCTGAAATTATCATAATGGCACCCCTTTAACTTGAGGATCCTTAGTTATACGTTATACACAAATGTTGGAAAGGGGTGGGGGCTTCTCATAAGACCCCTCTCCAAGACACCTGGGGTTGGGCATGTCTTGACTGAGAAACCACTTAAAATCTACAAAATTTGTACAAACGAACAAAGACTTGACAAAATATTGCACAGTTTTCACATACTAGATACTTTTATTACACACGGATTTTGCAAAGGTGAGGGGGGGCCTGACCCCACAAGACTATTGACCAGCATCAAAGTTCTACTACATTTGTTTAAAAACCTTGTGTAGTGGTTCCATGGACCCACCAGAGAATGGTCCTAATAAAAACATAGTTTACAATGGAGCTCTTGCATACTTATTCTGTGTATTGCTTTAATTTGGATAGCGCCCTCTATATATGTTTTTGCCTTTTTCCCGACCCTGGGGGAAGCCAAGGTTTGCAGAAAAGGTTACGTATGAGTAAGAAGTCATTCCCAAGTACGCTGGACCAAAACCTTCACTTTTGTAGTTTGAATACGTTCGTAATTTATATTTTTCCTTTAGTACAGTAGTCTATGGGACTTGGCGGCCATTTTGTCTGTAAAGTCAACAGTGTGCAACTTTTGCACGTGGGGAAAATCAAAATATGAAAATTTATGTTGTAAATAACAACTGGGCGGATTTTTAGGTAATCTCCGTTTGTGTTGCACGAAATCCCACTTTTAAAGCCTTTTTTGAGGTATGCCCTACTGACTAGTATGGTCATTTGGTGAGCGTCTCCCTGAGCAAAGTTTGGCTATTTCATCGGGTAGCCCAGGTGGTTTTGATACAATGTAAGTTATCCCCGATACGGTCTCTACAACCCCTACACTTTTTCGTTTTTTTCTTTTTGTTCCTTATGATTACGTATGGTTTTTGTGTAATTTTCCAAATATTTTCGCGATCTTCGGCGCTTTGCAATTTCACTACCCAGATTCAAAAGAACACTATCAGTGCACAACTAGGCTCTTAAAGTATTAAGTAATATTATGCAAAATATGCCCTGCAATGGCATGGGATAGTTAGGCTCCTTCATATCCGCTTCTTACCACCCCCTCGACATGAGGGCTGTCAGAACTTGGGGTAGCTGGCATGGCCCGGCCCGCTGTCGGGAAAATTCTGTCGCCAAGAAGGGTCAGCTTTCAAAGAGTCATTTCTGAGAAAAACCCCAAAATTTTCGGTACGCTATGTCCACTCTTTCTCAGTTCCATAGCTTAAAATAGTACAAATCCTTTCCACCGTTTCAAAAAACTTAATAAGTAGAATACATGGATTTATGTAAATGGCGGCAATTTCATCTCATTTCGCTAAACCTAGTTTAAGTTCTGTTGTGTCTGTCATACGCTATGGCTAGTGACTCGAGGAGGGAATTACAATGTACAGTTATGCCCAATGGGGTCCAACTGCCGGGACAATTAACCTATGTAAGCTTTAAATAAGTACAGATTCTTTTAAGGGTAGGCTTAACCCAAAAAAGTTTCGCGCGCTTTGCAATTTCACAGTTTAGATTCCGGGAAAACATTAAATCAACGCCGAACTATGTTCTTTTAGTTAATACAAATTTTATGTAATATATGCCCCGCAATGGCATGGTGTAGTTCACGGGTTTTCTTCAAATCCCCCTCATCAATCTCTCGAAGGAATCGGGGCTGTCGGGGCTTGAGGTCACTCCACTTTCGTCGGGGAGTCTAGGCCTCGTCGGGTAAATCCTGGCGCCACCCCTGCCAGACCCCCACCCCCTCATGAAATGCCCATGTGAAACGAGCCACCAACTAGTCGATTTCATCTAGACACAGTGATTTCATAAGTTTTAAATACAATGTGAAAGTACGAACCTCAAAATAAGCCTAACTATTAAAAAGTAAATACTACGTTCTCGAGACCGTAACGTACGGTATAAATGAATCATAAAATAACACAAATTCAGCATGAAATTATGGATAAGTGTGAAAGTGTAAAACTGAAATAAATAAAAACACACTTCGAACGACAATTGCCTGCAGTCTCATACGTTTCCGCAAGTTCATAAAACAGCACATGAGAAATTATAACACCACAACCTGCCAACAGGCGGAGACAGACTCGTTTGCTAAAAAGGTCAGATTCTTTGTCTATTTTTTCTTTTCCTTGACACCAAAACGTTCTTTGAGCGGAAGATTTATATGAGGAGATGGTTCTGCCTGCGAATGCAGTGATGAAAGTTAAAGGGAGGAGAAATGCCTAAACATTGCACACGGCAGGAGCCGGAAATTTTGCGATTTGGACAGAGATTAAGTTCATTTTTGTCGGAAAAGAATTACAGTATAGAAGACGGGTAATTGAGTTTCTAACCTCACAGTTCTACATTTGGCTACTGAAACATCCATGAAGCTTACTGCTGTAGCTTCAAATAACGTCACACAAACTTTCTGTTTCTTCGTGTGATACCCCAGCTTCGAAATATAAATCGGGTAGATTTGTTACAAAATGTACCCCCAAAAAATTCATACAAGTGGGATTTCAATGGAGTTATTTGGTAGGTTCGGACGTGAGGAACAATACATCAAAAATCCACCAAAATCGTTTCACGGGATATCTATTGAAATGAGTCATTACCAAAACTGCTGCTTTTATGTCATTTTAAACGTAAATGTATCCAAAATAACAATTTTTGCTGATTGCAGGAAGTTCTGCTGTGTACTCAGATTTTGTTTGGAATGATGGTATTACAATTAAATTGACCAACAGTACTATGCTGTAGACTGAGTGACTTTCATAAATCACCTATGATTTTACACTGAAGTCACAAAAAAGAAAAACCAAAACAACTTTGCAATGCAATGCAATGTAGGCCCTTAAAGTGTTCTTCGTTTTTGCATTTAGGTTGCCAGGTGAAGTGTTAATACTTTTAGCATTTTTATAATGTAGACATGGCAAGGATTTCAATCAGTCTAGGATTAGGGAGCAAGGTATCAAAAATCATTAGAAGGTATGACGTACTATTTTACTTTGATGATGAGTGAGAGCTTCCCGTGCCATACAGCCATATTTAGTAATTTTGCAGGATGATATTACAAAGTAATAAGATCCACAGCTCTTAAAGCATTTACCTGTGGAGTGATTTGTTACTACATTGACAAAATCTGGTGTCAAACCTTTAGTATTTATCTCATGTGTGAAAATACTGGTCTTTCACTCACATGGCCCTATACCAAATGTCAGAGGGCCTTCATAAGGTAGCTTCTACCTGTTCAGGCGCGGATCCAGAAATTTCGAAAAGGGGGGATGAAAGCCTCCTTGAATATTCTCCTAGATTAACATTATGCTAATTTTCTCGTATTTGTTATTGTTGATGTGGCGAAAAGGGGGGGGGGCTGAGCCCGGGAAAGCCCCCCCCCCCTTGGATCCGCGCCTGCTGTTGTTAGATTATAGATCTGTAAACATGAGGAAGATCGTCTTCCAACGTTTTCAGTCATTAATTAGATGGGATTTCAACACTGCCTGCTCTAGGAATTGTGAAAACAAGAACTTAGAAAGGTCATTATGGTAGCATAGATATATAGAAGGAAAAAACTCAAAATGTCCAAAAATCGAACTTTTAAAGTCAAGCATTGCCTTCAAAACCATTATATTGTAACTGCTAATCTCATCAGTATGCCTATAAAGTTCAAAATTTTAACTTGCAATCTCAGTACCTACACAGTTAATGCCACAATTTTTACTTTCAAATTCCAAAGTTTGACCTTGATTCTCATTATATCGATCTAAAATTATATAATTTTATATAATTAACTACAATGTCATATTCTTTTTACTTTTGGAATGCAGATTGGGACTTTAATTGTTCTACAGTCTACTATTAATGTTATTGTTTGACTTCAAAGGTCAAAAGTTTGACCTGTGTTATTTCCAAGGCTATGCTATTTTCTTTTACTTAACCCTTAACAGGCCTAAACCCCATTGTTTTGACCTTTAATTTCATTAATTAACGATTAGGATCATACATAGTTGCTTCTTTATTCCATTTTAGGGACGTGATCTCATGATGTTGGCTTCAAAATGAAATAATATTAAGTTTCTGTTATATAATTGTGATATTTTAATTGACGTTTATCTCATTACTTCTACCCTAAAATGATTGTTTTATAATAAAAGCCAAAGTTTAAACTCTTAATGTTAAAAGTACCTTAAATAGTCAAACTTCTGATTATTAAGTCACAATTAAAATAAAAGTCACTTTAATGGCATGGAAAGTCCAAATAATAACTTTACATGTAGAAATTACCAGATAAATAGTCACGATAATGAATTAAGTCACAGTTTAAAAAAGAAATAAAAAATATAAAGAACAAAGAAAAAGAGCAGGACGGTGGACTTTAAGAGATTAAAAGTTTATAACTAGACTAATACAGTAAAAATGTGAAATTAATGACCAATTCTAATATATGACATTTCAAGTAAGAATAATAAAATCTGAAGATATAATTTGGTATCTAAAAGTCAAAATGATGAGATTAACTGTTGAACTGAAGTGGTATAACTATGGCTTAAACAGTTAAAATGTAATTTATTTTTAAGGGAATAGTTCAAGTTGAAGGCAGTTTTAATGACTTTTCCCCTTCCTACTATCGTGGCAACTTATAAGAACTCACTTTAAAATACTTCAAAGGAACCGATTTTGAACCTCAGCACGAAATCATTAGAAACATGAAATGATTATTCTCAGTGGCGTAGCTAGACATATTTTTGTGTGTGGGGGGGGGCAGGGCCGTAGTTAGGGTCATGTGTTTCGGGGGGTGTGAAGGTCCCAAATTCCGACTGGATGGATATTTTTTCCAACTGATTGGTGGCGCGTAAATTGCACCATTTTTAATGCGCCCTGCGTTTCATACAGCAGTGGGGATCCTTCCTTTGTCACTAACTAAAGGTGCCGTCGTGGGGGAGGGGTCTAATGGAAGGGGTTGACCCCTCCCCTTTGAGAAATTTTTGTTAATTTAAGGTTACTTAGATGCAAAATGGAGCTATCTTTGGGATAATTTTGGAGCTGATCATATATGGCTAGAAAATGTCCATAATTAAATGAATTCTAATTTTTCCGACTGGTTTGATTCTTTTTCCAAATGAGTGGCGGCCCGGGAATTGCATTTTCGTTTTTATGGGCGTTACTTTTGTATGATACAGCAGTGGGGATCCTTCCTTTGTCACTACTTAAAGGTGCCGTACTGGGGGAGGGGGTGTGTCTCCCTCCCCTTTGAGAAATTTTTTTTAAGGTAAGGTTGCTTAGATGCAAAATGGTGCTATCTTGGGATACTTTTTGAACTGATCATATATGGCTGGAAAAATGTCCATAATTTAGTGAATACTAAGATTTGGTTAGGTGAAAGTAAAAAGTATATTGTCTAAGAGAAGAATACGTTGTCAACAAACCTCCTGAAGCCCTCCTCCCTTTTGACTACTTTAATGCCTTCTATTCTGGCATCTAATGCTAGCATATACCTATATAGGCCTCCTGGAAGCTCTGGATCAATTATAAAAAAGTGGGGGCAATGACATCATGCTTATTACCTGGCATCTAAATAACAATATTGAGTATGACGCCAAACACTTTACATCTATCGTATTTTTACTTATTTTGAAAGAAAATCCAGACGAACAGCTTCCAGCAATGGGGAATGGGCGGGAGGGAGATGGGCGGGGGGGGGGAAGAGTATAGGTGCAGAAAAATGATACTAGAACTCCCAGACAGGTATAGCGAAAGGGGTTTAGGACTAACAAGCGCGTTTTCAGAATGTACACCTAGTTTATGCTATAAAAGTTCACTGGTACGTTGTGCTTATAATGTTCATAAGTGATACAACGTAGATTGTGAGGATTGCGCGCGAAGCGCGCCGAAATTTAGGGGTATACTTCAATGCCAAAATGAAAAACCTGCACGCAGGCTCAGCCAGGGGTGGTGCTTTGATTTGCCGACATGGGGGGGAAGCGCCCTGACTGGGGGCCAGCTACTCTAAGTCCCGACAGATGCAATGGGTTGCCGAACTCAAAATATAAGGCGCGCGAAGCGCGCCTAAAAATTTGGGGTTATATTGAATTTTCATTAAGGAAAGTTGAAAAAGTTTGGGCTTTTATTGAAGAATCTGGACAAGAAATTTGTTCGGGTTACTGCATGGTCATCGTCGGGGATTACATATTCTTCATCTTACCCAGTAAGGATCTCCTACGAAACTGAAAGATCTTTTTCTTACAAAATATGTTTGCCACGATGCCAAGGCTGAAGAAAGAATCTTCCAAAAGTTAGGGAAAAGAGGAAAGAACTTCGCAACGATGCATTTTCGTGTTTCTCTAGAATCACGCCTACACGGAAGAACAATACTTGTGGGAACGTTGAAATCCAATATGTTTGAAACGGGGGCGTTACCACTAGTTAGAACTATATATATAGATGAAAGGGCGCGTAGCGCGCGAAAATTTTTTAAAGTTATAGAAAGAATCATTACAGAACTTACTGGCTACTAGCCTGGTAAATAGACGTTTGGAATATTTTCTGAGTATATCTATGTCTTCACCAATATTAGTCTATATAAAATTTTGCGCAATTTTGTGAGGCTCGGGAAAATTTGGGGAGGGGGGCTAAAGCGCCCTAGCTCACATAGAACGGTGTCTGGTATAATTACCTTAATAATGTTCATGAGATTGATTGTAAATCGTGACTCATGCGAGAAGCGAGCCCAAATTTTCATTAAATAAGATTTCCATAATAAAACCTGCATTCAGAATCTGCATCGTGATACTTTCAATTGCCCAACAAACCAACATGCCACTCAAAAGCCAGTCTTTTACCTGGTAATTTGTAAATAGCTTTCAACTTCTGCGATTATGCTTCTCCGAAAGTTGCTATCGGAAGATATTGATAATAAGAACAACACTGAGGTAAGGTTTGAAGCGCGCGGAGCGCGCGAAAATTTTGAGAGTTTGAGAAGAATTTGCGAAAAAAGGACGCTTTGATTTGATTTTACGTGAGGAAAATAACGTTTGGCATTATTCTCACTTGGTCTAGTTGGAAAATATATACAAAGTTGACATAGGCTCAGTCGGAAAATGTGCTAGACTGAGATATCAGAAATTCCAACTGGCATTTCAGATTTTCCGACTATCGTCGCTCTGACGAACTTTGGGGGGGGGGGGGGTGAGACACCCCCACACCCCCGGTCGCGACGGCCCTGGGGGGGGGGGGGCAAAAGCAAAAAATTTCCGACAGATTATTATCTTGAAGTAATGATGTACTATTAAGCGTAGCGCCACTATCATCTGGCGTGTAGCGCGCGGAAAAAGTTGAGATTAAAATATCTCCGAGATTGCCTTAAATGACACTTCCAGGCCTTCTCAGTAACCACTTCGATGTGTAATTCTGCTTAAAAAGATAAGAAGTGTTGTAAGTAAACCCCTAAGAATATAATTCTAGCTACTAATTTCCGTTGTAAGAATTTTTAATTAAGGTGGTAAAAATTTCCGACAGAGACTAGAAATTTCCGACAGAGGAAGCTTTGTGGGGGGACGACCGCCCCTTGCCCCCCCCCCTCTGGCTACGCCACTGATTATTCTTCCTCTCGTTTACAGACCTGTAGCCTAAGGAGGTCATCTGACACTTGTTAAAGGACCGGGAAGGCCCTAAAATTCGAAAATGGCTTTCATAAGTAAAAAATTGCAGTTTTGAAATGCTCGTAATTTCAAAAACTGAAATAAGTACTGTAGTTTGACACCAGATTCTGTTTATATAGCTATAGCTGCATTTCCAACTATGTATGTAATTTCTGTGGAAAGATATTAGCTTTCAAAATAACACGAAATGGCACTAGCACCTTTCTTCCTGTAAGCACGGTATTGCGCAATACTTTTGTGGGGTCTGTAGTTTCTGCACCTACTCCGCTTTATATTAAAAATGTCACCAGGCTCATTCAATGTTACATAGCACCCTGCAATGTGTACATGTTACGTGTCTGTTCAGTTATAACAGTGGAACCATAATACGAAGGCATTCAAAGCTTTAATGGAAAGCTGTCATTGACGTCATTGTCACGTCGGCATTGTGCTATTTGAGAGGTAACTTGAAAAATTGTCTGTCTTTCACGAAAAAAAAGTCAAGCACAAGTGTGTATGTCAGGAATACCTAAATTTCATACATTTTCTCCAGATAAAGTAAACAAAAGGTGCTTAAAAAGCCGCCATTTTGTATTTGACCTAATTTCGGCACCTTTCAATCGGGGGATTTTGGTGGATTTTTTCTTGGGTATACACAGGGGCGTAAATACGGGTGTGGGGGTGTGACACCCCGTGAAAATCAAAAGTCAGTCTCTGAGCGCCAAAAAAGTCTGTCTCAAATCCAGTATAAGTTAAAAAGTTAATTGATCTTTTACCTGCCCTGATTTTCTTCTGTTCCCGTGGAAAAATAGGGAAAGTCGTAGTTGGTCCCAAAATAGATCACACCCACCTGCGAGTTCATGTATATACGCCCCTGGGTATACATTGTGTACCTCAGCTAATACAAAATCACATAAACTTCACTTGTAGGAACTGTTTTAGGGTCAAACCCTATATCTACCCAACTATATAAGGTCTATAGTTCTACATCGATATTGCAGTTTGTGTTTGACACAATACTGAGCTGCTCGTATACAGTCTGACAGTGTCTACACTGAATTACTACCATCATCGTGTGATACTCTAGCTTCACTTAGTCTTCGTATTCTGCATCTGAAAACGTCCAGCTCGGTTGTCAAAATGAAATAACCGTTTCATAATGTAAAAAGAACGCGGATATTTTTGCGAGTCGAGGAGCCTGCAGGATTAAAATGTCAGTCCATAAATTTCTCTTTAAAACGTGAGGATGGAAATCAAAGACTGAATGCGGAACTTTATAATCATTATTGCATCGTTTCATGTCATTCTTCACTTGTTCTCTGTTTAAGCGTACACAGTATTTATGATAGAATGAATTGCCACACAGCATATAATGTCTGTTGCATCGTTTGACATTTCACATAACATAAAATTAAAAAGCTTCGACATAACACAAGTAATAATTCCTACCATCATGCACTTCGTCCTAAAAGAAACTTAATGTCTGATTCAACTTGTTACCAGGGTTGAGAAAGCTTTTGCCTTTGTTGCCAAATTCTTTAGAAATTCATTGCTAAATATTTTGTCCTTACTCAGGCAATTCTCATAGCCATGAGAATCGGGTGCCTTGTTGCAAATGCAAGGTAAAGAAATAGCGGTGATAGAGAGCGCGCTTGAGTGGTTTCCATTGAAACAGGACAAAGGAAAGCAGTGAAAGATGTTAATGAATTAAAGACAGACACTCATCAGCCCAATTTACTTGAATTACTGCACATTTAGTTCTATTTAGCAGTGTATGTACGATATCAGCTAGTAATAGGTTACACAAACTCAAGGTTTATTTGCTAATTTACTGAATTATATTACCACCTATGCCATAATTTGTCTTAAAATTAAGAGCAATTTTCAAAGGCACTTAAAGCACCTTGAATTCTAAAGTAAAAGCTTGTAATAATGAACCATCTCAACTAGA
The DNA here is from genome assembly GCA_029531755.1 of Holothuria leucospilota. Lineage (NCBI taxonomy): Eukaryota > Metazoa > Echinodermata > Holothuroidea > Aspidochirotida > Holothuriidae > Holothuria > Holothuria leucospilota. The sequence goes on along the minus strand of CM055976.1, from coordinate 22,704,195 downwards.
AAATATCATCCAAGACTTCGAACAGACTGTAAATCATTCCGGGAAGGATATCTAGAATGACTACGGCTATAAGCCAGTCAGACATTACAGAATTACAATGCATGCTAGGAAGGATAGCACTCCGTACTTACAACAAAGACATTAGGCCATGGGCACTTCACGAGCCCCCCCCCCCCCCTTCAACTCTCCGACCCAATATTATTTGGAAACTTTATAGTCCCATGAGCACGAAATGAACAGGTAAAAGTTAAATATTTCGGATATCAATTATTCAAAATGGCCGCCAAAGAGGACGTGCAGATGACGTCATCTGCACGTCCTCTCTACCCTTGTGCACATCTGCTCTAATGCAACCTGTAAGGGTGTAGTACCCAGTCGCCCAGAAAATACGGATGTGCATTTGAGTGCAACAATCGGCCCGAGAAGTCCGAGAAAGGGTTTAGAATGTATCAATTCCCACCAATATCAAAAAAGAAAGGTTGTGGTTAGTGGGCCCAGGGCCCTACATTGGGAACACTATGACTTTAGAATAATGCTGTGATGCTTGGTGAGATTCTAATGTGAATGCGAACAACAGTTTCATGTCCTTCTTTATTATTTGGAGATATCTCACATGCAATACTACATAATACTCCATAATCTGTGGGACCTGGTCCCAAGGCCCAAAATTAGGTATGGGTTCTTAAACTTGTACTTTCACAAGTAGCAAACCTATATATATGGGCCCCATATGGGGCCCATTAAATTTTGCACCCAAGATTCATAAGGGGCCCTTATGGGCCATGTGCCCATATATGACCCATATGAGATAGTTGTGGGGCCCATGTGGGACAGTTGCCCACGTGGGCCCCAGAACTACCCCATATTGGTCAATTGCCCACATGGGCCCAAGAACTATCACATACGGGACATATGGACTGGCCCATACGGGCCCCTTATGAATCTTGGGTGTAAAATCATATGTGCCCCATATGCTGGCCCATATGGGTAATATTTGACTCCACGTTGGACGGCAACAACTGTATTAATTTCTTCATACGCAAAGTGTACTGTGTTCAGAAGCGCCACAAAGAGAGACTGAGGAATTTGCCTCCAAGTCAACCTGATGTCGTTGCCCCTTCTTGCCCCACATTCCGCTCTTGTACAAAGGTGTGAAGTTTACAGGAACAAAGCGCCCCACAAATTTTTGCCTCCCCACATTTCTGCTTAAACCCCCTCGTTTTGAAGCTCGGACGGCGCCTTTGAATGTACAGTATTAGAGATCATTTCACCAGTGTACGTAGCAACCACAACTACTAACGAATTTAGCTTATAGGATGCACGCATCCAAATATATTGCACACCATGCAAATGTCAACAATACGCTACACAGTTTCCCACACTGTCAGAGTCACAGAAGGCCTGTGAATCACCGTTTTAATTTCCTCCTTAGTTTTGTACTGTATCGTGTCCATGGACTTCTTATATATGGACAGAGCATACTGTACTAACGTCCTATGCGTAAATTGTCGCCACCGTACGTACGTACACGAGTAGGCTTACCAATATGGCTGCCTGCTATAGCCTTGTGTGTGAAAGTTTGGACTTGCTCAAGTGGCTCAGTATCGACAGATTGTGTGAGAAACTTGAAATATTTTCGAAAGAATGCAAGCTCAGGTCAAATTCAACAAATATAACGAAGGATTGTTATATTTTTCTTCCATTCATGTTTACATTTTGTCTAAAATGTTGCAGATTCATCGTCAAATTGGGCAAATGGTGGCAACCCGGCGGCCATCTTGGTAAGCCTAAATTGTTCGAACGGTGGTGACCGTATTGGGCACGTTATGCACTGTCCATGTATGGGAAGTCCGTGATCGTGTCACAATGCCTTACATTATATTAATATAAGTCAGGGGGTTTCAACCTTTTGTCATCGGCGTACCCCTGATTGTAGGCCTATACATGTGTACCCCGCGGCGGCAGAGGAAATGTTTCTTTCTAAAATTTAAAACACCATTACCACAGTTTTATTGTAACTGTACATACGACTTCGTGGTGAGAATCAGATTGCTTTACTATTAGAATTAGACTCCAGCGGACGTAGGATGTAGTACGTTAAATCGGCCGTGGACGAAGATACCATTTACCAGTTGCATCTATCCATATACCCAAAGAAATTTCTTAACCTTCAACACATGTATAATAGTTGGTTTTCCCTTATGTGCTAACTGAAATTTGTTCCGTGCGTACGAAAAAGCAGTGCATAAATCCATACCAGTGACGACTGCGCAGGCAAGTCGTTTTATGAAACGAAACTCCATATTCCTCGCATTAACTTTGTTGTACGGCCACGTCGCATTAAGCAATACTATAGTATTTTCAGGTTTATTAACATCACTTATCCTTTTTTGCTTGCAGGCATTGAGATAAAAGTTCCATCTGGCACTGCTGGTGACATCCTCTGCCGATTATTCTTGTCGAAATTTCCTCTCTGGACCAGTTTCGTGGCCTCCGTTCTTACGTTAACCTGTGTTACTCTTGAGCGCTATGTGGGAATAATGTACCCTTTGAGATACAAGGCTCTATTTACCATACGGAAAGCAGTCTTAATGATCATCTTCGTGTGGATAATTGCTTTTATCACAAATATTTACATGCTGTATATATTCTTTGAGGAAGACGGCCAGTGTATAGTGCAATGGCCGAGCAAATTTGTCCAAGTTTTTGACGGAGTCTTAAATTTTGTTGTCATTTATTTTATTCCATTGGTTGTCATGGGAATATCTTACTATCGCATCATAATGAACTTACGAAAAAGTGCTGCAAATCTGAGAAAAGATGCTATGAGCGGGGCAGCCGATAAGATGGCGGTGGAGTTACTGGAGGCGAGGAAGAAAGTAGTCAAAATGTTGGCGACAGTTGTGATAACCTTCGCCATCTGTTGGGCACCTAATCAGTTCATGTTTCTTGCCTATAATCTAGGTTGGAACCTTGATTTTCGCAGTTGGTATTATCACGTATCTGTGCTAACAGCATTCTGTAATTCTTGTATGAACCCTTTCATTTACGCTTTCAAGAATGGTCGTTATCGCAGAGCGTTACAAAAAGCTGTGTTCGGTAAATATGTGTGCCACTCAAAAGTGGGTGCAGAGGAAGGAGAGGGCGCCACCATTTCTGTCTTGAACACAGAACATGTTAATCAGAAGCGAAATGAGAAACAGCAGACGGTTCCGAATAAAGCAAACACCAATGAAACTTGAAGTTTTCTCAATCGAAGAAATGTGATGTAAGTTTGTGTTAAATATATAAGGTTACTTAACCCACTGACTGGCAGGGGATTAGCGCGATGTACAGAAAAAGATTTACATAAAAATTATTCTCGATTCTGTCGATTCGCGATGTGAACAAGACTCAGGACACAGTTCATGTAATCTACCACTGCGATGGAATATCGACATCTAATGTGTGGCTTTGTAAAATGTATACCTAAAATATAAATATTCATGAATAGTGACCAATCATGAGAAAATACATGTTAAAGCACAGAGGTCGTATCATACCAATTCCCTTATACAAGTTACCCACAATCTCCACCAAGAACCAAGGCACATTCCAGACGTTTCTAATGCCGTCTGTCGTGGAGAGAAAGTGGGGGTATAAGAGTCAATACACCCAGATCTTGTTTTGCTAACGTTTTCTGATTAGTGAAAAGCTGCAATTATTATAGCTGTAGCAGATCATGGAGCTATCCGTAATAGCTCCATGGTTTTACTGTTAATGATGGAATGGGGTTGACAATCGTGCGAAATTATCGAAGGGATATTTATCGTTATCGGTATATAATTATCGTTATAGTTATCGGTCAGGTGTGACTAAGTACAAAGTTAAGTTCACTCGTTTTTGTAATGGAAAAATACTAATTGTGATGCATCATATCAGTTTTTTCGAATATAGAGCAAATATTGTTAGAAGCAAATTAACAATCACAAAAATTGTGTACTTTCCCAACAAAAATTATCTTCTTTAAATTAGGACAAAAAGTAAAAAGGAGTAAGCGGAGCTTTTAATACTCTGCTTAGAAACGAATGTAAAATCACATTCGATGTAGAGTTGATGGAGGCGAAGTGGATACCTACATCCGCCACTGTTTTCAAGTGGAATTGTTTTTTGGGTAACCTTTCCTTGGTGTTTCATTGGAACAAGAGAGAGGAATTTCTGACCATGCACAAAGCCTGCAGAGTCAGGGATCCCTGAGCACGTAGTTTTCATTGTCTCAGGCCCTTCATTTCGTTGCTTCTGTCAACAACTTATTTTGGAAAATTATCTCCTTTTAGGTATGTTTTTCCATTCATTTTTGGTTTTTACATCGACCCTGTTCTACACTTGAATACTTTTTCTTAGCGTATGCTTCGTGTATAGCTTTCTTCTGTGTTGTTAAGTGTAAAGCCGTGTTTGATGTTTTTTCTCATTTGAAGGTTGTAACTTGACAAAGGCACTGTTGTGCTGAAAATTCGTGTATCACTTTCCTGAATCAGAAATATAATAACTTTATGTTATATTTTACTTAAGACATATATATATATATATATATATATATATATATATATATATATATATATATATATATATATATATATATATATATATATATATGCCACAGGCATTCGATACATTACGTACATATACTACGTAATATATATATATATATATATATATATATATATATATATATATATATATATATACATGTACTGTATATTATCATTGTATATAATATATAATATTAATATATATATATATATATATATATATATATATATATATATATACTATATTAAGTATTCCCACAGAGACCTTAGGCCATTTTCCCTCTAACATAGGCACTTGCCTTACCCTGAAAAATGATGTTAATATGTTATGGAAAACAAGCAGGATTCGAACCCTGCTTGAGGCTAAGTTTTCCATTCACATATTAATATCCTCCTTAAGTATAAGGCAGTTGCCTATGTTAGAGGAAAAATGGCCTAAGGTCTCTATGCGACTGTTTAATATAGCGTTGAGTCACTCATTCATGTCGTTACGCCTTTCTACCTACTATATATATAATATAATATATATATATATATATATATATATATATATATATATATATATATATATGTATAAATATTCAAGGTCACGCGTAATCCATCGCTTTTATCTTTCTTGACATTTCTGTAAGACTTACATTAGGAAGTTACCACAAAAGGGATTTGTCGTCTGCTACATCTACAGTAAGTCTGGGGGTTTTCCTTCACTTCCACAACATTGCTAGTCGTCAGGGAAATAAAAATATTAATGCATCTCAGGGAAATTAAAAAAAAAAACAGTCGTCAGCGAAATAAGAAAAATATTGCATCTTCCTGTGCTCGGTGACGCGCATGACGGTATATCAGTTAGGTTTTACGTCGTTATATGAACAAAATCTATATGAGGTCATTTCAGTAAACTTTTAGAACCTTTTCACATTGCTGTAACAAAAGTTAGACTTCTACCTCGTAAACTCATGTGAATGCGGTATCTTGTAAACTGAAGGGCTGACTGTATTCTTTTATTTCAATGAAACAATCGTTTCGAGTTTAATTTCAGCTGCTCTAAACGTGTTGGCGGTGCAAACCTACACATCAAAGTATTGTTCAGCGGAGGCCACTTGTCAACAGATTACGTGACTTGAATGATGTTGCTAGGTGAATGATATCACATGGAACTACCAAACAAAGGAAAGAAATCTCTTTTTGCCAAATAAACGTCTTATTCAGTAAAATTTTTCGATTCAATTCAAATTTATTTCTCATATGAACAACAACAAAACACAGTAAAAAAGTTACATAAATAACTAGAAAAACAGAAAACTGTCAACAAAGCTGGTGACCATTGAATAGCACGAACCAAAGTATAAACATAAAAAGGTGGGGAGGTTATCGTTGATAGCCTCCTCTCAATTTAGTGGGTCTTAAAGTTTTAACATAGGTTAAACTTTTCGATTTATCTCCATCCGTATAACAACAGTCTGGTGCTATACACACTGAATTGTGTTGTGTATGGGAGATGTTTCGTTTGAGTGTTATCATAAAAAAATGTATTATTTCTGACCTAGTGTTACTAAATCGTGTGTAAAGTGATGTTTCCGTTTTGCCTACATATTGAGTGCATGTTATGAGGTAGATTACTAAAGATGTTTTACCCTTAAAGTGCATTCTTATGGGGAATTCGTGATTTGTTTGCGTGCTTTAGAATTTGTTCGGGACATGATTCCACAGGGAATCGTTCTGTATTAATAACTTCGCACACTCTACCCACACGGAATCAATGTTGACAAATAGCTTCATCACGTGATTATAACACACTCCACTAAACATACACATCCACCTCCCATAGACTCCTAGTTACGAACATCACATCAACTTTTACATGTAATATATTTCTTTTCTTTTTCTTTTTCTTAGCTAATAATTTACGTCACATTTTTATGCTTCGAAATATTTTGGTTTATGTCACATTAGCCTCATTCTACTTTGATATATGTTTGATTTTTTTCCAGTACCTGATGAAGGCTAGGGACCGAAAGCTTGTTATTAGGCCTAAATAGTGAAAGACATCTAAAGCGATGTCCTCCTCATCTTTGAAACGCATTTCTTACATATATATATATTATGATGGAGAACCGATTAGATCTAAGACAAATGAGAAAATTTCTTGTATGTATGTATGTATGTATGTATGTATGTATGTATGTATGTATGTATGTATGTATGTATGTATGTATGTATGTATGTATGTATGTATGTATGTATGTATGTATGTATGTATGTATGTATGTATGTATGTATGTATGTATGTATGTATGTATGTATGTATGTATGTATGTATGTATGTATGTATGTATGTATGTATGTATGTATGTATGTATGTATGTATGTATGTATGTATGTATGTATGTATGTATACATATATATATATATATATATAAAATGATGGAGTCCGTGCGTTGGTTAGAAATAAAAGAGCGTAGAAAAAAAGCAACGTCTCTATCTTTTTCTAATACCGAGGCTCGTAAAAACCAAGAATTAAGACTAATATTGAGATGTGAGAGCCACGTTCATGGTCTTAACGGTGACCTCTCTTTCATGGCCAACAAGCGTGACCACTGAGGTCACTTGCACTTTCTATGTACGTAGCATCTAAGTTTAGCTTCTCATTATTTCTGTCGAGAAAGAACCTAGGTGGTTCGAAACGTCCAGTTTTTGTCGCTTTCGGCTCATATTCTGTCATACTTTGAGAATTGTTTTTCACCATTCAACAACGATTTGTTAACAGAGTGTGCCGTCTCTTTTGTCTTTTTTGGTTGGTGATAGAGGCACTGCATTTTTTCTACGCTCTTTGTTTATATATATATATATATATATATGTGTATATATATATATATTATGTATATATATATATATATATATATATATATATATATATATATATATATATATATATATATATATATGTACAAAGCGTTGCAAGTTATGCCTTGCAGAAAAGTACTTCATCCTTTTGAGACCAGACCTCTGTTCCCTAAACAAAAGGTTTAAGCTATTATCAAAGTGCAGACACCAGAACAGATACTTCCTGAATGCAGTAACTTGAGAACACTAACGTTTCTCCTCACTGAGCTTGTAGAGTAGCTTAGTCTCCTATATAGCACTGATGATTGCACATCTAGTGTATGAAACAGTCTGTATGCGTGTATAGGTATATGTGTCCTAGATTTAATAATAGTTTAGCTCTTCTATAAAAGGATCGAGCACTCTTGGTAGAAATATCTCAACCGTCTCCTATATATATATATATATATATATATATATATATTTATTTATATATATATATATATAGGCTATATATATACAAAAGTCAAAAGAAGACAAAAATGGATACATTCATTTCAAACTATATATAGTTGGAAATAAATGTATCCATTTTTTGTTTTCTTTTGACTTTTGTGTACTTAACTTTCCAACACACGCAACTTATCATGACATATATATATACATACATATATATATATATATATATATATATATATATATATATATATATATATATATATATATATATATATATATACATATATTATATACATACATCTACTTGCCTGTAACTTTCACATTAGAAAGTCGTTATTAAGGAATTAAATGGATTTAATTACATTCGGGTATGCGCATCTTTTCATTTCATTTTAGTGATTCAAGTGCTTTAATAAATCTATACATTTGTTAAGATCTTTAGAATTTCCTTACCCGGCTCCTCTCCCCATATGTTTGCATGGACGTTGATTCTACTGCGTTTGATAAGATTTTAATTATAAAGTACAGGAAAGCACCTGCCGAACAGCCGATAATGTTTCCATAATCAAAGTCGGTTCAAATTTTGGTCCTCTAAAAGAAAAATCGAAAAAGCAACCGTACTAAACCAACATCTAGTCACCACATTTAAGTTCTCAAAATCGAAGAGAAAATATTACAAATAAGATAAACAATATGAATCGTAATCGAAAAAACACCTGTTTTGTTGTTGACAACGGTGACATCACTAAGAGATCACAAACATGACGGTAGATTGTCATGGTAGCGACGGGTACTCAGTTGGATGCACTTTAAGCGGGTGCTATATAGCTGGCGTATAACAGGGACATTATATCAGGGTGAAAGGTCATTTTGTGCCCGAATAATGAATTCTGGACCAAGCTGGCCAAAATCTTTTCGTCGATAATTGTTGAATAAGCGATGAACAGTTGTTCAAACCATAGTGAAACTTTTGACTAATGATATTATAGGTCATGAAGTACTGTCCTAGCCTCCGCTGAAAATGGAAAAGATCCTTTTCTAGAGGGGTTTAAGATTCATTGAAAATGGTGCTATCATTTAGAACTTTTTCAAGCTATACTTATGTTCAACATTTAATCGTTTTAAAAGGTGAATACTAAAAGCCAAGATGATATATGACTATTGAGCAAAGCTGAAGTTTATTTTGGAACAATGAAACAATCAACAAACTTGTCTTTTAAGGGATAAAAGTACTTTGTCCAAATGGATCAATCTCCCAAATGGTGGTGGTGGGGGTTCCCAACTGCCCCTTTCTGCCACGTATTCCTGTGAATGTTTTTAAAATATCAAAATAATGAACAAAACTTTTGAAAGAAGCGTCATACTTGCCTTATGGTTTCAATGTTAAAAATTTTGGTAAAATTTTACCAGCACTAGGCACTTATGTGAAAATGCTAAACTTGGGTAAAGTTTGCCCAAACTTTGTTGATTAAATAAAACTAGTCAGTGTGCCGAAGATTTAAAAAAAAATTTACAATGCGTTACTTGATTTCACTTTACCATCGAAAAAGAAGCCATCCTAATCCCGACACTTCTTCTGTCATTCGTCTCACAAATGAGTTTGACTGCGTCCCTGACTCAAGTGTTCCTAAAATACTAGACATTATGTTATCATATGTACCCTCTTGTTTTTCACATATTTAACTATATAGCATTTTGTGGGTATCCAGGTCGTTGCTTCAGCAAATATTGGTCTAAGTGTTCGTCTCAAGGGTGTTAATGTAATCAGCGCTGCTTAGAGGGGCAAACACTGAGAGACGTACACCAACAAATACCGGACGTCAAGACTGAATTGCCCTGATTTGTAAATTTAACTTGGAGAAGGGGGAACGAAGCACAAGTTGAAGCCTCTTCTCCCTGAGACTATAAGTGTTTATCATCCTCAGACTAGGTCGTAAGATATTTTAAGGATGATGGTACTCTAGATGTTTCTGATGTCTCTGAAAACTGTCTACAGAAAAGGAACGGTGACACTAAAAGGAAAGATATCAGGGGATGGGGAAGGGGCATGACTGAGGACAGAACCGCTAGTCCCCCTAGTCAATGTTTCGTCGATGGTCGAATTTTACCGATATGTACGGTAGTACGAGTTTGCCATCTTCATATGACCAGAAACACTCTAAAAGACACTCTAGTCAATTAAGGTACGAACTGGAAAGCTGACTACATTTGGTTCAAACATTGACAAATTTAGGTCATTTAAGTCAGATCTAGTCGAAAGTTAAACAAGATTCTGGTCCGTGCCCCGTTGGTCACTTTTTGATCGAATATTCTCTTCCGACTCCCTTCGAGCGCATCTTTCACTACCCAATGCACAGTAAGTTGACACTCATAGACCACACACATATATTCATTTACGTACACGTGTACACATGTGCAGTTATGTGCGTTTATTACAGAGATATGTGAGGCATTTGCCCTCCACTTGTGGATAAATATTAATTTGACTATTGGTCATTTTTTCCATCTGTACACGGGGTAAACGATGGATTTTACACATTTTACCCCCTATTACAGTAGTGATCTTTTATACACTTCCCTTGTGTTATTTATTGCAGGAAATTTAAACAAATTGCTGATTTCGGATTTCTATTATAATTTTCCTGGTATGCCTATATAGTGTAAGAGAAAACTGAGATGGTGAAATTGCTTTGGAGCATTCCATGTTTCACAATGAAGTTGAGTAAATGGAGAAAAAAATATGTGCGTTTACGTATACAACATTGGACACCGCCCTTTCCGCGTCTCCGTGAACACGTTGTTAAGTTTCAGAGACAGAGAATAGACGAGTTGGGAAATTAGATTTTGCTGTACCATATAGTACCACAGATCAAGTCCACGAACATTTCCGCACAGATGCGAAGGCTTCGAGCGACTGTTGTTTTTGTCTTCCACAATCTACCGTCATTCTTCCCAACTTTTTCGGTCCAAAATAAGGAGATTAACTTCATAGAGAACTTTTCCGCTAAAAAGAATTCTCTTTGACCCGTGACTGATGGCTACAAAACTATGGTTTTAAACTCGAAAATTGTGCTTGATTAACAAAAAATATCTGTCTTGCACATGCAGTGTCTGTTATGGTACACTTTCCTTCCCAGCATGCATTGTACATCGAAGTTTCCCAACTCGTCTATTGGGGTCGTAGGTACTTCACGTGTGTGACGTGTGGGGGAAGAGCAAAACACCTCACAATAACAGATGTTCAGATATGGGATACCCTCAGTAGCAGTCATACTTCTCACAAATATTCCCACAAGAAACTTCCTGAAGCTTTAGATTTTGTAGGTTTTTTTTTTTTTTTTTTTTTTTGGACAACCTTTTTTACCCTTTCATTGTTTAACATAACCATATTTTTGCCGCGCTGACCGGCAAATTGTTTATGTTTTGCTCATATTTCTTGTTTGGCTTATTTCTTTGAGGCGACTAATTCTGAAATGAATATTTTCTTTCCCAATCTCACTTCCCATCAAACAGGGAGTTTTCAAAACACACCAGTGAGCTGTAATAGTACCATTGAGATGTAATCCTTCGGGGATCTAGGTCCCTGGTGAGAATAATTCTGACCACTGAATCTAAATCCTTCATTGTTCGCCTACGTGGCCATTTACGTCAAAGTTTACAATCTGTATTTACTTCATAAAATACCCGATAAGCTAGTAGTCGTGGTGAGTAAATCCCTTCGTATAGTTTTCAGGAGCAGTCCTGCCGATATTTTAAACAAAAATATCTTCTGGATAAAGTTATGCGCAGATTTACATCATTAAATATCCATAAGAAGCAATGCAAGGACAATAATTTGCGATTATTTTCGTGTTTGAAATATAGCTAAATAATGCATTCTGCATATGTGGCCAAGCCGAAAAATTACTGCCTTGTTTCTAAGCGACAGTCAAGTATTAAAAATGAACGGTCTTTAAAACGGACAAAGTAATAACTTGATGAACCGCACAAGTACTGAAGTACACAAAGAAGACTAATTAAAGAATGTTCTTAATGTTTTGGAGGGTATCAGTTTTCTTGTCTGAAGCCGGATGAGAATGATGAAGCACTTAAACTGAGAAAATCACATCTGCTGGTTTATTCTTGTGAAACTTTTAAGTGTTTAATTCTGCAAATCTGTTGCTACATTCTCAGCCTGTCAGTCGCCTTATCACTTATTTGAAGTCTTACAAATTATACTCTTATTACGGAGGACAGATCCGCAATTCGCAGATGGGGAGTACTGTCTCTCTGTAGGGTTGAAATTAGGATCGATGGAGAAAATCAACCAAGCTATTTATAATTTTAAAACACGTGTGAATACCGTTAAATTGCAGGTGTTAAGTCGTAGCCTATATTGTAATAACCGAAACGTGTAAAATCTGTTCTGACATTTTCATCTCGAAATGAAGTGCTTTCAAGTACAGGTAATAGTTATTTCTATTTTTTATTATTGTTTCTAAAACCTACTATAATACTAACACAGTAGACTTTTGACTGACGACGTTGTCCAGCAACTTTTGAAGAAAATCTGTTCGTATCTTTTAGCGCATTTAAACAGAAACTTATAATGAGTCCAAAATTGCTGGAACCAGGTCTTATAAACGTCTTTCTCTTTTGTTCCTCAATTTACCTGTTTTTATTACAAGTATATTGCTATTTTTAATTAGATCACGAAATATTTTGAATGTTACATTCTTAAATGTTAAATCTGTAACCTCACTAAAACATTTTAAACTCATTTTCTAAAAACAAATGTGCTGATTAATTTTCCTGTACAACTAGGTAACTTATTTCCACATAAATGACCCTTCATAGGCCTGAGTATTATTATCATAAGCATACTATACTGGCTGGGGATTGGGGTTGCACGCCCTCCCAGTTCGGTCAAATGCTGTTTCTGTGACAAATATCTGCAAATAAGTCTTAAGTAATACAGGTTTTCCTCGGACGAACACGGCTCAGTCTCCAGAATAACAAATTATGATGTACTCCTATAAACTGATAAATGTTAAAATTTTTTTTTTTTTAACTCTTCACTCAAATAAGCACATTGGTTGAATTTAACCAGAATCTTGGTCACAAATTACCCAACCCTTTCATGGTTGAAAAACCAAGAAGTCTTGTTTAAATTTCATCAGTAAAATGTTGATTTTTGGTGAGAATGTTTTAGCATTTGTTACTAAAACAAGGAAACTTCTTATTTTGAAGACGATTTCTTAATTTTAAACAGAAAACGGTTGGATAATTTGTGATTGCGATCCTACCTAAATTTGGCCAGCGTGTTTTAAAGTGTTCCAAGAAAAAATGAATGTATGGAGGATGACTGAGACAATTTTCGAGAATTGTATATATTGCCAGAAATAAATATTCACATCACAAGTTAAACGCTCTGGTTTGCCTTTTTGTAAATCTTCAAGACCTTAGACAAAACTATTTCCTTCCTACATGATCTTTGAAACTCTGACCATGACCAGTGGCAGGATTTCGTAATTATTTTTGGTGGCAGACCACATGTTTCATAGGGAGAGTCTTTCGGGTCATACAGAGAGAGGATTTTGGTCTCATATTGAAATGAATTCGCAGACACTGCGAGACTTCGAGGTGCTGCAGAGGAAGGCATGGGGTCCAGGGGAAAGCCCCAATTGCAGACCATCCGGTGAAGCCCTAGAAGCCTTGAGATGATTATAAAGCCTTGAGATGATTATAAAGTTGTCAGATGACATTACAATGAAACACTTATCTTCAAATGGTATAGATGCGCACTTAACATGCAGATCACCACGAATATCACAATTTGATCATTCTTTGTGCAGCCCAGTAGCCAAGGGGGTGGGGGTAGGGGCAGGGGCAAAAACTCCCCCTGAAAATTTGTCGCCCCGTAGAACATCAATAATTACCATTACCTTGATGCATTGTGGTATCTCGCCCCCTGAAAATTCCTTCGCCCCCATGGGAACATTCTTGCCCCTTCAGCACCTTGTCTAACTGCAGGCCTGTATTTATGTACATATTACTAGCTTAAATCAAGGGTCGAAAGCTCTGATGAGGGGTCCATACAATTCCAGTGGTGAAGTTTGCTTTGAAAATTCGTGTGTGCTCTTTGGGAGGTGGCGGGGGCTGATTTCGACATGACATAATATGAGCAGAACGCAGCCATCATCAGATGGGGCACATAGCCTACCAAAAATGTTTTGCCAAATTGTCAGAAATGGCAAATCCCAGGGCTTGCAACCAGACGTTCTTAAATTTTAGATTCATGTCTTACACTTCCAAACTTCAAATAAACCAAAGATAATAAGGAAATATTCCTGGGACCATAAAAGTTTGGAAATGGACCATCAAGAATCTGAAATCTGTGGCAACATATCCACTAAGTGGGGGCCTCCCACCTCGTGATCTGTCATGTCTATATCGAACTAGATTCGATGAGGCAGTAGGCTTATGAGAGAGGAGGATGCGCTTGATGTTAGGGGTTCCAAAGGCTGTGGAATGATAACTGTACTCATGATGCCCTATATGTACAGGAAGTAACTGGGAGATAACAAACTGTGATGGGTAAGCAAAAACGGGCTGAGAAAACCATCACCAAAAGAGCTTTTGTAGTTTCAACCCTTGTTTCTTTGTGTCAGTTCGCTTCCAGGCCCGGACTGGACATGCTTGCGCCATTTAAGAATCCTAGACTTACAACTCCATTTGACCAATACATGGTTCCAGTCTGTACTGATTCGACATGCAAATTCCATCTGCGAAGGCTACACAAAATGTTGTTAGCAATTTGACCTCTGTCTAGTATCTATTACAGGAAGATTTTATGCGATATGGAATTATTGTATATAGCAGTTCCCAACCTTTTTCAGCTCACTGCCCCCTTTTACCGAATAGGGTCGGGGAAACGCCTCCCTCTATAGAATAGTATAGCTATGAATGAAGCGAAAATAACAACACGTTCATGTTGAAATAAAGGGTAGACCTACACATACATCGTTTTTACATGTGGTTCCGACCCAGGGTAGTAAAGCAGCGGTGCGGACTAAAAAACTGACTCCCTTTTGAAGCCTTAACCCACGATTTACGAACGCGTAAGGCTTCATGGGGGTCAGGAGCGGAGAAATTTGGGGAAAATTTAAGTTGCCAGGGGCCCCCACCGAGATGTGGACCGTTCCCACAATGGCCCCATTGGGTACCGCCCAAGTGACGGGGCAAAGCCCCCGGAAGCTCTGGGGCATTTACGATATTGTCAACACAAGAATGAGGCACTGTCAGTCAAACTTTGACTGTTTTCCGACTAACATTAAATAGCCACTGATGAGATTACAAAAATCACCCTTAGACCATTTTGTGTTTCATTAGTTACTAACTGAAGTTCTCTTTGATGCTGCAAGGGCTTGTCCTGTGGATGAGAGGAAGAAGGATGGTTGGGGTGGCTTGGAGCTCTGAAAGACATGCCACTCAAGCCGTACTACAGGTAGAAATAATGAGAAAGCCGAAGCTGGCACACAGACGAATTGCATTTTTGAAAACATTTTAACGTTTTACTTCAAAGCACATCAATTTGCAAAAGTTCTCTATTAAGTTACGGTTACCTTTAATTGTTACTTCTGTCAGTATGTCAAGCTTATGGACAGCAAAGAAAATACTACATCTGAGATAAAACTGGCTGGGCTATATTTAGCAATGGCTCCTTCGGTCACAGCTTTCTCTGCCACTTAGGGGAATATGAGAGCCCTCGCCAGGAAAAAAATGAACTTTGACACATTTAGATGCAATGTCGTGCATCTGGCAAGGAAGATAAAACACAAACTTTGCAGAGTACCTGAGAAGATAATGTTAGACCTCGACTTGTTGACTTCATTATCTCCCTTTATACAAACCAATTTGATAGCTAGAGGAAACCTTTTGGAATCTTGTAGGGCCCCGGATTAAATTGGAGGACCCAATTTTTCAAACGCCCCCTGCCGCCCCTAAGCACTAATCGCTCCCTTGAGTTGCAAAACACCCCCGTTGGGAACCACTGGTATGTAGAGTTAATTTCATGTGACGTCAGCGCGTTTCTGCTTGCCTTCAATCTGCCAGGCGCAGTTTATATATTGCAAATGTAATCATGTGCAAAGTTATTTGTGCATATAATAACTAAACAACTGTCACTGACCTAGCTAACATAACTTTTTCATGAAAATTTTGGTAGGTAAACGCCTCCTATACCTCTTGGATTCGCCACTGCATGTTCCATTGAAGAGTGGAGCAAGCAGTGCCATCTTTAAAAAAGAAGAAAAATTCGCACTTTTCGTAACTCAAAGAGAAGGTATAGTTTAAAATAGACCATTCAGTCCTCTATCGTTCTGAATATCCTTAAATACCTTGGATTTTTCATCATTTTTAATAAAAAAGACTTGTACTAGAGTATGACCTTGTGACAAACTTTCCTTACTTCTCTGTCATATATTCAGTTAATCCCACAAAAACATGAACTTAAAGGGAGATGGCAGTCGCCCCAAGTTTATTTTCAAACATCTGCTAAATCTTACGAATCTCCTCTTATTTTGCCCATGAGTATCTTTCATTGTTTCTCTGTATAAGCACAATGAATATTGAAGGTAAAACAAGGAGTAATTCTGTATGAATTTTAAAAATAAGTAACAAAAGTATTGTCACATGATTGATAGGAGCCATTCCTGAATTAGGATGACGGGTACACTAATTCAAATGGGGGGGGGGGGATTGCATTTTCCCTTTGGCGAAACGTTTGACCCTTACCCTAGACTCGTGCTCCGGGTCATTTGCTTTTCCTTCGCCAAGTTAGGGAGGTCATCCTCTCACAGTTGAATTGCACCAAGTGTGCCACTGGCTCACTCTCTTGAACATCCTAATCTCACGAAGGATTCTTGATGCTTCAGTTGTAAGCAATTCAGTTGTAACAGAGGTAGTTGATTTTGCTTTGTAAGCGTGAAGAGGTTGGCTTAAAAACATGGGTATCAAGTGTTTCCGGCCGAGGGCCACTGTTGAGGTTTTGCTTAAAATTTTCTGTGATAACCAGGTCTTCGTTCAAGAAATTTGTTTTTATCAAAATTTTGGGCTCTCTGCTTGAATCTTTTGGCGGGACCATTTTCGTGCCCTTCGAGTGCCGCAAATCGTCCGCTTAAAACTTCAGTTCTGTGTTGGGGAGGAGTTTAAGGGAGGCCCCCTCCCCGTTGGAAATCTTTAAGGAAAACTTGTCGTTTAGATGCAAAGTGGTGCTATATTTTTCATTACTTTACAGTACTTCGAACCACTCAAATCAAGTGTGTTATTGCCGTTTTGGGGTCAGGCAGCATGGAAGTGCTGCGATTATTTTAAGTAGTTCATACATTGACATAACCATGGGCGTCCGTAGAAAAATGCCACTGACAAACGACTTTCAACGAAGGCTGCATTCTTATAGGGTGTTGCAGACAAAGCCTTTAACTGCAAGCGTCGAGGGCGCGAAGCCATAAAGCTGGGTGTCTGGGGTCCTGCCTGAGTACTTCTCTGAACTTTAATTGCTTAAGGGCCATTCTGGACCATTTCTGGACAAAATCCTACGTCCGCCATCTGTAATTTGAACGCTAATGAAAAGGTTTGACCTTCATTTCAATGGGCAAAAGTGCAGTTGGAGCGCCACGTGCCCCCCCCCCCCTGGTAGCACCCGCCCTAGTGTCCACCTCACTGGTGGGGGTCAGGGAACGGGCCCGTTGAGGTCCAGTGGTAAAGGCCCAGAACCTCTTGGGTATATTAACAAAATTTTGGTCATTAGAATGAAGTTTCTAACTGTCCGCAAATGGCAATGGGCAACGAACAGACCACAACGATCATAACTGGTCATCTTATACATTGATATACTAACTAATACATACCGTCGGTAGAGTTTATTTGGAGGTAGTAAATGGTAGTTGGTAGAAAAATGGACTGCGAGAGGAGATGCAATGGAATCGGAAACAATAATTTCACTCAGTTGTTGGACAGAAAGTACTTATGAGACAATTTCACTTAAGCTATCCATGAGAAATCGGAAATAATGAGACACATATAAATACTGTGTGCGCGTGAAGCAGTCCGAAAACTTTCGTTAAGTATTTGGCAGTTTGGATCGCATACATGGTTACGTTTCGGAATGGTCTACTCATCTAACACGGTGTACTCCCTGACCATCGACGGCCATTCGTCACAAGAAATTTTCAGATGGCAAAGATTTCCGGTTGAGAATTTGGAGGCTTGAAGGGGGGGGGGGGCAATAACCACCTTGCCCCTTCTAGTTTCGCCACTTCTACCCTTCACTGATTGTACCCCCACCCCCTTAACTGGATTGTTATTCGACTCGTGAATTTCAAAGTAGATTAGAATAAAGGTAAGTTTCCTCGTGAGATACAGAGTCAACCGAAAGTCCGGAAAATCATTAATTCCGAGAGATTCGCAATAACGGAAACTTGGTTTTTTTTCAGAGAAGAACTAACAGAGAAATACTGGATACTCAAGGTCCCTTTCTTGCCTATGAAAAATTCCGAGATATTGTTTAGGTTTTGTTATTTATTGATCAATTGCTTGTATTATTTTGGATATTTTAATTTTGTTTTGAAACGTAAAATACTTATTAAAATCTTTTATCAGACAAAAAGAAAGACGTCATGGCATTCCCAAGTAATGACCTAAGCCGATACAGAGGCTGTTAAAATTTCTTTTATCATAATGGCATAGCTCAACGTTTTTAAATGGACACAAGGACACGCAACCGTCGTTAAATTTAATTAAAACTATCCAATGAAATTTAGGGTCATGTGTACTATTGAGAGAAGTAAAATGTGCTTACTTAAACTACAAGGTAGTAAATGCATTCAGTTTTCGGAATATTATGCAAACAATAATGAAGGCCATTTGGAAAGTTCCCAGTAACTTGATTTATGTAAGTGTTCTGTTCGCTACTGAGTGAACATAGAGGCACGCAGGAATTTTTCTTGACGGGGAGGGGGAGGGATAAGGCTAACTGAGCAGCCGTCAAGAGCTAGCGTTTAGTGTACCAAGACAAAAATGCCAAACATGAAACTCATATTTAAATGTCGCTTTCCGTGCCTTACAAGTTGCATTCAAACAATCTTTCGGCATTTTTAATAACCTTTAAATGATCGATTCGATAAAATTTACTTTTGAAATTTTATGGGTGCAACTGCTATGCCCCCCCCCCCCCGTCATGTATAGCCATGTGGATGATCACACCGAATGAATGCATCCTGAGAATAGACAGTAGCTCTACTCAAGTTTATCGTATTTCCCTAACATACCTACGGTAATTCGTCCTTCTAATTATAAATGGACCGTCTTGATTACCGTACATCTTTGACGAAATTATGCAAATTTGCCTTTTCTGTATGTATCTATTCATTGTAATCCGTACAGTATTAAATGATAGTAATATAATCGGCTATTCAATCGGGTTCAGTGGGTTGATTCCATTCCCCTTTTGATTTTAGAGGTAATAATTTTGGGGTAAAATTAATTTAACTTATACAGAATCGCTTTCACATCAGTCCCTTAAGAATGTTCAGTTACGGTTGTTAGTGAAGGTAGACCGATAAACTTCATTACGACCACCAAACTTGCTGGGTGGCACCATGTTGGGGAAGGGACTATGCCCCCCTGTCGGGGAAGGCTACCCCCCGTCTGGAATTTTTTCAGTTTCGTTGGGAGTCTAAATGGGTACGACAAAGTAAGTAATTCGTCGACAAGTTTTGGTTTTGCTGTTAAGGAGTGCAAATTCTTCCAGAAAAACCCAAAATTTTCCAACTTTCAGCAAAAAAAGACAAAATTTTCCTTACTAAAACCCCCAATCTTTTAATTTTTCTTCAATAGAAACACAAAAATTTTCCGAACGTTTCCTATCCTTTCAGCATCCCGTCGCCTTTGCCTGGGCGTCGCGTTGCTGGTCCCCAGCCGTCGGGGAGCTTGTCGCCCTGTCGGGGAAATCCTAGCTGGCGTGACACCTGCATAGTTGAAGTTTGTACACTAAAACAGGCAGGAGCAGGGAAGAAGCAATTGTGCAGAGAAAACTGGCAAAACTTTGTTATCATACCATGGAAATCAATTTAAATTGATTTATTATGGTTTCCTATGCATGTGCAGGTTTTATACCACGCAGAGCAGCAGGCCTTTATTAACACTTTTTATAGGGTTAAAGTCCTTGAAATGTATCGATATGATTATTAAAAATCTTTCCCTCAGTTTGGTGGGTATGCTAGGGTTGCTGAGCTTTGCTGAAGTGTAATTTATCGGTAGTAGTTTCTAGACTTGGAAGAAAGATGCTTCCAAAATGTGAAACACTTAAGGGGGTCATTTACCCAAAACATCATTTTTTGGTCAGTTTTAGCAAAGTATTTGAGGAAAAAGAGGCTTAAAAAAGCTTTCATTTGATACCAAAATTGTAAAGTTTAAGTGTTGGGGTCGTCATGTATTTTACTGATTCAGTCGTAGGAATTCTTACTTCTTTGTTGTTTTTTTTAGGTAAATATTGCCTATTTTCTCATTTTTGTAAAATCATGTTATTTATCACTTGGGACACTAATGTTGTTCATGTTTTAAGACCTAGCAGTCCCTTCTTTGGACAGAATGGCTACCTTATATTAAGGTAAGGAGTGACATTTCTATTTTTGGCTAATTTTGCCAAATTTTGTATTTTAATTAATTAATGAATGAATTAATTAATAATTAATTAATAACTAAGGCTAAAATAAAAAATTTGGCAAAATTAGCCAAAAATAAAAATTGTCACTCCCTACCTTAATATAAGATAGCCATTCTGTCCAAAGAAGGGACTGCTAGGTCTTAAAACATGAACAACATTAGTGTCCCAAGTGATAAATAACATTGTTTTACAAAAATGAGAAATACGCAATATTTACCTTAAAAAAACAATAAAGAAGTAAGAATTCCTACGACTGAATCAGTAAAATACATGATGACCCCAACACTTAAACTTCACAATTTTGGTATCAAATGAAAGCTTTTTTAAGCCTCTTTTTCCTCAAATACTTTGCCAAAACTGACCAAAAAATGATGTTTTGGGTAAATGACCCCCTTAAAACATATTTAAGTTAACTTCATGCACGTCGATAACCAGTATGTACTGCACGTAAGTACAACAGAATGTACTGTGTGGCGTAGTTATGGAATAACCTCCCAGGAAGCAATTGCATGATACGGTAAGACCAGAAGATGCTATTGGTACAATGCATGCATCATGGTAGTATCATCTCTAAGGGCAGTTCTTCGTGGAAACACTGGTAGGCCTAACGGGTCTCGAACGGGGAGGGGGTTGTTCCCTACTAGGCACCGATAAATTAGCAAATATCCTCTAGAACAGTGAACAATCTTGATGAAGGTTTAAGTACATTTCCAGCAATTAACTGCAACGACTTTCAGAAAAACGCGATACTTATAAATCATATGTGAGGCGATGCTCGCAGAGCCAAACCAAGGTACGCTGAAGATCAAGAACGCCACCAATATCAGGGGCCTTGGTTCGATTACTTCTGTACAGGACATTGACAAGAGTATGGACGCACCTGTATGAATGTGTAATGAACTAATTAGTCATCTACCCCTTTTGTTATAACTTTACTCCCCTCTCGCACCAGGCCAACATTTATTTGCTTTAATGAGGGAGTTGCTGTTGCAACTCCCTGCTTTAAAGGGCAAATCTTCTCATCCCAGACAGTTCCAATTCTCCCAACTATGCTAGTTCTAGTCCCGCCCATAACTGTCTTTAGCTTCTCCTTGTGCAGACATAAACATAGCTTATTGCTCAGGGCCACATTCTGATGAGAATACAAGGCCCTAATATGTAATCAAAACACTCTCTGTACATGCTGTGTAATGTGAGCTGCTCTGCATCCTTTGAATTTTTGCAACTCTGATGTCAATCAAAGAGTAGTCACCAATTGAGACATTTGCTTGACTTTGTAAAAGTCATTGATAGGAGACGTAGAGCGAGCAAAGTACAACCTCCCGGTCATTATAGTTGGCAAAAGGAGTGATCACTGCAGTAAGTCATTCAATATTCACAGGCGTGTATCTGTGGCGTTAGAAGCCCCACCCCCCCCCCCAAGAAAAAAAGATAGAAAAGAAAACAAGGAAGGAAACAGAAAGAAAACGGACGGGAACTTGGAAGAAATGTAAAAGGGGAAACGAAAAAGTGCTTAAACATGCGAACGGTATATCGTAGGCATTTACATATCCATCTTATACTTTAACAGAATGATCGTGTAAAAGTAGTACATCGTATGTATCAAAAAATCTTTCAACATGAATTTAGTGTTCATGACAGCATAAAAGGGCAGTGAGGCACTTGTTCCCATAGATTTTCGACCAAACATTTCAAATCACCAAAGGCGTTTTACTTATAGCTCTGTTTTCTGGTAAAATTGAGACTCGTCCATTTATTTTGAGGATACGCAACACCTTTCATGTTATAATCAATGTTATTTCTTTGTCAACATCATCCGTTAGAATGGTTTACAGAGAAATCGATGTGCGTTTTCTATACCATACTGAACTTCTCGGCTTCCGTAGTAGACAGCTATTTCTCTTCCAGATTTCTCTTGTGTAGAAATCTACGTACTCGTGTTTTCCATTTCGCTGCCTTTGTTCTCCCTGTCACCGCCGGGGGTAGAAAGTCAAAAAATGTTCCCGTTTTTAGATTGGAAACAAGAAAAATTCGCGGCATTTCATGTCTGTAACATTTCCAACAGTGGATACTCACTCTGTGCGATTCAAGACATTCATCGTACGGACAGAATGAACTCTAGGCAATTGAATTAAGTGATTTGATCAACCCAACTTTTGGTGATCTCTTTTGACGTCCTTCTAACATGCTTCTTACATAACTGACTAACGTACACGGTAAAGTGAGAAACGTTGACGTCAGGAAGAGCCTAAGGTGTTTACCTATCCCGAATCAAATATTCTGCAAATTATGAAAATGACAACGAAACGCTTCTCCAATAAAAAAAGAAATTGTTGACCATTTAAGATCAAATTCACAGAAATGGTAAAAACACCACTCTAAGGGCAAAATGGACGAGAACCACAAGCTAGATTACCATGCTTTAGAGTTAGTTTTAAGAGAGTATTTTGTCCAAAAATATCAAACCAAAAGTCGTGCAACTGACTGGGGGCATAGATTTTTATTTGTTATTCGATGATCGTTTCATGTCTGACGCAAATATGGCGTAACTAGACAGGTACAGTCGATGCAGCGGCATCTGGACCAGGGGGTTCAGTAGGGGGGTCAGTTAAGATCATCAATTACAATTATACCCACCCATTTAAGTATACACCACCAGCATTTGCTTTTCTAAAACTGAATGAACGTAAGTTTGATAGTAGCCTCTCATGCATTCAGATTCTGATAACATGAGATTATGGAGAAGAAAGTTGGTTGTAAATTTAAAGAAATACAAAAGAAAGCTCATTAATGAGAGATTATGATGTCACACACTTCAAGTTCACTAGGTGTTGAAAATGTAACAACTTCATCTGCGTATAACTTGAGAACCACACATCAGATTACAATGCAACTTTTACCAGAGTGATAACACTGAGTACCCTAACCTGATTCAGGCCTAACCTGTCTTTAAATATTTATCATGAAATGTTTTAAATTGATAACTTCAGGCCAAACAATAGATTGAAAACAAATAAATACAGCTTTGATCATCAGCTGGAGCAGATGACATCTGTCCTGCTTACTTAAGTTACAAATAGTAATTTACCTGTTCAGATCTCGAGTACCCTACATCGGAATGGAGTAAAAGTTCACTGAAATGCATGGATTCAGTCGCTCTTTTACAAATCACAAATGAATGTTTTGCTTGAATCCCTACTTATACAAATGAATTGTAGTAGCGTTATTAAGACGTTTCAATTTTTTAATCAACATTAATGGAATTTCCAAATTAATTGCCATAGGATAGAATAGCTTGCACTCGTGCGGATGCTGCCTTTGTCACCCCGTGCAGGGGAAGCCGTCCGGAGTAAAAGGACGTCCATTTCAATTAGAAGAAAATTGATGCTTTCTTGATAAAGTAATGAATTAGTTACATGCTATGACATTTTCATTACATAGAGAATGATTCCAATTTTCTTCCTTTTTGCCTGGTATAGGCGCGGACCGTCCTCTTAGTACGCCACTCCATTGTTAAACTTCGATATTTAAACAATATGACGCTTGAGGAGAACATTTAAATTAGAGTAAGAATTACTAATATAACCAGAAAGCCTAAAGGCTTAGTGATTCTTTGCCGAATGGGGATGCTTTGTTGCAATGAGGTTTATCCATCAAATTTACTTGGATTCTTGGATCTTGAAAGGTATTGGAAAATTTTGCTTTTTGACCTCTGGTGACCCCAGATGACGATCTTGGGAATTTTTGGGAAATTTTGCTTTTTGACCTCCGGTGACCTCAGATGACCTTTGACCTCCACCAAAAACAATGGGGTTCTGAAAAATCAATATACCATGTATGAAAAGTGTCGGTCATTACTACCTTGAGATATCGTGATTACAAGGTTTTCAGTCTTTGACCTCCAGACCTCAAATGACTTTTAACCTTCACCAAAAACAATAGGGGTCTTCCTCTCCACATGACAAATCTACATACCAAATATGAAAAGTGTCTATCATTGCTATCTTGTGATACCATGATTACAAGCAATTTACAAGGTTTTTGCAGTTTTACCTCCGGTGACCTCAGATGACCTTTGACCTCTACCACAAACAAAAGGATTCTTCTTCTCAACATGGAAAATCTATATACCAAATATGAAAAGTGTCGGCCATTGCCATCTTGAGATATAGTGTTTACAAACCGTTTATGAGGTTTTCGCAGTTTAACTTCCGGTGACCTCAGATGACCTTTGACCTCTACCAAAAACAACAGAGTTCTTTCTCTTGACATGACAAATCTGTGTACCACAAATATGAAAAGCGTCCTTCACTCCTATCTTGAGAAATCATGATTACAAGGTATTCAGTCTTTTACTTCCGGTGGCCTCAAATGACCTTTGACCTCTACCAAAAACAATAGGTTTCTTCCTCTCAACAGGACAAATCTATATACCAAATATGAAAAGTGTTATTCATTGCTATCTTGAGATATCGTGTTTACAAGCCGTTTACGAGGTTTCGGCAGTGTAACCTCCGGTGACCTCAGATGACCTTTGACCTCTACCAAAAACAAATAGGGTTCTTTCCCTCAACATGACAAATCTATATACCAAATATGAAAAGTGTCGGTCATTGCTATCTTGAGATATCGCGATTACAAGGTTTTCGCAGTTTAACCTCCGGTGACATCAGTTGACCTTTGACCTCTACCAAAAGCTATAGGGTCTTTCTCTGGTCATGACAAATCTATACACCAAATATAGAAGTGTCGGTCATTTCTATCTCGAGATATCGCGATTACAATGTTTTAGGTTTTTGACCTCTGGTGACCTCAGCTGACCTTTGACCTCCTCCAAAAACCATAGGTTTCTTGTTCTTAATATGACAAATCTCTATACCAAATGTGAAAAGTGTCGGTCATTCCTATCTTGAGATATCGCGAGTACAAGCAGCGTCACAAACACACATACATACACACATACATACACACACATACGACATCACCATCGCATAAATTCTTTGCCTGCCTACGACAAGGAATAAAAAAATGCCAGGAGGGGTAAACCTCGATCAGTGGCGTACCTCCGATAGTTAGGGAAGGGAGGGGGGTTAAGGGGTTCAGGGATAAAAACAGTTTATGGAATAGGGATAGGGTTATTACTACATGAAGATGTTATCATGGAGTATTCTTCGGGAGACTTTAAAGCAGTGGTTCCCAACAGGGGTGCCAGAAAATTCTCTAGAGGTGCCAACATAAGATTAAAAAAATAAATATTTCAAAAATATTATAAATTGTTCCGTTTTTATTGATTGGACATGAAGTAACTGCATGCCTTGTTACTGAGTAAGAAGGCATGAAAAGTGCCATTTCTTGCCATCTAGAGGGCTTGTTAGCCCCAAAAGGTTTTTGGACGGTCCGCGCCAACCGAAGGTGGCGCTCCGCTTTTGATATTGTTAACATTGTGCCACGTTATAACTCATCTTTACCAAGGGGTGCCAGATGTCTAAAATGGTTGGGAACCACTGCTTTAGAGTGTATATGTGAAGGATTGTCCTCGCCAATGACTCTCAGTTTATCACGCCAGGTCCTTCCGACTTACCCCCTTTCCGTACATGGATACCAAAGTAACCACCCAAAGAGGCATTTGAACCCTAAAATAGTTCCTCAGAAATAGTTATAAGTGGTAAAGTCAATCTCAGTAGAAAAGTACTCAACGTCATACTGACATACCACCTTCATGATCAGCTGAAAGAACTATTTGCAGAACTTTCTCCAAAACAATACCTTCTCTAGCTCACTACCATGCAAGAGGGTCAACTTGCTTCTAAAACGGGGTGTGTGTGGGGGGACATAACCTTGATTAGAACTACTTCAAATGCTAATCCTGAAGCCCTGTCAGAGAGGGATCAGGGGCTCACTTGAGGGCACTGGAGAAATTTAGACGCCAGATGATATACTTTGTAATCTGTGGCATTCTCCCACGATTCTAATGCAATAAACAGCTGTTTCGATTTGCTGTTTATATTTTTGAGTTTGATTTCATTGAATCAGTTGTACTGCAAACTATGGAATAAAAATGTGCCTACAAATTTCAAAGGTGTTTTAGAAAAAAAGTTGGGGATAATCTCCTCCACTTTCAAAAGTCGGGGAGGGGGGTTGACACGTCCCAAGTTCCCCACCTGTCGAGGCCCATGCTAGCACAAAACATTGTTTACATTAAACAAGTCTTTACAAACAAGCCTTGGGCCTCATTTCATGAGTATTAACTGTTTCATTGTCAAAGCACACTTAGATTTATTTTACCATGGAAGTGCTATACCACGGAAGTATGTACTTTCATGGTCATACACTGATTTCGGGACAAAATGAGATCATGACAGCACTTTGAGATGGTACTTCCATGATGAGATTGTCACCCTTTAATCAAGCAAAGTACTTATGGGATATTCTCGAGGGTTAAATCTTCCAAACATGAATAACTTAAGCTTCGGGCGGCAAAGGACGCAGAACTAACAAACTGCTTTTACTTATTGGTGTCCATGTACGAACTCTTCCTACGTCGAATGTTTAATGTGAATTATTGTGGACACAAACTCAGTTCTGTACTACAATGCTGGTGTAATCATATTGCAGTTTAGACCATTCTTAATGCTTAGTTATTTGAAAAGTACATCTCACAGTGAGTCGGCGGTAATTATTTTAAGTTAAAACTTGGACATATAAAATTACTTTCCACTGAATAAACTTAAAGTATTTGTGGTACAGAATTTTTTTTATATCTTTACAGCCTTTGATTTATAGATACAGAATGATAGGTAATTCAAAATAACGCAGCATGGTAACTTTATTTTCAAGAAATAAGGTTCTCACAGAAAGAAATAAAGTTATTTGTAGCCCAAGGATAATTTGTTGGCCTAAATTTTCAAAATTATGGGAGAAACTGAATGGAGTCTAAGTTAATGATTAAAACTACTTTTCTTGAACGCCTTGTTGGTGCAAAAGTAAAAGGTTGGTGTAAAAGTAATGTAAAAGCGATATTTCTATTAACAGATTTCTTCCTCTCAATATCAAAAATTTATATTCCAAGTATGATAAGTAACAAATGACAAAAAAAATTAATAAAAGAAAACTGAAAAAATAAATGCATGCACGGGATTCGAACATGGGCCGTGGGAATGGGAAACTGAGCACTTTCCACTACACTATCAACATATGCGTTCTTAATTAAAACATGGTCACAGTATCCTTCACCCAAGTCTGTCATAAGGTCATTAAAATTTAAATGACTTAATATGAAGAACACCAGAGTTATGCCTGTGCAAAAATATATGTTGTTTCTCTATAATTTTATCCTTGGAATGGTACGAACATTCAGTCCTCCCTTTTCGTTGGCCACGAAACGACACAATTTGGAGGCGAGGTTCACTGTCTGTTCTTGTGATATCGTGTTTACATGCAGTTCACAAGGTTTTCGTAGTTTCACTTCTGATGACCTCAGATGGATGACCTTTGATCTCCACCGAAAACAATAAACTCCTTTCTCGTTATATGACAAATTCATATACTAAGTATTTTTAGTGTCCATTATTCCTATTTTGAAATATCCTGTTCACAAAGTTTTCGGTTTTGACCTCTGGTGACCTCAAATGACCTCTGACCTTCCCTAAAAAACAGGGTTCTAACTCTTTACATGACAAATTTAGATGGGTTTTAAAGGCTCTCTAATCTCACCCCAGACAGTAAAATTTTCCCTACTAAGTTTACTATTAGCCCCTCCTCTAATTTAAAAGATACCGTTGTCTAGTACACCTACAAGACAGAGGCACAGTACCTAGCCTTCACTGCCGTTTAATATATATATATATATATATATATATATATATATATATATATATATATATATATATATATATATATAAGGTCAAAGTACTGCGTAGCACTTATGAAGTAGGTAGGTAAAAAAAGTAGTAAATAGTGCTAAAAGTTTGTGAAAAATTCCACGACGTTTCGGGTTTAAACTCTTCATCAGGTGGCAAAAATGCAACTGATCGTTGACACGGCCAAACGTACAATTTAAAAAATACACAATAAAATTGGGCACGGTAAACCTCGGCTAGGAAAACAGACAGTGTTAAGTGGTTACCACAAGTCAAAAAAATGCAGGAATTGCTGCGTTATAACAGTTCAAGTCTAACGTTCAGACCATGTGTGGGGGGGGGGGGTGGGGGGGGGGGGGGGTGGGGGGGGGGGGCGAAGGGTGGGAGGGAGGGGAGTGGGGAGGGGGGGGGGGGAGGCTGGGGCGGGGGGTGGCGGGGGGGGGGGGTGGGGGGGGGGGGGGGCGGGGGGGGGGGGTGGGGGGGGGGGCTTAGCAAAGCTCTCATCTAATTCTGTGTGAAAGTGTAATACCGAGACATGCATGACTATACAGTTAAGCAGAATTCAAAATGTAAAAGCCCCTTTCAAATAATTTTACCACAGCATAAACCTTGATCTTGGTGGTAAGTAGCCCCATCACATATATGAAAAAAGAACCTGTTAAAATTAGGTTGAATTTAACAGCAGCGTGTCCTTATTGGTTACTGCCTGGTTGCTATGGCAACCTATTTGGTCACTAAAGGTCACTCATTGTACATATTTTTTTCGAAATATGGTAATGATATCATGAACTTGCTGATCCCTTCCCATACCCTCCACCACTGAATTTAACAGCAGAGTGTCCTTATTGGTTACTGCCTGGTTGCTATGGCGACCTATTTCGTCATTAAAGATCACTCGTTGTACATATTTTATTCGAAGTATGGTAATGATATAATTAGCTTGCTGATACCTTCCCCTACCCTCCACCACCGAATTACAACGTTTGGTATCTAAGTTGTTCACAGGGTTCTGGTTCATTGTACAGCAGTTCAATCAATGCCTTGTTGAGGTGAAAGACGCCCTCATTAACTGTTGCTGGGTTGCCACGACAACAAAATGAAAACACTAATGTTTTGAAGTAGCAATTATTAAATATAATCCTCCCAAAGTTAGGTCCAGCTCTTTTGTTAATGTAATATACCTTTTTATTTAGTAGCAATCCTTCTTTAAAAATTAGAACAAGTTTTATGGTTGCCATAGCAACACAAAATGACCCTTATGCACATCATTAGTAGCAGTTCATTAGTGCAAGGACGCAACTCACTATCTCTACATGTTATTAGTTACACACCGTCACCTGCAACATTAGGACATAGCTGCATTTGCTTGTGTAGAACAATGATACTCTAAGACGGCAACATCGGAGAGCGCCCTCTATTCAGGAATTGGTTATTTTTAATTATTCCCCACACCCAATAACTGGTGGACTTAAAATTTTGCATGAATATTTTTTCTAAGAATATCTGTCATTAGGCATATATTATATCATTCTCTTCATCTTTGATGGTCACTTGAAAAACTTTCTAATTTATCGTAGTCTTATATGGGAAACTGGCCGCCATTTTGTTTGTTGGCATAGCCGTGTGCACGTTTTGTCACTGCCAACAAGCCGAAATAGTTGTATACTGTTACATTCTACGTAATTTTACTCTTATTGAGTAATCACCACGAAAGTGAGCGAAATCATAAATCTAGACATCTTTTCTGCCTATGGAAGACGGCCTATAGCTATATAGGAACTATAAGTTAGAGATCAAATGCTTCGTGTGACATTACAATGTTACCCACACGACATTCTGATATCAACAAGTATTTTGATTGCTAAGTACTGTAAATGAAGTGACAAAGTTGATGATTTCATTTCAAATTTTGGATCTTTTCTGAGCCTGTGGTTTAAATTAAAGTAACAAAAAACAACTACAATAACTTAATTGGAAAGGAGGAGCTATAGTTGTAAATTAAGACTTTAGGTCCTTGCTTTGCTAATTTGCTGGGCAAAAGAATATCAGTTTTGACCAACTCTATGCTGGTGAAGACCCCAGATTTTCAATGAGTTGTTGCAAGGATCGTGTATACTATAGGGAGCTATCGGCTACAGGTTATGCACATGTGCCTTTTCCCAGGGTGCATTTTGTGCACTATACGCCGAAGATATTTGGCGTAGACGAAGGAAAATTCTTGGCACAGCAGCATGAAAATTCACTCGAGTTGGCGTACAACTTACCATAGCGGCAAGAGGATTCACTCGAGTTGGCGTACAACTTACCTATCGACTATATATTTTGCCCTGTAAGTAGTCGTAAGTCAAAACGGCTGCTATAAAATTTCCTGCACATTGTTTCCACTTAATTTACTTTGAGTCCAACACAAAATATGATTTTTTCCTGCTAAACAGGAAAGAATGTGTGAAACTTTTTGCTTAAAGTATGATGAATGCTCATTGCACAGCAGGCCATGTACGTTATGAAGGTTATGTGGTATAAATCACACTTTTGGTACATGGTTTTGCTGGCGTACGAACGATGACACCTCAGGGTATAAATTTTGGCACACCTTTTGGTTTTGTTGGCATACGAATGCTGACACCTAACATAACATAACATAACATAACAGGTTAAAGGGCAAAGGAGGGCTAAGGCCCCATAAGATGCCCTGAAGTCCATACAACCTTAACTGAAAACAAAGAACCAACCAACACCAAATGAGCCCAGCACAATTAGATTCTACCACACTTATGGAAGAACTTGTCAATGTTAACCTTAAAGCAGTGCACAGATGTGGAGTTAACTACCCACTCAGGCAGACTATTCCACTTGTTAACAACTCTATGAGAAAAGCTGAACTTCCTAATGCCGAGCCTTGCAAAATTCTTAACTACCTTCTTACAATGGCCTCGAACCCGAGAATTACATTGAACCTTTAAATAATTGCAAGAGGACAAAGGATTCCTTGCAGAGAGAAATTTGTACACCTGAAGCATGTCCCCCCTAATCCTTCTCAACTCCAGGGTGGTAAGCCCAAGATGCTTAAGTCTACCATGATAAGGTAGGTGTCTCACCTCGGGTATAAGGCGAGTGGCTCTCCTCTGAACTTGCTCTAAAAGAAGCTTGTCCTTTTCATAGAAGGGACTCCAAGCCTGGGCTGCATAGTCGAGGTGGGGTCTTACCAACTGCTTATACAGATTTAGTACAATTTCTTTACTAAAACTACTGAAACTCCTCTTGATCAATCCAAGCACCCTATTAGCCCTAGCAGCAACAGCTGCACACTGTCTAGATGGCTTTAAATCATCTGTAACATTAAACTGCACCCAGATCCTTCTCAAAAGTCACATCACTCAGAATACTACCATTCATGTTATAATCATAGCTGAAATTTTTAGGACCAAAGTGAAGGACTTTGCACTTATCTGCATTAAAAGACATTTGCCAAGTCTGAGACCATGAAAATAACCTATCCAAGTCTTTTTGCAGTAATGAGGCATCATCCTTATCACTAACCTTCCTATAGAGCTTAGTATCATCAGCGAACTTACTAATACTAGATGTGAGAGAGCTATCAATATCATTGATGAAAATTAAGAAGAGAAGTGGGCCAAGAACAGAACCCTGTGGAACTCCACTTGTAACTTCTTTCCAAGAAGAGAAATTACCATTAACAACAACTCTCTGAGATCTACCATTGAGCCATGAATTTATCCAGTCAGCACAACTGCCCCTGATGCCTAACCTATGCAGTTTAACCATAAGTCTACCTAATGGAACTTTATCAAAGGCTTTTGAAAAATCAAGGTAAATGACATCAACACTGTGACCACAGTCAAGAGATAAGGAAACATCCTCAAGAAAGCTTAGTAAATTAGTAACACAAGATCTACTTGGTAAAAAACCATGCTGTGACAGATTGAGTAACCCATTATCTAAAAGATATTTAAGCAAACAATCCTTGATTACAGATTCCATAACTTTGCACACAACACTGGTTAAACTGACCGGCCTATAATTGCAAGGCAAGCTCCGATCCCCCTTTTTGAAAATTGGAGTAACATAATTAGCAATCCGCCATTCAGCAGGTACAAAATTTGAATCCAGAAACTTCTGAAAAATAATGCAAAGAGGAACTGACAAAATCTCGGAGCATTCATGGAGAATGGCAGGATGGATCCCATCAGGTCCAGGGGCCTTAATACTAGCTTTTAAACTCTTCAACTTATTACAAACCAACTCTTCAGAGAAGACAACATCACTAACTAAAGAAGAATTATCAGAATCCCTACAAGTCCCCAAAACAGACGATTCCTTGATAAAAACAGATACGAAATAATCATTTAACAAATTAGCCATATCCTGATGATCAGTAACTAGTGTGCCTTCGTCACCTTGGAGAGGCCCAACACCCTCCTTAACCTTCTGCTTAGACCTGACATAGGCATGAAAAGATTTTGGATTTACCTTAACCTCCTTGGCCAATTGCTTTTCAAACTTAGCTTTAGTGTCAATAACCAAATTTTTAACTAAGAGTTCCTGCTTCTTGTAGACTGCAAAGTCATCAGAATTCTTACTGACCCTATATCGACACCAGCACTTACGTTTCTTCCTGGCTGCTCTAAGTACCTCCCTAGACATCCAGATTGGCCTATTTTTAACCACAGCTTTCTTGAATGAGATACACAACTTTGTAGTGTCAGTAACAATATTACGAAAGACACTCCATGCTTCAGCAGGACCTAAGTGAGACAAACGTGCAACCCAATCTATGGTAAGAAGCTCTTTAGCATGAGTAAAGTTAGCCTTGCTGAGATCTAAAACAGTTTTGTTACTACCTTGAAGTTTGCTGAAACAAAGTAACTCAAAACTTATCAGGTCATGGTCACTAGATCCTATCTTACCACCACTAGCTACATTTCTAACCATGTTATCATCAGTACTTAGTACCAAATCCAGACAATTGTCCTCACGAGTGGGAAACAGAACATGCTGGGTAAAGAAACCATCAGACACTGCCTCAAGAAAATCCCTCCCATGTGACCCACTAGTACAAGAATACCAATCAATATCAGGAAAGTTGAAATCCCCAAACACAACTGCCCTTTTCGAAGAAACTATCCTAAAACTTTCGAACAAACTCTGATTATTATCAGCACAAGAATTTGGTGAATGATAAATAATACCAACAACTAAAGGAGTGCAAGACTCATTGCCAAAACTAATTTCACACCACAAGCAGTTAGAAAATCCAGAAGAAAACTTGTTGGTGACATCAACACAATTTATGCTATCCTTAACATACAGTAAAACCCCTCCACCCCTACCACAGACAGTATCAGCCCTATCCTGCCTGAAAATTTTGTACCCAGGAACCTGAATTTCAGAGTTGCTGATATCACTATGGAGCCAAGTTTCAGTAACCCCAACTCACTGAACTTATTGAAAAGGCTGCGAACATTGGCAAACATGACCTTCATTCCACAAACTGCCCTATTTACATGTTTCCCCTTGTTACTAACACAATCACTCTGAGCACAATAAAACTCAGAAACACCCCCCCACCCTTTCTTGGCTGACCTCACCCCTGACTCTAGTTTGACACCTGAGAATCAACAGCCCTAGAAACCAGCCTACCCAACTCATTAGCTCCTATGCTCCACAAGTGCAACCCATCTTCAGCAAAAAGATCCCTTCTATTTACAAAACCAGCCCAGGTATCAACAAAAAGAAAACCCTCAAGAGCACACTCATTTTTCAACCACTTATTAAATCCCAAAATTTTGCCCCAAGAGACCTTCCTATCAAACCGAGGGAGAATACCACAAACAACCCCTTTCCAACGTGTCGACTTTAGCCTACAAATCAGTTCCTTATACTTTGACCTAAGTGAAATTTGATTGTCCCGACTGAGATTATTAGTGCCCACTTGCAGAGCTACAACTTCCTCGTCCCCAACAATTTTGCCAACTCTGGCCGAGGTGTCCTCAATTCTAGCACCCGGGAGACAAATCCTTACCCTGTTCCTTCGGTCCCTCTTACAAAATTCCCTATCAGTATACCGAGTAATGGAGTCCCCAACAAACAGTACCTTACCCTTAGCCTTTTCACCCTCCCACAGACCACCACAGACTTTGATTCCTCTACAACCTCCTGAACAATATCTTCCACTGATAATCCCGAAAAAGAATTTGACGTCTCAACAGCTGGACACCCCTCTACAATTTCAACAGGCTTTCTACCTTTCTGTACTGAAACCCACCCGTTTGAGCTGTCAGCAGCAGCCAAAAGTCCTTCAAGTTCTTTTAGGCGGTTACACTTCTGACAAACAAAAACAAAGGTATCTCTAGATGCTTCTTCAAATGTGCAATTTAGGCCCAAATTAACAAACTCAGCCCACATACCAGGGCTTTAGCCAGCATGGTGAGATCAGGGAGTCCAAACAGTAAATTCTAGTGAAGTTTGTGTATTAAAATGTATTATACAAATGGGCCAATGCAAAATTTTGGGAGTCCAAATGACTCCTGGACTGCTCTCTGGCTTAAGCCTTGCCACATACCACAATCATCACAACAAATAAGTTGGTCTTCAGCCATAGGTAATCAACAAAAAGGTACAGTACGGGAACAGGCAACAATACAATAAATCTAAAAAGTTAGCTATGAAGGAAAGTAAGAGCTACAGTAGCTAACCCCTATAAGCTAAAGCCTCAAGTACTGGCTAGACCTAGGCCTAATATAAAGAAAACTAGCCTTGACCCTAAGTTAACTAGGTGATACTGTAGCTAGCCTAACATTGGGCTATAGGCCTAATGTTAACGTTAGGCATAACTTCGGCATGGGCTTTACATGGAATGCACCCTGGGCCTTTTCTGAGGACTAGCAAGTTACAGATGGCGGCATGGCTGATTATTAATTGTGTTATTCCCAGGCTGACCATGGCTGATTGTGAACTGTGGTAATTAACCCCATGCTGTGTGCCTATGGCATTGGCTATTTATTGTAGCCTAGCCCTGAATCCACAGTCTATGCTACATATACGCCAAGAAAAACAATAGAAAACATAAGCCTTAAGGAAATTGCCAACTCCACGCCGAAGATCTTCAGATTGAAGTGCACGAAATGCAGACTGGCAAACGAGCCCAGCACAAATTAGATCCTACCACAGTTATGGAAGAACTTGTCAATGTTAAGGCTAGGCTAGTGGACATCCTAGCACTAGTATAGCATACTATAATTCAGAGCAGGTAGCCTAAGCCTAACTAGGCTACTAACTGTTACTGTTACTAGTGTTAGTAACACTTAGCCTAACGTTAGGCCTACATAGTATTACTGTACTTGCCAACTGGTAAGAGCAAAAGTCGAGTTCGAATAGGCTAACTGAGTTACGAACAATTTTGACGGCTACTCGAACTCCTTTCACGCTTTCCAATGTGTTGTTTACTGAAAACTGATAATTTCCACCGCGCTGGTACTAGCTAGAGCTTAGTGACCTCGGTACACTCCGTGACCTCTCCTCTGTACATTAGGTGTATCAAGCACAGAACTAGTTTCGCGAAACATATGCTACGTTCATAGAGGTGGCTCTGTACAAAAATGGATGTGTTACATAAAATGTTCAACTGTTACCTAAACCCTGGATCTAGCCTATAAAACCCATTATCTTATAGCTGTATTAACTAAAACTACTTGCATCTTTACCAGTATATACCAAAATATTCAACGTTGGTTTGCTGCCCTAAAAACGTTGGTTTCTTCACCAGTAGTATATAGGAGGACCATAACGATTTTTAGGGGAGAACTCGGCCGGAAAGTTCGGAAGCTAATTGTGACCATTCCAGACTGGGGATGCCTTTACCAGCTGATCATTAAAAAATTGGAAGAAATAAGCAGAATTGTCAAAAATGATATCATGCAAAAAGTTATTTGGGCAAAGGTGTCTTTACAATAGTTTCCACCCTGGGCAAATATTTCTTTCGAAGTCGTTATCAGGCGCGAACTAATCCAGACATTTCGAAAACGGGGAGGGGGCTGAAAGCCTCCTCGAATATTCTCCTAGAATAACATTACGCTAATTTTCGCGTAGCCTATTTGATATTGTTGATGTGGCGAAAAGGGGGCGGTGAGCCCAGGAAATCCCCCCCCCCTTTGATCCACGCCTGATTATTGGCACGCGGCGGATTCCGTACGTGTCAGTGACATTTACCACTGGTTTTGGCAACAATTTATTGTAACGTCCACCGTTACGGCTGTCCAAGCTTTTCCGACTTAACAATTATGTGACAACATGACAAAGACAACGCAAAACATCGATTTATCAGTTGAAAATAGTCTACATCTTCTTACTCTCTCTTGTGGCTCTCTTCTTGACATAACATTATTATATACAGCATAGGAGCGGGGTTAACTTTGTCTTGGGAGCACTTTCCTCTAGCAGTGACATGCTCCCTAAGTTTCTCAGTAGACTAAAATAATGACATTAAAAAGTGAAATAATTTACACAATTATTGTGCTGATCCATTTGGAATACCGGAGCGACTTCTTACTCCACAAGACTTCAAACACAAATGAACACGAAATGCAATTTAAGTTGTTTCTCGGAGGAGCAACTTCTGACCCAGAAGCTCTAGTAATTACAACTTCGGAAAATTAACAACTTCGGAAAAGGGTATATTACGAGCTAGGGCAACAGCCAAACAGTAGCAGCCCAGATTTTCTGAAAACACGGGATTTTATTTTAAATTCCCCCAGTAACGGAAACCCGTTCATCCCTGATTGGTTGAAGGGGTTACAACCTTGGTCAAACTAAGATCTACTTTTGTGTCGTGAATGTTTTCGTCACTCTCGGGGTTCTGGACACATGACCCCTGGTTACTGACCATGCGCCCTTCACGACCCAAGCTTAGGTAATAAACATTTAAAACAAGTGAAATAAAACTCCTGCAGAAGACCGCATGAGCAATACGCTTCCAGGGTCGAGACAAAACACATTCATGGACTTTACAAAATAGATGGCGCTGTTTAGGAATCAAAACTAGGCGAGTATAGTACATTTTCGCCACATCATGTTAATTACGCAAAATTCGTAGTTCAATTACCTCTGGAATGACAATACTGTTTGAAAAAAAGAGTGGTCTGAATAAGACATGAGAGTAGTAATTTCCTGATCAGATGGGATGAATATTTGGTACATCATCACAATCACTGAATATTCCTTAAGTTTCTCTGTTGTGATTTTTGGGTGTTGTGTTAACAAAATGCAGGTGAAGTTAAGTATTAAAAGCAAACACTATCCTGTTTAACATTTGAAGTCATCACAGCCTGGAGGATTTGTCGATGCGAATAAGAAATTTACCAAGTTGAACACTGTTCCGATCAGATGAGAGCTATTCTCCTGTTATTGTGCCCATTCGCTAATTTGTCCCCGAACAAGTTCAAATCTAACTTTTCAACACGGTGGCTCTCAATTGAAAGTACTGCCAGATTACTCAACCTGCTGTTTGCCATGAAATTCCTGACGAGAGTTCTGATGAGTTTTAGAGTTGAAAACTCCTTCCACATGCTGTGGATGATACTGGTAGAACCAATGCAATCTTGGCAAGTCTGTAGAGCTCCTGGAAAGCCTCCTCAAATGGTTTTAAGTAAATGAAGAACTCCAACAATGATCCAACCATTTGACGACTCATTTAAATGGACTCTGTTAGCCACTATTGTATGTCAAAAGTTGAAGCTGGCTGGAATTGGCTGTAACGCGGCCTGCTAAGCTACTGAGAAAGTTTCCAAAAGATCTTCAAAATAGATGGCGCTATGCCAGATATGCATGGAAAATCATGGTTTGAGCTCCATTCAGGAAGGTAGATTACAACTTGCCAGGGTGACGAGCTGCGAAGCTGGACTTGTCTGAAGAGGGCAATTTTTGGTGATCAAATGTCAAAGTTGGTCCATTTTGACCTATTGAACTAACCACAAGGTAAAACTGTACATTCCAAAATTTTCCACAAGGGGACACCTGGGGTGGCATCGCTTTGTCGTGGGCCCCACTACGCCACTGTTTTGATCAGGGGCGGAGATTTCTTGTCACGGGTGGGGGTTGCATGCGCGCTTGCGCGGGGGGGGGGGGTTGGGCGTGGGAGTGGGGTGTCTCCCCTCCCACGGTGTGAAGCTTTTGTGTTTTTTAATGTGAAAAGATGCGACTTTGTGCATACTTTATACCGTATTTTGTTAGCATAAGGAGACATATAATTATGTATTTTATGAACTATTTTTCCCAGCTTACTAAGGCAAACCGGTTGCCTCAGCAAGCTGGGATGGTCCATCAATATACAGGTACATATTTATATGGTTTACTCATAGATCAAAACTGACTGATATGTTTGTATTCTCATTTGAGGGCAATGCAAAGGTACACTACACTTCACCGCTCCAGGTGTATCGGACCTTGGCAAAATTTTGACAACTGACTAACGTTAGTGACAGTTTAGTTGCGTCTAGTCTAGGAACCTGGGAGTAGTAAAAACTAAAGTTCACTTATTTTTATTATTATCTCATTTGCTTTTTTTTCAGTTTTTCATGAATTATTTTTTCGGAAGTGTACCTGAAAACACGGGGGGGGTCAATTGTGTTAGACAACCTCCCCTTGTCAAAAAGTGGAGGGGTTATAACTCCCAACCCCTGTTTCTCCGACCCTGGTTTTGATGTCAATCAGAGCATTCCTCAATGACCAGACACCGGACGACTGGTCGCGGGGGATGCCACTTCCACCACCCTGGACATTGAGACACTTTACGTTTCTAACAAAATATGTTTATCATGATGTTGAGTCTGAATTAAGAATCTCCCAAATTGTAAGAGAAAGAGGATAGAACTTCTCCTGGATTCAGTTTTTTGTTTTTACGAGAATCATGCCTGGGCGGAAGAACAATAGCCTAATTGTGGAACCTTTACCTTTATAAAGCCAACATATCTGAAACGGGTGTTAAAGCTATATCTAACTGAAGATGAAAGCGCGCGTAGCGCGCGAAAGTTTTTGCAAATTTAGAACAAAAATGATACAGAAAACAAAATACGTTCATTATCAAACGCCTTTTGGGATCATTTTTGTTTTTTGAAAAAAAAAATCGCGTAGTGTTATACCTGAGCCACCATTTACATGTACTGTAATTTTATTTTCGATCGATTTTCCATATGGGGGGACACAGTGGTCCGCAAGGGGGGCACGGCCCTCGTGCCCCGGCCTGGCTACGGGCCTGTGTTCAAGGAATTTTCCCTTTTGGCTGGCTGTAAAGAAAGAGGTTGTCGTCTAAGGGGAGGGGGACACCATGCTCTTTGAGAAATGTATGTTTATGTAATAAACGAGGCTTAGATGGAAAAATGGACTTATATTTGAGAAAGCTTTGATTTTATGATATATGCAGAAATTCTTTTTATTTAGTGATCACCATGCTCCTTGAGAAATGTTTGTTTATGTAATGTGGCTTAGATTTTCCCTTTCTTTTGGCTGGATGTAAGAGAAAGAGATGTCTTCAGTCTGAGGGGGCTTTCCTCAAGTTTACTTCGATAATTTTTATGTAAGTTGGCGTAGATGCCACCTGTTGCTACCTGTCACTGTGGCAAATTCTTTTTGACATGGGGAAGGGGGGGGGGGTGAAGACGGTCACCATCTAAGCGGAGCACCACAGTTAGCAAGCCAACGAAAGCAATAGCAAGCCACTTGGCAAGCCAACGAAAGTTGTGCCAAATATTACTCTAAGACTGAAGACTGACATTCTGGAAGTTGCACTTCCCAGGCTTTGTGACTTGCATCTTAAGATTATTTTGATATGTCATGATTCAGACATTCAAACTTACCCGAGAAAGGTTACGTTTGACAAACTTAAGTCGAAAAATCACTTTGTAGGAAAAACAGATCTCTGCTTTATTCATCTTTTACCAACGAGACATAAGATTTAACGACAAATTATCCAATTTTTACACTGCGGTTGTTCAAACGAAATTGTCCATGAACTTGCATACCAGTCATTGTGCGTTCATGTTCAAGTGTACTTATGTGGAATGCCACGATGAAGAAAAACTTCTTATTTAAGTGGAATTTATTGAGGAGTGGTTCTTCTTAAATTTACAATGTTCCGAAATAACAAGTATTATACTTTTGTAAGTCATTCATTTGCCTGTATGGTTTCAAAACGACTGAACAGTGATCAGCACTTCCGCCCCGATATTTTGGCCTCCATTTAAGTTTGGAATCTATGCTTATAATATATTTGTTCTGTGACCAGAGCCGTCTGTCACTAGGAGTATTTACCAAGTTGTATTATTCCCTGCAAAAAATTTTGGCCAATTTGAAAGACAGCAAGCGTTAGGTCCAAAATGGTTTAGTCTCCGACGGTCAGTCGTTGCGCTGTGCGCATCAAGTGTACAAAAATGGAGACAACATTTTGGTGCTCGCTCGCATTGCCTGAATGGGGAAGGAACAGCCGTAATTTTGTTGCTAGGGCAACTCTCTGTTATCTTTAGTTATGTAAGGACTGGCCCTAAAACGGTGGCATGTGGCCTGTAGCTTAGAATTATTTTCTACTTTCAGAGCCGCAAAACGAAAGTAAGACATACTAAGTTGCCTACTTAGCAGCCTCGCTTACGCATATACTGTACTGCAATCCTTACTGTCAACGTTTGATACGCTAAGATAACAAACAGTACCTTAGCAACAAGATTCACCACGATATTCTGAGGGATGAAGGTTTTCGTCTACTTAAAGATAAAAAACTATAGGCACTAAACTTCGTACCCACATCCTAGGCAAAGTAGTTGAAACCCCGCAAAACGCACAAAATAACACCTTGACTGACGGTAGAAGTTTGTTATGTTGTTTTAGCACTGTTCGGGCTTAAGCCTCGGTCACACTACAACGAATTCGGATCGGATTCCGATCCGATTTTTGTCAGTTTTTATTAAAATCTTCTCCATTTCGGGTCGGGAAGAACCCAAAATTTGCCAACCTGTGTAATTATATGATTTTTATAGCAGGACTACGAAAATTAAATTTATACGAATTATTTGGTGACGTCACGTCGACAGACAGCTTTTATGATCGGACTACGCGTGTCCGATAAAAGCTCTTTGTCGGTGTGACGTCACGAAAAAATCATTTAACATTTTATTTTCATAGACCTCTGATGCAAACCATATATTTACACTGGTTGGCAAATTTGGGGCTCTTTCTGAACAGAGATGGAGAAGATTTTAATAAAAACTCACAAAAATCGGATCGGAATCCGATCCGAATTCGTTGTAGTGTGACCGCGGCTTTACGCTCCTTCAGTGACTCAGTGACGCCGGCACGGGGGAATAGGGGCATAAGGGCGCGTACACCCCAATCGATTTCAGATTTTTTTTTTTTTGGGGGGGGGGGATTTTAAAATGATCAAAAAAGGCGTTTAAGTTATAGATATCTGTAGGAGGCATGGTAAGGTGTGTTTTCGACCGAGTGATGGATCTATTTGCTATCACAAATGGTTCTCAAACTATCAGAATTGTAGCAAATCCTTCGCAAACTATCAAAGTTTCGCGCGCTCCGCGCGCTTTAAACCTTACCTCAATATCGTCATTATCAATAATTTCCTGTAGCAACTCCCGCAACATTTAAAACACAGCAACAAAAGTTGAAAGCTGTTTATCTCAGGTAAAAGACTGGCTTTGTGATTGGCAAATAGGTTTGTTGAGGAATTGAAAGTGTCTCGATGCAGAGCATGAATGCAGGTTTTGTCATGGCTATCTTATTTAATAGTTATCTTAATCAATAAAAAAATTCCGCGCGCTTCGCCCACATTCGTCGCGGTTTTCACTCCATCTCATGACCATTATTAAGGTTGTAATACATGGAACTGTTCTGACTACAACACTTTTCCGAAAAACAGAAGTACATCTCCAACCTCTGTAGGGGCCTATGGGATCTTTCAATCTAATTTGTAGCATGATGTGGAAGGTTGAAGTACGTATTTGCCGTTATACATTTTTCAAAAAATTTTACCGAGCGCTTTGCGCGCAGCTGTTACTGGTATAGATGGTGATTGTTAATACACTTAGGAAGAAAAAAACATTCTGAAACGCGCTTGTTAGTCCTTAACCCCTTTTGCTTTACCTATCACCTCACTGCACCTATACTCTCCCTCCCATTCCCCTTTGCTGGAAGCTGTTCTGGATTTGGGTTAAAACTTAGTAAAAATACGGTAGTTGTAAAGTGCGCGGCATCATACTCTATAGTATCATTTGGATGTAAGGTAATAATCATCATCTCAGTGCCCCATTTTATGTAATTAATTCAGAGCTTCCAGGATACCCTTTTATAATGCACAATAAAGGAAACAGGCGCGTAGCTGGGGGGGGGGGGCGAAGGGGCAGCCGACCCCCTTGAGCATATTTTTGGTATTTTTTTAAGGATTTTTTTATGATATTGCTAGGGCAATAAGGTTTATATGCAACTCAAGGCGTGGGAAGTACCATTCCCAGCGATCTGGGAGGTATTTTAATCCGATCAATGAATGGGGGTAAATTAGCGGCATTTAGTACCAATCTTTTCGATATGTAACTAGGGAATCTTTGTGCCTTTCTAAGGGCAATTGTTTGGAAGTTTTCAAGTTTGTATAAGTTAGAAGATGAGGAGGCAAGGATGGTCGTGTTAGGATTTGATAGATAAGAATGGTGGTCTTTAAAGAGATGGCGCTGTTCCTAAATGGGGTTAAGGGAATTTAATCTTGCCCAGGCTTTACCGATTATTTTGATGATGTGCGTATTAAGAGTAAGTCTGTCATCAAGGGTTATTCCTAGAATGCCAGCTTCTTTGGTGTAAGGAATATTATTCCCAAAGCGATTAATTGTGGGAGTAGTAAGTATTTGACAATTAATGGAGTATCTGAAAATTACATAATTTGATTTTGTCGGGTTTATTTTAATTCTCCAGGTAGTTTTCAATTGTTTTGGGACTTTTGTAGATTGTATTGGGTTATCTTTGCACTTGATGAAGAGGTCCATATGGCTATATCATCTGTGAATTGGGTTAAGTGTGTATTGAAGTCAGGGCTGGTAGGAATGTCCTTAACGTAAATAATAGATAGTAACGGCTAAGAATGTATCCTTGGGGAGTTCCAGCTTGGAGATTGATAACTATAGGTATTCCATAGTAAATGTACATTTTTCTACTATCGAGAAAAGATAATAAGATTTTTAGAGTATTTGAGGGTATGTTAAGGGTTTGCTAATTTTAGTTTTAAACCATTATGCCATGTTGGATCAGAGGCCTTTTCGGCATCTAGAAAAATAACAGAAGTCAATTTACGGCCCTTAAATCCATTCCTAATGTTTTCGGTTATTCTAAAGAGGTCATTAAACGTACATTTATCTTTCCTGAAGCCACATTGATTACCGGTGAAAAAGTTGTCATTTTGAAGGTGTGGGGTTAGTCTATTTGCTATTACCTTTTCGAATATTTTACTTAGACACCACAGGAGAATAATAGGTCTATAATTTCTTGGATTATAGTTCTGTTCTTGTTTGGCTTAAGGATAAGAATAGTTTTGGCTATTTTCCAAGGACTGGGGAAGTAATCATACGTTAGCTATAGTGTAAAAAAAGATGGAAATTAGGGCAATGAAAGATTAAGGACATCTTTTCAATTGAAGTTATGTAACATCATCTGGTCCTGGAGAGGAGTCATTTTTAGTGTTTTTAGGGCCGGTTTTATATCATTGGGAGTAACCTTGGTAAGGGGTAAGGGGATATCGTTATAGGGCTTTAATATCGGGGAACAAATTTCATTATAAGCGTTAACAAAATCATCTACCTTACTTTAATGGTTTTCATCAAAATTTGGATAATAAGGGGTCTAGAAAATGTTAGAAAAAGTATTAGCCGAAAGGCTTAATTGTTCATTGAGACCAATTATCTTTACATTTTTGTCGTTGTAAAGGACTGATGGGGTTTCGTTATGGTTGATCGTCACATTTGAATGCCTACTAACCTTTTCCAAAATTTTTCTGCACTCTAAAAACATCCTGG
The DNA here is from genome assembly GCA_029531755.1 of Holothuria leucospilota. Classification (NCBI taxonomy): domain Eukaryota; kingdom Metazoa; phylum Echinodermata; class Holothuroidea; order Aspidochirotida; family Holothuriidae; genus Holothuria; species Holothuria leucospilota. The sequence continues at coordinate 22,659,704 of CM055976.1, read as the reverse complement.
TTAAATTTAACCAGGATCGGGGGCAATAGTTTTTCATACATTTCCTGGTTAAAATAACCGGGAAATCTTGGTCAAAATTGACATTTTCCTTGCTAAATTAACGACTGGTTAAAAATCCTGATAAGAATTTAACATTTTCCTGGTTAAATTTAACCAAGATTTCTTTTTTACTTTTAACCAGGAAATGTATGGTAAATTATTGACCCCATCCTGGTTAAATTAACCAGGAATTAACCAGAATGTTTTTAGAGTGTGGGTCCTTTTCATTTTCAATATTATTAAATATTTTTTTAAATTATTAGAGCGTTGAAAGTTTATTTCATACTTTATTTCATAATTAAGTTTGTTGATTTGTAGTGTAATGCGGGGGTCAAATGTTCAAATAAATGTACGTCGGAGTTTGCTTTTTGCTTTATTAACGTCATGACCTTGTTAGATATTTTCCAGTTATTTCTTCTTTTTTCTCTAAAGGACAGTTATCACAGAATTTAGTAACAATACAACTGGAAAGAGAGACTGCGTAATCATCCAAAGAAGCATCATTGTGCGGGATAGAGAAGAGGTTTTCTGTAAGGTCTTTGACCTCGTTGTTAATGTCATTTTGGAATCGGGGCCAGTCACAATTTGCGGGGTTTCTAATAAGGTCGGAGTTGTTGGTACAAGTATGATGGGTTCGTACTTTCGTAAAGACAAGATAGTGGTCGCTAATTTAAGAGTCTTTTAAGCTATATATAAGTGGTATCATGATATCTAGTGGTGTCATTTGTGCCAATAGATGGGGTGCGACGTGTCGGGATTCCCGAGTTCAGAAGAGTTACAGTATGTTTGAGTCTTTTACCATATACAGTGGTTTTGTTACATCCAAAATAGATATGAGAAGAGTTTAGGTCTCCTATGAGTAATATGATATTTTTTACAGAGACAGTATAGACCTTATGCATTGACATCACACTGACGTCATTTTGGGTGAAAACAATCATCTGATCATGGAGCACACGCGCACGAACGGCTTGGATTCCGCCGCACGTGCAGTAGACTTACGCGCGTATACGATTGGTTGACAAATCAGCTGTCTGCATTTACTGGTGTAACTTGCAATGATACGCGCTTTTCCTCCATTTTCTTCCAAAGGAGGGAGCACTTTCTCCATTGTGACATCATACGCATGAGGTCTATAGACACAGATCCTATTTGTACGCGAACGCAACGACTGAGACAAGCAAAAGGACACGCGCGCGTTAGCGTGTGTGCGTATTTCGGCTTTCATGCACATGGATCTTTTTGTTTTGTAAAGGACGGGCGAGCGTCGATGCGCGCTGCACATAAACTGGTATAAAGTTAATCCGTCTACTTAAGATACCTATGGTGTATTTTGAAAGCGCGCTTTAATTTCTTTCTTTAGAATTATGGGACGCGATAAGGCGTTGGGGTTAGTTAAGTTCTGTGCACACCAGGCGTTATGCAGGCAAGCCCTTTAAATGGCACAATAGAGGGATTTTATGTGACGTCACGCGCAATGGATTCCCAGGCACTGAAGGGCAAAACACACACGCAGTAAGCGAATTTACAGCTCACGCGCACGGCATAACCATAGGATACTGTGACACAATGGACGCGTGCTCGTCAAAACAAAAAAGACGCGCGATCTTGCCCTTCAAAATTGCTTCTAGTTGGTTAAAGTCACGTGACTGAAATCCCTCTATAGATAGTTCTCACATGACGTCATAGAAGCTTTTCACGTGTAGTATGTCAGCCATCTCATAGGGCAACCCCGACATGTACGTACAAGCTTGCCCTATGACATGGCGGTTGCCAACCCCCAGTTGTGACGTCACTGAGAACTATCTATAGAGGTTATGCACCGACGTCACTGTGTCGCGCGTTTCTCTATTTTTCCATCCAGGCCAGAGAAATCCTAAGCTTTAGCTGGAAGGCGCGTCCTACAGTAACAAAATGCAGCGCACTGGAGGGTCACGTGCCGCGGGAATGTAATTGGAATGTATGGTTCAAGTATTAGTTTTATACACCCACAGAGCTGCTTGCGTAACCGACTATGTATATTCTCCTGAATGAGTAACGCGTTGTTTTCAAGTGAGCGTTCATAGAAACTAACCCACGCTCAGCGGGGAGACCACAAAGTCAACTTTCAAGTTAAACTGGAGGCGAAATGTCTCGCGATGCTTGTACTATGATACTTCGAGAGTTATTTTATGGCCGTTTCAAGTCATAATGCACCCTGGATTCGGTCCTGAAGTGTAATAAGAAACAGTTTGTTAAGCAAATCAAAGGCTGTCGGTACATTGGTGCAGTTGTGCAGTTAGGCCTTTTTCGAGGGGTAGGCATTAGCCTATGCAGATTTTTTCCCGGGGTGTTGGTGTATAAACTCCGTCATAAGAAAATGTCAAACAAATTACTTAAAGTCATTAGCCTTTTTAACTAACATGGTCAATAGTTTCGGCTTCAGAATGTTAACAAAGCCATGGGGTTGAGCACTTGCATAATTAGAGGAAATGGTCACTCAGTCAGACATTTGCATTATCAAAGCTAATATAAAAACCGGCAAAGAATATTTTTCACTTTACCAGGGAAAATACCTATCAAGGCGGGGGCACTAGAGAAACTTCCTCAAACAGAAACATATCCTTCTTGTAAATTCAGAAACCTTTCCACACCTACTAACCAGTTACTTTAGTTTATTTTAGAGAAATGATTTTCCATCCAGTTTCATAGGGGCGAACTAACTCCCCCCCCCCCCCCCCGTAGCTATACGCCGCTGCTTTGAATAGGCAAACAGCTTTCATCTTTATTGCAAGATGCAGAACATGCCCTCAAACCGTAACACAATATTGTAAAGCTGAGTCCTGATTTTATCATGTGTCCCATAGACCGTTACAAAAGTTCTTTATAGGCCTATTTCAGTTTGTCCAAATGAAGGAACTTTTCCCCCAGTCATAGACCATTTTGTGAGCGGGAAGGGAACCCGGCCTACCTCATGCGAATGTACCGTAAGCAACCTCGTTAGTAGGTCATAGTGATTGATAAACCTCCCCTTTTGACCTTCATCCTCACCATTTTATGTACAGTAATAAAACAAAGTTTGCTGTATCGTCTCTGCAGTTTTGTGAACAAACTGTTTGGGCCGCGTACTTCTTCATATGCTTCAAGTAAGTAAAGTCGGAAGTTAGCAGAGAGAACGCTTTTGTAAAACCCCAAACTACTTGACTCTAGTTCTGCCGTCGGGCTTGACCAGCATTCATTTGCAATGGCATCCACAACGTTCCCACGTACCCCAAGGAAAAACAACGCTCCGTACGCATACGCAGAATCTGGGTGAATAAAAATATTACAGCTCCCATACAACTACATTCCCGCGGCACGTGACCCTCCAGCAGCGCACGGTTTAACGCGCGTCTTTGCATTGACATGCTCCTTCCAGCTAAAGCTTAGGATTTCTCTGATCCAGGCGTACATTGTGCAACAATTGTTACTTGGTGCTAATCGTTTGCGACGCGTAATCGGTAGGCAACACTTACTGCGCATGATCAGTTCCATCCAAGCAACCCGCAATGACGTCACGTGGAATAAACCGCTATAGAGGGATAGGATTCATTGTGGACGTTCACTGCGCAATGGATTCCCAGGCACTGAAGGGCAAAACACGCACGCAGTAAGCGAACTTACAGCTCACGCGCACGGCATAACCATAGATACTACTGTGACACAATGAACGCGTGCCCGTCAAAACCAAAGAGACGCGCGATCTTGCCCTTCAAAGCAAAAAAGACGCGCGGTCTTGCCCTTCAAAATTGCGTCTAGTTGGTTAAAGTCACGTGACTGAAATCCCTCTATAGGGAGCTTTAGATTACACGACGTGGGCAGGGCGACGCGGCGTTTTAACCCACAGTTCACGTCGTCGAGCTGACTTCCGCGCCCTGGAACTATTGCGCTTTAGATTTCTACGACGCGGCATGAAAGTCGCGTGGTGATATTCGAACTTCGTTTGAGTAGCAGACGCGCAAATGGTAATAGTATTTAGCGGGAAGTAAGTCAAACTTACTCATTATGTAGGCCTAAGCTTGGAGAGTGGCAAACCTTCATCGCGTTCGTGAAGCAATTGCTATGGTTATTTAACTGATATAATCGGACGGAACGATGGAATGAATTAATGATATGTTTGGGCAACGCGTGTATTTATTAAGTTTCTAATAATGCAACGATCGGCAGGACAACAAAATTATATGACGTCATATGCCGCCTCTCGTTGCCGTTCTAGCCACAACGCCAAAACGAGCGACTCCCGGTGTAGAATTAAGCCCCAAAATTTGCCAACTAGTGTAAATGTATGATTTGCATCAGAGGTCTATGAAAATGAAATGTTACCTGATTTTTCGTGACGTCACATCGACGGACAGCTTTTATCGGACACGTGAGGTTCACGTAGACGCATGCGCATAGTTACAACATGATGTCATTACGTCGTAGCCGACGTCCGCGTCGTGCAATCTAATTGTATCGTGTGAATGAGCCTCATTCACACGATACGATTTTTTCACGCGATCTGTCGTACGCAACCATCGCATGCACAAATCGTTTTGTGTGAATGGATTTTCACGCAACCTTGCGTCGCGCACGACTTGTCGCGCCAAGTTAAGGAAATTTCGTGGCCCACAAAGTTGTTGCGTGTGAACGACTTGTCTTTGGTTGCGCGCGACTTTGTAAGTATTTCAAGATATCGTTCCAAGTTCACCATTTCTGCGTTCAAACGATACGACAAAGCGGTGCGCGATTTTATTCAATGTGATGGCAATGGATGGACGAAAAAAGTCGTTCGTCATGAGCGAGTGTATTTATATGTCCTGATGTCTAGCTCCACATTAATGAAAAGGTTCCTTTTTTGTTTTCAAGGAAAAACTTTACAACCAATTTTCTCCTCACAAACAATCCCATGTTAATCGGAATGTGATTGCATGCGAGGCATGCGAGGGGAAAAATCACAAATTTTACATTCCCCATGGAGAAGGTCCCCTACCCCATTATTTAACTTCAAGGTCACACAGCAGACTGAAAAAAATTAAGGAAACAAAGGCATTCCTTATCAAGTGTGAGGAAGTTATATAAACCTTTTCTTGCATTCTGCAAGGGCGCAGATTTATCTCCAAAGGTGTGGGGGGACTTTTCACCATTTGTGAATCGCCGTCCCGGGAGGAGGGATTTTAGGGAGGGGGTGCCCCTCCATTTGTGAAAAAAAAAAAAAAAAAAAGGGAAATTTGAAGGTGTCCTGATATGGCAAAATTTGTGGCCATATTTGGGAGCAATTTAGCTTTTAAAATGTTTAGTGTCAATTCGTAATCATCATGTTATATTATTGAAAAAAAGTGGGGGGGAACTTTTTAGGAGATGTCTCCCCCTTCCAGAAAAGTGAGGTGGACGCGTCCCCCGTCCCCTCATATATCGCACGCCCCTGTTCATTACTTGTTTCAAAGCTTACTTTGGGTCACATTCTGTAAATTCTAACTTCGATTTCGCTAATAAATCTCGAGTAATTACACGGTCCCTGTTTCAATGGAAGGTTTTTAACCAAATTACGTAGATTTAGTTCCTCTTTTACTTATGAAAACCCTAATTTTATTTTTTTGCATGGTTAGACTCTTCCCACATTTCCTGGTGGAAAAAGGGCCAAGTGCACAAATTTCTGTCGAAATTTTGAACCTTCTAGCGCTGGCAAGGAAGACTCCGCCCCAACACGTTGAACCCCTTTCCCTTTAAAGTCACCTGGACTTGAAAACCTGATGTAAACTTCAGTCAAAATCAATTTTTTTTAGCGCGACGCTTTTGCTTCAATATTGTGAAAAGGGTGCGGTGAACTGGTTCAAAAAAAAAAACCATTGCTTTATAGTGAAGTAACCAATTCAACCGAATTCAAATGTGGTACTAGAATCAATTGCCCGGGAGGTAGTAGAGGACGTAAGTCTTCAAAAAAAATCGTAAGTTTGGCCTATATCTACACCCTAAACTTAACCCTCTCTCAATTTTAAACCAATTATTATGGGTCACTTATGTCTAGGTTTTTAAGCCTAGGCCTAAATGGCTTTTCAAACCCGCAAATGCTGTCAAATTCTCACAAAAAACTTGGGGCCCTAAAACCATCATCATATTCATAGCTTGGGACTGATTCTAAATTATTAGCTTGTGAAAACTTGTCACATAAACAGGTCTTTGTCAAAATTGCTACTCCTCTCTTTCCCTACTTTCATCAGTTTCAAGAGTGAAGAGCACTCGCCTCGCAGTGATTGTATACCTATATGCGCTTGCAACCCACTGACGCGAGTGGTTTAATCCACTGGGGAATGATGAGAAAACGGACTCCCTCTAAGTTACCAACATTATAAGTCAACCATGAACACACTTTGCAATGTAGACACAGTTATATTATTGATCTCATATCCTTTTTCGGTGCCATTTCTTCTTCTCTCCACTCCCACCCCCCCCCCTTTTTTGACCGACCGTCTGTCATTTTGTTTTAGACTACTTGTTGTCGTGCTGCCCAAAAATTCGCACGCAAAATAAGTTCAACCAGTGATTTAAACTTTCAAACGGACAACGGTTCGCGCACGACCAAAAGTTAATGCAAAAATCTATTCACACGCAACGACAAGATCGCGCACAACTTTTTCAGAAAATCGCACGCAACTTTGTTGCATGCGATAATTTTCATTCGACTAAAAGCATTCATTCACACGCAACGACAAGGTTGCATACGACAAGTCGCACGCAACCAAAATCGCACGCGATCTTGTCGTATCGTGTGAATCAGGCTTAAAGCTCCCTAATGTTAAAAGAAATACACGCAATGAATTAAAAACGATTGCCGAGTTAGCCGAGACACTGCAAATCGTGACTTAACTTGCACCTTCATGAATGGACAGTCCGCCATTTTGACCTTTGCCTCTAGTCAATAAATACTCTTAGCTTATGATTTCTCTAATATGGTCTGTACCCCTTACGAGTATCTTTCTTGATGTTTCCGAACGTAAATGTTGAATATTTAACTACGTCTAGAGCTCAATCGAGAATCTCGCACTGATGTACAATGAACACTGATATCTACGCGAGAAACTACTGGTAATGCTTATCAACATGCGCATTATACATGAGGTGGTGTTCTCTTACGAGAGCAATTGACCTTGCAAGTATGTGAATAAAAGTTATATTTATAAACAACTTGTTCTTTAGATTAAGGATATTGTCACAGAACTATGACTTAATGCAAGAAAATATTGCTTTTGAAATGCATTCCCATGGAATCATACGTTTATACAAATCAGTCTGCCCCTCACGTGTGGAGGAAAGAACGGCTGTTTTCTTAGTTTACTCACCTTAAAAATACAGGTGGTGCAGTTTCTATAATTCGAGACTCAATTAGCAACAACTCCGGTAGTTATAGGCCTACGAGGTGGGGCTGGGGATGCAAACCCCACCTCTTTTCCTTTCGGGCAGAAACTTATCTACTTGGGGGCAAATACATGCTGTTTTATGCTTAAAACTTCCGGCAAAAGTTCTCAAGCCCAAATAAGTGGTCTAAGTACATTTATGCCTGGAGGTTGACAAGAATGTACAGTCTTTAAATGCAGCCTTAAAAATGCCAAATCCATGAAAACTATTTGATTTTTTATCTTCTAGCGATACCAATGACTTCACAACAAAATTTTTGAATGCCTTCGCATACTCGAAAACTTTTAGAAGTAAATTTACGTTAACCTTACCAGATCCTTCCTATAAAAAAGTTTAATATTTTTTCATTTTTCATCAGTTCTTTGTGAAACTGAGGGTTGTTAAAATTACAGGTCGACTGTGTATGGGCGTTTGCGCATTCTCAAAAACTACTTTATTTCGAACTGAAAATTGAAATGAAAGTGTAGACAGTGGCGGCTGTTGGTGTAAGCGTAAGTGACCATTTTGATTTGGGGGGGGGGGGTGGAATACGGTTTTCTTGCCCAAAGCTCTGAGCCTTTTGTCGGAATTTCTACAGATTCTGCCCAAATTTTGGGGTTGGCCATTCTTGGGGTGATCTCGGAAAGGGGGTCTGAAAGACAACGACCCCCGGCAAATCGTACATCCCCCCAGTGTGACACGAAGACAACACCCTTTTCAGCCTTAATCCATTCATTAGTCTGCATGGCTGGCTCTCCGATTTTCCCTAAATGACTAGTTTGGTATGGCTTTTTTGCAACAGAAGTTAATCGGAGCAGGTGGAACTTGGGAAAAAGTTCATGAAAAACTCCAAGAGAGCAAAATTAATTGGACAATCTCCTCTTTAAGCTGTAAGAATAAAGTAATGCTTCAATGTCTTAACCCATTGTAGGTGGTGGAAAACACCTTTTGTTACACTCTGGTCCGAGGGCTTAATAGACCACAACGTCGGGAGGAACAATATAGTTAAGAAGCTTAAAAGCCATTCAGGCTTGGTTGAAACCAAATAAATGGAAAGAGTTGGTACCAACTTGTGAAATCACAGGTAGCATTTGGTTAACATCTTTTGTTTCTCGAATCACGTGATTGCAAAGCGGGAACTTCAAGTCTGGATCTGCGACATCAACCACAGTGACGACATTTGAGAGAGCGTCTTCTTTGAGGTAGCATGTCTGTAGCCCGCCGTTGCCTTCTCGCCGTCTTTCTCCGACTTTCTTTGGAAGAAACAAACACTACAGCCTGAGCCGAAAAACTTTACAGAAACTTCACTTTGGGTCAGCGTCCAGATTTTTAACGGACTCGATTTCTGAAGGAAATTCTCATCAAGTGAGGTGAGTTTGTTTGATTTTTCAATGAAAGGGAACATCTATTTGAGGTCATGTTGAGTTTCGCACTTTACAAATTTTAAGTAAGAGTATACACCTAGGTTACCCATAAGGTCTATTCAAAATTTCTATAAACACACCGTGCAAATCACACTTTCAGTTGAGGGGGAATTGGGATTACAATGTAACTTGGAATTTAACTTGAAATCCATTTTACATTAACATCTTTTCTAGCTTGCTGAGTTGCAAACCTTAAAATTAGTTACTGAGTAGCCCTTACCCCCATGTTAAGAATCTGAACACCACCCCCTTAGGCCCCCTAAGGCTGCCCCACTGGTTTTTTTCGTACCCACAAGCTAAACAAAAAATGCTCCCCCTCTCTCTGGGGGATAATTAAGCTGGGAAGTTGTTTTCAAATTCTAAAATGGACCATGTTAATAATTGGAAACAATTTTTTATATCTCGTTGAAAGGTTAAGGGTTTAGGTAGAATATATTTGCAACAAATTTATTGTCTTTCCGCCCCTTCTCCACCCATGTGAATTGGTTTACGGTCGTTTCCCCTCACTACCAGTTCGCCCGCAATAAACTAGGTTGAGTTCGCCCCAAGTCTTAATCAGTTCGCCCACAAAGACCTACCAATTTGCCCCAATTTCCGAAAAGTGCGCCCCCTAATATGTTAACAGACTGTAGTTGTTGATTATGTCAACTTGAAAAATGCATTGAAGATTGATTTAGAGGATAAAATTAATTCTGGATGTCAGTCAATGTTGGGAAATTTCTCCTTTTGCATTGTTTGTCCACACTTTAGAGCCATTCTTAGCGTCGGCGGTGCCGTAATACTGAACTCATACAATGAAATTTGTTACGAATACCGAGATTTTGTTTGTACTCTACTTAAATTTTCAAAGTTTTAATTTGTTGCAAAAATTTGTTTCTCGATGAAATCCACCACCTTTTAGATATTTATCTTTCATTTTTAGTACAAGTTACTAGTTTTGCCATTCAATTCTGTAATTTTTTTAGTTTCGAGATCTTTATTTTCAAAACGCCTATCACTATTTTGTTCAAAGAAATCTCTTTTTGGAATTCCCGCCTAAGTTTACAACAAACAGGAACATTTTAAGAGTGCGTTTGGACATTTTCGTGACATCAATTAGTAAAATCGAGGGGACGAACTGGGTTGGTATTTGGCCGGGGGAGAAATCAGTGGAGCGAAACGACCGGGTACCTGTGAAATGTCCCTACATATGCCCAAGGTCTCAGAACTTTTCAATGAGTCACCACGAAATCTATCCAAGCTTCCTACTTTGAGATATTGTGTTAACTATATTTTCAGTGTTTGACCTCTGCTGTCCCGAGATGACCTTTGACCTCCACCAAAAACAAAAGATTCCTATCTCGGACCATAAGGCATCCACGTACCATGTATGAAATCTATCCAAGCATCCTATGTGGAGATATTGTGGTAACAAGGTTTTCAGTGTCTGACCTCCGGTGACCCCAGATGACCTTTGACTTCCACCAAAAACAATACACTTCTTTTTCTCACCATAACGCTTATACGTACTAAGTACGAGATCTATCCAAGATTCCTACCTTGAGATATTGTGTTAACAAAGTTTTCAGTGTTTGACCCGGGTGACCCCAGATAACCATTGACCTCCACCAAGAACAATAGGATCATTTCTCTCAACATGACAAAGCTACAGAGCAAATATTAAAAGTGTCTGTCATTGCTATTTTGAGATATCGTGTGTACAAGCCATTTACAAGGTTTTGCCGTTTAACCTTCAGTGACCTAGATGACCTTTGACCACCACCAAAGACAATAGCATCCTTCCTTACATCATGACAAATCTATATACCAAACATGAAAAGTGTCCACCTTGCTATCTTGAGATATCATGTTTACAAGCCATTTACTACGTTTTCGCAGTTTAACCTCTGGTGACCTCAAATGGCCTTTGACATCCACCAAAACAATAGGATTCTTTCTCTCACCATGACAAATCCATATACCAACTAGAGCACCAATGGTGCAGAAGCTCATACTTTTGATGATTGTTGTCATATGGTGTTTATTATTTGTGGTGGGGGTGGGGTGGCATGATAGTGAAATTGTCATAAGACTTAATTGAATTGATTCTGATGAACAAAGATTGTTGGCACTAGTTGAGTAGCTGGAACTGGTGAGGAAATAAGAAGCATTTTGGAGAACTTTTAAAAATGGGCTTAGGCTTTAAATGTGCTACCATAGTAACGAGGTCAAATATTTCGCAGGGATTTTGTCGTGGTTATCATCTGTACTGTGTACATTGGGGGTGAAACTTAAATCATTCATTATAGCTTGTCGCGTAAATGCCTACAACATGGAAGTAACCACCATCTCCCTGTTGGCATCGTTTGCATTTCTGTGCTTTGCTTTCCGTCGGATGCGAATTCGGAGGAATGAATTGAACCGTCGAAGAAGAAAATATAGGGAAACTGCCGTAAAACAACAACTGCTGCTTAGGAAAAACTTCAGTCGACAAGTTAATATGAATGGTCAAGTGCGGCACATTGTCATGCTGATGCTCACGAGCAAGCGAAATGCAAGAGCAAGATCAGTACGGATGAGGCCGCGTACATCGGCAGTGTTTGAAACAATGTGGGCAAATTTCAACGATTAGGAATGGAAGGAGAACTTTCGGGTGGATCGGGAGACGTTTACATTCATGTGTGACCGATTGAGACCTACTATAGAAAAACAGGACACCGTCATGAGGAGGGCCGTATGTGTTGAGAAGAGGAGCTATATAACACTCTGGAGATTGGCCACGAACGCCGAGTTCCGAACAATGGGAGCCATTTTTGGTGAAGTAAGAAATACAGCTTCAAATATTGTATTCGAGGAGTACAACGGCATTTACAATTAACTATTAACTTTACGAACCTCGCATTGTGCACTGTACTATTGCGTAACGTTGCCGTATGCTTACTACTACCAGGGAGCTGCCAATCTACTACAGCCTCTTTATCCCAATGCACATTTCCTGAAACGGAATTAGAGGTCACATAGCTCCGTAGACCACCAGTGATGCATGATTAATTACACAAACGCGGTGTTTAAAACCGCAGAACCCTCCGTTCGGAGGTGGATCGAAATTTTAACACCGACCCCAAGTAAACCCGCGTTCTCACATTACTCGCGCTCAGGGTAACACGGTGTTACCCCGAGCGCGGGGTACGTGAGAACACACTATAATTGATTACTGTCTGACCTTAGCAGTACAATCCTTGCTTTCAACTGCTAGATTACAACATCTAAAAGTCCAGTAGCTTCTGGTTTTTACACACATTATTGATAAGTTAACAGTTTGTAAACAATCTAGTATTAGCTCTCTGGCTGCCACATGGAATCATGAAAGTACTACCTCAGATGGAACTTAGAATAGTTATCAAGGAACAGGTAACTTTGAAAGGAAGAGGCATTGTCAATTACCACTCATGCACGATGATGAATTATGATGCCAACAGACCTACAATACAGGAATTGTTCAAACTGTCCAGCAGGTCCCTTTAAACTAACCTAAACAACCGCACAGGACTGACCTCTTGTACACTGACAGTTTTAAAGAGAGTGCAGTACAGAGAAATATATAGGTAGTAAAGTGATTTTGTGAGACTGGTAAAATAGAGGGGTGGCACATCATTGGTTAGAAAGGTATCAAAAGTATTCTTTATCCCAAATTAGAGAAGTAATTTGTAAGAACCATTAACAGAGCTTCATTATGACAAATCATCAACATTGTACAACACAATTTGTAGGAGAAAAAGCATTTTGTAAAATTTCATAAAATGAGCCATTGGGGCCCACATGGGACCTTCAACCAAAATTCAAGGATGCCATACACAGATCACTAAGCAAGCATCATTATCACAAACTGTCAACTCTATTTAACATTAACTGGAGGAGGGGTTGACCATTTTGCAATATTTCACAAAAGGGACCCTACAGCCCATCTTGGGCCTTGGACCCAAAATTCCTGAACACCCTGAAGGGACCACTAACAGAGTAACATTATGACGAACCACCAACATTGTACAAGAGAAACTGTAGGAGGAGAAGCATTTTGCAGAATTTCATAAAAAGGGCCATAGGGCCCACATGGGACCTAGGACCAAAAATTCCTGAACACCCCAAATGGCCCACCACCCAAGGAACATTGTGTCCAAGTTTCAAACAAATCGATGAAAGCATGCGGGAGGAGAAGCATTTTGAACAAGTGTGGACAGATAGAAGGATAGATAGATAGATAGATAGATAGATAGATAGAGTGACGCTGCATGATTACAATAGCTCACACCAGCATGCTGGTATGAGCTAAAAATGAAAAGTGTCCTTCGGTCTTGAGATATCGTGTTTATAAGGTTTTCGGTTTTTGACCTCTGGTGACCTCAAATGACCTTTGACCTCCACAAAAAACAATAGGGTTCTTTCTCTTACATGACACATCTATAAACCAAATATGAAAAGTGTCCGTCATTGCTATCTTGAGATATCGTGTTTACAAGCTTAGTGTCACATACACACACACATACACATACAATCAATAAAAGTGAATAGCAAAACAACCAAATCTTACTTCCGCCCCATAAAGTTCAGTCCCACATTGTCGTGCTGATGATGCAACAGCCAAGTGCGAAACTGCGTAGAGGAGAACCATTACTGTATCCTAAATATATAGTTATTTAACCTTCAGAAAAGGAATCCCAATAGTAATGGAACTTGTTACTTAAGATATTGACCCTTCCACTGTTGTCACGTTTTTGCATGGCGGCAGTCCCATTGCCAGATAAGGGACTGAGGGGGATTTTCCATGGAGCGATGGGGGGGGGGGAGGCGAGACACGCTTAAATAAATTAAAGCAATGGTGATTTTGATTTTGAATTTTCTCGTGGGAGGAAGTTTTTTCACGTTAGGGGACTTACGTCCAGGGCAACGGGTTTGGGGAGGGGGGGGTAAACTGGGAATACACATTGACCAGTCAATCGAAGTCAAGCAGTAGTATCACTAGTAAGTGTACCAATAGGATGGGACGCAAAACATGCTCTCCACTTTTGATTTGAACTTGGGTCCATAAACCAGACATGACGCCCAGGGGTGACGCCAATGGGGACAGGGGACCATGGCCCACGTCGGAGAAATTTTCAAATATCGTCGAGGAGCTTAATCCGAACACGATATATGTAATCCCAACGACCTTCAGTCGCCCCGATGACCTGTTTGATTTTGCTCATAGGCACTGGCGTAGGCAGGATTTTTGTTTGGGGGCTATCTGCGGGGCCTGATCGCCGACCTGGGGGAGGGGTCCAAGGAGGGGCACCCTCCCCTTTGAAAAATTTTTGAATATTAAGTACCCTTCAGATGCAATCTGGTGCAACATTAAGCATCATTTAAAGTCAATTTTTTTTTGTTCCATTACAAAAAAATAAATTGCTCTGCAAGTAATAGGGGCGTACACACCCTGGATCCGGTCCTGAACTGTCAAAAGAAAAATTTTGCTAAGCAAATCAAAGGTTGTCAGTACATTGGTGTAGTCGTGTAGTCAGGCGTTTTCCGCCTAGCACTAGCCTATCCAGATTTTTCCGCTGTTGGTGTAACTCAGTCATAAGAAATGTCAAAGAAATTATCAAAAGTCATTAGCGTTATAACTGAACGTAGCCAATAGTTTCGGCTCCAGAATATTGATAAAGCCATGGGTTGAGCACTGGCATAGTCAGGATTAATAGCTGGGGCTTTCTGCAATAAGACAAATTTTGCAATGCAAACAAAGACGCAATGGCATAGTCATATTCATTTACGACGTGTACGGGAAATGGAGAGGTTAGTGGTATATGGAATAATTTCCTGTGCAAAATTACGAACTTCCGAAGGAGTTAGAAAAATAAATCTGTGCGTGTCATTACAAATTGAACAACGGTAGCAATGCTAAATGTGGTAATTCAGAAATTTGTTTGAATAAAGCTTTAGCAAAAGGGCGCCATCATCTATAGAACAGCTAGCTTGGAAAGTTAGTGAGTGAGACAATTGACGACAATACTCTTGCCAAATTTAGGGAAATAAGTGAAAAATCGAATTGATTTACAAATGATTTTGTTTTGTTTTGTTTTTGTTTTTTTTTTTTGGTTGGTTCACTTCCAAGGTACTCAAGTAATTAACGGTGAGGAATGGTTTGCACTTCCTTCAGATGTATATGGGCAATACGTATAGGCGTAGTTTTACAGAATTCGATAGGGGAAGATTCTTCAATGAAGACCCCAAATTTTCCTTGCTCTAAACCCAAATTTTACATTTTTCTTCAATAACACACCCAAAATAACGCACCAAAAATTTACCTTTGCCACCCTTTTGGCAACTCATCGCCTTTTTCGGGACTTCGGGTTGCTACTCCCATGGGGGAGCTTGGCAAATCGGGCAAATCTTGGCGCCACCCCTAATGACGACAAGACCAAAACTAAGGCACAAAGGATTTTTGCCATTGAAAGTCACAACCACAACGTCACAACCTTCGCCCGGCATAAAAGTAGTTTGAAAATTGATAGTTAACAGCCCTGGTAACCCATGAGAAGTTGACTCACAGAATCATTGGGCGTTATGCTCACTGAACTGAGCTAATCCCATCATCTCTTGTTACCAGTACATGAGCGCTTTCACCGGCTCTTCCAACTACATACCCACTCCCCACTAGATGCATTGTTTAGCACAACTTTCGTAGAACAGTCACGCTGCACTGTTAATGGATTTAGAAGCTCACACGCAGCACATTGAACACTTTGAAACTAAATCCTGCAAGGAGAGCGGAGAATGGAAATTTTACTGAGCTTTAACAGATCTTTCACCCTATCAGTTGTGACTATAAATAGTTGGTCTTTCTTTACACTGTGCAAGAAAATAATTAGATTACTTCTTATTAAACGTTCGAGCATTGTCTCATCCGTAATAGTTTCATCAGCGAGGGAGTTGCCATGGTTCCATGAGAGGATTATAGTCTAGCGGCGAATTTGAAAAAGAGCTCTAAAAATTGACTTACCCGGTACCGATTTGTAAAATATAGCGACTATGCTAAAACTATTGTTTATAATGTAACTTTAAATTTTAGGTTGGTTGTCACTTTTTAAAAGTTCCCGAACATGCAAATTTTCAAGGTCAAAGGTCAAAAAGGTCAATTTTTCAAAATTTTAGTAATTTAAACACACTTTGATATGACGAGACTTATAAAATGCTGTGAGTCAAAATGAACAATTTATACAGTCCTAAAGAGCTCAAAATGTAATGAAAATAAAAGAATTATAAACTGTTTATAGAGTGTTTTCGTAGCCTTAACAAAGAAATTTGAATAACGGACTTAGACACATTGAACAGTCTGTTTTCAACACCTTTCAATTTCAGTTCTGGACCATTGGTGAAGAGTAAGAAGAAAAACGTCCAGAACAGTGGTGGCGCCAGGTGGGGGGGGGCAGGGGACCATGGCCCCCCGTCGGGGAAGGCTGCCCCCGTCGGGGAAATTTTCCGGTTTCGGGAAGCTACCATGTATACTATAAAATATGTAGTCCCTGACAACGGGCAGTCGCTCCAACAATTTACTTAATTTTGGTCTAAATTTGGGCAAATTCTTCAATAAAATCCCCAGATTTTCCAATTTTCTTCGTAAACACCCAATTTTTTTCAAATTTTCAGTGGTAAAAGCCCAAATTTTTCAATTTTTTCCATTAAGAGTTTGAAATTTTCGGCGCTCTTCGCGAGCCAGAATTTTACTTCAGACATCGTTTCGGCACTACATCGCCCTCATCAAGGCTTCGGGTTGCTGGCCCCTCGTCAAGGAGCTTGGTCCCCTGTCGGGCAAATCCTGGCGCCACCCCTGGTCCAGATACAATCCCACGCGTTCTGTAAACTGTGGACGAGTGATGTTTAAAATAAAACCTTTGAATGTTTGTTTAGTTTTCGAACATAGTTTTAAGGTCAAGGGTCATTAAAGATCGCACCTTTTACTTTTGATCTGCATTTTACGTTTTTCCCCATAAGGACCCTTCACAAAATCATGTGACTTCAAACAAAATTTATTCAGATGTTTTAACGCAACTTTGTCAGGGCTGAAGCCAGGTGGGGTGAGGAGGCCATGACCCCTTCGAGAAAGGTTGAAAGGTCGGGAAAATTTTCTAATCTTTTTTTAGGGAGAATGAGTGTGTGCGATGAAGTTTTTAATCTCCGACAGCGACTGGTCGTCCCAACAGTTTAGTTGAGTCACGGTTCTCTCAAAGAGGGCTATTTTCCAAAATAAATTGCAAATTAACCTAACCTTTTGCATATACTTCAATATAAAACCAAGTTTTTAAATTAATTTACTTCAATAAAAACACCAAACTATTGAAATTTCTCCACTAAAAGCCCCAAATTTGTGCCGCCCCAATAGCGCCGAAATGTTTATTCACCATCCTTCCATGCAGTAATCTGTCGCTTTTGTCCTGGTTTTGGACCATGGCTTACGCCCCTACCAATGTCGAGAACTTGCAATCCTTAAAATTAAGTGGGATATAATGAAAATATTTATAGGCCTACCATGAAATGTAGGCTATTTTCGTAGCTGTATCAGAGAAATTTGAATTTTTGTTTCGGTTGTTAGGATGTGTGGAACCATTGCATTGATTAGATTAAATGTGCGAAATCACATAGCCTAACTAAATTAATTGACTTAATTAGTTATTAAATACATTGCAATAACTATTTGCCAACATGAACCAGATCAGCGAAAAGGGGTATGTTGTAGCAATATCCTATGCAAAAAAGTAGATATTTGTTTAAATGTTTTCGGACGTGATGGTAAATTTTAGTAAGGCAGAAAGCGTCCTTGCTCGGGATGGCATACAACTAATACATTTTACCGCTACAAACTGACAAAGTACGCTTTTGCTTTGTTTCAACACACATTGTTCTGCTACCTTTTTATGAGAGGGAGTTGGAACATAGTCGTAATGGAACTTGATCAGCCGGAGTTTGGAAAAAAAAATCCTATTTCTCTGGCACATTTTGTGAAAATCCGGCCATTGGTCGGATTATTACAGTTTGTCGGGCAAACGGCTTAGCCTCCTCCTCCCCCTAGAAAGTGTCCCTTACACCCATCGTAATTGTTACATCAATTTAATTCATTTTATTTACTGGTAAATAAACCTTTAATAATTTGTGGTCACAGAGCAATAAAATTATGAGTTGTTTCCCTGTATTGGAAAGCCAGTGAATGATTCTTGCACCGATCTATGTTGTTTTCAAGTCTGGACATGGAAATGGCACATATCCATAACAAGACTTGATTTTACTTGCAAAAAGAAAATCCTTTAAATAAAATAATTCGCAGTTCTCAAAAAAATGATTATGTTGAGATGAATTCAATGAAGCTTGTAAAGGGGCTGTTAATACGGTGCAAATTCATATATGATCTAGCTTTTAATTTTGGTAAAGTTATAAAGACAGTGTTTAGTAATCACAATTAGGGATTTCGTGTTTAATTCCAGCCACATCTAGCATCGTGAGGCGGATATTTAGAAAACAGGTTCCTTTCTAAGAACTGATCATGCTTTTTGTCTAGCACAATATATGTTTTTGTCGACAAATGATTGGAGGCAAGAAGCATTCAGCAAACTCGAGGGGTTTTGCCATCAATTATTCTTTTAGCCTGGCAACAAGCACATAAATTGGTTGGTTAAATCACGGGTCAACCAGATTCAGATATAGCCTGAATGCAACCATGTGTTGACCACTCTGTTCGAAAATACAGGTCCATAACTTAAAAGCAGCGGAGGGACCCACCAACATTAACGCCTGGGAGAAATTGTGGAACAAAATTACCTTTGCCTTTTATGTTAACACATTTCGTGCCTTGAAAATGATTTTCCCTCTTACAGTCTGGGAAC
The DNA here is from genome assembly GCA_029531755.1 of Holothuria leucospilota. Classification (NCBI taxonomy): domain Eukaryota; kingdom Metazoa; phylum Echinodermata; class Holothuroidea; order Aspidochirotida; family Holothuriidae; genus Holothuria; species Holothuria leucospilota. The sequence goes on along the minus strand of CM055976.1, from coordinate 22,640,959 downwards.
TTTCTCGCCCTCTTCAGCAAGTTGTCTGGCTATGGGTATGGATAAAACTGGCTGTAAGAGGGTTTGGTGAATTGAATTTTCATATGCAGATTAATGAAGGCAGTTCAATTGACAGGATACTCAAAATGCTTCTTTTTTATGAAAAGCAAAGAATTTGTTAATTGTTTACCGCTTTGACCCATTTAGGACAAGATTTTAGTGACACATTTTGAAGGTGGGGCATTGTATTTTATTACTCTCACATCTGATATGGGATTCGCAATTTTTATAATGAAAAAATTCAGCTGTTCATCACTACTTTTCCTACTTACAAAGTGTATTCCGGCGTTTGTAATGACAATTCTGATTTTTCGCCTTCAGAAGCACAATTTGAAAACTGCCAGATGTATATTTTCCAACGCCATATAGTCTAAGGGCTTTAATAAAAGTATAGTCACAAACCTCGTCTATATGAGAAAATCTTAATTTGTTACCACAAATGATAACTTGAAAACACTAAAGCGAAACACCATTGCCACATTTTTTCGTTAAACTTTCCAGATATGGTTTATAAATTTGACTGGTCTGCACATAGCTGACGGGGTTTTTTGTTTAGCCTTTCGCTACCATTACCCAGTGTGTCGGAAGTTAAAGAGAGCCCCTATGCAGGCAAACATTCGACAGATCAATTGTATCCAAGAAGAGCATCACATTGCAATGTAGAACTTATAACGATACATAGGCGTAGGAAGCTTTTCGCAACTGGAGGGGGGGGGCTGAATTTTGTTTCGGATCGCCGTCCTGAGGAGGAGTCTAAGGGGAGGGGGTTTGGTCCCCTTCCCCTGTGGAACATTTTTGGGAATTTAAGGGGCCTCAGATGCAATTTAGTGCAACATTTTGGACAAATTTTAAGGAAATTTACTGCAAATTTTGGACATTTCTTACAGAAGAGACAAATAAGGGGTTTTTACCCTTGGATCTGGGGGGGGGGCGGAAGCATATTTCAGCCTCCTCACATTTTTAACTGGGGCCCCAGTCCCCCCGCTTCTATGCCTATTTAACGATCTTACCTTGTCTTTATTGAGAGACGCCTTATCTCCATGTGGTAATTAAAACATGCATAAAATGCATTGATATATCATATCGTGTAAATTTGTAATGGGGAAAACTAAAAAAAAAAAAATTAATGAAAATATTCATTGAAACCATAGTAAATATCGATAATTAAGGGTTTTATGCATTGATTGGAGTTCAGGGATGTTTATTGTAAATTTATTCAAAATATTTACCACAATAGACTCAAGGTTAAGCCTCCCCTGAAGGTGAAGTGCACATGTGTAGTACCAAGATTGTTGAAGTTTGGATGAAAATAGACTCGTGACCTTTGACCCTCCTAATAACCATGTTCAGGTAAATTTAAAAGGTGACAACCAACAGAAAATGAAAGCTGACGTCCTAAGGAACATTTTAAGGGTAGGTGTCAACTTTTACAAAGTTGTACCGGGGGGGTCGAAAATTTTCAGACTTCGCCGCTAGACTATTATAGTTGATAAGGCATACCTTGAGTGGCTTGAGTGAAAGGACTATTTGAAACCAAGCAATCAGAACCGTTTTTGCTCAAATTGGTTATTGTTTACAATGGTATACCCCTAATAAATATATAGCGTTAGGATGAGGACGCAATATCTGGGCTAAGTTAAGTTGTCCTTCGTAAGGCCATTAAAGCAATGAAATAGAAACATATCACTAGGATTCACTCGTTTTTCTTTACTACTAAACAGTGCGTCTATTTTGACCATTTCTGGCTGGTTGCAACATGCCCTAGTATATGTTTTAAGTTAACCTATTGGTTTGATCTTGGATAAATTAGAAATTGGTCTCAAATCTTACAGGAGCCAAATTCCAAGATGTGTCTATATACAGGAATGAAAGTTTCAGTGTAACATTGGAACAACAGGTCATTACAACCACTTACTTTAAGTTCATCATTGGTAGGAAATGTGAAAATTCATGTAATAACGCTTCGACACCGAAACGCTGAAATCGAGTGGGAGTTTCACCAAAGTGCGTTTATTAAGTTCCCCTTAATCAGTTGCTTAGCCAAGAAATTAACGTTTTTTTCTACCCTTAGTTTTAGACTTTTCTATGGAGACAAGTCCTTTGGGGACGGTAGCCCTCCAATAGCCCCTGGCCCTTACAGCCTAACTCTTCCCCCAATTTAATCGTCTAGTTACTCTGCCAAATGCGGAAAGAACCGAAACCATGACAAAAACTTGATAATGATTAAAAAACAATTATGAAAAAGGCATTCGTTTGCAAAAGCTGATTTATTACCTTAAACTTTCAGCTCAAAACATTTCTCCATATGTGATACAAACATTGAAGTGAGGGTACTTCTGAGAAGAAAGGGTATAGTGTTGAAGCGGGCCTCCAAAACAAAAGGTCATCTTCATTGTCACATGAACATAAATGCAGCACATTAACAATGATACTGTATTTCATTCATAAAACTGGTTTGGAAGCGAAGCTCATACATGATGGAAATTCACATAACAAATCTGGAAGTAAATGTAACAAATTAAGAGTTCTGTTACCTGTGGCGGATCCAGGATTTGGCAGAAGGGGGGGCCCACGTCATAGTGGTTTGTATAAAAGTCCGATCTGGGGGAGGGGTCTAAGGAGAAGGGGTGCCCCAGGGGGGCAGTGCAACGGTATTTTGATAGGGGGAAAGCATGGGATGAGTAATTGCCGTCCTGGGGAGGGGTCTAAGGGGAGGGGGTGTCCCTCTCCCCTGTGAGAAATTTTTGTTAATTTAAGGCTGCTCAGATGCAAAATGGTGATGTCTGTGGTGCATTTTTTTAACTGATCTTATATGGCTGGAAAGTGTTCATAATTCAGTGAATTTTAATTTTTGGTTGGGTGAAAGATGCTTTTCTGGGGAGGGGTCTAAGGGGAGGGGTGTCCCCTCCCCTTTGAGAAATTTTTGTTAATTTAAGATTGCTTAGATGCAAAATGGTGATGTTTTTAGTATATTTTTGAACTGATCATATATCGTTGGAAAATGTTCATAATTTAATGAATTTTAAATTTTACTCTAAATTCACAGTGCATTTCATCAAAATAAATTACAAGGCTTAAATAAGACACGTACTACAGGGTAATATTGCAGCAAGTTATAATTAAAAGGCTGATGTTGTCGAAAATATTCGTCTAAATATTAAAGAATTCTGAAATTCCCTTGAAAGTAGAAGCAGTGCTCCCAATGCTGTGGGCCTGGCCGGTAATAGACTGAAGTTAGCAATCCATTAATACAGCGCTCATGAGTAACTCCTTGCAATGCCCAGAGAAAGTTACTGAGGCCAATATAAGCCAAAATGTTATCAGCTGAAAGTCAGTAGCAGAGTTATTAACATAACACTTATTTTCTGAGGTAGAAAATAATGAACAAGTTTGAGTTTCACTCTGACACATCTCATAGGCCTATTTCATTGAAATAGGGCCTTGTCCTTTGTTTTACGAAGTTGAAAAAAACTTTCAAAATTTTTTGGAAGGGGGGGCCGGGCCCCCTGGGCCCCCCCCTAAATCCGCCCCTGTATTAGGTAGTCTTGAAAGTATGTTATTAATGCAAAAGAATATAAAGAAGATTGGTAGGCTGTATGGAGATCACTGGCTGTTGCAAAATCCTGATTTTCTGAACACAATGGCAGTGATACTATAGGAGTACTTTGAAGAAGATTGTTCTTGTTCAGTATCCATTCTTCCTCCATAAGACATACGGAGAAAATTAAAAATGACAATGACTTTGCATACTGTCCTCCGGTTTCAACATGTTTAACGTTTCTTGTAGGCTAATGCCGAAAGTAAAAGTGGAATCCTTCGAACAAATCAATCATTCTGCTGAACAGAAAGTACACCAAGTAGAGCACTGGTATTATCAAATTTTTCACTTGGCAAGATTGTTCCTGAACTTCAAATATTTTTTAATGTGAGTAGGACAGGACATATATTGGTCCTGTGCAGCACTGTTTATACACCGTTTACATTTGAATTGGTAGTGTATACCAAATACACAGTCTTTCGTCGTGACTTTCTGCAGCTGCAAGCCATCCAGTCAGCCACATGGATGTTTCGCAGTCGGTAATCGATAATCGTCGGCATATATTTTCTATAGTATGACAACATTTTTAGGCCTCCTGGAAAACAAACATGAATTTACAATGACAGGTGGAGTACTTTTTAATTTTCAGTCCCAAATCTGAAATATTTTGATCACATATTCCCTCTAGACCCAATATATCAATTAACTGAGCACCGATATGGATCCAAAAATTTCGAGGGGGAGTGCCAAAGATGCCCTCGATTGCACAACTTTGATTCTTCAACACAAATTTACAGGTAAATGCAGCACGTCGTGTCCTCACAGTGAATCTGTAGACTAGCATCATTTCTCAGCTATTTACCTGTTTTCGCTCCTTGTAGCCCTGTTCTTGTTGTCAACTTCTTTAACGGATTTTGAAGAAATGATCTCAACTAGAAGCTCAGCCCAACCCCTGCAAAAGTATGTTTTGAATACGTCTTTAGACTTTTTGTTATTTTTCTTTTCTTTCTTTCTCCTTTCTTTATTCTTTGTTTTCCCCCTTCTTTTCCTTCTTTATTTTCTGTGGCACGGAGAAGGGGTGGGCTTCCGAGGCCCCCTATTGAATCCGCATCGGACTAAGCAATACAGTTGGAGCATTTCATAACCTCAAGAAAACAATTGTGACGAAAATTATTATTTACATGTCTCTAGTTTAATACTCACGTTTACACAATCTTATATAGATTGAGTTGGTAATAAATGTGATGTAAAAATACTTACCCAGGTGATAGGCATCGTCATTTCGGCTGAAGAACTTTGGGTGGGGAGTGCATGACCCATGTACTGTTGTTGCACTTTTTTTATTCCCAGGCCAGGTAAAGCCACCCTCGTGTGATGCGACCGACGACCAGAGCAATGCAAAACAAAAATAACAAACGGAAAGGATTCACAAAATTGATACAAAATGCATACAGTCATACACACTCATATCAGTACCGGAGTAATAAAAAGGCTGTTGTCAGTACTTAATTGATCACGATCGGAACAATGAGTTATTCACCAGGATGGAAATTTTGTACCATACACAAGGATGCTGAAAGCTCCATTTTTTTATGAAAGTACCCTCTACCCCACCCTGCCACGACCAAAACGGCTACACTATTTAGATACCCCATTGAATGAATACATAGCCCGACAAACGAACGTGGCTTGGTCTTCGAATACATGCTTTTGACCCTCTAATCTAGAGATAAAGTTACACATTTTTACAAAAGTACTTTCTACCCCACTCTGCCACGAAGAAAGAGTTTACACAACATTATAGATATCCCTACAACAAAGTCATAGCCTGACCAAAGAACATGGTTAAGGACTTCTTATCATCATGTCTCTCGCCCTCAAATCTAAAGATAAAAACTGCATTTTTTTAACAAGAGCATCCTTACCCCATTGTTCCAAGAAAAACTTTTAAGACACCTTATAGGCTAGACCAACTAGCCACTAGCGTGACCAGAAGACAAAGCTAGATTTTCTCATAAATGCCTCCGGCCCTCTTCTCTAGAGATATAAGCTACATATTTCTAACAAAAGCACCACTACCCCACTGTTCCAAAGAGTTTGCACTACTTAATAGACCAAAGTCATAGCGTGACCAAATAACATGGCTTGACCTTCACATACATGCCTCCGGCCCTCTTATGTAGTAAAGATATTAAAGCTACATAATTTTACTAAACGCACCCCAACCCCACTGTTATAGGAACAAAAAAGTTTATACTATCCAATAGATACCCCATAGACCAAAGTCATAGCGGGGCCAAAGAAAATTGCTTGGTCTTCGCAAACATGTCCCCGGCTCTTTTATCTAAAAATATTAAAAGCTACATATTTTTAACAAATGCACCTACCCACTGTTTAAAGATCAAAATGTTTACGCTACCTAATAAGACACCTCATAGGACGAAGTCATAGCGTGACCAAAGAACATGGCTTGATCTTCGCATACATGCATCCGTCCCTCTTATCTAAAGAAATTAAAGCCACATATTTTTAGCAAAAGCACCCCTACCCCATTCTTTCAAGATCAAAATGATTACACTACCCAATATAAACCTCATAGGCCGAAGTCATAGCGTGACCAAAGATGATGTCTTGGTCTTCGCGAACATGCCGCGATCCTCTTATTTAAAAATAAAAGCTACATATTTTTAATAAAAGTACCCCTTCCCCACTGTTCCACGATCAAAATGTTTAAATTACTTTATAATAGACACCTCATACATAGGCCGAGGTCATAGCGTGACCAAAGAATAAGGCTTGGTCTTCGCATACATGGCCCCGGCCCTCTTATCTAAAGATATTAAAAGCAACAGATTTTTATTAAATGCACCCCTACCCACTGTTTAAAGATGAAACTGTTTACACTTCCTAATTAGACACCTCATAGGACGAAGTCATAGCGTGACCAAAGAACATGGCTTGATCTTCGCATACATGCCTCCGGCCCTCTTCTCTTCCAAAAAGTTTACACTACCGGTACTTAATAAAAGACACCCCATAGACCAAAGTCATAGCGTGACCAAAGAATATGGCTTGGTCTTTGCATATATGGCCCGGCCCTCCTATCTAAAGATATTAAAAGCTACATCTTGTTAGCAAAAGCACCCCTACCCCATTCCTTCAAGATCAAAATTTTTACACTACCTAATAGAAACCTCATAGGCCGAAGTCATAGCGTGACCAAAGAACATGGCTTGGTCTTCGCGTACATGGCCCCGGCCCTCTTATCTAGGCCTAAAGATATTTAGCTACATATTGTTAGCAAAAGCACCCCTACCCCATTCCTTCAAGATCAAAATGTTTACACTACCTAAAAGAAACCTCATAGGTCGAAGTCATAGCGTGACCAAAGAACATGGCTTGGTCTTCGCATACATGGCCCCGGCCCTCTTATCTAGGCCTAAAAATATTAAAAGCTACAGTATTGTTAGCAAAAGCACCCCTATCCCATTGCTTCAAGATCAAAATGTTTACACTACCTAATAGAAATCTCATAGGCCGAAGTCATAGCGTGACCAAAGAACATGGCTTGGTCTTCGCATACATGGCCCCGGCCCTCTTATCTAAAGATATTAAAAGCTACAGATTTTTATTAAATGCACCCCTCCCCACTGTTTAAAGATGAAACTGTTTACACTTCCTAATTAGACACCTCATAGGCCGAAGTCAGAGCGTGACCCAAGAACATGGCTTGGTCTTCGCATACATGCCTCCGGCCCTCTTCTCTTCCAAAAAGTTTACCTTACCGGTACTTAATAAAAGACACCCCATAGACCAAAGTCATAGCGTGACCAAAGAATATGGCTTGGTCTTTGCTAGTGTTCGCACTAAGGAATTGAAACTGTGCGGGAATTCCCTCTCTAAAAATTTTTTTGTGCGGGATTTTCAAAATCAAGGCGGGACCTTATTCCTCCCATAAATTCTTCTTGAGCGGGATTTCCGTCGCCATCGCAAAACTACTCCCCACGCAAGAGGTACTACTTGCTGTTAACGGCAGTTAATGCGTGTCACTAACGTTAGTGCTTCTCTCCAAGTTCAAAGCCTCCTCCGATACAGCTCCAATTCGTCACTGGGGGTGTTTCCTTCTGAAGAATGAGTGAGTATAAATCCGTGAACTTGAAGTTGAAGTGGAAAATATGAGTGAACTTCATTGGAGATGCACATACGATCAGAAATTAACGAGAGCAATGTACGACATAAAATGAAGAAAGTACATACTGTACATATTCAATACAATTACACATGTAAGACTCCACAGTGCACTACAGCTCTACAAGTGTGTAACCAAACGTACTGTACACGATGCAACGTTGAGTTTGCAACCCTGGGACTGTGATTGAATTTCAATCCAATCAGATTCGCTCTTATTTATACAACCAGCAGCCAGCATATAAGAGCTGCACTGTGAATGGCTAGATTACGATGATATTTGTTGCTACCATAATCAGTGTTCAGCTTGGGAGTTGCGATCCGCTTGCTTGGGAACGATTCTATATTGCAATTTATTGTGCGTATTATCATTGCAATTTCTCTGTACAATCACAGCTGCGGAGAAGTGCGCTGGAATTTTGGCTGGATTCAGAACATCAGCTGCCCGCTTATGATTTATTTATGTGCGGGAGCGGAGAAGGTGTGCGGGATTTTCCCGCATTAGATTTAATTATGTGCGGGATTTGAAAGACAAAAGCGGGATTCCCGCAATCCCGCGCCTTAGTGCGAACACTGGTCTTTGCATACATGGCCCCGGCCCTCTTATCTAAAGATATTAAAAGCTACAGATTTTTATTAAATGCACCCATACCCACTGTTTAAAGATGAAACTGTGTACACTTCCTAATTAGACACCTCATAGGACGAAGTCATAGCGTGACCAAAGAACATGGCTTCTCTTCCAAAATGTTACACTACTTAATGAAAGGTACCTCATACTGCGAAGTCATAGCATGACCAAAGAACATGGCTTGGTCTTCGCGTACATGCCTCCGGCCTTCTTATCTAACTATATTAAAGCTACATAAGTTTATCAAACGCACCCCTACCCCTTTGTTATAGGAACAAAGATTTTTACACTATTCAATAGATACCCCATAGACCGAAATCATAGCGTGACCAAAGAATGTGGCTTGGTCTTCGCATACATGCCCCGGCCGTCTTTCTATAAAAATATTAAAGCTAAATTATTTAACAAACGCACCCGTACGCACTGTTGAAAGATCAAAATGCTTACACTACCTGATTAGACACCCCATAGGACGAAGTCATAGCGTGACCAAAGAACATGGCTTGATCTTCGCATACATGCCTCCGGCCCTCTTATCCTAAGATACTGAAGCTACATATTTTTAACAAAAGCACCCTATATACCCCACTGTTATAGGAACAAAAAGTTTACCCCCTTAATAGACACCCCATAGAACGAAGTCATAGCGCGACCAAAAAATGGACTGATCTTCGCATACATGCCCCCGGCCCTCTTATTTAAAGATATTAAAGCTATATATTTTAACAACCCCCCCCCCACTGTTCCACAAACAAAAAGGTAAACCCGATTAATAGACACCCCATAGACCGAAGTCATAGTGTGACCAAATAACATGGCTTGATCTCCGCATACATTTCCCCGGCTTTCTTATCTGAAGATATTAAAGCTACATATTTTTAAAAAATGCACCCCTGCCCCACTGTTCCAAGAACAAATGTGTACACTACTTAATAGACACCTCATTAGCCGAAGTCATAGCGTGACCAAAAATCGTGGCATGGTCGTCCGGCCCTCTTATGTTAAGATATTAAACCTACATATTTTTAACAAAAACACTCCTACCCCCACTGTTACACGGTCAAAAAGTGTACCAGTTTGGCCAGCTAGGGAAAGTTTCAGGATAATTAGCCCCTATTGAGATGTAATCTCTCATCAGAATTAGTGTGTCCCAACATCGTTATTCACGGATGACTATTTTGATCATGTGACAATATTTTTGTTACTGAATTGTTATTAAATTCACAAAGAATATCTCTTTGCCTAACTTTTTGTTTGTAACAGTTATGTAAAAAACATCTTCAGGGGTACCAACAAGGCAAATAAATGAAGATTTGTAAGGGTTTGATGATTTTTTGAGCAATTTTTGGGTATGCCTATTGAGAATTGCCTTTAAGCCTCCTCCCGTACCACCCCTATTTAAAGAGTCCCTTTCTAATTCCTGCCCCTTAGTTCCATTTGTCAGTACATGCCTTTTTATTGGGAAATGTTTATCAAACACGGGGTTATACTTGAATAAGATCTTTTTTCGTACAGTGGTAACCTTGACCAGATGAGAATTATGACTGCACATCATTCCCTGTGTATGCTACAGAACGGACCTATTGTACAGTACAATAAAATTGGAAAAAATTTACACTATAGAATAGGAAAGACTTACCTCAACATTTTTAGAGAAATAGCCTTGTCTCATCGTTAGTTCCGAAATTAAAGATTTCGTCCCCGTTTTGAACAAACTCTTGGCTCTAGCCTTTTCCCCTAGAATAATAATCCATGACAATAACACGAAAAAGAATATTTTGTCCAGATTCGAGACAGAAACCGAGACAGGTTTCTAGAATTCGTCTTCGCTACATTTACTTCCCCCAAAAATCTCTAAAATGAAAACAGATGCAATCTCCTACGGTCCAGCCGTGAATCAACTTCGATAGTTTCGCTTTCCCGCGGGTAAATTGCCAGGTTGAAAATAAGTACTTAATAATCACTTTGTTTTGAAATGTTGCGTTGATGAAAATTAATTGCGCTTCATATATGTTAGCACATCGATACGTACCAATTTATATAAAAACTTTATATGACACAAACGAATTACTTTTTACTATTATCAAAATGAAATGGTGATCGCCGAACAACCAGTGTGTGACCAGCGACAAAGCATCTGGTTCATTTAAAGCATTCTTTGTTTTTCAGTGTGCTTTACTGTAACTCAACTATCACTCATTGCCAAAACAACTGTCCACAGAATCACTCATTCGTAAATCTCATTTCTTTACCATTTTGACATCGTCCATTGCCAGAACGAATTAGCCACAGAATCACTCATTCGTAAGCCTATTTCTTAACCATTTTGACATCACCCATTGCCAGAGCGAATTAGCCACAGAATCACTCATTCGTAAGTCTATTTCTTAACCATTTTGACATCACCCATTGCCAGAGCGAATTAGCCACAGAATCACCCATTCGTAAGTCTACTTCTTAACCATTTTGACATCACCCATTGCCAGAGCCGATTACGTAAACTTAGATCAATGCATGGCAGCATGGTAGTCTGTATCGTCAAACAAAGAGCTTTTTGTATTGAATTTCCCCCGGTTACTTATTTACAGTGAAGAGGTTCAGGTGTAAGATCTTTTGACGGAAGGCCCCTTTGAAACTTGTGTGAGACTTTTGTAACAACTTTTTAAGTGTTTTCAGAGCGTTCTTACTTGTTTTTTAAACAATAATTATATGGAATCGTAGGTAAATTATCCACAGAAATCATTTGTAGCAAAACCAAATTAAAAAACAGCAGATTTATTTGGAAAGATGTCTTCAGTTTTAGTCAACCGTAAAGTATCACTTTCATACGAGGCCTTGATTGCCGCGATTACCCATTTCATTGCCAATCCAATGACCGATGATTCTGTGGGAACGTCTGGGCATGCCAGCCTAGTTCCAATGCTACCTAAGTGCAACCTGTCTTTAAGAGAGAGATCTTTCCTATTCACGACCTTGGCCCAAATGTCAACAAAAAGGAAACCCTCCAGAATGCAACCGTTTCTCGACCACTTGGATGGAGAATGATGTCCTGCCATCTGGACTGAAGCCGTTCATCTAGTAGTTTTTTCGGTAAAAACAACTACGCATTTTGCCCCAGTTATTGGCGGAGGAACTAAAAGTTTTTTAAGTCAGGACTATGAAACGAAAAGTTATGGCACCAAAACTTATCTCTGTTCTGAAAATTACTTTCAGTCTTTCGAAAAACGCATAAAATGACATTTAACTTTACATTTAACACACTGAACGTGTGGATACATACAAATAATGTGGCTTTTTGCCGTACAGCGGAAGCGCCCCCACTATTTTGTGGTTAAAAACACAACGATACACTGCGTCACGGTTCTCCCTTCAATTTCTTTGACCACTTGTGAAAGCTCAGAATTTGGCCCGAAGAGACCCTCCTACCAAACCGTGGGAGAATACCACAACCAGCAAATTTGGTACGTGTGGACTTTAGCTTACAGATTCGTTCCTTTACTTTATCGCAGTAAACATTTCGCCGTTGGACCGACTTCGGTTTTAGAGTCCACTTGGTCGAATTGAGGTCTGGTAATATTTGGAAGTCGGTCAAAGGTCGGACTGACGTCTAGGAACAACCCATTGAGACTTCAGAACACGTGAGATGGAAGTCTGAAAAAATGTTGAACGGTCCTTTCGCTGAAGTCGGAATAATGTTATATTTAAGGAATAAATCGCATTTGGTGGACTATTAATGGTGACTAAACCGTCGAGACTTCAAATTTAGGAAATAACGGACGAGGCGAATCCTATTCTACCACCGAAAATGCGTAAAAAACTTCCATTTTATACAGAACTTAACTAACCCCCAACGCCGTATAGCGTCCCATAATCATAAAGAAAGAAACTGAATCGCGCTTTCAAAATACAGCACAGGTATTTCAAGTCCACGGATAAACTTAACATCAGTTTATGTGCAGCACGTCGACGCTCGTCCGTCCTTACAAAACAAAAAGGTCCATGTGCATGAAAGCCGAAATACGCGCACACGCTGACGTGCGCGTGCACTTTTGCTTGTCTCAGCCGTTGCGTTCGCGTACAGATAGGAGCTGTGTCTACTGTCTCTGTTAAAATTCCACATTGCTCATAAGAGACCTAAACTCTTCCCATATTTTTGTTGGATGTAACAAAACCACTGTCTATGGTACAAGACTCAAACACTATCTTGATAAATATAAACTAAATATACTGAACCCGAGAATACCGTCGCACCCCATCGATTACTCATTAGCACAAATGACATTACTAGATATCATGATACCACTTATATATAGCTTAGAAGACTCACAAATTAGCGACCACTGTCTTGTCTTTACGAAAACACGAACCCATTATACTTGTGCCAACGACTCTGACCTTATTAGAAACCCCGCAAAATGACATTAAAAAGAGGTCAAAGACCTTACAGAAAACCTCTTCTCTATCCCGCACAATGATGCTTCTTTGGATGATTACGCAGTCTCTCTTTCCAGTTGTATTGTTAAATTCTGTGATAACTGTCCTTTAAAGAAAACAAAAGAAATAATTAGAAACTATCTAACAAGATTCACGATATTAATAAAGCAAAAAGCAAACTCCGACGTACATTTATTCGAACACGTGACCCCCGCATCAAACTACAAATCAACAAACTTAATTATGAAATAAAGTGTGAAATAAACTTTCAACGCTCTAATAATTTTAAGAAAAAATTATGTAATAATATCGAAAATGAAAAAAAAAACAGAAAAATTTTGGAAAAAGGTCAGAAGGTATTTAAATGTAACGACCAACCATAACGAAATCCCATCAGTCCTTTACAACGACAAAAATGAAAATATAATTGGTCTCAATGAACCTTAAGTTCTGGCTAATACTTTTTCTAACATTTCCAAGACCCTTTATAATCCAAAATTTGATGGTGATCATAAAAGCAGGATAGATGATTTTATTAAAGCTCACAATGAACATTTATCCTCCGATTTAAAGCCCCCTATAACGACCACCTACTTACTACCAAGGTTACTCTCAATGATATAAAACCGGCCCTAAAAACACTAAAAATGACTCCTCTCCAGGACCAGATGATGTTACATAACTTCCATTGAAAAGATGTCCTGAATCTTTCATTGCCCTAATTTCCATCTTTTTTAAACTATTGCTAACTTATGGTTACTTCCCCACTCCTTGGAAAATAGCCAAAACCATTCTTATCCCTAAGCCAAACAAGAACAGAACTAATCCAAGAAATCATAGACCTATTATTCTCCTGTCGTGTCTAAGTAAAATATTCGAAAAGGTAATAGCAAATAGACTAACCCCACACCGTCAAAATGACAGCTTTTTCACCGACAATCCATGTTGCTTTAGGAAAAATAAATGTACGTTTAATAACCTCTTTAGAATAACCGAAAACATCAGAAATGGATTTATAGGCCGTAAATTAACTTCTGCTATTTTTCTAGATGCCGAAAAGGCCTTTGATCAAACATGACATAATGGTTTAAAAATAAAATACTCAACCCTTGACGTCCCCTCAAATACTCTAAAAATTTTATCATCTTTTCTCGATAATAGAAAAATGTACATTTACTACTGGAATACCTACCCACCTGTTATCAATCTCCAAGGTGAAGCTCCCCAAGGATACATTCTTAGCCGTTACTATCTATTATTTACGTTAACCCTTGATGACAGACTTACTCTTAATACGCACATCATCAAAATAATCGGTAAAGCCTGGGCAAGATTAAATTCCCTTGACCCCATTTAAGAACAGCGCCATCCCTTTAAAGACCACCATGCTTATCAAATCCTAACACGACCATGCTTGCCTCCTCATATACTAACTTACACAAACTTGAAAACTACCAACAATTGCCCTAAGAAAGGCACAAAGAATCCCTAGTTACATATCGAAAAGATTGGTACTAAATGTCGCTGATTAACCCCCATTCATTGATCGGATTAAAATACTAAACTTAGTCTAAACAATTAAAAAGTCTAATTTATGTTGATTCCCTAATCCAAGACACAATTCTATCTTACCTTACCACTGTTTCAAACAGAAATAGTGACGTCCCCTTTGGACATTTTAGAGGCAAAAGATTGGGATGAGATGGAGCTACTCACCGAGGAAGGGGGAGGGGGTCCTTTAGGTTAGGCCTTAGCACCTCTGGCTAGGGCCCCTAGGAATAAATAGCTGTTTAACAGTGAAAGGGGCGGCCATAGGGTGGGAGGGTCTTTTCTTAATCCTATTAGGACCAAAGGTTTCCTACGTAGTAATTTGGTCAGTAGTCTTCATCTCACCCCATCCCCCTGCATTTCCCGTCTATGTATTAAACCCTCGTTTAACTCTAGAGATGTATTTTATTGAGGACCAAAAAAGGAATTCTTATAATTCACTAGCCTACCAACCCATAATAATGCTATCGGTATTCCGCCTTCCGATCCCAAACCCAGTACTTCCCTGCCAATTCGAATTTTTACATTGGCCATCAGAAAGTAAAAATTACTACTTAACTGAACAGTGGCGCCGCCAGGATTTGGTGATTGGGGGACAGAACAGATGACGTAGTAACGCCACCTCAGTTTCCCCTCCCCAAGTCTGCGTAAATTGTACCTTTTTTGAGCGTCCCTGCGATTGTATACAGCATGGTGGAATCCTTTTTGTCACTACATAAAGGTGCCGTCCTGGGGGAGGAGTCTAAGGGGAGGTCCCTCCCCTTTGAGAAATTTTTGTTAATTTGAGGTTGCCTAGATGCAAAATGGTGCTACTTTTTTGTATTTTTTGAACTGATCATATATGCCTGGAAAATATCCTTATTTAGTTTATTCTAATTTTTGGTTAGGTGAAAGAAGAGAGTGTTGCGTCCCTGCGATTGTATACAGCAGTGTGCGATCCTTCCTTTGTCACTACATAAAGGTGTCGTCCTGGGGGAGGGGCTCCTCTCCCCTTTGAGAAATTTTCGTTAATTTAAGGTTGCTTAGATGCAAAATGGTGCTGTCTTTGGGACATTTTTGGAACTGATCATTTATGGCTGAATAATATCCATAATTTAGTGAATTCTAACTTTTGGTTAGGTGAAAGAGGAGAGTATGTTGTCTTAGAGAAGGGAATGTTGTCAACAAACCTCCTGAAGCCCCCTTTTGACGAATTAATGCCTTCTATTCGGGGAAACTTTTTACTTAAAAAAATATGTGCGTGGGATCCAAAGAAACATTCTTGGACTATTACGAACATTTTCCTTTCCTTCCAGGCGCGTAGCCAGAAATTTGCCAAGGGGGCGAAGCCTGTGGGCAAACTATCTAAGCGTAGCGCCACCATAGGTAGGGGCGAAGCGTACAAGAAAATTTGGCTGAAAATACCTCCCAGATCGCTAGAAATGACACTTTCCAGGCCTTGTAAATTGCATCTAAACATTTTTTACTTTGAATTACCAGCAACATCATAAAAAAATCCTTAAAAAATGCAAAAAATATGCTCAAAGGAGCTGCCCCTTTTGCCCCCCCCCCCTTCCCCGGCTACGCACCTGTTTCCTTCATTGTGCATTATAAAAGGGTATCCTGGAAGCTCTGAATTAATTATATAAAATGGGGCACTGATATGATGATTATTACCTTACATCCAAATGATACTATAGAGTATGTTGCCGAGCACTTTACAACTACCGTATTTTTACTAAGTTTGAACGAAAATCCAGACGAACAGCTTCCAGCAATGGGGAATGGGAGGGAGAGTGTAGGTGCAGGGAGGTGATATTAGACCTCCCTGATATGTTAAGCAAAAGAGGTTAAGGTCTAGCAAGCGCGTTTCAGAATGTTTTTTTCCTCGTAAGTGTAGTAAAATTTTTTGAAAAATGTATAACGGCAAATGCGTACTTTCAACCTTCAACATCATGCTACAAATTAGATTGAAAGATCCCATAGGTCCCTACAGAGGTTGGAGATGTGCTTCTGTTTTTCGGAAAAGTGTTGTGATCAGAACAGTTGCATGTATTACAACCTTAACAAGAGGGCAATCCACGGAGTTGCTTATCTCATCGCCAGCACATGGCACTGTGTTGAGCCGTATAACTGGAGGACGCACATCAATGTGGAATCACAGCGCAATATATCCTGCTCTATGTGTGGAAATTGAAATTAAAACCGAAATTGAACCCGAATTGGAGGTCACGTTATGTAGGTCACCTTCGGAAATAATATAACACTGAGCAATGTGGGCATGGTGACGTGCCCTACACCTGTAGCGTGTCTTGAACGCCTCTTCGGCCTCTAATGCTTTAATTTCAAAGATATTATAAGCATAGATTCCAAACTCCTATACCTACACTGTTACGCTCAGTGACTCCTCATGGAGACGTATATATCGGGGCGGAAGTGTGAATATGATATATGCGCCGTTCTATTCGGCGATTTGCGTACAAAAAGAAGAACGCGTTACAGAAAATTCCATTGTTAAAAGAGGTAAGCAATATGCGTGCACTTTTACAACGCATTCTATACGCGCAGAATACATATCCCTGTGTATTATGTGGCATACATGACGCACACTTCAGCGCGCTCGGGAAACAAACGCGCCAGTTGATTTCCCGTTGTGAGAGTGTAAGAAATTAAACGCGCATGTAAAAGTGCGTTACTTAAAGATGCCATAGAAACTGACCAATGAATATAGGCGAATAAGTCTATGAACGTTAAACCAGTCATTGCGCATTCATGTTCAAGTGCACTTACTTTGAAATGCAATCAGGAAGAAATATTTAGATAAATGTACAGAGAAAGGTATATTGCGCGTTTGAAACGTGCTGTCAACCTGGGTTAACCTTTTCATAACAATGGCGTTGTCCGTAACGCGTTCTTTTTATCGTACGCAGATCGTCGAATAAAACGGCGCACTTGTCAATTCCACACTTCCGCCCCGAAATTTGCCTCTCCATGAGGAGTCAATTTCCGTAAAAGTGTAGATATAGGAGTGTGGAATCTATGCTTACAGTATCTTTGGAACTATCTAAGCGTAGCACCACACTCATCTGGCGTGTAGCGCGCGGAAAAAATTAGATTAAAATATCTCCGAGATTGCCTTAAATGACATTTCCAGGCCTTGTCAGTAACCATTTCGATATGAATTTCTGCTTAAAAACATAAGAAGTGTTGTAAATAAACCCCTAAGAATATAATTTTAGCTACAATTTTCAGTTGTAAGAATTTTTAATTAGGGTGGTAAAAATTTCCGACAGAGGCCTTCGGAGGCTTTGTGGAAGGGGGCGACCGCCCCTTTAGCGCACTGATCTATGTGTAGGATCAACATACATAAACAGATCAGTGTGACCGTGTTTGAGGCGTCTGCACGCGTACTAGTTTCCCTTCATGCGCCCTTTTGTTGTTGTGCAAAAAGAACGCCTTCAGTGCGCTATACAGAAAATATGTGCACACAATACGATGTGCATGCTTGCTCGTGTTAGCATGCACGTCATTGGAATGGACAGTCAGTACCAAAAATATTACAAGCATAGATTCCAAATTTAGGATGGCGTGTTGACTCCCCATGGTGCCCAAAATATGGGGCGGAAGTGCTGATCACTGTTCAGCAGTTTTAAAAAAGCACAGGCTACAGGGAAATAAATGTCTTACAAAAGTATTAATACTATTTCGGAACATTGTAATGTAAGAAGTATTCATTCCTCAACACTAAGTTCTACTTACAAGAAGTTTAATTCTTCCTGACAGCATTACAAATAAGTACACTTGAACATGAACGCACAATGACTGGTTTAAAGTTCATACACTTATTCGCCTACATCCATTAGTCAGTTCCTATATCTTTAAGTAACGCACTTTTATATACGCGTTTAATTTCTTACCCCCTCACAACGGGAAATCAACTAGCGCGTTTGCTTCCCAAGAGCGCAGAAGTATGCGTCAAGTATTTCGGATAATACACAGAGAAAAAATGTATTCCGCACGTATAGAACGCGTTGTAAAAAGACACGCACACTAACCTCTTTTAACAATGAAATTTCTATAACGTACGCCTTCTTATTTCCCGGCTACGCAGATCGCCGAAAAGAACGGTGCGCATGTCAAATTCACACTTCAATATTTGCGTCTACACGAGGAGTCACTGAGCGTAACAGTGTAGGTATAGTAGTTTGGAATCTATGCTTATAATATCTTGGTCAGTACTAGTAACAAGCGCGTCTACACTGTGTACTGTTGATCTCCGTTGCTATCATCAATGTTAAGTCTTTGTGTACCGAAACGCTAAAAAATGTGATTTCTCACAAAAATTGATCTTCGACCTTGGCAACCATATATTTTGGTAGCATTAGACATGTTCATCATATGTGGATTAAACTTCATGTATGTGGAATGTTTCCCTCTGGAATTATATTAAATATACTAAAAAATGTGATTTTTACCAAAGTCGACCTTTGAATTCCTGTCACGTGACCTTTGACCATGTTAATCACATATTTTGGTACTATTTGGCACATTCATCATATGTGCGAAATTTCATGTATGTGGAATGTTTCCTTCTGGAATTATACTTAAAATACTAAAAAAATGTGATTTCGCACAAAAAATTGACCTTCGACCTTGGTTGCCATGGCAATCATATATTTTGGTAGTATTCAACACGTTCATCATATGTGCAAAGTTTCATGTATGTGGAATGTTTCCTTCTGGAATTACACTAAAAATACTAAAAAAATGTGATTTCTCACAAAAATTGATCTTTGACGTTGGCAAATATTTTGGTAGTATTCAACACGTTCATCATATGTGCAAAGTTTCATGTATGTGGAATGTTTCCTTCTGGAATTATACTAAAATTACTAAAAAATGTGATTTCTCACAAAAATTGATCTTTGACGTTGGTTGCCATGGCAACTATATATTTTGGTAGCATTAGACACGTTCATCATATGTGCAAAGTTTCATGTATCTGGAATGTTTCCTTCTGGAATTATACTAAAAATACTAAAAAACCGTGAATTTTCCCAAAAATTGAATTTGACCTCTGACCTTTGACCTTTTCTGCCGAAAGTCACTTAGACACAAGTTTACACTCTGGGGTACCTACCCACCAAATTTCAAAAGAATCAGTCTGGCCCACTAGGAGGAGTTCATGGAACACTTTTTTCACATTTTTTGCTTAAAATGTTAATATCACGTGACTTTTCACCTTGGTTGCCATGGCAACCATATATTTTTGTAGTGCTAGACACTCCTATTATATGTGTGAAGTTTCATATTCATGGGATGTTTTTTCTTGGAGTTATTATCAAAAGAGTGATTTTCACATAATTTGACCTTTGACCTCTGACCTTTCACCTTCCCACCAAATTTGAAGAAAATCGGCTTTACCGTTTTGGAGATATTAAGAAAACAAAATTGGACACACACACACACACACTCACACACTCACCCACTCACCCACTCACTCACTCACTCACTCATACACACACACCCACACACACACACACACACACACGGACACGTTTTGACCCCTCCCTCCGTTATGGACTTTTGGTCACCCTTGGGTACCCCACCATGGGTTAGGACTTTAGACTAGTAACTTGTGAAAATTAACTGTTACCATGGCAACGGTTGTTATTTCTGCTGGCATTGCCGAATATAGCCCAACAGGTCAAGTGACTACAATATCTCATCCTCCTCACGGAGCGATGAGATAATAATGGTCATAAGATGGAGTGAAAACCGTGACGAGTGCCCGCGAAGCACTCCGAAATTTTTTATTAAATAAGATAACCATTAATTAAGATAACTATTAAATAAGATAACCATGACAATACTTGCATTCATGCTCTGCATCGAAACACTTTCAATTCCCCAACAACCCTATTTGCCAATCACAAAGCCAGTCTTTTACCTGAGAATTCGTAAACAGCTTTCAACTTTGTTGCTGTGCTTCTGCGGGACTTGCTACAGGAAATTATTGATAATGACGATATCGAGGTAAGGTTTAAAGCGCGCGGAGCGCGGGAAAATTTTGATAGTTTGCGAAGGATTTGCCATAAATCTGAAAGTTTGAGAACCACTTAAATGGAGTCCAAAATATCGGGGCGGAAGTGCTGATCAAACCATACAGGTAAATGAATGGCTTACAAAAGTATGATACTTGTTATTTCGTAACATTGTAAATTCAAGAAAAACCACTCCTCAATAAATTCCACTTAAATTAGAAGAAGTTATTTCTTTATCGCGGCATTCCACATAGGTACACTTGAACATGATCGCACAATGACTGGTATGCAAGTTCATGCGGGGTCGGATGCAGGTTTTGACTAAAGGGTTGGGGTGCGATATAGTTACTGTCTGAGCGGAGCGCCACCACGTTTGGCGCGAAGCGTACAGAGAAAATTTATAAAAAAGTTATAGGAAATGGCATTTCCCACGCGTTTCCTACGCTCTTTAATCCGTATAAATCCATCTCCAAAGGTGGGGAGGGGGGGGGGGACTTTTCAACACTTGTGAACCGCCGTCCTGGGGAGGGGTCTAAGGGGAGGGAATGTCTCCTTCCCCTTTGAAAATTTTTTCAACCACCAGGTAATCCTTGACGCAATCTGGTGCAATATTTTGCATCTTTTGACGTCATATTTTCCTCGAGAATTATTAGTTTTTTTTTAAAAAAAAAAAAAGAAATTGGAAGATGTCAATGTGGCAAATCGTGTCATATTTGGGTGCAGTTTAGCTTTTAAATGTAGTATCAATTCGTAATCTATGTTATATTATTTACACCCTCTAGATAAAAAGTTTTGCCTGTCATCGTCATGTTCCAAACAAAAATCAGAGATCTTATTGGCCGGGGAGCAGCTAAAGGGAGGGGGTTCCCCCTCCCCTTTGAAAAAAGAGGAAATTGGAAGGAGTCTATATGACAAATGATGCCATATTTGGGCGCAATTTAGCTTCTATAATGTAGTGACAATTCCTAATCTATGTTATATTATTTATACCTTTTACGTAAAACGTTGGGACCCTGTCACCGTCATGTCTCAATCCAAAATCAGAGATCGTATTGGCTGATGTTCAGTAAGTATTGTCAAAACGTACGATCATGAAAAATCCCATGAAAATCATCATTTTTGGCGGTGTTAAACCTAATAAATACCATGTTGTTTTTTTCATATGCGCTTGGATACTCCTCTGAACGAAAAGCATTTGTTAATACTATCAAAATGTGCCTGAAAATATTGATTGGTGAGATCATTTAGCTCCAAGCCGCACGGGGTGCACAGAAATATCACAATCCGTTCCCTTCTTGCTACTCGTACTACGATCAAATCGCTCTATTTTTGTACCCTCACAGTTTTAGTTTTCATCATTTTGCAAAAGTGGGGGACTTTTTGGAAATTTCCCCCTTCTAAAAAATGAGGGGGACGCGTCCCCGTCCCCCCATGATCCACGCCCATGATAAAAACAAGCTTTCATTGAAATTCCCTGTGTCAGAAAGTTTATGATAAATGTCCTGTCAGAAAGTTGTGTTCCTTCTTGTGAGAGATGCATGCTCTACAGCCCGATAACGATCTTGGGCGTCAGGAGTTCGGAGCATTGAGTCATTTGTTGTGCTCTCTCTAGGCACTCACAGTGACTCACTGAAAGTTGCTCGCTTGTGCTCTATAAAGAAAATGTGGTTTCTCTTTTTGAAATCTGCTGCAAGTATTTTGGTATTGGGGCCTCAAAATTCAACTGGTAGGCTTGATCGCATGCATGGGAATTTTTGGTTGTCTCGTTATCTAAGCGGAGCGCGACCATCGGTTGGCGCGGCGTGAACCAAGAAAAATTGACCCTTCTCAGACCTTACAATCTATACTTAGGCCATCTTCATGTTTCATGTTTTGTATTTTTGTCATTTCCATGGAAACATTACGTTTCTTTGATACTTTCCCTTGCTGTATATGCAACCATGTAGTCTAGAGGCACGAAGGAAAATATGCTAAAATACCGCCTACAGGTCACTGGCACTTCCCATGTACAAGAAACTCCAGGCAAACACCCACTGTTCTGCATGGAATAATGTTTAAACGTGATCTTGGTCATAATGTACTCTTGGATAAAAAAGGAATATATCTTGTGTATTAATAGTGGTGACACAGTAGTTACAGTACTCACGTGCTAGAGCTAGGTCCCGGGTTCGAGTCCTGACTCAATCACGGTACCCAAGGCTCTCTCACTGTTCCCCAGTAATGAAAGGGGACCCAGTATATAAGCTAATTTTGGATAGCAATACCTTTCAGAACAATGGTAACTTCTTTAGATGTATGATCCCACTGAAAAGTTTATTTTTCCCTGAACGTCTTTACATCCAACGGATGTCCAAAGTATAATTGGTCTTCTCGATTTCTGATAATATTAAGTGATTCCAATTCAACGACAACTACTACCAGTCAACACAATATTTGAATTTTTTAGCTTATTCAAACCACGCTTTTTTTCCAAAAAGTATTGTCATTCCAGAGGAAATTGAACTGCTGAAGACGAATTTTGCCTAATTGACATCATTTGGCGAAATGTACTCGCCTAGTTTTGATTCTAAGAGCATTTATTGACTAGAGACCAAGGTCAAAATGGCGGAATGTCCCACCCATGGAGGCAAAGTTAGGTCCAAATTTGCAGTGTCTCGACCAACCAGTCGTTTCTTCCTTGCGTGTACTTTCTCTAACTCTCGTGCTATTTATAGGGCTTGCCTGCGTATGCAGTGCACAAAATTAATCTTAACATACGCGGCGTCTCATAATCATACAGAAATAAAGGGCCCTTTTGAAATACAGCGCTTTAGTGAGCGCACAAACTTTAACAGGTTATCTGCAGCGCGTCGACGCGCTGTACATAGCCTGTTATGTGTAGCGCGTCGACGCGCTGTAGCAGGATAACGTTTGTGCGTGCACACTAGCGCGTCCTTAACAAAACAAAAA
This sequence comes from Holothuria leucospilota, assembly GCA_029531755.1. Taxonomy (NCBI): domain Eukaryota; kingdom Metazoa; phylum Echinodermata; class Holothuroidea; order Aspidochirotida; family Holothuriidae; genus Holothuria; species Holothuria leucospilota. Next base: position 22,617,609 of record CM055976.1, on the reverse strand, counting down.
TACGCGTGTCTATGAAAACCGAAGTACGCGCTCACGAGCGCGCTCTGTTTTGCCACTTATAGAGGGATTTCATGTGACGTCACGCGCAATAGACCTTATGCATTGACATCACACTGACGTCATTTTGGGTGAAAACAATGCAGCACACGTGTACGAACGGCGTGGATTTCGCCGCACGTGTAGTAGACTTACGCGCGTATACGAATGGTTGACATATCAGCTGTCTGCATTTATTGGTGTAACTTGCAATGATACGCGCTTTTCCGCCATCTTCCTCCAAAGGAGGGCGCACTTTCTCCTTTGTGACATCATATGCATAAGGTCTATTACTGAAGGGCAAAACACACACGCAGTAAGCGTATTTACAGCACACGCGCACGGCATAACCATAGATACTACTGTGACACAATGGACGCGTGCCCGTCAAAACAGAAAAGACACGCGATATTGCCCTTCAAAATTGCGTCTTGTTGGTTAAAGTCACGTGACTGGAATCCCTCTATAGACCTTATGCATTGACGTCACACTGACGTCATTTTGGGTGAAAACAATGAAGCACACGTGCACGAACGGATTGGATTTCGCCGCACGTGTAGTAGACTTACGCGAGTATACGATTGGTTGACAAATCACTGTCTGCATTTATTGGTGTTACTTGCAATGATATGCGCTTTTTCCGCCATTTTCCTCCAAAAGAGGGAGCACTTTCTCCATTGTGACATCATATGCATAAGGTCTATAGCCTACATACAAGTCATAGCAATAGTTGCGTTTGCGTTCAAATATGCTCGGCGTATAGTTTGATCTTACAAGCAGTTGTCTACTCAGTCAGTGTGAAATTCTATACGTTTGGCGTTTTAGATATTTAGCTCAGGATTTGTAGTTCAAGGAGACACGCAAAGGTAAGTGCCTATTATGTATTCCAGTGTAGGCCTATATTATCCATGTTAGACGACTAAAACTTTCATTTGTTATAGTCGCCTAGGGTTTCGTAGTAAATCTTGTTGCTAAGGTAACGTTTTGTTATTTAAGCGTTACCTTAGCGCTGTATGCGTTAGTAAGATGTCAAACATAGACAGAAGTTGACGTGAAGGATTGCACAGTCTATGCGTAAGCGAGGCGGCTCAGTAGGCAACTCAGTATCTCTTACCTTCGCTTTGCGACTCTGAAAGTTGAAAATAAATCTCAGATATAGGCGACATGCCACTAATTTGTAGCGCCAACTCTTACATAATCAAACTAAAGGTAAAATAGTGTTCATACAGCAACAAAAGTACTGCTGTTCCTTTACTCTTCGGGAATTGCAAGGGAGAATATACTTCTCCTTAAGTTACGAAAAGCACCATAATGTTGTCGCCATGTTTCACCCACTAGATGCGCACAGCGCAACGACTGACTGTCGGAGACTAAACCATTTTGGACCTAACTCTTGCTTTCAAATTGGCCAAAATTTTGTACGGGGCATGAATTAGACCTTGGCCCCCAGTCAATAAATACTCTTAGTTTTGATTCCTAAACAGCGCCATCTATTTTCTAAAGTTTAGGAGTGTTGTTTAGTCTAGAAGCAATCTTTCTAAACAGCGCCATCCATTTGTAAAGTTCAGGAGTTGTTTTGTCTGGAAGCGTGTTATTCAGTTAAGCTCAAGCGATCTTCTGTAGGAACTTCATTTCACTTGTTTGAAATGTTTACTACCTAAGCTGGGGTCATGATTGGCGCATGGTCAGTGAGCAGGAATCATGTGTCCAGAACCCTGGGAAAGACGAAAACATTCATGTCAAAAAGTAGACCTTTGACCAAGGTTGTAACCCCTTCAACCAATCAGGGATGGACGGGTTTCCGTTACTGGAGAATTTGAAATAAAAGCCCTTGTTTTCAGAAAATCGGGGCTGCTGCTGTTTGGCTGTTGCCGTAGCTCGTAATATACCCTTTTCCGAAGTTGTAATTACGAGAGCTTCTGAGTCAGAAGTCGCTCCTCCGAGAAACTATAAATTGAATTTCGTGTTCATTTGTGTTTTAAGTCTTGTGGAGTAAGAATTAAGTCACTCCGGTATTCCAAATGGATCGACACAATAATTCTGTAACTTATTTCACTTTTTACTGTCATTATTTTAGTCTACTGAGAAACTTAGGGAGAATGTCACTGCGAGAGGAAAGCGCTCCGAAGACAAAGTTAACCTCCTATGCTGTATATAATAATGTTATGTGAAGAAGATAGTCACAAGAGAGAGTAAGAAGAAATAGACTATTTTAAAGTAATAAATCGATGTTTTGCGTTGTCTTTGCCATGTATCTTGTCACATAATTGTTAAGTCGGAAAAGCTTGGACAGCCGTAACGCTCGACGTTACAATAAATTTGTTGCCAAAACTGAAAATATGACATGATCATACTGAAAATAGTAATACTTCTCAGAAGTAAAGTTACTCTTGGTGTTTTCCGATAAACAAATGATGCAGTCTCTTCCAAACTGGAATGCAAACTCTTGGTAACTTTGTTGTGCGACACTTGTCTCTCCTGGGTTAAGCTTCCTACCAGACTAAGCAAAATATTTGACCCTGATACAGAGTCACCTCAATATTTGAATTACAACATACTTCTTACCAAAGTGTTTGGATTAGGTTTGTGATTGAACATTTGAAACGGCATGAGGAGATTGCAGAAGAGAGAATTCAACCTTAAGGGGTGAGGGTGTCTCTGTTACTTGTGAAGTGGTTTTAAATGGACCTGAACAGGCATAACAAGGGACACATGATCTAGAATGACACTTGCAACAGCCCAGAGAATGTAGCAAATGCAATCAGCATTGGTGGAAAGGCTTCCAGTAGCCAAGTGGACCCTGCCAAATAGTTGGCTAATCTTTTTCCAAATTAGGTTTAATCTTATATGAAAAGCCAAAAGAAATAGTGTGATTGACATCATCTTGACATGTACAAAATAGACAAGAAATGTAAGAAGAAGTGTAAGGTTAAGTCTTTATTTGAGGTCTAGGGTACTAAAGTAATCGTAAAATTTGATTTGGGGGACATAAAAAAATTCCCCCCTCACTTGAGTAAGAAATTGAAAATTTTGAAATCGGTATGAGAAGCACCAAACATGGCGTAATATACTTCATATGCATGCTGTAACGTGTGTACACCATCACACGATTTCATGCTTGAGTGGTTTTTTGAGCCAACCTTGTTGATTTTAGCTCAAAATGTTAAAAATAGCCTAAATTGGTTAAAACTCCACCTGTTAAAGGTAAAAAAGTACCTCCGAAAATAGCAGAAACCACGGCTTGGCTGTGCATGAACATTCCACTGTCACATAGAAGCTACCGTAATGTTTATATCAGTTCTTTGCTTCACTGCACTGAGCACGTCTCCAAATAGGCTACACACTGTGATGTGCCATCAAAGCATGTTGCAAATCTGCGAAATTCATTGATTGCTTCAATATGAGAGATCTTGCTTCCTTGTGTAGTCCGTCAGAGTATATTGTAAGTACGTTCAAGCTTTCAGGGGAGTGCAGGATAGATTTTGCATTTACTTCAAGGGAATAAAATAGCTTGGAAGCAAGATTTGTAGGCCTAGCTAGACCCTAGTCCGCAGTCTCCTAGTTCAGGGAGCAAAGTGTACGTGAGAACTAGGCCTAGGTACCCTAGGCTAGCTAGACCCTAGGCCTAATGTTATCATTGTTATGCCTTTTGAGTGTAGATCAGCCAGGCTTAGCATTCGTGCCCTCACCTAGCATCATTAATGTCGTAGGTTTGCAAGATTGATTTAGAAAAACTGCTCTGACCTTCAATCATGCATAGGCCCAGGCGAAGGTTAGCAAAGTTTGTGTGCCTACATTCCCCCCCCCCCCCCCCTACAACTTGGCCCGGCCTAGCGACGAGCAATAAAAATGTTTCAATTAGCCTAGGCCTACTGTTGTTACATTTGTGGACAGGTTTTATCGCAGACCAATGCCATTCTTCTTTGGCTATTTAACTTATCAAGAACCTCTGACTTTGTAAGTGTAGTGCAGTAGTCACTGTATACCTTGTTCAAGACACTAGTTCATTTCCGTCCACCACTTATCTGGCTGTGAAGCATATGTACCAGTGCGCCCTCTAAATCTACTCTTAAACTATCAGAACTAGAGTCTTGTCCATTACAGCAGAGCGGGGGCGTGACTGTATGTAAATTACTTGTGTTTATTCACAACTTTGTATTACGTCAGTAGGTACGTCAAAGTTAGCGAACGGCCGGGGGATCGAGACAACAGCTGATTCAGGGTATCAATAGTCCATTCCGGTCCCGAGCAATTTTGCCTTTGACCAAAAAAGAAAAAAAAAAAGACATTCATATGCAATGTGCTACTGGTTAAAGAAACATTCGCAAATCATTCTACATAAATTATAGGTTTTCAGTACTTTTCCATTCGAGTTCAAAAACTCGCAACGCGCTTCGTTCTATTATTAGTTTGGCCCAGCCACACAGACACTGTGTTAATAGCCTAACACTGTGTATTCTGACCATGGAAGTTACTGCCTCGTATTCCCATAGTTACGAAAGAGACGTTGACTGTTGTTAGCTCTCACTTTCTTGTATCACTATGCGGTACCCAATTTCGCGAATTTTTTTACTGAGAAAACGAACAACCCAAATTTACATTCAAATTTGCAATTATATTAAAGGACATTTCATGCCTTTTCGATAGTTATGTTCAGAAGCTGGAAATTGAACATATTGTCACTGGTAGACGGATCATAGCTGTTTAACTCACACATTGAGGGGTGAGGTCTTAGGTGGTATGTACAGTAATTCTACCACACATGCAAGACAACATGTTATGGCAGGCAGCTTGGCACTTCTGAAACTCATTTCTGAAGTTACTATAGTAGCTTTTTCTAACTAGTTTCTGGCTTACGTGATCTTTGAGAGTGTTTTTCCTGATGAATTCTTCCATTTGTTCAGTTTTGATGCTTACATATTTTAACAGCATTTCGCAAAATCTTACTATGCCAAAACTTGTCAAGAGTTGTTATCAATACCAATTAGGTGCTCATTCAAGCATTTGTCAATGACCCTAAAGGTTGAAATTTGATGGCAGTTTATCTCAGATAAAACTGAAAGGTGATCTAAACTTCAATGACCATAAGTAATTTGATACCTTTTTGGCAGTACTGATTACAGGGCAGGATTTGTTGTTTGTTGTAATGTAAACCCCACAGCACTGGGCTACTGTTGCACCAGAATACTGAGAATAGTCATTGAAGTTTTTAACAATGCTGCTGCTCAATGGAGCAGCTAATTGAAGTAATGATCCAGTGGTCGGGTACTTTAATTGGGAACAGCAGTTTTCTCCTAAAAACTGCGGTAGCTATGACTGATTTCAGCAAAGGCAAATTTTGTCTAATGAGATTTCCCTTTGTGTGATCAGATGTGACATCTTTACATTCAAAATTGAGTGATGCTACCTTAAGGAAACTTACAGGACAGCCTGGTATCATGGTACTTCAATTTTTGTCAGGAAAAGTTGTAATTTCAGAACCCTTACACCACTGATCTATGATAAAACAACCAAAAATTACTACTTTTTCAGCCTTTGCAAGATAGCCCTCATATTAATTTCACTTGTCACTGTAATGTACCCCACATAGGCAGGCTACAGTCTCAAGCACTGAATTATTGCAGTTAATGAGTGTCATTCAATTTGCTTTCAGTGATAGCCTAGTACTGCTAGAACATCTGAGTGTGAGTGAACTGAACCAGAAACTTGAAGTACAGTAAACATAACTGAACATTCTTGAAATTAAGACAAAACACTAAGGATTCTCCACACTGTGGGTTGATTGAGAGTACCCCTTAAGTGATTCTTCTACTTCCTATCAGTCCAGCTCAATGAGTCAACTAAAGACAGTAAGAAGGTTTTGATGAATTTGGTACTGTACTTATGCCCTACATTTAAAATGAATTACCCACAACTTCAGGCTCCCAACACTCCTCTCCCAAAGATATCAACTTTAGAAAACATGCTCATCTTAGTTTTCATACACTGGGCTACACATGCTATCATGCTTACCTCTGTCAATTGTTAAATGCTTACAGGTATATGCACTGTGTTAATTTTAAGACAAGTATAAAATAATGAACTTTTTGTAGGGATGAGTGGTGATGGTACAGTACTTTCATTGTTTTGTACAGACACAATAATTGCATTGAAGGTCCTCATTTTTAGCTCAACCCACAAAGTGTGGGTAGAGCTTATGTTGTACTGTAGAGGGAGAAAATGTCTGTCTCTCTGTCCAAAAGCTTTCATCTTCTGCAATTGCTGGTGGATTTTTGTGAAATTTGCAGTAAAGGTGCCATATTAGGATGGCAATACATTTTGCTCCTAGGTACATGATTGGACAAAGATAAGTGGTAATTTTTGGCCATTTCTGATAATTTTTCATGGTGTTTTAGAGGACTCCATTCTTTCTGGAGTCTCACTCCTTGTATAATGTGGTTATAATACATGGTAGTGAGCTTAAATTAGCCTTATCTGGAGGGGCATGCTCACCAACTTTAATGAACAGCCTCAAGGCAAAAGCCTGCATGAAACAAGTTTTCAGTTACTTTGTTTTGACTGCTATTGGTAGGCACTGGTAGTATTTCTTGTAGTTTCCAGTGTCCAATGTGTCCACTATGTACACAATTAATGTACCATTATGGCCAAGTTCCCAGACAAGTAACTGATTCTTCAGCAATTTTAGTATCTATTACATAGCTCTTCTTGCTGTGTGGGGACATTGCATACAGTGGTCATTGTTCATCCAGGGAGTTGCTATTTAGCTCATCACCAAGTGCTTATTTCCCTGGTCTACTGTAGCTGGAGTGGTAGTCTTAAGAATGTTAAAGGGGCTCGTTGAGTTGATATCAACTATTTTGTGATGAGTTTGAAGGAAATCATTGCATGACAGTGTTTCTAATTAGCCTCACTACTCATGTATCACTCCTATAGTTACCAAAATTGTGAGAAATTGTAGTTTTTGTAGACAGGGTTTGCATGTGATTTATACCTAATGGTAAAAAGTGTCTGGTCACTAATTGGTAATAAATGATTTTAATCATTAATTACCCCATCTTGGACAATTCATGTGTAAGATGTGTAGAATCTCAGAGTTTGACTATTTTACCATCAAGATATGAGTAAAACTCAACAGGTTGTCATAAGAGGAGATTTTTAAGAATTTACTGATTTTTCAAAGGAAATTTTGGGGCGACTGCCTACTACCTTAACTTCAAATGGATGGTGTAATTTTCATACTTTGTTTTTGCTCACCAGTTTCATGGGAGGGGGGGAGGAGGGAAAACATTTGATAGCTAATTCTTCCCACACTGCTTATGCCACTGCAGTACACAAACTGGTTGCATTTATGCACTATGACTCTAGTTTCTGATCCCTTCCCTTATGGGCAGTATTATATACCGTAGGGATGAACTAGCTGTAAAGATTTTTCCCTGACATGGTCCAACTGCTAGGTGAACAGTGTTTACTTGCTGGCCAGCCCAACATGAGTTTGGGTATGTATTAAGTATGGACTATGACTGTGTTCAAGATTAATTAAAAACTGAACAGGTCATAACATCAGAAGGGTTGAGCGACTGCAGCAATGCTGCTCTAGTTCAACTTTGTTGTAAACTTTGAAATGCAGACATTATGGTTATATTCCATGACTAATGTAATTTAAATTTTTATCTGGCAAGGAACACCCTACAACTGTCTAGTTACCTGAATATGAAAGCATGGAGTCATTTTAGAGTCTGTGCATTTACTGTTATACAGTTGCTGACTAGCCCCTTTCTGTTTTAATGTAACTTTTCTCAGCTAGCTTCCTGCTAAAAAGGACAGTTCTAAACATAAAGTGGCCTATAGATCCACAATTAAGTCACATTATAATGATCACTTGCTTGTAATAACTTGAAAGAAAATCAAGCACCCTAATCTTAAAGACAAGCAGTCATCACCCCCAAGTACATTTTTGGTGTGGGGTATCAAAATTCTCAGTTAGTTCCTGCTCTTTGATTGACATCATAGTTTGAAAATTCAAATGATGCACAGTAACTCACATTCCACACAATGCAGAGAGAGTATTTAGATTACACATTGTAACCTTGTATACTCACCAGGACATGGCCTGAAGCAATAAAAAAAGTCTGTGTCTGCACAAGGAGGAGATTTATACAGTAATGGGAGGAGCAACAAGTTGCTTTATAGTTGGGAGATCTGGAACTGTCTGGGTTGACAAGAATTGCCCTTTAACGAGAAATGCAGTAACCGTAATCAGAGTTAGTATATAACCCCATCTCCTTATCCATGAATAGCCTTTTTCATTGTGTAACAATTTTTATTACTGAATTGTTTAATTCATTGAGAATAACTCCTTTTTTACCTTTTGTTTGTAACAGTTACTTTCAGAAACATTTTCAGAGGCACTTTTACGGCAACTAAGAGGAGGTTTGCAATGGTATGCTGCTTTTCAAAGCAATTTTTGGAAGACTGTTGATTGCCTTTAAATACATCTTGGTGAAAGATTTCTAAAAATTTAAAATGAACACTTGGTTAGCTTATCACAATCACAACTTTCTACTTACCATGTTCCTGATGACAATTCCTTGTTCTTCACATATTTGTTCCTGAGAGTTCAAATGAGGTGGTACTTTGTGACCACATAAATTCTTCCTAAATGTCAGATGAACATCTGTCCACCTCTGTTTACACACATGTTACTCCCATGATGCTTGTGATGACCAAATTTATAACCAGTCTTATTCCCCATGATCACTTTTCCTGAAAAATGACATAAGAGCTTGGAGATGCAGCCCTCCACCCCCATTTGGTCACAACATTTTCTGTTTCAGGACAAACTTTATGCTATTTTCAAACACATTTTTTGGCAAAAGTGCCCCTCCCCAATTGAAAGTAGATTTACATGCAAATGTTACAGCCTGATTCAACACCGATATCCTGAGAATAGTCTTGAGAAATTGTGACAGCCCAAATCTTCTGTCTACAAACTACTTCCAAATCATGGTTTTGTCTTTTTCACAGTGGCAGAGAGAGGGATAGTATTAACACCATCACAGTACTGTAAATCAGTTATTTACTATACCGTATAACATACCACAAAGCACAATTATTTTCATTGTACACATATTCTTGAAGTACAGATTTGTGCAAAAATTTAGCAAGAAACTTCTAATCATGAGAAGAAGACAAAAGTTTTCAATTCCAGACACAATGAATAATTCAGAGGAATATTATTTCATTTTATTGAAAGGATAATGAGATGCAATTACAATATAACTGTGATATATCACTGTACTGAAATCATTATACAGTATCAAAAGAGTGGCCTATTGTCACTGAGCATCGTTACAATACAATGTCTTCTTGCAATTACCTTCTTACTGTAGGTACACAGTACATGTTTCAATTTACAGTTTATTGCAAAATAAAATGTATATGGACAAAAAGGAGGAGTCTTCATTTCAACAGGAAAATGCAATTTTTAAAACTTTTCTTTGGGGGGTTAGTAGGAACTGAACATTGCTTCTGAACACTATCCTGACAGAGGCGGTGTCTCCTCCTTTGAAAATTTTTGAATACATAAATGGGTTGTATCTACAGTCTGGTGCAAAAATGGTGCACCTTTGAAGGGAACCGACTGTATTTTTTTAAGAGATCAAATAAGGGACTTTTGTCCTTGAATTAGTGGGGGTGGGAACCTACTTCTGTTGCACCACATACTGTATCTGACTGCCCCGTCATTTCATGTGTAATGCGAAGTATGAAGCTTTTGAAAAACAAGCGACCATTCGTGTTTACAATTAAGAAAGAAATCCTCTGAATTGAAATCAAGTTCCTTTCTTGACTGTGCCCATTTTCTGTTCTTGATTTCTAAACTACAAATATTTTCTCCCTGTACTACCAATGAAAATCAGAAAGACATTCAAATCTATCTGATTGAGAATGACAAGCAGGAAAAGAGATATATTTCCAAGGTGAGAACATGTTGGCTGATAACTTTTAAGTCAGGCCAAAGACTATGTTTCCTTGAGATGGCTCACTCAGGGGGGGGGGGTCTGTTTATGCTGTGAGACAGAGTTATACATATATACAGCAGTATGAATTACTGTTTGCTCCCTGCCTACTTATTCTTGGCTTAGACAATCATATGGATGTGAATTTTGCAATTTGCAATTAATTGGTTAGAATTCATGTTAATTATTAGTAAAGAAACACTAAATTTTTGACAGAGCTCTTTGCAGGCTGTGCCCTATCAGATCCTGGTTACCAAAACAACACACAAAAAAGAAAATGGTTGAAAGAAAAAATACAAATAGTGGAAGCTGTTTAGATATTTGACAACAAAGAAGGATGAAGAATATTCTGAATTTTTATTTATTCAGCTTGACTGCTTAAAAATAACCAAAACTTGATGACAAAATGAAAGAAGATGCACAGTCCTTTTATTTTTATGATCCTTCAAAAACTAAAAGCACTGGTTCCAATGGATCTCTTAGTACTCCTGAGGCACAGAAGGTCAGGTGTCTGACACTTGCATCGTCAGGACCCAATAGAACACACAATAATATTTTGTACAGTCAATGGCTCTTAAGAAACAGGATGTTACCCTCTTGCATAACATACTATCTGAACATGTGCAATATCAGCTGTACTCTAAACACAATGGATCAAACTTAGAACAAGTTGGAAAGTTGTTTTAATTCCATAGGTACAGTACACTGGTCAATTTTAAATAAAGTCTGGAGAGTCTGACGAAACAAGATTGATCTGGGATTTTTCTACATTACTAGTTGTAGAGGATGACAAAGCTTTGATGAATTACTGGATAATTTTAGTTGGTAGCAGTAGAAAGTGGTATCTATCTTCAAGTCTGCAGTGTATTGGAAATGCCTTAAGTCTGTTAAATATAGCACACTACCACATTTCCAGAGGTTAGGAAAACCTCAAAAGTTATGATCAGATACAGGCGTGTTTTTGTTATTTCTCTTGCAATCTGAAACACTGTGGTCATGGCCAGCCCCTGAAATACCTTAAAAAGAAAAAATATGTTGACCACATAAAACATTGACATGTGTAAATGATCAAAACCTGTGATCTTAAAATGAATTAAGTTTCTAAAACCAATTCAAAGATTTTCAATTATTTGGCTCATCTCTTTACAGTGAAGCTTCTTCGGGACCTGTTCAACATACTGTAATACTAATTACCATATCAGGCTTCAGTGTTTTTGTAAACCTAAGAAATTCTGATGACATGTCCAAATGACAACTTATTAAAACCATGATATCGACCTACAGTAACCTTCCATGTTGAAGCAATGTATGATAATGTTTGCACATTTTTCTGATAAAATACCCCTCTTAAAGAAAAACACCTCAACGAAATTCTTCTGGAACTTATAAATATATTTTCTATAATGGTTTCCTGCCTGTAGATTGCTGTTCATGCTCATGCAAGAGCCACAAAATCAGAGGGGAATTTTTTTGGCTCCAGCCCCTCCTTCTTTGGCTTCACTTTTTTTAAGGTCCCAAAGCTGTACTACAGTGTTATATGCCATGAAATAACATGTAAGTGTCTGAATTTCAATTTTCCCCAAAATTCCTCCCTCCCCTCCTATAAAGGCCCCGCACTTGCTACATTTGAAGCTAGCAGATGCAAACTTTGCCCTCAAGGTGTTTGCCCACCCCCCTTTTATAAAATCCCAGATCCACTCCTATAGTGTGGCCTAACTGCTCCAAAAGCCTCAAGGCGATACAGTATGGTACCTTTGTATGTGCTCAGGTTATTTCTATTCATGCCAAACCTTCTGATACCCCTTGTACATTTTTTACAAAATTCTTGGCTCTGATTTAGTAAGGAGTTGTAGGCCTTTCTTGTATTGAGGCTTTCATGAGGATTGTAGATTTCATATTTCATAAATATTGAACCAAAATTTTCTTTCAGAATTACAGTAGCCTATGCCTTTTCTAAACTATAAGTGCACGAAAGAGGGACTCCCAACCTATCCTCCTTGTCATATCACACATGCTTGTAGCTCCATGTCCATTCACATTTAAAGTTACTACTGTTACAGGGTACTGAAAGTGCTCTTGAGTTGCTTCAAATCGTTTGGGGTTGTTTCGTCATTTAACTTATGTGCATTTTTGTTTCGAAATATTACAAATGTAATAAGTTATCTATGTTTCCGCATTCCAGGGAAGGTTCCTGTTTTGTTTGTGCAAGGGCAATAGGCCTAGGGTGAGTCTCACTTGGGGTTTTGCTTTAGCAAGGGGTGTGTCCTTCGTTGGATGTAAAGATTGAAGGCGAGCAAGTTTTTTTTTTTTCTAATTGGCTGGCCACCATTTTCAAGTCTAAATGGTACCGTACACTTCCCAGTGTCAGTATTCATCTCTATTACTGTACTTAGGCTAGGCAAGTCACTTTATTGAATTGTTTACATTAAATCTTCTTGGATTTCCTTACTATTGTTTTTTGTCATACTGTATACACCTGACTTTACTGGGGGTCATCCTTCAGCTGTCCCCCTGCAGAACCCACGGCCCCACTCTGAGAAGTGTTATGTACACCCCTTGGTTGACACCTCAGCATTATACTTGGCAACATATTCAAAGATATACACTAGGTTTGCCTATAGGCCCACATATAGGGCACAACGGAAATTCCTCTCATAAGGACAATTAGTGTTACAGGTATAGGACGAAGACCCCAAAATTCAAAATATTTATTTCAAATTTAAATCATATCAGAAATCCTTACAATGTGTTCTACCTTTTCACAAAACTAGCAAGATTATACAAAAAAATCACAAAATAACACTACCTAGCTTGAAAATAAGATAATTTCTGCCATGTCTGAGCGCTCGGAAGTGTTCGTTAGAAAAAGACGATTGCACAATAAAATCACCGTGTTAGCCTTGTGCCAGCCGTTTCTTTTGTCTTGAATGTACTATGTACACATACTATATTCACAAGAAAGAAACGAAAGAATATATCACGAATTTTCTGGTTTTTGCCCTATACCTGTAACACTAATTGTCCCTATGGTTCGAATTTCGGTTGTGCCCTATATAGGCCCCCAAACTACTAGCAATAGATCGGACACTTCTCATGCTTCCAGGCAATCGCAATTAATAACAGCACATACTATGATTGCCAAGTAATGAGAATTCCTGCAGACGTATTCTATAGTTATCTATTAATCTATGAAGCAGACTTGCCAAGTTGCCTGCTGCTCTGCCTTACCTTCCATTAGGGCCTATGGTTTTGGGAGAGAGACTGAGTATGGATGGCTATAGCCAGCCTGGGTAGCCATCCCAGGTAATGGGGCTGCCCGGCATTTTCGTCTTACCGACAGAGGGCGCTCTCATGTGGTTCCTACTAGAGTCCCTTTATACGATATACCATATAGGAACCCTAGTTCCTACAAAGATATTACAAGCATATATCACCCAATCCCGACAGTATATCATGTAAAAAAGTTATATCATGCATGACATGCAAGTCTCGAGACGCGAATGTGATACAAAACGGAACAAAACGTAAGGATTTGGTGCATAGATACCATTAAACTCCTATACCTACACTGTAAGACGCGCTGACTCTGCTGACTCGGGGCGGAAGTGTGGATTTAATATGTGCGTCATTCTGTTCTGTGATCTGCGTACAAAACTAAGGACGCGTTACAGAAAATTCCATTGTTAAAAGAGTTGACGTGTGTGCACATTAACAACGCGTTCTATACGTGCGTTATACATTTCTTGGGGATTTTCCAGAATGATTGACTCACAATACTGCGCTCTTGGAAAGCGAACGCTTTGGTTGCTTTTCCGTTGTTAGCGCGTAAGAATTTAAATGTATGCATTATGAAGTGCGCGCTAGTGAAGATACATAGAAACAGACCAATCAGTAGGTGAACTTCAACCAGTCACTGTGCGGTCATATTCAAAAGTACTGGAAGAAGAGAAAAGTGTTCCATGTAAGTGGAATTTATTGAGGAATGATGCTTCTTAGTACAACTACCAGGCTATAGCTGAGCGACCCATCTTTGACTCTTGCTGCAGTGAGTTGGCTACGAGGCCGCTACTGATACTAGGTCCATATTAGGGATGTAGTCTTCTTTTCTTCTGGGTATGTTAACACTCCTGATAACTATCTCTTGTTTATCTTTGGGTACTGCCCAGGAACAATGCTTTGCGGCGTACTAAAACCGGGGAGCTCTTTAACATTCAGCTTCAACAGCAACTTATGAGAGAGTACGTAGACCTAGACGTAATAAACCGATAGATATGTAAATACAGTTTTATATGGCCATATCAAGCCAGATATAACTTGATACAATGCAATTCCAGATATGCAAATACAGTTTTATATGGCCATATCAAGCCAGATATAACTTGATGAAATGCCAGTCCAGATATGTAAATACAGTTTTACTGTATATGGCCATATCAAGCCAGATATAACTTGAAATCCATATCTGGCCCACATATGGAATTTCATATCTGGCCCATATCTGGATTTCGAGTAAGGGATGTTTTGTTTACAAACTTCGCCGTCGCGATTACGTTTCACGCAACTGGTAGGAACCATATGAGAGCGCCCTCTCTTAATTTTTACTCGGCCGGGCAGCCCCATTGCCTTTGTCTGGAAGCCTGGAATGAGAAGTGTTCTCCCGTGTAACGTAAGTATATGTAGGTTTGAGTATATAGGCTATAGGCATTTGTAATATATGCTGAGCACAGGCGTTCGAAACACTACGTACATATACTACACACTATATTTATATAATAAGACAAGGTATGACATTTCTCAGGACGAAGCAGGGACATTCCATGGTATTTCATTGTTAGTCATGGGACATTTTAAAGAATGTTTTGGCTCATAAAATGAGCAGTTGAAAGAGTGGCAAACTTGTAATGCAATTAAGTTAAAGAGTGTGACTACCTCTACAAAATAATAAAAAAGTAGGAATCAAAGTCTACTCCAGCATGAAGTTTTATTAATCAATCAACCGTTAGTCATGGGACAGCTTTGCGACATAGGTTTCTGGGTACAGTTACTTACTCCCAAAACTCTGTGCCATTAAGGTGATATTGTTATTTCTTTGCTTCTGGTGTCAAGAAGGACAAGTTGGACTATTGTTTTATTATAAACTTTTTTTGCAAAAAGCATCCCAATTTTCTGCAATTTAAAAAAATTCCTTGTTAGTCATGGGACAAATAAAACGTTAGTCATGGGACAGTTTTGTCGCAAATGCTTACAAGCATAAAAATGCTGCAGAATGAAATGTTTCTCAGTCCCTTCTCCCTCTTTTGACTCTTACAATTATACATTAAACTAGTATTTGATGTTGGTGATGGTTCCATTATCACAAAAGCCTTAACAGGGGGAAATAGATGGACTTTGAGGAAGGGTCAATATTTGGTCTTACAAAAGAACCCATTGGTCCTACAGTACAGTACAACACCAAAGTCTCACAGTTCATATGTACTTGAATACAAACTCCCATTCACTGTAGAACTAGTGGGCTGTAGAACCAGTTCTTCACCAGCAGGGTGGGAGGGGGAATGGGGTTGTCCACCCCCCACCCCCATCCTTCTCCCACCCCCTTCCCTCTCTAAAAAACCTGTCATCAGTTCAAAGCTTTGTCAAAGACAACATTTTGCAACTAAACCACTTTACATACAAATATTCCTCAAAGGGAAGGAGTTTCATCCACTTCCCTCAGAAAACTTGCCCCTTCCCTTCTACCTTGCGTAAAAAATATGAAGCATTCACTTTAATAGTTGCCACAGACAGTGCTCACAATTTTGCATCCAAGCCCCATACACAGCATAAACAATTTTTTTTCCAAAGGGCCCATCGTGCCACAGTCTCCTTAGAAAAAGCCAAGTTTAGCAAACATGGTAATAAGGACAAATTAGTAGTTCAAAGATTTGACAAAGATCCTCTACAGGTATCACTAGTATTCTGCATCAAAATCCTCCTTACAAAAAAATTCTCAAAAGGGAGGGGACATTCCCTTCACATAGTTTCTCCCTACCCCAAGATGGCACTCCTTAAGTGGGTGCCAAAGCTAATATCAGCCTTGGTGCAAACTATCAAAGGTACAGTATGCCAGTATAGTAGTAAGCGGGCCTCTTCTTGAAATAGAAGGTTTGTTTCAACATGCATTAATAGTCACCTTGTGTTCTTAAGGAAATAGCATACAGTATTAAGAAGCTGTTCAATCTAAGGTGTATAAATTTCAAAAGTGTTCAGTCCATTATCCAATACACCTTTGTCCAATAATACCCTTTCCAGAAAGACCTATTAATATTAATAACTTGTTGAAAGAACTTCACACTGAATTACACAAAATGACACAAATTCAGAAAAACTTTTCATATTTCATATATATTTCATATATATATTTGTTTCTTCACAACCACAGATAAACACATACATATATACAAGGTCAAGTTATTTACATAATCAAGCAGTTGTGAAAGGAAGTGTTCTAGAAAGATAGAGATCTTAACAAAGTAGAACACTTTTTTATTCAATTACCTAGACATTTTCAGGAAGGATAATCTATAGGGAGATTTGTAAGACCCTAACAATCCCTTCCAAACTAACTTTAACAGAAACTTATACCACAAATACCTTATTAGTTGCAACAAAGGTAAAAAACCAGAGTACTAGCATACCATGCTTGGTCAGTCTATAACTGTACAGTATTGTATATATATGGGACTTGTCCCATGACTAACAAAATTGTCCCATGACTAACAATTTTTTTTTTCAATTTTAATAAATACTTTCTGACACACTTTTGTATAAACCATACAGTCGTGTTGGTTACTATCTAAATGAAGAGGATCCGTAACCTTTCCTTAGTATCTATCACAAATTTTGAGATATTTAAACTTTTCGATGAAAAATGTTAGTCACGGGACAAATGACTAATTTGACAAGGCACTAATTAATAACCCATTAATGAAATAATTTTTCTGCTGTGAAATTACATTGAATTTTGTGGGTACTTTATGTCCCTATATGAAATAACTCATTTTAATTGGTAATTTCAAAAATATTCCACAAAATAGTTTGTCCCATGACTAACGCATTTTTTATACTTTTTGGCATAATTACGTCAATTTTTAAAAGTGCATAGCCTGATACAAAAAAACATTTTCAGATCTTGGTAGTAGGATACCTTGGCTATACAAAAATGCAAAATAATTGACAAATAATGAAACTTGAATTTTGAACATTCATATCGCAAATACCACGGAATGTCCCAGCACCAACCTTGGCCTATTTTTGCACTCTTACTCTTACTGCAAACCTCAAAAGACTTGGTGGATCATGCCATCTGTTCCAGCAGAATATCCAACACCTCTTCGAATGCAACTTTGTGCATAAGATAAATTCTAAACAGTAAAAAAAGGTGAGAAAATGAAACTAAGAATTACTACCGACAGGACGTAGACCCGGTTGAACTTAACTGCCAGCCAGTGCTTCCACACTCTAAATTCATTTTTCCTGAAATGGATTCTAAAATTACTTGAAATCGGCTTGGTATTTTCTGCCTGATATTTAAAAGGAATAAAAGACGCTTCTTAATTGCTGATCCAGGATTTCATCCTGTCAAGCCATACGTCATTTCCAAACGCCATACGGCATTTCCAGATTTCCCGAAATAACCCCTTCCAAAAGAGCATCCAGATATCCCAAATTTCGGGTAATTTTGGAAAGACTGGAAGCACTGCTGCAGGCGACACAGATGATAGTAGCCTGCGCAGCTATCCCTGCTGTCTTTTTCACAGAAACACGTAATACAAGGTGAAGCGAAGCAAAAGAACCAAAGTTCGCCATGCATATTATGGCATATTTTCACTATCGGCTACCAGCATATGTAACGTGCGTTGTGATTGGCTAAGAGTAATGAACTAACCATAGAAATAAAAGTAAGGGAGAATGCTGACACAATGCATCCCTGCATGTTTAACCGGTGAAGCCACGAAAATTGTAAGGGCGCTTCCATTGTACGGCAAAAGACCGGTTGATTGGTGTGTCTCCGTACGTACAGTGTGCATTCTGCTGCAGAAGTTATAGCTTATTTTATCCGTTTTTCGAAAGATTAGGAGTAATTTTCACAACAGGAATAAGTCATGGTGCCTTAACTATTTTGTTTTATACTCCTGACTTGAAAACTTGTAGTTTCTTTGCCAATACTTAGGGCAAAAGCAATGACGTGATATTTGTATTACGGGCCGGTCTCTGTTGTCGTACAGCCTAGCCAAATCAATGGCTTCATTGACGTCATTCTCCCTTACTTTAATTTCTATGGAACTAACAGCCTTCATACCTTTCGTAGTGTTTCAAATGCCTGTGATGCTGAGGACGTCTGTGATTGATAAGTACCAACGTTAGGCGTCTAAGCCTATGATCTCAAAATACTTACCATACTGGGATGACTATTCTCGCCGTTCCCCAAGAATTCCATGTAGCCTACTGAGAGGGCTACATTCACAGCAGCAATGGGACAGCCCGAAGTGGCTTTGTTTCAACATAAAATTGCTTTAAATTCAACATAACTCTCTGATTCTGGCCTACTGTAACTTCACACTCAGTTTATTTGTAGCATCGATATCTAGCTGTACAAAATAGGCTACATTGATTTGTAAACATGTATACAATACACACACACAGTGTGCAGTCCATTCATACTACTGTGTACTCTTCGTTTACGTCGCGTTATACACACACTGCCTTGCGACAAATGTCGTGAACCTGGGTGGGCGTGGAAGAAAATTTGAAATATGCATATAATTAGGTAGGTGTGAGCGTGATTGGTTCCCTCAATTTTTTGAGGGAAAAATCGCTGAAAAACAAAGAAATAGTTAAAAGCCGTCTGCCATAATGGACAAGACTCTAGTTCTGAGAGTTCAAGAGTAGATTAGAGGGCGCACTAGTCAAGTCATTTTGGTACATGCTTCACAGCCAGATATGTGGTGGACAGAAATGAACTAGAGTCTTGAACAAGACTATGGTCACTGTAGCATTGCTCGCAGCATACATGCTGCTAGAATTGAATAGGATATTTTAGCCAATATTACCCGAGAAAAAGACTTTTTCCCGGGTGAAGCTTATCTCTGTAATTGCAACAGTTAATCCCTTTCACAAACAAACTTGCTCTATTGACCAAACAGTCTTTAAAGGGGTTCAAACCCCTTTAACTTTATTGCTCTCAAGATACCTGAACAGGAAGTTCTCTGATAGATTCTGGATTAAGAGTGGTCAACTAGAGATGGCTAAAACTTGCTATTCGTTTCTAGCGTCATGTAAGCCTAGGCCTATACGTGGTTAACTGGCTGGTATTAGCAAGTTGTGAGGGTCTTGCTGTTGGCAGCATGGGTAAAACCTAGGACTAGCTACCTTTGCTGTTGCCTACCAATGATAATAGTCAGCTCATATTTGATGGTCATCAGGTAATCCATATATTGTCTTTAATTTTAATTAATTTTTCTTTGTATTTATTTCACTTGTTATATTGTTTTCATTACAGCTGGGGGCTCCAATTTTATCTGATCTTTGCAACATACTGTGGCTGGTTGAAAGACATGACTCATCTACTGGGGATCTGTGTAGTCATCAACAGCCTGCGCAGACGAATACAGTCCTGAGTTTAGACTAGCGATGAACCGATGAAACCCTGTGGGTGAGGTTTGTTATTTTGTTTTATACTTCTCATACTGTAACAGTAAGATGTAATGGCTTCTGATATTGTACAGTGAGTAGGAGTCTATTACCCTTTTATTGTATCAAGAATTAGTTCTAGAGAATGTTGAAGAAAGATTTGGTGAAGTTGTTCACTTTGGCATGGCTCCTTGCAAAGCACTGTCCTTTTCAAGCTCTAAAAGCTCTAGTTGACAAGTGAAAAACTTCAGTTCGGTTCTGATTGTAAACACCTGTTACTTTATTTTGTATGTGCCAGTTAGACCCTCGTGTGACCAAAGTGCTTCATGCAGTACTTTAAAACTATTCGTGATATACCTCCTGACAGAGATTCCAAACCCCTGTTAACAGTGTCCTCACATTTCATTTAGGATTTCCTATGTGACAGTCTTCAGCATGTTTGTTTTAAAAAAGACAAAGTTGTACATTACTCATGCATTGTAAAAGTAAGTAGATTTCTTCCTCCTTCTCCTGAGGAATAACCGGGTGAAACGGCATGAGGAGATTGCAGAAGAGAGAATTTCAACCTTAAGGGGTGAGGGTGTCTCTGTTACTTGTGAAGTGGTTTTAAATGGACCTTAACAGGCATAACAAGGGACACATATGATCTAGAATGACACTTGTAACAGCCAAGAGAATATGGTGAATGCAATCAGCTTTTGTGGAAGGCTTCCAGTAGCCATGTGGACCTGCAAAATAGTTGGCTAACTTTTCTTCAAATTAGGTTTAAGCTTATGAAAAGCCAAAAGAAATAGTGTGATTGACATCATCTGGACATGTAAAAAATAGACAAGAAATGCAAAAAGAAGTGTAAGTTACATGTAAGTCTTTATTTGAGGTCTAGGGTACTGAAGTGTTCATAAAATTTGATTTGGGGGACATAAAAAAATTCACCCCTCCCTTAAGTAAGAGACAGAAAATTTTGAAATCGGTACGGCACCAAACATGGTTTAATATACTTCATATGCTGTGTGTACACCAAGTAGGGGCAGACATCAAGCAATTTCACACTTGAGTGGTTTTGGGGGGCAATTTTGTTGATTTTAGCTCAAAATGTTAAAAATAGCTTAAATTGGTTAAAATTCCACTCATTAAAGGTAAAAAAGTAACTCCAAAAATAGCAGAAACCATTCCCTTGGCTGTGCATAAACATTCCTCTGTCACATGGAAGCTACTGTAATGTTTTTATCAGTTCTTGGCTAGGCTTCACTTTAGAAGCGTGTCTCCAAATAGCCTACACACTGTGATGTGCTGCCAAAGCATGCAGCAAATCTGTGAAATTCATTTATTGCTTCAATATGAGAGTTTTTGCTTGCTTGTGTCGTCTGTCTGATTATATTGTAAGTACGTTCAAGCTTCCAGGGGAGTGCAGGATAGATTTTGCATTTAATTCAAGGGAATAAAATAGCTTGGAAGAAGGAGTTGTAGACCTTGACCCTAGGCCTAATGTTATGCCTTATGTGTGTAGCTCAGCCAGGCTTAGCGTTCGTTATTAGGCTTGGTGCGACTCAGCATCATTAATGTCGAAGGTTTGTGAGATTGATTTAGAAAAACTGCTCTGACCTCCAGGCCATTACAGGTTGATCACAGACAAAATCGCTGTTTTAACTTTGACCACAAGCTGTTTTTATCTTAACCACAAGATCTCTTATCTGTACTGGAGCACGCAAAGGCACTTGTATAGTATGTACATACAACATATGCAATACAAAACACTGTGTGTACGTGGGATATTGAACTTCCCGCCAGCTAATGAGTTCCTCGTGATTGGCTGATGTTGCGATGACGGATGTAGCTCGTATGTGGCTTTTGTACGCTCAGCTCACATACAGTGTTTATCGCTTGTTCGCATTGGCCGTAGAGAGATCGACGTCACGGTGGTCACTTCACGTTGGTTACGGAACAGACTCCTCTTGTTGTTCTGTGAGTTTCAAAGGATGGGTTGAATTGCCTTATGTACAGGTTTATTATTTTCTATCACGCAAGCAGAAGACATCAGAGGTACTACTAGGACAAACGAAGCATGTTTTGTGATTCGATGCATGTTTTTATGTTTTATTTATGCCTACTTACTTCATACTAAGGCTGCTTGATTAATGCAGGTATGTAGCTAGTGCACTGTAAACTTGCAAGGGTTTTAAATATTTCTTTTCTTTGATGGCAGGTGTATAGTGCACTCCGGGAAGTTTATTTCTGTTCAAATTAACAATAGCCTTGGGGCTCACATATAATATCAGGTATTAACATAGGCGTAGGAGCCCAAGTTGATTGGAGGGGGGGGGAACGACTTGCCCGAAAAAATATAACCCCAAATTTCCGCGCGCTACGCATGTTTCGACATGTTAATGTACATATCATATAGGCATGCATCGGTTGTCACAACGCATGCTAATTACATACAATAATTTGCCATGTTACTACCTTCTTTATTGGTTTTAATTTTGGCAGGTCCGTGATCGCCAGCCTGGGGGTCCCCTCTCTTTGAAAATTTTTGAAAAATTAGGTGTTCTTACATGCAATCTGGTGCCACATATGCTACCTTTGAAGTAAAATTTGGGTTAAAAAATTTTCGTACGTATTTTAGGTAGAAAAAAATTTCAGCATCAGTGAGGCTGGGGCATGGCCCAATGGCCCCTCAAATACACCACTGATAATCATAATATAAGTTCAACCATTAAAAAACACACTGATGAATTAATACGGTATATATATAGGTGCTGGTGCAATTCAAATCAGAACTTTATATTAATTACCAAGGAAGTTTTTTTAAACTATTAATACTCTTTAGCTACATCATTGCATTATTTTTCTTTCAGTAGGTGCCGGAAAAATTCTCAGCATTTTGCTCGAATTTTCTCAAACAATTTTGGTTGAGGGGGGGCTACAGCCCCCAGCCTTCCCGCCTCCTATGCATATGGGTATTAATTTGGACCCTCCCTCATGATGCTCCCAATCATATCTAAGCAAACGACGGGAGGCCGACCGATGTCTGTGTCCTCATTGACGTACTAAACCAG
The DNA here is from genome assembly GCA_029531755.1 of Holothuria leucospilota. Taxonomy (NCBI): domain Eukaryota; kingdom Metazoa; phylum Echinodermata; class Holothuroidea; order Aspidochirotida; family Holothuriidae; genus Holothuria; species Holothuria leucospilota. The sequence goes on along the minus strand of CM055976.1, from coordinate 22,594,832 downwards.
TAGTTCCCGGGAAAGGGGTATCATTGATGTCATGGGATGAATTTACATCTCAGGAAGGCGAAAAAAGATTAGACGTTAAGGTGGTAGGGAGGCGTTTGAAAAATATGATACTATTTTTAAACTGGGATTAAATAAGACTATAACAATTTTCTCTCTCAAAATTAGTTTTCAAAATATGGAAGTAAATAAAGTGAAGGTGCACAAATATGGTAAAGTTTGTACATTGCCAGATGCAAGGGGATATGCATATAATTATATTTATCCCTGAGGAGGACTCAAGACCCCCATGTCTCAACAATTTAATGCATGATCAACTTTGGCGTGAACTACTCCGAAATTGTAGTGAGGTCACTACGTACAGAAGAGTACACGATTTTGTCAAAAATGTGTTCTTTTTATACCGTACCCCTATCCATAATTGTCAAATGCCCGGAAAAATGAAAAAGTATTTAATGTTACTTAAACACTGCTTCTAATGAGGACCTCAGACCCCGTCAGTTGCTAGGATCGCAGGTCATGAACCCAACTTTGAAAAAATGAAGCTTTCTCACCTGGCATGGGGTTACTTGCTATTCATAACAACAAAAGTGACAATTGTAGAGAATTTTTAAATTGCAAAGAAAACCATAGACGACCCCCGTGATATGGGGCTGCATTGCTTTGAAATCCCATTTCTGGGCAGATTTTGTGAAGAAATAGGCAGTTTATCGAGTGAAAGGCTCAGCCTCACAAAAGTTAACCTATATGCTTATGACCAAAACAAATGTTATTGAAACGCTACTTTTTCGTTGCGCTTAGCAGTGCCCGGTGATGTGTTAACTTGGTGCACAAGTTTGGAAAAAGTAAGCTTTTATTGTCAAATTATGAACAACGAATAACGATCTTTCCTTCCCCACCCTTCACATAGTCAGTGACGTAACAAAGGGGAAAGGGAGGGGCAGCCACCCCTCCCTACACGGGCCAGGGGGCACAGAAGAATGAAGGTACCCTGTAGGTGAAAAAAAGAAAAATAGAGAAAAAGATAGGAAGACAACGAATGAGAAAAATTGGAAAGAGGAGGAAATGAAAACTTGTGTACTTTTAGCTCCCCTCCGTCTCCGGTAGACACTGCACTAGCTGTCTTTAAGTCCATAAATGTTGAAGGCCTATGTATGAGTTCCTTGATAAATACTGTATGTTGAAAATTAATGATGGTGTTGCCCATATTCAACCTTCAGAATTCAAGCAAGTATACCAGTCTTTACACTCCAAGCATGTTGTCGTGGATTCATGAGTTTAGCTCAGGATTTAGAAGCTGGAACTAGTTTTGGGCCGTATATTTTTTGCTCCTATATGTTACTCATAACTGCAAAAATGCTCTTTTGTCGCAAGAGAATGACACCGTCAGCTGGGTCTTAAATAAGAGTCTTGCTGAGTTCCCACATGGGATGATCGAACCAGTGGCGCCAGTACGGTGGCATGGAGGAGCGTACCCCAATTGACTTCTGATTTTTTTTTATTTGGAAATTTTTAAAATGATCCCAAAAGATATTTAAGCTATAGATTTCTGCAGGGGTGATTGTGGGGTGTGTTTTCAAACGAGTGATAGATCTATTGTTATCATTTTCTATCACAAATAGTTCACAAACTATCAGAATTTTCGCAAATCCTTTGCAAACATCAATATTTTCACACGCTCCATGCGCTTCAAGCCTCTACTCAATGCTGTGCTTATTATCAATACCTTCCGATAACAATTCCTGGAGAAGCAAAGCAGCAAGCGATGAAACCTTTTTACGAATTTGAAAGTGGAAGACTCACTTTCTGATGGGCAGATAGATTTGTTGGGGAATTGACAATGTCTCGATGTAGAGCCTGAATGCAGTCGTGGAAATTATATTTAATGCAAAATTTCGGAGTGCTTATAGTGCATTCATCACGGTCTGCACTCCTTCTCATAACCATTATCAAGGTAATGATGAAGGAATTATTCTGATCTCAACAATTTTCAAAAAAACGATACATCTTTAACCTCTGCTAGTTTGAAGGGGCCTTTGACTAATCTAGTTTGTCGCATGATGTGAAAGAATGGTACACTATTTTGCCGTTTTACACTTTTTTAAAAACAATTTTACCGTGCGTTTCGCCCGCACTTATTGCAGATGGTAAATGGCAATTATTTATCACAGAAACGCGTTCTGAAAATGTGCTTGTTAGTCCTACCCCCTTGCTATACCTATCAGAGAGTTGATATATCCTGTACCTGTACTCTCCCTTTCGCTCATTCCCCTTTGCTGGAATCTGATACTGGTTCACATTTAGTAAAATAAGGTCGCTGTAAAAGTGCTTGTTGGGCATACTCTGTAGTGTCATTTGTTGGATGTCAGGTAATAAGCATGTTGGTACCCCTTTCTTTGTGTAATTAGTGTAATCCAAAGCTTCGAGGAGGCCCTGTAGCAGTTCTGTCAACCTTGGATACCTATTTATAATTTACAATGGAGCAACGGAAAAATTAAGACTGTTTCTGTGGACTTCACTCAGCCTATTTTTGCGTGAAAATTGCCCCGGATCGAAGGTAGTAAAGTAGCCGCAGGGGGTGAGTGCTTGGCGAGATTTGTTGACAACATACCCTTCTCTTAGACAATAATGCCCGCCTATTGCCAGTCCTATTTCACCTGACCAAAAATTAGAATTCACTGATTATGGACATTTTTCATACTTACCATCAGTTCCGAAAATTTCCCCCAAATAACACCGTTTTGCCATCTAAGCCAACTTTAATTGACAAAAATTTTTCAAAAGGGGCTGGAACCCCCTCCCTTTAAATCCTTCCCCAGAACGGCGTATAAAATTGCATTAACATATAGCACGGCACAATTTACGCAGACTTGGGGGACTGAGGTTGCATTACAACATCATCTGTGGTGCCCCAAAATCACTACTGTCGGCGCCACTTGACTGAAAAATAGGTAGCCCGGGCCCCTGGCTCTGGGGGCGCACGTCGAATCACTTGCCCCCCCTCTGCAAACAACCCCTGTGATGCCACTGCATATAGTTCCAACTTTCCATTCATTTCTGGTCATAAACAGGGCGACTGCAACCGTTGTTGGGATTGAGGGATGCTGTCCCCCTCCACAAATCTAGTTTTACCAGGAACGTTATTGCAGAGCTTTCGGCAAGTTCACTGGTAGATACCTTCGCGCTTTCTTAGTCAAACGAGGTCAACTTCTGCAGCACAGTAAAACTACCTCTTACGCCTATCTTTTACAAGGCTGATAATATGTAATGTGTTTTCGAATTGTACATGAACAATTGCATAGGAAAGCTTACAGCACTGTGCCAATCAGTTGCGTAGCTAGCTATATTTTGTGGGGGGCAAAAGCAAAAAATTTCGGACGGATTATTATCTTGAAGTAATGATGTACTATCTAAGGGTAGCGCTACTATCATCTGGTGTGTAGCGCGCGGAAAAGAATTAGATTAAAATATCTCCGAGATTGCCTTAAATGACACTTCCAGACCTTGTCAGTAACCATTTCGATGTGTAATTCTGCTTAAAAGCATAAGAAGTGTTGTAAGTGTTTCAAATGAATTGCTTTAATTAATTACCGACAGAGACTAGAAATTTCCGACAGAGGCCTTGGGAGGCTTTGTGGGGGGGGGGCACCGCCCCGTAGCTACGCCGCTGGTGCCAATGCGACACCTCATTTGTACACCAAGTGTACATTTCAGGTGCCGTATTGAGAAAATCGCGAAACTTTGTGGGAGCTGGGGGATGCTGCCCCCCAAGACCAGGTTCCATGGCAAGATATTGCAAAGTCTATGCAAATGGGACTCAACCAAGTCACGTAGTCTTTAACAAAAGAAGACGAAGCCCCCCTTACCCTGTTTTTATGTCCCCAAGAAAATTTCAAGTTGCCATATCCTTAATAAACTTTTATACATGTCACCCCCTGAAATTTCTTCTCCCGTCATAAGCCATTTTGCGCCCACCTTGCCTGGCTAAGGGCCTGTTCAACTTTCGCGGCACAGTTCAAACTACCCATTACACCTATATAATAAGGCTAATAATAAGTCACGATGTGTTGTTGAATTACACATGAACAATTGCATCATAGGGAAACTTACAGCACTGTGTCAATGCGACACCTCATTTGTACACCAAGTGTAAATTTCAGGTGTCGTATTGAGTTAGTGTACAAGTATGCCAAAAACTTGACTGTTAATATTGTTAATGGAAAGGTTTTGTCAAATTTACCAAACTAACGAATGATAGAAGTTTCCGATCCCTCCACCACATAAGTTACAGCTTCCCATCAGACACAAACATATATAAGGCAATCGCGAAACATTTTGAAAACTGGGGGATGTTGTTCCCCTCCCAAGACCAGTTTCCCGGGCAAAATATTGCAAATTCTTTGGCAAATTTTCACTTGTATAACCTATGCGCTTACCTACGCAAACATGTTCAACTAAGTCGCCTAGCCTTGGAGACAAGGGGACGAAGCCCCGATCCCCTCCCCTTCGATAGTTTCCGTTCCCAAGAGAATTTCTAGTTGCCATTACCTTAATTGACATTTCACCCCCTGAAATTTCTTCTCTCCCCCCATGAGCCATTTTGCCCTTACAGTATTTAGCATGGCTACGGGCCTGTTCAACTTCCGCGGCACTGTTCAAACTACCCCTTACACCTATATATAATAAAGCTAGTAATATGTTATAATGTGTTGTGCCGCGGAATGTAAATTCGACAATGCATCAACAATATTAACAGCAAGGTTTAGGAAAACTTGTACACTAACTCAATACCACACCTCACTTGTACAACAAGTGTACATTTCAGGTGTCGTATTGAGTTAGTGTACAAGTTTGCCAAAAGCTTGACTGTTAATATTGTAAATAGAGATTTTGTTAAATTCATCAAACTAATGAATTTTTAAAGTTCCACATCCTTCCAGCAAATACGTTACAACTCCCCATTCGACATGAACATATACAAGGCAATCGCAAAATGTTGTGGGAACTGGGGGATGTTGTCCCCCTACCAGACCAGTTTCCCGGGCAAAATATGCAAATTCTTTGGCAATTTTCGCCGGTAAAACCGTCGCGCTTACCTATGCAAACATGTTCAACTAAGTTGCTTAGCTTTGGAGATAAACGGACGAAGCCCCGATCCCCTTCCCCTAAATCTTTTCCATCCCCAAGAAAATTTCAAGTTGCTATTGCCGTAATACATTTTTAGACATTTCACCACTCTGAAATTTCTTAATTCTCCCCCCATAAGCCATTTTGCCCCATTCAGCACTTTGCCTGGGTATGGGCCTGTTCAACTTCCACGACACAGTTAAAACTGCCTTCTACAACGATATATTGTAAGGCTAATGATACGTCACATTTTTGTCAAATTTACCAAACTAACGAATGATAGAAGTTTCCGATCCCTCCACCACATAAGTTACAGCTTCCCATCAGACACGAACTTATATAAGGCAATCGCGAAACGTTTTGAAAACTGGGGAATGATGTCCCCCTCCCAAGACCAGTTTCCCGGGCAAAATATTGCAATGTCTTTGGCAAATTTGCACTTGTAAAACCTCTTCGCTTACCTACGCAAACTGGTTCAAGTAAATCACGTGGCCTTGGAGACAAGGGGACGAGGCCTCCCACCGCTTCCCCCAATTTTGCCGTCCTCAGGCAAATTTCATTTTTTGGTAATGTTTGAAAATTTCTAGTTCATACTCATGCCGAAACTTAGTTTTGCCGTGAGTAACATTTTTGTTTTCAACATCAAAAATAATACGGCAAATATTTGTTTTTGATGTTGCTTGAAGAATATGCATTGCAGGTCACGCTTTCATTGGAATCACATAGCGCCTTTTTGTTGTACTGGTATTTTAAACGCAGTGATCGACTCATGGTACTGATAGACTCATGATTAGGCCTACTTATACAGGCGCGGATCCAGACATTTCGAAAAGGGGGGCGGGCTGAAAGCCCCCTTGAATATTCTCCTAGATTAACGTTATGCTAATTCAGTTTCACGTATTTATTTTATTAAAATAAATTTATTGTTATTGTTGATGTGGTAAAAAGGGGGGGCTGAGGCTGGAACCCTCCCCCCCCTTGGATCCGCGCCTGATATAAGAGACATTTGTCGTTTTCTGTAAAGGTCAGGAACACATTCATGACTTCATAACAACTGTTTTCATATTTCAAGTGTGACGGCATGAGGTCGACAGAGAGATATTAAGGGTTACCCAATTTTCCTGAGGTTAAAAGGGTGGTACCTTACAGTATATTAAATGGCCTGCAGTTTGGGGTAAGGTGTCTCCCAAGAATTTGGGATTTGAGTTTTTGCATTTATGCATACTGTGCAATGTTTCGACTTATTTCATCAGTGTGTCAGAATTTTCAGTAAGTAATCAGTTGCAAGATGTATTTAAGTGTCAACAAATCTGTTAAATAGGCTACCGAAGCAAAACAAATATCCTAGCAATAGAACATTAAGTTTGTAAAAAAATGTTGATTAAATGTTCTGAAATGTGAAAATGGCATGTGAAAAGTGAAAACTCGATACTCAATACTGAATACAACTTTCCATTCCACCAGGTGGTGGTCAGAATTTAATCATTATTTATCTCTTTACTCAATAAATCGCTGAGAACGAGCGATAATGACCTCGCTGTGTAAACAAGACCTAAAATTAGCGTAATCAAATAATGTCAATTGAAGTATCATACAGTAGCTGCTGAGGTAAAAGCAGGGTGATACTGTAACCTGACACTCAGTAGCCATCTGAAATGACTCCTGCAATGAACAGATAAAGGTACATCTTCGAAGACTTCGATGTTCTCATGCACCGGATTCGCCTTGACCAGTGACCCCACACACACACACTTTTCCTGACTCCGAATGCTTCCCGATCACATGCATTTAACTAAATGTAAAGCAATGAATAAGTAGAGTTTATAAAGAAACTTTACAAATCCTATTTTTCCCGTACAAATTTAAGGCATGGCATAACTTGTTTCTCTACTTTCTTTTTTTAGAGGTTCATATTGAACAGCTATCTCATTTTCGCATAGGCTATGTGAAAACTCGACTGAGATTTAACATGGGACATACTGTGACGAGCAAGATAAACGAACCCCTCACTTTTGTATGAATTAACTTGAGAATCAATATTTTATGTAAAGTTTCCCTCTTTTATGAAAGAAGATCGAATGAAAACCATTTCATGAACTTCACTCCATAGAAAATATTAGAGAAGAAACCATAAATGCTTGCAAATGCAGGTTTAAGCCTCTTGCATGTGATGTGCGGGCTTAGGAACTTTGGACAAGACCATTTTCATTAGAAAGGCTTAATATCTCATCTTGGTAAAAGTATTAAATATTTAATCAAATTAAATGTAACAGCTTTTTTAAATTTATTTATTTAGACATATATCACAAAAACAAATAATTTGTACAAACCAAATGGGATTATGTAGTGTTAATGTTTTGTGAAGCTCCACATTCCCCTTTTCAATAGTGGAGGAGTCAAATAATATGAATAAACATATACACCGCTTCGAAGAAGCCACTTTATAGAGACTTGTAACCGAGGAAGTACCGTAGGGAAATGTGTTCAACGGATATTTTTGATCAATGAAAGATGTTATTTAGACATAGATTGACGACTTTATGCGTGAACAAAGTGGATACACTGTGACGACATTGCTGTGGAAACCTGAAAAGTTCTGCATTGTCCTTAATTTGCTATTGTTCAGAACAGAACATGAGCTTGTTGTTTACGAGCTTAGTATGGTGGTTCTTCGATGGGTTTTGTGTGGACAAGTTTTACTTTTTAGGGGCTAAAGCTTGTTATATCTCACAAAATGAGCATATACTTTCACTGGTGAAAACTAGACAGGTCCTTGAAATACTCATCAAATCAACCAAGTATATCTGTATATATATCGGCTGTCGGAATACTGCAATATTTTGTGGATGCATTTTTTTTTCGTCCTGAGGGAGAAACTCTTCAACTGTATCTTCTGGGTAAAATTGTTTAAACTATAATTTCGGTTAGAGTCTTCCCACGGCGTAAAACACTTGAAAAAACCTATTGAATGTTTTCATGAGAAACAGACTGGGATATTCCTCGTATTCTGCACTAATAGGCCCATTTGTATTTCTTTTCTCGTTTATCAGTTTATGTTACAGTAACTGCGAGACTCTTCATTGAATAAACCAAGTGCAAAGCACTTGCTCAATGGACCATGCATAATCTCTGATGGATATCTCTGGCATGGGTTGCGGTTTGTGTTCGCAGGGAGGTGTGACTCATCAACAAGCAGCGGATTGCTTATCAGATCGTGGTTGTACTTCCACCAGATCACTTACGAATTAGCGGATAAACTTACCGCAGAAGCGGCCATGACTGATAAAAACACCCCAACTTTTGGGGTAATAAACTGACAGGTTTAGTCTGTGATAGTTTTCTCATGCTTGTGGATCATGCATAGGTGAAGGTTAAGTAAGCCTGTGTGCCTGCATCCCCCCCTCCACCCACAACTGACCTAGCGACGAGTAATAAAAATGTTTCAATTAGCCTAGGCTACTGTTGTTACATTTGGAGACAGATTTTAATAATCATAGACCAAATGCCATTCTTCTTTGGCTATTTAACTTATCAAGAACCACCGACTTTGTAGGTGTAGTGCAGTGGTCACTGTAGCATTGCTCGCAGCGTATTAGCCTATACATGGTTAACTGGCTGGTATTAGCAAGTTGTGAGGGTCTTGCTGTTGGCAGCATGGGTAAAACCTAGGACTACAATCCTCGACAAAAGTACATGGTACACCCTGCTCCCTGTATCAATGTTGAAGTCTCAGAACATGCAGTGGCGCCGACATGGGGGGCTAAGGGAGGCGTGTGCCCCCCCAATGAAAATTTTTTGAAAATTTCAAAATGATCCCAAAAGGGATCCCTTTCTATCACAAAAGTTTCTCAAACTATCAGAATTTTCGCAAATTCTTTGCAAACTATCAAAAATTTAATGCGCTCCGCATGCTTCAACCCTTACTACAGTTTTGTTATTATCAATATCTTCCGATAGCAACTAGCAAAAGTTGAAAGCTGTTCACGAATTACCAGGTAAAAGACTGGCTTTTTGAGTGGCATGTAGCTTTGTTGGACAATTGAAAGTGTCTTGATGCAGATTCTGAAGGCAGGTTTTTTTATCGAAATCTTATTTAATGAAAAATTTTGCACGCTTTGGGTGCATGCTTTACAATTTGCACTCCATCTCATGACCATTATTACGGTAATAATACATGGAACTATAATAACAACATCTGTAGGGACCTAGCATCAATATGGGATCTTCCAATCTAAGTTTTTGTAGCATGATCAGTGGTGATTTGGAAAGGTGAAATTACGTATTTGCCGTTATACATTTTAAATAAACATTACCGAGCGCTTTGCGCGCAGCCATTATCGGTATAGATGGCAGGTGCGTAGCCAAGGGGGCGAGGGGGCAGCCCCCCCTTGAACATATTTTTGGTATTTTAATGTTTACTTTTACAATATTGCTAGTGTTTTCCCAATTTATATGCGGTAAATAGGCATGGGAAGTGCCATTTCCAGCGATCTGGGAGTCATTTTGGGCCAAAATTTTCTTGCACTTTGCGCCATCCCATGGTGGTGTGAAGCGCTGAGAGTCTGTCTATGGGCTTAGCCCTCCCCCCTTGAAAAATTCCTGGCTTCTCCCATGATGATGATTTTAATACACTTATGACAAAAAAACATTAACACACTTGTTAGTCCTTCACCTCTTTTGCTATACCTATCAGGGAGGTCTAATATCACCTTCCTGCACCCTTATACTCTCCCTCCCATTCATTCCCCATTGCTGGAAGCTGTTCATCTGGATTTTCATTCAAAATTAGTAAAAATACGATAGTGTTAAAGGCTCTGTGTCATACTCTATAATTATCATTTGGGTGCCAGGTAATAAAGCATTTTGCCATTGTTCCATTTTATGTACTTGATCCAGAGATTCCAGGAGGCCCTATGCAGGTACCTGCCAGCCTTATATGCCTTTTATAATGCACAATGAAGGGGATCAAAAATTGTTATAGTCCAACAATGTTTCTGTGGACTCCACGCACGTATTTTTGGGTGAAAACTTTGCCTGAATAGAAAGTGGTAAAGTTGCCGAAAGGGAGTCTTCGGGAGGTTTGTTGACAATGTATTCTCCTCTTAGACAACATACTCTCCTCTTTCACTTAACCAAAAATTAGAATTCACTAAATTAGCACCATTTTACATCCAAGCAACCTTAAATAAACAAAAATTTCTCAAAGGGGAGGGGGGCCCCTCCCCAGGATGGCACCTTGGTGTAGTGACACCTGACAAAGGAAGGATCCCCACTGTGTGTACGGACACAGGGGCACACAAAGAACGCATTTTACGCAGATTTGGGAGGTTAACTGAAGTGCCTTTATGACATCATCTGTTGTGCCCCCCCAATCACCAAAGCCTGGCGGCGCCACTGAGAACACGTTCGTCTACTGCAACATTGAACAGGTGAGCAGGGATGCAGACAAGGGGATGACAATCTCACGCTTGCTTGTTTTGCTTGTTTTGTCCCATCATGTTTGTCGAGGACTGTCCGAGGCCTGTACAAAGGTATAGAGAGTATTCCACGGCTACAGTCAATGCAAGATAATTCGTGAAAAAATTGGTCTATTTTGACCAAAGTATATTTGTGAATAAAAATTTAAGGTTCACATTGTTCAAAGAAACCTTTGTCCCTGATAACATGCACACATGGGCCCACATGGGCTCACATGGGATATATGTGTGCAACATACTGTAGGCTTTACATGGGTATGGACTCCATGAAAATTTGACCAAGCAGCCCAAATGAGCCTTTGGTAAATTTTCAGTGGGCAAGTTCTCCCATCCCATGTTGTACCCTCATGGGCACTGTGGCCTAATTTTCATGAAGCCCACGAGGAGAGATCCTCCCAAGTGGTATCCACAAGGGCATCATCAGGGACCGAGATGTTTGCCCATATGGGCCCTATGTGGGCATGTAGTCAGGAGTCGAATGCCAAAATAATACTTGTATCCTCGGCCATCGTGCAATGACAGAACAGTGAACAGAATAACTCGAGTATGCATGATTAATATATGACTTTTCCTGCGGCTCGTATAGCCAGACAAGGAACTGAAGACGGCAAGACATATATTGTCCAAAAGGCAAAATATTCTTTTCGGGAGGGGGTGGCAAATACAGGCAAATGGTTGGTACTGAGAGGCAAGGTAGCTTGCATGGGGTGAAATATTTTTCGGATGGTGGGTGGTAAATAGTCAAATAGTTCCTGGTAAAAATTACACTGAACATTCACGGGACCAAACAGCGAGGAAGCCCAACTTGTTTGCCTTTAAAGTTTGTTAAGATTTATTAGTTGAACTTAGAGCATATTGTCGCTCCTTTACTAGTTGTCTTCGTATCAAAATAGAGCCACAGTTTACCATTGACCTCAGCACAGTTTACCTTTGACCTACCCACTATTTCAATGTAAGTGGATGGTCAACCGTGCAAATCCACAAAAAATCCCTCTGTATGTAAAGCTTTTTATTGAAGAAAAATGGCTAACTGTTTCAAATCAGGGCAATTCTTAAGTACGTTATCATGTTTTCTAGATGAAATGATTCTACAGAATTTAAACTTTAACCAAATTGTAGTTTCAATGATTATTCAATGTTTATTTTCCCCAAAAAGTAGCAATCTTTGTGGTTGACCATTTGGTATACTGAGAAAGATTTTACATTCGCCTCCCCCTTACTCCCCCTTCCCGACGCCTCAAGAAAAATAAAATGCAAAAGCCTCTTTGGCTTCTTCCCATTACAATTTGTTACCATTCAATATAAATAAAAACACCGTCCAGCCAAAAATCCACAACCCCTATCCCTACCTCATATGAATCTGCTGCGTATAAGTACTGTACATTCCTTTTCATAAACTCAGATCAAGAAAAATTCATGTAAAACTCTAAGCTAAGTATTATATGGCTCCTTTTCATTACAATTTAATATTAATATAACATACTGACAAGCCAGGTTTATAGTCAGAAAATTGCAATTTTTAATCTTTTACCTTAACTTGAAAAATGAAATGGCAACTTCCTCTTTTTAAAACACCGTAAAACCAAATTTGGTAATTCCTGTTCCTTTCTACAGGCTTCAGACAATCCTCGACAAAAGTACATGGGACACCCCGCTCCCTGTATCAATGTTGAAGTCTCAGAACACGTTCGTCTGCTGCAACATTGAACAAGGGAGGGGGGATGCAGACAAGGGGATGACAATCTCCCGCTTGCTTGTTTTCCTTGTTTTGTCCCATCATTTTTGTCGAGGATTGTAGCTACCTTTGCTGTTGCCTACCAATGATAATAGTCAGCTCATATTTAGTGGTCATCAGGTAATCCATATATTGTCTTTAATTTTAATTAATTTTTCTTTATATTTATTTTACTTGTTATATTGTCTCCATTACAGCTCCAATTTTATCTGACCTTTGCAACATACTGTGGCTGGTGGAAAGACGTGGCTCATCTACTGGGGGATCTGTGTAGTCATCAACAGCCTGCGCAGACAAATACAGTCCTGAGTTTAGACTAGCAATCAACCGATGAAACCCTGTGGGTGAGGTTTGTTATTTCGTTTTATACTTCTCATCATACTGTAACAGTACTATGGCTCCTGATATTGTACAGTGGGTAGGAATCTATTACCCTTTCATTGTATCAAGAATTAGTTCCAGAGAATGTTGAAGAAAGATTTGGTGAAGTTGTTCACTTTGCCTTGGCTCCTTTCCAAGCACTGTCCTTTTCAAGCTCTAAAAGTAGTTGCCAAATGAAAACATTCAGTTCGGTTCTGATTGTAAACACCTGTGTCTTTATTTTGTATGTGCCAGCTAGACCCTCGTGTGACCGAAGTGCTCCATGCAGTACTGAAAAACTATTCGTGATATACCTCCTGACAGAGATCCCAAACCCCTGTAAACAGTGTCCTCACATTTCATTTAGGATTTCCTATGTGATGTGACAGTCTTCAGCATGTTTGTTTTGAAAGAGACAAAGTTGTACATTACTCATGCATAGTACAAGTAAAGTAAGTAGATTTCTTCCTCCTTTTCTTGAGGAATAACCGGGTGAAACGGCATGAGGAGATTGCAAAAGAGAGAATTCAACCTTAAGGGGTGAGGGTGTCTCTGTTACTTGTGAAGTGGTTTTTGAATGGACCTTAACAGGCATAACACATGATCTAGAATGACACTTGGAACAGCCCAAAGAATGTAGCAAATGCAATCAATATTGGTGGAAAGGCTTCCAGTAGCCATGCGGACCCTGCAAAATAGTTGGCTAACCTTTCTTCAAATTAGGTTTAAGGTTATGAAAAGTCACCTTAAAAGAAATAGTGTGATTGACATCATCTGGACATGTGAAAAAAGACAAGAAATGCAAGAAGAAGTGTAAGTTAAGTCTTTATTTGAAGTCTAGGGACCTAAGGTTTTCATAAAATTTGATTTGGGAGGACATAAAAAAAATTCACCTCTCCCTTAAGTAAAAAACAGAAAATTTTGGAATCGGTATGAAGAAGCACCAAACATGGCTTAATATACTTCATATGCTGTGTGTACACCAAGCAGGGGCAGACGTCAAGCAATTTCACGCTTGAGTGGTTTTTGGAGCCAATTTTGTTGATTTTAGCTCAAAATGTTAAAAATGGCCTAAATTGGTTAAAATTCCACTCGTTAAAGGTAAAAAAATACCTCCAAAAATAGCAGAAACCATTCCCTTGGCTGTGCATAAACATTCCCCTGTCACATGGAAGCTATCATAATGTTTATATCAGTTCTTGGCTTCACTAAGCATGTCTCTGAATAGGCTACACACTGTGATGTGTCCTCAAAGCATGCAGCAAATCTGCGAAATTCATTGATTGTTTCAATATGAGTGATTTTGCGTCCTTGTGTAGTCCGTCAGAGTATATTGTAAGCACGTTCAAGCTTCCAGGGAGTGCAGGATAGATTTTGCATTTAATTCAAGGGAATAAAATAGCTTGGAAGAAAGAGTTGTAGGCGTAGACCCTAGGCCTAATGTTATCATTGTTATGCCTTTTGTGTGTAGCTCAGCCAGACTTACTGTAGTGTTCGTTATTAGGCTTGGTGCCCTGACCCAGCATCAGTAGTGTCGTAGGTTTGCGAGATTGATTTAGAAAAGCTGCTCTGACCTTCAGGCTTGTAGATCATGCATAGGCGAAGGTTAGATAAGTTTGTGTGCCTGCATTTCCCCCCCCGGCCCCCTTCCCACAACTGACCTAGCGACGAGTAGTAAGGCACCATAGATAAATTTTGCTATGCACCCAACTGCAGTTAAAAGCAACTGCAGTTTATCCGACTGCGTAGGGACATGGATGAATAGCGCTATTGTTACGATGCTTGTGAGTTACTCCCCCATTCACAGAACTCGCGAACAACATTAGGAACTCCTCTCCTTAAAGATTCAGACCCTATTTTGTAACCATTTTAACTGTTTATCTTTTACCTAATCCAATTTCATTTGGTCTTGGACTTCCTGTGTTTACCACACATAAAAGATTTAACTGTGCAATATGGACGAAATGTCAACAGTTTATATGTTGTGCAACCACTGGACAAAAGTTCCTCACTGGCCAGGGATTAAGTGTAATCCTAGAAGTGATTGTGGCTTCTTATAACAAAGAAATGAGCAGATAAGTAGGATTTTAATTACACCCGACCTCCCTTTGTGAAGTCTGGTCAGAGTGTTAAGATTTTTAAGGAGGAGAGTTCCTAATGAAAGCTTCCCGACTGCGGTTGGCTACCTGTGCTTTGATATGGTGACTTAATCCTTTTACCTCGGCAACACAAGGGGGTAATGCTCCTGCAGTCAACTGGCTTTTTAAAAAACATGCTGCTAGAAAGACTTGTTCTTCAAATGAGAATTATAATCTATGTACTTTCTTGGAGTAATGATTCTGTTTTATAATATTAGCGATGTCCTCTTTCAACAAGTGTTTTAAAAATAGAAAATCGTAGGCAATATACAGCCTAACACAATATTTGTACACGTTTATAAAAAGTGATACCTGTTTCGAACAACATGTGTCTAACAATTCAGTAAAATGAAAGGCTTATTCAGTAATGTTTGTTGTCAGGATACCTGCATTTGGATAAAGCTAGGTAGCGCACATAGTATGAATACAGTACTATGATAGTCAACTCCTGCAGAATTTTTACGATCGTGGAAAACCGCGCAAGTTCGCACCATTTCATTTCGCCCGCAAAATTGTCAATAACAAGATCTTTGAAAATTATATTAGTTAGCCTGAAACTTCATGAGTCTTACATACAAAGTAAAGTAAAGGGGAGGGCTGCAGTTTACTTTAAATTTCCCTTTGCAATGATTAATACATGTTGTAAGTTTGGAAGGAAATATACCGAGAACATTCCCAAAGTTTCTTACCTTCCGTCGAAAAGACTTCGTTCGGAAAAATTCTTGCGCGTTCGCAAATTCTTTCCGTAACTGTGTTTGTCTCACAATAAACTGTTCTTCTACTACCATGTAACTGATATCCCTCAACAGAGCGATATTTGTTCAAAAATCAGTCCGAGTTTTGTACTTTGATAAAAGCAGTTTGTTGATGTGACGTCACGAAATAATTAGTTTACATTTCATTTTTGTAGTCCTCTGACGTAAATCATAATCAAAAATCGTAAAATCATAAATTGTACAAAATCGCTCAAAATTGTAGACAAGGTCTCTGAAAAGGCGAACGATCATTCAATCATCGAACTTGAAGTTTTAACCTAAACTCTTGATCTGGAAAAGTGCCGATAATTTATTTACTGTTTCAGTTACTTTTCATGTAGCAGGATAAGATTTCATGTACTTCAAATCAATGAACTAAAAATGCACGTGGTCCATTCATTGCAAACACAGTAACTTGTTCGTTACGTATAAAGTAATGCCAAATTTTTTTTTTTTTTTTTTAAATAGAAATTCCGTTTTGTTAATATTTTATTTTCCCGTGATCTTCCCATTTTCCTGCAATTTTCCGTGATTTATCGATTTTTCAATAAAGACTTTAGTAGTGTACTGTATTTTTTTCAGGCTGCTATAAAGCTATCTTTACTGGAGTAAAAGACTATGATAAACAGTAATGTCTATTGGTCTCCGCTTTAAGTGTTCTAAAACTGAGAGTTTACAATTTAAGCTTGCATGTCTATATTTTTTTCATTTTCCGTAACGTGGAAAAATGTTGGCTTTTATAAAGTTTTCGTAAGCTGTAACAAAGAAAAGGAAAAGGGTGCATTTCCATAGGCACATTAACATATTTGTGCCATCGAAGTATAGATCGGATTGCTATCATCAACAAACGTACGTATATGCATATTTGCATATGTGCTATTCCCCACTCCACCTGTTGTTAGCAACCGTATGTGTTTTTATGTTGGATGAGGCCTTTTTGTAGCAGTTGCCCCCAAAATGTGCAATCCAGTGGTCCCATAATTTCTAGTTTGGAGAAAATTCTCTTTCCTCGGAGAGCATATGAAAAGTAGTAAGCCGTCAATTCTTTGAATATATCCTATTATTTCCTAGTTGGTGAAACGCGTGACACTTTCCTCCATATATTAATTCATTTGAGAGCATATAAAAAAGGCGATGTGTCAGTGTCTTTTAAATGGCCATGGATAAAAATATTTCCATACCTTTCCGCTCAGAGAACCGCAAATAATTTTCAGTAGCAATACGGTGCTGCATGACCGTTTAATAGATAATCAGTAGGCTTGAATTTTAATGAAACTAAAACCCACTGCATTGTCTTATTTTTCGGCCCATCGTTGGCACTATCTTTCATTTGATAGCCCCATGCAGCTTACATTATTTGCTTTCCCTTCCTGGCTAGCTCGTTACTGTACATAGCAAATGTAGACTACAGGTACAGTAATGCATTAGTGTGTTCAATTCTATCAGAAAACCTTCGCATTCCTTTGCTTGTGATGTCATTGGACTGCAGCCATTTTTCACGTACAATTTCTATTGGCTGCTACGTACCAGTCCACGTGAAGGTTTACTGTAAACAAACAGCTGCTAAATCCCGCCCTACTGGGCAACTCCCAACTCTTGAAAACATACAGTGCTCAGTACTGTCGCTCCTGCATGTAGGCCTGATAATGGTGTAATGTACAGTACATAACCTAACGAAGTAAATTTCATATTCTGGGTAGCGTGTTGCTCTACGTATGTGCGTTGCGAACATGCTGTCATAGGCCAAAATTCAGTATGCAGATTTTCAGCAAAATCAACCATTACGAGCTAAATTTTGAACCTTAGCTTATTCATGGGTGTAGAAGAAGTCCGATTTTGAGAAAAGCATTCGGTAAGAGTTTGCATTCGGTAAGAGTTTGCTTTCGAACGAAATATCGCTTATGTTTCAAGAACAAGATGGCGCCGTCTGCAAAAGTTTGAAAAACATCCAGAGAGATGTGTGATGTCACGTAAATGTTAAGGACAACCAAGTGGGCATACGACTTCCAAAAAAGGTTACGCAAAAATGGGCGGTGGCCCTTATGAATGAATGGGTATCAAAACCCATAGCAGCGATTGGATATTTCACGTAAGGGAGCTGCATTTGATTTTCCCAAGGCATTTGAGGTGGCTCTCATAATAGTAGCGTGAAACGTGGTAGGGCCTTAATGTGCATATTAGCGCGGTGCAGTACTATTAGGCCCAAATGCACACTGTATTGTACATGGCTAAACCTGGAGACTAGCGCCTATAGCGTATACAGCATGTGATAGTATACTAAATGACAATGCTATACGGTTCCCCAAGGGCCGTGATAAAATTAGGATCATGTTAACTGGTGAATTTTAGCGCGATCCTGGCAAAGAATGGTAGGGGGATGTACTGTCTTACATTCCGAAATTTCCATCTTCATTCTCTCCCACTGAATGGACTATAATTGGATTATTTTTTTGCTATTATGGAATCGAACTTCAAAGGTTTTGCCCTTGTAGGTAAGATTTAAAATTTAAGCAATTGCTGAGTAGAGGGTACATTCTGTGTGAATGAAAAATACAATGCGGCAAGGCCTTTGTATTGTACCAGAACATAAGAAGCTGTGATACTCTTGCAATGGCATTCCCCCTGACTACTTTTTTGGTAGAAAACAGATTGGTTCAATTTTATGGACTTGACGGCCCGCCGTTTGTCTTCCTTTGTATATGTGTGATTCTCCAGTACTGGAGAGATTTTTAGTGTATGGACATAAGGAGTGCCTATACTCAGCCTCCATAAGGTAAAAAATTTGTGGAGTAGTTTTTTTCATAAACCTCATCGACCAAAGAGATACATAAGATAACATCCCCACCATGTGCCTCTTTGTAATTTTTTAGAGGTGATAACAGTTGAAAAATGGCCCAAAAGTGGACACCAAAATGTGACATGAAAATTCAACCATTTTCGTGAGGGAATCAGAAGCAAAGCAAGTGAAGTTATTCTTTGGCAATAATTTTTTTGTAAAGTTCATATCACTACTTTATCAAATGTGACATAACATGGGGAAAATTTATGGCTTAACTGAGTTTTATGAGCTACCCATCCCGATATTGTGGCTCTCCAGGAGGCTAAAGTCGATGACTCTATAACAACGAGTGAACTGGTTCCCTCGAGCCTTGACTATACCATTTTCAGAAATGATCGTACTCTTGGGGGTGGAGGTACTATGTTGCTGGTGAAAAACAGTCTATCCCCCACAAATGTCAGTAACCTCACAAATGGTTCTGAGTCAGTTTGGGCCAAGTTCTCTGTCAATGGTACCATACATTATGTTGCCTCATGGTATAGGGACCCGATGCTCCGTCTGAGCATATCCTTTTGTTCCGGGAGCAATTAAGTAAAATCATGACAACTCACAAAACTAGAAAACAGCCGTGCTTTCATGTTTTAGGGGACTTTAACTTCGGTAAAATAGATTGGAGTACTAGGCTTCATAAAGATAATGGACTGTGTCTTACCAACAGTTCTGGAAAACTGCTTCTGGATATTTTAAACGATTTTGCTTTAGAGCAACTCGTAAATTTTCCAACCAGAGGCACAAATACCCTTGACTTATTAATATCGAATTTACCTAACCAGTTTACTAAAATGTCCCCCCTAGACCCTTTTAGTGATCATGTGGCTTTATTCTGTAGATTGAGGTGTCTCTTTCTGATCAAAAGGAAACCTCGTAGGCTTATCTGGCAATTCTCTAAGGGCGACTATGGTGCTATGAGAAATGATACCCGTAGCTTTGCCTTGGGGTACTTCAATGGGGGGCAAAACAATCGTACTGTAAATGAAAACTGGCAACTGATCAAGTCTTTTCTTGAAAGAACAGTTAAGAAGAACGTTCCCACTAAAAGAACTGGAACTAAAACATCCCTTCCGTGGGTTACCGATAGCATTCGTAAGCTGATTAGAAGAAGGGACAGGCTGCATGCTATCTTCAAAAAAACTAACAACAACAAGTTGCGTGACAAGTGGGCTTAATTGCGCTCTAGAATCAAAAAAGAGGTCCAAATCTCCCTCACAAATTATGTCAATGGTATGATTGGTGATATAAAACATGATACGAAACCTTTTTGGAGGTACATAAATGGCAAAAAAAAAAGAAAACCATGGTATTCCCCCTCTAAAAACGTATTGCAAACTAGCTACTACTGACTTGGATAAGGCCTGTGCTTTCAATGCTCAGTTTACAAATGTATTTACCAAAACCTTGTTTAATGTTATCCCTTTCCGTAGACCAACTTGCAGCAGAATGGCTAATATTACCATATCTACTCATGGAGTTGAAAAGCTGTTAAAAGGCCTTAATAAAAACAAAGCCGTGGGACCTGATAATATTCATCCTTGGGTCCTTAGTGAAATTGCTTCTGACCTTGCTCCTATGTTAAGCCACTTGTATCAACAATCCCTCTCAATCGGAAGGATACCCGTCGATTGGAAGAGGGCAAATGTTTGCCCTATTTACAAAAAGAACGATAGTTCTCTCCCTAGCAACTACCGGCCTGTTTCGCTCACTTGTATTTGTTGTAAATTGTTAGAGCATATTATAAGTTCCAACTTGATGGACTTCTTTGAGTCGAATAATACCCTATCAACAAAGCAACATGCTTTTAGAAAGTCACACAGCTGTGACACCCAACTAGTATCTGTCGTCGAAGACTGGGCTTCATCTCTGGATTCACAAAAGCAGGTCGATGTCTTTATCTTGGATTTTGAAAAGGCCTTTGACACTGTGCCTCACGAGCTGCTAAAAACCAAATTGTTTAGCCTTGGTGTTTCCAAACAGGTTCTTCGGTGGGTTGACGACTTCCTTTCAGATCGTAAGCAAGCTGTTGTAGTTAATGGTACCTGGTCCCCTTTTGACGATGTTGTTTCTGGTGTCCCCCAGGGTTCTGTCCTTGGACCCATTCTTTTCCTTGTTCATATTAATGACATTGTAAATGCCGCTTCCTCTAATATTAGACTTTTTGCTGATGACTGTGTATGTTATCGGGTCATAGAGAATGTTAATGATTGTGGTATGCTCCAGAATGACATCCACAATCTAGGTCTTTGGGCTAAGACTTGGTGCATGAGATTCCAGCCCTCTAAGTGTAACATCATTACATTCGCCAGGAAAAAACCCGGTCAAATTCGATTATGTCCTGAACGATGTAAAATTAGTTAAGGTGGACTCGATAAAGTACTTAGGGGTTACGATTTCTAATGATCTAAACTGGGATAAGCACATTCAGTCTATCTGCAACAAGGGTAATAAGATTTTGGGAGTACTTTACAGAAACCTATCTTTTTGCTCTCGCGACGTGAAGTTAGCTGCCTACAAGGGTCTCCTCCGGCCTGTCTTGGAGTATGCTTGTTGCGTATGGGATCCACATCAGTCCTTTTTACAAGATAAGCTAGAGAGCATTCAGAGGAGATCGGCTTGTTTTATTAGCTCAGAATTTTCTCGTGAGCCAGGGTCAATGACTGTCATTTTGAAGGACCTTGATCTCCCCACGCTTGCTGAGCGTCGCAAGCAAAATAGACTTATTCTCTTCTCGAAAGGTTTTTTCGGTAAGGCTAATATTCCCATGGACAGACTTAGACACCCTACCCGGACTACTCGTGGGATGCACAACCTCCATTTTTGCCAACTCTATTCTAGATCTAACTGTTATAAATTTAGTTTCTTTCCCAAGACTTTGAAGGATTGGAATAATCTCCCTGCTGATTTGATTGATGGATTAGACGGTCACTTAGACCCCGTTCATTACTTAACCAATTTTATTAGGGCTTAGGGAACCACCTGACGCATGCGCGGTGTAGTAATGTCCTCTGGATGTGTCACCGTGATCCGAAAGAAGAAAAGTGTGTGACGTATGTAACATTTGGCATCCACCCCATTACATACGTCACATAACTCTGACAGCTTAACACTGTAAGTGCTTTGGTGATGTTTAAAGGTTTGCTTGTCAAGGTCTAGGCACTAGTAGCTCATATGGCATATTACCTTGAATATAGCAATCATTCCAATGAAAATGGAGAAACCCAAAAACTTGATTTGTGACGTACGTAACATCGGTGTCCACCCCGTTACATACGTCACACAGCTACCCCACCACCCTTACATGCGTACAATCGATTTCAAATTATATCTGCATCACAGCAGCCATTACCATTGTCTTACTGGGCATTGTCATTTGTAGCAATATTTGTAGCAATATTGGCTATGAAAGTCACAGTGAGAGCATACATGCTCGGTGTCCACGACTTTGGTGTCCTGTTATGTACGTCAAAAAAAACATGAACTCTACAAAAATGCTGGTTTGGGACAGAATATCATGTTCATGGTAATACTTTTGTTATAAACAGCAACTCTAGGATGAGTTATAAGCACAACATTCTCCTAACCTGAAAAATTAGGGATTTGAAAATTCAAATTTTTGGTGTCGCCTGCGTTATGTACGTCACAATTTATAAGCAAAATTCTTTGTTAAGAGCACATGAAAATTTCAGTACATGTATTAACATAGGCTAAATCGCTTCAATGGTGCATTACTAATTAGTAATCTGTAAATCTACTTTGGTTGAAACTAAGAAATTCAAATTTTCAGTGAATAACAACAAGTACCAACTATTGTGATGTACGTAACGGTGTCCACTTTACATTCAAAATTGTGATTTTGATACCGTTTTGTAAAATTAGACACTTTTTCTGGGAAAAATGTATTTTGATACTTAAGACGGGTATGATAAAATACAGTTAACTCAGGAAAAATATTTACATATTCAGTTCCAAGCATGTAGTGGACACCATGTTACATACGTCACACATGTAGGGGTATGACGTATTTTGTGGAATATTTCAGTCCATTTATATTCAACTATCTTTGTATTTCATATTCAGTTAACACATGCCAAAAAGTAAATAATGAGTGTGCTTTCAAGGTCATTTGATGAATTCTAATTTTTGGCTTGCATGTCACACTTTCATTACCCAGTATTGGAGAATGACACATATGAAAGACTCAAGAAGTTTCATGCTAACTGATATAATTTTCAAAGGTCATACAATTCATTTTTTTTGAACGTGCAAAAAAAAATAAAAAAAAAATTCGAAGGTTAAAAAAAAAATTGTTCCGTTGTGGGAAGGATTTGCAAACGCGCAACATTATTTCTGAACATGTAGGAATATGTATGAAAACATTTGGAACATTCAACCTGATTGTATTTTCTTTCCAAACTGACGAAATGTATTCGTAATTGCAAAGAGATTCGAAAGCAAATTTCGGCCCTCCTTGTTGCTATACTTTGTGTAAAGGACTCACGAAGTTTCAGGCTAAAACGTGGGTCACACTATAGTGATTTCGGATAGGATTACGTTCCGATTTTTGTGAGTTTTAACTTTTAGTTAAAACCTTCTCCATGTCTGGCCAGAAACAGCCAGAAATCTGCCAACTTGTGTAAATGTATGATTTACTGTATATCAGAGGACTACGAAAATGAAATGTAAGCTAATTAGTTCGTGACGTCACATCGACAAACTGCTTTTTATATCAAAGTACAAAACTCGGACTGATTTTCGAACAAATATCGCTCTGTTGAGTGATATAAGTTATATGGTAGTATAAGAACAGTTTATCGTGAGACAAACACAGTTACGGAAAGAATTTGCGAACGCGCAAGAAGTTTTCTGAAGGAAATCTTTTCGACGGAAGGTACGAAACTTTGGGAACGTTCTAGGTATTTTTTTCTTAACTTACGACATGTATTAATCATTGCAAAGGGAAATTTAAAGTAAACTGCGGCCCTCCCCTTTACTTTACTTGGTATAAAAGACTCATGAAGTTTCAGGCTAACTAATATAATTTTCAAAGGTCTTGTTATTGACAATTTTGCGGGCGAAATGAAATGGTGCGAACTTGCGCGGGTTTCCACGATCGTAAAAAAATTCTGCGGGAGTTGAACGATCATAGTACTGTATTCATACTATGTTCGCTACCTAGCTTTATGGAAATGCACATATCTTGACAATGAACATTACTGAACAAGCCTTTTATTTTACTGAATTGTTAGACACATGTTATTAGAAACAGAAATCACTATTTATAAACATGTACAAATATTGTGTTAGGCTATAAATAGCCTACGATTTTCTATTTTTAAAACACTTGTTGAAAGTGGACATCGCTAATATTATAAAACAGAATCATTACTCCAAGAAAGTACATAGATTAATAGATTATCATTCTCATTTGAAGAACAAGTCTTTCTAGCAGCATGCTTTTTGGTTTCGATGATAAGAGAAACCAATGCATTCGTGATGGCGTATGTGTGTATGTGTGTGTATGCGTTTGTAATGGGCGCCTATTGGGGACACACACCGGTCCTTGAGACGTGAACTGGGGACATGATGAAAATCGGGGATATCCCCGATTTTAGTATCACTTCAAATGTGCCTTTGGGAGTCAAAGTAGTACGCCCTCTGCTTATCATACAGTTTCAAGCAAGTTCCACAGTTCACCTGCTCACCGCACGTTCGTGTGTAAAATCTGTGTAATATTAGCTTTGAATAAATGCCATACACTCTCTTGTGAAATTATCCCCGGTTTCTGTGTGTGGAAAACACGCCCCTTTTTCACACACGACCATGCGCTGAGCAGGTGAACTGGGGATATTTCAATAGAGATTAATTATCCCCGGTTCCCTAACTTTCGCAGTGTGTGAAATATGCTCCCCATTTCCATAGCTGGCAGTCCAAGTAGATAGAAACATAAATTGAGTTATTTAAACACGGGATATCTACAGCTATGACGTAGCCATTGTAATTCCAATGACGTTTTGGCTCTAGCGCCCCCAGAAAGTGTATCCCCACTTCACGTCTCAAAATCCAGTATCCCCAGTAGGCGCCCTGAACGGGTATGCGTGTGCGTGTGGGTGTATGTGTGTGTGTGTATGTGTGTTTGTGACACTTTGCTCGTTAACACGATATCTTAAGAAGGGAAACTGACAGTTCTCAAACTTGGTACATAGATGCCCCATATTGAGAGGAAGAACCCTATTGTTTTTGGTGGAGGTCAAAGGTCATCTGGGGTCACCGGGGGTCAAACTCCAAAAACCTTGTTAACACGATATCTCGAGATAGGAAGCTTGGATAAATTTCATACTTAGTATGTAGATGCGTTATGGTAAGAGGAAGAACCCTATCGTTTTTGATGGAGGTCAAAGGTCATCTGGGGTCACCGGGGGTCGAATGCTGAAAACCTTGTTAACACGATATCTCGAGGTAGGAAGCTTGGATAAATTTCATACTTAGTATGTAGATGCGTTATGGTAAGAGGAAGAACCCTATCGTTTTTGATGGAGGTCAAAGGTCATCTGGGGTCACCGGGGTTCGAATGCTGAAACCTTGTTAACAAGATATCTCGAGATAGGAAGCTTGGATAAATTTCATACTTAGTATGTAGATGCGTTATGGTAAGAGGAAGAACCCTATCGTTTTTGGTGGAGGTCAAAGGTCATCTGGGGTCACCGGGGGTCGAATGCTGTAAACCTTGTTAACACGATATCTCCAGTTAGGAAGCTTGGATAAATTTCATACTTAGTATGTAGATGCGTAATGGTAAGAGTAAGAACCCTATCGTTTTTGGTGGAGGTCAAAGGTCATCTGGGGTCACCGGAGGTCAAACTCTGACAACCTTGTTAACACGATATCTCAAGATAGGAAGCTTGGATAAATTTCATACTTAGTATGTAGATGCGTTATGGTAAGAGAAAGAACCCTATCATTTTTGGTGGAGGTCAAAGGTCATCTGGGGTCACCGGGGGTTGAATGCTGAAAACCTTGTTAACAGGATATCTCAAGTTAGGAAGCTTGGATAAATTTCATACTTAGTATGTAGTCTATGTAGATGTGTTATGGTAAGAGGAAGAACTCTATCATTTTTGGTGGAGGTCAAAGGTCATCTGGGGTCACCGGAGGTCAAACTCTGACAACCTTGTTAACACGATATCTCAAGATAGGAAGCTTGGATAGATTTCATAGGTAGTATGTGGATGTGTTATGGTGGGAAGATGAATGCTATCATGTTTGGTGGAGGTCAAAGGTCATGTAGGGTCACTGGGGGTCAAACACTGAAAATGTTTTTAACACGATATCTCAAGATAGGAAGCTTGAATAAATTTCATACTTAGTATGTACATGCATTATGGTAAGAGGAAGAATTCTGTCGTTTTTGATGGAGGTCAAAGGTCATCTGGGGTCAAAAAGCAAAATTTTAAGAATTCCCAAGATCGTCTCATGGGTTCACCAGAAGTCAAAAAGCAGATTTTCCCAAGAATTCCCAAGATCATCATCTTGAGTCATCAGATGTCAAAATGCAAAATTTCCCAGGAATTCCCAAGATCAAATATGAACCTATAATTATTTTTCCAACATGTTAAGATAGCACTTGACCAGTGGCTGAAAGATATGGGACATCATGGCATTATTTGGAATAGAACATATATCATCGAAACCTCAATGCATTTTTGCATTCTGGTTAAAAAGCCAGTTGACTGCACCCTTTGTGTTGCCGAGGTCAAAGGGTTAAGTCACCATATCAAAGCACAGGTAGCCAACCACACTCGGGAAGCTTTTTTCGCGAGTTCTGTGAATGGGGGAGCAGCTCACAAGCATCGTAACAATAGCCCTATTCATCCATGTCCCTACGCGGTCGGATAAACTGCAGTTGCTTTTAACTGCAGTTGGATGCATAGCGAAATTCATCTGGTGCCTAAACAGTGTCCTCACATTTCATTTAGGATTTCCTATGTGATGTGACAGCCTTCAGCATGTTTGTTTTAAAAGAGACAAAGTTGTACATTACTCATGCATTGTAAAAGTAAGTAGATTTCTTCCTCCTTCTCCTCAGGGATAACCGGGTGAAACGGCATTAGGAGATTGCAGGAGAGAGAATTTCAACCTTAAGGGGTGAGGGTGTCTCTGTTACTTGTGAAGTGGTTTTAAATGGACCTTAACTACAGGCATAACACATGATCTAGAATTACACTTACAACAGCCCAGAAAATGTAGCAAATGCAATCAGCATTGGTGGAAAGGCTTCCAGTAGCCATATGGACCCTGCAAAATAGTTGGCTAACCTTTCTTCAAATTAGGTTTAAGCTTATGAAAAGTCAAAGGAAGTAGTGTGAGTGACATCATATGGGCATGTGAAAAAAGACAAGAAATGCAAGAAGAAGTGTAAGTTAAGTCTTTATTTGAGGTCTAGGGTGCTAAAGTAATCATTGAAATTTGATTTGGGACACATAAAAAAATTCACCCCTCACATAAGTAAGAAACTGAAAATTTTGCAATCGGTATGGAGAAGCACCAAACATGGCTTAACATATGCTGTGTGTACACCAAGCAGGGGCAGATGTCATGCTTGAGTGGTTTTGGAGCCAATTTTGTTGATTTTAGCTCAAAATGTTAAAAATAGCCTAAATTGGTTAAAATTCCACTCGTTAAAGGTAAAAAAGTACCTCCAAAAATAGCAGAAACCATTCCCTTGGCTGTGCATAAACATTCCTCTGTGACATATAGAAGCTACATAATGTTCACTAAGCGCATCTCCAAATAGGCTACACATTGTGATGTGCCATCAAGGCATGTTGCAAATCTGCGAAATTCATTGATTGCTTCAATATGAGAGATCTTGCTTCCTTTTGTAGTCCGTCAGAGTATATTGTAAGTACGTTCAAGCTTTCAGGGGAGTGCAGGATAGATTTTGCATTAATTCAAGGGAATAAAATAGCTTGCAAGAAAGAGTTACCATTGTTATGCCTTTTGTGTGTAGGTCAGCCAGGCTTAGCATTCGTTATTAGGCAGAACCCCCCCCCCCAAACCCGTTGCCCAGGACGTAAGTCCCCTACCGTGAAAAAACTTCCTCCCACGAGAAAATTCAAAATCAAAATCACCATTGCTTTAATTTATTTAAGCGTGTCTCGCCTCCCCCCCCCCCCATCGCTCCATGGAAAATCCCCCTCAGTTCCTTATCTGGAAATGGGACTGCCGCCATGCAAAAACGTGACGACAGTGGAAGGGTCAATATCTTAAGTAACAAGTTCCATTACTATTGGGATTCCTTTCCTGAAGGTTAAATAACTATATATTTAGGATACAGTAATGGTTCTCCTCTACGCAGTTCGCACTTGGCTGTTGCATCATCAGCACGACAATGTGGGACTGAACTTTACGGGGCGGAAGTAAGATTTGGTTGTTTTGCTATTCACTTTTATTGATTGTATGTGTATGTGTGTGTATGTGACACTTAGCTTTTTTATTTAGTGGGGTTTAAAGGGCATGTGAGGTCAGCAGAGGTCAATTGTTTAAATATCGTAAAATGATAAAAGATAAATTTGAGGGATAAACCTCAGTGCAACAAAGCATCCCCATTTGGCAAAGAATGACTAAGCCTTTTGGTTTTCTGGTCATATTCACAGATTTTACAATTTATTCTTGTTGTTATTATTACCGAAACAAGCTGTTTATTACATTTGTGTGACTTGTATAGACAAAAGGTATACGTTTTCATGTCACCCCTAACCTAAGTATGATCACAGTGTAGATCATTATGTTTTCAAGGAAATTCTTGCAAAGTAAGACAGAATAATATAGAAGTAAAAACATTTGTTCAGTTCAATTTATTAAGTTTTTTCTGCTTGCTTGATTTAATTGATAGCAAAACATGCAACATAAATTTACACAGTTCAACAATTATAAAAATGTTTCAAAACGTGTAAATTCTGTACAATCACAAAAGTCAGGTGGGAGAAACCCATACCCCATTAATAGTACTGTAAATTTCGACAAATTTCGAATAATGTAACATACATAAAAGTCAGTAACAGATAATTTACACCGTTACACAAATAGCAAGCTATTTTAACACAAACTTTTCCACTTTTTCCACAAACTTTTTCAAGTTACAAAAGCTTTTACAGAAGGTCAATTTAGATGGGAAAACCGTAGATTCATAGTGTGTACATTTCATAAGTGCCCATAGGTAAGACCCTTTTGCGAGAGAATTAGCCGTAGGTGCCAGGGTAACCTATCAATGGTCTTCTTTGTTGAGGGATACAATCACAATTCAGTAAAGCCAAGTTTAATTAATAAATTAAACGGTGATATTCAAAGACCATTACGTAGCAGGAAATGGGAGGACGATGTACACACTATGACTCTTGGATGAAAAACCCATCATGCCCTCTAAATACCTTAACACATGATTTAGAATGACACTTGGAACAGCCCAAAGAATGTAGCAAATGCAATCAATATTGGTGGAAAGGCTTCCAGTAGCCATGTGGACCCTGCAAAATAGTTGGCTAACCTTTCTTCAAATTAGGTTTAAGCTTATGAAAAGCCTAAAGAAATAGTGTGATTGACATCATATGGACATGTAAAAAATAGACAAGAAATGCAAAAAGAAGTGTAAGTTAAGCCTATACCTCTAGTTATGTTTACACTTGTCAGCATTCTCACTGCAGTACTGTCATTCTTTCTACCTGAGACCAAAGGACTGCGCATGCCCGAGACAATCGCAGAAGCGGAAAGTCTTGGGAGGTAAATTTTTGTCTTTTCTTCTACATCTTTTTTTCTTGTCCTAAATCTTGCACAGTATGTCATGTCAAATTAGCAAAGATGTGCAATGGACAGGGACGTTGCTATCTGGTGGAATGGGGTACGTTCCCCTCCTACAAAATAGTTGTACACCCAGGTACTCCTCAATTATTTGGTGATACGTATACGTTTACGTATACATCATTTAACTGTCATTTTAACTGTCCATCCCAAAATTTCCAACACAGACAGTTCCATGCCGTTCCAGTGAGTCTCCTCCCCCACTGAGAAAAATCCTGACTGCCTTATTTGCAATAGACTCTAAAACCGTCCTCTTCAAATTGAACAAAATGGATCAAATAGGCACTGAACCGAAAAAGATTCAAATATTTGACTAGTTTCGGTTCAAAACTAACCATTTTGAGTTCAAAATGAACCAAACCTAGCCACATATTTGAACAGATTTCTGATCAGTGCCCATATGATCAGAATCGGTTCAAAGTTGAACCGGACATTTTAGAGTGTAGGCAGTGCTATTGGCCAAATCTTGAACAATGTTAGTCAGTTAATTGTAACAGTATGACATCGTTTCGTTTCATTTCGTTTCATTTATTGTTTTTCCGCTTTACATGTATACATACAAATAAAGAATATAAGAATATAACTTTACATAGGAATTTATGTACATACATAAGCGAAAGGAAGTACACAAAACTCCAGAGGGCTTGAGAACGTGCACTCCCTGTAAACAAAAAGAGAGAAAACAAAACTACAAACAAGCAACAAACAAACTGCTTCGACAGTAGCAAAAAACACAAAGATCAAAAACAGAGAAAAGGTCAAAAGAAGAGAAAAGAAATCTCATACATAGTAAAAATGTACAACTTGAACTTCTACTGTATGAAACACCATGGGCGTCAAGGGATGGGGCGGGAGGGACATGTCTCCCACACCTTTGAAAATCGACGGGATAGTTCACCTCACTTTTCTCAAGAACCCTAACGAAAGTAGTGGGCACATGTTTGATTACATAGTTGCAATATAGCTGATTCAATGAAATCAAACTTGAAATGCTGGAAAAAGCCATTTAACGGATTCAAATTTTGTCAAGATACCTCAGATTACACCACAAGACCATATGGCCTCAAAATTTTCCAGGGACCTTATGTAAGCCCCTGATCCCTCCACTTCTACGATCCCCTATTCGCGCTTGAATTAATTCTGGTCACTAAGGTCATGCCCCACCCCCACTCCCACCCAGAACAGATTGTGAAGTGAATTGTGATATTGTATGCGATAGCTGTATTTGTAACTGAACTTAACATTTGTTTAAAAGTCACCCACAAAAGTAACAATCTCAAACTTATCAGTTCGTGATGAAAATATCAAAACATCATGTAATATTTATTGTTTATTTTCAAGGAAACATGTGCCAATACCAACTGCAGATTTAAGCGGTGTGTCTTGAGCAAGATGGAAATAATCTTTTTGATACGATGCCTTTCGTCTGGCTTTCTGGCCTCTCTTGTCTGCTGACAAAAAAAAAACATTAATGACGTGAAGTCTTCAAAAGTCGATACTTCGTTGGAAGAATATAAGCTGGTCTCCTTGTTCATATGCATGGAAATAAAAGCAACGCGCACTTTAGTTTTGGTGCCGATTCGCTTCTTAGTTGTGCTGCGACTTATAATTAACGAGATGGCAAACTTCGATGTACAATGCATGCTGGGAAGGAAAGTGTACCATAACAGACACTGCTTGTGCAAGACAGACATTTTGTATAATCAGGGAGCTGTAAGTGAAGGAGAAACATCGACTAAATCTGTCAGACAATATGTACTTGAGAATGACTTGATCCTTTTCAGGTACCAAAATTTGATTGACAGGTCTCTTTGTTCTTATTGCTGAAACACTGTTTACTTTCCTGCTTAATGAAAATTCCATCCTTTCTAAACCCAGTAATCCTGAAACAAAGACCATTGTCAAGATAATGCTTTGAAGATATCTGTGCAGCCGACATACTGTATGTGAAACGTTTTCACCGTTTTATATCAAAACGACTGTACATACACACTTAAGTTGCAGAATTCAATTATTATTTTAATTTAGGCTATTCATCAGGTAAGGAGTATATTCTTTGATGAACTATTTGGAGTCTAAATTTTGATGATGACATTTCAAACGATTCCGGATTGCTCCTGAATTAGCGAAACATATCTATGTTCAAAAAGTAACATGAAACTACACTGTGCTATTTTAAAACGTGGGACCTGGTGGCACAAGATGAAATAAATTTTACTTTCCTTGACGACTGACAATGTTAGGGCCCTGTCACATCTCACCGGATTGCACGAACGGAGATGGAACGAAGACAAAAACACTCATCCGGTCATTTCCGTTGGCAAAAGTTGTCGAGGCTGCATCTCGGTGGTTGCAAAGTAACGGAAGATGAACGGTTAAAACGAACAACAAACGGACAAGAAACGGATAGGAACGGACAGGAACGGATGAACAACGGACTGTCTAACAAACACCAAACGGATGTGAACGAAATGGTAACAGACAATTAACAGATAAAGAACGTACAAAGCGTAGGAATACCGGAGAACTAACGGACAGACCGGACTAATACCGGAGAATTAACGGTATAGGTACTGTACTTTTACGTTTCCTCCGTTCGTTGTCGGGTAATGATCCGGAGAGCAATAGCAATCACCCGGGACGAACGGATACTAACGGAGAAGTCCAGTATGACAAACGCATGAGCAAATGATAAAACGGACGCTTAACGAAAAAGTAACGAATACGTAAAGGAGACCTTTTTCGGTCGACGTCCGGTCCAAGTTTTGTGCATTTTCAAAATCTCTCGCCGTTCATACCGGACGTTCCGCTCATGAAACGAAGTCGGCGGAGGAGAACAGGAGACCAAACGGATACCAACGTACATCAACGGAGTGCCATTTTTGGTCTTCGTTGCCTCTCCGTTGTTGCAATCCGGTGAGATGTGACAGGGCCTTTATATCTATAGGTGAAATCACCCTGCGAGCTCTCTCAGGAGTAGCAGACGACAAGGACTTTTGTCTTCATTGCTTAAGCCCTCTCAGTTTTAGAGGAATTTGGGGAACGAGACAATGTGAAGCTTAAGTGTCTGCAAAACAACTAGTTCAAAGGAAGAACGAGCGTTGTTTCTCCTTCACTCACAGCTCCCTGGTATAATCAAGCATAATTTTCGAGTTTAGAACTATGGTTTTCTAGACATCAGTCACGGGTCAAAGAGAATTCTTTTAGCGGAAAAGTTCTCTTTGAAGTTAATCTCCTTTCTTGGACCGAAAACATTGGGCAGAATGGCGGTAAATTGTGGAAGACAAAAACAACAGTCGCTGGAAGCCTTCGCATCTGTGCGAAAATGTCCGTAGAGTTGATCTGTACTACATAGTACAGCAAAATCTAATTCCCAACTCGTCTATTGTATTTTTTCTTTCTTTGACTGGTTAAGAAGCAGCGGAAACGAAGTGTATAAGAATGTGATTGTTTTGATTTAATGTATGTAGGCTTTATGTTTCTTCAGTCACCAAAAGGCAAAGACAGTGAGCCCTTGGAGAATACTTTTTAATACTTTTTAATCTTCCTTTTGCAAACGAGCGGTGATCCCAGTGGGGTAGTAAAAGTGCCCTTTCGAAGTGCCTTCAAGATATTGTGTCCTAATTTCATATTTTGAAAACTAGCTTCTTGAGTACCAGCCATGATCTTACAGACCCGTAGCCAGACAAGGGGGACTGAAGGGTGAGATAGCTTCTGGGGGGGGGGGTGCAAAATATTTTTTAAGGGGAAGATGTGTTAAAGAGTATTAACGCAACGGCAATTTGTCATTTGGGCGAAAATTTTTGTAGGGAGCCAACTCCTCACCTTCTTGGCTATACGGACTTGGATACTTGCAAAACTTCCTATATTGGGAAATTTTGAAATCATTTGAAATAATGCATTGACGAAAAGTTATTGTGATTGACTGAGGTAAAAAAAAAACGGACTTACCACCTTACACCAGAGTGAAGTACGACCATGAGCAATGTATGACGACTCGTGCAGACTGAAAGTTGTAACTTAAAGTGTTCTTAAACTGTATTCTGACCGTCATATTTTTAATTTCCTTTACTAAACTTTCTAAACCTGAACAAGACGTGTCAGCTTGTTTTATTTCATGGTTAAAAGCCTTAAATGATTGAATTTTCATTTTTGCTTTAATCGTTTAAAATTCTGTTGTTACCAGTAAAGAAATTATGCTTAATAGGTCAAGCTTTATAAAGTACCGTTATAGCACAATATTATGTATAGTAACAAACCGTGCCACGCAGTTCGTTCATCTTGATACCAAAGACGTACCGGTAGCAAGTTCTCTTTTTCTCTTGTGCACATGTTGGGTATATGTTCACGTATGGTGTGTGGTGCGTGGGTTCCCGAACAACTAGCCCCCTCCCCAATCGACAACCTCCACCAGAGAAATCTCCCCTGGAAAATTCCCACCAAAGACAATTTCAAATATTCTGGTGGCTGAAGTCATCTGAGGAGTGATTGCCAGGGTGGGATTTTTGCCCAGGGGAAGTTTTCCGGTCATATTTAATTGTTTATAGCCATATACATGATTTTTCATTGTGATATAAAAATGAATTCTTGTTGAAGAAGAGGAATTCAAAAAGTCATGAGTGCTCTACACCATCTATTACGAGGAAGGGTCCTGAAGACACCCCCTGCCCCATGAGAAAAATAATTGTCAACCTCAGGATGAAAATTGTGTTTTTCATGGCAAAATAAATGTCGTGGCAAACATCATCCTCCCCCATTTGAAATGTCCTTCCACACGCATGGAGCTATTACGGATAGAGAAATTCCTAAGCTTTTAGCTAAAGATTAGGATTTCTCTGATTACGGATGGACAGTACTAGCTCGCATACACGGTATGCTGTTCCCTCACTGATTGGTCACTTTGTATACGTATTTACATCTATCCCCCATCCCCATCATTACTGCTTACTTGTTCTGCCATTAGAAACTAGACGTGTGTGAAATCATGGAAGTACTACCTCCTTGGTAGTACTTCCATGGTGAAATGGGTCTACAGGTAGTCAATTTGATCATCATCTGCAGGGGCGCCGTAGTGTTGACGATCGAGGGCACGGCATGCAATAATGTCGTAAGCCCTCACAGATAGCCATTTGAGGTAAGCTGTGCTAATAGGAGCGCGAAGAGTGCGAAAGCTGTTTGCTCTTCATAGAAGTAAATCCCCTCCTCAGTATACCGAGGCGTTGTCAGCTGGGCCTTTTACAAAAAATAACTATAGTCAGGAGGTGTGGTGAGTCGTTAAAACATTACAACGCTATCTAAGCGGAGCGAACCAATAGTTGATAAATTTTTTACCAAAATTTCAGGTTGCTACAAATGGCACATTCCGAGGTTTTGGGCTGTTTCGAAACCTTTATTCGTCTGAGGTCTCATGTTTCAACAAGGTGGTTGCAAGGTTATGTCCAACGAAAAGCTTGCCTACGTAGGAGGCTGTACTGTATATTCCTTGTTCAGGCATACGTTGTTTGGCAGACGGGCTTCGCAAACAGTCTGCCCTCGGGATAACATGATGGTTTAATTCCCTGGGCAGTGACTAAGTAGGTCAAGAGGTGCCCGAAGCTAAACTTTTATACAATATCATTCCAAGTCATAGCATATTTTGCACAATGTGCTTCTTTGGTGAAATGAGTTATAGGTTGGTTTAGTTTTATTTTTCAGTTTTCTTCAGAAAATCTGATTTGAAAAGATTTGTGATTATACAAAGCAAATACAGATCAGTCAGGGCAGCTGACACGTATTGGGAATAACATGCATACACTTTTTTATTGTATTATAACCTCGTCTACCCGACGAAATTGTCAAATCCGGGCTCGTATACCGTGTTTTTTTTTTTTTTTTTTTGAGGTGGGGGTGGT
Organism: Holothuria leucospilota; assembly: GCA_029531755.1. Taxonomy (NCBI): domain Eukaryota; kingdom Metazoa; phylum Echinodermata; class Holothuroidea; order Aspidochirotida; family Holothuriidae; genus Holothuria; species Holothuria leucospilota. The sequence continues at coordinate 22,559,665 of CM055976.1, read as the reverse complement.
GTTGTCAGGGATGTAAAGGTTTCTTTTCTTAGCCATTTTTAAAATCTTTTTGTTCATATAACTCAGAGCAGTTTGGCACAGCCGAATATTAGAAATGAGAAATTCGGGTGGATTGCTCTATGAGATATTCCAGCTGTTAAAGATGTATACTTTTAATAATATGCTTAGCTTTGGCATACCTGGATTGTGTGGTTGAATTTTTGCAATTGGACTAAAAGGGATAAGTAGTCCCCCCCCCCCCCCAAATTGCTTTGAAAAATAAGCATACTCTTGCAAATCTCCTCTTGTTTGACTTACAAAAACCTCTGAAGATGTTTTTAAACAAAAATATTACAGACAAAAGGTAAAGGTAGGTGTTACTCGCAATGAATTCAACAATTCAGAAACAAAAATATTGTCAAATGACCAAGAAGAGGCCACTCATAAATTACGATACCGGGGTATACTAATTCCATTTTCAGTGACTGCATTTTTCCTGTAGTGGGAATAAACAGCGGCCCCACATTTGTTTTGAGATGTTAAGAAACTTTTGCAATCTCCTCCCATTTGCCTTACAAGTACCTGTACTCTAAATAACATCTAGTCAATTGGGGCACGAACCGGAATCTTGTCAAATATTTGACAAGATTTGTCTCAAAATTGACTAGAAATGGTTCAAAAATGAAACTATTTGTTTCATTTATGAGCCGAATCTAGTCAAAGATCGGACAATATTCCGGTTCGTGCCCCTATTGATTAGATTCTATTCAAATTTGAATAGGACATTTTTAGAGTGTGTGAAGATGTTTCTGTACATAATGTTATAAACAAAAGGTAAAGCAAGGGGTTATTTTCCATGAAGGTAACAACTAAGTAATAAAAATATTGTCACAAGGTGAAAAGGAACCATTCATGAACTAGGATACCAATTCTAATTTAGGTGATTGCATTTTTTCTTTAAACTGTCCATAGGGACGCATGTAAAGAGAGTTTGTTTTTTGCTTGTCAGAAGCACAATCGAATAACGGTGTTTGAAGGACTTTTTATTTGGTTACTTCTTAAGGCTCAAAGGGCTGAGTTACAGTCAAGGTGGGGACGGGGGGCATAAATCTGCGGGCACTGAAAAAGAGCCTCTGGTTGAAACTGTTGACCTTTCAAATTCTTTTACGGGTTAACCGGTGCATGACATTGTTTGAAAAGTTGTGGAAAATTGGGAAACGGATTGTGGCATTTGTCGTGGTGGGGAACATAAGGGTAAGGTTTTGCTTGGAGGGGATTCCATTACAAGATATACAGATAGGGGTCAGGGTTTGTCTACCTGGGGTGCATATTCAGGACGTCTCAACCAGAGTTATAGCAAGATGGTAGGAGACGAATAAGTTGTAGCTGTGCAGATGGGTACAAATAATCTCTCTCGAGATAGTCATGTAAAATTTTACAGTCGGATCGACGCCGGTTTGGGACAGGTTCTACGTCCGTTTGACGTCGGATCGATGAAGGCAATAAGGCAAGGACGACCATCAGACGTTGTTTGGATTACACCCGACTGTTAAAAGTCATTTTACCATCTCTAGCCATCCCTTATTGACAATCCTGCATTTTGATTGGTTAAACACTGACCTGTATAAAAATGGAAGTTTTTCACGCATTTTCGGTGGTAGATTCGCCTCGTCCGTTATTTGCCAAATTTGGAGTCTCGACGGTTTAGTCACCAATAATAGTCCACCAAATGCGATTCATTCCTTAAATATAACATTATTCCGACTTCAGCGAAAGGACCGTACAACATTTTTTTCAGACTTCCATCTCACGTGTTCTGAAGTCTCAATGGGTTGTTCCTAGACGTCAGTTCGACCTTTGACCGACTTCCAAATATTACCAGACCTCAATTAGACCAAGTGGACTGTAAAACCGAAGTCGGTCTGACGACAAAATGTTTACTGTGATAAAGTAAAGGAACGGATCTGTAAGCTGAAGTCCACACGTACCAGATTTGCTGGTTGTGGTATTCTCCCACGGTTTGGTAGGAGAGTATCTTCGGGCCAAATTCCGAGCTTTCACAAGTGGTCATAGAAATTGAAGGAAGAACCGTGACACAGTGTATCGTTGTGTTTTTAGTGACGCCACAAAATAGTGGGAGCGCTTCCGCTGTACGGCAAAGGCCAAAATTATTTGTATGTATCCACAAGTTTAGTTTGTGTTAGGCTTGTAAAGTTAAATGTCATTTTATGCGTTTTTCGAAAGACTGAAAGTAATTTTCAGAACAGAGAAAAGTTTTGGTGCCATAACTTTTCGTTTTATAATCCTGACTTAAAAAAAAAAAAACTTTTAGTTCCTCCGCCAATAAACTGGGCAAAATGAGCAGTTGTTTTTTACTGAAAAAACTACTAGATGAGTGGCTTCAGTCCAGATGGCAGGACATCATTGCCCCTTATGCAAGTGGCTGAGAAACGGATGCATTCTGGAGGGTTTCCTTTTTGTTGACATTTGGGCTACCGTCGTGAATAGGAAAGATCTCTCTCTCTCTTAAAGATGGGTTGCACTTAGCTAGCATTGGAACTAGGCTGGTTACCAGGGCCCTGTTGACTATCCATTTTCAAACTACTTTTATGCTGGGCGAAGGTTGTGACGTTGTGGTTGTGACGTTCATTGGCAGAAATCCTTTGTGCCTTAGTGTTGGTCTTGTCGTCATCAGGGGTGGCGCGTTATTTTGGGTGTGTTATTGAAGAAAATTGTAAAATTTGGTTTTATTGCAAGGAAAATTTGGGGTCTTCATTGAAGAATCTTCCCCAATCTTCCCCAATCGAATTCTGTAAAACTACACCTATACGTATTGTCCATACACATCTGAAAGAAGAGCAAATCATTCCCCAACGTTAATTACTTGAGTATCTTGGAAGTGAACCAAAAAAAAAAACAAAAGCAAACAAAATCATCTGTAAATCAATTCGATTTTTCACTTATTTCCCTAAATTTGCAAGAGTATTGTCGTCAATTGTCTCACTCACGAGAACTTTCCAAGCTAGCTGTTTTATAGATGATGGCGCCCTTTGGTAAAGCTTTATTCAAACAAATTACTGAATTACCACATTTAGCATTGCTACCGTAGTTAAATTTGTAATGACACGCACAGATTTATTTTTATAACTCCTTCGGAAGTTCGTAATTTTGCGCAGGAAACCATTCCATATACCACTAACCTCTCCATTTCCCGTATACACGTCGTAAATAAATCGCCATTGCGTCTTTGTTTGCATTGCGAAATTTGTCTTATTGCAGAAAGCCCCAGCTATTAATCCTGACTATGCCAGACCTCAACCCATGGCTTTATAAATATTCTCGAGCCGAAACTATTGGCTACGTTCAGTTATAACGCTAATAACTTTTGATAATTTCTTTGACATTTCTTATGACTGAGTTACACCAACACCGGAAAAATCTGGATAGGCTAGTGCTAGGCGGAAAACGCCTGACTACACCAATGTACTGACAACCTTTGATTTGCTTAGCAAAATGTTTCTTATGACAGTTCAGGACCGGATCCAGGGTGTGTACGCCCCTATTACTTGCAGAGCAATTTATTTTTTTGTAATGGAACAAAAAAAAAGATTGACTTCAAATGATGCTTAATGTTGCACCAGATTGCATCTGAAGGGTACTTAATATTCAAAAATTTTTCAAAGGGGAGGGTGCCCACTTGGACCCCTCAGGCCCTGCAGATACCCCCAGACAAAAATCCTGCCTACGCCAGTGCCTATGAGCAAAATCAAACAGGTCGTCGGGGCGACTGAAGGTCGTTGGGATTACATATATCGTGTTCGGATTAAGCTCCTCGACGATATTTGAAAATTGGAAAATTTCTCCGACGTGGGCCATGGTCCCCTGTCCCCATTGGCGTCACCCCTGGGCGTCATGTCTGGTTTATGGACCCATGTTCAAATCAAAAGTGGAGAGCATGTTTTGCGTCCCATCCTATTGGTTCACTTACTAGTGATACCACTGCTTGACTTCGATTGACTGGTCAATGTGTATTCCCAGCTTGTGTAAACCCGTAGCCCAGGAGGTTAAGTCCCCTACTGTGAAAAAATTTCCTCTCACCAGAAAACTCAAAATCAAAATTACCATTGCTTTAATTTATTTCAGCATGTCTCGCCCCCCCCCCCATCGCTCCATGGAAGTTCCCCCTCAGTTCCTTGTCTGGCAATGGGCCTGCAGCACCCCACCCCCTCTACACTGCCGCCATGCAAAAACGTGACGACAGTGGAAGGGTCAATATCGTAAGTAACAAGTTCCATTACTACTGGGATTCCTTTCCTGAAGGTTAAATAACTATATAGCTACGGTAATTGTTCTCCTCTACGCAGTTTGTACTTGGCTGTTGCATCATCAGCACGACTGAACTTTACGGGGCGGAAGCAAAATTTGGTTGTTTTGCCATTCACTTTTATTGATTGTATGTGTGTATGTGTGTACGTGACACTTAGCTTGTAAACACGATATCTCAAGATAGCAATGATGGAAAGTTTCATATTTGGTATATAGTTTGTCATGTAAGAGGAAGAACCCTATTGCTTTTTGTGGAGGTCAAAGGTCATTTGAGGTCACCAGAGGTCTTTCATTTTTGGTATATGGATTTGTCATGATGAGAGAAAGAATTCTATTGTTTTTGGTGGAGGTCAAAGGCCATTTGAGGTCACCAGAGGTTAAACTGCGAAAACGTAGTAAATGGCTTGTAAACACGATATCTCAAGATAGTAAGGTGGACACTTTTCATGTTTGGTATATAGATTTGTCATGATATAAGGAAGAACCCTATTGTCTTTGGTGGTGGTCAAAGGTCATCTTAGGTCACCGAAGGTTAAACGGCAAAAACCTTGTAAATGGCTTGTAAACACGATATCTCAAGGTAGCAATGACAGACACTTTTTATATTTGCGCTGTAGCTTTGTCTTGTTGAGAGAAAGGAGCCTATTGTTTTGATGGAGGTCAGAGGTTATCTGAGATCACCCGGGGTCAAACACTGAAAACTTTGTTAACACAATATCTCAAGGAGTGTATTGTTTTTGGTGGAAGTCAAAGGTCATCTGGGGTCACCGGAGGTCAGACACTGAAAACCTTGTTACCACAATATCTCCACATAGGATGCTTGGATAGATTTCATACATGGTACGAGATAGAAACCTTTTGTTTTTGGTGGAGGTCAAAGGTCATCTCGGGACACCAGAGGTCAAACACTGAAAACATTGTTAACACGATATCTCAAAGATGGAAGCTTGGATAGATTTCATACTTGGTATGTGCATGCTTTATTCTGAAAAGAAAAGAATTGTCTTTGGTTGAGGTCAAAGGTCATCTGGGGTCAAACTTTGAGAACCTTCTTAACACGATTTTTCAAGAAAGGAAGCTGATACGTGGATGCCTTGTGGTCCGAGGAAGAACCCTTGTGTTTTGGTGGAGGTCAAAGGTCATCTGGGGTCACCAGAGATCAAAAGCAAAATTTCCCAAAATTGTCATATGGGGTCATATCAGAGGTCAAAAAGCAAAATTTCCCAAGAATTCCCAAGATTGTCATCTGGGGTCACCAGAGGTCAAAAAGCAAAACTTCCTTTTTTCTTTTATTTAGTGGGGTTTAAAGGTCATGTGAGGTCAGCAGAGGTCAATTGTTTAAATATCGTAAAATGATAAAAGATAAATTTGAGGGATAAACCTCAGTGCAACAAAGCATCCCCATTTGGCAAAGAATCACTAAGCCTTTTGGCTTTCTGGTCATATTCACAGATTTTACAATTTATTCTTGTTATTATTATTACCGAAACAAGCTGTTTATTACATTTGTGTGACTTGCTTAGACAAAAGGTATACGTTTTCATGATCACAGTGTAGATCATTATGTTTTCAAGTGAATTCTTGCAAAGTAAGACAGAATAATATAGAAGTAAAAACATTTGTTCAGTTCAATTTATTAAGTTTTTTCTGCTTGCTTGATTTAATTGATAGCAAAACATGCAACAATTTACACAATTCAACAATTATAAAAATGTCTCAAAACGTGTAAATTCTTTACAATCATCAAAGTCAGGTGGGAAAAACCCATACCCCATTTACTGTAAATTTCGACAAGCAAATAATGTAACATACACAAAAGTCAGTAACAGATAATTTACACTGTTACACAAATAGCAAGCTATTTTAACACAAACTTTTCCACTTTTCCCACAAACTTTTGCAAGTTACAAAAGCTTTTACAGAAGGTCAATTTAGATGGGAAAACCGTAGATTCATAGTGTGTACATTTCATAAGTGCCCATAGGTAAGACCCACTTCCCTTTTGTGAGAGAATTAGCCGTAGGTGCCAGGGTAACCTATCTATGGTCTTCTTTGTTGAGGGAGACAATCACAATTCAGTAAAGCCAAGTTTAATTAATAAATTAAATGGTGATATTCAAAGACCATTACGTAGCAGGAAATGGGAGGACGATGTACACACTATGACTCTTGGATGAAAAACCCATCGTGCCCTCTAAATACCTTACATAAAGATGACTTCGAAATGCAAGAAAATCTGAAGAATAGGTTCAAAGTCTTATATATTATATGAGATATTATATTAAGGTATTAATATTATATTAAGTCTTACTTTATATGATATTATGTTACATTAAATCTTATATTATATACATTATGTACATTATGTATTAAGTCTTACATTATGTATTAAGTCTTATATTATAGTATTATGTTACGTTAAGTCTTATATGTATTACTAGAAGTCTTATATTATGTTAAGTCTTATATTATGTTAAGTCTTATATTATGTTAAGTCTTATATTATGTTAAGTCTTATATTATATTAAGTCTTATATTATATTAAGTCTTATATTATATTAAGTCTTATATTATGTTAAGTCTTATATTATATTATATTATATTAGATGTAAAGTCTTGATATGATATAATATTACATTAAGTCTTATATGATATGATATAATATTATAATGCATTATGTTGCATTATACTGCATTATATTGCATTGCCTTATATTATATATTATTATTATATATTACATTATATTATATTATCTCTTATATTATATTAACTCTTATATTATATTAACTCTTATATTATATTAACTCTTATATTATATTAACTCTTATATTATATTAACTCTTATATTATATTAACTCTTATATTATATTAACTCTTATATTATATTAACTCTTATATTATATTAACTCTTATATTATATTAACTCTTATATTATATTAACTCTTATATTAACTCTTATATTAACTCTTATATTATATTATATTATATTATATTATATTATATTATATTATATTATATTATATTATATTATATTATATTATATTATATTATATTATATTATATTATATTATATTATATATTATATTATATTATATTATATTATATTATATTATATTATATTATATTATATTATATTATATTATATTATATTATATTATATTATATTATATTATATTATATTATATTATATTATATTATATTATATTATATTATATTATATTATATTATATTATATTATATTATATTATATTATATTATATTATATTATATTATATTGTCACTAAAAGTGTACTGATTTGTTGGACTTGCAGTATAAGCTAAATCTGCTTCCAAGTCCACGCTGACCCTGGCAAAATGTCCTAAAATGAAATTTTGCATTGTTGTGCTGTCCGACCCCATTAATTTTAACAACCACTACTATTGACATTCCCTCAGTTCTCCCTCCTTCCCCTCAAGCACTTTACTATTACAGTGCATTACGAATCCAACATCTACAACCAATCAGGTATGCAACTTTAAAGACTTTTTTGTTGTCTTTACTTTATGTAGTATTTTAATTCTGCATTGTTTATGTTTCTTAGCTTTGTTTAAAATTCTCTTTAAATTCTGTTCTTTGCAGTGTGTTACTTTGACATTGCTCAGCGCCTTTGAGCACCTCCCAGTATATTGGTATAGTTGGCAAGTAAACCTTTCTACACATTTGTTTGCAATGTCATGGAATCAATAGTGATTGTATTGTATTAACTTAATGTGCCAGGTTCAAAGTATACACTCTCCCTAGCCTGGTCCAACCCGATGACTTACACCTTCATCCCCCAACCCTGTGTCAGGGGCTTTCTGCAGAAATGAGTTTACAGAGAATTATCGATTCCATCGTATCGTCCCATATGGCAGAGACAAACATGGTTTCGTGTCCTAACCTACCTCGAAATGAACATCCTTACACTCCTACCACTGAGGGAACATCTGCAAACTCGAGGCTAGCTCTTTCACTCAGACCGCGAGGCTTTGTACCTAGAGGTGAGGAAACTGTCACATTTTCTTACCAGTGTGCAGCCTTTCCCAACGAGCAACAGACTGACAACCTTCAGACTTCATTCATCGACATTGAGAACCTACGATTCAGGAGATGAAAACCACCACGTTAGGCGCCATCAGGAAAGTTACTGCCTCTTCTACTTCTCTAACCAATACGACCAATCTTCTGTTCTCTTTCATCAACGAAGGAGGGAATACAGGCGAACACGGTTCGTGAATACCAGTGTCAGCCATCCCAACGGTAAAACAGACATTTTCTGATGAGACAACAGTTGAGGAACATCTTAACTTAGCTCTCCTTGTCAGGGATGTGGTCATTCCAAGGTCCGTTCGTCTCGTCTTCACACCATCTTTGTTGATGAATACAGTCATGTGGACACTAGACTCAGTTCTCTGTGACCTTTCCATCACACCTCGTCACGAGATTACACACACACAGAATCCTCTTCCTCGCATCTGAATTTATCAGTCGCCCAAGGAGTTGCCTTGAAATTTGACGGCCAGACCAGAAAACGTCGGGTTCTCGGTTACTTCTTAGTCTGGTCACTTTACCGATCAGAGCCAAATGCTCAATTTCATTCCGGGGACTGCCCATCCTCACTGCGTCATCAGAAGATGTTACTTACTATACGGAACAAACCTTAAGACCTACTTAGAGCTCTGACTTAATAGGTCCTCATGTAGTTTCAAGTTTGAATTATGCATTTCATTCAGGTTCTCTTGCGACTGAACAGTCTCGTGGTATAATTTCGTTAATTTTAAAGCCTGGAAAGGAATTCAATAAACTGGAAAATTATCGTCCGATTACATTACTTAACACAGACTACAAAATTGGAGCCAAAGCTTTGGCTACGCGACTCAAATCTTGTATTGCTTCCCTTATAGGACCTACCCAAACTGGTTTTGTTAGAGGCCGCTTTATTGGAGAGAATATTAGATATGTTTTAGACTTAATTGATTATACTAATGATAATAACATTCCGGGGTTCTTGCTTTTTGTTGATTTTCAAAAAGCATTTGAAAAATTAGACTGGGCTTTTATCCAAAAGACGTTTACTTATTTTGGCTTTGGTGAGGATTTTAAGAAATGGGTTTCTGTGTTGTATAATAATAGCAATGCTTGTGTTATTAATAACGGCTTCTCAACTGGTTACTTTCATATAAGCAGAGGAGTCAGGCAGGGTTGCCCCCTCAGCCCCTATTTATTTATTTTATGTTCTGAACTCCTATCCATGAGTGTTTCACATAATGAGGAAATAGAAGGTATCTGTGTGGGAAGCTCTACTTATAAAATTTTACAATATGCCGATGATACGGTTTTTCTTCTGGATAGTTCTATTAGTTCCTTACGAGGAACAGTAAAAACTCTGGCTGATTTTTCAGAAGTGTCAGGGTTGACTCTTAATTATACCAAATCTGTCCTGTTTCCTCTGGGTCCCTATGTAATCGATTGTCCGTTTACTTCCTTTCGTGACATTGTTGTAAGCAGTGGTCCTGTTACTTACTTGGGCATTTCCTTTACCAATAACAGACACGACCTTTTTGAACTTAACTACACCCCGAAGTTATCTCGACTAAAATCATGTTTACGTGCGTGGTCTTTTAGAGATATGACTCCAATTGGTCGTAATGTTATAGTTAAGTCGTTTGCCCTTTCCCAACTTGTTTATTTATTCCTGGTCCTTCCTAATCCCCCATCACATTTTGTCAAAGAACTGGAAAGAATTATTTTTGATTTTATTTGGAATGGACGCCCTGATAAAATTAAGAGAAGTACAATGGTAAATCATATTGGAGATGGTGGCTTAAAGGTAACGCATGTAAATAGCTTTATAAAGTCTTTAAAATGTTCTTGGGTGCGTCGTTACCTTTCTGAAAATGCGAGTCCATGGAAATTATTTTTTGAGATATCTTTAAGGTCTTATGGATCTCGTTTCTTTTTTAAATGTAATTGTGCTAAGACCGATGTTAAATATATCAAGAACATCTTTTTTCGTCAAGTCGTAGAAGCGTGGTGTGATGCTACTTTTTCTACACCTGAACTAAATTTGGAAATGAGTACATTTGGAATAACTCTTATATAAAAATTGATGGAAAAACTGTATTTTATGATAATTTATATGACAAAGGAGTTACGAAAATCATTGACCTGTTTAATGCTAATAATGTACCGTTGGATTACTTAACTTTTACTATAAAATATAATGTTGTGAATTTTCCATTTACATCATACTGGGGTTTAATAAAAGCTATACCTAGACATTGGAGATCCACCTTAACAGATACAGTTATTGAGCCCACTTCGAGTGAACGGTTATTAGAGAAGATTATGGAGCATAAGTTTTCAGTTTCTTACGTAATTTACCCTATCTTATTGATGAGGGTGACGACATTGCCCACTTCGCGTGCTAAGTGGAATAATATCTATCCCGTTGATGAAGATCAGTGGGTTCCTCGTTTTAGGATGCCTTTTAAAAGTATTTCAGAAGCACGTTTACAGTATTTTCAGTTTCAGTTCTTACATAGAATTATCCCAACTAATAAATTACTATTTTATATGAAAAAGGTGGAATCTCCTTGTTTCATTTTGTAATATATATGATAATCCATTGAGCTTATTCTGGAATTGTATTTTCGTATCAAATTTTTCCCTTAGAGATGGGGAAAAAAGAAGATTCCTCGAACAAGCATTCTTTTTCTTCAAAGAAGATATCTTTTTTGGTTATCATCAAAAAGAATACAGCCCGTATAATTTTTTAATTTTACCCTTCAAGTACTATGTTTATGTTTTTGCTCAAGGAAAAAGATTCGTGTAGATAGGAAATGTTCTTATATAAATTTAGTTTGCTATCAATGTCTGCAAGCATTGTAAAGAAACGCAAGCTTTTATACGAGTAATGAAGACTTTTAGACTCGATTATTGTTTTGTTTATAATTGACATGGTGAACACGACATGTTATATCCAAGAAAGATTTGAACAAAGCTTAAATCCAGGAGAACAAAAAAAAAAAACAAAATATAATATAATATAAATATAAATAAGGTATAATATAATATAAATATAAATAAGGTATAATATAAATATAAATAAGGTATAATATAATATAAATATAAATAAGGTATAATATAATATAAATATAAATAAGGTATAATATAAATATAAACAAGGTATAATATAATATAAATATAAATAAGGTATAATATAATATAAATATAATATACTATAATATAATATACATATAATATAAATATAGATACATATTAATATAATATAATATAAAGATAGAATCTAATATAATATAATATAATATAATATAATCATCCTGTTATAATATAATATATATACATATAATATAATTAATGCATCTGTGTATAATATTAATATAATATATAATATAATCATAATATAGCTAGCATATAATATATTAATTATATCATATAATATAATATAATTAATATAACAGAATATCCTATAATATAACTATACTATATATTTATAATATAATATAATATAATATAATATAATATAATATAATATAATATAATATAATATAATATAATATAATATCTATATATCTTACATAATATATAAGACTTTGAACCTATTCTTCAGATTTTCCTGCGTTTCTAAGTCATCTTTATGACAGGTGTTTAGAGAGCATGATGGGTTTTTCATCCAAGAGTCATAGTGTGTACATCGTCCCCTCATTTCCTGCTACGTAATGGTGTTTGAATAAACCAGTTTGTGTTAATAAAACTTGGCTTTACTGAATTTTGTGTGCCTCCCTCAACAAATAAGACCATGGATAGGTTAACCTGGCACCTACGGCTAATTCTGTCACAAAAAGGAAGTGGGGTCTTACCTATGGGCACTTATTAGATGTACACACTATGAATCTACGGTTTTCCCATCTAAATTGACCCCCTGTAAAAGCTTTTGTAACTTGCAAAAGTTTGTGGAAAAAGTGGGGGCATATAGTTTGAGTTAAAACAGCTTGCTATTTGTGTCACAGTGTAAATTACCCGTATCTATAACTGACTTGTATGTATGTTACATTATTTGCATGTCGAAATTTACACTACTATTAATGGGGTATAGGTTTTTCCTACCTGATGTTTGTAATTGTAAAGAATTTACGTTTTGAAACATTTTTATAATTGTTGAATTGTGCAAACTTATGTTGCATCTTTTGCTATCAATTTAATCAAGCAAACAGACAAAACTTAATAAACTGAAGTGAATAAATGTTTCTACTTCTATGTTATTCTGTCTGTCTTACTTTGCAAGAATTTCCTTGAGAACATAATACATTATGATCATGCTTAGGTTAGGGAGGACATGAAAACAAACGATAACGTATACCCTTCGTTTATAAAAGTTCACAGCTTGTTTCGGTAATAATATTAAGAATGAATTGTAAAATCTGTGAATATGACCAGAAAGCCAAAAGGCTTAGCGATTCCTTGCCAAATGGGGATGCTTTGTTGCACTGAGGTTTATCCCTCAAATTTATCATTTTATGATGTTTAAACAATTTGACCTCTGCTGACCTCACATGACCTTTGAACCCCACCAAATAAAACAAAAAAGGAAGTGTCATGAAAGGTATCTGACCTCCAATGGATCTTGCATTTTTAAAAATTCTTGAAAAATTTTGCTTTTTGACCTCTGGTGACCCCAGATGACAATCTTGGGAATTCTTGGGAAATTTTCCCTTTTGACCGAGTATTTTGCATGGATCTTTGGGGAAATTCTTGCTTTTAGACCCCAACAAGATGGACAAACCCTTGAGAATTCTTAGGGAAATTTTGCTTTTTTTGACCTTCTGATTGACCACCATATGACGATTTTGAAGGAAATTTTGCTTTTGATCTAAGGGTGACCCCCAAATGACCTTTTTGACTTCCCCCAAAAACAATACACTTCTTTTTCCTCACTCATAACGCTTACCGGTAATTAAAAGGTATGGTAGGATCTATCCAAGATTCCTACCTTGAGATATTGTGTTAACAAAGTTTTCAGTCTTTGACCCGGTGACCCCAGATAACCGCTGACCTCCGCAAGAACAATAGGATCCTTTCTCTCAGCATGACAAAGCTACAGAGCAAATATGAAAAGTGTCTTGTGTCATTTCTACCTTGAGATATCGTGTTTACAAGCCATTTGCAAGGTTTTTGCCGTTTAACCTTTGGTGACCTAAGGTGACCTTTGACCACCACCAAAGACAATAGCATTCTTCCTTACATCATGACAAATCTATGTACCAAATATGAAGTGTCCGTCATTGCTATCTCGATATATCATGTTTACAAGCTTTTCGTTTTTACCTCTGGTGACCTTAAATGACCTTTGACCTACACCAAAACAATAGGTTTCTTGCTCTTAACATGACAAATGTATATACCAAACATGAAAATTGTCCATCATTGCTATCTTGAAATATCGTGTTTACAAGCCATTTACAAGGTTTTCGCAGTTTAACCTCTGGTGACCTCAAATGACCTTTGACCTCCACCAAAAACATAGAATTCTTTCTCTCATCATCACAAATCCATATAACAAAAAGGAAAAGTGTCCTTCATTGCGGCCTTGAGACACCGTGTTTACAAGGTTTTCGGTTTTTGACCTCTGGTGACCACACATGATCTTTGACTTCCACAAAAAACAATAGGGTTCTTCCTCTTATATGACAAATCTATAAACCAAATATGAAAAGTGTCAGTCATTGCTCTCTTGAGATATCGTGTTTACAAACTAAGTGCCACATACACACACGTACGACATAGATTCCTTGCCTGCCTTCGGCAAGGAATCAATAAAAGTGAATGACAAAACAACCAAATTTTACTTCCGCCAAGTAAAGTTCAGTCACACATTGTCGTGCTGATGATGTAACAGCCAAGTATGGACTGCGTAGAGGAGGACAATTACCGTATCCTAAATATATAGTTACATAACCTTCAGGAAAGGAATCCCATTAGTAATGGAACTTGTTACTTACGATATTGACCCTTCCACTGTCGTCACGTTTTTGCATGGAGGCAGTGTAGAGTGGGTGGAAGTGCTGCAGGCATTGTCAGACAAGAAACTGAGGGGAGATTTCCATCGAGAGATTTTTTTTTGGGGGGGGGGGGATGAGACGTGCTGAAATAAATTAAAGCAATGGTGATTTTGATTTTGAATTTTCTCGTGGGAGGAAATTTTTTTCACGGTAGGGGACTTAACCTCCTGGGCTACGGGTTTGGGGTGATAAACTGGGAATAAACATTGACCAGTCAAATAGCCAATCGAAGTCAAGCAGTGATATTACTAGTAAATAAACCAATAGGATGGGGCGCAAAACACGCTCTCCACTTTTGATTTGAACATGGGCCCATAAACCAGACACGACGCCCAGGGGTGGCGCCAGCGGGGGAAGGGGGCCATGGCCTACGTCGGGGAAATTTTCCTATTTGCTAAGCAAATCAAAGGTCGTCAGTACATTGGTGTAGTCTTGTAGTCAGGCGTGTTCCGAGGCACTAGCCTATCCAGATTTTTCAGGTGTTGGTGTAACTCAGTCATAAGAAATGTCAAACAAATTACCAAACGTCATTAGCGTGATAATTGAACGTAGCCAATAGTTTCGGCTCCAGAATATTGATAAAGCCATGAATTGAGCACTGGTATAGTCAGGATTAACAGCAGGGGCTTTCTGCAATGCAAACAAAGACGCAATGGTCAGAGTTATTAGTCAGAATTATTTACGACGTGTACGGGAAATGATGAGGTTAGTGGTACATGGAATAATTCCCTGCTCAAAGTTACGAACCTCCGAAGGAGTTAGAAACTGTGCGTGTCATTACAAATTTAACTACGGTAGCAATTCTAAATTCAGTAATTTGTTTAAATAAAACATTTGCAAAAGGGCGCCATTATCTATAGAACAGCTGGCTTGGAAAGTACGTTCTCGTGACTGACTCGGAGACAATTGACGACAATACTCTTGCCAAATTTAGGAAAATAAGTCAAAAATCGAATTGATTTACAAATGGTTTTGTTTTTTTTATTCACTTCCAAGGGACGTTGAGGAATGATTTGCACTTCCTTTAGGTGTGTATGGGCAATACGTATAGGTGTATTTTTTCAGAATTCGATTGGGGCAGATTCTTCAATGAAGACCCCAAATTTTCCTTGCAATAAACCCAAATTTTTCAATTTTCTTCAATACGATACCCCAAATAACGCGCCGAAAATTTTACCTTTGCAACCCTTTTGGCAACTCATCGCCTTTTTCGGGGCTTCGGGTTGCTGCCCCCGTCGGGAAGCTTGGCCCTATTTCGGGCAAATCTTGGTGCCACCCCTGATGACGCCAAGACCAAAACTAAGGCACAAAGGATTTTTGCCATTGAACGTCACAACCACAACGTCACAATCTTCGCCCGGCATAAAAGTGGTTTAAAAATTGATAGTCAACAGCCGTGGTAACCAGCCCAATGCTAGCTAAGTGCAACCCATCTTTAAGAGAGAGATTCTGCCTATTCACGACGGTAGCCCAAATGTCAACAAAAAGGAAACCCTCCAGAATGCATCCGTTTTTCGACCACGTGCATAAGAGAGACTGATGTCCTGCCATCTGGACTGAAGCCACTCATCTAGTAGTTTTTTCTTTAAAAAAACAACTGCGCATTTTTTCCCAGTTTATTGGAGGAGGAACTAAAAGTTTTTTTTAAGTCAGGATTATGAAACGAAAAGTTATAGCACCAAAACTCATCTCTGTTCTGAAAATTACTTTTAGTCTTTCGAAAAACGCATAAAATGCCATTTAACTTTACAAGCCTAACACAGACTGAACGTGTGGATACATACAAATAATGTGGCTTTTTGCCGTACGGCGGAAGCGCCCCCACTCTTTTGTGGCGTCACTGGTTATAAACACAACGATACACTGTGTCACAGTTCTCCCTTCAATTTCTATGACTTGTGAAAGCTCAGAAATTGGCCCGAAGAGACCCTCCTACCCATGGGCGTGGGTCATGGGGGGATAGGGGATGAGAGAACGCATCCCCTCACTTTTTTGGAAGGGGGGCATCTCCAAAAAATAATGAAAGCTAAAACTGTGATGAATTGTAATATAACATAGATTACGAATTGACACCGCATTTTAAAAGCTAAATTGCGCCCAAATATGGCACCATTTGCCATAAAACCACATTCTAATTTCCTTTTTTTCAAAGGGGAGGGGAACATCCCTCACCTTAGGCCTCTCCCCCAGGACGGCGATTCGCAAGTGGTGAAAATCCCCCCCCCCCCCTACTTTTCGAGATGGATCCACGCCACTGCTCCTACCAAACTATGGGAGAATACCACAACCGGCAAGTTTGGTATGTGTGGACTTTAGCTTACAGATCCGTTCCTTTACTTTATCGCAGTAAACATTTTGCCGTCGGACCGACTTCGGTTTTAGAGTCCACTTGGTCGGATTGAGGTCTGATAATATTTGGAAGTCGGTCAGAGGTCGGACTGACGTCTAGGAACAACCCATTGAGACTTCAGTACACGTGAAAATATTTTACGGCCCTTTTGCAGAAGTCGGAATAATATCGTATTTGAGGAATAAATAGCATTTGGTGGACTATTATTGGTGACTAAACCGTCGAGACTCCAAATTTGGCAAATAACGGACGAGGCGAATCCTATTGTACCACCAAAAATGCGTGAAAAACTTCCACTTTTAACAGTTTTCACGTTTACTGATGGTTTGTTGTGTAATAACAATGTATTTAGCCAATCAGAATGAGGATTCTCAATAAGGGATGGCTAGAGGTGGTAAGATGACTTTTAACAGTCGGGTGTAGTCCAAACAACGTCTGATGGTAAACTTTGCCTATTGCCTTCATCGATCTGACGTCAAACGGACGTGAAAACGGAAACGCAGCTGAAGTCAATCCGAAGTAGAACCTGTCCCAAACCGGCGTCGATCCGACTGTAAAATTTTACATGACTATCTTACTCGAGAGAGATTATTTGTGGATCTTCACAGCTACAATTTATTCGTCTCCTACATTCTTGCTATAACTCTGGTTGAAACTTCCTGAATCTGCACCCAGGTAGACAAACCCTGACCCCTATCTGTATATCTTGTAATGGAATCCCCTCCAAGCAAAACCTTACCCTTATCTTCCCCACCACGAGAAATGCCACAGTCCGTTTCCCAATTTTCCACAACAACTTTTCAAACAATGTCATCCATCGGCAGACCCGTAAAAGAATTTGAACGGGCAACAGTTTCAACCAGAGGTTCTTTTTCAGTCCCCGCAGATTTACGCCCCCCCCCCACCTTGACTGTAACCAGGCACGTAGCCAGAGGGGAGCAGTGGGAGCGACTGCTCCCACCCCCCCTTTCAGCGTCGAAAAAATGTTAAAACTGTTGTTTTTGCAGGGTATTTTTCAGTGCTCTTTTGATCTTGAATTCTCGTCAGCTCTGTTAACTCCATCATAAGACGTAGCCGAGGGGGGGGGGGGGGGAAATAAATATCCCAACGTTATCGCCTCGGTCCGCTCAGCCTATGTGATGACGTCACATTTAAGACCGGGAACCCTCGCATTTACCCCCTAATTGAATGACTCGGAATCAAATTCAACTTGTAACTGGCAAACGCATTTTTGGGAACTGAAACTCTGTCTCGCGGCAGAGTCTGCATGCAACTTTTGTTATGGAACTAAATGATTCCTAATGCAACATTTTCGCACCTGTCACGATTCGGACTTAAGGGATAAAATTACACATAAGTTTTCTGGCCGAGACTGGCACTTATCCGAAAATTAGAGGTACATCTCAATTCTCTGTCAGCAGGGGGCACGGTGAAGTGTCGTTCAAACGAATAATGGATGTATTTTAATAGTTTTCCATCATTTCCCAAATTACCAAAATTTTTGTGCGCTTTGCGAACAGTAATCTTCGGTTCTATTGTTACATTCTTTAATACCGTCTCAATCGCATTCAGATTGTTCAACCGTAATGGGCTCTACAATAGTAGATGCAAAATTTCGGTCCGCTCACTCGCAATTGCCACGGTTTATACTCTGTACTCACCCCAAAGGCATTTAAGCTTTATTCTTGTAGGGGTAGGGTGAGGTGTGTTTTCGACCGAGTCATGGATCTATTTAACCATGTTTTATCACAAATGGTACTCTCACTTTCTAAATTTTTGCGCGCTCTGCGCGCTTTAGACCTTAGCTCAATGTTGTCCTAATTATCACTACCTTCTGATAACAATATGCGGAGAGAAACAGCAGAAAAATTTAAAAGCTTTGTACGAATCATCAGGTAGAAGAATCGCTTGTAATTTGCAGATAGGTTTCGATGAGGAATTTAAACTGTTTTGATGCAGATTCTGAATGCATGTTTTGTCATGGAAATAATATGTGATGCAAAATTTTAGCGCCATTCTCTCGCAATCGTCATGGTTTGCACTCCATGTCTTGACCATTATTAAAGTAATAGAACATTTCCAACGTTTTTTCAAGGATAGCTCTCTTTCCCATCTAGGCCACCTAAACTTAGCAAAAATTTCTTAAAGGGGGAGGAGTTTGGGGGCGAAAAATGTTGGTCACATTTTCCGGGTAAGTCGCTACAGCCCCACTAAATCAAATTAGGCTCCTACGCCTACGTATTATATCCAATGGGGAGGAATATTTTGACGAGAAACATTTATTTGGACACCACCCCCGCTCTCTCTAATATCAAAAATGCTGACTATGCACGTCCACAGCTGCATTTACAATCACTTCGACAGTAATTGCTTGAAGGAACTGGCACTCATAGTCTTAGGTGTCACACACAAGTTCACGTACCGAGCCTATGCTTACATTCTGCATTGTTTCAAACATTACCAGATATATTTAAAACTGCAACATTCTATGAGTGCCACTCCTTTGTGATATCTGTCCGGTAATTCTACGTGAAGGACACTATCATGGTCTATGTTATGCAATCATGCGTAATTGATTGGTGCATTTTTACTTCTCTTTAAACATTAGAAACCGTGCGGTATAATCTGATAATAACATTAGCGGCTCGCCATAGGGGCACGTGGGGCACTTCCCCCCAAAAGTTTGCAAAGCATGGTCTTCAATTTTCAAATAATAAATAAAAAAACATGTAATTCGAGATGTAGGCACTCCCTTTTCCTTGAGTGGGCTAAAATTAAAGAAGTGAATAACTTTCCAATGCAATATGCGAAGGTTAAACATTAATAAAGTGCTTTCAAAACGACATTTGTTCGGCGCGCTCCGCGCGCGTTTTCTCAGCTGCTTGTTTGCTACTATATATACTTCAGACATCACAAATGGACCTGCCGTTAGTGCAAGCTAAGGTAATCAAAACAAATGATCACGCTGTGATATTTGTAATCTAATTAGCTTAGGCATAATGTCATTTACAGAGTGTAACGGTAATGCTGGAGTTAAAGCCCATAGTTTTGCAGACACTTCAGAGCTTTCGGGGTCATTAGATACACAACCCATTAGCTGTGTTGATTATCATCCACGACTAAAAACAGTTTTGCCAGGGTGTCACCTGGCCAGATTAGCATAGGTATCTGTCTACAAAAAGTTGTAACGGGCATGTAGTCTAAAAGTATTGTGTTTCCCATAGAAGGAGAGGTTTACCTTCCCTTGTCCAAAACTGACAGCGTCGTTGGCCCACGAGCGGTCTTATGACTGGCAAATGGCAATAAGCAAAAGGTTCTCCACCACTGTGCTAAAGTATACCGTTTCAATTGATTTAAAATAAACACACCAAACAGTCAATCTAAGCTCAGTGTGATGAGACTTTTGACTAATGGCCTAGCTATTTATATATAGGATGAGACGTCGTTCTGAGTTAGGAGAATTCCCCTCCCGCTTAAAAAAAAAATTCGTTACTGAGATCCAAAATACTAGTGCTATCATTTCATCGTTTTCAAGTGTCTTCATGCTCGAAATTTTCGTTAGTTTAACAAAACAATCCAGAAAACCAACATTTTATGGCTTCTTGGCAAAGCTGAAACATATTGTGACACAATGAAAGAAACAATAAAATATTTAAAGGTGGGGCTCATTTTATACAAATGAATCAAGCCGCCTTGCCCATTTCATCTGCCTCTTACTCCACCTCTATGGTAGTACAGTAGTGATCGGTTGATGAGGCTGTATTTATTATCTCATCACTCCGTGAGGAGGATGAGATATTGTAGTCACTTGACCTGTTGGGCTATATTCGGCAATGCCAGCAGAAATAACAACCGTTGCCATGGTAACAGTTAATTTTTACAAGTTACTAGTCTAAAGTCCTAACCCATGGTGGGGTACCCCAGGGTGACCAAAAGTCCATAACGGAGGGAGGGATCAAAACGTGTCAGTGTGTGTGTGTGTCTCCAATTTTGTTTTCTTAATATCTCCAAAACGGTAAAGCCGATTTTCTTCAAATTTGGTGGGAAGGTGCCCTAGGTAGAACCCCAGTTCTGCATTGACTCCCGGAAGTAAAGGTCAAAGGTCAGAGGTCAAAGGCCAAATTATGTGAAAATCACTCTTTTTATAATAACTCCAAGAAAAAACATCCCATGAACATGAAACTTCACACATATAATAAGAGTGTCTGGCACTACGAAAATATATGGTTGCCATGGCAACCAAGGTCAAAAGTCCTGTTATGTTAACATTTTAAGCAAAAAAGTGTCCCATGAACTCCTCCTTGTGGGCTAGACCGATTCTTTTGAAATTTGGTGGGTAGGTACCCCAGAAGGTAAACTTGTGTCTCCGTGACTTTCGGCAGAAAAGGTCAAAGGTCAGAGGTCAAATTCAATTTTTGGGAAAATTCACGGTTTTTTAGTATTTTTAGTATACTTCCAGGAGGAAACATTCCACGTACATGAAACTTTGCACATATAATGAGCGTGCCTAATACCCCCAGAATATATGGTTGCCATGGCAACCAAGGTCAAAGATCAATTTTTGTGAGAAATCACATTTTTTTTAGTTTTTTTAGTATACTTCCAGAAGGAAACATTCCACGTACATGAAACTTTGCACATATGATGAACATACCTAATACCACCAGAATATATGGTTACCATGGCAACCAAGGTCAAAGATCAATTTTTGTGAGAAATCACATTTTTTAGCTTTTTTAGTATAATTCCAGAAGGAAACATTCCACATACATGAAACTTCGCACATGTAATGAACCTGCCTAATTCTACCATAATATATGGTTGCCATGGTGACTGGGATCAAAGGTCATGTGAAATAAGGTCAAAGGTCAATTTTTGTGAAAAATCACATTTTTTTTAGTATTTTTAGTATAATTCCAGAAGGAAACATTTCACATACACAAAACTTCACACATATGATGAACATGTCTAATGCTACCAAATATATGGTTGCCATGGCAACCAAGCTCAAAGATCAATTTTTGTGAGAAATCACATTTTCTTAGTTTTTTAAAGTATAATTCCAGAAGGAAACATTCCACATACATTAAACTTCACACATATGATGAACCTGCCTAATACTACCATAATATATGGTTGCCATGGCGACCGGGATCAAAGGTCACGTGAAATAATGTCAAAGGTCAATTTTTGTGAAAATCACATTATTTAGTATTTTAAGTATAACTCCAGAAGGAAACATTCCACATACATGAAATTTCGCACATATGATGAATGTGCCTTCCGCATATCATATTGTGTGCACAGATTTTCTGTAAAGCGCACTGAATTCGTCCTTTTTGCACAACAAAAGGGCGCATGGAGATACAAATATCAGGGCGGCAGTGTGGATTTGACATACGCGCCTTTCTATTCGGTGATGTGCGCATAATAGGCACGCATTACGGAAAACGTCATTGTTAGAACAACGCAGCTTGCGTAAGCATTGTATACGCACAGAAATTAGTTGGCCTGTCTTTTTATCTAGAATACTTCACACCAGAGCAGTCGCGACCGGGGGGTGTGTGTGTGGGGGTGTCTCACCCCCCAAAGTTCGTCAGAGCGACGATAGTCGGAAAATCTGAAATGCCAGTTGGAATTTCTGATATCTCAGTCTAGCATATTTTTCCGACTGAGCCTATGTCAAGTTTGTATATATTTTCCAACTAGACCAAGTGAGAATAATACCAAACGTTATTTTCCTCACGTAAAATCAAATCAAAGCTGTCCTTTTTTCGCAAATTCTTCTCAAACTCTCAAAATTTTCGCCCGCTCCGAGCGCTTCAAACCTTACCTCATTGTTGTTCTAATTATCAATATCTTCCGATAGCAACTTTCGGAGAAGCTCAACAGCAGAAGTTGAAAACTGTTTACAAATTACCAGGTAAAAGACTGGCTTTTTGAGTGGCATGTTGGTTTGTTGGGCAATTGAAAGTATCTCGATGTAGATTCTGAATGCAGGTTTTATTATGGAAATCTTATTCAATGAAAATTTCGGCGCGCTTCACGCGCATGCGTCACGATTTACAATCAATCTCATGAACATTATTAAGGTAATTATACCAGACACAGTGCTATGGGAGCTAGGGCGCTTTAGTCCCCCCTCCCCAAATTTTTCCGAGCCCCACAAAATTGCGCAAAATTTTGTATAGACAAATATTGGTGAAGACATAGATATACTCAGAAAATATTCCAAACGTCTATTTATCAGGCCCGTAGCCAGTAAGTTCTGTAACGATTCTTTCTATAACTTCAAAAATTTTCGCGCGCTTTCATCTATAGTTCTATCTAGTGATAACACCCCAGTTTCAAACATATTGGATTTCACCGTTTCCACAAATGTTCTTCTTCCGTGAGGCTGATTTTAGAGAAACACGAAAATGCATCGTTGCGAAGTTCTTTCCTCTTTTTCCTAACTTTTGGAAGATTCTTTCTTCAGCCTCGCCATTGTAGCAAACATATTTTGTAACAAAAAGATCTTTCAGTTTCGTAGAAGATCCTTTATGGGTTAGATGAAGAATGTAATCCCCGACGACAACCATGCAGTCACCCGAAAAAAATTCTTGGTTTTGTCCAGATTCTTCAATAAAAGCCCAAACTTTTTCAACTTTCCTTAACGAAAATTCAATATAACCCCAAATTTTTCGGCGCGCTTCGCGCGCCTTGTATTTTGAGTTCGGCAACCCATTGCACCACCCCTGGCTGAGCCTGCGTGCAGGATTTTCATTTGGGCATTGAAGTATACCCCCGAATTTCGGCGCGCTTCGGGCACAATCCTCATCCACGTTGTATCACTTATGAATATTATAAGCACAACGTAGCAGTGAACTTTTATGGCATAAACTAGGTGTACATTCTGAAAACGAGCTTGTTAGTCCTAATCCCCTTTTGCTATACATGTATGGGAGGTCTAGTATCATTTTTCTGCACCTATACTCTCCCTCCCGCCCATTCCTCATTGCTGGGAGCTGTTAGTCTGGATTTTCGTTCAAAATTAGTAAAAATACGATAGATGTAACGTGCTTGGCGTCATACTCTATATTATTATTTAGATGCCAGGTAATAAGCATTATGTCGTTGCCTCATTTTATATAATTGATCCAGAGCTTCCAAGGGCCTATACAGGTATATGCTAGCATTAGATGCCAGAACAGAAGGCATTAAAGTAGTCAAAAGGGGGGAGGGGCTTCAGGAGGTTTGTTGACAACGTATTCTTCTCTTAGACAACATACTTTCTACTTTCACCTAACCAAATCTTAGTATTCACTAAATTATGGACATTTTCCAGCCATGTATGATCAGTTCCAAAAGTATCCCAAGACAGCACCATTTTGCATATAAGCAACCTTACCTTAACAAAAATTTCTCAAAGGGGAGGGGACCCCTCCCCTTAGGCCCCTCCCCCAGGACGGCACCTTTATGAAGTGACAAAGGAAGGATCCCCACTGCTGTATCATACAAAGGTAACGCCCATAAAAACGAAAATGCAATTTACGGGCCGCCACTCATTTGGAAAAAGAATCAAACCAGTCGGAAAAATTAGAATTCATTTAATTATGGACATTTCCTAGCCATATATGATCAGCTCCAAAAATATCCCAAAGATAGTTCCATTTTGCATCTAAGCAACCTTACCTTAACAAAAATTTCTCAAAGGGGAGGGGTCAACCCCTCCCCCACGACGGCACCTTTATGTAGCGACAAAGGAAGGATCCCCACTGCTGTATGTAAACGCAGGGCGCATAAAAAATGGTGCAATTTACGCGCCACCATTCAGTTGGAAAAAAATCCATCCAGTCGGAATTTGGGACCTTCACACCCCCCAAACATATGACCCTAGCTACGGCCCTGCTTCACACGTACTTCTGCGTTATCATAGGCGAACGCCCTGGTAGTTGCTTTCACTTTGTAAGCGCGTGAAAAATTAAAGGCCGATATTAAAGTGAGTAATTTGAAGGTACCATAGAAACTGACATACATATTGATAGACTATGAGCTTCAATTCAAACCACTCATTGTGCGTTCATATTCAAGTGCACGGGGCGTCAATCCGTATTCAAATGTGGGGGGGGGGGGGCGGGGGACATACATGACTTAGCACAAACCAATACCTTTGGTTTTGAAGAGGGGGCGTCTTCCTATAGGCCCTTTCCTCCCCCCCCCCCTATGATGACTGACGTTGTCCTATTCTAATAAGAATTGTCATTTCAAAGTTAACATGACCATTATAGATGATCTGCCAGGTGAAATACACGGAGTCCACGGATCGAATTACTTCAAGATGTTATTTTCATCATGTCCCAAAATAGCTGAAACAACGCTTCGCAGAGTGGACCATTGTCGGAGATCATGGACCCGACCAGGCCCGTTGCTAGGGTGATATATTTGGGCGTGTGAAGGTTCCAAATTCCGACCGGCTGGATGTTTTTCCAACTGAGTGGAGGCGTTTAAATTGCACTTTGTTATGTGCTCTGCGTTTTGTATACAGCAGTGGGAATCCTTCCTTTGTCACTACATAAATGTGTCGTCCTGGGGGAGGGGTCTAAGGGGACACCCCCTCCCCTTTGAAATTTTTGTTAATTTAAGGCTGATTAGGTGCAAAACGGTGCTATCTTTGGGATATTTTTGGAGCTAATCGTACGTGACTGGAAAATGTCCATAATTTAGTGAATTCTAATTTTTCCGACTGGCTGGATGTTTTTACTAACTGCATTGGCGGCGAGTAAATTGCACCTTTTTTATTCACCCTGTGTTTGTATACAGCAGTGGGGATCCTTCTTTTGTCACCATATAAAGGTGTCATCCTGGGGGAGGGTTCTAAGGGGAGGGGGTGTAACCCTCCCCTTTGAAATTTTTTTGTTAATTTAAGGTTGCTTAGATGCAAAATGGGATATCTTTGGGGTATTTTGGAGCTGATCGTAGTATAGCAAAGGTGTGAAGGATTAGCAAGGGCGTTTTCAGAATGCTTTGTAGTCGTAAGTGTATTAACAATCACCATCTGCAGGCGCGGATCCAGAAATTTTGAGGGAGGCAAAAGATGGAAAATCTCGTGTGCACCGAAGGTTCACCACGAGCGCGAAGCACGAGTTCCTACGCGTGGTGTCCAGGGGCCCGCGATAGGGCCCCTTCGGGGTCCAGGGGGCGAAGCCCCCGGAAGCTCTCGCAGTATTGCATTTTAAGAGCACAGAAATCGGCTCCAGTTCTTATGTCAGTGAGATTTTATACCTTTTCATGTTGCATGGAGTTTGATGTGTATGGCTCAGTATAAGTTACTATATGTACCTGCAGAAGTTCCGGAGAATCTAAGTTATCTTAAAACTTACACGCCAAAATTATGAGCCCATGCAGTTAACTTGAAATGATTTTGCCATAATGAGTGTTTTATTTTCGTTATACGGTATTCAGGTATAAGGACGTCAGATGAAACAATTGCCCGCGAAAATTTGAATTTACATTTAAAACCATTGCTATCACAAACGGTGTCAATTCCCTTTACGTGTGTCTATCAATTAGAAGGTGGGTTCGATACTAATTTTTCAGTTCTCATAAGAAGAGGAGGGTGAAAGAATGAATATCAGTTGCTTTACATCCTTACAATGCTGGCTCCTCTGAAATCACGTTTATGCACATGAATAATTGGCTTATGGTAGAACCCCACCGATGAGTAATGCGAATATTTTTGGGACCTTATTGATAGTAAAAGGAGTAATGCAAGGCTTAAAACTACGCAGATCAGCGAAAAATCAGGAAATATTGAGGAAGGACTTTGCAAAAAAATCGTTGGTGTGCAAAGATGTCCAAATGATTTTTCGTAAAAAAGTCGATAAAAAAATAAATCCATCCACTCAATGAAAAACATACCTCTCTCCGTAAGCGTAAACAATTGAGCGTGAAACGCGCCGAAAATTTTCGGTTATAGAGCCTCCCGGGAGCTCAGCATTAATTGTACCCCTGAAAAGGGGGACCAACAGTGACATCTCAAAAACCTGACGTCCATGTGGTGGAGGAGAGTATGATATATCACCTTCTTTTATGGATTCTGAAGGGTATACCACTTCAGAATCTTATGACCGATGGTGCCGGCGGGAGTTGGTGATTGGGGGAACCAGCAGATAACTGCTAAAACCGGCCTTTTTAGGCAGTGGGATTTTGTAACACTATATACAAGAGTGGGGAGAGCCTTTCTTGTAGTACATGTGAGTGCAAATCCCAGGAAGAGTTTACCTTCCCCTTTGAGAAAATGTTTGATAATTTTAGGGAGCCGATATGCAAAATGATGGTAATCTTTGGGTCATTCTAAAAGTGTATGTATGTTTAAAAAATGTTCACAATTTCGTGAATTCTAAATTTCGTTCAGGTGAAAAAGGGGAGTAAGAGACGGTTAATATATTGTCCAAACCTCACTAAAAGTCCAGGAAAAAACATGGGTTGGATCCATCTCCCAAAGTGTGTGTGTGTGTGTGGGGGGGGGGGACTTTTCCAATTTGTGAATCACCTCATGGTGGAAGAAGCAGTGGCTAGTAGACAGAAGCGTCACGGGGAGGCAATAAGTTTTGTGATCGTTGGCATGGGGGAGGGTATAACCGAAATTTTTCAAGAACCTGAATGTCCCTCAGATGCGATTGGTTGCAACAAAAGTGAGGATTCTTAGGTTAATTTTTCTTCTAAAAAATTTGCGTTTTCATAGGCATAATTTGCAAGGTCTGTTTCTATCATTTTTGAAAAAGCGAGGGGGACCTTTACGACGATCCCCCTTCAAAAAAAAGTTGAGAGGGAGCTTCTCCCCAATCCCCCATGATCCACGCCATGGGAAATTGTTACACGCAATTATTTTACTGTACCTGCGTGAATCCCCACAGAATACATTCTTGGACTATAATAAAATATTTCCGTGACCTTTTAAAGGAATCCAAGGTTGGACAAAGGACTAGTACCAATTAGTGCCTCCCGGGAGCTCTGAATTTAGTTTACAGTATAAAACAAGATGGGAACCAAACGGGATTCTCACTTACCCGACATCCATATGGGAGGAGATGATACACCTTGTCTTTTAAAGTATAGCATGAAGGGATGGTGGGACAGGCAAAATTCGTTTCAGAAAGATTTTCGTCGTTATTGAAGGAGCCCGTGGTAAAAGTTGGAAAATAAGGAATTACGTTAACTTTCAGTCTTTCAAACCATGTGCTAGGATTAGATTAGTCAAAGATCCCATATGATGAATGCCCCAACAGAGAAGGAGATGTACTTTTAGAAAAATGTTGAATTTGAAAAATTTCTTGCGTCATAGCTTTGTCAATGCGTATCATGAAATCGAGTGTAACCCTGTCAATATATATGCGCGCGAAGCGGCGCCGAAATTTTGAATAAGATATTAGTCATGACAAAAACCTGAATTTAGACCTGCATCGGGACACTGTCATTTCCCACCAACCTATGCTATTCAGAAAGAATCTTCTTGATGAGAATGCCTTAAAAAGCACTTATGCTCCTTGGTTCCCTCGTGAGTTACCGAAAGCTATGAAAATAAGGGGACAACTCTGACACAATTGTTGACGCTAGCGGAGCGTGCGAAAAATTTGGAATTGTCAAGAATTCAAAAAGGTACGTTCACAACTTGTCCGGCAACGGTAACGGCAACGGCAAACCATGCCGCAACGGCAAAAATTTACTCTTGTAGGAAATGAAGGTTTGTTTCACAATGACACGGCAAACGGCCACATGCGACTAATCCGGCAATTGTGAAAAACGCATCCTGCAAAAATGAAATCGCTCCTGAGCGATTCATTGCCGTGTGCCGGATGGTTGCTATGCAAATGATCATTAGCACAAGGAACCTGAAAGTCTTCGCGACTCAGGGGCACACAAAGCCTAAAAAGTTGGATTTTTAAAGTGCTGATAATCAAAATGTAGTGGTTTGATGAAGAGGAAAAATCCGCATGGAATAATCCAACATTGACCTATTTTACACATGTAACAAAAAAAGAAAGTAACATGGTGCAGGAATTTCGGATGGCCTACTTGCGGAATCCCGAGATGATGGTAAGATTATGCGCGGCCGCCCGTTGGGCTCCCATATTACAGTCCAGTAGTAGTTTAGCGAATACTGATTGTTACACAATGAAGGCCTTTAATGCTTTAAACGAGAGGTTTAATCCTTTGCTAAATACTGGTAGTCATAATTTGTCTCGAGCAATCGCGTTTTGCCCAATTCTGTCTAAGACATAGAGTTTGACCTCTACCAAAACGATAGAGTACTTCCTCTAAACACGACAAATCTATGTACCAAATATGGAGAGTGTTGGTCATGCCTGTCTTGAAATATCGTGTTTGAAAGGTTTTTGGTCTTTGAACTCTGGTGACCACAAATGACCTTTGACCTTCACCAAAAACAATAGGGCTCTTTTTCTTAACATGACAAATCTATACACCAAATATGAAAAATTGTCCTTCATTCCTATCTTGAAATATCGTGATTACAACCTTTTCGGTTGTTTACCTCCGGTGACCTCAAATGACCTTTGACCTTCACCAAAAACAATAGAGTGCTTTCTCTTAACATGACAGATCTATGTACCAAATATGAAAAGTGACAGTTATTGCTAACTTGAGATATCGTGTTTACAAGCCATTTACAAAGTTTTCGCAGTTTAACCTTAGGTGATCTCAGATTATCTTTGACCTCTACCAAAAACAATAGGATTCTTTCTCTAAATATGACTAATCTATATACTGTACCAAATATGAAAAGTTTCGGTCATTACTATCTTGAGATATCGTGTTTACAAGCTTTTTGGTCTTTGACCTCTGGTGACCTCAAATGACCTTTGACCTTTACCAAAACAATAGGGTTCTTTCTCTTAACATTGCAAATCTATATGCCAAATATGAAAAATGTCAGTCACTGCTACCTTGAGATATTGTGTTTACAATCTAAGTGCCACATACACACACATACATACACACACAGGGTGACCAGATTTTTGAAAAGTAAAATACGGGACACTGCATGGTTGGAAAGTTGGTTGTGTGCACGCTTAGCTCGAAGCTCCCATCAGGTGGGGTCCAGGGGCCCGCCTTAGGGCCCCTGGTGAGGTCCAGGGGCAAAGCTTCTGGATTTGAGTGCATTCAAAGCACCAGAAAGTCGTACTTAAAGTGGTCCAAGTTATAAATCACAAGGCCCAAAAATGTGTTGAAAATGTCAATTACTAGACTAGTTATATTTCTTTTTTGATGACACAGCTTTGAGTAATTGCCTATAAGATTGGGCATATGTAACAAACTCAGAACATGTCATATAAAAGTTACAATTTGCAGTTCTGATTTCATAAGTGAGACACTACAACTATTTCTGCAGGCTACATGCGACTATATGCCAGGCACCAGTGTTATGCGGGACTAAACTGCGGAACTGACTACGAACCTCGACACTATCCCACGTTGGCCCACAATTGTTATACATAAACACGTGTGGGTGAGCACGCTTTGAAAAGTTGCTAACGCACTCTACAGTACATTTCAAGGTTCCTTGCAGTAGTTGTATCCGTCCCTTATACCAGAGTTGTGTCTCCTTTTTGTGTCTATTTTGTAAGGAACCCCATTCAGCAACATGGAAATACGGGACAAATAGGTGTCCTGGGGAGGTTCAATACGGGACGCGGGACAAATGAACCAAATACGGGACAATCCCATATTTTACGGGACGTCTGGTCACCCTGCACACACACACACACACACACACTCGACATCACCATCGCATAGATTCCTTTGTTCGGCAAGGAATCAAAAGTAAAATGCTGCACAATTTTTTTAAGATGCTGAAAACGCGGACGTTCGGGAGGACACTTTTATTAGCATGGATCATTCAATTGGACACTGATCTACACTAAATTGTGACAGAATGTAAAAGGCAGCATTTACTTTTTAATAGACCTCTTCCAAATAGCAATTACAAAGGATTGTGAGATAGAGTTTTGGTGTGCATCTGTTTTGATCACAGTAAAATGCCATTGACAAAAACGACGCACATCAAAACTCTGTCCCACAATCCTTTGTAAATGTTATTTAGAAAAGGGTCTATGTAATGTCCTTACACCGTAGACAGGCAGAGGGGCAGTGTTCTGCTCAGCCCTTCTGATCTGTAAGGCTTCCAAAATTAAAGGTGAGGATACTTCTCACCAAGGGATGTTGTGCAACTTGCTAGGTAGGAAATGTACACCCTCGATTTGAAAATGTCGATAATGATTGTTTTTAGTAGACGAAAGAACCTAGTGACCGTTATTGTTAAGTCATGTAAAGTATGTGGACTCACGCTAATGCTGAAAAAGGCAAAATGATTTCAAAGTCGCAAAACTTTCTATACTTCACTGACTTTTAAAATTGGTTTATGTTCTAGTAAAATGTAACAATGAACGGTTGCGTTAATAAAATCTTACCGTAGAGGAGTAGGATATAATTCTGCTGTGTAGACAAATATGATTCCAAATGTTGCTGAGATTGTACATTTACCGACCATACCAATGATTATCCGGGGAATACCTTCAGCTGAGAAATGGGAAAAGAACACATTTTTTGAATTGCAAAATATACGAATTAAAAACTACACATTGACAAAGACACATTTTCTTGTTAGATAACACTATATACAAATATAGTGGCTGGCGAGGGCGTGTTACGAAGGAACGGACTGTTGGTTCTAAAGGTGCTAACGAGAACAAGGAAACTTTATTTACTTGAAAGCTGATAAAAGTGGTGAGTATAACATGCACTGTTAAAGGGAAATATTGCTTTCATGGTACAAAAAATTGTATGTCTTCAAAACCAAGATTTACAGACATGAAATAATAGACATTCAAAATTAGGTAGCTGGGCAACTTTATTTTCAAAGGTTGTCATAGAAAGAAATTCACTGATCTTTAGCTCATGAATAATTTCTCCACCCAACCCTTCAACTTTTTACAAGATGCAAGATTATAAACACTTTTTCATGAAAAGTACTTTTGGAAAGGAAAACTAATACCAGAGTATATTCATGAGACTGAATGGCATACTAAAATCATGTAAAAGATATTTTCTGTTCAGGCCATATTTGATGCATATTAAACTAATATTCCACTTTCAAAATGACCGAAAAGTATAATCTTCTTGTATAATCTTATGGAAGTGAGAAGTGACTAGTAAGGTGGAGAAGTGGCGGGGGTAAATATATGTATCATCATGGAAGATTTCCACGTTACTACCCTTACTTTGACAGCAACGCTGTTGAAGTCATTCAGCCCAACAGGCTATCTACGCTACTAGTGACAATAAAGCTTGGATAAGATCAAAGTTTTGCTTAGCTTAACGATCATGTAGCAAGACGCATAGGTCTAAAGAGTGGGGGAGGGGTCACAACATAACATTGACTTAAATTGTATATCATTTCTTTTATTTTGAAAGAGTGAAAAAAGAGCCCATAGTCTAGGTATATCATAGCTTCTTGCAAGCAAGCCAAAAGATGAGCAAGTTATTTTTTAGACGTAAATTCACGTACATTTCACATTGGAGTAACCCCACAACGAATGTATACCTTTACAGAAAGTCATCGTAGTTTACCACAACTTTTTTTTTTCGTTTTAACTCACGTATAACTATTAAGAGAAAGCATGCAGCTGAGACTATGGACATAAGTCCACACAAGGAAAGCTTCCTTCCAAATTTTTCTATAAGAAATATAGCAATGGTGTAGCCTGCTATCTCTACTAATCCAGATATGAAGTATCCCAGGTAAAGGTTTATGCCAAGACTCTCAGTGGAAAGAGTTAAGCCAAAATAGACAAAACTCTGAACGAACCTGAAAAATAACAAAGAAAAATAAGCGAATAATAAAATATGATGCAGATATTACACAACATGGGAGTGCATAACTTCTTGACAGTGGGAGAGTATAATGGGAGATTCCGTCGGAAGAGGGGAGAAAGATGTATATGGGAGCTTTTGAGAGGGTAAATACCCAAGTGCATCGATGCTAAGCCAATACTCTCAATTTCCGTCCTTAGGATCCTCCACCTGGGTGAAAACTGTTTCTCCTTTTCCGTACCTTATATTTCTTTCATTCATTTTCTTTCACATACTCAGGTAAAAGCGAAGAGTATATGCTTTCAATGTTTGATATTTCTAATGCCGACAGCTAGCAAATTAGGCATTGTGTAAGGAAGTCTTTACTCTGTTTTATGCATACGACAAGATAGTAACTATTTTGAACATACTTCTCCTGATAACTACATAATATACTAATTTCTCTGTACTTTTTTGTTGGTAAATATAACAAAACACTTCTTACCAGTTAAATAAAAGATTGATGGTTCTGTATCTCATCGACGCAGTACGAAACAGACGGAAGACAGAAGCATTCTCTTGCAATTTTTCATTAGTTTCCTTGAAATATAAACATAGAACACTGAGAAATGAAACACCAGGTAATTCTCAGAAAAGTTCTGAGAGTTCAATAGTAGATTAGAGGGCGCACTGGTACGTATGCTTCACAGCCGATATGTGGTGGACAGAAATGAACTAGAGTCTTGAGCAAGAGTAGAGACGAGTCTGAAGCAGACTATGCTGCTTTGGAACTATCTGATGTGACTGATTTGATCTTTATATGGCATAAGCAGTCGCCTCAAACTAACTTCGAAACAACAGCTTAATCTCACAGATATCCTCTTATTTTTCTTCCAATTTTCTTTCATAATGATATTTCAGGACATAAATATTGCATTTTCAAGAAAAACCAATTGAGTTACTCTGGGTAACTTTCACAATTCAGTGAGAAAAATATTGTCGCATGATTCTCAAGAGCCACTCATGCAACAAGATACCCTGTACACCAATCCGAATTGGGGTGACTGCATTTTCCCTTCAAGTAAATAAAACTGCAGTATCTTATTCTAGGTAGTTAATGGTCAAGGCATTGCGTTATATGCAGCTCTCTTGTCTTATGGCTCACGGCGCAGAGTAATTGTGGTTGGCCATATATACAATTGAGAGTGAAAGTGTACTTTCGAGTCGTTTCTCCGTGAGGACTTCCCTCCTGACAGGTGAAATGTGGAAGAGGAAGATTCACTCCTAAAGAATGCTGACAGTGACCACTCTTTTATTGGGTTGAAATCCAGTGCATTTTTGCTCTGGTCGAATAATAGTTTATCAAGGGAGTTGTTACAGTTCCCTGGTTTATCCCATAGGATTGAATTACAATTATAGGGGTGTCGCCAGGATTTTTCCGACGAGAGGTCAAGCCCCACGACGAGATGGGGGGCAGAACCCCGAAGCCCAGAAAGCGACAGGTCCCAGGAAGGATGACAGAGACAAACTTTTTTAAGTTTGGGCTCCCTATTAGAGAATCTGCCTCCTTCAAGAGCAAACTGAAGTGAGCATTCAAGAGCAAATTGTCCGGGTGACCAGTCGCCATCTGGAATTGCATGCTTTATCTTTTCTCACCGACGACATTGGAAAATTTCTCCACTGGCGAGGGGGACAAGGGGCATGGTCCTTGCCCCCATCTGGAGCCACTAATGTACACTTTGCAACATAGTCACTTTTTCAGGCATATTTCACTCTTTTGCACATGAAAAGTTCATGTAATTAAGTGCTTACTTTCTATATACTTCAGAGCAGCCATCTAAACCGTTAACACCATTAAAGACACACTGTTGCATGTATTTCATGTAGGCTAAAACACACTGTAATACATACCCCAACGTCCATCACTTTCTGAAAAATGCTCTCAGGTAATTGTTTGCGGTTGAATCGGGCTGTTTTTCTAATGATTTTGAGCGCTTCTTCATTTTTTTGCTGGGAAATCAACCACCTTGGAGACTCAGTTATAACTCTAAATATGTAGAAAAGTTGTGAATATGGGTAACCTTAATGTCACATCTGAACAAAAGTTGATACTTTTGGGGGTGGGGGAAGGGGTTGGATGCATGCGTCTCCATGTTGTCTAGCGAGTGCAACATGAAATTTGCAAAGAACGGTAAAATGTATGAAATACGCAAAACTATGAAAAGGTTTGCATATAAAAAGGATTAATTCTTCGAAAACAGTTTTTTTATTTTTGATTGAACAAAATTACAGTGCTACAAATAAAATAATTCTTAAAAAAGTCAATTCTATATTTAGTAAAAAATACTTATTTCTCAGATTCCTTGATAGTTAAACAGTCAATAGTTTACAAAGGGTTGAAATCAACAGTTTACAGAGAACCAGACATTCTCCATTTACTTCAGAGGCCACAACATGCATTCGACCCCAGAGAGGACTCTGTTTGCTCATCCCCTCTTTAAGGCTTCCGAAACCAACAGGAATGTGACTGAACAAGGACTATGCCGTACGGCCTGCTACGTAGGCAAAGGCCCAAGGGGCTGCAGGAGTCGGCCCGGAGTTTGCACTAACCCTATTTATTCTGCAGATTATGAAAAAGTCCTAGAACAATTTTCTCGGGTAGTACAAATATTCTTAGAAAATATATCCCATACACCTGTGGAGGCCATGCTAAAAGACCCACTCTTATGGACCAGGGAGGTGGTATTAGCCTGATACCGCCTCCCCGAATGGACTAAATGTAGCAGAGAAAGTTTATGTTTCTTATATTTAAGTTTCAGTTACGGAGGAATTTACAGTACATAACAAAATGCCGTATGGAAAAATCTATGTTGCATCCTGACTCAATGTACTTCGTCGATTGAACAAATTTAAAGGGGGCGGTCATCAAACGTGTATGTATAAGTATACTTAAAAGCAGTAACAACGATTTGTGTGAAAAGGTGGGGCTGCATGGGAAATAAATTAAGGCCCTCGAAGCAAATTCTACTGTGTGAAAAAGGAAAAGTCAATGAGAACATCTCCCCTTCCCCCAAAAGTGGCGTATCCCCCTATCTTCCCCGTTTGCTTAAAAACATGCGTATGATTATACTGACCGGTACATGTCATTAAACTTAAATAGTTGTGTAAATTTATTTGCGTGTAAGTGGTTGTCATTTTGTTGAAGGTGTACACCAAGCTGGTTGAAAACACTTTGTGAAATGAAGTGGAGACAAAATCGTACCGTACCTATAAAATTAGCAGGCTCGTAATCAAGTTACCTTTTGCAACATTTGATTGATATAATGTGAACCCCGTCCAAGGGGTAGGGTCTTCTCTAAGGAAAGGTTGCCATGGACAACTTTTTAAAAATCAAGGATGATCACATACTAACTGGTGCAATATTCTTTTAGTTTTGAAGTAAATTCATAGCAACAGTTGGCTAGGGCGAGTATCTACAAGGTGGGGAGGGAGCAACTCTGGTTAAGAGCCTGCATGGTTAGCGATATAAAGTATCTTCCTTTACCAAATATTAAACGGCTAAATTGCCTTCCCCCTCCCTTCCAACAATCAAATTTAATATTGGGCTACCACGTCTCTTCATCCCAACCACTGTGATCTCCGTCCATTTACAACCAGAAAGCCCAAAGGATTAGAGATTCCTTGCTGAGAGGTGGTGATTTGTTGCACTGAGTTCATCCCGCAAATTTATACTTCTTGACTATATCATTTTTTACGATGTTTTCACAACTTGACCTCTGCTGACCTCATATGACCTTTGAACCCCATGAAAAAGTGAGTAACAAAAATGAAAACAAAGAACGTGTCTTAGGGAGGATTCGACCACGGACTGTCAGCGCGAGAAACCGAGCTCTTATCCACTACACCGTCAATGGAATCGTTGTGCGTCAGGTATTTCAAATTAGGCTATGCACAGCATGGTTTTCACGTGTTCATAATTAGGTAATTTGAACTAATTACTGTTAGAGTTATGTTGTTTTCTATAACTTTATCTTTGGAATGGTAGAAAATTCAGGCCTAACTTGCCCACGCAATTTTGACCTCAAAATGACCTCATACGACCTTTGACCTCCAACAAATCCATAGGGTTCCCTCTCTCTTAAAGTAACACATCTTTATACCAAGTATGAAAAGGATCCATCATCCCTGTCTTGAAATATCGTGTTTTTTCAAGGTTTTCGGTTTTTGACCTCTGATGACCTCAAATGACCTCTGACCTCCACTGAAAACAATAGAGTTTCCTTTTAATATGAAAAAGTTATATACCAAGTATGAAGATTTTCCATCTTGAGATATCGTTTTTACTAGCAGTTTTTAAGATTTTCGTAGTTTCACCTCCGGTGACCTCAGATAACCTTTGACCTTTACCAAAATCAATGGGGATTATCCTTTGACTATAACGCATCCACATGCCAAGTATGAAAAGTATCCATGCTTCCTACCTAGAGATATCGTGTTAACGAGGTTTTCGGTTGTTGACCTCTGGTGACCTCACATGACCTTTGACTTTCACTAAAATAATAGGGGTCTTCCTCTCAATATGATAATTCTACTTCTCAAGTATGAAAAGAATCCATCATTGCTATTTTAAGATGTCGTGTTTACAAGCCATGTGTCACAAACACACAAACATACATATATACATACACACACACAATCTCCCGCATGATTGCTTTTAACAAAGAATCAAAAAGATGTTACTTTGAAAAGACTGGCTAGTGTGGTGTGGATACTATGTACTTACGGTAATAAAGCCAGCGTAAGGAAACCTGGCAATGTGATAACCAGCTGTAACACTTTCCAACTGTTTATGAAGACAGCAATTAAAGGTAAGATCATAATGCCGATCGCAAACACATATTGGAAGAACATTCCTGTGAAAACCCGTTTGGAAGGACCGGCGATCTCAGACACTAGAAAAACAATATAAATGAATATAATTATTACTACACCTTCTGTGGCTGAATCGTAAAAGGCGATGGCATATAGGATGCCATGAATTAAGCGGGACCGGGAATCGAACAGGACTTTTATCCCGACTTACGTCACATAAGGAGGTTCCCCCATTTGAATTGACCTTTCAGTTAAAGGAGCTGAGTAGCCGCCAAAGTAGAATAAATTCTCGAACCCGCCGACTTCGTTACGTCACATCCGGTTATGCTTATTGGTTTATCGATTCGATCCGATACCGATACTTATCTAAGCCATGCATACAGTGTGTCTGGTGTAACAGTACACTTGTCACTGTCGTTAACAGTACTAACGTTAGCCTAACTTAGGCTCGCGTTAGGGCCTAGGTCTTCCACGAAAAACAAACTCATTGATCGAAAAAACAGTTTCAATACCTGCAAAATCCACAATGTTCTTCATGAACCTCCTGCAGATGATGCGCGAATTAGGCGTGTGCCTTGCCACTAGTAACGCTAATATACTACATAAGTTAGTACGTTGTGAGTTGTGTGTACTACATGCCTGGGTAGATGTATCGATCAGAACCAATACAAGTGGAAACGATTCAAAATTGCCGGTGCCAGAAGAAAAAGTAACGAACTAGAAATTCAAAAAAAAAAAATTGTAAAATATCTTGCAAGTGTAAAATCAAATAACCCAAGAAGTAGTATAAGAACGTTATGGCAAAATTACTGTTGCAAGATTATTTTAAATGAGAATATAAAACGCATTAGGATTAATATTTTTAAAATTAGCCCCGCACAGAGGGAAATCATCTCATTTGGTATGATGTATTTATTTTGGAAGTACGCCATTACTCAGCTCCTTCAAATTGGTCAATCACCCAGGGTGAGGTTTTACTTTTTTCTTATCTCCGGTTCCGGTTACCTTAAATGGCCTTTGAACTCCCTGGAAACACGAGGCTTCCCGAATTTAATGTGAAACATTCACATGCTAACTGTGAAATCCATCAAAGTTACAGCTCATGAGATATCGTTTGACCTCTTGTTGACCTATTTGACCTCTGACCATCACAAAACAATGGTGATATTGTACTCAATGTATGGAATCCATTTGCTATGAATGAACTCCCTCACTATTATTTTCTGAGATATCGTGCCTATAAGCAGATAGTTAGGTGTTCGTAGTTTTGCTTCCGGTGACCTCAGATGAACTTTGACCTTCACTAGAAGCAATACGGTTCTTCTTATGACAAATGTACACAATAAGTACTAAAAGTAGGTCTATACATTATTCCTATCTTTAATATCTTGTTTACAGGATTTTCAACCACTAGTGACCTCAAATGACCTTTGGCCTCCACAAAAAGGACAGGAACCTTTCCCTTAATATGAAAAATCCATACACTAAGTAAGAAATCTACCCATCATTACTAATTATGTTTTTAATTCATCAACATTTATTTAACCATCTCAGTGGCAGAGTTTTAAATAAAGACGTAGAAAACTTTACCTATAAACAAGCATGAGTGGCCAAGGGAAACTCAGCAGTTTGGGAAAAATGTGTATCCCTATTACAAAGAACTAGAAAAAACATAAGAAAGAAAACTTAACATAAGGTACAAAGACAAAGCTTAAAGTATGCAAGGAACAAAGCGATTAAGTATGCAAATGAAGCTCTTGGAGACTGGGGGCTGAACCTTGTTTCGGATCGCCTTCCTGGGGAGGGCCTAAGGGGAGAGGTTCCCCCTCCCCCTTTGGAAATTTTTGGGTATTTGAGGGTCCTCAGATGCTATTTGGTGCCACATTTTGAACAAACTTCAAGGAAAATTACTGAAAATTTTTGACATTTCTTACAGAAGAGACAAATAAGGGGCTTTTGTCCTTGGATCTGGGGGGGGGGGGCGAAGCATACTTAAGCCCCCCATATTTTTGACTGGGGGCTAAAGCCCCCCCCCCCGCTTCCTACGCCTATGCATTCAATAAAAGTTAGTTAGAACAGAACCAAATGTAAACATTGATAAACTCTGTTTCAACAGTTTGAAGGAGATGTTGCAAATCATGATAAGATAAAACAAGTTCGTATCATTTGCATATAAAACCGTATGTAATTTACAACTAGACCTGTCTAGATCATTAAGAAATAAGATGAAAAACAGAGGACCAAGAATGGACCTTTAAGGAACTCCACATGAAACAGATCGACAGGAGATTTGGCGTGTTAACAAGATCTCATGCTGCAGTGTGTCGAGACTTTTGATAAGTCAAGGAAAGTACCAAAATATTTCTTTTCAAATCCATGAATGATCTTGTCTGTAAAATGAAACAGTGCGAGCGCGTCGAACGACCAGGCAAAAGCCCAAATTGGTAATTATATAAAATATCATATTTTACAAAGAAACTATATAGTCTGTTTAAAATTGCCCTTTCAATGGCTTTTGGAAACACAGGTAAAACTGAAACTGGTCGATAATTAGTAACTAAAGTGGAATCAACTTTTTTACAAATTGGGACAACTCTGGTAATTTTCGATTTCGAGGGAATTACACCTTTATAAATAGAAGTATTAAAATATAAACGAACGGTTTGCAAATAATAAGAGGTACAGTTTTTACCACCTTGACAGAAATCTCATCGTAAGGAGGAGATGTATTCTTTAAAGATGAGATAACATCAAGGATATCATTCTCCGTAACAGGGCTAAAATAAAAAATGGCGGTAAATAATCTCCAAAAGTCTTGGAAAGAGAGCTTGGTATCCCGTCCTCGATGTTTATGAGATATTCATTGAATGTGTTACTCATTTCGGACGGATCGTTACTTAAGGCATTATTGAATAAAATTTCATTTTTAGTGGCATTTTTAGTTCGATTGCAATTAGAACACAGTTAATATATTTCCACGTTGTTTTAACGTTGCTTTCTGCGTTGAAAAATAAAATTATATAAAAGCCTTTTAGCACATCGGATTACTGATGTAAGGTGATTATGATAAACTTCATAGTCATGCCAGCTTTCATCAGTACGATGTCTAAGATACCTCTTGTGAAGCTTGCCTTTAGTGTTACAAGACATGTTAATCACAAGAGTAATCCAGTTCTTATCGTCTCCCTTTAATCTACATGACTTAAAAGGAAAGCAGATATCATAATAATGTTAAAAACTTAAGAAATGAGTTGCAAGACTCCTCAGGTGATTCGGTGTTTAAAAAGGTCGACCAGTTTTCAGTCTTCAATTTTTTTATATTTTCGATAGTAACAAGGCGACTGAGAACCGGTTCAACACCATCATTTCTAAGTGAGGCTTATCAAAGAGAGCAAAAACAGGAAGTTGATTCGAAATATCATCACTTATGACAGAAATACAAGACAATCTGGATTACATTTGGAAAAATAATGTCTTGAAGGGACTCAGATGCACTAGTTACTCTTGTAAGCAGAATATGTAAATGAGCAAAGGAACTGGCGACTGCGATAAAATCTTGCACTACGGGATTCAACGATAGAAGTAAATTACAGTTAAAGTCACCCACAATTTAACATTCCATACCACTACCGTACTACTTAGTCTTTGGAAAATTGTAGTAAATTGAGCGCCTCAGCTACAATATCCTTTGGATAACAAATTACACCAACAATGGATTTATATCACTCGAATTAGTTTCGATAAACAAAGATTCAAATAAACCTTCCTGCAAATCGTTCCAAGCCATACCTTAATTTGTAAGCAATGGTTTCATTAATGTAAAAAGCCACAACCTCTCTCCACATTCTTTCTCTAGAAGAATGTTCAAAGTTATATCCAGGGAGAGAACATAACGGTAGATGCGCGGAATTTTTATTACGCTATGTCTCAGTTATTCCACTGACTGACAAATCCTTGCCAGTAGAGGTCTTTTTCGCATGATGAATTATTTATTTTTATTTGAAAGAATTTAATTTGCTTTCTTTCCTACTGTATTTTGACAAACTGTAGCAATGTAAACGCTATAGCGTTCTGTATTACAAAATAATAGATGCATAACATTTTCAATTTTGATAACGACGAAGGTTCTTAAGGGATTAGATGAAATAATTTTGAAAAGTCTTCATTCTATCAAGAAAATTCTTCTTTACAAAAAATATATGGAATTTTCCTCCCAGAGTGCAGTTGGTATACCCTAGTACTGGCACTTTAAAATATTACTATAACCTATAAAAGTAATTGGTGTCAGGATCAATATCATCGGGAGGGGAACGGTTATCACCAGACATGGCACTATATCATGAGATATCCTGTTTACAAATAGTTAAAAGGTTTTCGTATAGTTTCACCTCAAGGACCCTAAATGAACTTTGACCCCCAAAACAATACGGTTCTTTTTCTGAATATGACAAATCTCAGTATCTGTCATTCCTATCTTGAAACATCGCCAAACAAGTTTTCGACTTTTGACCTCTGGTGACGTCAAATGACCTTTAACCTCCGACAAAAGTAATAGCAACTCTTCTATTGATATACCAAGTATGAAAAGTACCTATCATTGTTATCTAAAGATATTGTGTTTTCCAGCGAAGCGTCACCGACAAACACATACATACCCACCCACACACACTTGCCCGCCTGGTTGCATAGATTCCTTTTGCGTTCAAAAAGGAACAAAACAGGAAAATTAAAGATTCTTACCGAGAACAAAACCGGTAAGAAACGTATTATGTGCTGAAGCAGCCAGAAAGAATCGCGTTACTACATACATAACGAAGGAAGGAGACACGCTAACCAGAATCCCTAGGACAGCAGTGGTGGAGGTGCAAGCAAAAAAGCTTACACGGCGACCAAACCTGTAAGCAGAAAAAAAAAATAGTTTGAAACAACATCAGGCCCGCAGTCACATGAAGTGTTGAAATGTTGTGAGATACAGTAGCTTCAAGAGGGCCAGACAGGGTTGCGAAATATGTTACGGTTTATTTTATTAGGCAATAGTGATTTTGCCTTGATTACTGGTCTGAACAACACAGTTCAAAATAACTCTCTGTGAAAGTGATGACTACCGGTACCTCGTTGTATATTTCCAGATAAGCGTGATAATATCGCACGCCTAGGAATTTTTTTGAGGGGGTTCTGAATGTCAAAATGTGGACCACTGTAAATCAAAGTGAAAATATGGACGTAAAGGAGTGTGAGTGTGGGGTGGGGTCGGGTGGGGTGGGGTGGGTGCGAAACCACCTCTTCTGGGGAACGGGCCCATGGCTACTTATTCATTTCATCACGATACAGCGATCCTGAATGCCAACTTAAAATTTTCGTTTGGAAAAAAAAAGAGTCACAGAAAATAAAAACAACCTCCTATAATAAAAACAACCCCCTACCCGTGAATCCCGCAATAACCCTTTTCCAAATAACAATTGCAAAAGGTCATTGGGAGAGAATTTTCGTATGTCTCGTTTTTGCCAATAGCGTTTTACTGTGGCCAAAAAGAAAGCGTACCATAAACTTTATCCCACAATCCTTTGTAATTGCTACTTAAAAAAAGTGTAAACTTGCCACCGTGCGGCAACTCTTTGACATAATTATAACGTTTGTGAATAATGCTTGGCGTTCGTGATCATGTAGATGACATGTCATAACTAAATCAACTACTTGTATTGTTCTTACTTGAACAAACAAAGATATCGTCACTTTATTTACATATCAAACAGAAATAAGCTTCCCTGGGTATAGTAATTGATGATAATTACATATTGATATTTACATGAATGTCAGAGTCAACCAGTCTGTGTGACAATATAATTAGGTGTGCCATATCAATACAAGCAATACACACTACACAGGGTTTCATCAAAACTGAGCAATGTAGGTACGGTTCTATTAATAGATGTACTAATATACAGGTATGGATGTACCAATACAGGTTAAATGTACCAATATAGGTATGGATGTATCATTACAAGCATGGGATGTGTCAACACATGGTAAGAATGTACCTGTATAGAGAAATTGATATCAATACAGATTGAGATTTATCAAAACTGGTATAAAAGCATCATTACAAGTATTGATGTATAAACTGTATGAATGTATCAATCGACAAGTATGGACACATATATATATATATATATATATATATATATATATATATATATATATATGTACGGATACGTCCTTCCGCGTACAACAGTTAACTAAACCTAGATGTTGGAAATATTATGCAAATGAAGAGTCCAAATATGTAATGAAGAATTGTCTAGACGTCAAACATTAAATTGGTCTGCCATTTACAATGAAAATGACAATGACAATGAAAACAATTTATTTCCACCAACTTCTAAAGGGAAATTAGTATACATATAATGTAAAGGTGAATTAACATAATTCTTTAAACATTATCAAAGTTAATTTGTTTTCTATTCAATGAAAAGGGAGAAAACAGAAGTCGAATACTTATTAATCGTCTTCCCCCTTTACCTGTCAGCGATTGCCCCATAGAAGGCCGATCCGAGCAGAATACCACCAAAGTACACCGACTGTGCAACATCTGATAAACTCTTGCGATCACAAACTAGATCAAACTGAAAGAAAAATATACGTTCGACAATTTTATAATACTTTATTTTTGAGGATAAACAGCTTTTGATATTGAGTTGAAATAGTTCAACATATTTATTGAGTTATGATTCATTTATCTTAGTGTTTCAGTACTAGCAATAATTTCTATCTACTGATAAAGCTGTTTAAAGGGGGCCTGTCAACTTACTTTGACAGATGAAATGAATGTTACAAATCTCGTCTTACCTCTATTGCAAGTACCAGTCGTGTTGCTTCAGAACATGAATGTGACATTTTCAATGTAAAAAACGGGTTAATTTGTTTTGTATACATTTAAAATTCAGAAACAAAATTTTTGTCACATGATTTAAACGAGCCATTCATAAAATTAGGATACCCGGGTACACTAATTTAATGTAGGGTTTACTGTATTTTCCATTTTAAGAGGAATGCATTAACATTGTTAGCTTATTTTAACATTACGTTAAATTGTTCGGTGTTAAGAAAGTAGTCAAAACTATCAAAATCTTTTATTGAAAACAGTCCTAACGGGCGCTGAGAGATCTTGGTCTTAACCTTTTAAATTATACAGATCAGACTACAGGTCTGTAGCCAGAATTTGAAAGTTGAGATGTCCA
This sequence comes from Holothuria leucospilota, assembly GCA_029531755.1. NCBI lineage: Eukaryota > Metazoa > Echinodermata > Holothuroidea > Aspidochirotida > Holothuriidae > Holothuria > Holothuria leucospilota. The sequence continues at coordinate 22,514,947 of CM055976.1, read as the reverse complement.
GGCGCGTGCAGTGATAAGCTATGGGGAAGATGGGGTAAATCCCCTGGAGCCGTTCGCATATAGAATAATTGTCGGATCTAAATAAAATTCAATTACAATTCCTTAGTACAAACCGATTGAAATGAAGTTATTTCATTTATGCTATACACCTTATGCATTGACGTCACAGTGACATCATTTGGAGGGAAACAATGAAGCACACGTGCACGAACGCGTAGATTTCGCACGCGCATGTAGTAGAATTACGCGCGCATCTCCCAGTGCACAAAATCAGCTGTCTGCATTTGTTGGTGTAACTTGCAATGATACGCCATTTTCCTCCAAACGAGGGAACACTTTCTGCTCTGTGACATCATATGCATAAGGTCTATTGACCTTATGCATATGATGTTACAAAGGATTGCTTTGATATATCAGTAAACTCTACTATATCTCTGATTTGCCTTACAAGTACCTCTGAAGATGTTTTTGAACAAAACGCTACAAAAATATTGTCACAAGACCAAAAAAGGCCATTCATAAATTAGAATGTCAGGGCATGCTTAATTCTAATTGGGATGACTGGATGAATGCATTTTCCTTTTAATGTTCCTAAAATTTGTATTCACGAATATTATGACACACTCTGCTGAAGACGATATTCTTACTAGCATTAGAAATGCTGTTGATGAACCCGTCTCTCACATTTGAAACCATGTGTCTTCCCAACAATAATCTGCCGGTTGTCTTGCTTTCGAGAAACAGGGAAATGACAAATTTAAAGTTCTATTCTTGTCTCGGGTAGATGTTAAACAGTTGTTGGGATGATTTCACTCATATCCGTTACAATGCCAGTAGTTAAAAAACAAAACAAAACTTATTCCATTTCTTTACACACACACACACACCCACACATACACACACACACACACAAAAGATCCAGTGCAACTTTAAATAACTTATTGAACATGAATACACGTTTCCTCATTTCTGGAACAATGAGGAACATTTTCAACCTTCATAAACAAACGTTAGATTCTCTGGCTTTGCCGAAAAGAGATCGGGAAATAGAACAATCAATGGACTGGATCACTGAAAAGTGTATGAAAAGTCTTTAAAATCAGAAAGGTAACGAAGCTCGTGTACTGCCTCGCCTGTCGATGAAGTTCAAAGCATTATCTTCATCAAACCTTTGTCTTAGGATTACCTTAGTAACAAATGATAAAACCCTCATTAAGAAGTTTAGGTGAAACAAATCTAGAAGGAACTATAAAGGACTTGTCAATTAAAGACTCTCCCGATAAAAAAATATTAAACTATTCTCAAGTGGATAATGTCTGGTCATGGAGCTGAGCTCCATTCGCAGTGGCTCCCAGCTAGAACAAATTTTAACTTTTACATTACTTTTCAGCTTAAATAAAAAAGGTTGCCATTTTAAATCTAATGAGCGAAACCACTTACATCGGAGGTGATTGTAGTTTTATACTGAGTTCTATCGTAGACCCAGCCTTCGTCACATGGTACTCGTCCGGAGACGTTGAATGCTTCTGTATCGACAATGGTAGAACAGTTATGGATCCATTCTTGAGGCAAATCATATTTGTAACATTGATCAAATCCTTGCTGGTCAGTCCAGGGAATGGACAAGTTCTTCTTTAATTCGCTACACCAAGAAACTTCAGGAGCGTTCAGAGGCTCGACGGAGCAGTCGCAGTCTGTCCATGCTGCAACGTCACACCAATGGTCAACAGTTCCCGCCAAAAACGCTTGTGAAATAACGTTTATCGGTGCAAATAACGAACAAACAGTAACCAGGAGAAAAATGACTTTCTGATAAGGACCAAATTCACCGATTTGGTGTAAAATATCGTCGTAATGCATCCTGTTGTTAGTGTAAACCTCTCAACGACAAAGTTGGTTCACGAATGGCAAGTCATCGTTGGGTGTTTGCCTAAAGACTGTATTGTATTTATATGATGATCGTGTGTTTGTATATGTATTGAAGATATGCTGATAAATGAGACAGTTGATCTGAACTTTGTGACCTTTAACCCTTATCTCTGTACCCTAACCAGGGGCGTAGATTTCTTCTCAACTTTGGGGGGATGGGGTGGATTATCGCAAATCTAGCAAATGTGCACGCGGAGCGTGCACGGCGAGCGCGAAGCCCATCACGGGTGGGGTCCAGGGGCCCGCCTTAGAGCACCTGGTGGGGTCCAGGCAAAGCCCCGGTGGGGGTCCAGGGGGAGAAGCCCCCGGAAGCTCCTGGGTTTTAACGTCTCAGAAGTGCCAGGAAGACTGTTTTAAGAGGTAAATTTCAGAGGTAATGTTCTTGGGTATTGGTATATTTATACATTTAGGAAATGCTATTTTGAGCACAAAACTCATTGATAAGCTGCACTGGATTGAAATTGTACAAGAGCAACAATGTCCTGCTAAGCTTAAAATGGCAGGGATCAACTTATAGGGTCATCTCAGACAACTGGATGTTGAATTCAGAGATCATTACAAGACCTGCAAGTTTGCTGGAGATCAGTGGCACCGCCAGGTTTTTTGTTATTGGGGGCACAATAGATGATGACGTAATAATACCTTAGTTCCCCCAAGTCTACGTAAATTGCCCCTTTATGTATGATTCGTCCCTGCATTTGTATACAGAGGTTTTGATCTTTCGTTTGTCACTACATAAAGATGCCGTCTTGGGGAAGGGGACCCCTCCCCTTTAAAAATTTTTTGTTAATTTAAGGTCTTTTAGACGCAAAAAATGGTGCTATCTTTGGGATGTTTTTGGAACTGATCATATATGGCTGGAAAATGTCCATAATTTAGTGAATGCTAATTTTTGGTAAGGTCAAAGAGGAGAATATATTGTCTATTAAGAGAAAGATACGTTGTCAGTGATGCCTCCTCCCTTTTTACTGCTTTCTATTTAAAGGAAATTTTTTACACAAAATACGTGCGTGGAGTACACAGAAACATTCTTGGACTATTAAGAAATGTTTCCTTTCCTTCATTGTGCATTATGAAAGGGCATCTAAGGCTAGCAGGTACCTGTATAGGACCTTCTGGAAGCTCTGCATTAATCATATTAAATGGGGGCAATGACATAATGCGTACTACCTGACATCCACATGATAATGTAGAATATGACGCCGAGCACTTTACAACTATCGTATTTTTACTAATTTTGAACAAAAATCAGGAAGAACAGCTTCCAGCAATGGGGAATGACAGGGAGGGAGAGTAAAGGTGCAGGGAGGTGATATTGGGCCTCCCTAATAGGTGTAGCAAAAGGGGTGAATGACTACTAAGCGCGTTTCAGAATGCTGTTTTCGTCGTAAATGTATTAACAATCACCATGTATACCGATAATGACTGCGCGCGAAGCGCTCTGTAAGAATACTTGAAAAATGTAAAACGGCAAATACGTATTTCAACCTTCCGCATCATGCTACATATTAGATTGAAAGATCCCATATTGATACGAGGTCCCCACAGATGTCTGGAGATTTATCTCTGTTCTTCGGAAAATGTTGTGATCAGAAGTTATTACCATAATAATGGTCATGGCATGGAGTGAAAAGCGTGACGAATGCGTGAGAAGCGCGCTGAAATTTTCAGTAAATAAGATTTCGATGACAAAACCTGCATTCGGACTCTGCATCGGGACACTTTCAATTGCCCAACAAACCTACATGCCACTGCCATGAGGCAGCCTTTTACCTGTTATTTCGTAAACTTTCAACTTTTTGCTGCTGTGCATCTCCGAAAGTTGCTATCGGAAGATATTGATAATAAGACTAACACTGACGTAAGGTTTGAAGTGCGCGGAGCGCGCGGAAATTTTGATAGTTTACGAAGGAATTGCTTAAATTCTGATAGTTTGAGAAACATTTGTGACAGAAAATGAAGCAGAGATTCAAAATTTTCTTACAAAAATGTAAAAATAAAATGTACTTTTCAGCATACACGTATCTGTAGACTGTAACATTGGGGGGATGATTACATGGGCCATCCCCCTAGTCAAATGTTGGGGGGATACATCCCCCCATCCCCCTCGGAATCTACGCCTTTGACCCTAACATGTTAGCTTACACTGAGTGCTCTACGCGCTTACATATTGGAAAGTATGATACAGGTCCTATCTTCGTTACGGCACATTTCAAATTGGAAAGCTGTAGGCCATATGGGATGGATGTGATGGTCCGTGTGTAGGCTATGGTTTGCAACATGGTATGCGTAGGTGGATCGTGTTGGGTTCATTGCTTTTCACTGAATACTGGAATATATGTGCCCTAACTCTTTCTTTGCATTTCTTAAGTTCTATTTTTCAGTCCGTAGGGAGTAAACTGCCGGAGTTGTCTCGTAGTTTCTCACGGTTACGATATTCTAGTTTACACAAAATACATTGCTCTCCATGCATGTGATTTCTGTATTATCGTTTGCACGGTTTTGACCTTTTGACTATTTTATGTTGTAGAGAAAAAATGTATAGACGTCACATGATCTCGCGTCTCTTTGGTTTTGAAGGACAAGCGTCCATCGTGCCACAGTAGTGTGTATGGTTATGCCGAGCGCGTGTGTTGTAAATACGCTTACTGCGTGTGTGTTTTGCCCTTCAGTGCCTGGCAATCCCCGCCACTCGCGTGACGTCACATGAAATCCCTCTATAGGCTGTACCAAAGCGCTAACAACAATAGTTGTATATATGCATACATAAATTTACCACAAAGTATGGATTTGTCAGTCCCATAAAGATGTAAATGAGTCTTTGATCTTAGTATACATTTCAAGAAGGGAAACCACCGAAGTTGTTTACTGGTTCGAAATCAGGAGAAGTCAACTTAATTTTAATCTCTGTTTTAACTCCTTAATTACGCATAGTGTCGTTTAAAGTTTAACCCAAGTGGTATATTAACACCCGATTAACCCGTTTCGGGGTATAGTAGCTATCAGTGACGTAGCCAGAATTTCTTTGTGGGGGCAAAGCTCTTTCTCAAGGGGGCAACCAAAATAAGCTTTTTATGCACTTACTGTACTGAAGCCTGTTGTTGTTTGCATAGTATGCATGTTTTAGTGTTCAAATTTTTTTTTCGTTTGTTTCATCTGACAAAGTGCGTTCGTAATTTTTTGCTAGCCGAATAACCACTGCATGGCTGAAGAAAAGTAAATGTAATATGTATAACGAAAGATTGCAGGGGCTTTAAACCTTAGTATAAATGATATTGGCGTATCACTGGAGTGTACGTGACCCATTGTGTCTACTCGGGGAGCAGAAATAGGTTATCGCCACAAAGATAACGCAACATTATCGCAATTTTATTATGTTTGTGGGAGCATAGCTTCCAGCAAACAGTCAGGTCACGTGACGGTTTCTTTGTCCCAGTTTATCTGAAAGAGCAGTTCAGTACGTGACACGTCGTTTGTACGATAACTTTTCTATTAAATGTAGATCATGAAGTGGAAGTGCTGGAGTGATTATGAAATAAACAAAACATACAGGTACTTGACTGTTAAAACGTCTGAATACTGTAGGTTAATAATTTTGCGCAGGTTTGGAAGTCCTACAATGAGCGTTTTACTTTGACAATGTGTAATTAGGCAGAATAAATAGTTAAACTTATGATATTATTCATTTTCAACAAAGAAAATTTTCCTTCACTGTGATGAGATAAGCCTAAACTTATAAATTTGGTTCAGCAGACGTTACAATATAAGTGGCGTTTATGGGATACGTTCACTGTCCACAATCACTATGCACTGAGAAGTATACTCACGGACTTCTTATATATATGGACAGAGCATATTACACTAACACCTATGCGTAAATTGTCGCAACCGTACGTACACCAGTAGGCTTACCAATATGGCTGCCTGCTATAGCATTGTGTGTAAAAGTTTGGACTTGCTCAAGTGGCTCAGTGTCAACAGATAGTGTGAGGAACTTGTAATATTTTCAAAAGAATGCACGCTCACGTCATATTCAACAAATAGAATTAAAGGGAGAATGCAGTCACCCCGATAAAGAATTGTATAGTAGACTATCCTATTTGCTGAATGGCTCTTGAGAATCATGTGACAGTATTTTTCTCACCCAATTGTAAAATTTACAAGGAGCAACTGCTTGGGTTACCTTGATTACGCAGTATTTATGTCCTAAAATATTATGAAAGATACTTGGAAGAGAAATAAGAAGAAATTTGTGACATTTAGCTATTGCTTTAAAGTAAGTTTGGGGCGACTGCTTTTGACCTTTAAGGACTGTGATATTATTCTTCCTTTCACATTTTGTCTGAAACGTTGCAGATTCATCGTCAAATTGGGCAAATGGTTGTTAGCCCGGCGCTCATCTTGATAAGCCTAAATTTGTTTGAACGGTGGCGACCGTACGTGATCCTCTGTCCATATATATGAGAAGTCCGTGGAGTTAGTTAGATGAGATTTAACGACACATCAACACTCCCGAATATGTTATATAGTGTCAATAAAAAGGTAAAGTTTAAACACGGTTTCAAATAAGGTTCAAGTTCAGGTTTGTTTTCAAATACAGTTCAAATACGGTGCAAGTCCTTCCCTTTAGTCGCCTCTTACGACAGGCGGGAAATACCGTGGGCATATTCTACAACCCCCAGCCCACAGGGGGAAAAAGTCCGTGGAAGTACTACTTTGTACTTCCATACTACAGCCAATGTCAGTGATGTGCATGCTAACGAGCGCAAGCGAGCCTTGGCGCTATAAGGCGCTAGATCCTGACATTGCCGATAAACATGAAGCAGTACTGTATGAAATGAGCTGAAATACTTTCCTTTTGGTGACGTCATAATGTAGCATACGAACAGCAGACTTTAATGCTAAGAGTATTTATTGACTAGAGGCCAAGTTCTAATACATGCCTTGTACAAAATTTTGGCCAATTTGAAAGCACGAGTTAGGTCCAAACACAGAGTAGGATATAGGAACTAGAGTGCGCACTCCTAATACCGCGTACGAAAATCCGCTGTGATTAAATGGGGACCACTGATCTACATGTAGATCAGTGATGGGGACCCGTCCGCCATTATAGTTGGAGGCAAAAAGCTATGCTGTGGGCGAGCATTTGTGTACAAACTGTATAGCGGCCGAGTCCCCATGCGATCACAGTTGTTTCGGGGAGTGAGCACTCTAGTTCCCATATCCTACTCTATGGGTCCAAAATGGTTTAGTCTCCGACTGTCAGGCGTTGCGCTGTGCGCCTCTAGTGGGCGAAACATGTCGACAACATTTTGGTGCTTTTCGTAACTTGAGAAGAGGTATATTCTCTCTCGCAATTCCCGAAGATTAAAGGAACAGCAGTACTTTTGTTGTTGTAGGAACACTATTTTTCCTTTAGTTTGATAATGTAAGAGTTGGCGCTACAAATAAGTGGCATGTCACCTATATCTGAGATTTATTTTCAACTTTCAGAGCCGCAAAGCGAGGGTAAGAGATAATAAGTTGCCTACTGAGCCGCCTCGCTTACGCATAGACTGTGCAATCCTTAACGTCAACTTCTGTCTACGTTTGACGCATCACTAACGCATACAGCGTTAATGTAACCTTTACGTAACAGAACGTTACGTTAGCAACAGGATTCAATACGAAACCCTACGCGACGATTACGAATAAAAGCTTTAGTCGTCTAACATAGATAATTTACACTGGAATAGATAATAGGCACTTACCTTAGTGTATCTCCTTGAACTGCAAATCCTAGGCTAAAGGTAGGCTAAACACCAAACGTACAGAATACGGTAGGCACGAAGACTGCGGTTAAACCTAAACCTAAACTCCTCGTCTTCAGCTAAACGGGTTTCTTTCTGAACCTGTTTACAGCATAACGCTTGTAACAACGGTTACTGTCTGGGTTAAAACACACCCAGACCTGGACAATTACATTTAACCGCTTGCGCTCTACGCACCGTGCCCTGAAGAGCGGAAGAGCCAAAAGGACTACAGTTAGCATACTAAATATTGCCCCAGTTGACTTACACACTTAATCGGGCTTCTTCCCCGCTTCCTAGATCCTTGTAGAAATTTTCTAGATTTAAATTCAAAATGGCGGCCAGTCACGTGATGGTAGCGATGGGTACCAAGCAGAGTTGTAACAAGTCAAGTCACTGACTCGGACTCGAGTCAACTCGAGTCGCATATTTGACTTGACTTGACTTGACTTGGTCATCAGCCAAAATGACTTGACTTGACTCGAGTCACCACCTAAAATGACTTGACTTGACTCGGACTCGAGCATAGCATGACTCGAGTCCAATTGAAGACTCGAGTCAGGACAAATGACTCGAGTCTTCATGTTTGTAAATGTACCCAATTGTGGACTGTACATGTGCATATCGCGAGGTAGACGCAGCCGCAACACAAAGTGCCCGTGTGTGGACAATACCAGCAGTGTATGCCTATAGTATAGTTGTCACTTGACAAACGGGCCGAGCCGGGCAGTTTGATGAATCCGCACTACCTGCTGCGGAAGCATGTCATATCAGAGTATGTACACATCAGGGGCGGATCTAGGGGGGCCGACCCGGCCCCGGCCCCCCCCCCTTTTTGAAAATGCAAAAAAAAAAAAAAAATAAATAAATAAATAAAAGAGAAAAAGAGAGAAAAACGTAAAGGAGAAGAGCTAGAGAGAAGGACAGAGAGTGGAGTGATAGAGAATGAAGCTGCAATTAGCAGCGAAGCATGGGAGTCATAGCGCACAGCAGATCAGTTTGAACGTCGACTGGGACGTTCACACGTATGCTATCTTACTACACATGATTAGATACAATCAATACGATACATTACCGATACAATACCGTCAGCCAATCGAAAAATACGTTACGAGACAGTGCGCATCAGTTGGGATGGGCTGCTATCAAGCCTTGCAAGTGCCATTTCCGGCGATCTGGGATTTATTAAAACCTTAAATTTTCTTGGAACGCTCCGCGCCAACCTGTGGTGGCGCTCCGGTTAGATAGTAAACGCAGTGGCATACACAGGAGGAAGGCCATTGGGCCATGCCCCCCTCACTGATGCCGATTTTTTTTTTTTTAGTTCCTAAAAATACGTAAATTTTTTAACACAAATTTTACTTCGAAAGGAAGCATATGTGGCACCAGATTACATGTACGGACACCTAATTTTTCAAAATTTTTTAAAGGGGAGGGGGACACCCCTCCCCTTAGACCCCTTCCCCAGCCCGGCGATCAGACAACATACTGCAAGCCCCCCATGAGAGAAATCCTAGGTACACCAATGAGTAAAACGGGATTCAAACTTGCAACCCTTGGATCAAACGTCCGACCAGCTCAGCTAATCCGTCCTCACAGACATGTGTCAGTAATAAAATCAAATCAAATCAAACTTTACATTTTGTTCACAAAAATTGCACTTCTTGATGGCTACTATCAAGCCTGGCAAGTGCCATTCCAGGCGATTATTTCAACCCACTGCGCGCGCACCTACCCTGAGTTCTGGATCTCACATTTATAAAATTATTGTTCCAAAGGGGTCACCCCCTCCCCTTAGACCCCGAGACTAGCCTTTGGCAGTTCACACGGGTTTCCCGTCCCCCTCCTCCGTTTTCAGAAATCAAATCCTGCCCCTGGTCACTGTGGCCATTTTCATTCGTTATGAACGGAGAGTTTATTTCCGACAAGTACACAGTGCTACTGCTAGGTCCTTGACCTCCTTGTTCGACAAAAGTGTATTAGGCCATGGCTTGGCCATCTGTGGATCATTGTGCGACGACATCTAACGTTAGGCCTACGTGGCAAAGTGAAATTGTGACACGGCCAGCAGATATACATTAATATTGCTTGCCTGAGTAGTTAAAGCATTCGTGTGGGGGGCACAAGTCACGTGTGGTACCCTGGAATGTGCAACGTACTCCTGGCAAATTTCATGCAAAGATATGTGAAAACAATGTACCTGTGGCATACCATATGGAAAAAGATTGCAGTCAGTGACAGGTACACTTCAGAAGAGGCAGAAAGGAGCCTACAACTTGTAGCCCCCCCCCTCCCCCTTGCGAATACGAAACCAACTCTGAGTACGAACAGAGTAAGAGCATCTGATTTTCAAATTTCCGAGTATTAATACGAGTACAAAGCCACGAATGCGAGTACGAGTATGGGTACACAACGGACACCTGTCTTGTGCACCCCGCATAAAGTTACAATATTTTGCACTAATTTGAATTGCCCGAGACCATATATCCACCCACTATTGTGTGTGAGCTATGTGCTCTGCATTCTGTACAATACTGACTGCACAAGTCATCACTGACCAATCAGAGTCAAACTATTGTTTGCATGACTGTCAATCAAAGTACAGTCACCTATTGCTATTAGAGATATGCCGATATTCCTAATATGTTTGTGGTAATGCAGCAGCCCCTTTAAGAACAACAGTGAACAATTATGGAATTTTCAGTGTTTCACCAAGAAGACTATACTCTATTCAGTCTATATAACCATTGCATGATCTAGGGTAGCTTACTCGCTAGGCGACCATGAAGCGCTAGTAGCTCATTGAAATACTTAAACCGAGTCTCTTAATTTGGAATAAATCATAAGCAGGAGCAAATGCTGACAGATATTGAACCCATTGTTAACTGTACCATCCGCCTCCGTCATCACTGACATCATAAAACCTTCCATACACGGCGTTATAGTGCCCTCAGTCATTTTTACGGTTTCGACGCCGTAGGATAAATGGGCGTAATCAAACATGGAACATTTGTTCAGCATACATAAACTTCATGTGTGTCAATGAGGTGACCTTTATTCTGCCACGAGAGCCTTTAATCGCTAGGTGTTTTAATGTATTTCTCTTTTTTTGTGAAATTAAACGTGATGTCTTGATATTTATTACTCGTTGAAAGTATCTTGGTACACGCGATTTTAGCAGCTATAGCTTAAAGGACATGTGAAAACTTACTAAAAAAACACCAATTTAACGATCTAATTCCCTATTGGTTTTCTTTGCAGATAGAACGTAATTCTTTTCTTACTACAATAGAAGGCCTACCTGCAACGAAGTTTGTAGCTCCCTTAACAACTTTGCAGCGTACCATTTAATCAGGAAAACCTTTTGCCGTTTTTCTGTGAAACTTTTAAAAAGGAGAGATCCGAAGCTGCTTAGCACGTTTATCATTACATAGTTTAACTACTTGCATTTGGAATAAAAGTACCACAGATACTTTTAAAAGAGAAAACTATGTATTACTTGCGATAAGGTTGCTTTGATGTTTACTCTATTGGCTGCTGCCAGAGTATCGGCAGAGACACATTTGACAGAGTAAACCGTGCGGTATTTCAAGGAAACGTAGCATCAGTATAACGTCGGACATCGTCCAAAAACGTCCAAACACGTCCAAAAACGTCGGACATCGTCCAATATCGTAACAAAACGTCCGACACGTCCTCACACGTGTACAGTATTGTCCCAAAACGTCGGTCATGGTCCCAAAACGTACGAAATCGTCCAAAAACGTTCCAAAACGTCCGAAATCGTTCAATATCGTCCAAATACGTCCAACATCGTCCAATATTGTCCAAAAACGTCCGACACGTCCGGACACGTGTACAATATTGTCCCAAAACGTCGGACATCGTCCCAAAACGTCCGAAATCGTCCAAAAACGTTCCAAAACGTCCGAAATCGTTCAATATCGTTCAAACACGTCCGAAAACGTCGGACATCGTCCAAAGACGTCCGAAATCGTCCAAAATCGTCCGACACGTCCGGACACGTAAACGATATCGTCGGACATCGTCCCAAAACGTCCAATATCGTCCAAGAACGTCCAAACACGTCCGAAAACGTCGGACATCGTCCCAAAACGTCCGAAATCGTCCAAAAACGTTCCAAAACGTCCGAAATCGTTCAATATCGTTCAAACACGTCCGGAAACGTCGGACATCGTCCAAAGACGTCCGAAATCGTCCAATATCGTCCAAAATCGTCCGACACGTCCGGACACGTAAACGATATCGTCCCAGAAAAGTCCCAAAACGTCGGATATCGTCCCAAATCGTCCGAAAACGTCGGACGTCGTCCAAAAAACGTCGGGCATTGTCCCAAAGCGTCCGAAGTCGTCCGAAAACGTCCAATATCGTCCAAAAACAATTTTGGGGTCAAAAGTGTGACGTGCACTCACTTGAAACTGAAGGTACTAATGACCCCAAACTTGGTGAGGGGGTGCATAGTCCATTTGTGCCTCCAATATCATCGGCATGATAGGTCAAAGGTCAGAGGTCAAAGGTCACGATAGGTCAAAATAAGCAAATTTTTAAATCTGGCTGTAATAGCTGAACGAAACATTTAACGATCCTCATTTCTTCACGTAATTTTCTGATAGACACCTACTTTACACAACTTTACACTTTACAGGCCTTTACAGGCCTATGGTGGTCCCCCAGTGGTGTACTAATAGCGCTCTAGGGGGGGAGCCCGCATCCTTGTACGGATGCCATCCCACAGCCAAAAATTCAATAAATAATTAAAATTTCAGATTATGTTATCAGTCCAAAGCAAAGATAACACCATTTTATATAGATCTAGGAAAACTTAGAACAAGGAAAAATCGGTCAAAGAGCAGAGGTGTCATCTCTCCGCTGAGGCAACGTCCCCTTTAATTACACCCTACCAAGGTAGAAAAAAACACCATAGTAAGTACCATTTTGCCAAGCCACTTCACAAAGACAAAAATTTCTCACAGAGTATAGTGTCACAGAGTGTCATCCCCTTCTCTTCGAGATCACCTCTTGATTAAATCCCAGCCAAAAAATAGGAAGAATCATGGGTGTGTATTTATGGGGGGCGCGTCCCCCTCACATTTTGGAGGGGTGCATCCACTTTTTCAATAATATAACACTACATTTAAAAAGCTAAATGTGTCCAAATATTGCACCATTTGCCATATAAACACCTTCCAATTTCCATTTTTTTCAATGGGAAGGGGACAACCCTCCCCTTAGACCCGTCCCCAGGCCGGCGATCACACAGAATACTGCATGTCCCCGGGCCCAAGTTAGGGAAATCCTGGGAACTCCACTGTCATTAGACGTACTTGAGAACGGCCAAAAATTATCTAGTAGAAAATTTTAAACGGTAGCAGCCCCACGCAGTGGCGTCGACAAAGGGGGCCAGGGGCACTTCCCCCCAGAGATGGGCTGTGTGCCCAATGAGATTTTTGCACAAACAAACCATTCACGTATATGTCGACATGGACAGGGGGACCCACTGGCACTGAATTACTAAAACATATGACTGAAATTGCATAAACTGTTCTCAAGACTGTAATTTTGCGGCTCCCTGCGCGACCATCTATTCGTTGAACTGAATGAAGGACTGCCTTATTGGGAGATTTGATCTACAGAAATTGTTTCAATCATTATTTTCAAAAGATATGATACTACTACAGCCTCTCCCTTTAATGCCATTTACACATCGATTATCTTTTGACCATATCTTATGTTCAAAAAAACTAAAAAAGGTCCCTTTTTAAAGCGTATTCAATAAATATGAGGATAATTAAATAGCTTCACTCTCATAAGCTTAACGTCTGTTTATTTTAGATACCGGTGCCTTCAAATTTGCATGGCGAAACTTTGCTCTCCTGTATCCTCGCCGAGGTGCAGCCAAGCACCACACCAGGGAACATAAAGTGGTGATACCTCCGAAACTGGAGTAAAAGGACTTGCACAAACTTTTCATAGATGCTCAAAACCAGAATTTTCTGGCCACTTCGCGGGTGAACCAGGGGTATTCTGAGCAGGAGGTAGCCAGCTTCTTGCATTTATTTCTAAAGAAAATGCAGAAATATATTTTGGTCATAGTTATAATTTGAAGCACGTAAAGCCCACTGAGCTGCATTCCCCGCCAGCCCCGGATCTGCAGCCATCAGATGTTTAAGGCTTTCACTCAGTAGATCACCTGGAAGGTACTAGTCTCAACATCAGTCCCCACTGGGCAGCATGAGTGGATTTATTTTTTATTTCACTGCAAACATTAACATGATGCGCTGTCCCCATTTACCCCCTCATTAAATCGTTAGCACGAGGAAGGCTAACGCAATGGTCAAATTCTGATTTCTATTTTTGTGGCCTGTTTAAGTGCGCTGCAATGACATTTTAGAGATAGTCAAATGCTCAATTCTAATCGTAACATATTTATAAATACCCCAGAGCCTTCGCATGGGCTGCACCCTCTGAACCCTCTACGGAGTGTTGTTTCTGGACCTCACCAAGAACCCTACAGATGCCTACAGTGTATTGTATAGGGTCTGTTACGCATCCACTGTCATTTAAAGGTGATTTAAATGCTCCATTCTAATGGCCACAATTTTGTAAAACCTCACAGCTTCCGAAGTCGTCGGTTCTGGTCTCCCACCGGGCGTTATCCCTTGACCCCACACCCACAAGGAGACGTTTTTCGCTACTTCGGCTCGTTAGGCCCTGCTCAATATTGGTTTTACCCCTACGGCGGAATGTTATGCCCGTATTTTTGAAAAGTTTGCTAGGCCACTGGCTACCCACAAGTTTTGCTCGTGCTACTGCTTGTAATCTATCTATCACCCAAGTGGCGTTCCATAAACTTGCTTTTAAAGCGACTTCCTGAGCAAAGGATGTCGACATGGTGGAATAAATTATCTCTCCATGTCGACTTTCTGTGCAAAGGATGTCGCCATGGTGAGATAACTTATTAGATCCTAGTTTAGAAAGTCAACATGGCGAAATAATTTATCTGGCCAAGTCGACTTCCTTAATTAGGATGTCGACATGGTAGGATAAATTATCTTACCATGTCGACTTCCTAAGCAAAGGATGTCGACATGGTAAGATATATTATCTTGCCATGTTGACTTCCTAAGCAAAGGATGTCGCAATGGCGAGATAATTTACCTTACCATGACGACTTCCTTAATTAGAATGTCGTCACGGTAAGATGAATTATCCCGCCAAGTCACCTTCTTAGAGAAAGGATGGCAACTTGGTCACATAAATTATCTCACCATCATAACATGCAGTGTGGCACTTTAGGAGCTCCGTAATTTTTTCAGCAAGGAATCATTTTTCGTATTCTCTGCAGCTTAACGGTCTATTTCAAAGACCTCATTGTGCGCTAACTGCAACCCGCAGGAAATTATCGCCGTCAAGCGTATAGTCCAAGTTAACGTCTGATACTACACCTTATAGGATTGAAAATCATCGCAGCACTTTTCTTTGCTGAAATGATACACAGTTATGTTGAACTTTACTAATTGAACATAAAAAGTAATAATTTGTGAGAAATCTCTTGTACTTCTCAGATTACCTACACTGTTTGTACAGTATAACTAATGTACAGTACAGTATAACTAATGTTACACTGTACTAACTTGTACATTAACTTGGACTGTTTTTTCCTGAAGTCACCACTAGGGATGGCGCCCCAACGGGAAGGGAACAACCTGAATCCCGCCAAAAGGACGAGTTGCCGGGAGGATGGCGATTACGAAATTTTCGACGCTTCGCCAAAAGTTTGCATCCAAAGTTTTGGGGTGTGATTGAAGAAAATTTGAAAATATTCGGGTCCATATCAAAAAAATGAATTTTTTTATTTGTTGAGAAACGTGTCCTCCAAGAAACCAAAATCAAGTTAACTGTAGAGGCACCTTGCCGCCGTTGGAAATTACATACTTAATCGTACCCTTGAAGGCTCCTCGACGAAACTGAACAATTTCCCCGACGGGGTCAGCCTTCCCCGACGGGGACCAGGCCCCCTCCTCCAGCTGGCCCACCACGGGCAGCCACTAATTCTTAAAGAAAATACTTTTGGATCAAGGATCATCAGGATATCCATCGGAAAAGGTTGTCTCCTAGGTTTTTATAGTATTTAAACAGGGGTTTCTCCATAAAGGGCTGCTGTATGGCACTATTACTTATAAACGAGCAATTTGATTCGCGCAGTAGAGCTGTACGTGAATATCAACTGATTGAGCTTGTATTTTGCATGTATGCGCTATGCGCATCACAGTTGTGTAGCAGTGAGTAATTTGGCCCCGAATATATTTAAGAGCGTTTGGCATCTTCATAAAATCACCTTGTCACATTTGTAAAATTTGGGGCGTACTTGCGACCCATTTGTTCGCCTTGTACAGCGCTGGTCATAGTATTTAAATGTTTGTTGATATTTGTATTGACTGAAGTTCTTTTTCTGGTTGCAGATATTAAGATAAAAGTTCCTCTTGGCCCTACTTTTGACATCTTCGGCAGATCATTCTTGTCAATAAGAAGAGCTGTACATTTTAAAAGAAACAAATTTTGGGGATAGCTTTTTCCGACGCATAAGGAGAGTTATGAATGTTGCATCTTTTCAAAATAGGAATGTTAGGGTACACAAGTTATTAATGCTGTGAATTCTTTTCATGAGACCTTTATTTCTTGAAAATAAAGTTACCTTACTACCTTATGTGTAATTGCTTATCATACTCTATCACACAAAATCATGGACCACAAACGCAATATTAAGTTTTCCTGCATACTGCCCCCAGGTGAATGTTTGTTGTGCATGCTTGCATCATAGAGTAGGATATACGTTCCTATATCCTGCTCTATGGCTTGCACTGTGTTGTTCTTTGCCTCTCATATTATCTTACCGTGGTACTGCATGCTCGTCCCTTTCGCAGCTTATAACAGTTTCCAAGAATATGTTAGACAAGTTATAAGATCTTACTATCCATAATGGAGACGTGTAGTATCAAAATATCTGTGAGAATTTCAGCTTAGAAATTCTTATCATGCCTAAACGTAAGACACCAGAGTATTACCACTGAAAGAATATTTCTGTTCCTTAGACTGACAAGAAACTTGCATAAATATCGAAGTAAGCGAACGAAGGATCCAGTGGCGGATTTTGGGGTGGTGGGCGGATTCCCCACCTTTATTTGGAGTCCGTTTCTACCATACTGGCTCAGTATGTCACAACTATATATAAAAAATGTGCAATTCCATGCAACCAGAGAACTCTGGATGCAAAATTTTCTGACCTTATCCCCAGTCGTGGTGGGACTGAGATCGGCCTTGACTCCGTCTCACGCCCCAAGTTAGGAGTAGCCGCAGAGTAGCTTAGGAGTAGCTTGTAATCGCGATATCTCAAGATAGCAATGACCGACACTTTCCATATTTGGTATATAGATTTGTCATGTTGAGAGGGAAAACCCTATTTGTTTTTGGTAGAGGTTAAAGGTCATCTGAGGTCACCGGAGGTTAAACTGCGAAAACCTCGTAAACGGCTTGTAAACACGATATCTCAAGATAGCAATGAATGACACTTTTCATATTTCTTATATGGATTTGTCCTGTTGAGAGGAAGAAACCTATTGTTTTTGGTAGAGGTCAAAGGTCATTTGAGGTCACCGGAAGTAAAAGACTGAATACCTTGTAATCATGATTTCTCAAGATAGGAGTGAAGGACGCTTTTCATATTTGTGGTATACAGACTTGTCATGTCAAGAGAAAGAACTCTGTTGTTTTTGGTAGAGGTCAAAGGTCATCTGAGGTCACCGGAGTTTAAACTGCGAAAACCTCATAAACGGTTTGTAAACACTATATCTCAAGATGGCAATGGCCGACACTTTTCATATTTGGTATATGGATTTTCCATGTTGGGAAGAAGAATCCTTTTGTTTGTGGTAGAGGTCAAAGGTCATCTGAGGTCACCGGAGGTAAAACTGCAAAAACCTTGTAAATTGCTTGTAATCATGGTATCTCAAGGTAGCAATGATAGACACTTTTCATATTTGGTATGTAGATTTTTCATGTGGAGAGGAAGACCCCTATTGTTTTTGGTGAAGGTCAAAAGTCATTTGAGGTCTGGAGGTCAAAGACTGAAAACCTTGTAATCACGATATCTCAAGGTAGGAATGACGGACACTTTTCATACATGGTATATTGATTTTTCAGAACCCCATTGTTTTTGGTAGAGGTCAAAGGTCATCTGAGGTCACCGGAGGTCAAAAAGCAAAATTTCCCAAAAATTCCCAAGATCGTCATCTGGGGTCACCAGAGGTCAAAAAGCAAAATTTCCCAATACTTTTCAAGATCCAAGATCCATTGGAGGTCAGAGGTCATTTGAGGTCATCAGAGATCAAAGACCAAATGCAGTGAAAAACACATTTCAAGACAGTGGTGTTGGATACTTGTAAATTTGATGGATAAACCTCATTGCAACAAAGCATCCCCATTCGGCAAAGAATCACTAAGCCTTTAGGCTTTCTGGTTATATTAGTAATTCTTACTCTAATTTAAATGTTCTCCTCAAGCGTCATATTGTTTAAATATCGAAGTTTAACAATGGAGTGGCGTACTAAGAGGACGGTCCGCGCCTATACCAGGCAAAAAGGAAGAAAATTGGAATCATTCTCTATGTAATGAAAATGTCATAGCATGTAACTAATTCATTACTTTATCAAGAAAGCATCAATTTTCTTCTAAGTGAAATGAACGTCCTCTTACTCCGGACGGCTTCCCCTGAACGGGGTGACAAAGGCAGCATCCGCACGAGTGCAAGCTATTCTATCCTATGGCAATTAATATGGAAATTAAATTAATGTTGATTAAAAAATTGAAACGTCTTAATAACGCTACTACAATTCATTTGTATAAGTAGGGATTCAAGCAAAACATTCATTTGTGATTTGTAAAAGAGGGACTGAATCCATGTATTTCAGTGAACTTTTACTCCATTCCGATGTAGGGTACTCGAGATCTGAACAGGTAAATTACTATTTGTAACTTAAGTAATCAGGACAGATGTCATCTGCTCCAGCTGATGGTCAAAGCTGTATTTATTTGTTTTCAATCTATTGTTTGGCCTGAATTTATCAACTTAAAACATTTCATGATAAATATTTAAAGAAAGGTTAGGCCTGAATCAGGTTAGGGTATGTTAGAGGGGTACTCAATGTTATCATTCTGGTAAAAGTTGCATTGTAATCTGATGTGTGGTTCTCAAGTTATACGCAGATGAAGTTGTCACATTTTCAATACCTAGTGAACTTGAAGTATGTGACATCATAATCTCTCATTAATTAGCTTTCTTTTGTATTTCTTTAAAATTTACAACCAACTTTCTTCTCCATAATCTCATGTTATCAGAATCTGAATGCATGAGAGGCTACTATCAAACTTACGTTCATTCAGTTTTAGAAAAGCAAATGCTGGTGGTGTCTACTTAAATGGGTGGGTATAATTGTCACTGATGATCTTAACTGACCCCTCTACTAAACCCCCTGGCCCATATGCCGCTGCATCGACTGCACCTGTCTAGTTACGCCATATTTGCGTCAGACATGAAACGATCATCGAATAACAAATAAAAATCTATGCCCCCAGTCAGTTGCACGACTTTTGGTTTGATATTTTTGGACAAAATACTCTCTTAAAACTAACTCTAAAGCATGGTAATCTAGCTTGTGGTTCTCGTCCATTTTGCCCTTAGAATGGTGTTTTTACCATTTCTGTGAATTTGATCTTAAATGGTCAACAATTTCTTTTTTATGGGAGAAGCGTTTCGTTGTCATTTTCATAATTTGCAGAATATTTGATTCGGGATAGGTAAACACCTTAGGCTCTTCCTGATGTCAGCGTTTTCTCACTTTACCGTACACGTTAGTCAGTCATGTAAGAAGCATGTTAGAAGGACGTCAAAAGAGATCACCAAAAGTTGGGTTGATCAAATCACTTAATTCAATTGCCTCGAGTTCACTCTGTTCGTACGATGAATGTCTGGAATCGCACAGAGTGAGTATCCACTGTTGGAAAAGCTACAGACATGAAGTGCAGCGAATTTTTCTTGTCTCCAATCTAAAAACGGAAACATTTTTTGACTTTCTACCCCCGGCGGTGACAGGGAGAACAAAGGCAGCAAAATGGAAAACACGAGTACGTAGATTTCTACACAAGAGCACAGCAAGAGAAATAGCTGTCTACTACGGAAGCCGAGAAGTTCGGTATGGTATAGAAAACGCACATGGATTTCTCTGTAAACCATTCTAACGGACAGGGGCGTAGATTTCTTTTCAACTTTGGGGGGGATGGGGTGAGTTATCGCAAATGTGAAAATTGTGCACGCAAAGCGTGCACGGCGAGCACGAAGCGCGAGCCCATGACGGGTGGGGTCCAGGGGCCCGCCTTAGGGCCCCTGGTGGGGTCCAGGGGCAAAGCCCCGGTGGGGGTCCAGGGGGAGAAGCCCCGGAAGCTCTTGGGTTTTAATGTCTCAGAAGTGCCAGGAAGACTGTTTTAACGGGTTATAATTTCAGTGGTAATGTTCTTTGGTTGGCTACTAGTATATTCATACATTTAGGAAATGCTATTTTGAGCACAAAACTCGTTGATAAGCTGCACTGTATTGAAATTGTACAAGAGCAACAATGTTCTGTTAAGCTTAAAAAAGGCAGGGATCAACATATAGGGTCATCCCAGACAACTGGATTTTGCATTCGGAGATCATTAAAAGACCTGCAAGTTGGCTTGAGATCAGTGGCGTGGCCAGGTTTTCTGTGATTGGGGGCACCACAGATGTCGTAATAATACCTCAGTTCCCCAAGTCTGCGTAAATTACACCTTTATTTTTCATGCATTTCTTCATTTGCATGCAGCAGTTTCAATCTTTCGTTTGTCACTACATAAAGATGTCGTCCTGGGGAAGGGTCCCCCTCCCCTTTAAGAAATTCTTTTTTATTAATTTAAGGTCTTTTAGATGCAAAATGGTGCTATCTTTGGGATGTTCTTGGAACTGATCATATATGGCTGGAAAATGTCCATAATTTAGTGAATGCTAATTTTTGGTAAGGTAAAAGAGGACAATATGTTGTCTATTAAGAGACAGATACGTTGTCAACAAATCTCCTGAAGCCCGCTCCTTCTGTCTATTTTACTGCCTTCTGTTTCGGGAAAGTTTTTACACAAAAATATGTGCGTGGAATACACAGAAACATTCTTGGATTGTTACGAAATATGTCCTTTCCTCCATTGTGCATTATGAAAAGGCATCTAAGGCTAGCAGATACCTGAACAGGACCTCCTGGAAGCTCTGAATTAATCATATTAATTGGGGAGGGGGGGGGCAATGACACAATGCGTATACTACCTGACATCCAAATGATAATAAAGAGTACGACGTCGAACACTTTACAACTATCGTATTTTTACTACTTTTGAACTAAAATTCGGACGAACAGCTGCCAGCAATGGAAAATGAGAGGGAGGGAGAGTATAGGTGCAGGGAGGTGATATTAGACCTCCCTGATAGGTGTAACAAAAGGGGTGAAGGACTAATAAGAGCGTTACAGAGTGCTGTTTTCGTCATAAGTGTATTAACAATCACCATCTATACCGATAATGGCTCAGCGCGAACTGGCGAAGCTCTGGTAATTTTTTTTGAAAAATGTATAACGGCAGATACGTACTTTCAACCTTCTACATCATGCTACATATTAGATTGAAAGATCCCGTGTTGATGCGAGGTCCCCACAGATGTTTGGAGATGTATATCTGTTCTTCGGAAAGTGTTGTGATCAGAACAGTTTCGTGTATTATATTACCCTAATAATGGTCATGACATGGAGTGTAAACAGTGACGAATAATATTTCGATTACAAAACCTGCATTCAGACTCTTCATCGAGACACTTTCAATTGCCCAACAAACCTACATGCCACTGCCACAAGCCAGTGTTTTACCTATTAATTCGTTAACTTTCAACTTTTTGCTACTCTGCTTCTCCGAAAGTTGCTATCGGAAGATATTGATAATATGAGTGACACTGACGTAAGGTTGGAAGCGCGCGGAGCGCGCGAAAATTTTGATAGATTGCAAACGATTTGCTAAAATTCTGATAGTTTGAGAAACATTTGTGATAGAAAGTGAAGCGAGATTGAAAACATTTCCTATGAAAATGAAGAATAAAATATACTTTCCATCATACACGTATCTGTAGACTGAAACATTGGGGGGGGGGGGGTGATTATATGGGCCATCCCCTTAGTCAAATGTTGGGGGGATATATCCCCCCCATCCCCCCGGGATTTATGCCCATGCTAAAGGATGATGTTGACAGAGAAATAACATTGATTATAACATGAAAGGCATTGCGTATCCTCAAAATAAATGGACGAGTCTCAATTTTACCAGAGAACAGAGCTATAAGTAAAACGCCTTTGGTGATTTGAAATGTTTAATCGAAAATCTATGGGAACAAGTACCTCACTGCCCTTTCATGCTGTCATGAACACTAAATTCATGTTGAAAGATTTTTTGATACATACGATGTACTACTTTTACACGATCATTCTGTTAAAGTATAAGATGGATATGTAAATGCCTACGATATACCGTTCGCATGTTTGCACTTTTTCTTTTCCCCTTTTACATTTCTTCCAAGTTCCCATCTTTTCTTTCTGTTTCCTTCCTTGTTTTCTTTTCTATCTTTTTTTCTTGGGGGTTGGGGGGGCTTCTAACGCCACAGATACACGCCTGTGAATACTGAATGACTTACTGCAGTGATCACTCCTTTTGCCAACTATAATGACCGGGAGGTTGTACTTTGCTCGCTCTACGTCTCCTATCAATGACTTACAAAGTCAAGCAAATATCTCAATTGGTGACTACTCTTTGATTGACATCAGCGTTGCAAAAATTCAAAAGATGCAGAGCAGCTCACATTACACAGCATGTACAGAGAGTGTTTTGATTACATATTAGCAGTGCCGGATCCAGAACCTAATTCTAGGGGGGGCAAAGCATGATCCAGAACCTAATTCTAGGGGGGGCAAAGCATGCGCAAGAAGTATGGATCTTTGGGACTGATTTTAATTTTTCCCTTGCTCTGAAAATTCTAGGGGGGGGGGGGCAATTGCCCCCCCCCCCTTTGACCCCCCCCCCCCTTGGATCCGGCACTGATTAGGGCCTTGTATTCTCATCAGGATGTGGCCCTGAGCAATAAACTATGTTTATGTCTACACAAGGAGAAGCTAAAGACAGTTATGGGCGGGACTAGAACTAGCATAGTTGGGAGAATTGGAACTGTCTGGGATGAGAAGATTTGCCCTTTAAAGCAGGGAGTTGCAACATCTACTCCCTGATTAAAGCAAATAAATGTTGGCCTGGTGCGAGAGGGGAGTAAAGTTATAACAAAAGGGGTAGAGAAATAATTAGTTCATTACACATTCATACAGGTGCGTCCATACTCTTGTCAATGTCCTGTACAGAAGTAATCGAACCCCTGATATTGGGGGCGTTCTTAATCTTCAGCGTACCTTGGTTTGGCTCTGCGAGCACCGCCTCACATATGATTTATAAGTATCGCGTTTTTCTCAAAGTCGTTGCAGTTAATTGCTGGAAATGTACTTAAACCTTCATCAAGATTGTTCACTGTTTTAGAGGATATTTACTAATTTATCGGTGCCTAGTAGGGAACAACCCCCTCCCCGTTCGAGACCCGTTAGGCCTACCAGTGTTTCCACGAAGAACTGCCCTTAGAGATGATACTACCATGATGCATGCATTGTACCAATAGCATCTTCCTGGCCTTACCGTATCATGCAATTGCTTCCCGGGAGGTTATTCCATAACTACGCCACACAGTACATTCTGTTGTACACACATGCTGTACATACTCGTTATCAACGTGCATTTAGTTTGCTTAAATATGTTTTAAGTGCTTCACATTTTTGAAGTATCTTTTTTCCAATTCTAGAAGCTACAACCGATAATTTACACTTCAGTAAAGCTCAGCAACCCTAGCATACCCACCAAACTGAGAGAAAGATTTTTAATAATCATATCGATACATTTCAAGGACTTTAACCCTATAAAAAGTGTTAATAAAGTCCTTCCTCTCTGCGTGGTATAAAACCTACATATGCATAGGAAACCATAATAAATCAATTTAGATTGATTTCCATGGTATGATAACAAAGTTTTGCCAGTTTTCTCTGCACAATTGCTTCTTCCCTGCTCCTGCCTGTTTTAGTGTACAAACTTCAACTATACAGGTGTCACGCCAGCTAGGATTTCCCCGACAGGGCGACAAGCTCCCCGACGGCTGGGGACCAGCAACACGACGCCCAGACAAAGGCGACGGGATGCTGAAAGGATAGGAAACGTTCGGAAAATTTTGGGGTTTCTATTAAAGAAAAATTAAAAGATTGGGGGTTTTAGTAAGGAAAATTTTGGCTTTTTTGCTGAAAGTTGGAAAATTTTGGGTTTTTCTGGAAGAATTTGCACTCCTTAAGAGCAAAACCAAGACTTGTCGTCGGCGAATTACTTACTTTATCGTACCCATTTAGGCTCCCGACGAAACTGAAAAAATTCCAGACGGGGGGCAGCCTTTCCCGACAGGGGGCATAGTCCCTTCCCCAACATGGTGCCACCCAGCAACTTTGGTGGTCGTAATGAAGTTTATCGGTCTACCTTCACTAACAACCGTAACTGAACATTCTTAAGGGACTGATGTGAAAGTGATTTTGTATAAGTTAAATTAATTTTACCCCAAAATTATTACCTCTAAAATCAAAAGGGAAATGGAACCAACCCACTGAACCCGATTGAATAGCCGATTATATTACTATCATTTAATACTGTACGGATTACAATGAAGAGATACATACAGAAAAGGCAAATTTACATAATTTCGTCAGAGATGTAATCAAGACGGTCCATTTATAATTAGAAGGACGAATTACCGTAAGTATGTTCAGGCGCGGATCCAGAAATTTTGAGGGGGGGGCCCAAGATGGAAAACCTCATGTGCACCGAAGGTGCACCACGAGCGCGAAGCGCGAGTCCCTACGCGTGGGGTTCAGGGGCCCGCGTTAGGGCCCCTGGCGGGGTCCAGGGGCGGAGCCCCGGTGGGGGTCCAGGGGGCAAAGCCCCCGGAAGCTCTCGCAATATTGCATTTTAAGAGCACAGAAATCGGCTCCAGTTCTTATGTCAGTGAGATTTTATACTTTTTCATGTTGCATGGAATTTGATGTGTATGGCTCAGTATAAGTTACTATATGTACCTGCAGAAGTTACGGAGAGTCTAAGTTATCTTAAAACTTACACGCCAACATTATGAGTCCGTGTAGGTAACATGAAATGATTTTTGCCATAATGAGTGTTTTATTTTCGTTATACGGTATTCGGGTATAGGACGTCAGATGGAACAATTGCGCGCGAAGCGCGCCGAAAATTTGGGTTTACATTTAAAACCATTGCTATGACTAAACGGTGTCAGTTCCCTTTATGTGTGTCTATCAGTTAGAAGGTGGGTTCCATACTAAGTTTGCAGTTCTCATAAGAAGAGGAGGGTGAAAAAATGAATATCAGTTGTTTTACATCCTTACAATGCTGACTCTGAAATCACGTTTACGCACACGAATATTTGGCTTATGGTAGAATCCCACCGATGAGTAATGCGAATACGTTTGGGACCTTATTGATAGTAAAAGGAGCAATTCAAGGCTAACAGTGCGCAGATCAAGCAAAAATCAAGAAATATTGAGAAGAATTTGCAAAAATCGTGAAAGATTTCAAATGATTTTTGGTAAAAAGTGATAAAAATAAATCCATCACTCAATAAAAACGTACCTCTCTCCGTGAGCGTAAACAATTACGCGCGAAGCGCGCCGAAAATTTTCGGTGTAGAGTCTCCCGGGAGCTCTGCATTAATTGTACGCTGAAAAGGGGGACCAACAGGACTCTCACAACCTTACATCCATATGGGAGGAGAGATGATATATCACCTTCTTTATGGACTTCTGAAGGGTATACCCTTCAGAAATCTATGACCGATGGTGTCGGCGGGAGTTGGTGATTGGAGGAACCGCAGATAACTGCTAAACCGTGCCTTTTTAGGTAGTGGGATTTTGTATACGCTATATACAAGAGTGGGAGAGCCTTTTCTTATTAGTACATGAGAGTGCAATCCCAGGAATGGGCTTACCCTCCCCTTTGAGAATTTTTTGTTAATTTTAGGGGCCTATATGCAAAATGGTGGTATCTTTGGGTCATTCTAAAGTGATTGTATGTTTAGAAAATATCGACAATTTAGTGAATTCTAACTTTTGTTCGGGTGAAAAGGGGAGTAAGAGACGGTTAACATATTGTCTTCAAACCTCCTTAAGTCCCAGGAAAAATCATGGCGTGGATCCATCTCCAAAAGTGTGTGTGTGGGGGGGGGGGGACTTTTTCACATTTGTGAATCGCCGTCCCGGTGGCGCGGAAGAAGCAGTTGGTGGTAGTCAGAATTTGCGTCACGGGGATGCAATTAGTTTTGTGATCTTCGTCATGGGGGAGGGGTCTAAGGGAAATTTTTCTAGAACTGAATGCCCTCAGATGCGATTTGGTGCAACAAAAGTGTACGATTTTTAGGTTATTTTTCTTCTAAAAATTTCGTTTTCCTAGGCATAATTGCAGTCTGTTCCATCATTTTTGAAAAAGTGAGGGGGATTTTTGACGATGTCCCCCTTTCCAAAAAGTGAGGGGGACGCGTCCCCCCGTCCCCCATGATCCACGCCTATGGGAAAATTGTACACGCAATTATACCTGCGTGGAGTCCACAGAAACATTCTTGGACTACAGTAAAATTTTTCCTTTACATTTTAAAAGGATGTCCAAGGTTGACAGAGAACAGTACGGGAGCTCCAAATTAGTTACAGTATACAAAAGAGGGACCAACGGGATTCTCACTACCCAACATCCATATGGGAGGCGATATGATATATCACCTTCCTTTTAGGTATAGCAAGAGGGATGGTGGACAGGCAAAATTCGTTTCAGAAAAGATTTTCGTCATTATTGAACGTCGCGGTAAGATGTTTGGAAAATAAGCTACGGCAATTACGTACTTTCAATCTTTCAAATCATGTGCTAGACTAGATTAGTCAAAGATCCCATAATGATGAGAGCCCTACAGAGAAGGAGATGTACTTTTTAGAAAAATGTTGCCTTGGAATAATTTCTTGCGTCATAGCATTGTCAATTGTATATAAAATCGGGTGTAAACCCTGTCGTATGCGCGCAAAGCTTGCCGAAATTTGGGATAAAATATTAGTCCATGACAAAACCTGCATTTCAGAACCTGCATCGGACACTGTCACTTTCCCACCAACCTATGCAACCGAATCTTCTGACTGAGAATTCTTAAAAAGCTCTTTTGCTCCTTTGTTCCCCCGTGAGTAGTTACCGAAAGCTATTGATAATAAGGACAACTCTGACACAAGGCTTGACGCTAGCGGAGCGTGCGAAAATTTGGAATTTGTCAAGAATTTCCAAAACTTATGATAGTTTGAGAACAGTTTGTGAAAGAAAATGGTTAGAACAAATAAACCAGTCATCAAAAATACATCTCACCCTACACCCTCCACAGAAATCTGTAGCTTAAACGACTTTTGGGACCATTTTAAAAATTCTCAAGAATCGATGGGGGAGGGGGACACACGTCACCTATTGCCCACTGTGCCGATACCACTGTCTGTAGCTTAAAAGCCTTTTGAGTTCATTTTAAAACTTTTCAGACAGTTTCGAAATCGAATAGGGTATGCACGCCGCTACTTTTCCTGCAACAGCTGGTGCCACTGTGCACAATAGCACGTCACCTGACAGCTTGTCTTCTGTATTCATTCTGCAAGGTCTGTATGGCGAAAACTTTGCCTCTCAATCCCTCTAGATTACAAAAAATTTCACTCTTTAACACAAAATGGTTACTAAATTTCAGTGCAGCTAGCCGAGCCCATACTACATATGTCACGATGTTTACTTATTTAGATCTTAAGTCAAGGACCATTACTCGGCTATTCACCTGTTTTCGAGCATTGTAGCTCTCCTTTCGTCGCCAACCACTTTGAAAGATATGTAAAGAGATAATCCAGCGATAGCTCCACCCAACCCCTACAGAAATATATACTTTGAATACGTTCTTAGACACTTTTATTCATTTTTTGCTCTTAATTTTTCTTTCTCCTTTTCTTTTTTTTCTTTTCCTTCTTTTTTTCTCCATTCGTTTTTTTTTCTTGGCGGGGGGGGGGGGGCTCGGGCCCCCCAGGCCCCCCTGGATCCGCGCCTGAGTATGTTAGGGAAATACGATAAACTTGAGCAGAGCACTGTTTATTCTCAGGATGCATTCATTCGGTGTGATGCATCCACATGGCTGTACATGACGGTGGGGGGGGGGGGCATAGCAGTTGCACCCATAAAATTTCAAAAGTAAATTTTATCGCATCGATCATTTAAAGGTTGTTAAAAATGCCGAAAACTTGTTTGAATGCAACTTGTAATGCACGGAAAGTGACATTTCGGGAAATATGGGTTTCATTTTTGGCATTTTTTCTTTGTACACTAAACGCTAGCTCTTGACGGCTGCTCAGTTAGCCTTATCCCTCCCACTCCCCGTCAAGAAAAATTCCTGCGTACCTCTATCTTCACTCAGTAGCGAACAGAACACTTACATAAATCAAGTTACTGGGAACTTTCCAAATGGCCTTCATTATTGTTTGCATAATATTCCGAAAATTGAATGCATTTTACTACCTTGTAGTTTAAGTAAGCACAGTTTACTTCTCTCAATAGTACACATGACCCTAAATTTCATTGGATAGTTTTAATTAAATTTAACGACGGTTGCGTGTCCTTGTGTCCACTTAAATACGTTGAGCTATACCATTATGATAACAGAAATTTTAACACCCTCTCTTTCGGCTTAGGCCATTACTTGAGAATGCCATGACGTCTTTCTTTTTGTCTGATAAAAGATTTTATTAAGCATTTTACGTTCCAAAACAAAAATAAAATATCCAAAATAATACAAGCGATTGATCAATTAAAAACAAAACCTGAACAATATCTCGCAATTTTTCATAAGCAAGCAATTACAAACTTGAGTTAGTTGGTGGGTCGGTCGGTCGGTCAGTCGGTAGGTAGGTAGGTTGGTTGGTTGGTTAGTTAGTTTGTTAGTTCTTCTCTGAAAAAAAACCCAAGTTTCCGTTATTGTGAATCTCTCGGAATTAATGATTTTCCGGACTTTCGGTTAACTCTGTATCTCACGAGGAAACTTACCTTTATTCTAATCTACTTTGAAATTCACGAGTCGAATAACAATCCAGTTAAAGGGGGAGGGTGGGGGTACAAGCAGTGAAGGGTAGAAGTGGCGAAACTAGAAGGGGTAAGGTGGTAATTGCCCCCCCCCCCCTTCAAGCCTCCAAATTCTCAACCGGAAATCTTTGCCATCTACAAATTTCGTGTAACGTATGGCCGTCAATGGTTAGGGAGTACACAGTGCATTGGCGGCGATTGGCGGCGATGTGTTGAAATTATTGGGGGACACTCACTTGGGTGAACACTTTGGGCCTCCGGCCAGGGGTACAGAGTAGGGCAGTGACGTAGCCAGGATTTCTCTCACGGGGGCCACGCAGTATGTTGTGTGATCACCGTTCTGGGGTTCCCCCTCCTCCTTTTAAAAATTTTTGAAAATTAGGTGTCTTTACATGCAATCTGGTGCCATATGCCACCTTTTGAAGTAAAATGTGTGTTAAAAACTTTACGTACTTTGAGGAACTAAAAAACAGGCATCAGTGAGGTCATGTTTCAATGACATGTCCCCCTTTCCTTTGAAAATTTTTTAAGAATTAGGTGTCCTTAAATGCAATCTGGTGCCACATATGCTGCCACATATGCTGCCTTTTGAACTAAATTTGTGTTAAAAACTTTCCGTATTATCAAAAACTTAAACAATAAAAATTCGGCTTCAGTGATGAGGGACCATGGCCCATGGGGTGCCCCTCTCCCTCCCCTTTGAAATTTTTTGAAAAATTAGGTGTCCTTACATGCAATCTGGTGCCACATATGCTACCGTTTGAAGTAAAATTTGTGTTAAAAAATTTACGTACTTTTAGGAACTAAAAAATTCGGCATCAGTGAGGGCCATGCCCAAAGGCCCCCTTAATACGTCACTGGTACAGGGGATCATCATAGGTCCCTGTTGGGGTCCAGAGGCAAAGCCCCTGGGAGACAAACAATTTCGTGCATTCTAGAGGACACAGATCACATATTTCTGATCTGAATTTCTCCCCAGCTGTCATGAATAGGCTAATATCACAATTATTCACACCGAAAATGTGTGTTACAACATTTATTTTTTCTGTATACCTCTAAATATTGGGGGGACATTTGATATTATGTCCCCCCACTAAAAATATTGGGGGAACATGTCCCTCCGTGATCGCCGCCCATGACTCACACAGTGTTAGTTGGATAAACCATTCCTAAACGTAACCATGTATGCGATCGCTTCACGCGCACAC
Organism: Holothuria leucospilota; assembly: GCA_029531755.1. Classification (NCBI taxonomy): domain Eukaryota; kingdom Metazoa; phylum Echinodermata; class Holothuroidea; order Aspidochirotida; family Holothuriidae; genus Holothuria; species Holothuria leucospilota. Next base: position 22,484,628 of record CM055976.1, on the reverse strand, counting down.
GATATTAATAGGTGTCTCATTATTACCAATTTTTCTTGGATAACTTAAAGACAGACAGTCATCACCCCAAAGTATATTTTTAGTGTGGGGGTATCAAAATTCCCAGTTGGTGATTGCTCTTTTATTGACATCAAAGTTTGAAATTTGAAAGATGCAGAGTAGCTCACATTCCACACAAGGCAGAGAGAGTGCTTTTATTACATTTTATAGCCTTGTATGCTCACCAGGACATGACCTTAAGCAATAAAATTGGTTTATTCCTGCACATACAGTTATGGGAGGAGCTAGAAGTTGCATAGTTGGGAGAACTGGAACTGTCTGGGGTCATGAAAATTCCCCTTTAAGGGAAATTGTCTCATAAGTACTTTTTGTCCAGCAACTGAGTGAAATTGTTGTTTCCGAATCCATTGCAATTCCTCTCTCAATCAATTTTCTATCAACTACCATTTACTACCCCCAAATAAACTCTACCGACGGTATTTATTAGTTAGTATTTCAATTTACAAGATGACCAGTTATGATCATTGTGGTCTGTTCGTTGCCCATTGCCATTTGCAGACAGTTAAAAGCTTCATTCTAATGAACAAAATTTTGTGAATATACCCAAGAGGTTCTGGGCCTTTACCACTGGACTCAACGGGTCCGTTCCCTGAACCCCACGAGTGAGGTGGACACTGGGGCGGGCGCTGACCAAAGGGGCACGTGGCGCTCCAGCTGCACTTTTGCATATTGAAATGAAGGTCAAACCTTTTCATTAGCGTTCAAATTACAGATGGCGGACATAGGATTTTGTCCAGAAATGGTCCAGAATGGTCCTAAAGCAATTTAAGTTCAGAGAAGTACTCAGGCAGGACCCCAGACACCCCGCTTTATGGCTTCACGCCCTCGGCGCTTGCAGTTGAAGGCTTTGTCTGCAACACCCTGTAAGAATGCAGCCTCCGTTGAAAGTCGTTTGTCAGTGGTATTTTTTTCCTCGGACGCCCACGATTATGTCTATGCATGAACTGCAGCACTTCAATGCTACCTAACCCCAAAACGCAAATTAAACACTTGATTTTCGAAGTACTGTAAAGTATTGAAAAATAGAGCACCACTTTGCATCTAAACGACAAGTTTTCCTTAAACATTTCCAACGGGGGAGGGGCCTTCCTTAAACTTCTCCCCAACACAGAACTGAAGTTTTAAGCCTAGGTCCTCCAGTGGGGGCCAGCGGACGATTTACGGCACTCGAATGGCACTAAAATGGCCCGCCAAACGATTCGAGCACGGAGACAGCCCAAAATTTTGATAAAAACAAATCTCTTGAACGAAGACCTGGTTATCACAATAAATTTCAAGCAAAAACTCAGCAGTGGCCCTAGGCGGGAAACACTTGATACCCATATTTTTAAACCAACCTCTTCACGCTTACAAAGCAAAATCAACTACCTCTGTTACAACTGAATTGCTTACAACTGAAGCATCAAGAATCCTTCGTGAGATTCGGAGGTCCAAAGAGTGAGCCAGTGGCACACTTGGTGGAATTCAAGAGTGAGATAGGATGACCCCTAACTTGGGGAAGGAAAAGCAAATTACCTCGGAGCACGAGTCTAGGGCAAGGGTCAAACGTTTCGTTAAAGGGAAAATGCAACCCCCTCCCAATTTGAATTAGTGTACCCTGTCATCCTAATTCAGTAATGGCTCCTATCAATCATGTGACAATATTTTTTGTTACTTATTTGTTAAATTCATACAGAATTACTCCTTGTTTTACCTTCAATATTCATTGTTTTTATACAGAGAAACAATGAAAGATACTCGTGGGTAAAATAAGAGGAGATTTATAAGATTTAACAGATGTTTGAAAATAAACTTGGGCGACTGCCATCTCTTAAGGGCATGTTTTTGTCACGGTGGAGTTACTGAATATATGACAGAAAAACAAGGAAAGTTTGTCACAAGGTCATACTCTAGCACAAGTCCTTTTTATTAAAAATGATGGAAAATCCAAGGTATTTAAAGATATTCAAAACGGTAGAGGACTGAATGGACTATTTTAAACTATACCTTCTCTTTGACTTACGAAACGTGTCTATTTTTTCTTCTTTTTTAAAGATGGCACCCCTTGCTCCACTCTTCAAAGGAACATGCAGTGGAGAATCCAAGAGGTACAGGAGGCGTTCACCCACCAAAATTTTCATGAAAAAGTTATGTTAGCTAGGTCAGTGATAGTTGTTTAGTTATTGGTTATTTTTGCATTATATAAACTGTGTCTGACAGATTAAAGGCAAGTAGCAACAAGCTGACGTCAAATGAAAGGGGGGCGATGAGTACTAAGGGGGCGGCAGGGGGAGTTTGTAAAAATGGGTGACCCAATTTAACCCTACAAGATTCCAAAAGGTTTCCTCTAGCTCTCAAACTGGTTTGCATAAAAGGGAGATATAATGAAGTCAACAGATGCATTGCAAAGTTTGTGCATTATCTTCCTTGCCAGATGCCAAGAAATTGCATCTAACAGTGCTAATATTCGTTTTTCTCCCTTGCAAGGACTCTCATATTCCCCTAAGTGGCAGTGAAAGCGGTGATCGAAGGCCATGGCTAAAAATTGGCCCACCAGTTTTATCGCAAATGTAGTATTTTCCTTGCTGTCCATAAGCATGACATACTGACAGAAGTGACAATTTTAGGTAAACCGGTAACATAATAGATAACTTTTGCAAATTGATGTACTTTGAAGTAAAACGTTAAAATGTCTTCAAAAATGCAATTCGTCGGCGTGCCAGCTTCGGCTTTCTCATTATTTCAACCTGTACGACGGTTTGAGTGGCATAAGTCTTTCAGAGCTCCACTCCACCCCTACCATCCTTCTGCCTCTCACCCTTGCAGCATCAAAGAGAACTTCAGTTAGTAACTACCATAGAAATAAAAGTAAGGGAGAACGCTGACACAATGGGTGAAGCCACGACAGTTTGAGGGCGCTTTCGTTGTACGGCAAAAGAACGCTTGATTAGGCGTGTCTCCGTACGTACAGTGTGCATTCTGCTGCAGAAGTTATGGCTTATTTTATCCCCTTTTCAAAAAACTAGGATTAATTTTCACGACAGAAATAAGTCATGGTGCCTTAAGTATTTTTTCTATACTCCTAACTTGAAAACTCGTAGTTTCTTGCCAATACTTGGGGCAAATGCAATGACGTGATATTTGTATTTCGCGCAGGTCTCTGTTACCGTACAACCTAAGCCAATGGCTTCATTCCAGATCGGCAGACGTCATTCTCCCTTATTTTATTTCTATGGTAGCTACCGAAATACAAAATGGTCGAAGGGTGATTTTTGTAATCTCATCAGTGGCTATTTAATGTTATTAATCGGAAAACAGTCAAAATTTGACTGACAGTGCCTCATTCTTGTGTTGTCAATATCGTAAATGCCCCAGAGCTCCCGGGGTTTTGCCCCCGTCACTTGGGCAGTACCCAATGGGGCCATTGTAGGAACGGTCCACATTTCGGTGGGGCCCCTGGCAACTGTTAAATTTCCCCCCAAATTTCTCCGCTCCTGACCCCCATGAAGCCTTTACGCTTTCGTAAATTGCGGGTTAAGGCTTCACCATCTTAAAAGGGAGTCAGTTTTTTTAGTCCTGCACCGCTGCTTTGCTACCCTGGGTAGGAACCACATGTAAAAACGATGTATGTGTAGGTCTACCCTTTATTTCAACATATACGTGTTCTTATTATTTTCGTTTCATTCATAGCAATACTATTCTATAGATGGGGGCGTTTCCCCAACCCTATTCGGTAAAAGGGGGCAGTGAGCGAAAAAGATTGGGAACCACTGCTATATACAATAATTCCATGTCGCATAAATTTTTCCTGCAATTAGTAGATAATAGATAGAGGTCAAATTGCTAGCACTTAACATTTTGTGTAGCCTTGTGGAATTTGCACATTTGACTGGAAAAATGAATTAGCCAAATATTGCTCCGAGAGTCCCTCACCATAGAACTGACACTACCGTTTGACACACACAAGAGAACAGTTACTAGGCTTTGCGATATGGGATGAAATTTGCGTCCTCTACATAAACTGTGTACTTTTCCTACATGTTACTTGGTAAGGTGGAAAGGACTTGCGCTATCAAGCGATGTAGAATAGAACTATTGAAGAAAGTAGAGTAGCTCTTCTGCGCGGGTAGCGCGCTAAAAATTTTGCATTCTTATTAGAGAAATTTTCCTCTTGCGAGCAAAAACGGATGAAACGAATTGAAACTGTAAACTGTCGCAATATTGGGGGGGGGGGGCAAAATGACATTTGGCCCCCCACAAATCATATTCGGGGGGTATGGCCCCTTCGGCCCCCGGTTCCTACGCCACTGAAGATATTATATCATATCGAATTATTTCCTCGTGAACACCACACTTACTTTGGTGAGAGGGGGCCCGCACTGAAATTTTGTACCAGGGCCCAGGTCGGCTGTCAGCAGCTCTGCTTAGAGGGCCTTTAAATTATAACAAATAATTTTAACATTTATAGGAGTACATCATAATTTGTTATTCTGGGGGCTGAGCCGTTTTCCCTAGAGAAAGACATAACCTCTTCACACACACACCCCGCCCCCAGAGATATAATAACACCTTCGCTACGCCCCATGCCTACGTAGCAGGCTATAGATACTTCTCACGTGACGTCATAGGAGCTTTTCACGTGTATTATTTCAGCCATAACATAACATAACATAACATAACAGGTTAAAGGGCAAAGGAGGGCTAAGGCCCCATTAGATGCCCTGAAGTCCAAACAACCATAACTGAAAACAAAGAACCAACCAATACCAAACGAGCCCAGCACAATTAGATTCTACCGCACTTATGGAAGAACTTGTCAATGTTAACCTTAAAGCAGTGCACAGATGTGGAGTTAACTACCCACTCAGGCAGACTATTCCACTCGTTAACAACTCTATGAGAAAAGCTGAACTTCCTAATGTCGAGCCTTGCAAAATTCTTAACCAGCTTCTTACAATGGCCTCGAACCCGAGAATTACATTGAACCTTTAAATAATTGCAAGAGGACAAAGGATTCCTTTCAAAGAGAAATTTGTACACCTGAAGCATGTCCCCCCTAATCCTTCTCAACTCCAGGGTGGTAAGCCCAAGATGCTTAAGTCTAACATGATAAGGTAGGTGTCTCACCTCGGGTATAAGGCGAGTGGCTCTCCTCTGAACTTGCTCTAAAAGAAGCTTGTCCTTTTCATAGAAGGGACTCCAAGCCTGGGCTGCATAGTCGAGGTGGGGTCTTACCAACTGCTTATACAGATTTAGTACAATTTCTTTACTAAAACTACTGAAATTCCTCTTGATCAATCCAAGCACCCTATTAGCCCTAGCAGCAACAGCTGCACACTGTCTAGATGGCTTTAAATCACCTGTAATAACTACACCCAGATCCTTCTCAAAAGTCACATCACTCAGAATACTACCATTCATGTTATAATCATAGCTGAAATTTTTAGGACCAAAGTGAAGGACTTTGCACTTATCTGCATTAAAAGACATTTGCCAAGTCTGAGACCATGAAAATAACCTATCCAAGTCTTTTTGCAGTAATGAGGCATCATCCTTATCACTAACCTTCCTATAGAGCTTAGTATCATCAGCGAACTTACTAATACTAGATGTGAGAGAGCTATCAATATCATTGATGAAAATTAAGAAAAGAAGCGGGCCAAGAACAGAACCCTGTGGAACTCCACTTGTAACTTCTTTCCAAGAAGAGAAATTACCATTAACAACAACTCTCTGAGATCTACCATTGAGCCATGAATTTATCCAGTCAGCACAACTGCCCTTGATGCCTAACCTATGCAGTTTAACCATAAGTCTACCTAATGGAACTTTATCAAAGGCTTTTGAAAAATCAAGGTAAATGACATCAACACTGTGACCACAGTCAAGAGATAAGGAAACATCTTCAAGAAAGCTCAGTAAATTAGTAACACAAGATCTACTCGGTAAAAAACCATGCTGTGACAGATTGAGTAACCCATTATCTAAAAGATATTTAAGCAAACAATCCTTGATTACAGATTCCATAACTTTGCACACAACACTGGTTAAACTGACTGGCCTACAGTACCGCCGCATAGTCTGTCACGTTTTCAACGCACCAACGTGCGTTGGACGTTAGTTGAGCAACGGTCGTTGATCAACTAGTTTTTCATTGTGAATTTTCAATAGAACCATAGCAACAAGTCAATCATGTCAGTCCAGGTTGCCCCTAATCCTCAACTAGTTGACCCATTCATCGTGTCCCTATCCCCTATTGTGTCTTCCAGAAGAACTTCTTTTGTATCGGTAAGCGGATTATTTCATCAATGGTCAAGTTTATTTGAACAATGAAGAAAGGGATGAGTCAAGAAACTCTTGAGCTGTACAGTTTGTCGTGAGATCGATGTTCAGCAGTTAAGTTTACCTGTTCTGATGCTATGCACGGAAATAGATATTATAACAACTCCCTGCAATGACAGTCAGAATTGTTTCAAGTTGTAAAGTTCGTGAGAACTTGAGTCGCATGTTGGGTGACCAAAGTTATCTAGTTTGTGATTTAACGGATTCTGTGATTTTTAGACTTGCTCCGTTTTCCGTATCGCAGTAAAACAGCCATGGCTTTTTGTGAAAGTCTTTCAAGAAAATGCTTTTTTACGTGCTACGGAATTGACACGGACCAATAGAATGTCAGACCAAAGATGGGCAAAGTCACGACGGGAATCTGTTAACGTACCGTATAACTTCATTTCAATGACGTTTCATCACTGAACAAGAAAAAAATGAATATGCCAAACAATTATGCAACTTACAAAATAATGCTTTTAACAAAGCGTGCTGCGTGTTTAATTGAAACGCTCATTTGGAATCAGGTGCGGAATAAAGGTATCATCGGCGAAACACATTTCATGAAATTGTACTGTAGTGAGCGATAAATACAGAGTACAGGACCTGGTCCTGTTTCAAAAGTTGATAAGCTCGATGATAAAATTTCAATCAAATTTAGGAGTGAGCACAACGGCGCTGGCCGGCGAGCTACAGCTGTAGCAGTAGAGACGTTCTATCTTTCAGAACGTCCCTGCAGTAAACATACGCACATAACTGACTTTTTCAAATTTACACCATCCCATAAATTTTAAAATACTTTTTACAAAGCATAGATGAATTTTAACGTAAAATGTTCTTGGGACATTTGTTTGTAAATGTACGAAAGGATAAGGCACTGAAAGTTTATAAGATAACGTGAGGAGGAATTGTACACGACTGCTCTGCCAAGAACAGCTGTGCCTGCACTGTTGTGCAGCGCTCGTAAACTAAGATCTAACGGTTGCTTAAAATATGCGTTCTGGTTTGTACATGCACTTTTAACACTTTTTGTAAGGTCCAGTTTTCATTGAATTTTGGAAAATATTCATAAATTTACTCTTTAATGTCAGCCCCTTGCCAAGTATGTATCACGAAAGTTTGTATCAAGTTAGGCGGGGGCGTGCGGGGACTTTTCTGACTAACCGGGAAAAGGGAACATTTTGTGCAAAGGGACGTTTTAACCAATTAGCCATCCTTTGAATGGTTTCTTACACTGTACCATTGGGAACGTCTTGTGAATCTCATGACAGGCACAGATTCAAGGTTCCGTGGATTTTTTCTTTGCTTTGGTTCTGTGCATATTTTTTTTCTTTTGCGTTGGTTCTGTTTGACAAGGTTGGGTATTGTCCATTAGAGAATATGTTACACTAGTTCACTAACATGATAAACGTCAACCTAAGGCTACTGCCAGAAAACTGAAGGGCGGCAATATAGCTTGCAAGGGGCGAAAGTTCCTTTATAGTAGGGGGATACACGAAAATGACAAACCTTTCACATTTCGGCACACCCTTCATTCTCTCCCTTTGTGTCTACGCACTAAGATTGCTTGCTATTGTAGAGTGAGATTTCAAACATGCGCCGTCCCATGTTTCATCTACCCACCCCGCTTGATCGTACCAGAGGGAACAGTTATGTTCCTACTTAATGTCACCTGGGAAAGAATTACCTTCATGGGGAGGTAATTGATGTAAGGCTACCTAAGCTGCGGTGAATGGGCAACTAAAGGGAGATGAATAGCCTGAAGTGAACGGTGAATAGGATTAGCAGGCCTGTTTATTCACTTCAGTTTGAGGTTGGTTTACATGAAGTTAATACCGTTTCACAATTGTCCTCTCTCCAGTTATACTGTGGACTAGCGACTTCTTTTCTTAACTGTGCTGGGCCGATTTTTCTTAGTTTTAAGTCCGCCAGTATAGTAAGAAGACATACCCAGTTGCCCGATGGATGATAAAATACTATTTAAGTACAAATGGGGTACCGTAAAAAAATTTAATCTTACCCGTTGTATGAAACAGGATTTCCCGCGTCCAAAGGAAATAATAATCCAATTAAATTCCACATGGAGAGAGTAGAAACGGCACAAAGAGAAAGGAACGTGGTACGTGAACCTGTTTACGAACCAAATAATCGAGTCTTCCGATCCCAACAAGAAGAAATTTAAAACAATCCCTTTCCTTCCCTACATTTCACCACCCTCACTTTGTCTGCCCCTTGGTATCCCAGCCTGATACCACCACCTGGTTTATAATCTAAACCTTCGTGTCAACGGCCATCAGGAATCCTTTAAGCCATGGATTACCCTTTGCTAAAACTTTGGCCTAGCCTGTTTATAAAACAGTAAACATTTGCAAAATATCCTAAACCCAATTTTTGCCGGTAATATACATTTTTGGAAAGTGCAAACTATCTTGCTTTGGCTTGGATAGCCAGCAATGATTAGAATTGAGACGCGCCATTTATTGCAGCCGTAAAAGGCCCTATCTCAATTTTAGTCTACGAACTGCCACAATTGAACGTCCAAAATCGGAACTGAAACGGTCACTGTGGATCAGAGACTTCGCATGTTCAACACGTTCGGCGCAGCGCTAGTCTAGCTTACATACAGTAATTTGCACTGAAGCACATGTTCCAACATGTTTTGGGCCGGGCCATACCTAATACACAGACTCGCACAGTGAAGCTCGTGTTGTAGAACATTCCTTCGTTTGTAGAACATCCCTTCACCTTTAACCCTCCAATGACCGTGGTCAAATGTCACGTGCAAGCGGTTTCAAGGTGGTGACACATACGTACAGCCAATCAAAATTCTGGATTTGGGGACGTAGGCGGGAATTTCCAATGACATCATCACTTGTTCAGCTGTCGAGTGCCGTTTTTGGCCCGATGCATGGCGAGCAAGCGAAAAATTGTATGGACGTGACGGGAAGAATGCATAGATTGCATGCATGGCTATGATACAGTGTGAAAATTATGTGGAAGTACGGTCTGTACATGTACTTTTTGCGGTAAAGCTAAGATGTCCCGTAGCTACACTGTCTCTAAGAGCGCTGTAGTATACCGGTGAAAATGCATCGACAAAATGCTGCAATGAAACGTTTATGAGATCTCATTTTTGGGTTACAAATACAGCATCTAAAGACCGCTCAGTTTAATTTTGAATGGAAATAATGTTCAAGGGACCAAAACACCGCCCAGAACAATTTCCGTAAGAACGCTACATGCACTGTAGCACGGGGAAAGAGTGTCCTTGGACTCATTTGTACACAGGCTAGCGGACGGGAGGATTAAGTCGGCAGCGACTGCTAAGTTGAGACCATGGGCTGAGAAGTGCGCCTACTCCCCCTTCCCGGTGCAGGTGTTTTCACTAATGTGCTTTAAAATCACGGCTGGTTTGGGCGGGTGGCAAATGCCCAAATACCTTAATTTTGTGGACAATCAACTGCCTGACCACTGTTTAACACGGTCAGCTATGGGGAGGGGAGACAGTAATAGCACAGGCTATAAACGTTTAGATGAAGTATTAGCTAAGTGTAGGCATCTGGTGCAATTTTCATTCATTGAATTCCTTTATGCGATCCTTATATGGCACAGGATATAAGGAAAGCTATTGCGCTGGAAGGACATGAACCGTTTCTTTTCGGAGGTTGTCCTTCAAAACGTGCAGATGTGTTACTCTGTGTGGGTGACGGAAGGGAGAGGGGATAGGGAGAACTTGCACAAAATAGGTTACTGTGATCGATATGTTCTTAAGAGGCGGCCAGCGGGCCATTTTGCGGGCCGTAACTTGCACTATATGGCCTGCGAAAATTCGAGGCACTCGAATCGTTCTTCACCCGAAATTTTACAAAGTAGTTTTCTTGAATAAAACTCCCCATTAGGAAGCAGGCCCTGATCTCCATGATCACTCATTTTACTGTCGGGGCTTCAAGAAATTCAAACTAGACAAATGTAACTCCGTCATTTGGCGAGCAGCATGAAAAATTCCAATTTAATAAAGTTCAGTGAAGGTTGTTGCCATGATGAAAATGTTACCCACTGATGGGGAGTCGGCGAGGGGTTTTGTCGATAACTTGGCCACAGCCACGCCCAACAATGTTTTATTAATAGTGATCATCGTTTTAGTGAGCACGCATTACGTATTAAGCTTGAAAATACAGGACAAGGTCGAATCCTGGCATACGGTGCCACAATGACGGAAAGATTCTGAGAAATCTACTTGTACACATCGCGCCAACCAGTCTACGCGTGGAGGACGATCAAAGATACCGCCGTGAGAAAAACACGGTCATTGACCCAGCTGCGCGAAGTGTTCACGTATGATTGACAGATACAGTAGCTAAAACTTGAACCCTGTGAGATCGGGGCCTGCTTTTTCGTTTCGAAAACAATAAATGACAACATTTGCACCAGACTAGTGTTACATAAATTGTGTCGCGTTGTTTAGGCAGTTGGTGCCAGAGTATGTAGGCCACAGCGCTTGTTAACGTACGATTTTATTTAGTGTAGACCATTGTGTAGAAGTTTGCTTACAATCCTTACATGTCATAACGCCATATCCGCCCCTGTAAACGAGACTAGGGGGATTTAATCGGAATTAAATTGGATTTTACAAGCCATGTTTGTGTGGAATACATGACCTTTACCAACGGTAAGATATTTTCTGGTAAATTTAAACCTCCTGATTAATCTGACAGACCACATAGGTCCTGCACGTTCCCTGTTAAACAAGTCTTCAAGCTAGTCTGAATTTTTTAAGGATCAAACTGAAAAGAAACTCCAATCATATATATAGACTCGGTAAAAATAAATTGACGAACCCCCTCCCCACTCCATCTTTAAAGCAGCTTAGCGTGATCGCTGTAGAACCTTACAAACAAGTCAACGTGCCTGTATTTAAGGACAGCTAGGGGCCGGATGTGGGCTTGGTCTAGCCGTTGTTCAGTGCATTGAACAGTGTTTTTTTTTCTTTTTTTTTGAACGATGCTGTGTGTTTTGATTTTATTTATGCCCCGATCATTTGGAAGGCAAGGTGCCATATGCTTAGTGAAATTACGTCATTAACGATGTCAGTATTTACTGTAGACCGCTACAGTAGTCAAATATATTTTACGTCATCTTATACAGGTTTCGGACTAAACGGGAAAATGCAGCCCCCCCCCCCCCCCACACCGATAAATTAGTGTACCCAGTTCTCTCAATTCAGGAATGGCTCCTTTCATTCATGTGGCAATATTTTTGTTACTTCGTGCAGAATAACTTCGTGGTTCGCCTCCAGTATTCAATGTTTTACACAGAAACAATGAAACTTACTTTTAAGCAGGAGGAGATCTGTAAGATTTAGCGGATCTTTCAAAATAAACTTGGGGCGACTGCCCCATTAAACTCAAGTCTAGCCTTACAGTGTGGTTCATCGTACGAACCATAACAAAACCCAGAAAAGAGCTTTTATTTGGTGGGAGAAGACATTTGAGTGGACTTGGGGACTATGTGTGACTGTGTGATACTTCCGAAAATCGATACAAGTCGTTAATTCCTACGATACGGAAAGTACAGTAATCACGGAAATTGGGGCCGTGGTTGGAATTTTCAAACTGGCACAGACACACATATTAACAAATATCCAGACCAATCTGTGAAACATTTCAATAAGCTGTTGTACCATTTAAAGGCGCGATGGGACTCAAATAGTTATTTAAAAAGGAGACAGTATCGTAGCATGGTCCAACTAGTACTAACTTAGCTGAGTGGGTGTAACCACTGTAAGTCTGCAACCGTGCATGTATTAAACTTTCCATCTGTTAGAATATTGCAAAAGTTAAATTTAAAAAAAAAATCATTTTTTGAGGACTCGGCTGTAATCCTCGACAAAGCAGAGTCTAAGTTGATGCCCATTCCAAAATAGCATTCCATGTCAATTCCTATTCCAATAAAACCGGACAAGTGATCCCGTGATTGAGCTCGAGTCCTACTCTGACGGTTAAAGCCGTGTTCGACTATTTTCCTTCAGTCTGTGTATATACGCACTCGAATTTATGGGGGTGAAACCCAGTTTTAAACCATACAGAAAGCAGAGAGTTGACATGGAACTGGTATATTTCCTATGCTAACTTTACTTGCAAGTAAATACGTGGCCTTCCAAGTTCATAAACTTAGACCGCAGTTTTGCGGCAGTGTGACTCAGGCGAAGTGCGATAAAGAGCCCATTTGTTTGACCTTGCACTACTGGAAATCTGCTATCGAACGAATTCCTTTTTTCCCTTTCAAAGGACTTTATCGTAAAGCTCTAATTATTTCAGATGTAACAGCAAGTTGCTTCATTAGTTCATGCTTAGCAAAAGATGCCAAATGTAACTTCGAAGTATTAAGAGTAAAATTATTTGTTTATAAACTTTTTTAACCAAGGTAACCATTATTAAGCGATACTACCCAGAAAAAATATTTGAAAGTTTGTTTTAAGAGAAGACGTAAATTTCCCGCTGTGCAGAAATCCAGGAGAGAAACAAGCGGGACCCGCCTGCACGGAAATCAGAATTATGAAATTGACACGACAACGGTCGGCTTGATTCTTGCGAAAACGGGAAGTTATAATGCATTTTTTTCAAATATCTCTAGTCTTGAGTTCAGTCTAATTCACTCGACCATACAATATTTACTTTCGAACATTGGAACATCGTTCTTTAAAAACATCATTTCACAAATAAAATGACGGAAATGAATGAACTAAAGAAAAGCCCCAAGAAAATAATGAAATAAGGAGTGATGCAATCGAGAAAATTTGTCACCGTCGTATATATTGTTCCAGCTTGCAGAAGGGAGTGTTTCTAAACGGACTGGACGGGCTTGGGTTCAGCGCGTATTCTGGTAACGTCGCCCAGCACGCATCCGCGGAACTGTCCACGGCTCGTTGGGATTTTCTGTAATTAAGGCTGTGACCTCTGGGAACCTGGATTTTGATATTTTTGGAAACTTTTAACTTGAGCTATTTGAATGTACCTACTCTTTAAGTCATAGCGCGTCGGAGTTGATCATAAGGTTATCATAAAACTGTTATTTGTCGGTAAATATTGTCTTCAATAACTTTTCATGTGTGCGATTTAAAGTGTGGCCGAAAATCAATGTTAGACCTATAATAAAGTTTCCGTCATCAACCTATAGTACCATCATGATTTTCGAAAGGAAAAAGAAAAAAAGAAAGGGTGCCTAAAAATGGGCGCCACTCAGTCTGCAACTCTTCTTGAAGAAGCTTTACAAATCAGTGGTAGGCCTAATGGCTTTTGGTCTAAAATTGCGGCAATTCAAAAGTGACGTTTGCCGTACGGTATGCTCCTTTTCCAATAATTCAAAAACGCATGCCAACGAACATCACCGGAGATGATACCGCAAGGTGTCCTGCACATACAGTAGTCTAAAGCCAACATTTTTCCACGTTACGGAAAATGCACAGAATTCGCGATTTTGACTGGCAGTGGAAAAAAAAAACATTACAAATGTGAGCAGAAGTTGTAAACTTTCAGTTTTGAAACACTATGCAGAGAACAATGGATAATTTTACTGTTTATCAAGGTCTACTTTTCTACTACTATACAGTCTATACTACAGTTTAGTGACGTGAAAAACGTACACACATACGCAGGACTACCGAGAATGGTGTCCACAGAAAACCGTACAATTCATGGTATAAATTCTTTAATTATTGAAAAGCGGACAAAACACGGAAAACGGGATGGTCACGGAAAATAAAAAATTAACAAAACGGAATACCAAATTTAGGAAGACAGAAACATGTTAGCGCTAACATGCAGTTAGTCACTGTATGCTGACTGTGTGTGCTGATAGTTTTCTAAGCAGTAGCACACATCCAGATACTTCTTTCAATGAAGGATATAATCCCTTGGATATCGATCGGCAAACCACCTCATTGATATTTCCCAGTCCTTTGTGCCCTCTTGTTGTGCATGAAAAGGGAGCCACGTTGACTAACAATGGGTGCAACTTCAAAGGAAAGTTCAGAGAGGAGGAGGGGCCGTTGACAACGAGTTGAAATTGAAAAGTTTCAACTAGTTGATCAACGAACGTTGAGTTGAAAGTCAAGGTGCAGTGTGACAGATTTTGCGGCGGTACTGTATAATTGCAAGGCAAGCTCCGATCCCCCTTTTTGAAAATTGGAGTAACATTAGCAATCCGCCAGTCAGCAGGTACAAAGTTTGAATCCAGAAACTTCTGAAAAATAATGCAAAGAGGAACTGACAAAATCTCGGAGCATTCATGGAGAATGACAGGATGGATCCCATCAGGCCCAGGGGCCTTACTAGCTTTTAAACTCTTCAACTTATTACAAACCACCTCTTCAGAGAAGACAACATCACTAACTAAAGAAGAATTATCAGAATCCCTACAAGTCCCCAAAACAGATGATTCCTTGGTAAAAACAGATACGAAATAATCATTTAACAAATTAGCCATATCCTGATGATCAGTAACTAGTGTGCCTTCATTACCTTGGAGAGGCCCAACACCCTCCTTAACCTTCTGCTTAGACCTGACATAGGCATGAAAAGATTTTGGATTTACCTTAACCTCCTTGGCCAATTGCTTTTCAAACTTAGCTTTAGTGTCAATAACCAAATTTTTAACTAAGAGTTCCTGCTTCTTGTAGACTGCAAAGTCATCAGAATTCTTACTGACCCTATATCGACGCCAGCACTTACGCTTCTTCCTGGCTGCTCTAAGTACCTCTCTAGACATCCAGATTGGCCTATTTTTAACCACAGCTTTCTTGAGTGGGATACACAACTTTGTAGTGTCAGTAACTATATTTCGAAAGACACTCCATGCTTCAGTAGGACCTAAGTGAGACAAACGTGCAACCCAATCTATGGTAAGAAGCTCTTTAGCATGATTAAAGTTAGCCTTGCTGAAATCTAAAACAGTTTTGTCACTACCTTGAAGTTTGCTGAAACAAAGTAACTCAAAACTTATGAGGTCATGGTCACTAGATCCTATCTTACCACCACTAGCTACATTTCTAACCATGTTTTCGTCAGTACTTAGTACCAAATCCAGACAATTGTCCTCACGAGTGGGAAACAGAACATGCTGGGTAAAGAAACCATCAGACACTGCCTCGAGAAAATCCCTCCCATGTGACCTACTAGTACATGAATGCCAATCAATATCAGGAAAGTTGAAATCCCCAAACACAACTGCCCTTTTCGAAGAAACTATCCTAAAACTTTCGAACAAACTTTGATTATTATCAGCACAAGAATTTGGTGAACGATAAATAATACCAACAACTAAAGGAGTGCAAGACTCATTGCCAAAACTAATTTCACACCACAAGCAGTTAGAAAATCCTGAAGAAAACTTGTTGGTGACATCAGCACAATTTATGCTATCCTTAACATACAGTAAAACCCCTCCACCCCTACCACAGACAGTATCAGCCCTATCCTGCCTGAAAATTTTGTACCCAGGAACCTGAATTTCAGAGTTGCTGATATCACTGTGGAGCCAAGTTTCAGTAACCCCAACTATGTCTGGATTGTCTATGGAAATATGAGCAAGGAACTCACTGAACTTATTGAAAAGGCTGCGAACATTGGCAAACATGACCTTCATTCCACAAACTGCCCTATTTACATGTTTCCCCTTGTTACTAACACAATCACTCTGAGCACAATAAAACTCAGAAACCCCCCCATCCTTGGCTGACCTCACCCCTGACTCTAGTTTGACACCTGCGAATCAACAGCCCTAGAAACCAGCCTACCCAGCTCATTAGCCCCTATGCTCGACAAGTGCAACCCATCTTTAGCAAAAAGATCCCTCCTATTTACAAAACCAGCCCAGGTATCAACAAAGAGAAAACCCTCAAGAGCACACTCGTTTTTCAACCACTTATTAAATCCCAAAATTTTGCCCCAAGAGACCTTCCTATCAAACCGAGGGAGAATACCACAAACAACCCCTTTCGAACGTGTCGACTTTAGCCTACAAATCAGTTCCTTATACTTTGACCTAAGTGAAATTTGATTGTCCCGACTGAGATTATTAGTGCCCACTTGCACAGCTACAACTTCCTCGTCCCCAACAATTTTGCCAACTCTGGCCGAGATGTCCTCAATTCTAGCACCCGGGAGACAAATCCTTACCCTGTTCCTTCGGTCCCTCTTACAAAATTCCCTATCAGTATACCGAGTAATGGAGTCCCCAACAAACAGTACCTTACCCTTAGCCTTTTCACCCTCCCACAGACCACCAGAAATACCAACGTCCCTCTCCTTTGATTCCTCTACAACCTCCTGAACAATATCCTCCACTGATAATCCCGAAAAAGAATTTGACGTCTCAACAGCTGGACACCCCTCAACAATTTCAACAGGCTTTCTACCTTTCTGTACTGAAACCCACCCGTTTGAGCTGTCAGCAGCAGCCAAAAGTCCTTCAAGTTCTTTTAGGCGGTTACACTTCTGACAAACAAACACAAAGGTATCTCTAGATGCTTCTTCAAATGTGCAATTTAGGCCCAAATTTACAAATTCAGCCCACATACCACAATCATCACAACAAATAAGTTGGTCTTCAGCCATAGGTAATCAACAAAAAGGTACAGTACGGGAACAGGCAACAATACAATAAATCTAAAAAGTTAGCTATGAAGGAAAGTAAGAGCTACAGTAGCTAACCCCTATAAGCTAAAGCCTCAAGTAATGGCGAGACCTAGGCCTAATAATATAAAGAACAACTAGCCTAGACCCTCTAGTAAGTTAACTAGGTGATACTGTAGCTAGCCTAACGTTGGGCTATAGGCCTAAAGTTAACGATAGAATATTAACTTAGAAGCTAACTAAGGCCCCTAACCTTAGACTTGCAGAGTAAAAGCCTAATATAACTGTTAGGCTTTACACAATGGCCTACGACAAAACACAATGAACAGGTAAGGTTAGGCTCACACAAATACTGACACAGACAATGTGTTAGGATAGTAACAACAACAACAAATACCTGACAAGAGACGACGGAAAAAGAAACACAGAGGAAAAGTCACCAAAACAAAGCAACAGACAACAAAAACTGACAACTAAGAAAGAAATGAAGCTTTCAAACTAAACCAGATGAAGAAATACACAAAGACGAAAAATAATCAGTGAGAAAACTAGCAAAATTTACGAGCACCGAGTTAAGCACTGTTGTCACTTCAAGCACCAAGCACCAATTGTCTGAGGGCAACCCTGGCATGTGTGTACAGGCTTGCCCGCAGACATGGCGGTTGCTAACCCCTAGCTGTGAGGTCACTGAGAACTATACGGCATATTCTTTTTACAGTAGAAGCTGTGGAGCTGAGCAAAGTCCGCTACGTGGAGTACTACGCCCCTGGACATCACCATCGCATAGATTCCTTCAGCCTTCGGCAAGGAATCAAAAATGAGGCAAGTCGGCCAAAATTGCCAAGATTTTCGGTGCAATCAAGTCACAGGTTGCCCCCAAATTCCCAAGATTTTAGACTGAATTTTCAAACCCAGCCGTAAATTTAGCTGTAATTGAGCCTGCGTAACGACCATTTCTACCTACGTTTTGCAGGTACATCAGGCTGAAGTAAAAACTCATGTTTCCTGCTCCCCAACTAGCCTTCGCCAATGCAATAACATCGATTGCATACGCACATACAGTAAAATATGGGGTAAGCTCAGACTTAAAATGTCAAGTGAAATATTGAAAATACACAAGGAGAAGATGCATTTGAAATGACTGTGATAATCCGTCTCATAAATAAATGTACTGAAAACTTGGGACACAGTGAGTATACTCTGAATGTTGAATTTGTCAAGTTGAATCCTGTTAGTGTTTGCCGAGATCTTTGAAGATGGACACCACCGAAAACAATGCTCCAGAAGATCGTCATGAACAAGGATCAGATGTGAAAAGGACACAAAGTGACCTCATAGAGGAAACGATTGACTATTCTGTCATTCCACCAACTCTAGTAGCTACTAATGTATCAAATTCTGTATTCTTCAACGAAAATGAAAAGGTATGCCTGTAAGAAAATGAATTCTCCAAAGTTTCGCAGAATCGGTACATACAAATATTGTTGTGGTAAAGCCATGACTGCCTGTACTGTAGGACCTACAAGTATTTTAGTACTTTTCAGTCAGTTTCAATCAATTCAGTTCAATCTTAGTCTAAAAATAGGCCTGTGTGGTATCGCACATTGTAGCGACTGTTGTACTGTAGCTGAGGCAGACAGGCTATGCAAGTCCCTTTACTCCAGACAGACTGTACAGCCTACAGGCGAGTCTTTCAGATTCTCTGTGCATATTATTTATTACTGATGTGGCCCATTTTTGGAGAAATGGCTACAACTTTAGCAGGATGGTCCAGGGTTTGAAATTATTACTCGCCCGCTGGCCATTTGTGACTGAAAACATTGGCGGGCGAGTGAAATCCTCCTTTTGGTAGCCCGGTGGGCGAGGTAAAAATTCCCAGGGTGCATTCCATGCACTCTGATCTGAAGATCTTTGGCGTGGAGTTGGAATTTTCCTCATGTTTTCTGGTGTTTTTCTTGGCGTTTCTTCAGCGTGGGCCTGGCATGGAATGCACTTTGGAAAAATTCTGACAGTGTGCTATCCACAGTTAAAAATTATTTATTACAATGCACAATAAGACCTATTTATCCTAGAAAAATTCTCGCTGTTCCAGCTCAGATATATATCAGCTGTCATGATAAGTTTCATTAAATTTACTACTCATTTTCCCATTGAGGATGCTGCCAGTCCTTAAAGTACATACCAGATGTGAAGGGTTATAAATACAGTATGACATCATTCTCACCATACCGTATCCGTTTCTAAATTTCCGAACTCCCTGAATTAGATTCTCCGTATTCTACTAATTCAAAGGCTATTCGCATTCCCCTTTGTATTGTCTGTTGTCCGTATTCATTGCTGTTCAATTGAATGGGACAGTAGAAGCATCAAAGCTCTCAGTGAGCAAGTTAGACCAATCATCACTTGCGACGCAGTCAGTTAGAACTTAGTGTGCAAAAACTCTCACATATGGTTAAGTCTGTTGAATGTTTTAATTTTAAATTTGTGTGTCCTACAGGTTTTTGCAGTCGAGTAGTTGGGGACATTTTGCATAACCAAGCAAAGAAAAACATCAGTAAAAGCCTTCAAAATGCCCACTCTTTCAACAGGCTTCACTGGAACTTTTTTTAGTTGCTGGTTCATGTTTTACCTACTGTACCTTGTACATCACATTGGTCTACTGTAAGTCTGAGAAAGATATATTCACACAAATGGTCAAGTGTGATAATTGTGATCTGTTTAGCCCCCCACGTCCAATGTCATTTAAAGATAGTGCAATGTGCCATTTTTATCTCCTTGATTTTGAAAATACCTCAGAGATTTCAGGGTGTTTCCCCTGGACTTACAGTAGGGTCCATGATAGGACCACTGGTCATATTGTGTAGGGAACAGCTCTGCATCCCTTTGACATCTACAGTGCTGATGGCCGGTGTTGTGACTATCAAAATGGCCCTTCATAGGGAAACAGTTTCCCAGCAATACACAGTCCTTACGAAATGATCCACTGATCCACAAATGGACAGATACCTGTATCAATGATGGACCAGCATTTCACATAGCAAGAAAATGAGAGCTTTGCAAAGATGTGGCCTTGGACACTGTTGGCCTCATGGGTGAAGTGATAGCATAATTTACTTCAATAAGTAGAAAATAGACAAATTAACAGTGTACAGTATTCTTCCTCTCTCAGCAATCACACTTGGATTTCTCTAATTGCCACTGAAGTCAATTTGTGTAGCCTTTGACTATATCGATCATAAAACAATATTTTCAAAGACATATGCAGCAGGGTGGCTGGAGCAGTTGCAGCCTGCCTCTTTCCAGCAAAATATTTGCTATTTCCAGGGCAAATGATTTGCTTTTTTTGTGGCCAACATACTTAAAATTATGGGCAAAAGCACTCAGCCCCCAAGCGAGAGTTGTGGCATACAACTTTAGTTGTCTTAAACAGGCTTTGACAAATTCTTTTTGCATTACTTGTCCATCGGGCTAGCTGTTCTCTTGGTCTACTTGTCCCCATGAATATCTACTTGTCCACTTTAAATATGCCTTTGAACTCCTTTGTGGATGAGACTTCGCAAGGGTACTTGCCCGGCGGGCTATGATATTGAATTTACTCTTGCCCGAGTAAGTTTTTACTTGTCCCAGACTGTCGGGCGGGGGATTTGTGGAAGCCTGTCTTAAATTTATGCAGACTTACTGCTTGATTTACAGGGCTCAAAAATAGACTGGCACTCTGGCGCAAAAGCGCCAGTGATGGCTGCACTTGCGCCAAAATGAAGGTTGTCAGAAGCACCTTTTAGCTCCAGAGAGGAAAAGCTTATTTTCAAGCCCTGATTTACCTTCAGTGAAGTTTTCAAAGTATGTCCAGTAAGGTATGTGTAAGGGAAAAGAGAGATTTCAAAGATTCAGTCGATGTTCTGAAATAAGGTAAGGGTGACACCCCATACTATACCTTTCTAAGCAGTCGCCCTGGACAAAGTGAAAATTAGTATTGCAAGTCAGTAAGTAATTCCATGGTCATCATACTGTATTTCGTTTGCTGGTTTGTTCATTTTTCCTTCACTGTGTTCATTTTTTTTTTTTTTTTTGAAATGTTCATATTTTTTTTTTTTTGACAGCTGTGGTTTGAAGGACAGTTTAAAAAATTTGGAGGTCCAGTGACTTTCCAGTACTTTAAAAGTTTTCATCGTGTCAGGATCAATTACCAATCAGGGGAGGAATCTCTAGCTGCTAAAATAGCTTTACACAAGAGAGAAATCTGTGGTCAAGAGATTGGAGTTTACTTCATTCAGGTCAG
Source organism: Holothuria leucospilota (assembly GCA_029531755.1). Taxonomy (NCBI): domain Eukaryota; kingdom Metazoa; phylum Echinodermata; class Holothuroidea; order Aspidochirotida; family Holothuriidae; genus Holothuria; species Holothuria leucospilota. The sequence continues at coordinate 22,463,355 of CM055976.1, read as the reverse complement.
TATAAAGGTACATCAGAGATGTAGTCAGTTGTATAAAGTAAAAGTAGATGTTTTGGGCAACTGCTTCAACTTCAATATATTGGAGTCTGGTCCCCAAGGCCTAAAGAAGTCACCATGGTGAATTGATTCACAACTTCACATTGCATTCATTAAAATGACCTCCTGATTGCACTTTTCAGTGTTTCAATGGGTATTAATACATCATCAGGTTTTACACTACAGGATTTTTTACTGGTGACTTACTGATGTCAGAGGATCATGTCGAGTCAACCAATGCACAAACTAATGATAAAATATAAAAGGAAAACACTAAAAAAGCCAGTATTTTTATGATACAGATTGCATTTAAAAACTGGCAAGAGAGCAAGATTACAGTATGCAAACTATGTAGAACACAATCTTATCATTTTTGTGCATATTTATTGATTTACAGTGATCAAAATTACCCACAGATCCTGAATTCAAGGAAAATTGAATCACTTCTCAACCTCTGACCAGAAGTCATGAGTAAGAACTGGTAACCAATACACCCTCCCCTCCCCCAAAAAACCTGTCCTTGTGTAAAGGTATTGGTAGTGGTGCTCAGGTATTGAGCATCCTTCTGAAATGGTCCTTGTATGTTACCCAGGGACTGCGCTACTTATCAGTATCCTAGAAGTTAGTGATTTATCTTTCCAAGTAAATGGTTTTGTTTTCACAACTTCTAAGTTTTGTATTCTTTTCTGTAATTCTTGTTTTAAAGGTACAAACTCTCAGTGGAAGCTCCCAAAGTTTAGAGCCACCAGAACCAGACAAACAGTTCATGTTGTCACCACCAGCTTCCCCTCCAGTTGGCTGGGCTCCAGTACGAGAGGCAGAGCCTGTCATCAACTATGACCTTCTGTCTGCTCTCACTAACCTTTCACCAGGTAGGATAAAAATGGGTTGTTATTTCAATTTTTGATCTTATTGATGCAGGTATTAAGTAAACATGATAGTTCCTGTAGAGGGAGGGGGGATGGGGCAGGCTTGCTTTTAAGGCCAATGCCCCTCTTGGTTTTGAAATCTGTGGTTTTAGTAACAGGCCCCTATAATGAATCCATGCAAACCTAACCCCCATCCACCACCCACCACCACCTCACAGAAAAGCATTTAAAGAAGCCTTCTGCCATGGATATTTTATTTCTACTTTTTTGTTAAAACGTTTCATTTAATGTCACCATACGTTGTAAAATACCCATTTGGTGTAAACTTGAAACTAATCCTTTCATCTTCTTGTGCATTAACATTTCTCAACTCATTCAGTCATAATAGTATATTCCTTGCATCCTGCCAATGTACAACTAATGATAATAACTGCAATTAATAAATGGTAATTACTATTTGACATGGCCCCAAACACAGGCCAGGGCTACAAAATGTGTGAAGATTTTAGGATCTTTAACCTTCTCCCGGTATTATAAAGGGTTTAAAAACTTCTCATAATAAAACAAGTGTACCCATAAAGTTCTTTGCCCTGGTGCTGTGAACCCTTGCTGTGTAACTCATACTTGATATATATTATCATTTTTAAGGGCAAATTTCCTTAAATGAAATGGACTATATTCTCCTGGCATAAGTAGCTTTTAGCCCCTTCACCAAACTTATCAAATGTCATGGTACTACCTGAAGAGCAGTCTCATTAACCAAGGCTTTGTGCTACTGCTGAAGACACTACAGCAGGATTTCAATCCTTCCTAAACAATTTACTTTTAAATTCCTTGTGATTTGAGACTCTTAATGTCACTGTTTTATGTATCTCTGTGAGAATTGAGCAATTCTGCTGTGCAACCTTTATCACCAAAAAGTCTCATTGGCTGTTTGGTGCAGTTTGAATTGGCCCCTCTTTGTACTGCCATGTAAGATTACCAACCACACATTTTATGACGTTGTTGTGACTTTATTTTAAATTGATGGGATTATGTCTTCACAATCTGCTGTTGCTCTTTGTCCTCAGGTGAAAGTCATGAATTACACCCTGGCGATGGTGGCAAGCCCAAAATAGTGGTCCACACTTGTGAAAATGTGGATCAAGCTGGACCTAAGTTGAAGATAGTCCATACAAAGAGACCAGAAGTTTGAAGACAGATTTTTGAAAAGGAATGAGTGTAGTACTGTATACACAGGGATGGTGTGCCACCTTTAGAGAATGTCTGTGCTAAGGTCGTTTTTGGTTGCAGATGAGCCATGCCTTTGCTAATATATATTTATCATTTGGACTGTGCAATAATGAGAGAGGCATGGTAGGGTACTGTACTTCCAGAGTGTGATCAGAGTGTATGTTGAAAGGAGTCTCATTGAGGTTATATCACATTGCAGGTCTCTTGGGGTGATATCACATTTCTGAAGGTTCATTGAGGTTGTATCACATAATCGTAGGAGGTTTCTTGAGGTGATATCACATCTCAGGAGAGGTTTGTTGAGGTTTATCACATAATTGTAGGTTTCTTGAGGTGATATCACATCTCAGGAGGTTCATTGAGGTTATATCACATTATTGTAGGTTTCTTGAGGTGATATCACGTCTCAGAAGGTTCATTGAGGTTATATCTCATAATTGTAGGAGGTTTCTTGAGGTGATATCACATCTCAGGAGAGGTTTGTTGAAGTTACAGTATATCACATAATTGTAGGTTTTTTGAGGTGATATCAAATCTCAGGACTTTCACTGTGTTTATATCCCATAATTGTAAGTTACTCAAGCGAGAAGACAATTATGTCTTACAAGTGCTGTATTGATGCTTTCAAAGCACACTCACACAGTTTTACGTGAGGAGGCTGCTAAGTTGATGTTGCATCAACGATGTCAGAAGGCACAATGAGGCTGTAGTTAGTGGCGCGCTCTCACGTAGTTCTGGAATGCATTGCATTGTGTGAGATAGAATTGTAAGTTACTTGAGGTGATACACATTTCGGATCATTGAGAGTACATGACATAATTGTTGGACATTCTTGAGGTGATATCTTATGTCACAAGGTTCATTGAGGTGATATTACTTAATGCCAGAGGATCACTTTTGGATACCACAGTTGAGACATTGGACATCTTACCAAAGCACCGTGCAGGTTTTCTGTGAAGTCAGAATAGTCTGCAAGATCAAAACCTGTTGTCCTTTTGTTCCAACCCTCAGGAATTCTTAAGTGCTTCAGCTGTAATTTTCTTGGAATGAGAGTCAAAGCATGCTTCTGTTTTGGTCTATATGGAGCAATTTGTGTTCATTTTGGAAACTCTTGGTCATATATTCTTGCATTAACGTCTTCATTTTTGAAGTAGGATTGCAAATGTCTTTTAAGTGTGACTGTTTAGATGTTGGTTGTAAATGTTTGACACATCAAGTGAACGACATCGTCTTTTAAAAAATTATGCAGATGTGTTTGGAATACAACAGATTTGAGGAATGGCATCGTAGCTAGAGAGTGGCATTCTGGGTCAATGCTGTCCCCATCCACCCTCAAATATTTTCACCGCTATACTATTAGTCGCAGGCTCTATGGATGGATCCATGGAGTATGTGAGGGATCTTCTAAGTCTGAAAGATGGATATGGTCCGCGTGGAGAACAAGTTTATGAGAAAATAATTGATTACTTTTGAAGTAGATACATGCATTTGTTAAACTTTTGTACTTAAAAATGTTGTATGAAAGTTGCAGTGCTGGCACAAGTTGTTTTTAAGAGTTTTACTGTGATATGGAGATTAAAGAGCACTGTTTTGCTACTTCCAGTTATTAGTGTTATCGTTTGAAAGATAATTTATTCACAGCTTTTTTTTTTGGCAGGAGAAGGTATTTTTTATAGTTCCAGAATAATTTAATGTGGTTAAGTGTCCTGTACTTTAAAGGGAGAAAGCAGTCCCCCCAAGTGTATTTTCAAAAAGTTGTTAAATCTTACAAATCTCCCCTTATTTCTCTCACAAGTATCTTTCATTATGTTACTGTATAGAAACATTGAATATTGAAGGTGAACTTAGAAGTTATTCTGCATGAGTTTAACAAATAAGTAACAAAAATATTGTCACATGATTGGTAGGAGCCGTTGGATGACGGGGTACAAGAATTCAAACTGGGGGGACTGCATTTTCCCTTTAACCACTCTGATTGGTCAGTGGCATTTGTAGGTCAGTAATGTATAGATTTCATAGCAGTCTGGCTGAACAGAATAGTATTAACACAGTTTGATTTTCTCAGTCTGATTTCATGAGAGCATAAAGCACATTGTTTGGAAAGGGTTGTCAAGCTACTATAGTGCAGCCAGCAGTAGGCAGTTGGCATTTGGTAAAGAAACTATATTGTGGGAGGTGGTAAACACAGTTGTTGAAACTCAAGTAGGGGCTTAAAAGAAACTTTATCAGGATTTGTACCATTTAGGGATGAGAAAAATTGTCCCTTAACATATTGAGAATATAGCTTACATGTTGTTCACAGCATAATTGTTAAAACAAAATTATGTTTCTTTGAACAGGACTGTGCACATGATGGGCACTGCACAACATGGAAGTAGGTCTACTAGGGCTAAAATGTATAAGTCTAGGGATGAGACATGTTCACCCAATGTGCCCTTTGGAGCTAGCCTCCATCTTTCTGGAAGTTGATCAAGGAAAGTCTTACTAGCACTTTGGTGAAGCCAAGCAACTCAGTTTTTGCACTTGCATTGTTCTTTTCTGCCAGTCTAATGTAGGTTAAGCCAGTGTCCCATCAGGGGGACATCAGGGGAAAAAGCTCCATCGGGGGAACAGAGCTCCTTTAAGGTAATGTCTGGTTTTTACCCTCCAGCATCCAGCAAAAGGGACTTTTTGAAAAACACCTCACTCATTTGGACGCTAGTAAGGAAAAGCTGTGTCGACCAGTGTTGGTGCCAGGTCTCAGAATTTCAGGGGGAAATTCCCCCTTCTTGAATATTTCGAGGGGTATTTTATTACAAAGAAGGGTATTTTGATAAACTGACAGCATCAAAAGTCAACTTTTTCTCAATGTTTTCTCAACAGGTGCAGGATGTTTCTGCACACAATTTTTAAACTTGCGGGATCATTGAGAAAAGTGTGAGAATCACGCAGTCCCACTGCCTAATGCAAACACCGTGTCAATCATAGACTGCCTATGATGGTAAAATGCTTTTGCTTTCATAGGAATTATTTTTAACTTAAAATACAAAGGATGCAAACTTTTTGCCTATGTGATCTGAACTTCATTTTCCCAAAGAATACCAAAAGTGTTGTTTCAGCTACAGGAGGGTGCAGATGATAACATTGTCTATCCTAGGTCATTCACATTCATGTGCTTTGTAGGCTTACCATTTGTTTGCCCTGTAGATTAACATCCTTCACAGGTAGGTATTAGAAGGGGGTAAGATATACTGAAATGCATTAAGAAATAGTAATTTTAAATTTTCTTGGGTGTGAAATTTTTTCTGGCAGAGGGAAGCACTGGCTGCTGACTTGCATAGCAGATGCTGGCCTATTAACACATTTTCTAAGAAACATGCTGACACTATAAGAAGGAAGAACACAAAAATTTTTATGCAAAGACATATCTTTACAGGAGGGATGCAATTGATAAAATTGTCTATGCTAGATCATTCATATTCATGTGCTTTGTACCATTTGTTGGCCCTTTTGATTGACGTCCTTCACAGTTAGGCGTAAATGTGGGATAGCATTGTCATCAATACTATTTCTCTCATATTGTGTGTATGGTTCTGTGAAAACAATGTGAGCTACACGTTACAAAAGTTTTGTGGGAATGATCTTCATGTCCACAAAGTTAGTGAGGCTCTTTGTCCATGGCTGTCATTTTAATATGAAGCAAGTCTTTATAAAGCCATTGAATGATGACTTCTAGGGATCTTGTGTGTTAAAATTATGTAAAAAGGTGTTAAAAGAACAAAAAAGTTGTATGAGTTTCATATATTTCAAATACATTATTCATTTCCAAAACCCAAGCAAGGGAAAGTTTCTTTTCTTGGTCTGCCTCAAGAGATAGGATTTTTATTTCCTTGCAATTGACTGACATGTTGGAAAGTACAATTTTGAAATGTGAGTCATAGTTTAATGTGGATATCTGTCAACATTTTGTTTTAGATTCTGCATTCAGTGTATTTTACATTTGTTTGGTGGTGTTCCCCAACTCTATGAAGCCTCTCAAAGTTCACATGGTGCTTCTACTCTTAATTAACCGAGATATGGTCTTTTGCTCATGTGGATGAATGCCACAATGAGCTTGAATTTTGGCCATTGCACAGAAGTGAGCATCAGGAACTGTGGGATATATCAAGGACAGAGAGAAATGACAAAATAGACCATGCAAATCATGGCACCTGCAGAAAAGGTTCAACACAGCTGTTACTAAAGATAAGTTAGCCTATATCCTCTTGACTTCATAAGGGATCCCACTGATCAACATCACTCACTGGAACAGTAGTGCCAGCCATGCAGGCTAATAAAACCATATACAGTAAAAGTTATGCTCTAATCTCACTCCAGGCGGTAAAATTCTCCCTTCTTAATTTACTTTTCAGGGGCATATCCAGAAAATTTCAATAGAGGGGACACAAAATTTGATTGATTGCTGTCCTGGGGAGGGGTCTAAGGGAGAGTGTCCCCTCCCCTTTTGAAAAATTTTGCTTTTGGAAGAGGGTGAAGATGCACATGGTGCTATATTTGACACATTTTGATGCATTTTTCTTTGTTCTCCTCGACTTTTTTTCACACATGACGGCCAATGGGGGGGGGGGGCACCTGTTGTGCCCCCACCTGGATCTGCCACTGCTTTTAGCCCCTCCTCCAATTTAAACAAACACCACCAGTCAAGTACACCTCCAAGACAGCTAGAGGCACAGTGCCTAGCCTGCACCTAGTTTAATCTGCACGAGGCAAAATATATCGCCACACAGTGACTGTGTGGGCTTACAGTAACTGGGACACAACTGTACAAGACATCGCTGTCTAACCGGAGTGGAGCTATGTTGTTTGAATGAACATCAGTCACAGTGCAGTCGTCAACTGTATTTAGAACTCTAGGGCTATTCCTAAATTTGATTGGGCAGGGAGTTGCAATTGCCAGCAACTCCCTGCAGGTTTGGGTGAATGCCATATCCCCTTTAATAAGAAACCACATCAAAGTTTTGTTTTGATGTTTGGATATAATGCAAGTTCTCATCCATCAAAATATTAAATGCCCAGCAATGTTCCCTTTGAGCTCTCCTCCAGTCTCATTAACCATCTTTTGCATGTCCCACAATGCAATTCTATTGTCTACTGCTGAACACACTGCAGTAGCATGCTTCATACACAGCTGTGTAACCTGATCTAATTCAAGAATCTGGGCTCTTTCCATTGAGAATTTGGACTCTTTCTGTCGAGCCATGCTGCTGTGCAATGTTCAAGAACATCTCACTAACCAATCTGTACATTTCAATGTTCAGTTACAATTTGTCTGTTTTTGTGTTAAAGAACTGTGGCCTGTCTCTTTACAGAGTAAATGGATGGCACTAATGTATTTTGAGATGATGAGACACTGCCACAGCAGCAGTCCTGTATGTAGCTAGATAAGGTACTGAAAGAAGCAGGGATGGGGGGTGGGGTGATAGCATCTGGGGAAAAAAGATATAAAGGAAGGGGTTAGATATACTGAAATGTAGTAAGGATTAGTCTATAGGGTGTGAAAATATTTCTGTCTACTGACTTGCATAACAGAAGCTGGCCTACAAATGCATTTTCTAAGAAACATGAGCATGACAATATAAAAAGGAAGAACACAAAATTTTTATGCAAAGACACATCATCTTTACTGCTTGTGTCAAATCATTTATGTACAAAATGATATTTGTCTTTTCAAATTGTGAACAGATTTGTGGTGAACAAAAACATAGAAAATATTGACACCATTCAATGTAGAATCTGGGATACACCTGTTGTATATACTGTAAGTGTCACATGACATAGAAATGAATGAATATTAAAACGTCACTTCTGTGTCACACTCAGGCACCTAACATTAGAGTATTTTACTTTCCCAACAAACCTGCTTACTGTAACTGTTTTTCTTCAACAGTAAATGTGTTACCTAAGGAACACACCTAGCAATAAATGAGTACAGCAAACTGACTGCATCCAGCTGAGACTTGAAATTTTAGATTGGAAACTAAAACCTTTCTAATCAGTTGGAAGGGGATTAATTTGGACACTAGATTCTCTGGCAAGCTATCCTAGGATGGTGAAAAAAGAACTTTCCCTGAATGCATGACCTCTTCCAGGAGCAGATCCAAGTTGGACTCAACCAGCCCAAAATGCCCCCTCCCTTCTAGTTACTCCAAATTTAACCAATGACAAAGTTGTAAACTTCATTGACCTGATTATGATTGACAGGCCATCAGAACCTGGAAATAAGTGGCCTTCTTTATCCATGTTTACATGGGAAGGTACCTCAGTTCTGTATCATTGAAGCACCATCCATGCTCTCATTTATGAGTTCTGACCATGTAAATGGGGTCTAACCCCCCCCCCCCCCCCCTTTCCCTGCCTTTCTTCAAGCCATGGATTTGACCCTGTCTTTTCATTTGGTAATTGTGGCTTGTACCCACCTATGAACCTAAAAGGTAAATTTACCATGTCAAGAACAGCAACGAAACCCTTTAACGTTACGGTCAATGAAAATGTTTCCTAGGTTCGACCATTAATAGAGAGATGGATGCATTAAAGGCACATGCTACCCTTCCCAACAAAATGTATCATAAAAGAACTTTTGCTATTGATGATATTATCTCCACAGCTTATGTTACCATACCAATTTATGACTGACAAATTGGTCACTTTTTCCTCCATTATGATGAATAAGATATTATCGACAGTTCTTTATAAAGGAGAGATTAAGGAAGTTAACACTATTTTCTTGAAGAGGTTTAATACAGATAACTAAGTCTGCAGTAATGAAAAAATACCTTTAAATGCACTAGTCATTACACTTTCTAGAAACTATGAACCAGTAGTCTGTGACGAAGCCAAAATATTAACAACATGAAATGCATGAATGTACTACGTTACTGTTACATCACTAATATGTAGTAGATCGAAATATGTAGATTGATTTACCCTTTGACCCAGTATACTTATGGTTTTAAAAATTAATAACCTCCTTTCAACAGTGCTCTGAGCTTTCAGAAACCTGAAAGTAGCTTTGAATGGGTAGACTGCATATCTGGAAGCTTTTAGCCATGAAAATGCCCACCTGGAACATTTGGTACTGGGAGATAGGATACCACGAAGAAAATAAACACAGAAACATTAACAAATAATTGTGCTCTTTAAGGAGAACTAATGAGAGACAAACTGAAGTCTTAAAATGTAAAAGAACATTCCCTTCCTTCCCTCCTTCATCCAACCCCCACTCAATGGTAAGCTCTGTCCCCACATACTGGCACCCTCCCCCTGCCAATTCCTCCCAATAGCTGGGTAGAGTTCCACAATACACCTTGGACTTTCCACTTGCTAACAATTATCATTACAACACAAAAACTGCAATGAAGGTAAAATACTTTAATATGAAGAAAGTAAAATGAGAAACATCAAGTATCACTTAGAACTCTTAGAAAAGAACACCAGACAAACTTAAGTCCTTAAATGCAATGCTCCGCCCGCATGTCATAAAACTACTCTTCCCACATTTGTGATACCTTTGTTAAACTGCATCATTATTCATACAAACACAAGTCCTCTATAATAGCAAAAATAATTTTATCTTCATGTGGCTTTTAAAACTTCTCAGTACAGGTTACAACTCAAGTGTCTGGCCCCATCGCCCATCACAACAGATGGAAATCACCTAGACAAAAGACGTATTAGTCCTCATAAATTTTAAATCTAATGAAGCAGCTCCAACAACAAAAGTGAGACATACATAACTACTGAGTTGGAGAGGGGAAGGGGAGACAGTGGGGCGGAATATTTGCTCAGACTGATCAAGCACCATACAACCTGCTATGTAAGCAAGGGAGGAAAGCCATTTCTCCTTTTCCAATCCAAAACAGCTAAGAAAACTAAAATTTTCCTGACCAAAGTTGATCTGCTGTACTCACTTTCTGAACACTTCCAAGATACTCTACTGTAACCAGCTGTTGCACTTTTTGTACCCACTAGTTAAACTAAAATATACTTATATAACAATTATGATGAATACACTTCATGCAATTTAAGAAATACATCCAACAATTTGGTACGAAAAAGTATGTTCTACCTTAGAAGAAATTGTTATTTTTAAGAATGATGTATTACCAACTGCTTGATTTGCCATTGTAATATGCTGTACTGTTCATATCAGCTTGAGTTAAAACCGAAAGCATTTTTTACAGTAAGCAACATTCGGCAATTAAGAGAAACAGAAACACATGAATCATAAACTGGATGAAATACTCTAGCAAATTTTTAGAGCAATTCCCCCCCCCCCCACCCCACCCCACCACCCAACCATAAAACTGTCACAGTTAAGCTACAGCATAATGTCAACACCTGCACATCCCAATCTAAATCACCCTCTGGAAAATTGGTGAAATCCACATGAAAAAATTAAGAATCTACACACTGCAAGGAAATAAATTTGATATTAATACTTTAGTGGGTTCCGAATTCAGATAAATCATTTGGCACATGCTCAGAAGGCAAATGGCATATGTTTATGGGACTATTTAGATTTGGGGAGAGGGGGGCAAGTTTTTTTTTTGCCTGCACCTCTCCTCTAAGCCTTTCAGATAAATTTTGCCAGTATTTCTGCAGATTTTGAGATTTTCCAAAAATGGGGGAGGGACAGTGTCCCCCAGCCCCACTGCCCCCACCCCCTCATACACATATATATATAAGACTTCACAACCAGCTGCTCATAAAAGCATGAAGTTGCTACTCTTTGTTTATTGGTGTAGAGTGTATTCATCATGTGTTCCTATTCTCAAATAGAAAAGTATAAAATACAATAAGAACCAAGTTTTACTCATAACCCTTTATACATCAGTGTTCCTCAACCCATGGGAGCTGTCCACCAGTGGGCCACGGACCAACCACAAAATCACCAGGAAAACTTTAAAAAACTTGAGTATTTATTTCTGTTACTACTTTTTAATAAAGTTTATATCATCCAAAACATGGAATTTTAGTAGCATACATTGCTTTAGAGTTGAAACTTGTATGGTATGTTATAGTTGATACAAGTGAGGCTTCATTTTTTGGTCAACATTGAAAGGTGACCTTTGGGTACTCTCAACAGCTAGAAGAGGATTAGGCTTTGAGTGACAAAGGATTGAGGAACTTTGACCCCTGGGCAGGCATGTAGCCATGGGGGGGGGGGAGAATGGGAGGCAAAGTGCCCCCCAAATTTTTCAATAAAAGGTCTTGCACTGAAGGAGGAAAAATTCATTACGAGACCAGCCTTTTTGGAATACAAATATAGGAAGACAAAATGGAAAACATCGCACCATTTTGCATCCAGAGTCCTTACAATAGGCAAAAATGTTTGTGGGGGGGACTTGCAATAATTGGTCATTGCAAAGAAGGACTAGACCATGTTATCAGCATGACAGTTCAGGCACTGAAAACTATTCACTTGACAGATATCTTGGGCATGAAGCAATAGTCTAATCTCAAGTAACAATTGTTCCACTTAAATTCTTCAAAATTTCTCACTGTATCTCCACCGAATGCGTTACTTGGGACTTGGACAAATGAAAACACCACCAGTATCTTAGGTTAACATGTATAACAAGAAAACCAAACACTTTCCTACAATTTATAATTAATCACATTTAATGCATCGAATTTCTCTGATTCCAAGCATTTCACCAGTCATACTGGTATCAACCTTGCTGATCGATGTCCTTCTTGGTTGGTAGATCCACAACTGTATCTGTGCTTGGTAGTGTTGGGGATATTCTCTTGGGTGACTCTGCCATGTATTGCCTTGTTTTTGCTTCAAATCAGCCGTTTCTTCTTGAGGATATCTTCTGATCACATGCATTTCTGCTAAGTGTTATCCCGACATTTTACATTACAAAGTATACATTCATAATGTTACCAATTAACTACAGTGGATTCAAATGCTTGACCTCATTTTCCCTCTTTTTTACCTTTCATTACAGGAAAACTTCCTCACCCTTAATAATAATACACATTTTTAGCGATAACAACAAATTTCAAGGAGCCACATTTGCATCCGGGGTTTACCATTGAGTTTCTTTAACATTCAATCAAGAGAATTCATAAAATCAAACCTCTACTTCAGACAGACCCATGGCCGAGGAGGGGGAATTGCTGTGACCCCACACAGGACTTTCCCCCCACCACAAAACATTTAAAATCCCCTTCACATTTGACAAGAAATGTACATAACCAAAATCCTCAGATCAAAGTTGCACTATTTGAATGACCACACCCCTACCTTCATAACTTTCACATGTGTCCGATAGCATTATATTGATATTACCAGTAACTGATATTACTGATGTCGAATATTTCAAGTCTCAATATTTGCCGATACTATACAGACACTGACATTTTCAGAATGGGCGTACTGTACACATTAATTATTGGCGTGTGCACTACCCACAAAGTGACATATCAGTATGAGATAAAATACTACAACTCATGGTCTGGCATAAGAAAATGACCTTTGTAAGAAGTGGTACACATTTGGTCTAACAGATTGGTTGGATGGTATCAGCATAGACCCTTTTCCAAATAGCAAGGGCAATGGATTGTGGGATGGAGTTCTGGTAGGCGATGTTGTTGTCAATGGCATTTTGCTGTGGCAAAAAACGATGCACACCAAAATTCTATCCCACAATCCCTTGTAATTCCTATTGGGAAAAGAGTCTATTGACTGTTTGGGTACCTACAGATAGGGCAAATATGAACAATACCAGCAAATACAAATACTGAATTTTGACAATTAGTCCTACACTAATTTCAGATATGATTCACTTTATCACAAACTTCCTCTAGTGAACATGTTATTAGCAATATGTCTATCAACTACCACAGAAATGTATTGTTTATGTCCACTTATTGTATTCCTCAGTTGTAACCCTGTCTTAGGGCTACTGTACATGCTGCCCACATTGCGTACTTAACATTGTCTATGACACAGTAACAGGAACACTTCAAAATATAAAACCTGATGCAATTACAAAGCTTAAAATATTGGACAGCCCCTGAAAAGGAAATGTGAAAGTTTGTATTTTCAGAAGATAAGCAATTAAAGCTACCATATGAAAACAATAAATGACAAATGCACCTGTATAAATTATTACTATGCTTAATGACATTTTCAAGGAATTTGTTAATACAAATTCCAATTACACCATTTCACATTGGAATTCAAAATGAGGTCTAAAGATTCACTCAAAAGTCCTGAACTTGCTAACCAAAAAACTTGTATGTTACAGTGTTCTCACATGGTATCAACAATAATCACAAATGATTACCTCTGAAAAGAATTTGCCCCCTTACCACTTCTACATCAACAGGGCAAATGATATTCTGAAGGATTTTGTAATAACTGAATATGTCTTGTAAGTCTGAAAGATGCACCACACCATCAAAACTAAATGACACAGTACCAGTCCATAAAGTGTGCACAGACCAAGCCCCACCTGCACTAAAAGCACAGGACCAAAGTTGGTTTGGGTAGTCTGGCCTACTCCAGACCACCTTGGTTTGGTCTCAGATAGAGTATACAGCTCCCTTGGCCTTGGGTGGTATGGACATCAAAATCTTTCACAAAGACCCACCCTGAACCTGGCCCACTTTCTGTTTGGAATAGTCTGGATTACTCTGAAGTCTGAACTGATGTCTTTTTCATCTCGGATGGTCTGAGTATGGTCTGTTGGGCTCAGGTGGTCTCTGTCATGTTCAGACCAAACTAGGTAGTCTGCACATTAAACACAAGACTAACACAAACCTGGACAAGAACACTGCATTTTCATTCCATTTGTGGAGAACATTTTACAACAAGTCTATCAAAAGCTGAATGGTGAACAATCCCAAAGGTATGTGATGCATTACATGAACATTCCAGCAGTTCTTTAGTGAAATGATTTACACAAGCATTATCAACTTGTAACTTTGCTGGTAGCTCTACATGAAACACACAAGATTTCACCAGTTTTGAAGGAGAAAGTGAAGTGGGCTTAACAGACTGCTTTTGTTTTGATTTGAAATTGAAAGCTCTACATTGCCAGTAGGTCCAATAGTGATCAACCCCCCTCCCCATTCTTTGAAAATATGATTTCAGGTTTTGCCCGGTGCACCATCGGCACTCTCTCTTAAACCGTAACTCAGCACTAATTTGTCTACCCCAGGGAAGGGAGGTTTGTATAACCACAGGATAAACTGATTTAAGGAGACGAATATTATGTTGCACTTCATACGTTTCATAAGTTGATGTGAACCATATGGTGGGCATATAAGTTACACTAAACTGATACCTACCCACCCTGTCTACATATAAACACTTACATATTGAATGAAGCTACAAGACTGATTTTCACCACAGTACCTTTGGTTATAGTCGACAAACCATACTCTACATGAAGTGTAGAAACTGTATTAGGGCTTTGCCTATGTAGGCTAAAAGGTAACCCTTAGTATCACTCTACAATATATGAAATAAGTAAGTAGCATTATAAATAAGAGTGTCATCAATGACTTTGGCCAGCACACACTCCATATTACAGTAACATTACCACACATAGCATGTAAAGCTGAGGACACTCATCTGGAGATTAGCATTGTAAGTTATAGTGGCACCAGTGACTATGGCTAGCACACACTCCAGCTTACAGTAACATTATCACACTGTACATAAAGCTGAGGACACTTTACATACAAGAGATCACCCATCTACAAGTTGGTAGCAGTATAATGTCATCAGTTACTTTGGTTAGCACACTCCATCACACAGTAACATTACCACACATCAGAGACCGAGTAAACACCCTCCGCATCTTACAGTAACATTACCACTCCATCATACAGTAACATTACCACACATCAGGGACCCAGTAAACACCCTCTGCATCTTACAGTAACATTACCACACAGGAAATGAAGCTGAGGACACTTCACTCTCAATACATCACACAACTAAAGTTTGGTCTTTTACTTGGTATTTTTTTACATTTCAGCCAGCCTTCAAGACCTTACTCCACCATGCTCCAACATGGTTAGGCTACCGGAACTAGAATTGATGTTCATTTCCCAGGAAGGGAGTCAAATATTCCAGAATCCCATTTGTATTTTTATATCACAAAATGGTAAATTTCCCTCCAATTGCCAAAATCTCCCTCCAAATACTCAAATTTTCTGGGAAGGAGCCTCCCAACTTCCCAACTGTTTCCACCCATGTGTGCTACATATTCCACTTAAAGAGGAGTTCCAATGCACTCATAACAGGAAAGAGCTAAGTTACCCTGTTTCAAAAGAAAATGGTGAAACTGGTTGAAAATCCTTTAGATATATGAAACATCACACTTCACGAAAGTATCAGAAAGAGTAAATCTAAACCTCTGAATGAGAGTATGTGGTGTGGATGTTTTTTGACCATCAGCTCTTCAGGGACTGCTAATTCATATACTGCTGCTATGCAATACACAGAAAGCATACAGGGCTGCTCAACTAACATAAAAATGAGCAGCTTACTTCACTTTCCAATGAATGGTATTGGCTTAGGTAAGTCCAATAAACTTTGGTAACGAGTGCTCCCAACTCATTAATTGGCTGCTCCCATTCTGATGGGGCTCATCCAAGCTCGTAAGTTTCAGCTCAGAGAACAATGCACAAATGCTGGGCAAACAACAGAAGAATGTTAGGTACATGGCAACTCATAAGATCAAGGAAAGCAACTCTGCAGTAAGTCATAACAACAAGGAATTCATTAAAAATTTAACCACATCCTCATTAAATAAACTGCTCCACACATGAGTCAGGTACTTACATGACCTTTGACCTAAACAGGATAAAAAGATAGTATTTACTTTCCCAACACAACAAACATATTCCACCTGAAATGAAGTATCCTTGCAAATCTCTTCAAAAACAGCAATACCTGCCTTTTGAATAAGTTTTTCACCTTTTTCTCTAAATTTCCTGAAGTGTCTGCTGTAAAAATTTTTGTGAAAAATTAGCAACTTTTAATAATTAATCTGTATCCTCCACCACATCTTAGTTATATCCTACAACTTGATAGCTCTAGATCAATACAATTAGGTGATTGTCATCTTTCTTGAACCTCTTAAACATGGACACCCATAGCTGTAATCAAGTATACAAAAAGGTTTGCAATTAAGTGCATCTGCACATCTATATGTTTTTCAGTAACCTGGAAGTAACATTTTAAAGTGAGGGCTAACCTACTGCATCCAACGGAACGCAATAACTTTCCTAACATGAGGTATTTAAATATTCCACAAAATCATGTTTGTACCAATCAGCAGGCTTCCAAAGATTACAGTGACATAATATCACTAGATGCTTTGGAGTGGGGCTGCAGACATGCATTTCAGTCTCACCTTGATAGTTACACTCTGAAATTTCAGATGATGGCTCCAAAATTTCAAAGGGAAGGAAAGGAAAGCTTCAGGATAACACTGAGTCATAATACCCTCATGAAGAATAAGGTGACAGTGCCACACTGTTTCTAAATAAATAGTTTTGTAAGACAAATTTTTGATGTATATCAAATGAACAACACTTCCAGACAATGAGATATAGTAAACAGTTACAGTACCAAATGTTAAGTCAAAATACCAATTGACTACTACATGCAAATTTATGGCTACTCTAACTATTGGCAGCAAACTTACAATCTGAAGTTTAATAAAAGGATAATTTACCATGATTGGTAACAAACACATCATTCACAGATAATAACAGGCAAAATTTATTACTTATTGATCATCTGTTAAATATGCATTCCAGGGCACCCTACAGTACTCCCAACTTGACATATAACTGAATGCCATGTTACTGCTGGTAGAGCACTTAGTTGACATAATATTTATTTGCAAGAATTATGAATGTTTTCCCTACAGCATGACACAAACTTTTGAAGATTTCTTCTTCATTCAGATGGAATGCCATGCACCCTGAAGCACTTTTAAAATGGTTCATAACAACCATGCACTGAATCAGACTATAAACTGTTAATTTCTGTAAACAGAAGTGATAACTACTTTTAGCTGTATTACAGCACTGATGGACTTGCGTATCCAAGCCCACCAGAAAATATAAGACTATGGGCCACTGAATCAAGAGTAATTCCATAAACCACAGGAAGGAACGGATGATGCTTTACCCAGCTACTGCATACATGTCTGTACTTACCCTACCTTACTAAGACATTTACACAACCAATGGTATGCTAACTTGCTTCTGAGAGAGAGAGTAAGAATGACAAATATATTCTAGGCTTGAAATAAGGGTTAAAAAGCTCTGACAGAGAATTTGGTGACCATAAGATTCGATTCTTCTTGCTGACTGCCTGCAGACAATTGGTATCCTCTTCTCAATTGAAGTAATCTTTCCCAAATCTATTAAAAAACTCCTCCTACAAAACACTTTTCCCCCAAGACTTATTCCAAGAGGTTTTAATTGGGAGGGTATAAAGTGGGTTGTGACAAAACAAACCAGAGAATTCAACTGCTAAAAATGTTGACTTTGATTTCACATGTATGCAAAGACTTGCACTCTCTAGATATCAAACGGACATTGGACTTCCAATTCTAAAAGACAACACATTTAAAAAAGCTAAAATAACAACACGTCAAATGGTAACTGAATAACCTAGTTACGCAGTTACGACTTCGTCGTCGGCACTCTTGGAAGAATCTCTGTTTGGAGATTGACCTTCCTCACCGGGACCGTTCGTTCTTTCACTGCCTTGAGCTTTCAAGGTAGTTTTTGTCTCCTTATCGGGGGAATGATTAGGCAAACCGGAGTCTTTTGACAAAATATTATCCTCTAACCCGTTGGTAGTTTTAACTTGAGGTTCACCACTATTTGATGTTCTATCATTCTGAGAACTACAGTTACTCTCAGCTGAGTCACTGTCTTTTCTACTTATTGATACTTCATCACATATCTGACCAGTGCTAGAATCACACTGATTCTGAGGACTCTGAGGTGTTATCACTTCCCCATTGTTTTCTCTCACTGGTATCTGGGGGTCACCATTGTTATCCACACAATGAGATTCCTCCTTTCCAGGACAACCATCATCATCATCATCATTTATTTTACCCATTTCATAACCACTAACAAGATTATCTTTCTCATGGTCCCTACCATCATCACCTAATTTGTTATCTCTATCAACACACTGTGCATCCTTACCAATCAATTCCCCTTTGCCCTCTTCATCTTCTGACGTCCTATTTTCCTCTTTCTTTTCATTATCCGGTAGAGGGCTTGTTTTCAAGTCTGCCTGCAGTGCTGTTTCAGCACTTATCTCAACTAATTCATTAGGTGGGCTATCTGGGCTCATGTCGTTTGTAGTCCTGTAGTCCAAACTAGCATGGTCGGATTGGTAGTTCTTGATGTCCATCTCCGATTCCAAGGACACATCCTCATTAGGTGACCTCACATCTGCATAGCTGTTGGTTTCTCTCATCTCCGGTTTACCGGGATAAGTAGTCTCGGCTTTTTCATCTGCATCCACCTTATCTAAAACCATTTCAGTTGAGGGAGTTCTTGCATGGTCAGGGACTTTGTTCTCACCATGAATGTGGGCATTCTCTTCCTGTCCCGAAGTTCTTGCCGGACTTGCTTCAAGTGGTACCTGAGATGTGGCATATTGCTCTGAGTGCTCCTCTGTAGTCCTTGACTCTTGGTCAATAGAATCACTTAACTGGTCTTTGCCTTGAAGTAAAGGTTCATCACTGGCCTCATCCATACCAACCTCCTCCTCCCCCTCTGCATCTGGAAGGCCTTTTGAAGCATCATCAAATTCATTTTCAGAGTCTTCATTAGCAGATACCATGGAGTTTTCATCATCAGCGCCAAGCTCTTCTTCTGTCCTGCTATTTCTAGAATGTTTACTCATTTCAACATTTTCAGGCATCTCACTTTTTTCCAAATCGTCTGTTCTTTCAATCACATCATCCTGAATATCTTCATGGACAGTGACAGATTGTTCCATGGCAAGCTCAGTGTTATTGGTCTCGGTAGAGTTTGTAAGTGACGATGGGTTAGCTTCATATTTTGCTAGTCTCGTGTTTGCTTCTTTGAGCTGCTGCTGAAGAGCACAGATGGTGGATTGCATCCCCTCTCCCTCCTCATTCAACTGCACCACCATTTCATACAACTCTGCAAGTAGAAAAAAGCAACTTTGTGACTATGTACTACTTAACATGTGCTACCTCACATTAAGCAAGTTCATACCCATATAGACACCATCACAGTGCTTCAATTTCCTCTCCATATGGAATTGTTACTTGTGTCACATTGACGGAATCAGTAAGTGGTCCATACTACAGACAAACACGAATTTACTTACCATCCTGGCTACCTTTAAGTTCCTCGTTGTATTTTTTCTGAACAGCTAGCTCTGCTTCCAAATTTGCTATCTTCCCTGATGAAACTTGCTTTCCAAGGTCCTGATTTTCTTGCAGCAAGGTGCGGCAACGTGCCATTAGACGCTTCCCAGTTTGACTAAAAGAGAGGGCAATAACTGCTTGTTGATTACCAGGTTACTATGTCTTTTGACCAAATTTTTAACGGATCAAAGGTGTTCTGAACCCCCTCAACTAGTCATTGGACAAGAGGAATCCATGACCCCATTTCCTTGATACCACCCTTGTTTGTGGGCAAAAACTGTTATGTGAATATTATTTGCGGCTGGAAATAAGTGTGTCATGTTTTGGATTCTGCTAACCTTAAATGCACATTAACCCTCAAAACAAATTTAAAAATTTTCTCATACTTACCATCACATATCGATATACTGTTTTAATTAACCCCTGCTGAACTCTGATGACTACTGACACCCCGCAAACTCTGTAATGCTTCTCCTACACAATATGGGCCATCAGTAAGCAAAGTAAAAGGTCTGCCAATCCTATCCTTCTTGCCACTTAATGTTTGCAAAAATAATAGAAACTGACCTCTGCTGACCTTAAAAGACCTTTGACAAACAAATTACTGAAATTTTAATTAAAGGGTTTTAGCACAAACTATATTTTCACATCTGAAAGCGCAACTATTATCTACACAATTTGGTGAAACTTCTGTTCAAATCGAACATGAAATACTTGAAATATCAGCAAATGAAGTTATCACCCATAGTGTGCTTGAGGCAAGCAGGGGTTATATCACTTCCTCACATTGATGAGAAATGCTTTGTTTCCTTTGTTTTTTTCAGTCTGTTGTGCTTTATTTCCTTTGTGTCCCCATGAATTTCATGCATCATCTGCTTTAAACACTGTTCAAGCCTAAATTATTTTCCTCAATTTTTTATTTTTCTCCATCCATCCCGTCCCGTCCCATCCCGTCCCGTCCCATCCCGTCCCGTCCCATCCCGTCCCGTCCCATCCCGTCCCGTCCCATCCCGTCCCGTCCCATCCCGTCCCGTCCCATCCCGTCCCGTCCCATCCCGTCCCGTCCCATCCCGTCCCGTCCCATCCCGTCCCGTCCCATCCCGTCCCGTCCCATCCATCCATCTATCTATCCATCCATCTCACCTGTCTGATGTAAACTTCCATGCTGTCATATCTTCCTGTGCTTGCTGAAGCTGGTTGTTTTTATCTTCCAATTCTTTCTTCATTCTCTGGAACAACAGATTGAGGGCCGGGTCCAAGAGAGAAGATCGCAACTGATTCGCTCCTGGACTTTGACCTTTAGATATCTCTGCAAGTTTATTCTGTTTGACATGAATTACAAGTAAAGATAACCCATAAAAATATCTTTTAAACAATACGTCATATGCTCGTGGTTAAACGCTCACAGTGTACTATTATACCTGTTGCAATCTCACTCTGAGCACAAAGTTGGAAAGCAACAGCTTTCACTGTTAGCATTATTGGTGAGACTGACTGCCCTGACAAATCATTGCTCAAGATACAGTCAGACTTAGTTTCCAGCACTATATGAAAACAAAATTTTCCTTCATTAATTTTAAAAATTCCACAATGGTTATTCCAACCTTTATCCAGTCTGATATTAATTACTGCTGCTTGGTTATGAGACAAATCATAACAGGCTGACATTTTCTTTTTTGATAAGCTAATGAAATTCCCAACTTCCCCAGATTTAAGCCACTTTTTTCTTTGAATTTCATGACTTTTTCCTGACAGGAAAAAATAAACTCATCTGCCATGACAGCTGGGAAACCTTGGATGAAGAACCCCTTCTGATTGGTTTTGGGAGATGTTTGCAATTGTGCCAAACGCTGTTGAAGTTGCGGTGTTTTTACTATAATCTCCAGGTTGCATATCACCTAGTCAAGGACAAAGCTAGTACAAAAAACTCTAATGATTACCAAAGCTTGCACAAAAACACAATCTAACCAGCAGAAACTCTCTAGCTTTGGCAGCTCTACACAATACATCACTCTACTTAACATCGTACCAAATAAAATCCTTGGTATGGTAGACACTGTCCATCATTTAAACAACGCAGATTCAGCGATATCTATTCTTATCCATTATTTCTTGTAAATTATTTTCAACTGACTTTTTAAACTGTATCACCACTCACAAACTTTGCTTAAGAGAGAGTAAATATGTTCTGTGTTCACTCAGATCCTTCACTGCCTTTAACACATAATAAAAAAGTGTGAGAATATTTGCTGACTGCAACAGAAATGAGGCCATTGCTAGGAGCTAAAAATGGACATCTTAATAAACTCAAGCTAGCCGCACACTACAAGACTTTGCACAACGCAACCCTACTCGACCTTTGTGTCACCAATAGTCATATAGTGTGCAGGGGTCTACGACTACAACTCAAAGCTTTTAGTCCAGTTTTAAGTCGCCATCGCCTTCAGCTAGGAACAACGAACACGTTAGTTTTTCCTGACTGGAGTCTGCGGCAGTTGTAACGTTGAAGTTACTTGACCAATCAGGTACCAGCAATTGTGCACAAAGCCAAAAGAGGGTTTTTAAATACCATAGTGCAACCTCATCAAAATGGGCTAGCCAGTCATGTAGTGTGCATTGCAAATCATGCTAATACAAGCTGCACCTACTACAGGTAACTTGATCATGACAGTTGAGTTGAGTTGGGTCACGCAAAAATGTGTAGTGTATGGCTAGCTTAAGGATCACCGAGCAAAAAGTCACCAACGCATGTACAACTTATGTATACCAAAACTGATGCAAACTTAGGTTTGGGATGGCATTGTCCAATTAACCTTTCAATAATGTCCTATGATTCTGCAAAATTTCAGACAAAATTCAGCATGAAAAAAAGAAAACTATAGCAAAATTCTTCATATCAATCATTCCATGTTTCTGAAGCTTTTTCTCCTGAAAATTTCCAAAGTTTGATCTTCAAAATGTCACTTGTCACAATCTCTTGGAAACCATTGGATACATCCAGACAACAGTTGCTAGGGAGTCATTTCAGTATGCCTAACTTAATGTCGGGTGGTGACATCACATTTTTCTTTATTGTATACATGAAACTCAGTCTAATGCCTGTGTTCTCAACTCATTACAAAATCTATCCTCTACGAAGTGATACTCACAGCTAATTCCTGAAACTCCTGTTCTTTGGTACTTAATCTGAGTTTTTGTATCTTCTCTTTTCTCGTAAAGTCCGACTGCAGCTGACGTAGCTTTTCTTCAAAGTCATCTTAAAATGATAAAAAGTTGCATAATTATTTGTCCTGAATATCCTCTAGACCAAAGGTGCTTGCAAGCCTTACATTAAGCAGGCACCAGGCCATTCTTACTTCATGGCTTCCAAGATTTAGTGCCTGGTTTGCTTCATGAAGATGTGACCTGGCAACTTCTAATTTTTGTATAAGCCCCCAACCTTTAAAGGGGGATTGGCCGACTCTCCAAAAACTCAGTGACGTGTTCGCAAAACGAGATATGCTCGGGATAAATAAACCATGGTGATAAGTTTAGTCTCTTGAATTCGCTGAAAAATTCTTATGTGATATGGGAGGATATCGCCCAGCAAAGAATAATTTCACAACTTTTAACTGATGTTTTTAATAGGATACCCAAAGGTTTGAGTGACAACTACTTTTGTGACCTTGTTAAGTAACAAGCTATAGCATGGTATGCTATTGCTAGACGCGTTTCGACCCGAAAGATTATTTTCGGGGCTCATCAGTAGCAGAGTGTAATTAAAAGTAGGCAGTGTTTGCCTCTCAGATTGCCGGGGTAGGCCGATTTGGTGTTAGAAGCTGGCGTTAGAGAGTTATGATACGATACTGTAGCCCTTTTTGGTATAACCTTATCCCGACGTTATGTGCGGGCCCGACATGTGTGTGTCAGAGGTTCCTATTAAATTGGGTTTATGTGTAAAGTAAATGTAATGAGAATAGGTGTAGGGTAAGTCGTGTTCTACCACATGTGTAGCGCAAATGCTGGGTATAGGATAATGCCGGTGTTGGCATGAAGCGTTCATGTGCTAAACTGTTAAATCAAATACTGGGTTAATATTCTGACTGAGCATGTTCCATGATTTGTGCAAACAAAAATTTCCTTGATTAGTGCATACTGCTTAAGTAAATGAGTTCATACTGTAACTTGTAATACCAGGGTATACACTCACTGTTGAAGTGTCCATCTCACTATTGACATCCTTTCAATCACTTCTCACTCCCTGTGACTCCCCATGACATAACTAGGAGGATATGAGCTTAACTGACAGAGACAGAAATTGAAACTGGAACTGCACCCTCATTTTTAACAACCAGAATCTTATGCAAGTACTCATTGGTGAGGACATGACTAGACCAATTCCCCCTTCCCCAACTCCATCCTGGTTGATTTCAACCAGACAATTTTTCCTGTTGACAACTTTCACCTAAACAACAACTCCTTGGACAAATCTCCACAGTGACTACCCACCCAGACAATTCCACCTGGGCAGAATGACCAACCATGACTCCCCAACCAGAAAGTTCAGAATAGTCACGAGAAGGACTGTGTTGGGAGGAAGGAATCACCTAGCTGAGAATCATCCCAGAGAGATGTCCAGGAACCAGTCAGTACAGGACCAAACTGTTAACACCATCAACAGCCATTTTGCTTGCCAAAGTTCTGCTTCAACAGGTAGGTATATTTTTTCTTTATTACTTTCTATGGGCCACTAGCACCTATGCTCCAGTGAAGCACAGAAACAGGTCTACTGCACTTGCAACTGTTATACCACTGGTGACCCCAGATTGAGACAATAACATTAATTATGTCTTCCTGACCTTTGAACTACATATAGGACCTACCATCAACAGGTTGCAATGTCCGGGCCTCCAAGTACTCTACGTACTCCTCCTGTTGCCTCCAGGTCTGTATAAACTCCTCTTTTCTCATATGCTCCAGTACATCATCACTCAGACGGATCTTCCAAAAAGCAAAATAGGAGAACTCATGGTGACACTGCTAAACATTATACACTAGTGTTTGCACCGGGTACCCGACCGATGATGTCAGGACCCAGTTCTGAAATTGCTACCTGGATCCAAAGTTTCACTAACATAGATGGCACGTGTGACAGAACACCTGACATGTTACTTCTTCCTGGCAAAATTTATCACGCACATGCCTAAGAACACTTGTTATGACCATACGTAAGATACGTTGGTGTTATATTATATCAACGTGCAAAGCAAAATTTCTTATTATGACTTTACAACAAACTTGTAGCCTTACAGAAGTTATATTTTCGGGTACCGGGTACCGGGTACCCAACCGACCATCGACTTTGGTTACCCAGTTCCGAATTTTGGATCCGGTGCAAACACTATTATACACCAAGAGTTCTTGACTGTTCGGGTGCAGGGCCACTTTGATTTATGTTTTTACTTTGAATTTATTGCAATAGTCACCTACCTCACAGCAAAAAAGGAGCACATCACTCCAATTATTCCCCACCTTAATTGGCTACCAGTTAATCACAGAATTACTTACAAAATTCTTATCCTCACCCTTAAAATTCAATTCTTAATCACCTTGCCAGAACTAAATTGATAACTCCTGATATCTCCTCTCATGTACTGTGCCATTCAATTTTACATGATCTTTTACAAACTCCTACACTTTGAACCAGTACCTACATATGGTCAAAAAGCCTTTCAATCACTTCTCACTCCCTACGGAACCATCTTCCCATTTTTTCCATTCACCTTTGTTAAGCACAATGAGAAGATTTTTTATATTAATATGCGATACAAGGAATGAATTATTATTGTTATTATTATGTTATCCTCATTATTGTTAGTGTCATTGCCATTATCATTTATATATTACTAAGTAGACTAAGTAGCCTGTTTTTCATGAAACTTTTGGGTTCCTTCAATCTTCCAAGTTCATTTTACAGCCTACAGTGTCATGGGCCATGTGGGCTACCACTTCAGAACCTACATCATACACCATACCCCTCTGATTATACACCATACCCCTCTGATTATACACCATACCCCTCTGATTATACAAGATACCCCTCTGATACCAGCTTTAGTTGTGACAAGAACAGACATTTGCTTTTTTCTTCCTTTTGTCTCTGACTTTCTCACAAAATCAAATTTAAATTTAGTACACAAACTAGAGGTACCTAGGTACAACCATAGCAATATCACTGAATGTTTGCAAATGTACGAAAAAACATACAAAAATGAGTAAGTTTTGAGCTTAATTTACCCTTACCCTTTTGAGGGGTGGCTGTTCCTCAGTCATCTGTAGAAAAAAGGTGAAAAGTTCATAGTTATTAGAAATTAGCTGTGGTGAAATGAACTGTGTGATATATCATTATACATCTACAAAAGATATAATGCTAACAATTCTTATGCATTCTGAATCTAGACTTGTCCAAATACTGTAGTTTGTTAATTATTCACTGTTTGGTTAATGTGTTTCCACTCGATGTGTTCCCATGACTTACGGTAATGTTCAGAAGTAACAAAAAACCAAAAACATTACATTACCAAAAGTATAGCTCAAATGGCACAACCAAGCAACTAAAGCCCCACAGTTACAGCCTCTAGGGCCCTTAATGGGCTGTAGAATCTGTGCATCCCTCTAGCACTTCCCCCTCCCCCTCCCTCCTTGACACCTCCTGACATCAAGCTGATGGCTATGTGCCTGAATGAATATAAGTTTAAGTCACAAATCTTGTACAATCCTCTGCAAAGTTGCTTCTCTTCTTGATATTGTGGGCTACAGATAAAATTACTAATATGTTCATACAGCATTTATCTTTCAACATGACTTGAGCCCACTGAATTAGAACTGAGCTTAGTAATGATTCACAACAGCCTTTAATTATTCTTTAAAGGATTGTTTATTCTGAATACAGTGGTCTAGAGCAGAAAACATACTCAAAGACAAAGAGGAGAATTAATCCAAAGAACTAAGTAAGGGAGCAAGGCTTAAGAATAAAGGCATTCATTTTACCAAGATGTGTAAAACTAAACAAAAAAAAAAGCAAAAACAAAAAATTCTGTGCATGGTATTTGAGAGTGGAGCATGCATGCGCTTTAATATATCATGAAAATGACATGAAACAGAGTCAAATCCAATAGAATCAGGAATTACAGTAGCACAGAATAAATTATAGGATTTTACAGTACAGTAACTGCAATTTATCACACCCAGAATACAATTTCACCCTGCTTCAAAAATGTGACACCATGTTTATTGCAACCACGTTTCTAATGTAAATGTTCAATGTACAGTAATTCTAAACATAATCTACTTTTTAGAAAATACTTATGTTACCAAACAATATAGGATAAATGGGCAATTTGTTTTTTAAAACTGGCAAAATTGGTTATTTCAAACAAAATGGCAAAAAATGGAAAAAAAAAACAATATTAAGTCACTAAAGTTTGCAACAGGAAAAATAAGTTGATTTCAGTCTTGCTTAGATCCACCCTATAAAAAATATACAAGAATCTAGGCCTAGCTATAATACTTGTACATGTGTGCATTCAAAACGATGATTGATTGTCTATGTAATTGGAAAAGAAAATGCCCCCTACAGTACCACAAAGAATAATTACCAATAGATTCCATAAGATATGGCAGTCTCTGACTGTGCATGGATGAAACAGCCTCAAAATCAGTCTCTAAGTATTCCTAAAAATATTCCTAAATTAGTCCATTTCATATACTAAGATACTTTGTAAAGAATAAAAACCACAAATACAGTACAACACTTCTAAAGAGATAATGCTGAGATGGTTATGAAAGCTTGTTTCTGAACTTAAACAATTTGTTTACTAAACATGATGCATTAGCTTTTTTGCTGAATCAATGAAGGCCAGTCTTATCATAAAAAATAGATTTTGTATGTTAGAAACAGAATGACATCATACTTAGGCAGTTGTTTGCTAGGCTAACCTGTAATTTTCAGTTTTTATTCTCTTTCTCAGTTGGTTTCTCAGTTAAATCAACAACCATGAACGGTTTTAATTGCCTGGGGAAATTACTTAAAGGCATTTTCCAGTGGCTTTTCATTAGGATCCTATGTGAAAGACAAAAATATTCCAGTTCATGCCCTTCAAACCCCGCAGCAATACTCTTTTCCTAACTCGAGATATCTAACATTAAAGACTGCTTATTTTTGTCCAAAAATACCTCCACTTCTCATCAAGGTCACAGAATGTTATGTAAAGTGGGCACATTGCCTCAGATTTCTTTTGTTTTTCTTTATAATTGAATGTCCTGTTGTCCTTGAAATTTGATACTGCTGGAATGTTTAAATATCTTTCCATGTAGATTTAGCATAAATCTACAACATATATCGGGCACAGTAAACAAAGTTGATAAATATTCCCTACAGCGGTGTCAAATTTATTGGCATCTGATTGGTTGTGTCCTATATTGACAACTGAAATAACGGTATTGATTATATTGGCTACTTGTCACATCAGTACGGGTACAACACTACACAGGACAACCGTAGGAATAATTATTTGACTTTTGCTATAATTAACAGATTTATTAAGAGTGTCTATTTCAACATGCTATTGATTTATTTATTATGCTTTTATAAACTGTTTCAAAAGACTTCTTTTGAGAACATCAGTCTACCATACAAATGTGATATTAAAGTTTGTGACACTCGTAAATTTACAATGGTATATCCAACCCAGCCTTTGAGTGGCCATGATCTGAAGAAAATTGTAAAAAGTTAAATTTTACAAAATATTTGCACAGAGGCTTTTTCATAATTGTATAACTAAGGCATACAGCATAGACCTGTTGCTGGGTACAGAGCCTTGCCCTAGGTTACATATGTAATAAGTTGTCCATGTAAGGCTGTCCTCAGTAATAGTTTACTGTTGCAATTGTGTACCAATTTCCAACAATGACTTTACAATTTTACAAATCTGCAGAGCCTACAAAATAATCAACTCTTATTTCCAGAACATATGATGTAGGATGAAAGTTATTCTGAAATTTCCTTAGGAAGTACATGGTGTTAAAGTTTGCAACTGTAAGCTTCCAATGGCTAGGTCTAGGCTACCACTACATATTTCTTAATGAATCTTCTTTTACTAGGTTTTTTTTTGTTGTTGTTGTTGTTGTTGTTGTTGGGCTTTTCCTTTTAGGATATTTTGCCCTGCTATAAAAGGAAGGATTTTTTTGACTGAATACTAGTGCCGAGCCGATAACAGTAATATTGGAACTTGCCCATAACCAATTGGAACTTAATGTCAGCCCAATGCCAATACCAACAAAGTAAAACAATACATTAAAGTCAAGCCATGCATGTGTTTACATGCCAAGGGAATACTAACCACAGCTCAGACTTAAAAATCAACATTTAAGTCATAGGCGTATCGGTAAAAGCCGCCAATCTAACAATTCCTTGGAAACATCTGACTATACTTTAAGAGTTTCCGCTTCACTTTAACTGCCCCATAGGCCTATTCCTGCCGAAAATTCCTACTGTACTGCAACTCACAGACAAATCTCTGAAAAGATGCTTTTGACCGTTCAACCACTGCATATAATTCTGCAATTCCCCGTGCAGTGCAAAATGATACACAACACTGTGTGGTTTAATTCCCCATCTAGCCATAGATGCTTACGTATGTGAATCCTACTTTAAAATATGAAGTATGCTACAGTACATACAAAATGACATTGGACTTATGCTGTGTGTATTTTATGTGCACTGTGGCCCTTTCACTGTACTGTATGTTGTACTTCTTGCGATAATAACTACAAGGATTGCACATTATCTTTCACTCAGCGGGGGTCATGAAATTGAAATACATCATGCTAATTTCTCACAAGCTCAACAGCTACTCTTTCTTAAATTTATTATTTTCTTCGCAATTGTAATTTAATCTGAAGCGAAATAAATCCTAAAACATGTACGTTTGATTTATTTCATGTGCTATTCTGAATTAAATTCTTCCCATAGCCGAATAGAATGTCCTATAAATTCATTATTGAAACTTTGTAGAAGTTAGTTGTTCCTTAAGCTACGAAGGTTGCTTACTTGTTAGCACATGTATTGCAGAGTAGAAACGTGTATACTGAGAGCCCAAAGCCCACACTGTTAGTACTGTATCTACAGTAGCATGTTTATTCTGCAAGACACA
This sequence comes from Holothuria leucospilota, assembly GCA_029531755.1. Classification (NCBI taxonomy): domain Eukaryota; kingdom Metazoa; phylum Echinodermata; class Holothuroidea; order Aspidochirotida; family Holothuriidae; genus Holothuria; species Holothuria leucospilota. The sequence goes on along the minus strand of CM055976.1, from coordinate 22,433,580 downwards.
TCAGCAACATACCAAGGGAGTTAATGAATGAATGCCAGGGTTTGATTTTATACTTCTTTTTTTTCTACATGCAGTAGGTCAACAAAACTACATGCACAGCAAAATTTCTACATGCACCAAACAATCTTAAAATCAGAAATACCAGAAGTTGGGAGGCATGGTTCACCATTTAATAGTATTTCAATCATGTTGTCAAGGTCAAATGTTGACATACAAACTTTCATCCAACCGCAATACAAAATCGGACATGTGTGATGTGATACTGTACACACCTCCACAAAACAGCAGTACAAACATGTGACATTGTTTCGCAACTACTGGCGATTTGCAAGTGTATATCCAGTGCAAAGAAACATGAAAGCATATAATTATCGCCCCGTGAGTGAAAACCACATGCCAGGGCTCGAAATAACGGGGCCCGTGGGCCCGATGCTCCTAGAAATTTGTTCGGACCCGTAGCTTCTACAGGGAAAGGGGCCCGGTTGGCTTCGAAATATTGCAAGTCAAATTAGTCTGCACATGAACTTCTCCATTCACATCCACGATCTCAAGTTATATCTAGCACGGCCTGTGTATTTCGTATACTGACAGTCAATAAAAACCTGCGAAACACGCATTATTTCTGAAATCACACTGCTCATACACTGTAAGTAGTCTGCTTTGTCACAACACGGAACGTCATTCACGCTGGCATACACCTGTCAGTCATGAGTAATGTAGGTGCAGCCTCACATGATTAACTGACGACAATCTCCTTTTCAACCTCCGTACCTACAGTGTGGCATTTGCACCGCTTAATTTACACTGTACTGTAATGCATAGACCTGCACTGGAAACAGTACGAGTATGCCATCGCTATGGATAGTGCACATGCTACTGTATGCAATACATGCAAGAAACTATGTAATGGTGGAAAGTACATTCTTCAATGATCGACATAAAAGGAAAGGGTGGAATTTAACTCTTGGTACACTTGCATGAATTTTTTTTTTTCACGTACAGCACACCGTATAGTACATCATCACATTCAATTTCAAAGCTTTTCGATTTTTGGGAGAATGTGAACTATTTATGGGACGTTTAACTATTATAAAACTTGGCAAACATAGAAAACTATTGGTACGGCTAGAGCCATGCACACCACACATAGGTATTTACAGTCGAAAATCTATCACATGTAATGCAGTAGCGTACAGTTCTAATATCGCAAGATGGCTTCAAGACGGATTTGCATCACCCCAAGTATGACTTTTAGTTGGGGGTAAGCAAAAGTCTCAGTTGGTGACTATACTTTGATTGACATCAGAGTTACAAAATTCAAACGATGCAGTGCAGCTCATATTACACAGCATGCACAGAGAATGTTTTGATTACACATGGGGTCTTCTATGCTGACCATGATGTGGCCTTGAGCAGTGAGCTATGTTTGTGTCTGCACAAGGAGAAGCAGTAAAGACAATTATGGGCGTGGCTTACCACCAAGTAAAAGTCATACTTGGGGTGATGCAAATCCCTCTTTCAGGTCTCTGTTACTGTTACGTACACACTCAGGCTGTAGGTCTAGAACATTTGACTACACATTTGAATGATGTCGGGTTTATCCAATCAGATTACAATAAACGATAATATCAGTGGTTTTTTTATTTGTTAGCTTTGGGCCCCTTGATTTCTCATTTGGCCCCTAGATTCCATGAGCTAGGGGCCCGGCTGGCCCCCAAAGTTTGAAGGCTTATTTCGACCCCTGCATGCCCACATTGTTTACCCCTTTTCTTGACATGTTCCACAAGACCTGTACCAGCTCATTTGTTTCCCCACATTGGAGGGTGCTACTTTTATGATGTGAGTTTATATAAATATTCCCTCCTGCCTTACAGTATCACTAACACTGAAACTTGAAAACGACTAAAAGCAAGTCTGATCTCGATGTCTCGCCGCAAACAATGTCAGTGGGCCTTAAGTGTGTGTTTTTGTTAGCGTCAAGTGCGAGACTGTCCCATTGACTGACTGTGTAAAAGGATTGTAGAAGCAATGCTGCTCCAAGAAGTACAGATGTGAAATGACAATCCCTAATACTGATGTTGCAGTAAGAAAGGAGACGCTAGTTTTGGGCTCTAATTTCTGTGAAATGACAGCTTTTCGAACTAGAGTGAGAAACTACAATGTGATGGATGATTCGAACCAATATATTAGGCCCAAGCAAGTTAGGCCCAAGTAAGGCTAGAGCTATTTTTCACGAAGTGCATGTACTGTAAGCCTCAACAGTTACATGCATGTGGGAAATTCTATGTGCGTCTGTGCACCCGGGTAAATCAAACCCTGATGAACACCTAAGCAGGCCATGGAAAGTAATACAGAAATGCAGGTAGAAAGATTTCGAGTTTCGAAGTTATTCAAGACAAAAGTAACTATGATTTCTTTCAGACTTAAACATTAATTCTGGGCAAATGTTTGAAATATTGTACAGGTTCTTAAAGCTTTAAGGAATTGTGAGAAGTGCACAAAGAACAAACCAGCAGGAATTATACATGGTACGTCTAACATTAGTAATATTACGGTATATTCTCTAATTAATGCCCCGGGGGGGGGGGGGTTGCATTTTTGAAAAGGAGCACATTTATTTGAAAGTATATTTTAATTAAAAAAATAACTTACTGTTAAAGCCTACACTACTGTCTCCCAAAGATCTACGGGTTTCTTAGATGTAGAGGTGAACGTTAACTTGCAGGGCACCTTTAATCCCCCAGCTTCCTTGCAGTGTTACCATGTTGTTGTTATAGTACCTTTGTTTTTAATTAAAAAACCAAAACACCTTCGACTTCTCCCTCAGCAAATGACGACCGAACAACTGTTTTGCTTTTCAAAAATTTACAGGGGGCGTTTATTAGAGAATATACAGTACGTAGGATGAGCAGCGCGTAGACTACGGAGACTCCACAAGATTACTAGCACACGTATGTAAAAGACCATGCGACGATGGCTTCTGCAAACACTGATGACTGCTTCTCCTCTGGCATCTTTTGCATATGTTTAGGCTTAGGTTTTACTGAAGAAATTTCAGGAAAGAGTGGATCGTTACAGGTCACTATTTTGTACCTTCAGATGTTCCAGATGTTCATACAACTGGCAGTAATGCAAGGGGAGTTAAGAAACCTACTTCGTTTTAGTTGCTGTTATGAGTGGCAACTGCTAATTTTGCCAATACCGATATCCAACCTATAAAGCCACTATTGGCCGATACCAATAACACCAACAAATAATCGATTCTTCACTACTGGATACTATGGCCTAAGACCTTGTTAGGCATGGCAAGGCCTATCCCCGAACTGGGACTGTGCGTTCTGTTACATGACCTACGCGTATGACACTATGCTTCATACTCATAGCTCTAGTCTTGTCCTGCTAGCACTATTTTTTGGCTCATTAGCCTACCCGCCCACAAAGCGTCATCTCTCATGTCTCCAAAGCCCAAACAGGAACATTTTCTCACCAAACTTTATATACACCACCTCTGGCATCCCATTCACCTTTCTGCAATAACTTTTCCCAAACATATGATAAGCAAATTAATTTTTAGTGAAAAAATTGGCAGTAACAGTAAGTCATGCATCACATTGGCATGACTTAGAGTGAACGATATATCTGTGTGAGACCTCTTGAGGGTCAAAAGTTACAAAAATCCTGTCGAAAATTTACAAGTAAATTAACTGTACAGAAGCACAAAGACAGCATTTAGTGGTAATAAAATAACTGAATGGATAACACTTGCCAATTTATAGCATATTTTGATTTGAAACACATATGGCATGACCGTCAAATTCGATACTTTGCCGTACTGGTGTGGCGCACAATGACGATGTCATTGTGGCAGTTATAAATAGCCTACACTCTATGCCAAAATACACAGTACGCCTGCAGTAACAAACAATAATGCACTGTAAGGATTATTCTTTCTGAGACTGGGGTGAAAATAAGTTGTCGTGGCCTGGTCCCTCGTTGCATGACATTATTTGCTTCATTCTGTGGCATACAGCATACAAACTCTCCAGTATGGGCCTAGGTACCATTAATCTACCAACGATTCAATCTGAGGAGGTTTTGGCATGGAGTTTTTTTGACAACTGGTCTGACATTTTTGCACAGGGAAGTTTTGCCTGGTAAGCCTAGGCTTAGACCTTCAAACCAAAATGTGGGTACAATTATAGCATGCAGGTCCACTGTTCTATAGGGCTGTGAACGTTTAGCAAAATTACTAAACGTTTAATCGCAAAATTTTGCGATCGTTTAACAATTAATCGCAAGTCTCTATGATCAACATAGAGAATTTAAACATGCTCTTGAACATGATGTAAAATGTGTTAGTGACGTCCAGAGGACATAGTTTCCATGAACCTCAAACAAGGATCCTCATAGAAGCTATACTTTGATGCCGTATATTTATGTGTGTGCCATTTGTAGATATGTATTTCACTTTTTCAAAAAGAGTTAAAGTGAACATTTTATTTTCTGTAATGACTGCAGATTTTTATTTCGTACGGCAAAATGGGGTTTGTGATTAATCGCTGGTAGCATTGTACTAAACGTTTATTACACATGAGATTGCTAAACGGTCGCAGACCTACTGTGCTATCTCTTCATAGTATCCAGATTTGCGGATTAGATCTCACAACTTTGTTCTCAAATAGCTCAGGGTGTGGCAGCAAGATTGCATCCACAATTCTACAAGTCAGGAAATCAACTATGTGATTCCTTCCCGGATTCCTTCCCTGGACTTAAAAAATATTTTGTCTTTAAACCCAATGTGTTGGGTGCCATTCTCAAATAGCTCAGGGTGTGGAACTGGATGCAAGATCGCATCCACTAGGCTAACTGGCAAATCCACTCTGAGATTTCTTCCCTGAATTTTGAAATAGGGCCTACGCCTATTTTGTTTTTTAAGTTAAACCCAATGTGTTGTGTGTCGCTTTCAAATTGCTCAGAGTGTGGAAGCATGATTGGATCTGAATCCGTGAATCCATCCCAAGATTCCTTCCCTGGACTTCGAAATATTTTGTCTCTAAACCCAATGTGTTGTGAGTCATTCTCAAATTAATAGCCGCCCTAGCCTAGCTCAGGGTGTGGAAGAATCCACAAATCCACTCCAAGAATATTGCTGTATGTGGACTTGCATTAATTTCTATGATTACTCCAGTCCAAAATGTGAGGGCCAGGTTTAGGCCTATACCCTTACTAAAGTGCTAAGTTCACTTAGCCTAGGCCTAGTAGGCTATGCATGTGATCTTGCCTAGCTATTTCTATAGCGCTGAACTATTCACACATTGCTTGCCTAACGTAAAACGATGTACAGATTTTAACACTAGGCTCAAGTTGAAGAGCAAATGGTACTCAACCGGGGTATTTCCATACAATACGAAGAAATATGGGAATATCCGAATAATGACCGTCAATGAAACCAAAAGATCTTCTGAATAATAAATCTTACTTTCCGTCTAAGTGTCTTGAAACTGTAGCAATCATAGAAGAGCTAACGGATACAAGCTAGTCGAAACACCACGGCATTTACATGGATATTGTCCGATGGCATTCGTCCATATTTGAATAGCATGTATATACTGTACTGTACATACGTACGTACATGGGATAAGAGCATATACATGTACACGGTTGTAACTCACACCGATATCTAGGCTCTGGCATGCATGTTGTGCATACAATGTTGAGCTAGGTGCTAAGGTTTAGGCTAGCCGTGCGTGCTGTAATATGTAATAGCCATTAACTCAGTGAATTCTGTGTTGCATAGCGTACGTACGGTACGCATCGCGTACTGTTTGTAGTGTGCAAGGTCTACCTTTGCGCATGCCATTGTCACCTCAAAGTCACTCCTAGCATGGGGACGTGGAGTATAACGTTCTGGAACAGAAAAGGGGAAGCAGGCAGGTAGAGCGAGCAGGTGGACAGCAGGCACGCAGGGGAGGGGGAAAGAGGGGAAAAAAGATGTGAAAAAGATGTAAGAGTGGGTGGAGGGGAAGAGGCAGAAGGAGACAGGCGAAGGGGAATGGGAAAAGTGGAATGAGAAAAGTGGAATGGGAAAAGCGGAATGGGTGAGAACAAGCGCAAGAGAAGAGAGGAAGTAAAAGGGAAAGGGGAGGGGGAAGGAAAGGGGATGGGGAAGGAAAGGGGATGGGGAAGGGGAAGGGAAGGGGCAGGGGGAGGGCAGGGGAAGGGAAGGGCAGGGGAAGGGAAGGGAAGGGGAAGGGGAAGAGAAGGGAGAAGGGGAAGGTGGAGGGGAGAGGAGGGGAGGGTGGAGGAACTACCAAAAGACTTAACTTCATACCACTTTATTAAAAGATACCACAAATACTACAAAACCTCAAAGGGTATTTTATTTGAACCATATAGCCGCCATTGGCTCAAGTTAAATGGGTAAAGAAGGCTGATATACTGATTGAGCTAGGTTTGAACCATAATGGTAAATTTTGGTTCTTTGTAATATTTCGTTTTTCCTAGGGTATTGTATTGGAGTCACACAAATCCAGGATTTGCCTGAGAAGAAGGTGGGGGTGGGGTTAGATTGTCAAGAGCTACTGATGCAGGGTAGTGGCCTGAGTTAGTTAGTTAGTTAGATGAAGTTTTACGGCCCAGTTTCCAACCAATTGGTTTAAGTCGAGCCGGCCACGGCCTTTTTTCCAGTTGTGGCTCACTGGCTTGTTTTCCCTACTCCATTGCTTATGCGGAGCATCACGCACAACGGCAGTAGGTTCCATTTTTAGAGAAACCTACTGCCTGGTAGTGGCCTGAGGGTGAAGCTTGGTTTTACTTTTTTCAGAAGAAAAAACTAAAAAGGTGCAATTTGGTGCATTAGCTGTTGGAATTAATTACTCTGTATTGCAGAACGTAATGAAAGTAGCAAAAATGACTGAAACTAAGCTGGACCAAGCCATATACGGCGTTTGGGACGATTTTATTTCAGAAAAAAATGCCCGAATTTTCAGAAGTTGCTCAGATATCATGTTTAGTAAAATGATGCAAAACAAAGTGTGATAGCGGAGGAACTAAGATTTGTCGAAAAGGAATAGGGTAGGGGTAAACTCTCGGACCAGTTGGCATAAGAATTCAGGCGTCGATCTAGGGTTTGGGCAAAGAGAGGCACCTTTAATTGTGACTTCGGTAAGCAAAGGAGTAAACGTAAGCGGAGCGCCACCGATTTTTGGGGCCCACGAAGCGCTTAAAAAAAAAATTGGATGGAAACACCTCCTGGATCACCAGAATTGGTAATTCCCAGGCACTATTTGCCTGAGTATGGAATGACATCACAGGCTTGTATATTACTGATCTTTTTTCTTTAATTTTTTTCTCGGTAGGCCAATAAGTGGTTCATGTGTCCCCATGGTTGCGCGTCTAGCACTATTAACCGGTGCAGCTAACTGCGCGAGGATCGTGCGAAAATAATCTGTCTTATTGTTTGTTTATAGAAGACATTTGAGCTTCGTCGGGGAAGTTTATACCGATTAGTACTACAATTTTACGATAACAACAATTCATAAGAAAACAATTATTGATATTTTTATTCTTTATACAAACTACGCGCCTGAAAACTGAGACCATGGCATTCTAAATATAACCAAGGTTTTCGCCATTTTCAACGATGTCCACTGTAGCGACAGTCATTCGCGAGCAATTGAACCTTATGGTTGGAATTGTATGTGTTACGGTGGACACAATATTCGTGACTCTCAGGATATTCCGCCTCACCAAGTTCATTCTTTTCCCGACCAGGGGCGCAGATTTCTTTTCAACTTTGGGGGGATGGGATGAACTATCGCAAATATGGAAAATGTGCACGCGAAGAGTGCACGGCAAGCGCTCGCGCGAGCCCATGACGGGCGGGTCCAGGGGCCCGCCTTAGGGCCCCTGGTGGGGTCCAGGACTCCAGGAGCGAAGCTCCTGGGTTTAATGTCTCAGAAGTGCCAGGAAGACTGTTTTAAGGGGTTAATTTCAGTAGTAATGTTCTTTGGTAGGCATTGGTATATTCATACATTTAGGAAATGCTATTTTGAGCACAAAACTCATTGATAAGCTGCACTGGATTGGAATTGTACAAGAGCAACAACGTCCTGTTAAGCTTAAAAGGCAGGGATCAACATAGTCTGGATTTTGAATTCGGAGATCATTACAAGACCTGCAAGTTGGCTTGAGATCGGTGGCGTCGCCAGGTTTGTTGTGAATTGGAGGCACAATAGATGATGTCGTAATAGTACCTCAGTTCCCCCAAGTATACGTAAATTACACCTTTATTTTTCATGATTTCCTGCATTTGCATGCAGCAGTTTTGATCTTTCGTTTGTCACTACATAAAGGTGTCGTCCTGAGGAAGGGTTCCCCCTCCCCTTTAAGATATTTTTTTTTATTAATTTAAGGTCTTTTAGATGCAAAATGGTGCTCTCTTTGGGATGTTTTTGGAACTGGTCATATATGGCCGGAAGATGTCCATAATTTAGTAAATGCTAATTTTTGGTAAGGTAAAAGAGGAGAATATGTTGTCTATTAAGAGACAGATACGTTGTCAACAAATCTCCTGAAGCCCCCTCCCTTCTGTCTATTTTACTGCCTTCTATTTCGGGAAGTATTTACACAAAAATATGTGCGTGGAGTCCACAGGAACATTCTTGAGTTATTACGAAATATGTCCTTTCCTTCATTGTGCATTATGAAAGGGCGTCTAAGGCTATCAGATACCTGAATAGGGCTTCCTGGAAACTCTGCATTAATCATATAATTGGGGGGGGGGGTGGGCAATGACATAATGCGTATACTACCTGACATCCAAATGATAATATAGAGTACGACGCCGAACACTTTACAACTATCGTATTTTTACTACTTCTGAACTAAAATCCGGACGAACAGCTGTCAGCAATGGAAAATGAGAGAGAGGGAGAGTATAGGTGCAGGGAGGTGATATTAGACCTCCCTGACAGGTGTAGCAAAAGGGGTGAAGGACTAATAAGAGCGCTACAGAGTGCTGTTTTAGTCATAAGTGCATTAACAATTACCATCTGTAACGATAGGCCTAATGGCTCAGCGCGAACTGGAGATCGCTCTGGTACAATTTTTTGAAAAATGTATAACGGCAGATACGTACTTTCAACCTTCTACATCATGCTGACATATTAGATTGAAAGATCCCATATTGATGCGAGGTCCCCACAGATGTTTGGAGATATATCTCTGTTCTTCGGAAAGTGTTGTGATCAGAACAGTATGGTGTATTATTACCTTGATAATGGTCATGACATAGAGTGTAAAAAGTGACGAATAATATTTCCATTACAAAACCTGCATTCAGACTCTACATCGAGACACTTTCAATTGCCCAGCAAACCTACATGCCACTGCCATAAGCCAGTCTTTTACCTATTAATTCGTAAACTTTCAACTTTTTGCTGCTGTGCTTCTCCGAAAGTTGCTATCGGAAGATACTAATAATATGAGTGACACTGACGTAATGATGGAAGCGCGTAGAGCGCGCGAAAATTTTGATAGATTGCCAACGATTTGCTAAAATTCTGATAGTTTGAGAAATATTTAAGATACAAAGTGAAGCTAGATTGAAAAAAATCTTACGAAAATGAAGAATAAAATATACTTTCCATCATACACGTATCTGTAGACTGAAACATTGGGGAATGATTACATGGGCCATCCCCCTAGTCAAATGTTGGGGGATATACCCCCCCCCCCGGATTTACGCCCATGTTCCCGACGAAGGGGTGACTTGACAGGGTGTTACCCGGGCAGGGCGCATGAAATTCCAACTACCAAATTAGTGATACCTGGCTGGAGTGAAAACGGGAATTCGGCCAAATTCATTCATTCGTGTGAAAATATCGATATTTCGAGCTTTACAATAATGTTCGTCTGTTTTTCTTTCGGTTTCATTCGGCTATTTTTCTGCCAGTATATTTAGTGCCCGAAAATTTTAGCGATCTAGTTTTCCCCAACTTCCTCGATGAAACTAAAACTTAACTAATTTATGAGCAATCTGAGAACAATTCCCACCCCTTCAAATTCGTCTCTCTTCACACCCTCCCAACAATGCACAACATTTGGGGGCTCATGTGTGAGGATATTTAAATTTCAGCTGGACGGCGTCTCCCGATGACCCTAAAAAATATGATAACCGACCCAGTTTGTGGAGGCCCCTTAGTGTGGGGCCTGAGCACGTGCCCTACTGGTCCATGCTTAAATCCGGCCCTGCCACAGGGCTCAATTGTTGGACCGAAACTTTTTATTTTATATATTAATGACATATGTAATGTACCAAATTTATTAAAATTTGTAATATTCGCAGACGATACGAACATTTTTTCTTGCCATAAGGACGTCAAATTTCTGCGTGAACAAGTCAGTACTGAACTACAAAAACCGAGTGTATGGTTTGCTGTGAACAAATTATCTCTGACTGTTACTAAAACTAATTACACGATTTTCTCTAATCGGTCCGTAAGTTCACATGTCAGCGTTACTCTAGATGATGTTAACATTGAAAGAGTGTATGCTACGAAATTTCTTGGTGTATTGATTGACGACAATTAGCTAACGTGGGAAGAGCACATTGTAAAATTATCAAGAAAACTTTCCAAAAGCATCGCACTGATACGTAAAGCCAGTAGTGATTTAAATGGAATTGCCTTGATTATTTTATATTGAACATTTTTTTATCCGTACTGTGCAGAAGTATGGGGGAAGACGTATAAATCAAATATCACTATCTTATTCTCTTAAAACAGAAAAATGTTACACGTTTAATTTGTAATGCTAAATATTTGGATCATACCTCGGTATTTTTCAGGATTTAGAAATTTTGAGACTAGATCAAATCATTGATTTCAAAACTGTTCTGGTTATGTTTAAAGCTTTCCATAGTCTGTTACCAAACCGTTTTCATTTGAAATCACGTGAAAACTACTATACTCGACAAAAGGATAACTTTATGCAAAAATTTGTTAGAAAAAGACAAACACAATTTTGTATTTCTTTTCAGGAGAGAAACTCTGGAACTCAGTCACTTGACGGCAGTACAAAAAGTCCTAAAACGATTAATTTATTTAAGAAAAAGTATAAATGTTAGTTACTGGCAACTTAGGGTGGGATTGTGCTGGTTTTGTTTGCATTTTACTATCTGTAAGGACTTCATTGTCTATTGTGTGATTGCTGTTAACTTAGTTATTTCTTTTTTTTGGGGGGGGGAGGAGCGAGGGTAAATAAGTTTCCTGTTTAATTGTTGCAGGTATTTAGTGTGGATTTCCATCAACAGCTCATTCAGTTCATAAACTTCACATTACTTTTGGAAAAAACGATTCATAAGTATTGCACTTCTGCTTCTCTCCTTTTCCATACAACCAATGGAAAATTATCATTATATGATATGTAAATAATTTTGATTTTGAAGGTGGTGGAAATAAACTGTTAAACTTTAAACTCTAAATAAAATTATGATTTTTTTCCTTTCACTATTACAACATTGGTTACATTAGAAGGTCTGTGGAGCATTGTATGGGGAGGCGAAAGGATCACTGGGCATGTCACCAGGCGGGGCTAATAGGGGAAAGCGACAATGGGACGCCTTCGGGGAAGCCCGAGCCGTCTTGTGGAAATTTTCTAATGTAGCTGGGAGCCTTACAGTCTTGTAATCCCAAACTGCCAACAGTCTTGATTTTGCTCTCAAGGAGCCAATTTTCTTCAATTCAAATCCAAAATTTTCGAGGGTGCAAGAAAAAATCTTGAGTTTCCCATCCTTTCGGCAACCTTTTGTCTTTGTCAGGGCTTCGGTTCGGCATCCCCCTCCCCCGTCAGAGAGCTTAGCACCGGTCAAGAAAATCCTAGCAGTACCAATGTGTCTCCTTACCTCCAGGCCTTTTTGTTATATCCCTCGACGGTGAGTGTAATCATCAACATGTGCATAAACACCTCTACCTTCCACAGAGAATAATATCCCCCCCCCCTCCCCCCCCCCCCGGCTGGACTGCATCCCTATCAATTCTCTGCTTGTAGTGAATCACACAAGGAACCCCAGAATCTATGATAAATCGATTGACAAAGGTATTTCATGCTTGTACAGAAGTGCTTTCAGTAAAACGTACTGCGTCAGTTACAGTGGCGGCGATGGGTGTGCTGGTGTAACCAGGAGGGGGGCATGGGGAAATTTCTCCCAGTCATAGCCATCCCCTTAACTTGCCCTACCCCCAGTCCCCTGATACAAAGGTCAGTAGATGAGTACATGAGTAGTCAACACGATATCCTTTGTAGCATGATGTGAAAGATTGGAAGTATGTTTCTGTCTTCGTCAGGGGTGTAGGAACCGGGGGCAGGGGGAACGTGCCCCCACTTTTCGGAAAATGGTAAGATGTGCCCCTCTTGAAAATGAAAAATGTGCTCGCTGCTCCTTTTGGAATATGAATTTACCAATAAAAATTCGGGAATCTCCAGATTGTCTTCTTAACTTAAACAGATGTGCTTTAAGTAACCCTATTCACAAAAATTTTTCTTATTTTTTTTTATTCAACTAAAATCACATACCCCAAAGGGACAGGAATATGAGAAGGGGAAAAGGGGGTACCTTGCTCCTCCCCTAAGTTTGAAAAACCCCCAAATTTAAGCAGATCTGTAGAAATTCTGGCAAAATTTTCCTAAGGGCTCAGAGATTAGGGCAAAAATCTTTGTGTCCCCCCCCCCCCCAATTGAAATGGTCCCATACGTTTATGTTCAAGGGATTGTGCTATGTTGCTTTTGTTGATAGTAGGAAGAAGAAGCTGCACAGAGTTACTCCATTGGGGAACTGTAATTAAAAGAAGTGACTTGAAGTTAATATTTTTAGTTTTCCCATAAATATATGTATGTGCCCTCAACCTGCCATATGAGGCCAGTTTCCCAAGTGCCATGCAATACTGCATTCTCTACATTTTGTTGAAGTTTTGAAGATGGGTGGACACAAAACATATTTAAAGGTGGCCGTATTTTTCAAAAGGGGCAATGAGGTTACATACAGATGTTACAGTTTTCAAGAAAGTGCAAGGCATTTCCCCGTGCCAAGTGATGCAACACCATGATGTTGCGGTCAGATACCGGGCAATGTGCCCATGAAGCAAGGCCCAGCTCTAGCTGTAGGTACTTAACACTGATTTCAATTACTCGGATGGAAGTAAGGTCCAACGTGACTTTTTCAATGTCAGAAGTGGCAATGAGTTAGCATAAGATTATCGCAAAATCGAAGAGCATCTGCCCCCGGCTCACTGGCTTTTCTTCATTAATCAGTATAAGGGGGAGGGGGTTGGGAGTTGGCATGCATACTCCCCAAAAGAGTATTTCATTTTGATAATGTGAGGGTCCTGCAGGGCAAAGCCGCTCTTACCCATGGCATGAGGGCACTTTTTCCTTGTCCTTACTTGCCCTCGACAACTCGATCTAGTGCTTGTACAAATGTATCGAGCCGCGCTACTCTTTTGTACTAGAAACAACTTTCAATGGAATGGAGGGCAAGGACTGCTAAATGTATCAGAGCTGTTAGTATAAATCAACTGGCCCCTGTAGGTTCCCTCACGTGCCAACCGAAGGAAGTTAAAGGAAGTTTAAAATAATAACGGTTACGTATATGTATAAAACCGGCCTCTAAGTCTGAGCTGGTTGGCGGTTATAAGGTACCCCAATTGCCATCGAAGTAAGTTAAATACTTGTAATATCATATAACGTTCTATATATATATATATATATATATATATATATATATATATATATATATATATATATATATATATATATATATATATATATATATATATATATATATATATATATATATATATATATATATATATATATATATATATATATATATATATATATATATATGAATGACATGTTTCCACCCTACTCCTGATCTTTATATTTTTTTTTTTTGAAACATTCTATATTGCGCACCCATTATCGGTAGATGGTAATGTTAATATCCTTACTAAGAAAAAACATTCTTAAAGAGCGGCTTGTTAGTTCACCACCCGTAATTTGATTATACCCTCTCTAACTCATTCACCGTTGCAGGCAGACTTTAGCGGCTCGCCATAGGGGCACGGGGGCACTTGCCCCCCCCCCCTCCCCCCAAAGTTTGCAAAGCATGGTCTTCAATTTTCAAAATAAAAATAATAAATAAAAAAACATGTAATTCGAGATGGGTTAGGCCCTCCCTTTTCCTTGAGTGGGCTTAAAATTTAAGAAGTGAATAACTTTTCAATGCAATGTGAAGGTTAAACATTAATAAAGTGCTTTCAAAACGACATTTTTTCGGCGCGCTTTGCGCGCGTTTTCTCAGTTGCTTATTTGTAATCTGATAAGCCTAGGCATCAAAATGTCATTTACAGAGTGTAACGGTAATGCTGGAGTTAAATGCCCATAGTTTTGCAGACACTTCAGAGCTATCGGGGTCATTAGATACACTACTCATTAGCCGTGTTGGTTATCATCCACGACTAAAAGCACTGAGTTTTGCCAGGGTGTTACCTGGCCAGATTAGTATCTGTATACAAAAAGTTGTAACGGGCATATAGTCTAAAAGTTTGTGTTTCCCATAGAAGGAGAGGTTTCCCTTCCCTTGTCCAAATTGACAGCGCCGTTGGCCTACGCGTGGTCTTATGACTGTCAAATGGCCTGTTATAAGCAAAAGGTTCTCCACCTCTGTGCTAAAGTATAACGTTTCAATTGATTTAAAATAAACACACCAAACAGACAATCTAAGCTCAGTGTGATGAGACTTTTGACTAGTAGCCTAGCTATTTGTATATAGGATGAGACGTCGTTCTGAGTTAGGGGAATTCCTCTCTCCATTTAAAAAAATTCGTTTCGGAACGGTACTGAGATCCAAAATACTTAGTGCTATCATTTCATCGTTTTCAAGTTTCTTCATGCTCGAAATTTTCGTTAGTTTAAGAAAACAATCCAGAAAACCAACACTTTATGGCTTCTTGGCAAAGCTGAAACATATTGTGACACAATGAAAGAAACAATAAAATATTTAAAGGTGGGGCTCATTTATACTAATGGATCAAGCCGCTTTGCCCATTTCACCTGCCTCTGTACTCCACCCCTATGGTAGTACGGTAGCGATCGGTTGATATTGTATTTATTTTTGAAGTAGTCAGCTCATGACTAACTGCCTGAAATGGTTTTTGAAGAGCTTTTGAAAACTACATGGGCATCGCTGTAATACATAATCATAACCATACTCCCATAGGCGTAGGAGGCGGGGGCTGGGGGCTGCAGCTCCCCCAACAAAATATTTTTGTGAAAATTCGGGTACCTACTGAAAGAAAAATAATGAAATAATGTAGCTTAACGGAAATCGATACTTTAAAAAACTTCCTTGGTAATTAAAATATAGTTCTCATTTGGATTGCACCATCACCTATATATTCGGTATAAATTCACCAGTGTGTTTTAATTGTAATGGTTAAACTTATATATTATGATTATCAGTGGTGTATTTGAGGAGCCATTAGGCCATTCCCCCGTCACTGACGCCGATATTTTTAGTACCTAAAATAAAGCACAAAATTTTACTTGAAAGGTAGCATATGCGGCACCAGATTGCATGTAAGGACACCTAATTTTTCAAAAATTTTCAAAGCGGTAGGGGGTGATGCCTATTTTTTTCTTTTAGTACCTAAAATACGTACGGTAAATTTTTTAACACAAATTTTACTTCAAAGGTAGCATATGAGGCACCAGATTGCATGTATGGACACTTAATTTTTCAAAAAATTTTCAAAGGGGAGGGGACACCCCCTCCCCTTATACCCCTCCCCCAGGCCGGCGATCACACAACATAGTACCTGCCCCACCCCCATGAGAGAAGTGTTGGCCAAACCACTGATTATTATCATGTTATGTAACGACTTATTGTAACCAATTATAACCAATATGGAATTAGTAGTAATGTGGCAAATTAATGTATGTAATTGGCATGCGGTGTGATAACGGACGCATGCCTATATGATATGTACATTAACATTTTGAACGCACGCGGAGCGCGCGGAAATTTTTGTTTCTATTTTGCGGGCAGATCGTTACAGCCCCCCCCCCCCATCAACTTGGGCCCCTATGCGTATGCATACTCCTATTGAGGCTATTGTACTATCCGGAGCTGACCATTAATATTGCTGGGGGGGGGGTCTTCCGAACCTCCCTGAATACGGACTTGAGTTTGCCCCCCCCCCCAAACAAAATTTCTTAGAGCCGCCCATGCAGGCAGACCGTCTGAATTCTCATTAATCATGTTACTGACATCATTTTGTAATTACCGTACAACTTCCAGGAGGCCCTATGCAGGTCTGTACTAGCCTTGGTACCATGCCAAAGCCAAAATATCACTAAATAATAAAAATTATAAGCAGATAATAAGTTTGAATAATTCTCAAATAAAATACCATTTTGCATGTAAAGCCAGCCGTACACTACACGACTTTGCACACCGCAACTCAACTCGATCGTCGGATCTGCAACAGTCGTATAGTGTGCACGAGTTTATGACTGCGACTCGAAGTTTTAGGACCAGTTTTAAGTCGCGCCGACTTCAGTCGGGAAGAACGAACATGTTGGTTCTTCCCGACTGAAGTCGGCGCGACTTAAAACTTATCTTAAAACTGCCAATCGCAGTCTTAAACTCTTGCACACCTCACGACTGTTGGCGACCCGACGATCGAGTTGGGTTGCCGTGTGCTAAGTCGTGTAGTGTACGGCTAGCTTTAGCCACCTTATACAGACAAAAAATTCTTAAAGGCATTGTCTGGTGGCATTTTGTAGGGGTCTTATATGAAAGATAAAAAATTGCCATTACATGTCATCGAAACCCCATATCAAAACTCCATTCCTAACTCAAGATATCTCTCCCTAAAGAGTGGTTACTTTTAATAAGAAATACCTCCAAGTTTCCTCAAGGTCACAAAACGTGATCCAAAGTGGGCAAATTGCCTCAGATTCCTTTTGTTGTTCTTTATAATTGGCTACCTTGTTTGTCCTTGAAATTTGATACCGTTGGAATGTTTAGATGTTTTTCCGTGTAGATATAGTGAAAAACTGTTCCATACTTATGGTACAGCAAATAAAGTTATGGAATATTCAATACAGTGATATCAACATTACAAAGAAATACAAAAACTTCATCAAATCCATTTGCCCAGATGACATCACAGATTTCCCATCATGCACTAGGGAAACTGAAAATGTAGTATTTCTTCAAAAATTTGTATCTTCCAAATGCAAGATGCTATTGAGATGGGGTTTTCACTGCCTAACAGAAAATTTTTCTGCTTTTTTTGAAAGCATCAAATTTGGTCATCAGACCATGCTTTTAAAGGGGGGAGTTGCCACCCTCCACTTAGACAACACACCCTTCTCTTGTACCCACCTAAAAATAAGAATTCACCACTGAGAATTTTCAGCATATGATCAGTTCGAAAATTTATCAAAGAAAGCACTTTTTTTTGGATCTAAGCCACCCTAAATGAACAAAAGTTTCTCAAAGGGGAGGGGACTAATTTCTTCCCTATAGACCCTCAGCAGGAAGGCACCTGCCCAAGGTGACAAAGGATCCGCCCCGTGTGAAAACTATTGCAGGTACGCATATGCACATTTTACATTGACTTCAGGGGTTTTCCTGAGGTGGGGTTTGACGTCATCATCTATAGTTCCCCCTCCCCCAATCATCAACTCCAGTCGGCGCCACTGAAAATGGTTTACAACCTACAGGAACAATGCGCACGCACTGAATTTTGGTCCCTCAAATTTTTTTCTAGCCCCATCCCCCAATCCACTTTTGCAAGTCCTAGTGCTGCCACTGGACCGTGACGACATGCCCCGGATTCTCCTTCTATATGCTCAAACTCTCCGCAGCCGGCATTTTTCTCTGCGAAATTTCCTGCTTCTAACATAACATAAAACGTTAAACTGGAAGGGAGTGCTAAGACCCCGTTCATGCTGCTGGTTTTAGTGTCAAGAATAAATTATGAATGGGCTCACTTAGACCAAATTTCCTCATTCCAGGCCGTTCCAATTCCACCAACTAAGTAATAATTCGAACCCCTCCCAAGTTGTCTTAAGTTCCTCCACGTGCAGACACAAACCGAATTTAGTCCTTAAGGCCGGGCCGTATTCTAGTGAGCACACAATTCTCCAATGTGTAATCAGATCACTCCCTCTGCACTGTGTGAAGTGTGATTTACTCTGCACCTTTCCGACTTTGATGTCAATCGAAAAGCAGTCACCAGTTGAAAATTTTGTTTGTACTTGGGTGATGAGTGTCTACCTTGAAAAAGTGGCATTTTGTGGCGCGCTTCGCCGGTCGTCCGCATCATCTAGAACTTGCATAGTCATAATGATTCATCTATTCAGTTCTTTGAGATATCTTAAACAAAGTTTTTGTTCAAAAAGCGATGTTGGAAGGCATGTAGAACCCTTCTGATCTTCCTTCACTCCACAAATACCAGCTTCCTGGGAGTTAAAACTTTGAATATTTCTTAAATATTGTTTGGCAAATTGACAGATTTTTGAACAAACCTTGCACCAGCAACTAATTTATTTTTATTTTTCTATTTCTCGGCGCGTTTGGCCCTTTTCTCGACGTTTTCGGCATCCGTCACCACCCACTGACTGATCACTACAAGGGAATCTTCTAGATAACTAGTTTGTTCTTAACTGTTTTTTTAATCAATGGAATGCCCAATGAAACGGACTTCTGGTCTCAATCATGATTACTCCCTTCCAGGACAATAGCCAGAAAAGGTGGTGAAGGGATGGGGTGACTTACTTTTCAGTGGCGAAAAATTCTTTTCAGGGAGCCAGGTATGTGTAAGTGTCGACAAACCTAAGGACCGCCCAGGGGGCACAAATTCTAGCGAAGCAATTGATGCCTTAATTTGTGATGCCTGCGAGAATTAATTGCCGAAAGAAATCCATAGCATATTTAGGAGTGTTAAGTTCCTGCACGAATCGGTGCCTGCTGTAAAAAAGTAAATTCTACAAATAGCCACGTATTAAGTGGTCCGAAAAGGCCGAATTTATGCTATAGGAGCCTAGGGATAATTGCCGAGACCACAGCCAGAGGGGCCCCTCCATACAGAATCTCATTTAAAAATTTATTTCTTTTATTAAAATCAAAAATTAAAAACAAACATTTTAATTTTTTCTTTTTTGGTCGACAAAACACTTAGTATAGAACTTTAAATGCTTGTAAAGTGTAATTTCTATCAACATGAGGCAAATTTGTGATGGCGCTTTACTTATTTAAAGTCACAAATTAGCTCCCTAAGGGATATCCTTGGGCTCAATTGTGCCCACCCTCCAAAGAGTTTAATTGTAGGTCAAACTTTTAAGCTTGTTTTAGTAACAAATCAACTCAGAGGTGGAACCAGGTGGGGGAACCAGGCCAGTAGCCACACAATGTACTGAAGAGGACGAGGGGTGCAAAACATTTAATGGGGTGTAAAAACGTATTAAATCAATGGCAACTTGACATTTTCTTGGGGAGGATATTGGGGGATAGTGGGATCATTGCCCACGTCGGCGAGGACTGAAGTTAGACTGAAGACTAAAGTTAGAATGAAATATTGTAACCCGCACGACATCCAGTCGCCCACACGATTTCATTTACTTTGCTCTACAGGAGGAAAGATTCTTTAATAAGAACCAAACTTTTTCCAATTTAACAATAACAACTCAAGTTTTTCAAATTACCCCTGTATCCCTAATCAAAACCCCACATTTTCAAATTTTCTTTAAGAGAAGCCCAAATTTTTCGTTCAAAGTTTTTGCGGCAATCCGTGCCTTTGTTGGGGCTTTGAATTGCCCCCCCCCCTCCCGACCCGCCGAGAAACTTGGCCCGACAGCCGGGAAAATCCTTACGCCACCCCTGTAAACCATTCTGGCTCACACATCAGCTTGAAATATAATTGTGTAGACTTTTATTTGCCTCGAAATTATTTTCTTTAACATTTACATCTTGCAAGACAAGGGTATTTTAATGTGAAAGTATTCTTAATTTACATCATTCAATTTTTAAAATTGCTTCTTGTTCTTGGAAAGGATTAGAGACACACCTTCCTTCACTCTGCCATAGACTTTTATCAACCTATATCTGGCATGCTATGACCAAGTAACTTGATTTGCATAACTGTCATGAAATTTTGTCAAGTTTTACTTGGGTTACTTTCAACCAGTGTTGAACGGGGCCACGCATGACCGATCCCTCATTAAAAGGTCTGAAGGTTGGTCACGTTTGGTGTCTCTTCTGGAGACGTAGCTACACCAGGAAAACAGAACTCCTTCTCCAGGATACTTCAGTGGTTTTTGCCCGTCAGCCTTGGCCGTTGGGAAATTTCAAATAAAACTTTACAAGATTGTTGGAGCTTCTCAAGAAATGTCTTGCTTGCACTTTGCAAGGCCGTCTGAGAACTTTTCGTCCAGTCTCGTGTCTAGTTTCAGGTTTCACCTGCGTTGGATGATAACCGACATCAGTAACTTTCTTACAGGAATTTTTTCATGGTGTGACGCACAGTGTGGATATCAGTACTGTGACCTACGCTTGGGCTTTAATATTGGTCAGATTTAGTGCATATCTGGTTCAACTTGTCCCGGTTAAATAAAACTCTATATCTGGCCGACGGGCCGATGTATGGACAGTATCTGATCCACATAAAATGTATGTCTAATTTTGTACCTGGCTCCAGGGCGTAGGAAGCGAGGGGGCTTGGGGGGCTTAGCCCCCAGTCAAAAATGTTGGGGCTAAAGTTTGCTTCCGCCTCTAAGATCCAAGGGCAAAAACCCCTTATTTGTCTCTTCTGTAAGAAATGTCAAAATTTGGCAGTAATTTTCCTGAAGTTTGTCCAAAATGTTGCACCAAATTGCGGCATCTGAGGACCCTCAAATGCCCGAAAATTTTCTAAAGGGGAAGGGGAGGGGACACCCCTCCCCATGGACCCCTCCCCCAGGACGGCGATCGAAACAAGGTTCAGCCCCCAGTCTCGTAAAGCTTCCTACGCCTATGACCTAGCCTGTTATAAGCAGGCTATTGTTGAGTTTTATCAGCTACAAGTGCAATTCTTAATACAATATTTGCTTACAGTGTACAGACAAAGTGTAATACAATACAATTCTGTATAGAATATATACAGGTTAAATAAAACTCTATGGTGTATTATGATTTCTGACAGAGCGCCATGCTACACTCTCCTACTCTGCTATAGAGTCTGCTCCGCAGGCCATGACGGCTAGATATAAATCCCGTATCTGGTGCAGATATGGGCTAAAATATCCAGATAAAATTTTGTCCGACCTAAATAAAGTCTGAGCTCCAGGTGAAACTTATATGGCCCACTTATAACGGATGTCGAGTTGGGGCTCTATCTGGATTATATTTGTCAATTTGTGTTATCTGGCCAGGGGAACAGATACTAATTGAAGATCCTGTAAAGATATGGGCCAGATGTCAAATCAATATCTACTACATGAGATTTTATACCTAGCCCAAGATTGCTCCACATTCTTCCAAAAACCCCGAACTGACTAAAGTAGTGGCGGATCCAGGCGGGCGAAACAGGCGCGTGGCTTCCCTCTTGGCCGTCATGAGTGAAAAAAAAGTTGAGGCAAAAAAGAAAATGCTTCAAAATGTGTCAAACATAGCATCATTTTGCATCTCAGCTCTCTTCCAAAAGCAAAAAATTTGTAAAGGGCGAGTTGTTCACCCCTCCCTTCATACCCCTACCCCAGGACAGTGATTAATCAAACCTTGCGCCCCTCTATTAAAAATTCCTGGATACATCCCTGCTAAAGCAATAACAATTTCTAAACTTTTTGCACAATGCTATTTTGCATGTAATCTCTATGACATAAATGTAACTAAGGATGATTAGGTTTAAAGTTTAACGTTCCATTATCAGAAAGCCACTTGCGCTCATTGAGTACCCTATACCAGATTGATCGCGGCTGAAGAACCGCGAGATTCGCCTTCTCTTTTTCAACTAGTGCTCAGAGAGAAACCAGGCAGGGCTGTACTAATTGCTTCCAGAGCTCTGCTCCCGGGACTCCCTTTTAACGATCCCAATTTCCAACTCCCATACCCAATTTTGAATTCACCTCTTTAAACCCCACTGCTAAAAGGTATAACGATCAAGCAAATTTCAGTCCCCCTAAAGGTTTCAAGTGGTTCCACTGGGATTTGATTCGGGGGCCCTCTAGCATGCAAAACAGTGCACTCAACTACAGCCAACTCTACCTTTACACTGCTCTGACAGACATTAGTGAAAATTGGGCCCAGACGGTAATTTTAGGAAGTATATGTGCTCAGAATCAGAAGACCACATATTGTCCTGAGACTTAAAGAGAACACAGTTTTACAAAGTTGCGGAGCCTCACCTTCTATAATACCAATTCAATGGCAGGGCCGTGGCAAGCGGGGGTGTGGGGGTGTCACACCCCCCAATATTTGGTCGCCGTCGGCAAATTTTCGTTCTGTCGGCAAAATGGGGAGAGGGAAAGGAAAAGAAGCTGAAAAGAGGAAAGGAGGAAAAGAAGAGAGAAGAAGGGAAAGGAAGGGAGTGAAAGGGAAGACGGAGAATTAAAAGATATAAGAGAAAGAGAGAACGGGAGCGCGTGGCCAGTCTGTTATCGGCTATTTCGATTTTCGGCTTTGCATCTAATTGGCCCATTCAAGTTGAAGGCCCGTCGGCAAATTGATTAAGCATGTAACGGCCATATACGGCCGTATGAACGGCCGTCGGTGTAATTGGTCGAGTGACTGAGTCCTTCGGCAACTCGGGAAAAGAAAGGGAATTAATGGTTTCCGTATAAGCACATTATTCCTCACTTTCTCATCACCATGGGGAGCAGCACCCGATTACCCATGGAGAGGGCAGCCTTAGCCCGTTTTCTAAACCCTAACATTGACTTCAAACAACTCCTGAAGATCCGGTTTACCCACAAACATCCTGGGAAAAAAGTAATGCATCCTGGGAAAAAATAATGCGTGCCGCGCATGTCTTCCCTTCACTGTAATCTCAGACTTTTAACGAGTTCGAAACCAAGCGAATATAGTTCAGTGGCGCAGCTAGAATTTCAAAAGTGGGGTGGGGGAAGGTGGGGGAGGAAAACTTGGGGAAAAGTGTACTTCGTGTGCATCGCTCCCGTAAATTGTATACCTTTATATAGGAGCGGACTGGGGGAAAGTGGGGGTATGACTGGGGGCACCCTTGACGGCACCAGGGCACTGCCACTGCATGAAGAGATCACGACGGCCGGGAAATGATTCTCGCGTACATCAGTAAAATTTAAATAACATTTCGTACGTAAGTTACTCTTGAACTTTAAAAAGTTTCATTTACCGCAACAAAATAGTACGGTTTGTTCATGCAAAGATAATTTCATGAATCGCGGTTAATTATATTGAGAATTTTTATTGGGAGACTTCTGTTCTCACGATGTCGTTTTAATTGGGGCAAGAATTTTGTGGAGGTCTCGTGTAATATGGCATTAATGAAATCAATAACGGTCACTATATGAAGGGACCTAACTATAGCATTCTAGGCCCAAATAAAACCAGCGATGTTTTCATATCCTTCTGGGGCTGAAAAGTGAGACAGCCATATGGCCGCTCAGTCGCCCGTTCTGGTGGCCACGCATGACAGGGATCTAGGTGAGTGCTCCACGGGCTTCCTGACCTATAATCAAAATACTAAACAACATTTGCAAAAAATCCTCTACAATCCTCGACAAAAGTACATGGGACAAACCCCGCTCCCCGTATCAATGTTGAAGTCTCAGAACACGTTGGGCTGCCGCAACATTGAACAGGGGAATGGGGATGCAGATAGGGGGATGGTGATCTCACTGTTGCTTGTTTTGCTTGTTTTGTCCCATCATTTTTGTCGAGTTGTAGAATATTTCGGTGGTGAATGGTCACAGCTGCAAAATGAATGTCGATGAGGAACAAACCATCAGTGTTAAACATGTGATGATATTATCATATTGCTGTAATTCACAATTAGAAACCAGGAAGGAATAGTTCGAGTGGGGGCAAGGAGAGACTACAGCCTGAGCCTCCTGTCAGGGAAATTTTTCAGTTTTGTCGGGGACGTTAGTGTGTATGACAAAGCATGTAATCCAGATGGCAACCAGTGCCCTGATAATTTACACGATTTTGATCTTATGGCAGGCAGATCCTTTCATAAAAATCCCTAATTTTCATAAAAACCCTAAAATTCTCAGCTTTTCTCAAATAAAACCTCAAAGGTTTCACATTTTCTTTATTAAAATCATCAAATATTGCACGTCCCAAACATTTCCTTTCGTTATCCATTCGCCAACTCGTCTCCTCTTTCAGGACTTTACGCTACTCCCCCGTCCCCTCCAGACAGGCAAATCGTGGCCCCTCTCCTTTTCAAACAAAAATGAAAACCGGAAAAGACAATCCATGCATTACAAGGAAACTTGAGTTCAATTCGTCAGTGCGGTTTTTGATTCCTTGACGAGAGTAAAAGCGGGATCTATGCGTTCACGATGGCGCATGTGTATGCGCACTTACTTTCCATTCAGATTGAGGACCTAAACAATGGATTTCAGGTCCTTAGAAGGAAATACAATAGATTTCTCATTTCCTCAATAGAGTCTATTGTTAAAGTGAGGGTTAAGGAAGCAAACACAATAGAGAAAACAATGAGGTCCTCAAACAGTATGTAAAGCACAACTGTGCGTGTATGTGTGCTTGTGACGCTTGGCTTGAAAATACGATATCTCAAGATAGGAATGATGGTTACTTTTGATACTTGGTATATGGATCTATCATATTGATAGGAAGAAATCTATTGTTTTGGGTGGAGGTCAGAGGTCATATGAGGTCACCAGAGGTCAAAAACTACAAACGTTACGAGCACGATTTCAAGGTAGGAAGCATGCATACTTGACATACTTAGCATGTGGATGTGTTATAGCCAGAAAATGAACCCTATTGGTTTTGGTAGAAGTCAGAGGTTACCAGAGGTCACTGGGGGTGTTTGCCCTGAAAATTTTGCAAATTGCCCTGATTTTCCCCTTTTACACCACAAAAGCACTCAGGACGGGTATGGATCAGTCCCCCCCCCCCTCCCCCCACTAACCATAAAGAAAGATATTATTTCGGGCGTTTTGGTTTATACTTGTATTGGGTTCATAAATCATTACATCAGTGAGTGTCGAAAATTGGTTTGCCCCCTACCAGGCTACCAATCCCCTGCCCACTGTACTGCCCCCATGCCCTGAAAATACAAGTGTCAGTGCCCTGAAATAAGCATTTTTCCTGCTCGGGGGGGGCTACAGCCCCCAGACCCCCCCCCCCCCCCCCCCCCCCCCCGCGTCATACGCCTATGAGAAGCAAGGAATCACTAAGCCTTTTTAGATTTTAAAAAGTTTTCACAGTTTTCCTTCAGAGTGAACTTGAAGCAAACACAGTATGATGTCACAGCCTGATATAGATGAACATGTTCCACTCCTCTCTACCTTTATTTAAAAGTATGTGCAGTACAATACTACAATTACATCATAGCAACAGCACCATCTGTGAAGAAGAAAATTGTAACCTATCAGGGAAACTGCCAAACCATGTTTGATTAGTGTGACAATTATGACATCACCTCTCCTTGGTTCAAGTTTACTTAGTGAAAGAAATGTGTAACTTCATCAGCTGCTTTATACAGTGAGAACTGCACTAAAGAACTGAATGCAAACTTCTCTACCACTGCTTACATTCAGTTCTTCCTTTCACAAATCAAAATCTCTTTTAGTTTGAAATGTTCTCTTCACAAACATACAACAGGTAAATGTGGGTTGCCAGGAACGATTATTCCTTGGGGAAGCCCGTCAAATTTTAAGTCGGGAATGACGAGTTGTATAATCAATAATCAAAGTCGACTGTCAACTGGCCAACTGTGGGTGCTTCAGTCTAACACAGAATCATCTTTGTCAGCTGGGCAATCGATTTTGATGGCAAGCTGTGCCCAAACGGGAGGAAAGCCAGCATGTCCCTAGAAAACCACTTGACCCCAGCAGCCTTGCAACCAACATACTTTTGAAACACACCAATGCACAGCAGTATACACCATTCTGCCATGTGATGATCCCTGTGTTGTATATAAATGACAGTAATCAAAGATTCCCTTCACAAAGTCCCACGGATGCTGCACTAAATGAAGTTTCCATCAGATTTCTAATGCAAATGAACAATTTTTCTTGAAGTCCTCTTTTCCTTGGCCTCACATAGAGATGAACTGCAGGAAAAAATTTACCTGCTGCTCCAAGGGATAAGGCTTTTAACTAGCTGAAGCTGATGGTAGCATTGTTAGTCTGTTACACCACCTGTTAGCATTGAGCTTTTCTACGAGACTGCAAGATTTCAAGTTCATTTCGAATTAAAAAAAAACATTCATTTATCATTCCCACTTTTTATTGCAAGGTATGATTACAATTTCCTTAGAGGAACCTTCTGTCATTTTGATGTTTACTTTTTCAACTTAAAATATGTGAAAAGGAAGAAAGCCTATACAAGCATTGTACTTCATACAATTGGGTTTTCTGTAATGCACAATCACCCTTGTACACAGTTTTCAAAATGCATTTAATGCCCAAAAAGAGAGAAATATCAATTGATGACATAATCAAAAAAGAATTGTCCAGTGGGCTCAAAGTAGGAAAACTTTGAAAACCTTTTTGCTTGTTGGCCTATGTCACAACCAGGTGAGGACACTGCAATTAGCTTAGTTTTAATTTGTTGCTGAAGTTGATCACTCACTAGATTTAAAAGAAGTTATGTACCCCTTCAAACAAAATCATATATAATATGCAACATTACTATAAGTCAATTTTTCCTGCAGCTTGGAAGACATCCCTGGTAATAAACCAAGTGAGGCAATGTTTTTTAAACAAATACATTTACATCGATCATAAAATATGCATACAGATATAACATCCTATTCCGTAGTTTGATATGTTGTATGGTACGGCATGCTCCCTTTAATCCCCTTGGCTATGACACCAGCCTTCAAAAACTATTTCTTAGCATTCACAATGTATGAAATAGCTGGCTCAAGGAATGGCACAGACAACTTTTGTTATCATTGCTTCAATCAAAAAGCTGACATACAAATATTTATCCCCAGATTATGGACAGCATCAAGTTTTAGATCTGCAAAACAATTCGTTTGGATATCTTCACATTGCTGACTGGTAACGATCGGAAATGTCCTGCCAATTGACGACCTCAAATATTTCCTTTACATAGTCTGGCCTGACGTTCTTATACTGCAGATAGTAAGCATGCTCCCAAACGTCAATACCGAACAAAGGCACCAGACCTAGAAACGAAATGAAATAAACGATAAACTAGACTTCATGGTTTCCAAAAGTAAGAATAACACAAACAGCAGTCCATTACTCTTTTGTAAACATACCCGGCTTTAAAGGAGGTGGAAAATGGAAAAATAAGTTTGACATGTTTTATAGGAACTAAAATCAACAGTCAACACATTCTGGTGAAATTTTTATTCAGTCCTGATATGGAGTTCTCAAGATATTAGCAGATAAAGTTATTACATTTGTAACCTGCACTTAAAGCAAGCACAAGTAATGAGTATACCTACAACCAGTCAAACTAAACACTAGATATAAGCTCTAACCCATCTTTTACTTAAGTATATAAATCCTGGCAAACATAGCACAGGATTTTACAAAGTGTTTAGCAACTTAAGACAGGTTTCAAATTTGGGGGTAGGGTAGCTACTCCACATAGTCTATGGAAAAAAAAACCTGTCCACTCTAGAGCACATCCAACATCCCACAACTAACGTTTGAAATGACCAAATTTGCATTACTGTAAAGGTCTTGAGGACAGAGGGTATGGTTGGACAAGTTCTGACTTGTTTCCTCTTTTGGTCAGATATTTCAAATTTTCACTCACAGTGACAAGTAGTCCATAGAACTTAAAAGGGTGTTGGCCAAATCTTTTAATCATCTTGTATGGAGAAAAGTTTCAAAGTATGTCATAATTTGATTTTGTTAACTAGGAATCACCTTTGATCTCATACTGCAAAACACTTCCTCTAACACAGTGACAGTCTCGTGGTGGGCTGAGAACCCAGGCTTCGACAAATCCCCCGCCCAACAGTCCGGGACAAGTAAAAACTTACTCGGGCAAGTGCAGTGTTCAATATCATAGCCCACCGGGCAAGTACCCTTGCAAAGTCTCCTCCACAAAGGCATATTAAAAGTAGACAAGTAGATGTTCATGTGGACAAGTAGACTAAGAGAAAAGCTAGCCCGATGGACAAGTAATGAAAAAGGAATTTGTCCAAGCCTGTGAGAACCATTATAGATTTTCATGATATCACCTCTGAAGATACTATGTACTTTAACCTGTTATCCCTATTCAACCTTTATAGATACCTTCCGTAAAATTACCATCTGAAATTTGATGGCTTCAAATGACCTTTAGCCTACCACTTGGACTCACACATATGAAATCCATCCATCAATAATCCTCATGATGTCAATTCTGATCAACATCCAACCAAGATTTAGGTGAGTCACACCATGGGTTGTTACAGTCACACCCTCATGACATATTTACCTCCCTAAAATGGCCATCTGTTCTTTCCTAGTTTTGCCTATAGGTATGCTGTTCATGTGAAGCTGTGAAATCAAAGACACATTTGATTGACGAAACTGTCTTCCACAGAAACGCATTTCAGAGCCCCTTGCATTTTCAACAGCTTTAGGTGATGTGGTTGGTAACATGGTAAACCCCACTTAGACAATACAATGGTGGGGTTTGAAGGCCAGCTTGTTTTAACACAGTCAATGCAGCATGATTACTTGTTACAGCCCAGCCTGGGGTTAATACATTTAATACCACCTGGTTTACAAAGGCAACACTAGGATTATTACAGTCACTGTCCTGAGGTTATCATAGTCACCACCTGGGTGTTGAAGCCAACCCTTGGTATTTACAGTCACACCCTGGTTGTCACTACCAACCCCTGGGTTATTACAGCAAAAATCTAGACTATTACCACACTGGTCTACATGGTCCTTTTCAAGTTCTTTACTAACTTACCCCAATCCTAATAACTTGTGCATGGTTCTACACCACTACTTGGAGAAACCCACAAGCTTACATAATCTTAACGTGTATATGTTAAAGACATGTACACATTCATAGCCACTAGCAGACAAGCTCTCTCACTCATCTGCAGTGTATCCTTTCTACATGTACATCCACAGTGACATGAAAACATACAGCAAAGCAGACTAGCACTGTAAAATGGCATTAGTACAATAAGTATCAGTATACAAATGCATTGTCTCTACTAGGTGAGTACAAGTGAGGGCCTTTTTGTAGTACAAGTACAAAATGTTCCATGTTCCAAATGTGTGGAACCCATCATCCCTATTCATTATCAGTATCGGCAGATACTCTTTATAATCATCCTGTATTGTATTTGTAATTTGAACTGTGTTCAATTCATGACACTTTGTAGTAATGAGAAATAGCTTATGATATTATGTAAACTATGTTTATTCCTTAAATGCCTGTATCGGATCAGTGTCATCCAAATGTGAGAACTGCAATATGTGGTATCCGTTATATTGGTTAATGGAAGTATCGGTACAACACTAGGCACAAATGCTCATCTCAAAAACCTGTAAGTATGGGGAACCAGTACATATCTGTTATCATGGGTGTGGGTATGATTTCATTCTTACATGTCAACACGGGTTTGAGCATGAGTTCATTCTCACAAGCACTACTGTACATGTATGTTTGCCAATTAAGAATGAGTCCAGAATAAGTACATACTCAAGTACAATTTTACAGCACATGTTCTCATTTGTATCTGCACACTTACCAGTGGTAGCTTGGAGAGGATCTTGATTTGAACAAGTTGCAATGCGTAGCCTGTGTGTGTTAGGATCAAATCCTAACCAACCCCAGCCAGAACCTTGGATGGCTACAGTGCTGGCAGTCATGGCACTCTTAAAAAGGTCAAAGGACCCAAAGTCCCTGTTAATGGCATCTGCCAAATCTCCTATAAAAAAAAATGAAGTAAATGTGAATAATCAAAGAAAGACAAAGAATATAAAAGAAAAACATAAAAACCATGCCAGTAAAATGTTTGAGTAATTAAGTGGGGAGGGGGGGGGAAAGACTGTAAATTTCTCACTTTTTTACGGCAAGTGCAGTCACCCTAATTTGAGTAAGTACATTCTGACCAGATGTAATTCATGTACAGTACACTAATCTGTTGGCAAACTTTTCTTGTCCAATAGGTGAAAAACACTGAGGCATTCCAAGAGCTAGGTCAGTTCTCTTCATCATATAAAGCCAGGGCTGATGAAGAGGACAGTCATAGCTATTGAAATGTCCCCAGTAAAAGTTTTTTGTCTACTGGACTTGTCTGCAAGAAAAGATTTGTCAATGGAACATTTCAGTCCTAATGAACTTTTTAAAGAATTTATACTACTCTTGTATATCATATGACCATATTTTGTTACTAAATTCTTAAATTCAAGCAAAATAACTCCTTTGCCTTTTGGTTACCTTTAGTATCCAGTATTTTTTTTTTTTTTGGAAACTTCATGAAAGATAACAGTAAGGAAAGAATGAGAAGATTTTTTGAAAGATTCTGATTCTGCCTTAAACTTCAAAACTGTAAAGAGCTCTAAATTAACTCTGCCAAGGGTGGTCTAATTTTTCCATGTCCACAGAATGACAGAAGTGCATGAAATGCTGTTCACTTTCATATTAAAAGGGATGAAAATAATCATATTTCAAACTTAAAGGAAAGGATAGCGAAATTCTAAAGACCAATGCAGAGTACTGTAATTTCTTATCTTGTTTACTTGTGTGGATACCACATTTCTAATTTTTTTTTTCAAAGAAGTTGACATTTCTCAACCTACTGACTTGTAGCAAGTCTGTTTTGACTTTTCATGCTCAGTTTGTGCCTGAGATCTCTTTATTTTTATTTACATTTTGCTTCACTTTTACTCCTAATACAAAGTTAGATTGCTGCTACAAAGCAGCAGTACTCAGTCTATGTCTTCCTGAGATCATTTTCTGGATACTGGATGTACCTCCAAACTAAATGGAGGTAAAGTTTAAAGAAAAACATTACGTAAAAGGAAGTGACTTCACAGCATGTACATTCCCCTACCACTGTTACAGCAGAAGTCTGATTTCACTCTTCCAAGACAAACAGCCCACAGGAGTCAATCCCTGTATGGTCATATAAACAGAACTTTTACGTCCTACCAAGGTCATGCAAACTGATCACTCCTTGGTGTGGCAAAGAAACTTCTGTGAATGAATCTGGGGTTTCTCACAGTTGCTCTCATTGTGTGTTATGTAACCCATAAACTCAAATTACAAACTCCACCAGCCCGAGCATATAATTAGTGCCTTGAGCAATTACAGAAGTTTGAAAAGTTGTATCCCTCAAATTCCCATATCAGTTCTTCTGTTTGCTGTAAAGCGGTGAGGGTAATGAACACACTATGCTATGTCATCACAGTAGACTTGCCGCAAGTAAAAAATGGTGAATGATGAGCATGGTGGTCTCACTAACTGAACACTACATGATGGTGCAGTTTTATAGATTTTCCTTTCCTTCCTTCATGGAGCAGAAACTCTGAACCTTTCCATCTCCATCAAGCCACATGACTTACCTGTTGGAACTCCACCTCCTTGAGGAGAGAGATTTTTCCAAAATATGGAGTGGTTGATATGTCCACCTCCATTAAACCTCAGAGCTGGCTGTAAAGCAATAACTGCACTAATGTCACCTGCAAACAAGGAGGAAAATACTGTATGTTAAGCAGTGTTTCCGCTAAGCCACTATGACACGATTTTGACCCAATTGATTCCTAATTTGACGCACTGATGTTGGAGAAAATATAGAAAAAAAGAGGGTTTCATGGGCATTTAGGCATATTGGGCACATGCTCTGCATTTAGCAATGAGTCAAATTTGCATATATTGGGCAGTTTGACTCACTGGATAATATCTTAGAGGAAACACTGATGTTAAGTGTTAAATACAGTACGTAATACATAAACAGAGTAAATAGTTTCATTTAGTAGACAAATGGTGGATATGAATCTAAAACTGAAACTCACTAGCACAGCCAAGTCAGATCAAAACGGGGAATCCTCACTCTAAAGGCTGGTTCATACGTCAGTATAGTGCTATAAAACAATGACAGTTGAATACTGTTCAACTCTATGCTATGTTGGTGATTGATATAAAGGAGCAAGGGATACCATGGTTGTTATAGCTTTACAGCACCTGAAAATTTGAATTATGAACCAGCCTTAACTCTTTGACACTAGCTCCAAAACTGAAATCAAAACAATTATTGAACTCATTAACATCTTGTGACAAAAAAATGTTTGAAAGATGTACAATTCCAGTCAAACTAACCCTCTGAGAGAGTTTCTTCTAAATTTTAAATTTTAATACACTGGTCTTCTCTAATTCAAGCCCAGGTTGAATCTTGTGTTCTAGCATTAAACCTACGGTAAGTCTGATGAAATCTTTGTATAATGCAACAACCCATCAAAGCCATTTAAAGTCTTAAAATTTTGAATCAAACCTCCAGAGATGAAAGCTTAATTTTCCTTGGAAAAAATATTTCTCTATGCTTCTTAACCTTTTAAAGCAAGGAATAATTTAGTTAAGAAATTTTGCATAGGATTTTTGCCATGCAAGTTTCATTTTATGAACCAGTTTTCAGAATTTTAAGAAGCAGTTTTGACACTCTTGCTTTAATATTATCCTTATTTATGCTACAGTACCCGTCAGGCCGTCATGCTCAAATGCTCTGCCTTTTGCTAAATATCCTGTATACTGTGGTATTAAAGGGTTCATAAGTTCGCTTTACCTAGTCAGGGAAAGATAAAATGACTTACATTATAATAAAATAGGTAGCAAATTAAAAATTTTATTTCCTTATGGTTCCCATCTTTCAGTCTCTTTGAGAAAGGAATAATTTCCATTACTTTGGATGCTTGTTCATCGTGTATACAGTATTCACCAGAAATAAGCGCAGGGATTTTTGGAGTGCCCAGCGTCTTGATCTGTTGAACTGGTGTTCGGATATACACAGAGATGTGGCCAGGATTACTCTGAGTGCCATGCACATTGATCAACATCTGGGGGTGGGTCCCAGGGGAGGAGGGAACATATTGGCAACATATATGCTGTCACAGGTACAAATGGAAATATCAAGCTGGGCAGAATTCACAATTTTTCAATTAGTGTCAGGTAATGATAGTTAGGGTAGTGCTTGGAGGGACCCAGCTACCATCCAGCATGGGCACAACCCCTGAATACAGCAGTTGGAACATTATGGAACATAAAGCATTACAAACTTTTATGGACCATACCTTCCGCTTGGGCTGCCACAAGTTTCTCTTCTGCTGCATTTAAATTATTGACATATGTTGCATGATGTTTCTTGTGATGTAATTCCATGATATCTTCTATGATTACGGGTGCAAGTGCATTGTATGCATAGGGCAAGTCTGGAAGAGTGTGTTTCAACCGTTGTCCTGCCGCTCCAACCTTACAGTACTGGGCAGTCAGCCTGAGAATGAGAAATTATTTCCACCCGGGTCAATAACCTCTTAAAGGAATGCCATTTTTCTCTATTCAAGAATATTTTAATACACTGTATTCCTGTAGGAAACCTAAGGTAAGCATTTCTAAGTAATTAGTTTCGTGGTACATTGATATGTATCCTCTGTGTGAAAACTATATCTTTTCAGGTTCCCCATGGGGGTGGACCATTCTGGAAAAGGGTCTAAGGGAAGACCATCCTGGACAGGGGTCTAAGGGAAGGGAGTAGACCATCCTGGAAATGACTCTAAGGAAAGGGGGTCCTCCCCTTTTCAACTTTTTTAAAGTGGCTTAAATGCAAATGGTGCTGACTTTGGTAAAGCTTTGAATCTTAAAAAATCCCAAACCAAACCTTAGAGGAAGTTCAGTGGCATTCTAACATCATGTACTTTTCAATTGGAGTCGGAGTAACAGTGGGCTTTTGAACTTAAAGGTCAAGAGCAGTCGCCCCAAACTTATTTTGAAGCAACAGCAAAATCTCACAATTTTCTTCTTATTTCTCTTCAAAGTATCTTTCACAATATTTTAGGACTTCAGTATTTCTTATTCAAAGTAAACCAATCAGTTACTTCTAGTAAATTTCACATTTGAGGAGAAAAAATATTGTCACATGACTCTAAAGAGCCAATCATGAAACAGGACAGTCTACTACACTACTTCAAGATGGGGTGACTGCATTTCCCCTTTAAGATGCAGTTGCACTTGCAGCTGGAGTTGGAGTGGCCATTCAAAGTGCTGTGTATTCCTAGTTTTTAAGTGGAGTTGAGTCCAGATGGGAAAGGAAAGTCATGCCCTTTGTTATGGAAAGAGACAATCCTCCAGGGTTCACATTAGACAGTGGAATCATGCAATTCCCTCTTTTCTCAACAACTCTGCAAGTTTTAAAATCATGTGGAGAGTTTCCTGCACCTGTTGGGAAAAAAGTTGACCTTTTTTGTTGCAACTTTTCCACATGCCCCTGTCACTTTAAACCAAAATCCTGCCCAAAATTTTTTGGAGGGGAAGGAGAGACCTAGTGCCAACACTGCAATGGACCAAGTGATCAGTCTCTCTTGACTGGAATCAGAGTCATGGTGAGACATAGCAGTAGCTAGGATTTGCCCTTAAGAGTGGAATCAGAGTCTCAGTGAGAAATGGAATTTTTTTGAATCTCATTTATGAGAATGATGCACCTATGGTTTTCTGGTATTTTTAAGGGAGAGTTAGAGACACAATGAAGATGTAATCGTACATGCAGCTTGAGCAAGAGTCACAGTATGGCTCAATCTACCATGCCATTTACAGGTGAGTCAGAGCTGCAGTGGGACTTAACCTGAGCCCTCTAATAGTTCTGATCGATCTTTGACTATGTAACACATTCAAGAGCAACTCCAGCTGTGAAGGAGAAATTTTGTGATTTTTTGTCCCTTGACTGTGACTCATACTCCATGTTTTTTTTTTTAGTAAATGGCCCTGTTCAAGGATTAAGCCAGCCTGACTTGAGTGACAAGCTTGCACCCTTTGCAAATCACTTTTTTGAGCTTTGTGTTGTAATTATGCACAAACAGGAGTCCTCTGTCCTACCAATTGCATTTAATGTTCATCATTCAACACTTTTAACATGTAAGTAGCCTATTTATTACTCAAGTTTTGAGGTACTTAGTAGTTTAGCCAGGGTGCATTCCATGTAAAGCCCACGCCGAAGTTACGCCAAGGTGTCAGTGTTCGTACGCCAACAAAAACAAAGGTGTGATTTACACCACACAATATTACATAGCATTGCCTGCTATACGATGATCATTCATCATACCCCTGTACTTTAAGCAAAAGGTACACACACTCTTCTCTTATTAGCAGGAAATAAGATTTGTATGGGACTCAATATGAATTAAATGGAAACAAACTGCAGCAGAAAATTTTATAGCTGGGTTTTGACTTAGAGCTAGTTTGCAGTAAAAAATATATAGTCAATAGGTATAAAAGTTGTATGCGAACTTGAGTGAATCCTCATGCTGCTACATGGTAAAGTTGTACACCAACTCGAGTGAATTCTCATGCCATTACCCCAAGCATTTTCCTTCGTCTATGCTCAAGATGTTTGGCGTATAGTGCACAAAATGCATCCTGGTAGTGCAGCGACCAAGAGGGTGGGTGGATCAATATGAATGCCAAGGAACTCAAAAAAACTTTTTCCAAACTCTCACACATCTCTCTGGCAAAAAAGCCAATGGGTGAAAACCAAACATTAATCCCAAAGGAATTCTGTGCCCCAAAGATGCTAGCCTCTGTCCCCAAGGAGTACTACTATACTAACGTTATGACTTGACATCACCTAATGTTACCTCTTGACCTTCAGGCCATACATCATGGGTCAGCCATGAAACAATTTAAAAAAATGCATTTTGTCACAGCTGTGCTCTGGAGCAGAATGCCTGTATTGACTGGGCTACTCTCTCAAGGAGTGAGCAAATAACTTTCTGGCATGTCACTGCATTAAGTTAGCAAAAACATTCAGCAGTTGCAACAGTAGGCTACTGTAACATTAGTATTAACTGTAATAGGCCAGATTGGAAAGCTTTCAATGGTGTGCGGGGGATATTAATAATGGCCAAGAGAATTGCGCGACCGATACTATCTAAGTGGAGTTGGCACGGAACATAGCAAGAAAATTTAAGCCAAAACTACCTCCTACATTGCAGGAAATTGCCTTTCTCAGCCAACTTGCTTGGTTGCTGCCAACAAGTTTGCACGGTTGCAGTTGTCAGTTGTTAAATTGCGCAGCAGGCAACTTTGAAATTCATATTTTTGCGTGGGGGATAAATCCCCCGCGCAGGGCAAACTTTCCAATCTGGGTAATAGGCATACTGCATAGTGTACAGCTGCCTAAGCTTAACCTCACCCAAGTGCACAATACTATAAGCAACAAATAAATACAGCTATAACACAAACAATACATGAGTTCCTTAAGGCATACAAGGCTTGTACCCAGCTGCCTTAGTCTTGATCTCTACACTACAGTCAGTGGTAACTAGTAATATAGCCTACTATTCTAGCCAGGTACTAACATTTAGCCTAGGCCTTACCTAACGACAAGGTTAGGCCGAGGCCTAACAGAACGAACTTACTTGGAAAATGACGCAAGTCGTTGGGGGAACATGTTTACAGCCAACGGTTCTTCGTTTTGTACTTCAGTTTTCAAAGATACACATGCAGACTTGGCTGATCACCAGGAATACCAAGATGAGCTTTACAGTTTGGCTGTCGTTTCACAGCAGAGTAGGTAGCCTAAGGTCGCGTTTGTTTACTGTTAACCTATGCACAAATATAATGTGATGTGCATGTGCACCCTGAAAATACGTTGTGCCTCCCAGTCCTTGTAATGACATGTTGACCTTCCTGCCCGATTCGCCCGGTATTTGTAAATAAAGCCCGGACGTGCCCGAACGTAGCCTTGCTTATCCGGGCTCGTGTTACATACAAATCCCTTCAGCATGGAAGAGTGGCAGGCACTGAGCTCGACCGGTGTTTTTGGATGTCCAGGTTAAAGCCGTAAATCTTTTAGTTCAGTCATAAGTAAAGACAAGTCACTCTACAAATTTTTACAAATCACAAGTCATTTGGTCCCAGCACAAACTATCAAGTTACAAGCCTCCTTAATTGCACAGGTAGACATGAAGTAACAAATTTGTCCGCCTGTAATAAGCGCGTCCGCTTATGTACTATGCGCAATGAAGGAAAAAATCATCCATCTACGAAAAAAATGCAGTCACAGACTGTCAACACTCCCAATCAAAGAAGTGTTTTCCTGCCATTCTTACTATAGAGGGATAATTTGCCTAATGATTTGCATGTCGAATTTGATGAAAGACAGATAAAAGTCTTAACTTCAGACATACGGATTTCTTAACTTGTGTCTTCTTTAGCAGGCTATTTCAATGTATGAGTTCTTACGATTTGTGGTTTCTAAACTCCATACACTTTGTGAACTCAAAAGACAAGCTGCAAAACTGGTAGAATAAACTTGTCATGGTGAGAGATCGTACTTACGATTTTTAACGTTCTTAGAAAATACCAGAAAATTTGAAGATATAATATGAAGAATTAGTTTTGTTGAGGTAATTAGTTAACTAGTTGGTGGTAATTGTGACTAGGCCTAATGGTCTGAGATGAACAAGTGACACTTGAAGTTTGCTTTCCCACGTCTGTCACGTCTGCTGCAATAATTTGGCGCCCTAATAGCTTCCCAACGAGCATATTGTCATATACTGGGGTTATGAAAAAAATATAGATGCACTGAAGATGTAAGTAACAAGAGTTGTTCATGCAGCTGTGATGATCATGCATGGGTGGCCATAAACATGCACAGATTTTTTTTTTCGTGGGAAAAGTCTATATGGGGAGGACTATCATCAGTTAGCGAGTAGCATACCAAGAAAACTGCCAGAAATGCTGTCTACATCAGGCGGGTAGCCGGGATTTCGTCAAGGGGAAAGTCAGGTTGAAATACCAAATTCCTGCAATGGCTTAGGCCTGCCAAAGGGCCCTGGTGGGGTTCAGGGGAAACGCCTCAGGCCCTCAGTGGACTGGTCCAGGGGGCAAAGTCCCCTAATGCTCAGGGGTACTTAAAGACAGACAGTCATCACCCCAAAGTATATTTTTAGTGTATGTATATCAAAATTCTCAGTTGGTGACTGCTCTTTGATTGACATCAAAGTTTGAAAATTTGAAAAATGCAGAGTAGCTCACATTCCACACAAGGCAGAGAGAGTACTTTTATTACATTTTATAGCCTTGTATGCTCACCAGGACATGGCCGTAAGCAATAAAACAGGTTTATTCTTGCACAAGGATGAGCCTGATGCAGGTATGGGAGGAGCTAGAAGATGCATAGTTGGGAGAATTGGAACTGTCTGGGATCATGAAAATTCCCCTTTAAAACTTGTGGGCGTTGGAATGATGCATTTAAACATCTTCAAATGACATTGAATGGGCACTAAACAGACCACAAAATCAGTTTGGCATTTTTAAATTATAGTCTGACTCTATCCTGCTAACATCCGACCGTGATTGATGATGCAGAGAGCATGAGTGTGGAGGGAGGATGGACAATGATGAGGTCTTCCCCCGGCTTGAGAAAAATAATCTCACCAAATTGTCCAACAGGAAGTAATAATGGAAGAACAAGCATATGGTGCGCGTGAAGCGTACTGAGAAAACATGGCACATTTTCAGCGATACGAGCAATAGAAAACTAGCAAATTAGGCTACACTCAAGTGGGGGTGGTCTCCTTTTTCCCCTTCCCCCTTTGCTAAGCACATGTCCCATATTGCCTGAAATGGTACTTCTCGTGTCTTTCAAGTTGCGTCTAAGCATTCTTTCTTTTAATATCTAGGAAGTTTTCATGCACAGCTAGATGTAAAGTTCTGACTGAAAGTTGCTTTGAAAATTTCGGGATGCCGGGGAGGGGGGAGCAACTGCTTCGGCTGACCCCTGCGTATCCAGTGGGTGCCCTGTATAGCGTATTTAACTTTAATTTTAAGGTCAGAAAGCCAATTGGCTCATCGAGGACCCTCTATTAGAGTGAGCGTGGATGAACACTGGCGAGATTCGTCTTTTCTTTTCGACTAGTTCTCAGAGGCTAACGAGGCAGGCGTGTATACTAATTGCTCCCAATCCTGATCCCGGGACCGTCATTTAACGTCGCCATCCGACGAACGTGAGTGTATCCCCAGTCAATAGCCACTTTCCGAAAGGCCAGGAGGAATGGTCTAGATCTCTTGCTCTGTACCACTTCTCGTCAGCTGAACTGAGCAAAACTCACAACTTCCTGAGTCGGACAACTTCCTGAATAGGACAACTACCTGAAAAGGATAATCGGATACCCTATAAAAAATTCATCAATTTCACCCCTCAGCGTCACTGTGAACAGCTATGCTGAACAAGTAAATTCTAGTCCCCAGAAAATTTCCAAGTGGTTTCACCTGGGTTTGATCCAGGGACCTCTATTATGCAATGCAATACACTCAACCACCAAGCCACTCCACCCACTGAGTGCAATAGCTTTGAAATCAGGTCTGTTCGGTGGAAAAGAATAAAAAGGATCTACTTAACATGAAAAACGGTTGCATTTCAAATATGTCTCCGGTAAGTAACAAGGAAGCGTATTGTTGTAATTTTTGCACTTCTAGAATGTTCGAAAGTGTATTCCGGCCGTAAGTTGGACAATCGTTTCTTATGTTCCTGTAAGCCTATGACTGTAAAAGGTGCGAAAGGTTTTAAAAAGTTCCAAAACTAAGAACGAAAGGAATCTCGAACGTTCCTAACGATTTTTTATTTTGTATTCACGAACTACTAAAAGATTTTTGAACGTTGCAAAGGTTGAAATAGAAACCCGACAGCTTTACGCTTCCTTAGGGTGATGGGTCAAGGTTGGGTTTAGGGTAAAAAATAGTAATTGGCCCCATTCGTCTTGGAAGAAAATCATAGGGCCTGTTATAGCCCAAAGAAATTTACCACAGAAGATAACTAGATCGTTTCAATCAGGGAGTTGTTAGTATTCCCTGTTTCAACACTCCATTGAAAAGCGCTAACTTCCATGAAGAAACGAAATGCATGTTGGCAATGTCTGCACTACTTACTTTTACCAGGGAGTTTTAGGGTTTTTAGGGCTTTTATTCTTAATTGTTTACTCATGGCTTGGTTATGTGACCGCACATCAAAGGACAACAAATCTCACCCAGGACAGTGACAGTTCTCCCTACTCAGTTCATTTTATCCCCCTCCCGGCCTCCAATTAAAAAACACCTGTCCAGTGCACTTTCCTGTCATAGCTACATAAGTCTACACTTGGTGGGCCTATAGCTGTTCAAAGTCATATCAACACAATAGGCCTGCTGTGTGTTACCCTAATCAGGAATACAAATGACTGCACACAAGTCATCATGAGTGACCAACCAGAGCCTGAAGCTATTGTTTCAATTAATGTCGACAAAGTGCATTCACCAATTGTATTTACAGATATGATCATATTCCTAATTATATTTGGCTGATGCTATAGCTAGCTCCTTTAAGACAGCTGTATGACTATATTATTTCAGTATCTTTGTGCAGATAGAGAGACATGTCGCAACTTCAAGTCACTGCAAATGTGGATTATTCAAAAGTCTAAATCCCAATACTAGGTGGAGAATTTAGATCTGTGACACTTAAAGTTGATATACAGCACAAAACGTAGGGTTGGTTACAATTGCTATCACCTAGTCAAGAGTAAACCTAAAAATTACTTAATCAACATTACTTTAGTTGACTCGAATCAATTTGCTTATTTTAAATTAGACTGAACCTCGACTAAGGCTCTGATTGACTCGAATGAGTGGTCTATTCCAGCTTCTGTACACCAATGTGTTTCACATGTGCGTGGGTTCAAATGTACGTGGGTTTTTCTCCGGGTGCTCCGACTTTCCTCCCACTTGGCATTTGGCTTGCCATGAAAATCGGTTGCCAGCCGACAAAGTCGGTTGCGAGCCGGACTTAAGCGCCATCGGGCGGACCAGTTAACTAGACACTTTTAATTTTGCCTTAAACTCAGTGATGGCTACCG
Organism: Holothuria leucospilota; assembly: GCA_029531755.1. Lineage (NCBI taxonomy): Eukaryota > Metazoa > Echinodermata > Holothuroidea > Aspidochirotida > Holothuriidae > Holothuria > Holothuria leucospilota. The sequence continues at coordinate 22,392,264 of CM055976.1, read as the reverse complement.
CTACTAAGGCTCTGTCTCGTACTAGACAGGTGTTTTCGTTTAAATTGGGGGAGGGGCTAGAAGTAAACTTAGTAGTGAGAACTTTTACTATCTGGTTGATTTTATAGAGCATTATTTTAAGCTGCCTTTTAGCATGCAGTACCCCCCCCCCCTCCCTTCTCGTTCAAAATCTTTTGGATTTCAGGGCGAAGTCATGTCATGACAATCATGATTGTTTGCGGCCAGTTATGTGAAAATCTGTAAAGGCAAACACTTTCCGTCCTTCTTAAATGTCTTGCCGAACGCATATGAAAGGGCTAATAAATTAACATTTGACTATTACAAAAGAGAGAGCATTGCCTCCAGGTCTCCATGCCGTGTCCGAATGACTCTAGGCTGTTTTATTGAAACACCGTTGGGGGCCGAGCACATAAGAAGGCAGATTCCATAAGAGAGCATTACCATTGTCAAGAGAGACAGAGATTTTTTCAAACGGGAGAGAGCGTGCGACAGGTTTTACTGTCACTGCCATTTTGTAGTGTCGCTACGGGAGAATGGGGGGCATTAACCTCGGCCCCCTTGAATTTCCCCTACCTAAATTCTATAGGCCTACTTATACAAATATGAAAAAATGTAGGCTACTTTTTTGTTCTTTTGTGTTAGAATCACAACTTCGGAATGCAATTCAATGCTTGACTCGGATAACTAGAATGTAGGCCGATTATAAATGCAATTTTATATCTTGGATGGGCACGACTTGTCGTATAAAGTTAAGCAAAATTTGTCCAACAAAATTATCGTTGCGTGTAAATGACTTGCCTTTGGTCCAAGCGACTTTGGGAATATTTGAAAGATTGGTCTAAGTTGACAGCATTTGTGTTTACACGATGCAAAACTCGTGCGTGACATTTAACTATAGTATAAAATTATGTCGATACGATTTCAAGAATAATAAAAGACTTGATTTTTGAAAGATAAAATCAAACTACGTAAAATGATTGTCCGTGAAATCTCCAGGAGGAGACAATTTACCAGTTGTCCAGATTTAACTTCAGATAAGTATAACTCGAATTGTGAAAGCTTTAAAGTAAAGGAAAATGCTCATTTTTCTGACAGTCTTATTATTAAAAAGGACCACAATGCTTTCATGAGGGTATTAAAATTTACGATATAAAAATTGTAGAATGCATACAATTTATTGGTGTAACTCCAGCGGTTAATAACAGAAGGGCGTGTACATTTCCATGTTACAAGGGATGAGAAAGTTGAAGTGTGTTTTACTTATTTCTTTTCTGTACTTCTCAGATAATTGTTCATTGTTCTCTTCTTTTTCTTTTGTTTTCGTTATATCTATCCTTTCTCAACAAACCCACTCCACTTCTTGTTCCAAAAGCAGTGGCGTAGCTAGATGGGGGGCAGGGGGGCGGTCGCCCCCCCCCCCACAAGGCCTCCGAAGGCCTCTGTCGGAAATTTCTAGTCTCTGTCGGAAATAAATAAAAACAATTCATTTGAAACACTTACAACACTTCTTATGTTTTTAAGCAGAATAGCACATCGATATGTCAACGTGAAAATCAATAGTCGGTCTCAAAATTGCCCGGAAAGCAAAAAAAAAAAAAAAAAATCGAATCATTCAACTATCAAGATAATAATCTGTCGGAACTTTTTTGCTTTTGCCCCCCACGAAAAAATACCTCGCTACGCCAGTACTGTCCAAAAGACTGTTCATGGCGCTATTCTTCTTCGATTCGTTGTTTCTCACTGCGCAAGCACGTTCCTAGCTAAATACTTTGCAATGGATTTTCCTATTTAACATTTTTAATTCATAAGAAAAGCAAAGACAGGTAAAATAGTTTATTAAATGCAGGAATCTGCAACAAATCATCAAATTGCACGTAACTTATCTTCATCTAATCGGCATGCCAGGTTTATGAGTTATAGGCACACTTCTTACGCACGTCTAGTCACTGTAGGTGTTTAATTGCTTCTTCGATGTTTGAATAATCTAGCTCATTTTGACTTTTGATGCAAATGGACACGAAATAAGACCTCGTACTTCAAAAATCCGTCTTTTTCATGATCATAAACGTCATAGTGTTTTCAGTTTGTCCAACTTCTCCTTTCTCTGTTTTAAATCTGACAAGCTCGGCGTTTTGTTGTCATTAATTGTCTTTTTGTTTTCAGTGTTACCCAAATCAGCCGCATACAAAAGTTCAGTAGGGCTAAACTTTATAAACGACAATTAATTTGCAATGTAATTTAACCACTTATTTACAAACATATTATGTGGCTCTGTAAAAGTGACTGTAAATTGTTCTTTCAAACAGTTTTCGACAAAACTTTCAAATCTTAAAACGCTTAACTACAAATCACCTGAACTTATGTGGACCAAAAGCACTTCTGGTCTTCTTCAACGTTGTTTACTTTGTAAAATAAATGCTGCAAGGCTTGAATTAATCATAAACACTAGTCATCTGTAGTCATACTGAAAGCAATTTCCCAGCATATGTTCTAATCCCTTGATTCTCAAACGCGGTCTAGGGCCATATCGATGCGGCCTCTAAATTGATTTTGCCAGGAAGCTGCCAAAGTGGCAGCTCCCTGATTTGACGTTTTGAGAAAAATAAGTTACATTCAACAGGAAAAAACGTAGCAAAGTTGCAAAAAGGACAAATAAACCGTACTAACATGTACTTCTGAGGCTTCTTCCAAATTACTCGCAGAGCGGACCCTGTTTGTTCAGCTCCTCAGCTTCCCAGGGATATGACTGAACAAAGAATATTCCGTACAGCCTGCTACGTAGGCAACTTCCAAATTTGCTCCCATGAAGTGGTGCTGGCCGGGGTTGTTTACGTAAACACATAGGCGTAGGAAGCGGGGGACTGGGGGCTATATTTACCCCCAGTCAAAAATGTGGGGGCTGAAGTATACTCCCCCCAAGATCCAAGGCCAAAAACCCCTTATTTGTCTCTTCTGTAAGAAATGTCAAAAATTTGCAGTAATTTTCCTTAAAATTCGTCCAAAATATTGCACCAAATTGCATCTGAGGACCCTAAAATACCCAAAGAATTTCCAAAGGGGAGGGGGACACCTCCTCCCCTTAGACCCTTCCCCCAGGCTGGCCATTAGAAACAAGGTTCAGCCCCCCGTCCCCCGCCCCCCCCCCCCCGTCTCAGAAAGCTTCCTCCGCCTATGCGTAAATAGCAGTGAGCGCCACCCAGTCAGGAAAAATTCCAGTTTCGTCGGGGAGCCTAAATGAGTACGAAAAGAATGTTATCCCCCGCAAACGGCCAATTGACCCAACAAATTTCTTGGAGGGCAGGTTCTTCGATAAAACCCTCACATTTTCAATTTTAAATTGTCTTTAACAGAAATCCCAACATTTCGGCTCGCTTTGCGCGCGAATAATTCCCTCACCACAACTGACAGCTCTGGGGCTTCGGGTTGACTCTTCCATCCCGTCGGGACTTTCCCCCACCCCCCCCCCCCGTCGGGCAAACCAGGCACGACAAATGATTTTAGTGACAATTTTGTGGTGTTAAGTGTGATCTAGGGTGTCTGGAAAGCCAAATTTCCTGACATCACTCCCTACCATGGTGGGCTGGGGTCGCGTTGGTCCTGTAAGATGCTGTAAAAGTGAAGATTGCCCTCCAAAGGAACAGCTTCCTATAAAAAAAATCGTACCAATGCCACTGGTTGCCATTGGTATGTAGATAGGGACCGAAGTATGGATTTCACTCAAGCCAATGGGTGTCCTCTTTCTGATCCTGAGATCCTCAGCCATGCGGCTCTCGACCTCATCTTGGCCAATGACCCGCACCATCAAAAAGTTTCAGTATAACTGGGTTAATCAGTCAAATCACGTAAGTCTGTAGTACCATGGAGCTACTTCGAATGGAGTAAAGGTTAAGCCTTTGCTGCCTGGTGCAATCGTTCAACCCCAATTGTTAATCTTTAATCATATCCTCATCTTTATTAATCCATTTAATTCTTAAAACTTTATCATGAAATTTGTTTGTCCAATTTGGCTCACTATAAAAATTTAGAAAGTTTTTCACAAGGCGATCGGCAGTTGATTATTTTATAGCACATTGGATAGAAATAAATGTGCAGTCTATCACCACTCCAATAGCCACGAAACGTCCCCACAATAATGAAAATTTCGGATACTCCTTCCGAAAGGACCAGATAAGGTACTGAAGGGGCGAGATAGCTTCCGAGGGGTAAAATACACTAGAATGCAGTAAGGCAATGGTAATTTTTTACTTCTAGGAGAGGTTTCCCAAAAAGGCCCTGTCCCCCCTTTGGCTACAGGCTTGATTTCCCAGCGATACCACAAATTTCAAAATGAAAAAACATTTTTGAGGCTATGGATACTTACAAAAATTTTACCACTGAAGTTTACACGTTTTTGGACCCTTCCTGATAACAAAACTTAGCTCAATATGAAATATGGTTCTTATTTCGTTTTCAGAAATCGATGGTAAATGTGCATTCTTAGAAATGACTCTAAAGGGGCTCATTGAGTTGCTATTGAATATTTTGTGACGAGTTTGAAGGAAATTATTGCATGACAATGCTTCTGATTAGCTATTTGTCATTTCCTATACCATGGTGGGACTGGGGTCACGTTGGTCCTGTGAGACGCTGCAAAAGTGCAGATTGCCCTCCAAAGGAACAGCTTCCTATAAAAAGTTCGTACCAGTGCCACTGGTTGCCATTGGTATGTAGATAAGGACCTCTTAAGCATGGATTTCACTCAAGTCAACGAGTGTCCTCCTCTTGAGCCTGAGATCCCCTGTGGCCCTCGACCTCAGCCCAGCCAATGGCCCGCACCATCAAAAAGTTTGAGACTAATTGGGTTAATCAAATCACCTTGTACCATAGGGGTTAACAGGTGGGGAACGAGAGACACATACCCCCCACTTTTGAAAGTGGAGGGGACTCCCCCCTTTTTGCAGAATCCTACCGAAAATAGTAGGCACGTTTGATTCCATAGCTTGCAATAACGCTGATTCAATGCAATGAAACTCAAAAATGAAAATGGTAGAAACGGCCATTTAATGGATTAAAATGGTTGGAAAATGCCCAAGATTACACCACAGATCATCTGGCCTCCAATTTTCCCGGGACCATCGGTGAGCCTAAATCCTTCGCCTCTGTGGTTTAGCTGTTTCTCCAAGAAATAGTTTGGTCAAGGTCATGTCCTCCCCTCCCCACCCCCCCCCCCCCACTTCCAAACCCACTTTTGAGAAGCTGTTGGCACTCTTGTTATGATGGAATATTAATTTGATACCATTTTTAGAGCAAAAATGACTCAAAATGATTTCTGAATAGTGCTTCAAAGTTTTTTTTAAAATTTTTCTCTGATTTCTCCAGTCAAAGTTACAATAATCTGTTATGGTTTGAGCTTTTTCATGCACTTGCTGTTTAAAGAACTTAACTATTTAATGTAACAAACATAATGGTGCTTAAAACACACAACTTTCTTTTAAAATGATTTCATACCAAACTCAATAAGTGCAACAATTGCTATGCAAACTTTATTATTTTTTACTTAAATGCACAAAATTGCTCAAATAAAGATAGGCAGAGCATCTTTTAGAGGTCACCCATTTCCAGGACCTTTTTTCAAGAGTACTTTTTTGGAACCCCTCTCTTTGTGAAAATGGTAGTTCTTCTACAATAATTCACTGTCATTTTTATAATTTGCAAAAGTGTACATGGGTCTTTGAACCCCCCCCCCCCCCTGCCCTAACATAAGTACTGTACTTTTGTGAAAATGATAACAAAATGGATTGATCTCTTACATGCTGAGTGAACAGTATATAGAAATATGAAATGGGGAACCATTTTGGGGTTTAAAAAAAGGTAACTACCCAAAAACCTATTGCCAACAAGAGTAGACTGCAGAGTCTGACAGAACAATTTATTCCCTCCCATTGGCATAGCCAGAAAACTTTCTGTGGGTGTAAGGGCTGGAGGGCTTCAAATATGGAATCACCATATACTTATATACATTTGACTTTTTGAATTTCCATTTGGGGGGCTTCTGAAGGAGGGACTTGTGGTCAACTCATGTCCCCTTCACCTAGCTATGCCACTATTCTCTTCACAATAAGATCTCTTACTACTGCTCTTCTATGCAATTGTTTACTCCCAATTCAGAGTCTCCCCTTCATAGACTCCAAACACTTCCGTGGATGGGAGTGTAGCCTGACTCTTCCCTATGTGACTACACATATAAAACCTGTGTTGACTGTCAATTTTATAGAAGGGGAATTTCCACTGACTTCAATAGCAGACCAGTTTAACCACACAAATTATTATGAGAACATAATTTACAGAAGTGCAAAACTTTTTTGTGACGGGTGTTAATATCAGGGGAGGCCAACAATTTGAGACTCATTTACCAAAGAATACATTAACCAGAATGCAAAAATGCATTGAGGTTTCGATGATATACTGTATGTTCTATTCCAAATAAAGCCATGATGTCCCATAACTTTCAGTCAATGGTCAAATGCTATCTTAACATGTTGGAAAAATACAGTTTTGTATTACTATTTAGTCTTGGGAATTCTTGGGAAATTTGAGTTTTGACCTCTGGTGACCCCAGATGACCATCTTGGGAATTCTTGGGAAATTTTGCTCTTTGACCTCTGGTGAACCCATGTGATATTCTTGGGAATTCTTGGGAAATTTTGCTTTTTTACCTCTGGTGACCCCAAATGACCTTTGACCTCCACCAAAAACAATAGGGTCCATCTTTTCACCATAACACATCCAATACTAAGTATAAAATCTATCCAAGCTTTCTCCCTTGAGATATTGTGTTAACAAAGTTTTAAGTGTTTGACCCCTGGTGACCTTAGATGACCTTTGAACTCCACCAAAAACAATGGGGTACATCTTCTCACTATAACACATCAATTTACCATGTATGAAATCTATTCAAGCTTCCTACCTGGAGATATCATCTTGAAAAGGTTTTCAGACATTGATCTCTGGTGACCCCAGATGACCTTTGACCTCCACCAAAAACAATAGGATTCATCTTCTCACTATAACGCATCTACATACTAAGTATGGATTCTATCCAAGCTTCCTACCTGGAGATTTTGTGTTAACAAGATTTTCAGAGTTTAATCCCCAGTGACCCCAAATGAACTTTGACCTCCACCAAAAATGATAGGATTCTTCCTCTTACTATAACGCATCTACATACAAAGTATGAAACTTATTCAAGCTTCCTAGTTTGAGATATAGTGTTAACCAGGTTTTCAGGGTTTCACCCCCGGTGACCCCAGATGACCTTTGAACCCCACCAAAAATAATAGGGTTCTTCCTCTAAATATAAGGCACCTACATACAAAGTATGAAATTTATCCAAGCTTTCTACCTGGAGATATCAGGTTAACAAGGTTTTCAGGGTTTGACCCCTGGTGACCTCAAATGACCTTTGACCTCCACCAAAAACGATAGGCTTCTTCCTCTTACCATAATGCATCTACATACAAAGTATGAAATTCATCCAAGCTTTGCAACTCAAGTTATTGTGTTAACAAGATTTTCAGGGTTTGACCCCCGGTGACCCCAGATGACCTTTCACCTCCGCCAAAAATAATACGGTTCTTCCTCTTACCATAACGCATCTACACACAAAGTATGAAATTCATCCAGGCTTCCTACCTCGAGATATTGTGTTAACAAGGTTTTCAGAGTTTGACCCCAGGTGACCTTTGACCCCCACCAAAAACAATACGGTTCTTCCTCTTAGTATGGGGCATCTATGTACCAAGTTTGAGAACTGTCAGAGCTTCCCTTCTTGAGATACCATGTTAATGAAGTTTTCAGGGTTTGACCCCCAGTGACCCCAGATGACCTTTCACCTCCACCAAAAATAATAGGGTTCTTCCCCATACCATAATGCATCTACATACAAAGTATGAAATTCATCTAAGCTTCCTACCTCAAGATATTGTGTTAACAAGGTTTTCAGAGTTTGACCCCCGGTGACCCCAGGTGACCTTTGACCCCCACCAAAAACATTACGGTTCTTCCTCTTAGTATGGGGCATCTATGTACCAAGTTTGAGAACTGTCAGAGCTTCCCTTCTTGAGATATCATGTTAACAAAGTTTTCAGGGTTTGACCCCCGGTGACCCCAGATGACCTTTCACCTCCACCAAAAATAACAGGGTTCTTCCTCATACCATAATGCATCTACACACAAAGTATGAAATTCATCTAAGCTTCCTACCTCAAGATATTGTGTTAACAAGGTTTTCAGAGTTTGACCCCCGGTGACCCCAGGTGACCTTTGAACCCCACCAAAAACAATAGGGTTCTTCCTCTTAATATGGGACATCTATGTACCAAGTTTGAGAACTGTCACAGCTTCCCTTCTTGAGATATCGTGTTAACGAAGTTTTCAGGGTTTGACCCCCGGTGACCCCAGATGACCTTTCACCTCCACCAAAAATGATAGGGTTCTTCCTCATACCATAACGCATCTACATACAAAATATGAAATTCATCCAAGCTTCCTACCTCAAGATATTGTGTTAACAAGGTTTTCAGAGTTTGACCCCCGGTGACCCCAGGTGACCTTTGACCCCCACCAAAAACAATAGGGTTCTTCTTCTCAATATGGGGCATCTATGTACCAAGTTTGAGAACTGTCAGAGTTTCCCTTCTTGAGATATCGTGTTAACGAGCAAAGTGTCACAAACACACATACACACACACGCATACACACCCACACGCACATACACACATACATACACACACACGCCATCATGAATGCATAGGTTTCTCTTATCATCGAAACCAAAAAGGCTCTAAAGTACAAGTTCATTATGACTAATAGTGAAACTGTAGACAACCTCATTTGATGAAGGTACATTACCACAGAATAGGTGAAACTGTGGACAATCTTATTTCATGAAGGAACATTACCACAGAATAAATAAATGTGGAAACCATGTGAGTTCATGCAGGAACATTACCACAGAATCAATGAAGCTGGAGACAATCTAAGCCCACAGCAGGTCATTCATTCAAATATCTGGACTCTTGCCTGGCTTAGTTTTGCATTGAATTAAAGCATGATGATTATGCAATAGACTGGTATTAGCTTACAGTGAATGGACAATGACAATGCTAACATACCCAATCAAGAGTTAGTTTGCCTCTTGAGAAACATACCATAACATAGATCTAATTTTCATTAAAATATCTGTAGTATTCTTTTATTACCTGATCCTTACTGTTCTTCACAGATTCAATACACCTTCAAATAACACCATCAATATCACAGGCTTCTTTACGTCTCATTTGCAGGTTACACCACTGTGTAAATCCTCAGTAGCAACCTACATTATTTTGGCTTACTCAATTATCATTCAGACATGTTCTGTTCCTGAATATTCACGTTTTCATTTTGTGTGTAGACTGACACCTGTAGACATACATTCAATTTATGTAGGAAGCTTGATAAAACCAGTCATGTCTACAAGGTGGCAAAAATGGGATCATTACATCTACAATGGGACATATATGGGGTCATCAAAACCAGGGACCTCCATCTTCTCAAGGCGACTAAACCCACCAGCTAGAAGCATCAACGCCGCTCTCAACCAAGGATATACCTGAAGGGCATCAAGGTCCTCCTGAGAGAGAAACTTTTCTTCCTCTGTTGAGAGAAAATATGATTTTACAGCAGTAAGTAATTATGTCCAGATAGTGATTCTATCCCCAATTACCCCAACTCCACTTAAAACTTTTTTGTGGATATTTTCTATCAAAAGTAGAGTTTAATTATGGCCCTATCCATAATAAAGAGGCCATGAAGGTAATAAGCCAGTTGGATATTTAAGAATTGCAATGCATCCTGGGAAGTTTACTGTACAAACAGGTACACAGGCGTCTTGCGACATTTTTTTTTTCTTTCTACACGAAAACAATACCTATACAACCTCCCAGGTCCTTGTTTCATAAAAAGTTATGCGCAATCTTAAGTTTGACCATCTATCATACAATAGCCCTATGTAATGAAACTTAAGATCTAGCATAACTCTTCTTGAAACATGGCCCAGGTTTTGGAGATTTACTGCAAAGATTACATCTGCTTCACGAACAATTACCTTCAACCTGTGGTTGATGTCAGAAACTGTTACTTTAGTGCAAAGGTTATGTGTGCCATAACACATTACTACAGTCTCAGTGCAAAATACAGGTATTGGATTGGTATGGGCTGACACTAACAATATGAAAATAAATTCAGGTCTTGAAGAGCAGTTGTTTAATGACACTAAGAGACCACAAATGTAGGAAGAGCCTATATGGCTTATGAATTACAACTTCACATCAGGTGGTTAACCAACTCAACGATTTGATCAAATTTTAGTTTGTTTTGAGAGGCCAGTTCAGATGGAAAAACTGTAGATTTCTCTTGGATAAAAAACCAACCTTACTTTAACCCGGCTGGGGATCAAACCCCAAACCTCCTGGTTGCTAAGCTTCATCGCTTCAAATGCCGCCGGCTTTAACCACTCAGCCACAGCACTGGTTAAAATATCGATATCAGTAATATAAGCTTCTTTTAACATCAACACCACACTACACTTCATTAGGGAAACTTTAGACTGCTCTTGGAAGAAAAACTCACCTTACAATGACCCCATCAGGGATGGAACACAGAGACTCCCAATTCTCAAGCCTCACTCTGAAAAGGTTTCAGTCTTTACCTGCTCATCTTTTTACCACAGTAAAGTACTTAGTTGGTTTACTAGCAATATGGTCATCAAAAATCTGCATCCATTTCTTCATCTTTCATTGTTACTCCCCCCTCCCCCACCCATATCAATGGGTATTATTTACAATGCCTGGCTTCCTAGCAATATATGGTTATCTCATATCTGCATCCATTCCTTCATCTTTCAATGTTACCCCTCCCCTCCCCCTCCCATATCAGTGAGTATTATTTACAATACTTCCTTGGTTTGCTAGCAATATGGTGCTCTAATATCTGTATCCATTTCTTTATCTTTTGTTGTTACCCTTTCCCTCCCACACCCATATCAGTGGGTATTATTTACAATACTTGGTTTCCTAGCAATATGGTTTTCTTATATCTAATATCTGCATCCATTTCTTTATCTTTCATTACTCCCCCTCCCTCCTCCCCCACCCAAATCAATGAGTATTATTTACAATACTTACTTCGTTTGCCAGCAATGTGGTTATCAAACATCTGCATCCATTTCTTCATCTTTCACTGTTACCCCTCCTCCCCCACCCATATCAGGGAGTATTATTTACAATACTTCCTTTGTTTGCCAGCAATATGGTAATGTAATATCTGTATCCATTTTTCATCTTTCATTGTTACCCCTCCCCTCCCCCTTAACCCACCCATATCAGTGAGTATTATTTACAATATGTACTTGGTTTCTTAGCAGTATGGTTATCTTATATCCAATATCCACATCCATTTCTTCATCTTTCATTGTTACCCCTCCCCTCCCCCACCATCATATCATATCAATGAGCATTATTTACAATACTTTCTAGGTTTCCCAGCAATATCGTTATCTAATATCTGCTTCCATTTCTTCATCTTTCATTGTACCTCTCCCCTCCCCCACCCACATCAATGGGTATTATTTACAATACCTGGTTTCCTAGAAATATGGTTATCGAATATCTGCATTTGTTTCTTCATATTTCAATGTTACCTCTCCCCTTCCCCACCCATATCAACAGATATTATTTACAATACTTACTTGGTTCCCAGCAATATGGTTATATAATATCTGCATCTATTTCTTCATCTTCAGTTGTTACCCCTCTCCTCCCCTCCCCTCCCCCCCCCCATATCAATGAGTATTATTCACAATACGTACTTGGCTTTCTAGCAATATGGTCATCTAATATCTGCATCCATTCATTCACTTTCTCCAATGACAGGCTTTGTCGAATCTTTGCTGACAAACTGCTAAATTCTTCCTGTGTGATTGGAGCCAGCACACAGAATCTGTAAAAAGAGGAGATCCATTTAGGTGTATGTTAGCAATAAATTTGTTTGACAAAGCTGCTGAATCTATGTGGTCAAAAAAGTCACAAAGTTACAAATATGAGAGAATAAATGCATACATAGCCGGGTAAAGCTACTTACAGGCACGGCAAACGCTCCTTGTAAAATATACATGATTGCTTGTAAAATATACATGATTGCTTGTAAAATATACATGATTGATTACTTACAAATTAGATATGCTACAGGAGTTTTGGGTCAATGACAATTGAAGCATTTCTCTTGCTATTGACAGGGATTTTTTTATGCAAGAAATATGAAATTTTTCAAGGGAACTACGATTATCTCTGAGTTGTCAATATTTTGGAAAGTAACCACAGGTTTCCATTCTTTCTGTATACTAATAAAATGAACTATCCTTAGCCCTCCACCAATGATGAAATGTCATAAACTAATATCTGCAAGGTCAGATGTGAAACAAGATTTATTTTAACAGTTTGTAAAATACAACTGTCCCGACTGGTAACAGAATAGGTCTTAGCATTTTCATTAACAAGTGAAGCCTTACCCTGGTGGAATGTAATTGCTTGTACAGGTCTTCGGAACAACTGTTGGTTCCATGTAAGAATAGCTCTCCTTCTGGTGACTGGCTGTAGAGTTTTGTTGAAAACTTGCTTTAAGAATGGGCTGCTTACAAAGTTGGCTGAAATAGAAAGAATATATTAGGATTGTTAATTTCACTGGAATAAGTAAAGAACCTATTGTTAGTTGGGCCTATCATTAGAAACCTAGATTTTTAAATAAAAGATGTTTTGATTAAAATTCTTCCACAGCTGGAAGTGAAAGTGGAACATAAAATATGCACAAGTACTTTCATTTTAACTTTCTACAATTTGTACTAAACAAACTATAAATAAGAAAGTCAACATCATTGAAAAGAAATTTTTACAGTATTCTATCCAAAAGTGCTCTGCCATTTTGTGAGGGCAATGTTTACTGAGGAGGGATCTCAATGAGCTGAACACCTTCTAGTACTAGTGGGTATTTAATCGTTGTAAAGTAATGACAGAACATCTACTAACAATTAACTCTAATCCCTAATTATTGAAAATAGCTAAAAGTTTTTGTTACATATTTTGCTATTTATGAACTTATAAGTTGGATTTTATTTCTTTATTTTATTACTTTTGAGGTAGTTTACTATTGAATAATCAATAACAATCAATAATAAGAAAAAAATAATCACTAATAAGAAAAACAAGGCTGGTAGTGTTCCCACTCAGACTTTAACTCAAATTCTATTTTTAGTTCTGGCTTTTTTCCTTCTCTTTTTCTTTGTTGGATGGGGGAGAGAGGGGGTATTTTTTGTGCATACTTCAAGACGGGGGAATGTCCAGCCCACAGGGAAATATGCAGCTCGTGATATCATTTGATACCATGTAAGGAAGTAACAAATGCAATTTCATTTCCTCATGGAATTACATTAAGTACATACTTGCCAACATTGTCATCTCAGAAAATGTAACATATGTGGCATATGATCCATTGTGCAAGCGCACAGGTACAGGGGGCGAAACTCTTTTTTTCTCTAAATGTTCACAATATATGTTGAAATCACTTAGGTGTATGCAAAGATTAACTTTATTTTTGCCAAGCTGTTGCTTCACAATTTTTCTGATCATTTACATTTTAATACTAGAAGTCAGAAAAACGGAACATTCTGATTTTAATCGGTTTTACAGCTCATAAAACGGAACAGTTCTGCTTAAAACGGAATGGTTGGCAAGTATGTAAGTATCTATCTAAACCACCATTCAACCTTTCTTTCCTTTTCCAGACACATTTCTTACATTTACACACAAGGCATAATACTATGCACACTATATACAAATGTAGTGTATTTTATTACATAATGGTATGCCTCCTGAACCTCATCCCACACTTGAAATCAAATCTACAAGCATGCCCATTTTTAAGGACTGACACTGTTTAAACTTTGAGACTAAATATGGGGTGTAAAGACTGATTGGTTAACTGTGTTTTGTTAACATACACTACCTGAAGGACATGGTCAACTCGGGGGTTTTCGGAGTAGCATCTTGTTGCAAGAAGGACATATGTGGCGGTCCTTTCTTGATTTGCAGTGGGGTGAACATTCCACTCTGTGAACAAAAAAAGGTTTATTTGAAAATTGGAGGCCTCAGTAATTAATTTAAGAGAGAATTACTTATTATTTAATTTCTGCAGTATAAACATTACCTTTACTGGTGGGTACAATACTAAACATTTAGAAAGTCAAATGGTTTTAGGGTAGAGCTCTCCTCATCTTAATTAGTAAGCTTTCTTACAGTATGTTCTTGGATATAGTCACTTAACTTTCAATGGTTTGACCGACCAACTAACTGGTCAATCAGTCAATCAATCAAAATTACTAACCAGTAATTAGTTGGGCATTATCATTCAATCAATTAACAGAGCAATCATAGTCGTTTTTTTTTTCTTTTGTTCACATGTTTGTTTGTTCTTTCACTGGTTTGCCTTTTGTTCATGAGATAATCAGTTCTAAACATTCAGTCAAAGCTGGAAATTCCACTGTATTCAGTTTAGAAATTGTGCAGTAGGAAGTATAAACTTTCACATCTTTTTAAGTGAGCAATATCAGAAATACAGTATAATAAGGACACTGATACTGTAAGAGACAAAAGGTTAGAACAGACAAGAAAATGATTTGAACTGGCTGGTTCCAATTAAAATAATTTAAAAAGTCATTGGTCTTGACATGATCTAGACTACACCCCACAATTCACTTAAAGTACTTTTCACTCTTTTAGAGAAATTTTCATCTCAAATCATCAAGTCTCATTCAGGAACTTTTGAAAATAGCATCCTACCTCCATCCACTGCCCCTCCCTCCCCCTACCCCGCTATATTTTCTACTATATTCTATCAAGTCAGGCTGAAAGACACATTTGGGCTGGAAAGGCAAACCCAGCAAGTGACATAGACTATGTTTTACTTCATAAATACATCTTGCTTAATTACTAAGCAAAGATGGTGCAATTTTACAATTTCCTAAAAATAACACTACTATCCCTGACCACACCTCTGGTACTTGTCGTTTGGTGTATGAGGAATCTGCGATGCAGGCTGGTATTTCTGGAGTGGTATTCACCACACCTGAAGAGTACTGGTGAGGCTCCTGAGGTTCCACCATTTCAATGGTATCAACCAATCTTCTTGGCTCCTGTGGCACCATATTCACCAGCTGGGTTGTTTGACAATCAGGTGTTGGAGGGGTAAATGTATCCTCTTGGTAATGGGTGACTGGGGGTGCAACAGGGGGCTTGCTGGGTTCCTTTTAAAAAATAAAAAAAATGAAAATTTTTCCTTCTTGAACAACAGAAAAAAAGATACTAACACATTGCTCAGATATGGTCAGTATACTCCTCAGTCAGTAGCACATGCAATACAAATTCAAAGATGCCAGGGCAAGAATATTTTACACAAAATTACCTGAAGAAACCAAGAAGTGATGTTGGGGGTATCAGGGGTGCTGGTTTGAGAGACAGCAGTTCTCTCTGTTGGCGTATTCCTCGACTGCAACTTTTCTGGGACAATGGTTGATTGTGGCCATGGGTGGTGTGATCCGTCATCACTAGCGATCATTTCAGAATCTGAAAAAACAGACAGACATTTTTCAAGCAATGAAGGTCTAAAGTCTATGATCCTTGCAATATGAAGGGGAGGGGGGGAGGAGCAGAAAACTTTTACCAGAATTTTCACATATTTTGATCCAGATATGAATGTGGGCAAATTGGGCAAAAAATGTCAACTACCAATCTTCCACTCAAATCTGTTGGTAGTGCCTAGCACCCCCTGCTCTCACTCCCAAACCCAGACTGACCAGATCAAAGGGAATCTGTGAAGTGATCACAGCAAATTGCCATCAGCTCATCATTCCATTTTCACTTTTAATAAGGGTATGCAAAGTATCGGGATATCTGGTACCATGAAACTTCGGGCATGATGTTACAGTATTTTAGGGAAGAGGAATTATCGTTTTCAAAATGAGTCTATTTGAATTATTACTTCTAGAGTCTGTGGCAGTTTCATAATCAAAAGAATTTTACCAATCAGCAGAGTTCTGCCCAGGATTGTTGGAACGTTGGCAGCTTTTCCCAGGCTTTGGAAGGCCCTTGTTCACCTGTTCCCAACATTTACTTAATGCTCTTCCTAGGCCTGCCAGGTTTTGCATCAGTGTTTTCATCTGGGAAACCCAAGAGTCCAAGGAACCAAATTTTTGCTTTTCTTTTTTCAAGAGAGTGCCAAGCAAATTCTACAGGTTTTACTTTTGCTCTGCCATCTGAAGATAAGTGGGCTGTGGTTGCAAAAAGTATTTTCTAAGCTTAGGGGTGGTCAGCATTCCTGTATCTTGGTCAGGCCAAACCAGCACTGACCAGCAGCACAAATCACTGAATAAGGAATCCCTTACAGTGAACCAAGCCAAAAGAGGTTACCACAGTACAACCTCATCACAATGGGCTAATCAGTCGCATAGCGTATACTGTCAATCAAGTGATCGAAGGTTGCGCCAATGATGGGAAACTGTTATGACAATCAAGATGTGTCTGCAAAGTTGTGCAGTGTATGTGTAGCTAACTTAAGATGAGTGCTCAAACAGCAGAGTAAAAGATTTTACTTGGGGGCGACTACATATCATCTAACTTTGCATATAAGGTGCCTCCAACAATTCTGTCCTCAAAATGCCTATGATGTCCATATCTGGGCACAGCAAATATTTGTTTAATGCAATGCTCTTTAATCTTTACAATGAAAAATATATTTAACTTAAACTTATGTATGTTGTTTTATCACTTGTTGTATTTGTTTGAATATTTGATAATTTGTGCTTTTCTCCTTTCTACTTTAACTTGCTATTTAAACTGGCTTAAAAGAATGAAATAAAATTATGACTAAAACCTCACCTTCCAAACTGGTCAGGTTTGTGTTGCCATAAACTACTGTTGATTCAATAGGTGTTACCCTGTGAAGAGAAAAGCAGAAAGCACTCTGTTATTTCAAATTGTACTTTTGAATTCTAAATTCTCATTTTAAGGTTCAATGTGACAGCAAAGGGATATTAAAATTTCTTTTTACTTCCAAGTAAAAAAGGAATGATAGGTTTTAGAAGCTTTTTAGTCGTGGGCACAACGTAATACCACAGTTAAAAGAGCACCTTATATCTAAGGTTTGAAACAGTATGTTTCAGTGGTCAAAAACTGAACTTCACTGGTCTATCTAACATCATCATAGCTGGCTCCATTGACAAAACAAAAGATTTGAAAATTGTAAAGTTAATTTGAAATAGGAAGTTACACAATAATTTGCGATGTAACTCCAATATTACTAAGATTAGCAGCCTATATCTGTTTCTTGGTTTTTCCAAATACCTTTGCAACTTCTTGATGAGGGTAATCAGAATCTATATTATTTATTTTGAGAAGACTATTTAGTCCCACTTCTCACAAAATCTCAAAAGGGGTACCTTTTCAAGGTCTTGAAAGCATTGCAACTTTTAGGAAAACCAAAGGGGAAATTTGTATGGCACAAGGACTGGAGTGAGGTCACAAATATTTTACAATTCTGTATACTTTTTTACTTAGTTGACATTCTGTACCTCAGGACAGGTATAAACTGGGAAGATGGGAGGTACACAAAATAATTTTATATTTAAGCCTATTAAAATCCATTACATATATTTCTGTAATGTCCCTGACTTGAAATTGGTTTTGGTAACCCCATCCCTTCTCTTTACTTTACAAACCTGCCAGAATCAGAATCATCCAAAGCTTTAGGCTGGAATGAAGATGGAACCCCTTTCTTCAGGAACAAGTTTACTCGATTCATACTCAGACCAAAATCTTCCATCTTTGGAGTAAGACTCTCCTTCCTATTAGAAGGGCCTGCTTCTCCTTTATCAGGGGTTGTGGGTCTGAGAGGCAAACTGTTAAGTGCAAATGAATTATCATTGACTTATCATGTAAAAAATTTACGTTTCTTGCCAAAAGTTACATTTCTAGTTTTATTATGTCAGCCTACCAACTAAGAGAAGACTATTCATGAAGTCAGTTACTGTACTTCAAAAAATATTTGGATCCCAAAGTCCGTAACTATAAATTTCATTTTCCTATCTAGTGGAGTTTATAACATGACAGATATTTCACACTGCCAAAAGCAGGGTGAAAAAGTTTGATACAAGTAGGATCAAAATTCTTAACACAGTTCTCACAAAAGCAAACCAGAAAATGTTTTCTGTAATGAGAGCTTAATGCCTTCAGAATTTACTGGACTCCTGCTTCCCATTCTCCTGTTCTACAAAGTGGCACAATGAGACCATTACAACTTAACTTTCTGCTTGGTCCTCTGGAGTGGAAATGCAACTGCTAATTATGACATGACAAAAAGTAATATGATGGTTAAGAAAGTAAAAGAAGTGTGTCAGTCATAAGAACTAACTTCAGTTGAAGAACTGCTAGTCATCAAAATAGTAAGATTAGGTCACTAATCTTTCTAGCCACGTACTACGTAGTTTGCATAGCCCAACTCAACTCAACTATTGTAACCTAGTTTTCATTAATCTTTTATTTGCTCTACTGACAATGCATCCTACATAACTAGCTAGCCAGTTTTGAAGGGGGCGCATGATGGTATTTTACAACCCTCATTTGGCTTTGTACAGAATTACTGATAAACCCTACATGAGTAAATTGTTCAACCAATATGACTGTCATAGACTCCAGTAGAAAGAAATGAACATGCTCTGTTTTCCTGACTGAAGACGAAGTGACTAAAACTGGTCTTAAAACTGCCAGTCGCATTCGCAGACTCATGCTTAGTTGCACACTACACAACTATTAGCAACACAACAGTTTAGTTTAGTCACTTAGAGAGTGGCAAGCTTAAGCTGTCAAGCTGTCAGTTACTGTATAGCGGGAAATTTCCGTGAGGCTAATTTTTGGCAAATCTGTACCTTGTTCACATATTTGCAGAGTGAAAAATTCGCTGTTGCAGGCAACCAACATAGTCTTGTATAAACTAACGACAGTACTTTCACGGGTCTTAAATTCGCGATTAAATAGTTGGTCGCGAAAAGCACGAAAATTTAACCCCCGCGAAAATTTCCCAATATACAGTAAGCTCCTGAATGGGAGGAGATATTGTCATGAATTGCAGGAATGACACAGTATAAACTTTCTTACCACAGGCCACGCTAAATCTTCCCAAGAAATATACTGGGAAACAGAAGCATTTGATCTGCACGTGAAAAGGTTTTATGTCATTTTATGTGATTGCACTATATTTTTTCATTTTTATATATTTGTGCAATGATATCATTTCTGTTATCTTAAATCTTGACAAACAGGGAAAAAGCACAACTTTGTAGAACAATAGGACTTTCCAGGCTTTTACGAGTACCTTGCAGTGATACTCACGAGTTTTAACAGAAATGTAGGATTCATTAGTCTAAAGCCTTGTTCAATAATGTAAATGAGCACCTTATTTCATGAATTGTACGAGTGGTAGCAAGTCAAACAGCAGGATAAAGTAGAGAGTTTTCAAGAGAAAGTAGGAAAAGTAAAAAGAAGGTTAAAAAAGTAGGACATGAAGGAGGCACTTCAAAGCCTGACAAGGAC
Organism: Holothuria leucospilota; assembly: GCA_029531755.1. Lineage (NCBI taxonomy): Eukaryota > Metazoa > Echinodermata > Holothuroidea > Aspidochirotida > Holothuriidae > Holothuria > Holothuria leucospilota. The sequence continues at coordinate 22,372,552 of CM055976.1, read as the reverse complement.
AGCCATAATCTTGAATGAACTTTGTTGAATGCAAAATATGACAAAGCAATTTCTGGAGTCAAGGATACTCTTCTGTGGGTTCTTTCAATTGGTCACCAGTAGCACATACATCATCAGCATGGTTGGTATCGGCTCTTTCATTTTCTTTGTCTTCACCAGTCTGGTTTCTTGCTTGTTTTGCCAGATTAGCTATTGAAATTAAGACATAAATACAACAATCATTTTCCTTGTTGCTCAATTTATTAACACATATAAGGAATCTATTCCATATGCTTACATGTATCAATGTTGCTCATTTTATTAATACATATAAGGAATCTATTCCATATGCTTACATGTATCAATGTTTCCGCTGGAAGGGGATGATGCATACAAAGCCATCACACTGCATCTTGTAGTTACCCCAGGGTGCACTCTGCAACATGTTTTCAACTTGGTTGACATTTTAGGTGCTGAAAATTGCAATTTCACCAAGACCAAACTACAGCACCCTTGAACAGGGGCTGGGTCCATGTACACACTTACTTCAATGTATGGGTTACTGTCAGAGAAATCATTTCTAAATTTTAAGCCTAAAAATGAATTAACCCAAGGTACAAAAGCTTCTTCTACCTTTTCAAGAGCTTAGAAATAAAAGATTTGAAACTAAATCGGGATGGAATTTTTACAAGGAGTTAAAGTAAAGTCAAACATGTGACTGAGTGACACATTTTTGTCAAAAATGGTAACATGATGCCTTAACATAAACCACTTCATGTCCCAGTCTGCATATTTCGGGGGATCTGTCTCCTCTTTTCTTTTCCTTCTCAGAAAACTTAAGCAAAATCTTGTGGAAAAAATTTTACATTGAAACTATAAATTGTGAAGTTCTTTTCGATTTCTAGGGTTAAGAACTACTGTACCTCTATATCTATTAAAAATACTGTGTAGTATGTATTTTAACAGGCTTCTCACACTTTTGAGATTATGAAGTTTGAGACTTCCTTCCAGCCATTTTCAAGACTGAAACATGGAACATCTTACACAGCATTTCTCAAACAGTTGACTGCAGCCTATGGAGGGCTGCAGGGCCCTATCTGGTGGGCTGAGAAGTGGGTTCCAGAAAAAAAACATTGGATAATTCTTTATTTCTATCATTTTTTTTTGTCAGTATAGTTCATATCATCCTTCACAGATGTGGAGCTAGTAGATCTACATTGCTTACTTTTAAAACTTGCCTGGAATAGTTAGGTTATGAAACATAATAAGGCAAACTTCAGTTTTCAGTTAAGGTGAAAGGTGGTGGTCCTTGGATAATAGAACAGTCAAAAGTGGGCTTCTGGGTACAAAAGGTTGAGAAAACCTGATCTACGTAATATTCTGGGAAGAAAAAATTGTTGCACCTACTCATAAGCTAATTTACATATTGATGACACATGTTGTAACATCATCTCAAGCTTTGGGTCTAATTTTTCTAAACAATATAGCAATATTTCCATACCAATCACTCAAACTTCAAGGACTTTAAAAACCACAAAAAAGCTCAGACCAGGGTTCTGCCTGGGATTGCTGAAGTGCTGGTAGCTTTTCCCTTGAGTCCCTAAAAAAGGTCCAAACACAAGCTGTGGAACAGGTTGTTCTACACACCCAAGAGGTTGGAAGATACTCTTCCAAGATTACAAGTTTCTTCCGTATAAAGACAAGAAAATACACCGGACTTCTAAATTCCCAGTTACTGGGGTGAACACTTTTTTGACCTCATCAAAACAAGTTGATGACTATGGCAACATACTGGGCTGGAAAAGGTATACTGTATCCTGGAAAGCAAGAAATTACGACGTACAGTACTTCATATACTCTGTTATCTGAATCAGTGCCGTTTGGAAATAACACTTTCAGTCCTGCATAGTCTGTATTTCTATGTCCTGGTCAGGCCCTGCAGCAGCAGATTATTGTCATACTCTTCCCACTTTCCAAACTGTGAAAAAGCAGTCTAAATGCAACCAGGAGATCCTAAATAAGAGACAATAAGATAAGCCTAAAAAAAAGAGAACTGCCAACAAAAACAAACAAGAAAATGAAAACCAGGCCTAAAAGTTTTGCCTTCAGGTACCACACCTGATTTGGTATGTTGGTTGGTTGCTTGATACCCATACTGGACTAAGTATTCTTTTAGGCTGCTTGCCTGTTTTTGGTTAACTTGAAGGAGGTTTTCACAGGCAGCTAAAACTTCTTTGAATGATGATTGCTGCTGCTTTTCAAGCTCCTTTCTAGCTTCATTCTGTAAAAGAATATAACACAACGTATGTCAAAAGCTATCTCATTAGGCTCTCATGCACTTCATGCTATGCCATGGAAGCATGAGTCGTCACAAGTTCCAAAGTAGTTTGAAACTGTCCTTTATCAGTGGTAACATTCACAATGAACACTAACTTGGGCCAAGATGCACAAAGTCTAGCCTTTGGACAGGGTTGTGTATTTAAGTGTAACTCACTATACACGGCTAAGGCACATTACACTCCTTAAAAGGAGTGGTAACAGGAAAATGGCATAGTTGGATATTTAAAGGCAGTAGGCAGTCACCCCAAACAGAGTGAGTGTATCCTGTCACTCTAGTTCATGACTGGCCTATTTTGATCATGTGACAATATTTTTGTGAGTGAATTGTGGAATTCAAAGAGGATTTTGCCTTTCATTACCTATTGTTTGTAATAGTTATGTTCAAAACGTCTTCAGAAGTGCTTTTAATGCAATAAGAGGAGATTTGCAAGAGTTTGCTGATTTTTCAAAGAAAAATTTTGGGGCGACTGCCTATTGCCTTTAATGTGGAAAGCATTATAAAATAAGAAAGTAACCACAATTCCCATCAAAATTCATTAAATACTGACCATTTTGCAGGGTAGTTTCCATTTTGCACTTTATAGCTTACCATTTAATAAACATAAGCTAAGAATGCAAATTTGTGACATCTTAACTAAGGAGGAATTCACAAAATAAGTCCAGGGGTCGAAATTTAATTTTTTTGCTGCTGTTCCACGGAACAGCTCTTTTTCCAAAGTTACTGTTCCGGATCAGATTTTAATGTTCCGGAGCACAGTACCTCGGCATACGTACAGTCGGCGTGCACACGTGCAAACTGCAAAGGTGCAAATTTCATTGCTGTCTACTGTATTCGAGTGGTATGACTGCACGACTTGACCGTAACGTGGGGAGGGTGAATTTTCGCCTGCAACAGGGATTAGCCAGTGGGATATCCTGATTTTCTTTTGGTTCTTATTTTTTAAGCACAAAGTTATGGCCAATAATCTTGCATTGTCCTGAGACCTAACATTGCAGTGTCCCAAAACCTACTGTAGGATAAAATACACTCAAAATTGATACAGAAGGCACAGCAAGCAAGGCAAAAACACAATAAGGTGGAGGGAATATCAACGAATAGTTAAGAGGTCATTTGGAACATACCACGCAAGACAAGGGGTGATGCAAGATGGCCTTTCGCTTGTAGGGCAATAAATGACATACTGTACTAAAAGTTTTTATGCGTTTGGTAGTAAAACTTCAGTACGTATGTGCATTTACACAGCACTGTACCATGGAGCATAGGGAATAACACCTGCAAGTAACCGACTTTAACTGATAACGGTGGAACGAGATTGCATTTCAACTTAAGACAAAATTTATGGGGACTTTTTATATTCACGGCGTCATTACTTTATCAGAGATTAGCATGTGCGTATATTTATATGCACTTTGCTTCTTGTGGAAAAACACTGTTCCACGGAACAGTGGCTTTTGAAAAGTTACTGTTCCGGCACTAAAAGCACTGTTCTCGGAACAGCGGAACAGTGGGAATTTCGACCCCTGAAGTCTAATGTTATGCTTTTGTGTTTTCAACCTTCAACTAGAAAATAATAAAGGAAAAATAATTTCTATTCCCAAAGGCAATAGAATGCCCATTTTAGCCTGTAAAATGGAAGAAAAATTCCGTTATTCTGGAATCCCCACTTCAAAATCCCTTGATTCTCCCCTAACCCTTGTGTGTTACAAATAATGAAATAAATATTATTATGTGGTACAAACCCTCTTTTTATGAGGAATAAACCCCCTTTCTTATTATAAATAAGCCACATAGCATTCCATGTCAGGCCAATGCCAACTCCATGCCAAAGATCTACTGGGTGCATGGAATGCACCCTGGTAAATCAGCAAACCCTTTCCCCCATTGTGAACATTGAACCTTGGAGTAATTATAGAATATATCCTGCACATCGATAGCTACACCTAGCAGCCGGCTACGAGGTCTCAAAATTTGACCTCGCTCCCTGTAAGTCGACCATGCGGCTCATGGACACACGAACTGAAAAAAATGAAGTTCAACTGGTCTACTTCTTGGTGGCTACATGGATATGGAGTCAAAGTCGAATACGTGACCCAACTACACCTGGCACTTATTCTAAACAAGATGCATAGCAGGCAGCATAAAACTTTCTAAGTCCTACCTCTCTTCCATTAAGTGGCTACGCAGATGCGGAGTCATAGCTGGGAGTATCCATGTAAGCAAGCGTCAATATGCCCACGTTATGTTATTTTTTTGTGGGAAAACTCTTAAGTCCCACCTATCTTTCTACAAGTGGCTATGTGGATACGGAGTCTAGATTTAATCAGTGACCAAAAACATACCTAACCCTAACCCTAACCCTTACCCATAACCCAAGACTAGCATTGCAAGCAGCCTGAAAATATTGTAAGTCCTTCATATCTTTCTTGAAGTGGCTACGCGGATACGGAGTCAAAGTCGAAAGTATTGGCGCATATTATATTAGTCTGCACGATTTTCGCACGCGCATTAGTTTGTTTTAGTTTTTCTGCTCGTGTGTTTGTATTCGAATAGTACATCTTACACACTGTGCACAGCATTGGGCAATCGCGCATTCAGTGCCAGTTGTGTCAGGCTCTATTCAGTGCATGCTAGGTCCAGTGTGCAACCTCGTAGCCGGCTACAAGGTGACGTACACTATCTATGTGCGGGGTATTCTATAATTGTATGATGGGGTGACCGTCGACTGCGCGGGCCCGTCGAGTGCGCATCTAGCATAACATATCATACAAAAAGCTTGCAATGGTAGGGTTCTTAAGTGCGCATTCGACGGTCAACACACTATACCTGAACCTTTTTCGACATTATGAATATGGAACTCTTTTTCCTATTATGAACAACGAACACATTTTTCTATTCATAAGGAACCCTTTTGCTATTATGAATAACGAACCCTTTTTGCAATTATGAATAACGAAACAGTAAGAATAGCAAACCCTTTCTTTTATTACGAATAACAAACCTTATGATTAATGACACTTATGACTAGAGAACCTTATGAACAGTGAGTGACCCTTATGACTAGAAAATCTTTATCGAGTGTTCCCCCTGGTCTTTGCCGCATGTTGGCCAGTCTTTATTTTCCTTGCCAGTCTTTGTGGGGTGTGCCTGGCTTATTAAACGGCTAGGCCTAACTTAGTTGCAAAGCTGAAGCAAGTTCAAGACGAGTGTAGTTTAGGCCTACGCCAAAGTTATATGCTAGCTAGGAATTCTGTACACCGGATATCCCAATAAAGCCTAACCTTCAACTTATGTGCATCAAATTGCATTTCCTTCAAAATGTTATCCGTTGTGCTACCATAAACTCTCCGTTGCTTTGGAGGCACTTGCATCTTTTCTTCAAAAATTCGCGATTCATTTTCCACTTTGATGGCTAGTCTTCTCAGCCGCGTGAAAACGTTGACACCATCCATATTTTCAGAATTGACTTGGTAACTACAAGCTAAGTCTAAGATGACAAATTACAATATTCGATTCACACACAATATAATACAAGATCAAGCAAGACTCAAGGCCTGGGTACCGGTAATAAATGTAAAAATTCAATTTGATGTGTACAAACGTACGTACAACGTACAAGAATATGGTACGTGTACGTCGAGCTGGCTCATGTTCAAAATAGCCGCAGTTGGTGTTTAGGTGGAGTCAAAATTTACTGAAGAAAAAAGAAAAGATATGAATATTCATTTTAAAAATGATTGACAGTGTACGTCGTGTGCATGGCAATATGGGAAGCTAACTGGAAATTTTTTTTTGTGCAACAAGCGTAGCGGAGATACAGAATAAATCTCTGAATATGCGGAAATTTTCCACTGAAATGTCTATCATTTCAAAGAAAAATGAGGAGTCCACAGAATGATAAGACAGGTATGATGAAAAACGCCTAGTCAAGTCGACTCGGCTGAGTTTCGCCGGAACGTCGATGAGGAATTTCACTACGGTAACACACAGGCTGACAGCCCTACGCGCGCTAGGCCTAACGTTACTCGTTAGGTGTGCAGAGGCTAGGCTAGGAATTTCACTATCCACACAGTGGATATTTCAATATCTTACAGTTAACACAACAGTCCAAGGGCTAAGGCTAGGATGTAGGAATGCAATGGCTCTTCACTCACTGTACTTGCCCACTAGAAGTAAAACAGTAGGCCTACAATACTACTAAAGTGTAGGCTCCTCATGCCATGGTCATCTGGGCCTCTCCAAGGTAATCACTGATCAAGGCACAGTACTAGTTAGTGATCATCGACATCAGGATAGGCTATGGCTAATTTGTTAAATGATCATTTCGTATCTGTTTTTACCAAGGAATCATCTAGGCTATTTTGGGGACTGGTAGGGGTTCTGAAAATTCTTCTTTAGTTAAAGATGTTGTCTTCTCTGAAGAGTTGGTTTGTAATAAGTTGAAGAGTTTAAAAACTAATAAAAGCTAGGCCTAGTAGTAGTAAGGCCCTGGGCCTGATGGGATCCATCCTGCCATTCTCCATGAATGCTCCAAGGTTTTGTCAGTTCCTCTTTGCATTATTTTTCAGAAGTTTCTGGTTTCAAACTGATACGAATTTAGAATCCGTGCCTGGAAGTGACGTAAATTACAACTTAAAACTTACAAAAGATCAGTGACAAGATAAGTTGCAAAGGAACCAATATGAAGTAGGCCCTAGCGTAACCAGATGTGAGAAAAGAAGTGAGAGAAAGACAGGTGTCAGAGAGATTCGAACGTGGATCATTTGAAGAATATGAACGCGGTATAGATCTCAGTATAGCGATTCCATGCCCTAACCGATGGCGCTGCGAGCCGAGCTGCCGGCAAACGGTTTTAAATATAAGTACAGTACAAACAGCTCAGATGTATAATGTACATGTCTATACATATTTTATCTCTACATATACATATATCCCTAACTGTATAACCCTAACCTTATCTCTATGCGTACCACGTGTATATCCCTATCCGTATGCGTACCCTATCCGTATCCCTACTACATATATAACCCCTATCCCAGTGCGTACCATGCTACATCACTTCCGGGCACGGATTCTAAATTAGAGCCTTCAAACTTTGTACCTGCTGACTGGCGGATAGCTAATGTTACTCCAATTTTCAAAAAGGGGGATCAGAGCTTGCCTTGCAATTATAGGCCGGTCAGTTTAACCAGCGTTGTGTGCAGAGTTATGGAATCTGTAATCAAGGATTGTTTGCTTAGGCCTAAATATCTTTTAGATCTATGGCCTAATGGGTTACTCAATCTGCCACAACATGGTTTCTTACCGAGTAGATCTTGTGTTACTAATTTACTAAGCTTTCTTGAGGATGTTTCTTTATCTCTTGATTCTGGTCACAGTGTTGATGTCATTTACCTTGATTTTCAAAAAGCCTTTGATAAAGTTCCATTAGGTAGATTTATGGTTAAACTGCATAGGTGAGGCATCAAGGGCAGTTGTGCTGACTGGATAAAATCATGGCTCAATGGTAGATCTCAGAGAGTTGTTGTTAATGGTAATTTCTCTTCTTGGAAAGAAGTTACAAGTGGAGTTCCACAGGGTTCTGTTCTTGGCCCGCTTCTAAAAATTCTTAATTTTCATCAATGATATTGATAGCTCTCTCACATCTAGTATTAGTAAGTTTGCTGATGATACTAAGCTCTATAGGAAGGTTAGTGATAAGGATGATACCTCCTTACTGCAAAAAGACTTGGACAGGTTATCTTCATAGTCTCAGACTTGGCAAATGTCTTTTAATGCAGATAAGTGCAAAATCCTTCACTTTAGTCCTAAAAATTTCAGCTTTGATTATAACATGAATGGTAATATTCTGAGTGATGTGACTTTTGAGAAGGATCTGGGTGTAGTTATTACAGGCGATTTAAAGCCATCAAGACAGTTTGCAGCTGCTGCTGCTGCTAGAGCTAATAGGGTGCTTGGATTGATTAAGAGGAATTTCAGTAGTGTTAGTAAAGAAATTGTACTAAATCTGTATAAGCAGTTGGTAAGACCCCACCTCAACTATGCAGCCCAGGCTTGGAATCCCTTCTATGAAAAGGACAAGCTTCTTTTAGAGCAGGTTCAGAGGAGAGCCACTCGCCTTATACCGGAGGTGAAACACCTACCTTATCATGTTAGACTTGAGCAAGTGGGCTTACCACCCTGGAGTTGAGGGGACATACTTCAGGTGTACAAATTTCTCTCTGAGAGGAATCCTTTGTCATCTTGCAATAATTTAAAGGTTCAAAGTAATGCTCGGGTTCGAGGCCATTGTAAGAAGCTAGTTAAGTGTAAATTGCAAGACATTAGGAAGTTCAGCTTATCATTATTGAAGTTAGTCGTCATTATTTAAAGTCATGACCAGTAATACGTATAAGTAATAATTATTCCACTGCATTCAGGTTGTTATTCCAGTAATTATCACTTCGGCCTAAATTAGCCATGAAACTATTGCAGAGGTGTACTGATAACCTGCTCAGGTCAACGATGCCCTCTACTTTAGAGTTTAGAAGTTTGGCTCAAGACATTTTCTGGTATATTCTTACAATGGGAATGGATGCAAAAAGTATCCCCAGCTCTAAGAATTAATTTTACAAAAATTGAAATGTGAAATTGAAGGAAACAATCCTAAAAACCACCTTTCAAAGCATTTTGTGTTCCATTTGTATTATATCTCCAAGAACTAGGCTACTTTGGCCTCAGTTAATTGAAACTTAACTGTAAAGTCATCCATTAGATCGTAAACAGTTCTGCATGACCAGTGTAATAGTCCAGTGTTAGAAAAGGTTGCAACTTCATAAAGTGGAGGCTGTAAATTATGCCCTCCAATACCTCCCCCAAACTCACAACTTTTTGGCAAAAAAACCTTTAAAGACAGATTTGCATCACCCCAAGTATGACTTTTAGTTGGGGGTAAGCAAAAGTCTCAATTGGTGACTACTCTTTGATTGACATCATAGTTACAAAATTCAAAAGATGCAGAGCAGCTCATATTACCTAGCATGCACAGAGAATGTTTTGATTACACATGGGGTCTTTTGTGCTCACCAAGATGTGGCCTTGAGCAGTGAAGTATGTTTGTGTCCACAAAGAGAAGCAGTAAAGACAATTATGGGCGGGGCTTACCACCAATTAAAAGTCATACTTGGGGTGATGCAAATCCCTCTTTAAATACCTATGCATAAATAGTCACACACTTTGCATAGAATTTTTTGGGCCACAATACATTGTGAGTATACCCTTTAGAGCAGTTTCAGGAATCTACTGTCATTACGACTGCAGTTTGCAGCTCTATGCCTCATTTGGGAACCAGGGGAGCATGCTCTTCTTAAAGATGTGTGTTAACAATCTTTAATATTTGATTAAAGGCTCTCTAATCTCACCCCAGACCAATTCTCCCAACAAGTTTAATTTTAGCCCCTTCTTCAATTTAAAGGTCAAGAGCCCCAAACTTATTTTGAAGCAACAGCTAAAACTCACAATTGTCTTCTTATTTCTCCTCAAAGTATCTTTCATAATATGTTAGGACTTTAATATTGCATATTCAAGGTAAACCAATCAGTTACTTCTTGTAAATTTCACATTTGAGGAGAAAAAATATTGTCACATGACTCTCAAGAGCCAATCATGAAACAGGACAGTCTACTACACTACTTCAAGTTGGGGTGACTGCATTTCCCCTTTAAACAAAAAGCACCTGTCTACAGTAGTTCACCTCCAAGACAGAGCCACAGTTCATAGCCTGCATGAGTTTAATTTGCTCAATGCCACATGTATATTGACACACACTGTGTGTAAGGTTAATTGGGAACAGTTATGACAGATACAAGTTATCTTTGGCAAACCAGAGTGGTGCTATATTGTTTGAATGAATGTTAATCAAAGTGCAGTTATCAGCAGTATTTAGAACTCTAGGGCTATTCTTAATATGTTTGGGTAGGGAGTTGCTTGCATCTCCCTGGTTTGGGAAGATGCCATATCCCCTTTAAAGTTTTAAGGCCCTTTCGTCTGGCCCCAAACAGTAAAAATTCTCCTTACTAAGTTAACTTCTAACCCCTCCTACAATTTAAAGAAAAATCACCTGTCTGATACACCTTCCAGACAAAACAACAGTAGCTTGCACTGAATTTAAATTGATCAAGGCCATATCCACATAATACTGTGTGTGAGCAATTGGGAACACAAGCAAGTGTATGAGTTATCATTGACTAACCTCTGCAGTGTTATTGTTTGAATTACTTCCAATCCAGGGCTCGAAAATAGACTGGAGCTCTGGCGCAAAAGCTCCAGAGACCGCAGCAACTGCGCCAGAAAAACGGAAAAGTGAGTTTTTGTCTGGCGCTAAAACTAGTACCAGATGCATGAGGCCAGTAGAGTTTATGAACTTCTGTGCCCATCCCCCACCCGCCACCTTCTCCACATCAAGGTGTCACTGAGGTCAATCTAAACCTGCTGTAAGCTATACATACACCCAGGCCCTTCAGCACCTTCCAATTTTTTGATTCCTTGCCGAAGGCCAAAGGAATCTATGAGATGGTGATGTCGTGTGTGTGTGTATGTGACGCTTTGCTTGTAAACACGATATCTCAAGAGGGTAACTCCGAGGGATCTCATACTCAGCATGTAGATTGCCCATATTGAGTAGATGACCCCTATTGTTTTTGGTGGAGGTCAAAGGTCATTTGGGGTCACAAGAGGTCAAAAGGTTAAAACCTTGTAAACACAATATCTCAAGAAGGGTACCTCCGAGTTATCTCATACTTGGCAGGTAGGTTGCTCATAATGAGTAGATGATCCCCATTCTTTTTTGGTGGAGGTCAAAGGTTATTTGGGGTCACAGGGGATCAAATAGTAAATATGCTGGAAATTGCTTGTAAACACGATATCTCCAGAAGGATAAATGTGAGGGATCTTATTTTTACCATGTGGACTGCCCATATTGAGTAGATGATCCCTATTGTTTTTGGTGGAGGTCAAAGGTCATTTGGGGTCACCAGAGGTCAAAAGGTTACAACCTTGTAAACACTATATCTCAAGAAGGGTAAGTGTGAAGGATCTCATACTTAGCATGAGGACTGCCCATAATGAATAGATGATTCTTATAGTTTTTGGTAGAGGTCAGAGGTCATTTGGGGTCACCAGAGGTCAGAAGGTCAAAACCTTGTAAACACGATATCTCAAGAAGGGTAACTGAGAGGGATCTCATACTTAGCATGTGGATTGCTCGTAGTGAGTAGATGATTCCTATTGTTTTTGATGGAGGTCAAAGGTCATTTGGGGTCACCAGAGGCCAAAAGTTTAAATCCTTGTAAACACAATAAGATCTCCAGGAGGATTACTCTGATGGATGGCATACATAGCATGTGGATTGCCCATATTGAGTAGATGATCCCTTTTCTTTTTGGGTGGAGGTCAAAGGTCATTTGGGGTCACTAGAGGTCAAAAGGTCAAAACCTATTAAAAACTATATCTCAAGAAGGGTAACTGTGAAGGATCTCACATGTAGCATGTGGATTGCCCATAATGAGTAGATTGAGCCCTATAATTTTTGGTGGAGGTCATAGGTCATTTGGAGTCACCAGAGGTCAAAAGGTCAAAACCTTGTCAACACTTTATCTCAAGAAGGGTAACTGTGAGGGATCTCATACTTTTCATGTGGATTGCCTATATTGAGTAGATGATTCCAAGTATTTTTGGTGGAGGTCAAAGGTCATTTGGGGTCACCAGAGGTCAAAAGGTCAAAAATCTTTTTAAACATGATATCACAAGAAGGGTAACTGTGAGGGATCACATACTTACCTTGTGTATTGACCATATTGAGAAGATGATCAGTATTATTTTTTGTGCAGGTCAAAGGTCATTTGAGGTCACAGAAGGTCAAAACCTAGTAAACATCATATTTTAAGGAGGGTAACTATGAGGGATCTCATTCTTAGCCAGTGGATTGTTTATATTTAGCATGTAGGTCATTTTGGGTCACAAGATTTCAAAAGCTTTTGACCTTCTTTACACGATATCTCAAGTTGGATAACTGTGAGGGATCACATGCTTGTCATGTGGGTGATTCGTGTTTGTTACAATATATCCATATGGCAAGGAACCACTAAGCCTTTTGGCTTTCTGGTTCAGAGATGGAGTGACCACAACATGCTTAGCACTGCCTGGTGTTACACAAAAAAGAGGTCTAAAGTTGTTTTATTTCCTGTCTTTGTTATTTTGAATTTCTTTTACTAAGTGTACAAGTAACATTCAGAAGATTATCTGAGAATGTTACGTGCTGGGAACAGTTTGAAAAAGTGAAAACATCTCCAGACAATAGACAAACAGCTCCAGAAAAGCTTCAAAATGAAGGTTGTCAGAAGCTTTTTTTAGCTCCAGAGAGGAAAAGCTTATTTTCAAGCCCTGCATTCAAAGACCAGTCACCAATAAAAATACAGATGTTTTGGGCAATATTGTAGGACTTTTAAAGGCTGGTGCATATACTCTGCACCAACCTGACTGAATATCCATCAGGTTGACATCAAGTGGGTGCAGTGTGTCCCAAATTTTGTTCCTGACCCAACTGCAATCTAACAGACCAGACTGGGCATATCAGACATGTTTGACATCCATCATGGAGTCAGGGGCAGCTGTGTGGCAGCCGAGTCAGGGCTGTTACTCACCCAACAGCAGGCATTAAGTTTTATATTTTCCAGGTGTGCTACAAATGCTACAAATCACACTCCTCAGGAAATTAAGGAGTGTTGTAGGTGTGCTGTTTTATTAAACTTTATTTATCTGAGTTCCCATTCTTTATCTAGGTGTGCAAAAGATCGCACTTCTGACAGTGATTTCAGGTGAGTGGTGGTGTGCGATTGCACTTGCAGCCTCAAAATCCAAGGCCTGCAACAGGGACAGGCTTCTTTTGTATTTCCAATGAAAATCACTATAGGATCAGTTGATGGTTGTAGACAGTCGCAATGGTGGCCCCATATGGACAGGGTAACCACCTTGAGGGAATCAGGTCACGGGTAGGTCTTCACAGTGTGTGGCAAACCTAAGATCAGACTTCTTCATAACTAGGGTGAGATGCTTCATTGGGGTGGTGCAGTGTGTGCCTACTTAAAGTACCCTTCAGTATACTTGGATGCAGCTTAAAATTCAAACAACCTTTGAATGCAGAACTGGACTGGAAGTTGGTTTAGGGAGTAAAGAACTTTCTTACTGTAAATTAATTTAAGTGAGGAGGGAAAATGGCTTGCATCAATTGGCTTTGAACATCTAGTGTTAACCAGTGTTCTGTATGATACCAGCTGATCTTTATCTAGATGCATCTAGACTTGGACATTTCCATTTATATTCCTTTAAATAGGCTGATCATCTTTACACACATGAAGGAGATTGTCTCATATTCCATTATTTGTGAAATTATGAGAGAACTTATAGAGAACTTCTACTGTAAACCTAAATGAGTTTGCTTTCTTCATTGAATTTTAGAAGGCGTGAAGCGGTTTACTTACAAGGGACCAAACTCCAGAAGTAGTGATGATTTTGACAACTTCGAGAAGAGCAGGACCCCATTGCAAAGTTAGTACACATTTGATTGTATGTCATTTCATCAAAGGGTATGTAAAGGTGTACCAACCTTATTTTGAAACATCAGCTAAATATTAATTAACCCTTAGTATTTCTCTTTCAAGTGTGTTTCATGATGTTGTGGAGGATTATAAATGTAGAAAGTGAAGATAGAGTAATTGTGTATGAATTTAACACTTCATAATGATAAACAAAAAATATTGTCATATGATTAAAAAGAGCCTTATCGTGAACCAAGATACAGGATTACTCAAAAAGGTTGCCGTTTGAAAGTGTTAGCCTAGAATGGTGAATGTACCATCAAATCATTGTTTTGATGTCCATATTACATATGGTAAGTTGTTCACTGGGCACAAAGGGTTTGAAGTAGCTTCTAAATACTTTTTCTTTTTTGAAGTGAAGGGTTAAAGAGGGATTATTCCCTTTATTCTCTGTATTCTCAATGTTCAGCCTTTACTAGCCTGCATTGGTTGTACAATCTGAAATTAGTTCTTTGGTAAAGTGAGGCAGGTATGAGCAGTGTAGGGTTTTACCTAACTGACCAGTACAACAAACCTTTGTTCTGTGTAGGGTGTTACTATTTGTACCTGGTACTGTCATACAAACTAGCCTCGGCTCTGTGTAGGGTGTTATCTGCCAGGTTCTAACCTTTGCTTTGTGTAGGGAATAACCTGCCTATTACAACCTAAACTTCGCTTTTTGCAGCCTTGTGTGTTATCTGTGTGTTATCTGCGTGTTACTTTTAGTAAGTGTTGGATACTGTTTTTTCTTGGGTATGTGATACACTTTTGGTCATTGTCTAGATGCTTTATACTGACCTATTAATGATTATACCATTCCAAAAGAGAGCTGTAGTACCTAGTCATACTTCACCTTGATGTACCCTGCTGAAGTGATTTTCAACAAAGAGTACACTACCAGGAGTCCCTGACAACACAAAAGCTGATAATGCTATCAACATTTTGCGAATGTTATTGCTAAATGGCCCCACTGGGTTTCCCCTTTCTTTTCATAAAGCAAAAAATGCTTGTGGTTAATGATTGCATTTGATGATTTGCAGAAAGTTTTTTATCTTTCCGTACAGGTACACACAGGCCAAATGTTAGCAGCTCTGATATGGAAGTCATTTGGAGTGTCCGCAAGGACAACTCTGGATTTAATAGCAAATTGAGTTCCAAATCTCCGACACCCATGTCAGGTTTCTACTCAAGATACACATCTCAAGATCCAAGGTTGAGATCTAAGCTTGGTGGGAATGAGAAATCTGATGTGGCAGGAGGTAAGCCTGTTGGCTTGTGCAAAATATTTGCAAATTTTACAGTTGCCACTGTGTAACATGTACACATAAACACACAACTTAAGTATCTGTAGCATGTGTTAATTTCACATAAATGTTACATGAATGACATACAGTAAGTACTGCAAAAAGTTTGGAATCTTATCAGCAGAATTAGATAATAACACTGAAAACAATAATTTTATGTGCCACATTCTAAAGGCGTGGTGAAAACTCAAAATAGTTGAATGAAAATGGTTGTATGTAGTATTGATTATTGTTTGCATCAGGATTTCCTGGAGTGCCATGCACTGATGCTGTCCCTAAGGAATTGCATAAATTTAGATGTACACATAACTTGATTTCCATTTTTTCCCGCAAGTTTGGCTCTTCACTGATAGTGTACCTGTGATGATGAATGTGAATACATTTTCTTGTAGAGAATCCAAGGGGAGTTACTTGTAGACAGGAATGAAGCCATTTCAAATTGCTTTATTCTTTCTGTCTCAAGTAAATGAGGATGAAAGGGAGTGGAAAATATTGTAGGAGGTGCATGGTGAAGAAAAAAATTGTTCAGTCTATGACCTCTGGAAGTGAGGTACTGAATGTTCTCTCACTTTTGTGACATCCTTGATAGCTGAAATTTCCATTCCTTTTTTTCCCCCAGTATCTGGTGATTATACATATAATTCAGGCAAGTCTGGTTACTCATACTCACAAGGAAAGATGAAGATGCAGCCTGCTTCTGAACAACCTGCCTCTTCCTCCAACAGTTGGAAGCAGTCTCAGGCAAATCACAGAAATATCTTGTTTAGAGATTGTAAGTTACCAAATATTTTATGTTTCATACTTTCCTCGTCCTTATTCACTGGACAGAATTTCACTGTTATGCTTGTCATGTAAAGTGTGTTTGCAATTAGATTGTGTAATTGCAAGATTCCTGTTGTTTTTCTGGGAAGGGGCAGCTCACTCTGATAACACTTCCTAGTGTGGACGCTGGTGTATAAAGAGTTATTTGTAAACTCACTTTGAAATTTTACTATCAGTCAGTTTTGATATGTAGGCAGAAGCTGCAATTATTTGCTCAATGTCACAGCTTCCTTGACTGATAAAAGATGGTATTCATTTCATCACTTTGTAAAGCAATGGTTGATTTCAGAATTGCTTCTAGTAGCAGTAGATATAACTTGAAATTATTGGAATGTTTAGTATTAAACAAACCTTATAATTTGCATCAAATATTGCCTTTTTACTCAGACCGTCAGTTCAGATGGGAAAATCATATTTTAAGTTCATTTTCAATAAACTAAAACCCATTTTACAATGATGGGTGTGGTCTGGCTAGGGTGGTTGAACACCACTCCTCCTTGTCACTAAAGCTCCTTGCTGCAGTTGTCACAGATTTTAGTATGTAGGTACTACATCATGTGAATCAGCTGAGGGGCAATACCTTTAATGTAAATTTGTCAAGCACCAATGATAACAATAAGTATATTTATTTCCTTTCAGCATCACCCACAACACCATCCCCATCACAAGAAAGTGGTCGATTCAACATTCCAAGCACCTCATCAGACCATGGCAGACACAGCTCAAATTCCTGGGACGACTTCTTCTGACAGCACAACTTTGTCCGGATTGCCATTCGCTGCTGAAAAACAAAGCCTGCTATTGTGTCCATATAATCATACAAACAGAATCTGTGTGGTATTTGTTGAGTTGGTATCATGTAAGAATTGTGGAGTTTATTGTGTTAGTGAAGTTTCCAGTAAGTGTCCTCTCATTTTTTACCCAGAAAAGGTAAGGAGCAAACTGTATCTTACTCAGAGGTTGGTGAATGATTTTAAACAAGATCAATGTAATGTTGGTAAATTCTGGAATGAAGGAATGACAAGTGCTTTATTAATGGGTTGTTACAGCTGTAGTCTATGAATAATATTGATTATCTTGTTATGGTGTCTTACAGTGAGAGTTTGATAACTTGTCACTGAGTCAACCTGTTAATTTCAAAGGAGCTCTTAGTTGATATCTTTATAAGTTTATGTGTTCAGGTATCTCAAATATTTAAAATTGAAGACAAAGCCTTCACTGTAATTTGAGTTGGACATAACTTTGCCATGTGGCAGTGTGGACTTTGTAGGATAAGATTAAAGGCTAGAAATTTTCTACAAAGTGTTTGTATTAGGAATGGAGCTGCATGTCTGTTGAAGGAATGTGACTTTTAAAGAAATTATTGACCCTCAGAAAAGATTACTTTTTATACATCAGTTGTATAGCCATTAGCTGTAGACTGCAGGGGAAATTTGTCATGGTTTCTTGGTCAAGTTTATGCCCTTCAGTAATAAGTCGCATCCTAGAAAGTCCTTCTTCCCCGTGCATACATAAAGCAGTAGGGGGCTGTGTGTTGAGAGGGTTAGGCCCAGGTGTGAATTATGCAACAAGTGTACAACCTTAACTCAGTTTTCAGAAGGTATGAACATGAGATTTGGCAGCTTTCCTTGTTTTGAAAGAAGTAACCTATGGCTAATGGACATGACAACATTGAATGCAAAAACAATGCTGTACATTAAAACTTTCCTGGTTGCAAGCAGCACGTGAAAGTTATGTTGGACAAACTCTCTCTTTTTCTCAAATTACCTGATTGGGCAAGTGACAATTCTGTTATAAAATTGTAATAAAAAGACACAGTCATGCATATTGATGGGAAGGGAAAGACAAAAACTGTCCTCTGAAAAATGCAGAAACATGTGGCTAATATTGTCTCTAAAATTGTATTGTTCAGCACACTGCTAGAATTGTCTGTAATATTCAGTTTCAGAAACCACCAGAATCTAGCTTTATTTATGTCATTTCAGGGCAAGTAAGAAATTTAATATCAGAGTTGTTAAGCCCGGAGGCTACAGACCTGACTGGTCATTTTTTGTTTTCAAGTTAATTAAAACCATGAAGTATGAAGTCAAAGTTGATGTGTAGTCTTAAATTTCCTGTCATTATAGTTGGACCAAAGAATCACCCACCTGGAGATAATCTGTCAGGTTGTTTTTAAAAGAAATATATATTACACAAAGTCTTTGTATTTGCACCATTAAAAGAGGTTTACGTTATCAACAACTTGTGCCAAATAACTTAAAAATATTAAGTATCAAAACACTGAAATAATGTTGTGAAGGCTTGATTTGTTGTGATTCTGTGGAAGTTTTTATGATTTTGCTGTGCTTAATTCTATTTATTGAACTTACTAAATGAAAGATAATTTTACCAAATACACAGAAGCAGCAGGAGACTTTGTAAAAATGATGTATTGTTGCACAAAGATATTGTTGCATAGGTCAAATACTGATTTTAGTGCTGGTATAGTTTTCTTGCAGCTTTCTTTCATGTTTTATAAAATGGCTGCAAACAGTAGCACTTAACCAAAGTGAAAAAGGTTGCCTGCATCCTTCTGTTTTTTCCAATATCTTTTTTTCTTACTGCTATTTTACTAGGCCTTGAGTATATTTGAACCGCCGAAAAGGATGAGAAATTGGTTTTTTTTAAAGTTTATTTTACCTAAACGTCAACATACAGACACATCAGAATGGAATAAAGTTGCCTTTTGGTGGATTGTAAGGTTATCTTTTGCAGGTTGAAGCTAAAAGGATTGTTTTATAGCAGCCTGTTTTGTTTTGATACATATTCTACAGCCAAATATAATAAGCACTAATAGTCAGCCAATAGTCTCTAGATATTTCAGTCTATGCAATTCTGCACTGTATCTTCCTAAATAAATGTCTTACTCATATCACTGCACTTTGAATTTCTTTTAATTAATTTGATGAAACAGGATAATTACAAAGTTAATGTATAGTGTTGCAGCAGTCACAGTGTATTGTATCCATGTCTGTGATTAATTCAGTAAATCTCATTTTATCCGATAGATACTGTGGTACTTAGAAAAGGATGCTGCATCAGTTTGGCATGTTGATTTTAATAAAGAAAGGCATTTGAAATAACAGTCATAGTATAACTTGGTAGTAAAAGATACTGAAGTTGAGAGGAGGGGAATCTCGATACAACCAGTTAAATTAAGTGTTTAATCCCCAAGCCCTAATGGATTTCTTTACTTGTTTGTTTGCTTACAAGAAGTGTCATAAAATAATTTCCACCAAGGCTTGGTTTACTTAGAAAAGGATGCTGCATCAATCAATATGTCATGCTGATTTTAATAAAGAAAGGCATTTGAAATAACATGCAGAGTATCTCCTTAGTAAAAGATCGATGCAATTTCAGATACTCAAGTTGAAATAAGGGGAATGTGGATACATCCAGTTAAACTAAGGGTGTAATCCACATCCCCTTGTAGGTCTCTTTTACTGGCATGGTTGGTACATGGTTGTTAACAAGTAGTGTTATAAGTACCACCAAGGCTCGGGTAATTATTATGATCAAAAGAAAGATTTAAATAAGTACCAGACATCATAGTAAAATGTAAGATGGCATTTAAGTCAACCATAGGAATTAAGGGAGCTTGTCAGCACAGATGTTTTGGTGGTGACACTCATAATGACAAGTTTTGTACTGTCAGAACATAGTGTGTGCTATCATTTGGTAGTGTGGTAGGGCGAAGGTTAAAGGGTATGTTAATCGTAGGTTGAAGGTCTCCATTAATGGTACATATTAATAAAATAGGATAGACGGTAAGTAAAAAAGGAGACATTTTGTGTTGATGGAGGTGTAAGCAGTTTCATTACTAGTTTAAGACTTGAAGCAAGTCTGTAATGCCTTGACAGAACCAAAATAGTGCCAAGTGGTAACATATTTGTTTGATCATTTGTTTCTTCAATTGGTGGAAGTTAAAATGCTATGTAGTAGGGCTAATCATTTAGAAAAGTGTTAATGAAACTTTGAAAATAAGTAATTTGGTGAGAAAGCCATTTCAACTGTAGCAAAATGAATAAGATGGATAGATGAAAAAGAATGTACAGAAATTTCCAAGTTTTTGCTGCTCTTTGACATCAAAACAGACTTGCTTCAAGTCATTATTGTTTGCAAATGGCATCCCCATTGCTGGAAGAATATAGATAAATTTTGAGAACAGAACAAGATATGATGATGCTTTGTGATGGAGCTTGTGACCTTTTTCACGACATGTTATATGAGGTTGGTGGTGTTTAAGAGTATGACATTGTAATATAATTAATATTGCCATAGAATATGATGATTTTACATTGTGAATCCTTCCTTCCCTAGTTCTTCTTCTCCCTTGGGCTTTCATTTTCAGATCTTACCAGTGAGTTTTGGTCAATGTACACATATTAAATGTGTTGTGTCTAGTTGTAAGCAAAGTGGTTATAATCGATTGAATGTTTTGATGGCCTACATGTGATGTCTCAATGGTAAAAGTGTAAATTGTAGATGTACTATTTTAAATGGTCAGATGTAGAAGTATTTTGAAGTTTCTATCTGTTCCAGTGACATCTTCCTCTAAGTTACAACCGAACTCTGTCAGTGTTTGGTCATATCTGTCGTGCATTTTGTGTTTTTCACATACCCCTAAAACAAGGACTATTTGCGCATGAGAATGTGCATGGCGTTTAATCCTGTGCGCAAGAACCAGTTACCAGTCTAAATGCAAATCCTGATCCAGATCAGACAGCTCAGCCCACTGTTGCAATCTGTAGTCTAAACATGAATAAGGGTCAAGCTAAATTAGCACTGGCCTCCATCAGTGCAGCACCTGCTGTACTCAGGATCAAATTGCTGCATTGTCTTCACTCACAGACAGTTAGAATTTCTGTTCTTGATCTCAAGAATGAGATCAGAGTGAGAACATTTGGTCCCCTGTAAATGTGTGGTGGTACTTTTGTGGGGATGTTGAGCCAGGTGCAAGTAATAAAGTCATTGTTTCAGTTTCATGTTATTGTGCCCTGGCTCATATGCGCACACAATGGCAAATGTTTTCTTTTACTTGAGCTGCTTTGTTAGCACACAGTAGCAAATCAAGCATTTCTATGTGTGTCTGGTGCTCATACATATATAGAAGATGGTTTCAAATGGGGAATGGCTACATCAGATGTTCATCTGCTATTTCAAAATTAAGGGAAAAATGCAATGATACTATACCTTTTGAAGAGCCATTCTGCAGTGATGAAGGTTTATAGTATTTATCCAGGTGTTTAGATATTGGTAAGGATTATAAATCAAACTTCTCGACTTGATTGATTGGCAAAGTTTTGCTACCTATCCCAGGTAGCATCAGTGACCAATTGTAGCCGCTATATGACTAGTTGACCTGATGATGCTAGTCATTCAGCAAGTAGAAATCCTGAATTGTCTGCTTAATAAACTTTGCTTATTGGAAGTGTCTACTTTTAGGTGTGTGAGTAATTTGGCCTCCCATAGTAGTAGTAGTATACTTAGGTGAACATTGATCATGGTTGAAGCTGTCTGTGGGTAGTGCAGTAGTTTTAGGGTTGAAAGATATCCTGTATGACAACTGACCGTATTTGGCATGTAATTTGGGTTATACTGCCAAATGCCAATAGAACCTTTTCCAGATAGCAATTTCAAAGGATGATGGGATAGAGTTTTTGTATGCTTGATTTTGTCAATGGCATTTTACTGTGGCCAAATTTGAAACATAGCAATTATTTTGTGGTACTTATTTGACAAGAAAAAGCCAAAGTGGTTGCTTGATGTTCACTTCAGAATGTTCCAAGCCTTGTCAGTTTCAAGAAATAGGTCAGACTCAGTGGTTTTGACATTTTAAATGTCTATCTGGTAATCATATGCCTTAGAAAAGCAAAATTGAGACAGCAATTAGTGTATATATGTGTCATGGTGACTAGCAAAACCACACCAGACACATTTAATGAAGAGGCTGAGTAAATTAGATAAATTGCAAAGAAACAGGAAATGCTTTAAATGCCACAAGGCAGTCATTTTTTCAAAAATAAGAAACTGAAAGACTGTAAGATTGATATCCTGTACAGGAAAGATAACATGCTATGGGTTTTAAATAGCTCAAGAAGGAACAAAAATTGACACTGTGAGGTGTCTTTGCTCATTTTTTTTCTATTTTTACATTACTACTAAGAGCATTTCCCTACTTTTGATATGACCAGGTAAAAAGAATGAATTTTATTTCAGCATGCACATAGCCAACCTTATTTTTTTGTATGAAAAGGGGTGGGGGTCAGGGGTAAGCAAGCATATTCAACTTGATCCCCGTTTAATTGGAAAGTTCAGATGTTTAAGTGGACTGAAACTGCATTTTATTCCTGAAAATTTCTGGAGGGGGATGGGACATTCCGAACCCCTTGTCCCCCAGCCTTCACACCCATGCATTGGCAAAACCATCATCTGTTAGTGAAATGTGTTGTAATTATTTTAAAGAGGGATTTGCATCACTCCAGGTATTACTTTTTAGCCCCGCCCATAATTGTCTTTACTGCTTCTCCTTGTGCAGACACAAACATAGTTCACTGCTCAAGGCCACATCCTGGTGAGCATAAAAGACCCCATGTGCAATCAAAACATTCTCTGTGCGTGCTGTGTAAGATGAGCTGCCCTGCATCTTTTGAATTTTGTAACTCTGATGTCAATCAAAGAGTAGTCACCAACTGAGACTTTTCCTCACCCCTGTGTAAAAGTCATACTTAGGGTGATGCAAATCTGTCTTTAAGTATTTTCTGACCTATGACAGTGCTTAGTATGTCACCTTGATATTATCCTCACAATTTTGATTTTATCCTCACAAACTTTTGTATCTAACAGATTTATTTTGGTTCAGATAAACTACAAAATGAGGATACTGATTACATATTTTTTCCAATTTTGAAAGAAATTCCTCTTTTATTTTTACACCAAAACTTGGATTAATTTACAAGCAATATTTATTGAGATTTCTTGTTGTGACAACTTCCTAAAAACACTGTAGTAAAGAGTGTGCTGTGAATGTTCAGACTTGAATTGTGTGAGTAGTTTGAAAAACAAATATTGTCTTTATATGTGAAGAGATTAATATGATATAGAAGCATTACTGTCACCAAAATACATTTCACTTTTGGTGTTGTCTTTGTGTATGTTTGTGTATGTGTGTTTTTTTGTTTTTATAACTTCCCTTGCAAATCCTTTCTTGCAAATCCTTTCTCCCTGTTTTGGCAAAGTATAGAGTTGTATGCCTGATATTGTTTATAAAAGGTACATCTTCAATCTTCGAGGGACACATCCAGTTTAATGAAGGAGTTAGTAGCGGTGCCGGGGATATGATCCCCGCCCAAAAGCCAAATTTCGCGCGCCCACAGTGCTTACGCACGTCGGGCGTTGTTGGCAAAATGGCCTGCCCTCGAATGTCACTGCAGTGGACGTACCCAAGCAGTGGAAGGAGTTGCGATCATGCACCGTAAATAGTTTCCATTCGATAAAAGAGTGATACCTGTGGTCACTTCCCGGAGGGTAAAGGCAGAAAGAATCTTAAGAAATACTTGGCGTACCTCCCCCTCCCTCTTTTTATCTTTAGGCAAAGAAGGCCACTATTTGGCAAATACGGGCACTGAAAATTCGAGGAGCATTAATAAAAGACTAATTTCATACCCGAATGCCCGAAGTTTCTTAATGAACACTCGAACTTAAGAGCATGCGTAATTCGTTTTCTCTGATCAAATAATATTCACCATACTTTCGTCTGAACCTTTCAAGTGAATAATTATTTTGAGGACAATGCTTGAAATTTGGGGCAAATTTTTCAGTACCTAGCCAGGCTCCACCTTTAATGAAAGCATCTAGCTTTTAAAGTTGCCGAGTTGTGCAATTTGATGAAATTACACTGCGCTACCCAGCCCCAGCGATGTGCCGCCCTGGCTTCAGGAGAGGATGACGGGGTTGCTCTTCTTGGTAGAATCATCCGTCCAAAAATTCGGTTAGGGACACGTAAAGGAATGTAGTTAAATGTTTTTGATAAGTTTAAAATTTGTTTCACCATGGACTCAGGGGCGTATATACATGAATTTGCAGGTGGGGGTGAACTATTTTTGGACTGACTACATTTCCTGGAGACCGACTCCCGCTGACACAGTTGTACGACCCGAATTTTCAAAGACCTTTAATTTTTTTCTCTCTTTTGCGCTTCAGATGTTGTTCCGAATTTTCGAGGACCTTGTTATTGTTTTTTTGCACTTCAGACGTTGTTCATGTCTGGTCTACTGTTACAAAGGCACACTGAACTGGATTTGAGACCGACTTTTCATTTTCGCGGGAGTGTCATACCCCCACACCCCGTATTTACGCCCCTGCATGGACTAGATTGAGCAGTTCATTTGTGTGAGTGAAATCTAGTCAATTATTTGACAAGATTTCCGTTCCGGTACCTTCATTGAGTGAATTCTTTCAAATTTGACTAGAAGGACGTTTTAATCGCAAGTGTCGACCTATATGTAACGGGCCTAGCGGACTTTTCTTATCTGTCAAAGAATAAGTTTTATTTAAAGGTTGGCGTAGGCGGGATTACGGGAAGGCAAAGGGGGCACTAGCCCTTCCCCTTCATTTTCCAGACTTCCAAAATAATAAAGGAAGCGAGACCATAGAAATTATGGGGAACTTTTTATCATTATGGTCAATTTTGCATTGTAAAATGAAAAACATTAATATCAAATACCATGAAAAAAGCTGGAAAGAAGTTCCCGGAACCAGCAATGAAAACCAACCAATACAGTGGCGGAGCTCAACGGTGGGGATGCAAGGGGCAATTGTTGTTATAACATTTATTTGGTACCTTAATTGAAATTTATTTCAAAGCATGAGCGTTCGCTCCCGCGCCACACTTTCAGTGTGACTTGAAGCACTGAAATGAGAGTCACTGGCAGTGCTAGATGTACGTCATCATTACACCCACCATGCATGCATCCTTTGGAACACAATTCAGAAACTAGTACCCGTACATAGGGAGCAGTGTTGCCACTCCTAGGTTTTTTCACTAGATCTATGTTTTTTTAGGTTCATCTGGGTTTCTGTGTTTATTTTTTTCAGAAAGGTACAAATCTGGGTTTTTTACAGTTTGTAGTTGAAACCAGTAGCGTGTTCAAAGGGGGGGGGGGCCGGGGGGGGGGGGCACAAGTCAGTCGGGGGAAAATCCCTTAGTCGGGGGATTTAAGGGTTAGGGGAAGAGAAAAAGATTGAAGAGACACACTGAACACTGAACAGGGATGGCGCCAGGTGGGGGCAGGGGCCTCCATTGGAGAGTCTTAATCGATACAATAGAGTATGCAGTCCCTGACGGCGCTTGAGAGAGGACAATTTCTCTAATAAGAACCCAAAATTTTCGGCGCGCTACGCGCGCTGTACAGCTACTCCAGGATCCTCAGCAGTTCCATTCCACATTGCTAGATAGTACAGGTCCTGCCAACCTTACCACGCACGAAACATGTCGGTAGAGTACACTGTTTATGTGGAGGTCTAAAATTCCATCCCATGTCGCTAAGCCTAGTTTCTGTTCTTTTGTGTGTATCATGCGGTACGGTCAGTTTGTGAGCGACTCACGGACCAAAGTTTGGCTATTTCAAAGGGTAGTCCAGGTGTTTCGATAAAATGTATGCTATCCAAGATATGTTCTAGAACCTACAGATTTTCTTTTTTTTTTTCTTTATGTTCGTAATGATCACATTATCTTTTTTGTGTAAGCCTACCAAAAATTTTCGCGCGCTTTGCAAACTCAAGTTTCAGATTCGAAAGAACACTATATAAAGTGCGCAACTCGGCTCATGAATTATTAAAGTGATATTATGCAAAATATGCCCTGGAATGGCATGGGATATTAAGTCATATCCCCTTGCCACCACGTCTTCGACAGAGGGGCTTGGGGTTGCTGGCATGGCCGAGCCCTCTGTCGGGAAAATTCTGTCGTCATCCATGATCGGTTTACTTATTTTGGCTTTCAACTGTTCAAAGGGTCATTTCTGCAATGAAACCCAAGATTTTCGGTACGGTTTGCCCACTCTTCCTCAGTTCTGTTACTTATAGCTAAATATAGTACAAACCATTTCCACCTTTTCAAGTAATTGAAGAAGTAGAATACATGAATTTATGCAAATGTTGGAAATTGCACCTCATTTAGCCAAGTCTATGTTCTCTTGGGTCTGTCGTGTGGTATAAGGCTATAGTGACATGAAGACAAAAGTACAATGTACGTTATGCCCGATAGGGACCAAATGCCAGGACAATTGACCTTTATAAGCTTTTAATAAGTACCGATTCTTTTTAGTGTAGGATAACCCAAAAAATTTTCGCGCGCTTCGCGCGCTTTGCAATTTTACACTTTAGATTCTGGGGAAAACATTAAATCAGCACTGAAACTACGTTCCTCTAGTGTATACACATTTTATGAAATATATGCCCCACAATGGTATGGTTTAGTACACAGATTTTCTTCAGATCCCTCCTCACCATCCCGATGACGGCATCGGGGCTTCAGGTCGCGGCCTCCACCCGTCTGGCCACCCGTTGGGCAAAACCTGGCGCCATCCCTGGCACTCAAAACTTAGAAGTAGCCTACAGAATGAGATTAGGAGAGAATGTTTTCATTATTTGGTCGTTTTCCAAAGGGTAGAGCTCTTCCAATCGCCCTATAGTGAATAATCAGACAGGATGCTATATCAATATGAATACCTGGCCTATGGTGCAGGTAGGCTTACTATCATTTAGTTTCCTTCCTAATCACTTAAACCATCTGTAATGGTACAAGTATATCTGTTAACTTTTGCGATCATCTCAAGCAGCCTTCTTGACTGGTCTGGTGATCTTAAACGTACAGTCCTGTCAATGTTTGTGACACATACTGCACACTGCAGCTTACAACGCATAGAGGATAACCTAAACTCTCCGTCATTGGCATCGAATTTCACAAAATCTGAAACAAACGAAACCTGATCAATAAGGCCTCTAGAACCAATTTACGGCGGTCTTATTACATTTTATTGCAGGAGCTTCCGGGGCCTTCGCCCCCTGGACTCCCACCGGGGCTCTGCCCCTGGACCCCGCCAGGGGCCCTAGCGCGGGCCGCTCGACCCCACGTGTTCAAACTCGCGCTTCGCGCTCGTGGTGCACCTTCGGTGCACTTGTGACACTCCTCCATGTCAGTCGGGGGAATCACAGGTTGTGCCCCCCACCTCCGAAATCCTGCACACGCCACTGGTTGAAACTCGAACATTTCATTGCATTTCACAAGTTTCATGTGAATAAACGTTCGTAAAACATCTGAAATATACTGAAAAGGCCTAATTCTGGAAGAGGAAGACAGTTTCTCAGTTCATATTTCGTATTCATGACCTCGAGCAGGGCTGCGTGTTGAAGAACATGTGCAAGGCATGTAACGTAACACACCGCCCCGGTCAAGGGGTACCGTACTTCCGTATCTATTCTACATTGGGTAAATGTATGCGCATTTTCATCAAAAGACGATACACATTTTTGAAACCACGGTATAAACTTGTAGGACCTAAGATGTAAATATCTATACGGTGATTGGTTGCACTTTAATATATGCTGCCCTGGAACAGTACAGGTCAAATCCTTGTGCCCGTCCATGCGTGATTCTGACTCTGAGGGTAGGGGATGGATGTTGGATAAAACATGCGGCTACCAGTACAAATGAATTATATGCCTGTGTTTTTGGTAACTTCAGGCCAACACCTAATAGCTATAGAAAAAGAACCTTATTGAGAAGCCGACTTACAGCAGCCTACAATGCATCCCTGTAATGTAGGGGCCCATCTTCCTGTCCGCAGTTCAACAGCCCATTCAACTGTTGATGATTGCGAGTTAAGAAGGATGAGGGTGAACTTGCTCCAGGTTTACAAATTTCTCTCTGAAAATGAATCTTTGTCATCTTGTATAGTAGCTACTTAAAGCTTCAGGGTGATTCTCGGGTTCGAGGTCATGGTATGAAGCTTGCCGATTGTTTTGTAAGGTTTAATGTAAGGAAGTTCCGTTCTCTCGTAGAATTGTCCGAATGAGTGGACAACTCTGCCAGATTGGGTAGTAACTACACTCCTTACCAAAAACAGTCAACCAGAGTACCAGACCAACACCAAGCAAGCCAGTAAAATTAGATGATTCTACCACAATCATGGAAGAACTTGCAGTTCAACACTGACAAGTTTCAGATTTTACTGGACTCGCTTGATGTTGGTCTGGTTGGCTGTTTTTAATAAAGGGTTTGGTCTCCAACTTAGACATCTTATAGGGACTTAATAGCCAGCCTCCTTTGCCTTTTTATTTAACCTTACGTTATGAATGTATACACGCACGCACCCCAAATAACCGTGACTTTCCCTCCATATGCAGCTGATCCACACAACAGGACTGCTCCTATTCAGCCAATAAACACCAAATAAAAAAGAAAAAAAAATAAGAAAAAAAAAACTGCATATTTTCCGCCGCAATAAAAACCCGCCCGTTTACCTTTAATCTTATCCATCATGTAAAGGTTATGCATCCTGCAATTACGTCTTTTGTCGGACTTTGCAGAAGTTATAGCTGATCTGGGTTTTTATTTGGCAATCTGGGTTTTTTAGGACTCAGATCTGGGGTTTTTCGTTTTCGTTGAGTGGCAACACTGATAGGGAGTCGCAATTTCCAATAAATTTTTCAGCTTGCTTTGCATGAGCTCAGTATAAGTCGGCGTCTCGTTAGTCAGTTAGTACTGCATTCCTTAGGAAGAAAACATATGAAATTTCCTCGTTTCTACTTCCTGTAAGATAGGTTGAGTAAACTACTATTTCCTAAACCCTTGCAAGCCCTCCCGCTTTTCACTTTCCCCACCTACTACCACCATCCTCATTAAATTTGCAATCATCATGAGAAAAAGTTTCATTAGCATTTCAAATTTTACCTGGGGGACGCAACATTTTTCTCTAGAAATAGTCCAGAACGGACGGAAAGCCATGATGAAACTTATGAACACTTCTCGGGAGAACCCTCGGTCCCCATGAACATTCCACGCTAGCGGAGGCAAAGGCTTCGAAGGCCACACCTTAGGCTTTGCAGCCTCCAATGAAAATTGCTTTCCTGGCATGTTTACTACGGACGCCCATGGCCATCTTTCTATAAGAACCACCCATAACAATTCATTTCATTGATTTTGGAAAGTTATATATCTACAACCCTCAAACTTTGATTGTCCTTACAAAAACTCCGTATATACTTTAACCTGTATGTCGAAACTGTTACTTTTCACGGTAATAAAAAACTTGAGGGTTTCCTTGTCCCAAGGCCATCGACAAAATGAAACATAAAAGAAATATGGGGTTTGACAAAGAAGGAGAATCTTTTAAGTAATGAATCATATTGCATTTTAAAATGAAGAAAACAATAAGCTACTATAAAATGTCTGAAATATGACTGTTTTCTTCGCGCACCAGTTTTAGAGAGGTCTATTGTTTCCTGATTACTTCCCGTAGAACATGTATCTTGCATGTTGCTCTTCCATTAGCTATCCCACAAGCCGAACACCCTTCATCATAAAAAATGACCTGTTGTTTTAATTGAGACTATTACTAAAATGGTCAAAATGTGATTTTGTGATCTGTTTACTGCGCATCAGATGAGTTTTAATATAGCCAAAATGCTTCATTCTAATGGTTTTATTTTTTAAATACCTTAGGCTTCCGTTGCCCTGGACACCACTCCTTCAAGAGAGAGATTCACGCTCCCGCAGCGCCTTCGGCGCCGTTTGGTATTTCGCCAAGCTTTGTCCCCCCCCCCCGTTGCCGGGCAGTGGCGTAGCTAGATATTTTTGTGGGGCGGGGGGGGGGGGGCAAAAGCAAAAAACATCCTACAGATTATTATCTGTGAAGTATCTAAGCGTAGCGCCACCATTATCTGGCGTGTAGCGCGCGGAAAAAAAATAGATTAAAGGTGCGTTCACACCAAAACCGAAATCTGCTGCGTTTTGCGGGCGGGACGCGAAATTTGTTATCTCAGAACGAATGGGGGGATTTTCGTAATTTTCATTGAAATAAACTTGCCCCTATTTGTCCTGGGGAAAAATTTCCGCGTCCCGCCCGCAAAACGCAGAAGATTTCGGTTTTGGTGTGAACGCACCTTAAAACAGGGAGTTCTGTTTGCAACTCCCTGATTAAAATCTCTCTGAGAATGCCTTAAATGACACTTCCAGGCCTTGTCAGTAACACAACTCCCAAGCTCCCCAAAGCTAGATGCGGGTCCACCTCTGACCTGTCCGTTGGTGGACCGCCGGCCTAGGAGAGGGGTATTTTGGAATTTTTGGAAAATTTTGGAATTTTATAGGTGTCTACTCTACACGCAAAATGATAGCACTTTTTGGCAAATCAGTCAACGTAATTTCATTAATTTGCCGCCAAAAATATCTGCACTGATACTCACAAGCTCGCAAAATTTAAAGCTGTCCAAATGATCGCGATCATTGGTTGTTTATTGTTTCCCTTAGTTTCTGATGCAGCACGCGTAATTTTTTTTCCCACGAGGTTATGGGCAAATCATGCCAATGGACCAATCAGCTTCTTGGAAATAGGCCACACCCCTAATTCCAAAATGACAGCTTTTGAACCATTTTTTTGTAATTCTGACGCCAGATTATGAAAGAACAGGCCAAATAACCCCAGTCCCCGTAACCCTAACCTTAGAAATAACCCCAACCATGATTTAGAGACAAATTTGAAAAAATTTTGAAAATCAAATTTGCCCATAACCTCGTGGGAAAAAAAATTAGGCATGCAGCACAGTTCAGGAATCACGTAGCACGTTCGGCGTAAACGACACCGTGCTGCTGTTAAGTGATATACCAAGGGAAGCGGGCCTGTGTTAAATTCACACCGAAATGGCATCACACACTTTCCAAAATGGGAATTTTTCTTGAATTAGTTTCTGTCACAGAAATATGTACATATCTTAAAGGAATTACCACAGGATGAGTGTGAGTTGAATGAAATGCTTATGCGGCCCTGATAGTGCAAAGGTATAATTACGTATTTTTGCATAGGACTGAGTGGTTATGATAAAGTCTGCTAAAACATTTCGTTCGTTCGTTGGGTTGAAATTTCTGAGACAAGCCCTGCCTCTAACCCGCTAAATGGGCATTTGTTTTGGTTTGTAAGTTGCGTCGCGCGGCTATTAGACTCGATTGCTCCCATTAGAATATTTCCGATACATGCTATGGAGGTTAGCTATGTTGCTACAGTCTACGCAGGGAGCTGGAAGTCAGGGAGCCCCCAATGGGCACTTTTTATGACGGCGGCTAAGCACATGGTACAAAGGATTTTACCAGCGACTGAGCAATCTCCATGTCTTCCAGCTCCCTGGTCTACGTAACAAGAGTGCCTTTAATTTCGCAAGGCAAGCAGCGGACTTGCCCTAAAATGTGATTGGTACCGTAATTTGCTAAATTTGTGGTTTAGTTGGGAGGTATGATACTTCCGAAGGCAGGGTTTTGTTTTGTGGCTCTATCATGTATTGAAATGCGGGTTTTTTTCAGAGGGGAGCGGGTTTGGGTGTTCAATGCGGGCCAAACCCGTGAAATGCGGGTCACTTGGGAGGTATGCAGTAACCATTTCGATGTGTAATTCTGCTTAAAACATAAGAAGTATTGTAAGTAAACCCCTAAGAATATAATTTTAGCTACTGATTTCCGTTGCAAGAATTTTTAATTAAGGTGGTAAAAATTTCCGACAGAGACTAGAAATTTCCGACAGATGCCTTCGGAGGCTTTGTGGGGGGGCGCTCCCTGCCCCCTCTAGCTACGCCACTGTTGCCGGGTGGGTTTCATTTACGGAACTGGAAAGACTCGGAGTAGGCCTCTGTTGTAGAACTGAAGGCCGTATTGATCCGTCTCGTCAGGAACATCAAAAATAAAGAACAAGAGTCAAAGTAACTTCGATCAGGGAGGTGATCTGCTTAGATGGTTTATTCCGTCTCGCTTCGGTCGAGAGTGACCTAGGAGTAGAAGAATGCAATGTCAAACTACCGGACCATACTTCCGAAAATACAAAGCCCGAAAATAACGTCAAACAATACCCTATTATAATGCGGTTTGGTCAAGAACAATTAATTAAAAAAAAACACGACTGCCATATGTTGACTCGATTGGTTAATCAACATACAAATCTGTACTAATATGGGAAGACGCCCTCACTTGCACAGCCTGCGTTGACATTATAGACCGGTGACGGACTTGATATGAGTTAAGAATTACTGCAGAC
Organism: Holothuria leucospilota; assembly: GCA_029531755.1. Lineage (NCBI taxonomy): Eukaryota > Metazoa > Echinodermata > Holothuroidea > Aspidochirotida > Holothuriidae > Holothuria > Holothuria leucospilota. Next base: position 22,340,160 of record CM055976.1, on the reverse strand, counting down.
GGCATTTTGCTTGTCATTGTCCGTCCGACGGAAAATTCCTAACCTGTTCCGTCCAATGGAGTCTCGTTTCTAGACTTGACCGCTGTCTGTTAAGTTTTGCAGTTTAAGGTAGCGTACCACTAAATAAAAGGGAATTCCCCGCGGAAGATGTTACCCTACGAATTTGACAACTGAAAAAAAAAATTACCCCCCCCCCCCATTTTTTTCCGGTTTAGACTATATTGCTGGTGTAATGTGCCCAATTTGTGGTGTGTATGTGGTAGCGAATGAAATGCAGTACTGATTGTGCAAAAGTAAAAGAAATTGAAGTTGTTTTAGGGCTAGGCACTTTTTGCATTATACTCTTCCACTAAGCAAAATTGCATTTCGAATGAAGAGAAAAGGCGGGAACGACCACTTTGTTATACAAGCTCTCTTAGCTCAAAATCTGAGTAGTCATGTACACAGATTTGAAATGAGCCTGTGTGAAAGCCTACTTGGAAGCTTTCACATGGGGGTATAACAACTTTACCTGTTGAGAGCTTCTACAAAGGCCCAGGGGTCGAGGAACGGACCAAATTTAGAGTGTATGAGTCTACGGGAGAAATAATTAGTGGTGCGCTAACCTAAACTATCCTATAGGATAATGTAACCGCTCAAGCAACTGAAGGCGCTTTAATGTTAAATACCGCCACGGTAAAAAGCAGTCAAGTTTGCATGATGAGAACAACCAACCTTCAGTTTACTTGTTCACTCTCACATTATGAACAAAATGAACACTTAACTTCATTGTTTACGCAATTAGGCTTTTGCAGCTGTTCTTTGTTCAATTTTCAACAATGTATAAGTGCTAATTATATCAGTAAAGCTAATCATAGCAAAGGAACTTTATCAATTTTGTATATCTAGGGGAAACACTTGCTGAACTGCCCTATTAGAGCACGGGCCGGTACAGAGGGCAATTGTTTCCCGACTCCAATATCATTGAGGAAAATCATCGGTCAACGTTTTGGGCTATAATCCGGCAAATTTACTGAGAGGAAATAGACGAAACCTTAAATGTCCTGAATGTCTGAATTTTCTCCCCGATTTGTTTTTCCAGACCCCAAAATACGAACAATTGTTGACAACAACCCTGATAGCGAAATCCGTCGGTCCGTCGGTGGCCAAAAGGCCGACGGAGGGCCATCGTAGGTCCTCTGGTTGGACGGAAACTTGCATGCTGTCATACAGCTTTTTAACCAATTAGCGTCGCCGCCATCGACGGACCGCGGGTGAACCACCGGACATTTTTCTGGAGGACAGCCGGAGTGGCCAACGTCGGTCCGTCTTCGGGGCCGACCAAATTTTGCCATTAGGGAACTTTTCGTGCCTCGAGGGCATTTACCACACTTTCTTTCACCCCTAAAAGTGATTGTAAGTTTCACTATGATGGTCTGGGAATTACCCCAACTGCCCAAATTTACTAGAAAGATCGTACCCGTCTATGTTCATTGACAGGCTGTGTCTTTACCATTGTATTTTAAGATTTAATTCTTGAAGTTATTGTTCAAGAGTACACAGACCCCAAGTAAATATCAGTGCAGTGGCCAATCAAGCCTCACATTTTTTCGATTAGATCAACTTGTCGAAGTAATGTGATCGCAACATCGATTTTTGCGAGGCGTTTTGGGATTTTTGGCCTTTCGTTTGCGTTTTCTCAGCCGGCCTAAAAGGTCGTGCAGACCTGAAATTTGGTGGCGACGGATATCGAACGTGCCACGCAAATTTTACCCGTAAAGGTTTGTGCTGATCGATGATTATTTAGAATGAGTCGTTAGAGCTTCAAGATTTTGACCATAAGATCCCTTCTCCTACAGATTTTGATGTTTGTGCTCGAAACTTTGCACAGGGGTTCAGAGGTTGATCATTCACAAAGCTTGTTCGGAAATAATCGATACCACGAAAAGCGATGTTTGAAGGGCCCGGGGGGGGGGGGTTGAATCTAAAATTGACCGTTTCGGGCTGGAAGGATTTGCTCCTGACAGGAACAAAAAATACAAGCCAGGGCGATTTCAAGATGATGCCAATGAAGTCATTTGGCAATGGTGTATTGTTACACTTGTCCAAACAAAGCACATTGACACATCAACTCAGCAGGAACAAACGGCGGTAGTATACCCAACATCATGTTTATCTTCCAGCTCCCTGATCTGGCGCAATGGCAAAATGGTCAATCTCCTAATGCAATTGGATAAACCAACAATTCCATGGCCAAAATAACCACCTGCACTGAAACCAGAAAGCTCAGATAGCCAGGGACTTCGGCAATTGACAATTCCCTGCTACAGCTATATTTACCGTTTGCATGTGTTTTTCAGCTATGCATGCAGAGCTCGTGCGGATTGCATAATCAGCTACCAGGCGGTGTCACATGAGCCAAATTGTGTAATTCTCATGATATTTTACGAAACTTAACATATCACTGGAACTGGTACCTGGCTACCCCGCGAAGTGAACTCTGCTCAGTCTCAAACAAAAGGATTTGAGTGGACAATGAATATATATATATATATATATATATATATATATATATATATATATATATATATATATATATATATATATATATATATATATATATATATATATATATATTCATTGTCCACTCATATCCTTTTGTTATATATATATATATAGGTCGAAGAGTAAGTAACTGATTGGATCGAATCAGTTACTTACTCTTCGACCTACATTTACAGTCGATCTTACCACGTTCGACCTATATATATATATATATATATATATATATATATATATATATATATATATATATATATATATATATATATATATATATATATATATATATATACCGTACAGCCCGCTACGTTCGCAAGTTCTTCAGTAGCCAGCCTCGTTGTAGTCGAAGTTTGAACAAAAGGTGCGAACTAACATTACTTTGCGTACCCATTTTGTTTAAAAGTAGGCCTATATTTACCCACAATATTCATATTTAACACTGTGTGATCAAACACGCCGGTCACTGAACCAAGCATCTGGAGCAAGCTCCGGATAAGCCCTGGCAACCGTCGGCGGCCGCGATTTGTTTTCAATATTGGGGTATGATACCATTTTCAAATAATATACTGTGTGAAAAATCAAAGTCAAAGGGCGATTTCTCAAATATTGGGGGCATGTCCCCTCTGTTCCTCTGGGATCGCCGACCATGGGATCATTGCAGCATTGTCATTGGCCAGTTGGTAAGGCCCTCGACTCCGACTACTACGGACGTGATTTCGAGTCCTCATGGAGCTTTGGCAGGGATTCGTTTCTCGTTTTAAACCGGTGCTGTGGCCGAGTGGATAAAGGCGGTGGCATTTGAAGGGATAAAGCTTAGCAACCGGGAGGTTCGGGGTTCGATCCCCCGCCGGGTCAAATAAAGGTGGGTTTTTCATCCAAGAGAAATCTACGGTTTCCCATCTGAACTGGCCTTTGAAAAGATACAGAAATTTGATAAAAATTGTTGAATTGGTTAGCCACCCAACGTGAAGTTGTAATTCATAAGCCACATAGGCGTCTCCCATATCTGTGGTCGGTTAGCGCCGCGACATCTGTCTCTCAAGGCCTGACTTTAATATGGGATGAGGGCAATTAACCTGAAGCCCCGACAAACGTTACAGGTTGCAGGAAGGGTTGGGAAAGCAAAAATTTTTTGGTTCGCCGAATTTTTTTTTTTTTTTTTTTAATGCATGACAAATGTGGGTTTTGTTTACGAAGAGTTGCAAATGTTGGGCCCCACTTTTGAAAGTGGAGGGGATAATTGTTCCCCTCCCTTTTTCCAGAACCCTAACGAAAATAGTAGGCATAATTCTCGCACTATAGCTGAATCAATAAAATTAAACTGAATGGAATTAAACTCGAAAATGGTTAAAACAGCTATCTAATGAATTGAAATCGTGGAAAACTGCCTCAAATTACACCGTAGTTCATCTGACCTTCAACTTTTTTAGCCTCGGATCCCTCGCTTCTAGGGTTTCGTAATTCTCGCTTGAAATAGTTTTGGTCAAGTTCAACGGGCCCCTTCCACAAACCCACACTGAGAATCTGCCGAAGCTTTTGTTTTGACAAGCAAAGATGCCATCCCGACAACCGCAACATGGCAGACTGGCAACCCTTTTGACATGTTATTGGTCAGATCAGGGCTGTCCTAACACTCCCTGATCAGATCAAACGACTGTTTATCGCAGACTATACTTATTATTACTCTGACATCATCAGCATGGCGGAGAATGTAGGGCCCGATGAAAATTTCTCGAAACAGCAAACTGGTAAGATACGAGTGCAACAGTACTCTGATTGCATTTACCAGTGAAGTTATTGCTATCACAATTATTTAGCTTGGGCTCTGCACCTAATTTTTAAGCGAATTAATAGCTCAGAATGTCACATGCAAAAAGACTTATCTGGGGTGCGACCGGCCCCTAATTTCACGTTGCTCTCTATGCGCTACCAGTCACACATAGCCGTACAAAGTTAATGTTGTTGATAACATTTGACAATAAGAGGCCTAACGTTAAGCCTAGACTAGCCTATATATATAATTTTATGAAGTAGGCTACGTGTGCCTAGTACAATCCTACCCAGGTTGTTTATACTTTATAATATACCCAACCCTTCGCTAGCCGGCTAGCTGTAAACTTCCACCCATAATCCACACACCCACCCTTCAATTTATAATAGGCCTATACAGTAATTATAAATGATTGCATTCCCATGAAAGTATTTCTTACGAGCAACTGCAGAATACAACGCCCCTCCAAAAAAACCTTTTAAAAATCATGGAGTTGCACATGTATGTACATAGTCTCTCTGTTCCTCCTACTTTACTTTTCAAGTCCGTAACCCCACAACAGCTTGCCTAGGCCTAAGTACTGCATGGCTCATTGTTGGGGGAAGATAGCCTGAAGTGGAGGCGCAGTCATAGGCGCAGTCATAGTTGCAGTGATCTAACATGAAGCTTCTAATCTGGAGTGGAGGCGCAGTCGTAGTCGCAGTCGTAGTCGCAGTGGTCTAACATAAAGCACTTCCAATCTGGAGTGGAGGCCAGGCTTTGACAAATTCTTTTTTCACTACTTGCCCATCGGGCAAGCTGTTCTCTTAGTCTACTTGTCCGCATGAATATCTACTTGTCCACTTTTAATATGCCTTTAAACTCCTTTGTGGAGTAGACTTCATAAGTACTTGCCCGGTGGGCTATGAGATTGAACAATGCACTTGCCCGAGTAACTTTTTACTTGTCCCAGACTGTTGGGCGGGGGATTTGTCGAAGCCAGGTGGAGGCGCAGTCGTAGTCACAGTCGAACATGAAGCTTCCAATCTAGACTGGAGGTGCAGTCACAGTCACAGTGGTGAAACATGGAGGTTGTGTTATTTTGAGAACGACTCAATGTGAGTCTTGTGTTCATTGTTTACGTCCACTGAGTTTTGGAGGCGCAGTCGCAGTGACTGTGACTGCGCCTCCGGAGTCTCAATGGTATGTCTTTGAGAGGCGTTGTATTCTGCAGTTGTACCATTTCTTAAGCAATTGAATAAGGTAATACTAGTAACTTAGCCAAGGATAGGCCTAGTATTGTGTTGCATACATTAGGCTAGGTAACATTGCTCCACATCATAATTAACATTTCTAGTCATGGATTTTAGACCTAGGCTAGCCTTTAAAACTGTGGGGAGGACAACAGACTGCTGCATAGATTTTAGGGCCACTCTTCCCAGTATCCAGATGCATGGATGTGATGTGTCGCTCATTATCGTTAGCAATGTTAAATTTGACTCCACATCTAAGCATATGTGCACTGTACATCCACTCCAAAAGTTGATACTGATGCAGTCATTTAGCTTACACTTCATCCAAGCATTTGAGGAATCAGCACTTCAAAGTATTGGTTGTACGCTAAGCTGCTGTGGGCAAGTGCTTATTTGAAGCGATGAAGCTTAGCGACCAGGAGGTTCGGAGTTCAATTCCACGCCGGGTCAAAGTAAGGTTGGTTTTTCATCCAAGAGAAATCTAGGGTTTTCCCATCTGAACTGGCCTTTGAAAAGAAATATAAATATTAATATGATATAAATTGTTGATTTGGCTGCCACCCGACTTGAAGTTGTAATTTATGAGCCATCGGCTTCCTCCACGTTCATGGTCGCCTAGTATCGTAAAACAACTGTCCTCCATGGTTCTGAATAAAACAACTGTCCTTCAAGTAAAATGACCAACAATGATGAGTCCAAAAAGTTAAGCGTGATCCATTTTCAGTGTCCGATTAGCTGGTATAGCATAGCCAAATGCTCCTCAAATGAGTGGGATTGCTACATAGTTTCTGAATTGAATAGCAGTTTTTGTACACAAAGCCATATGCAGAATACCATTTGGCCAAAACAGCACCATAAATTGCTATACAAAACTTTGACACTAGTGCGGACTCTGCCCATTTTATTATTGAATTTTTTTAATTAAGCATCTCCACATCTAAGCATCCTATTCCAACTTCAAAATATGGTTCATTAACTTGAGTTTCTCTGTTACTAAATCATTCATTCTGCATGGCTAGTGAGCCATTGTCAGTTCATCAGATCCAAACCTTGACTCCACATCTGAGCATTTGCGAATTCTTTCTAGAATATTGGTTGTGGACTTAGAAGTAGACAACAATCATGATTTTTCCCAAATTAAACTTACTTACCTGTAGACTATTTCATTTGTGAACCCTTTACTATGCATCCAAGCATCCACACATCCACTGGAAAAGAATGGAGGTAAAGTCTGACTTATTTTGCTACTGTAAGCCATTTACTTTTCACCCATGTATTGACCCATGCTAATACTTTCAGGATGGACTCAACCAAAATTTCAAAAGGTTCCACATATATGCTGTAGTACTAGTTAGTTTAAGTTGACTAAGCATCTAGGCATGTGGATACCCAGATTAGCCAGGACCAGGGTTGTCACCAGGCCAAACTTAGTGTCTGCTAACTCTGGACTCTGACCCTTGTAGTGATCACTGTCCTGGGATTTAGAGAAGGTGTGGATATTTTTCTATACTCTAAATTAATGTTCCAATTAGCCATCTCATCTGAGATTAAAGGCCCTCAAAGCTCACCCCAGACAGTAACAATTCTCCCATCCAACCTTACTTCTAGCCCCAGCTCTAATTTAAACACACGCAACTGTCTCTTCCAAGACAGAGCCACAGTAGCCTGCACTGAGTGTCATTTGCTGGAGGCAATATTGCAAAACAAACTGTGTATGACTGTGAGCCTAATTAGGAACACAACTGACTGTCCAAATCATCATTACCAACCAGAGTGGTGCTATTATTGTTTGAATGTCAAAGTACAGTCACCAACTCGATTTAGAACTATGGGGATATGTCTTAATATATTTGGGGGATGCCATAGCTCCTTTAATGTTACTTCCAAATTTCTTTCAAAAATCATAAAATTATAGTACAGTAAAACCCCGTTTATCCGAACACATCGGAACCGAAGGTTGTTCGGATAACGAAAAAGTTCGGATAAACGGGGTTTCAAGTTTTTGCCTTAAGTACGGTACACTGGGTCCATATAAGACAGTGTGTCAACACACTTCCAAAATAATTCCGAATAGGCTTAAAATTGCAGACAAAATCCCCCAAAATATTTCGTTACTATTTTTTGTGACCGATGATATCACAAATAAATTTTAAGACGTCTAAAACAGAGAGATTTTATTCCAAAAATTTGAGCCTTCGCTCGTCTGAATGATCAATGCTTTCTACACACTAAATGAATGTGAGTGCTGAAGAAAAGCTGTAACGATCTGGAGAGGTATCTAGAGTAAAAATTCTGCAAAAATTTCAAAAAATGTTAGAGACACATGTGTAGGAGACTCTCAAACAGCAGTTCGCAATGTTTTTGTAAGGTCTACTTTCATTATTTTTAGGTATGAAGCTCACTACGTTACTAACTTTTCAGATTTAGTGAAAGTAAGACTTACGCTAGCCTAACGTATTTTTGTATGAGAGGATATTGAGCCTATACCGACTCATGGCTCCTAACAAGAATGTCAAAGCAAATACATACGATATTTCTTCTAAATTTGACAAAGCGATAACAGATTGTTTTCCATGTCCACATGTCGGCTGTTTTAGCCATCGTGACATCTTTCCATTACTTTTAAAGTCCCAAGAAAAATTAGTGCATTTCTGCAAAAATTTACGTTGAAGTTTGCCTTGTAAAGCACTTAAAACTTGGTGTATACTACTGTAATTGTGTTGACTATTATTGTTGTCAAATCTGACGGCTAGTTCGGATAAACGGGGTTTCGGATAAACGGGGTTCGGATAAACGGGGTTTTACTGTACCATTATTTGGAAAAAGTGCTGGGTGGAATGTTCTATTTAACATGAGTGGCGAGCACAATTCACCAGTCCCGGGCAGGGCCGCCCAGCGCCACCCATCATAGTGACATCCCTGGCCAGGACTGTAAGTGCCCCAGTATTCTATGGTTAGGAACTTCGGATTTGACCAACAGGTGGGAGCCTTTAAGGTCTTGCCTAGGATTATGGTAAAATAGTTAACACTGAGTGAGGGCATAGGAAGAAGTCACTGTCTTGCCAGCATGAAAACCTGTGTAGGTTCCACTTTAACCTAAGGCTGTAAGCTCCATTTCTGAAGAGGTTGATGAGCAGAGGATGACAGAGGAGGAAGCCAGCCCTCTGGCTCATAAAAACTTAAAGGTCTGTGGAGATGTAAATGTGATACCTGCTAGATTTGGTGTAAAAAGGATTAAAAATGTTAAAGTAGCTGCAATTCCCTTAAAAATCCATCAGATATTGACCATTTTACAAGATAATTAGGCCATCTGTTTTTCTCTTACATAATGAATAAACATGGTCTACTTTTAAATGCAAATTTATGATGTGCAGAGAGGGTCCAGTCAAGAAGGTGTTATTTTATGCTTTGTTTAGTCTTCAGTACAAGGACAGCTGTAATTGTGGGATGCCTGGAGGAGTTTATTTTGGAAGTAGTTATTTAGTTCATTGGAAATATCCACATTTAAACACCAAACTAGAAAGTAGCCAGTAAGTAATTAGATAATTCATAAAGAGCTAACAAAAAAAAATTCAGACACTGTGCAACACTCCACATCATAGTTTTTGCATAACTAATGACTAATGAGCATTCAGCAGTTTCGGAAATGGTCAAACTTTGAAGAGGAATATCTTGAGAATGGTAAAAGATATTCAAATAATCCCAAGAGAATTTTCATCAGGGGATCTTAATCTAAGGTTTTTGAGAAACAACTGGTTTGGTTTGGTCCACAGAACTTTAGAGAGACTCTACAATAAACCAAGGTCTACCTTTTTCTCAAGAATTTTTCATTGACATTCTAACCTCTTTCACATCTAAAACAGCTCAACGAGTCTTCCATACATGTAAGCCTTACATACATGTATCAATCACTATTTTGGATTAGAACTATGGTATATAATTTTTTTTATTTGCATTATACAGAGCTCTGCTTTTAAATCTTAAAGAGTGTAGCTAAGAGCTATGAGGTCGCTGAACACCATTCTGGAAAGTTCTGGCCTGTGTTTTGAAAAGGATTGTTGGTATGATTTCTTCAAAACCAAACATTTTCTGTTATGTCTATTATAGTGGCATAAGTTTGGTCAAAGTGTAACGTTTGAGGGTCTGGAAGCCACTTGGCTCATCAAGGACCCTATACGAGATTGATCGTGGATGAGCACAGGCGAAATTGGCCTTCTCTTTCGGACTAATGCTCAGAGGGTAACAAGACAGGAGTGCACTTATCGTGCCCAATCTTGCTCTAGGAACCATCACTGAACATCCCCATCTGACAGAGGTATCTCCAGTCATTAACCATTTTCCCAAAGGCTGGGTGGGGTGGAGGATCCTTACACTCCACCATGCCATGTTGTAAACCTTAGGAGTTTAAGAAAAATTCTGGAACTCTGACATGCAAGGTAAGTCAAGACCATCAGTATAGTGATCAGTGTTGAGATTTGGGTGAAAGTTGCGTTTTAAGGAATGGAGGAGCATGTATCTATTGATAGAATGATGAGACTTGTTACAATTGATTAATGGCCAGTAGTCGAGATTACTCTTTGAGAGTCTGACTCATCATGCTCAAAACCTAAGTTACAACTGCTTGACTACAAGCACTACACATAATCCGCTGTTTAAATATAGCCTGACCTATCAAAATATCATTAAAGCAGCTTTTCAGCAAATATCCCATAAGTGCATTGAGCACTACAACTCTACAAATGTTATTTATCAGTTGATCTTCTGTCAAAACTTGGAAGATTTGTCATGGTTGTATTTTGGCCATACAAAGAATGACAGCGATGACGTTGGGACACTAACCAATTTATAGCTGTTATCAGGAGAAGGGCTGTTCGATTATTTGATGACATAGGGTTGACTATCAACACCAGATGAGATATGAGTGGAATTGTGCCGACATTTAAGTTTTCATTGTGATAATTACCAGAGGGTGTGGCTTCTACTACGGAAGGGGAATGTATGTCTTGTTCTGTGGGCATTATTTATGTTTATAATGAAGTTTATCTTTTGGAATCTCACCCCCCCCCCCCAACTCCCAGTCCTCCTTCCTAAATTTTTCTTCTAGAAATCCGAAAGGCAGCGTTTTTAACACAAAACCATTTCTTCGTCATTGGTACTGTGTGCAGTGTTTTTCACTAGCTGTTTTGTTATGGCACAAAATTTGCAGAGGGTGCTCAGCACCTGGACAAAAAATGTACCACCTGGACAAAAAGTTGAGCCACCCGGACAAGAAATTATCAATTCAGAACCTTAAAACAGAGCAAACAGCGATAATTTAAGTGTAAACATGGAGTAATGATAATCAGAAATGTACTTAGTCATCAAAGAAGGCCATAATTAAATTTATCATATATTTTGGTAAACATTTTTCAAAGAAAGCACCTCCTACTCTTTATAGACAGCGATCACTATTGACCTGTAACCTTCAGAGCACCCGGACGAAAATTACACAGTGGAGAACACTGGTATGGGTGCATAATGAGTGGAATCTATATTTTAACTCATTTTACAGTACTGTACCTTTGTAAGTTGGTATCAGTTGGTAACATAAGTATGAGTCATTCAATATAAAATAGACCATTTGATACAGAGCCTTTCCTCCTCAACATGCAGTTACATACTGTCGCTTTTCTGTACCTCACTCTCTGATATAACCATGTAGTAAAGTGGTCTAAAATTATGCAAAAGATATGTGGAAAGTACTTGATGTACAGAAAACTGTAAATAATACAGTAGCAGAAACTTTGATTCCGTCAGATAGCCTAAATAATGAGATTTAAAACAATTCATTATAGGTCTGGTGAGATGTAAATGACATACATATGTAGTTGGATATTGATGAAAAAGCATTCAAAACATTGAAAATAAACCAGTTTCCATCAATATCTATCAAATAATTGACTGTTTTACATGGTTATTTCTGTTTTACACTGATATCATGAATAAACATGAGCTGAATATGCAAGTCTGTGATGTCAAAAGAGAGACTCACCAAATATAATTAATGTTATGCGCTTTTTTTCAACCTTCATTTCAAGGATTCTTTTAACATTGGTATGCCCTGAGGGATTTATTTTTAAAGTTAAACTTGTCATCTTGAGAAATATTATCACTGATCAAATTATAAACTACTACTGTACTGAACTGTATAGATGTGATGAATAATTAAGAGATAATTTATATAGGGTTAGCAATAGAAATGCTAACATTGTGCAACCCTCCACCGCATTATTTTTGCATGGGCAATGAGTTACTTCAGAAACCATTAAGTTTTGAAGGGGTATATCTTGAGAAACTATAAGAGATGTTGAAATAATTTCGGTGGATTTCTCCTTAGAGAATCTTCATATGCAACTGACAGGTAAAAACCACTCTTTGATGGCATGTCACCATAACTTTAAACCAACACAGTTTTACAGTACATCCATGCAATGATAAATGTTGACTTACCAGGTAATGCTGAAACGGAAGAGATTTCAGTCACTAATGTTTGTGGTTAGCATCAAGCATTGAGGCTGCTGTCCACAGCAGTGTTTGCATTAGCAAAGTCAAAAGAGGAATTCAGCATTTGATATTATATTTTTGTACTAGTCTGCAGTATGTGTACACATGCTCATTGCAATGCAGTTAGCACAGCTCTCACCCTGAGCTTTTCATTAGATGTCTTGAGCATTAACAAGTAGGTCTAATACTACTGTACCATACCAAAAATAAATTTCTGTCAAATCTAAGCAGTCCAAATTAATCTTTGTACAAGGTTGCCCCACAGAGTAGGCAAAATGGAAAAAAATTAGAAAAATGTCTGGAATGTTTTATTGTAACCTTTGCCCCCTAACTTCCTTGTAGACATCAACTTTTGGATGAATATTTCTTCTAGGGGTCTAGGGCAGGCTATACCCAGACTCTAGAGGCAAGTGAGTGTTTTATGCTTCAGAAGGGTCATTTAAATCTTGAAGTAATTGACAGGCAGTTGATTCCACACACCAGTTTGTTGGTGTTGCTATGCAAACTTTTTCCTCCAGCATGTAGAGTACATTTGCTACAGTATCTACTAAAAAGATTCTGTAAAATAAATGTCACATTGTCTGATGATAGAAAATTGAAAATGTTTAAAGCCATGTAATACTCTTCAAATTCCAAATGTGTATACTGACCATTTTACAATGAAAATTTTGTTTTGAACCTCAAGACATCTTTAATACACATTTAATATGCAATTTCAAGTGGAGGGAGGCACACACAAGGTATTTGTTAAATTTGTTTAGTTCATCTTCCACATAAAATGTATCAGAATGAAATGTAGTTGAAAAGTAGAGCAGAGATAATACTATGAAACTCCACACCGTACAACATCACAGCAACAATGCCAGCAACAACACCACCACCACAAGCAACAACAGCAGCAACAAAAGTTTTACAACACTGTTCAATAATAAACTCTCCTTGGGACAGTCTGCTCAGTGGGACAGTAACTCTCATAGTGTGCATGGTAATTTGCAAGTTCCAGTTTAACCCCCACCTTGCTCCCTGGCTGCTGAAACCACCCACTGCCCTACTCACTGCCCTACTCCCTCCCCCATTAGAGAGAAGTAGTTAATATAAAGCATTTTGCCTAAAACTAAAGGTGGTAAAATGGGTGAACTTGGCAGGAATGAAATTAGCTATCCTTGGATCACAAATCCAGTGCCTTAATAACCAATAGTCCTCTACACCCTGTATGTGGTCTCAACTTCATAGATCAGTGTCCTGCCCATGATTGCTTGAGAGCCGGTGCTGTTTTCCTGGGTCCGTGATAAGTATCCAAACATAAGCCGAGGTGCAGGTTGTCCTACACACTAAATAGTTGGGGGAGATACCTTTCCAAAGATGCAAAGATGACGAATTTTCTTCCACTTGACAAGAAAATACACCAGACGTAGACATTCCCTGTTACTGTGGTGAACAGGTTAATGTCCATTCTCAAAACAAGTTGGTGAGTGCCTTGGGGAAGTATATCAAGACAGGGAACAGCAGGCCAGGAAAAAGTTACATATCCTGGGAAGCAAGAAACTACTATATTGTTAACTATGTTATCTGAAATCAGTGCTGGTCCGAAATGACTTTCTGAGCTTAGTGGTCATTGGCATTTCTTCGTCATGATCGGACCTGACCTGTGCTGACAAGCATTGGCAGATCACCGCTCTATATCCATAATGGAGAATTTCACATTGGTAGTTGATACTGTATGAAATCTGTACAGTATTGAACTTTTGGTTGTATACTGGTCAAATTGCATTTTCCAAGTTAATTCAGTACTTTATCAAGCTCACTGTGAACAAAGTCTGTGGCATTAGTTGTGATGAAACATTATACTCTTGCAAACAGGGAGTGTGTAATAGTGTATTAAGTAAATAATGCATTGCATATGAAGTTATGAAGCAACTGCAGTCATTTCAATATCACTTGGTTGAACAGTGCTGAAATTGGCAACTCCCTGGTTGAATAAAGTGTGTACAAATCCAGTAGAGCTAGTCGTAGACTGCTCTTACAATATTTAGTACACTACTGTACATAAAATTCTGGTTTCTTGCACATGGTTACTGAAGGGTATGATATTTGATTACAGCAGTAGCAGCGTCACTGTTTCTCACTCTGCAGATGAGAAATAATTTATGTGCAATAGCCTTGCCCTTCTGTTGCATACAAAACTGTGCTGTTTTACCAGGAGACTTTAGGTCAGAAGCAGTTTTAAGAAGAATACTGTATGTGTTATATTTGGATGCTCAATTTGTAGGTACAGAACAGTAATGGAGATGAAGTGCTTGTTTATAGTATCAGTTTATTAGCTAAACCACTTGACTGTTGACTCTGGGTGAAATTCTTTGGGATTTCATTTACATGGTTGTGCTGTTCTAGGATCATATTGTACTTTGTTCTACACACAAACAGTAGCTACTATATTAGCTGTGCATTTGAGCATTAAAGGTCATTCCTTGTCATGAGGAAAGTAAGGAGAACTTTAAAACCATGATATTTTGTTGAATCAGTGTTTTAGATATAAAACAAGCATAATAACTGCAGTAGATACCATAACTGAGGAGCAAAGACCATAAAGTTATCTGTTCAGTTGTGATTATATCATGCAGTAATAATGTTTGTTAAAATGCTATGTTATTTGCTAAATTTGATCAACTATAGTAGTGTTGACCTGTTGTTTTGTGTTGTTGTTGCAGTGTGTACACAGAAGTTGCTTTTGCTCAAGTACACACTGTAGTCTTTTAAATTAGTTTGATGTCCACAGTGCCCCCCTCCCTTAGGGTATCCTTAGTGAATTTCATGATTCACACTTGTCTTCTAATCATTCCCTCTGTGTAAAAATATGAATGACATGGTTATGCCACACCTTTCCCTAATAATGTCTTCTGCCTTTGTATCTACTGTACTATTCATCTTCCTTCTGAGTAGGGCCTGCACACATTAGCCCAGGGCTGGAAATAAATGGCAGCACCGACAGCAATGGCTGTCGGGCCCTTGCTGATGACTGTGGTGCCCCTCAGTCCATGTCCTATGAAATAACAGAGCAACAGCCAGTTTGTCCATTTTGGCTGTGCTGTTTTTCAAACTTGCTGTATTTTGAGCCTACCTTTGGTGCTTGTGACACTTGATGGAAAGATCAAGAGTTCCAGTCCTTCGTGGATTGCTGGGGTGTGTTGCTGAGGAAAATATGGGTAATGCCATGTGTTCCAGTCCCCCTTGCTGAAAATTAGTGTGGGTGGGAGAGGGGTTGGGGGTATCCAGTGGTAGTTTATTGATGTCCAATTCTGGAGTCATGTCAACTCTCAATCTGCTGTTAGTCACACATAAGTAAGCAGGAGAAAAGTACCAACGTCGTGAACCCTGAGGGTGTGGGACGCTATTCCCTTTGATGATTGTGATCGCTTTGATATAAATCTGTACTGTACCTGTTGTATTTCTTTAGGAAGGGAGGACCTTAAGAATCTGGTGACACTGAAGAAGTAGCAAGATGGAAGAAAAATGGTCATTAAAAGTTTCATGCTTTGATGCCATCCTTTTGATGAGAACTAAAGATTTAAATGTAGTTTACTTTCTGTCATTGGGATGGATGAATTTCAGACTGAGGTCTATTTCTATGGAGGCTGGAGTAATAGCCTCGCTGACCAGTGACCACTGTACATGGTGCACAGTTGGTTGGTAGTTTGATTGACAGATTGATAATATCAATAACTGTTGTATTAATTTAGTAAAATTGTCTAAGGTCTACTGTAAAAGGTGTCCGACTCCTATGCCAATCTGTACATAGGCCTATTTAACAGTACCATGAACTATAATTAGTGTCCAGAGACTTCACTTGGAAGTTACTGCACTCAGGGGTTAATGAAAATCTATTAGCTATAACATAGAGATTTAAACTATTTAATGAATTCAAGAAGTATAGTACTAGCCATGGGTCATCTGCTACAGTTAATAGTGTAATTAATAATGACCATTCCAGAAGAAGAACTATTAATTGGGAAATGGTTTTATCTATCCCATATGGTGTATCAAGTAGAAATACTGTTTGTGGAGGCCAAGGTGTGTTTATTCTTTATTTGTATGCTGCATAATTGTTCTTTTACTTAAAGGGAAAATGCAGTCCCCCCCCCCCAATTTGATTTAGTGTAATCCATCATTCTAATTCAGGAATGGGTCCTTTTAACCATGTGACAATATTTTTGTTACTTTTTAATTCATGCAGAATTACTGCTCGGTTTTCCTTCAATATCCAATGTTTTTGCACAGAAATGTAATGAAAAATACTTGTGAGCCAAATAAGAGAAGATCTGTAAGA
Source organism: Holothuria leucospilota (assembly GCA_029531755.1). Taxonomy (NCBI): domain Eukaryota; kingdom Metazoa; phylum Echinodermata; class Holothuroidea; order Aspidochirotida; family Holothuriidae; genus Holothuria; species Holothuria leucospilota. The sequence goes on along the minus strand of CM055976.1, from coordinate 22,323,749 downwards.
TTAAGTAAGTTTTTTTACGAAACTTGGGGCGACTGCTTCCTCCCTTTAAATGCTGTGAATAATGGTATGTGTTATACTATATTATATAACACCTTATTAATTTCTCTACATTTGATTGGAGGATTGGTGGTCACATGCCATGGGTGATTCGGCACTATCATCACGGTCGTGTGTTATCCATCGTGCAATAGTCTAGAATAACACACGGTCGTGCAATAGTCTAGTATAACACACGGCTGTGACGTCACAATCACTGCGCGTACGTACAAACTATGCCGCAACTCAATAAATCAACGCATCTTTGGGGATCGCACATTGCATACCGTACGTAGTAGACGCATACCTTGCAAACGACAAACCATGGAGCTACCGCACGGACAAAAGCCAAAACACAACTTTAACCAAGGACTAGATAAAGGTAACGTTAGTTATAAGGTGTTATATAAAACAAATAATGAATGTTTTTCATTCGTGCGGTAGTATGAATAATTTCATTCGTTGAAAGATTTAACGTTCTATTCAACTCGGCTTCGCCTCGTTGAATAGAACGTTCAATCTTTCAACTCATGAAATAATTCATACTATCGCACTCATAAACATTCATTATTTGTATACTGTTCAGTTTAATAGACTGTACTATCTATAGATCAGTTTCCACCACTGAATTTTCGCTACAGGCTAGTTGCCTACATGGTTAACAAACTGAAAAATAGATTGTATGTATTTTGTTTGCAGGGGCAGGCTAATGCAACCCCCAGAAATGAATGACTGGGGAATGGTACAGTAGTGGAAGAAAGGGTTGGGGTGTATGTGAGGTACTGTACTCAGGGAGACCTCTTCAAGGGAGATGACACATGGAGTCCTGATATCCCCAAAAGGGATAATACCAGCGTCTAATATTTTGGTACTCATGTTAGGCTGATTCTGATCCCATTGAACTGTATTTTAGCAACAAGTTCCCTGAAAACCTTAATAGGCTAGGTTATTTTCACATTGTACAGTATGCCATAACAGTATTTTATTTTATAATGGTTAAAGGTGAGTGGACATGTAACCAAAATTGCCCTTTTAGTCAAGAGTGATACATTAAAAGATGATCCTCTGATGGAAAATACATTGGAAGTAAATATGTGAATGTCTTGTACTGTTGGGATCAAGGTACAACTAGAGCTTCAAAGTTTGACCATTCTGAGATTTGTCATAAACAGTGCAAAAATTGTGATGTGATAGTGTTGCATGGATTCTGTATTCCTTTTGTTTATCCTTCATTAAGTATCTGTTCATTAGTAACAATACCAGCTAGTTTCTAATTTGGTGTTTAATGTGAACATTTTCAAAGTAGGTACTAAGTTCAAAATTAACCACTCAGGACATGCCAGCAAACAGCTGTCCGTGGAATGAAAGTCAAACAAAGGATAACATAACACATATGTCATGAGTCCCTCTTTCGATGCATCTGTGGCTCATGTTTATTCGTGATGTAATTGTTGAAAGAGTAATTGTCTTTTGAAATAGTGAATATTTGATGGATTTTGACAAAAATTGTGACTATTTTCAATGTTTTTAATGCTTCAACACCAAACAGGCAGGGAGCTCCATGGTATGACAATGTCCACAGACCTATAAGTACATATGCTTGGAAAAAGGACATCCTTCTGTATATAGGCCATACATTGATAGATACAGTACACATGGCACTAGCCATGAAAACAACTCTCTGTAAATTTGTGTAGTACTGTACCATAGAGTCATTTTGTTTTACATGTTCAGGTAAAAATTCAACTCTTTATTTCTTACTGTAGTATATAAGAAAAGACAAAACAAACAAAAAAGGAAGGTTTGTAACAGTATCTTTTTGAAAGGGAATAAGCTATCATCCCATATCATGAACTAAATGTTACAAATCTCATCTTTTAAATTCTGTTGCAAGTATCTTTTGTTTTGTGTCAGAACATAAAGGTGGCATTCGTAAAGTAAACAAATGGGTTATTTTGCATAAGTTTCAAAATTCAGTTGCAAAATTGTTGTCTTATGATTTAAAGGGAAAATGCAGTCCCCCAATTTGAATTAGTGTACCCTGTCATCCTAATTCAGGAATGGCTCCTATCAATCATATGACAATGTTTTGCACTTATTTGTTAAATTTATGCAGATTAACTCCTTGGTATACCTTCAATATCCAAATGTTTTTATACAGAAACATAATGAAAGCTACTTGTGAGCATAACAAGCGGATATTTGTAAGATTAGCAGATTTTTGAAAATAAACTTCAGGGGACTGCGTTCTCCCTTTAAAAGAGCCATTCATGAATTAGGATACCTGGTTATTCTAATTCAGTTTAAAGAGACTGCATTTTCCCTTTAAGGTGTACTGTACTTATTATTGAATGAAAACAACTTGTCTGACATTGCTTCCTGGACTACTTCCGTTTTACCTAGTGACAGTGTTTATTTGTGTGTAATTTAAGGAGACTTACAAAGTTTATACAGCAGGAACTTCTGTTAGAAGTCTGTGCTATCAGTGTTTCTCACTTGAGGTATAATTTATGAATCACTTTTACGTAGTGAAAAGCATAGCCTACATCTGTTATTGTTTCTAGAGAAGAAAACTGAAGTAAAACAGTTAATTTGACTTTCAAATTAGAGCTTGATAACAAAACGCTTTGTGCATTTTGTTTTGAATGCCAAATGTGCTTGAAATTTAGTCACGTGTTATGAATACAGAGGTAAAAATTATGAAAAATCATGAAATATTTTAAAGCAATGAATGTATACTTTAGTTCGCAATAATATGTACAGTATACAGTAGGTGTCTTGTTAGGACTTAAAAAATCAATGGACCTGGAAAGACAGGTACTAAATACTGTATTTTGTGTAAATTAGGTGTGGATAGAGCATTTCAGTGTTTGACCAATTATTAAATTGCCAGTCACAGTGTTCAGAAGACATTGATGGTACCTGTGCACAGTGTTTAAGACAATAGATACCATTGTAATACAATGAATGAATGGTTGATGGTCAAAGTGTCCCGCTAACAAAGAAATATTATGAGAGTTAGGTCTGTAGTAACCTGTAGATATTGATCAAGCACAGAAAAGTGAAAGGTGGTCAGTTCAAATGAAGGTCAGCTTGTCAATTAGTTTAATATGAATTAGCTATCTGGGTACAGTATTGGATTGTCATCTAGATTAATATAAAAGTGCATACATTGGAAGAAAGTACTTACTTAACATAGTGAAAATTATTTACAACACTTGTAAAATGTGATCTTTTCTTTTTCAGGGTTGCCATATTGGCATTTTAAATGCCAAAAAACAGAATTTGGTGTTTTTGGTGTCTGTGTACAGAATTTTAAAGCAAATGCCAATTAGTGTAGTTGCTTTTTGTTGCTTATTTTTTTGCATTTGACTTCTAGTTTTCCGTAAAATTGCATGTTGTTTTTGCACAATTTTCACAGGAGACTGTTTGAAATGTATAATTTACTGTGTGCCCTAAAATATTTATACTTACAGCCCAATTGAATGAGTAAACTAAATCAAGTGTAATATTAATCCTAAGGCCTCACAGAAAATCTGACAACACTGGTCACTTTGTCAACACTGAGTTACTGTACTTGTAAGATGGGACTACTGTCCATCCATAAAATCCAGAAACTTCTAGTTCCTGTACATAGTATTGACATTAAAGCTGGTTGTTTTATGGAAAAAATGAGAAAGTGAATGTGTTATACTGTCCTGCTTCATTTGATGCTTGTTTAAAGGGAAAATGCAGTCACCGAAAGTAGAATTAGTATACTCCATTATTCCAATTCTTGAATGGCCTTCTTGATCATGTGACAATGTTTTGTAACTAAATTGTTAAAAGCTTGGAGAATACTGTAACTCCTTGTTTTACCTTTTGTTTGTAATAGTTATGTTCAGAAAACATCTTCAGTAGTGTTGGCGATATATCGAAAATTATTGTTATCGCTATAATTTCATTTTATCGCGATATGATAACAAGAATTCAAAAATGACAATAAATTCTTGAAAAAAAATGAAAAAAATTGCCAGGTTGTAATGCTTTATTTCTTCTCATTGCTGTCTCCAAAATGTTTTTTTATTGAAGACATTCTTTTTTCACATTGAACTGATGAAAAATCGATGAAAGTTCATCATTGAATATTCTAACATGCTTGAGCATGGAAGCAAACTTCAAGCCTGGGGAAATTGTCTTTATGAAAATTATCGTGGATATCAAATTATCGAGATAAAGTTTGTTCTGTTATCGCCATGGTAAAAAAGTCAATATCGCCCAACACTAATCTTCAGATACACTTCGAAGGCAAATACTGTAACAGGAGATTCGCATTAAGAGTTTGCTGATTTTCCAAAGCCCTCGGGGGGGGGGGGGGGGCATTGCCTATTGCTTTTAAGGTAGTGGACAATAAGATGTTTTCAAGAGAATATGCAAGTACTTTCAATTTATAATGAGCTTGTGTTTTATCTATAATTCAAAAAAGTATGCTATCTTTTATGAAAAACCCCCGAAAACTCATTGCATGTTGTTGAAAATCCCTCTGCAATATGCAAAGCAGGCTTTGTCACATTTACTGCATGTGTGTACTAGGGGATGTTGGGATGTTCATACATGCCTGTACTGGTACATTTGAGGGCATTTCTGTTTCTAGAAATTTATACAAAGCCTTGAAGAAGAGTGTTAATTGCTCTTCGGCGTAGTACATTTTCCTTTTGACCGTGTGAGAAAGATACTATCTGTTTATGTTTGTACCTGCTTTTGTGGATAAAGTTTTGTGTGGCAAGTTTCTATTCCTGACAACATGCCAGTTTTGTGGAGGGGGTAGATACCCACTTGGAGAGGTCTTTAATGGTAGGGGATGCCTCCCATTCACAAAATGATGAAGTACTGTAAATGTAAGGTTGCATGTGTGTAAACTCATACTGTCTTTGACAAAACTTTTGGCTGTGAAAAAATAAAAAATTGGACAGTCCTAAACCCTATTTTGTCAGAAAATCCTCAGGGGGTGGGAGAGCAATGGAAACCGATTTTTTTTTTTCTTTTTTTCTAAGGGGGAAGGGGGGTAGAAGTGCACGGTAGTCTGGCCAGCCTATGGAAGAACAAAACCTGGTATAGTATTTAAGTACCATATACTGTACCTTTAAGGAAGTATAAGAATCTGGTGAGCCTCCTGTGTGGAATTTGTATTTGGTCTCCTTTAGAAAACTTCACTGTGATCTTTGGCTTGGGTCTTCAGTTACAGACTGTGAATGTATGTAGTGCTACGGTAGTATATTTGGCACAGTATGTACCATTCCGGTTTGATAATGGTTCAATGTTTTTATTGGCTTGGTGACCATGCAATCAGTTTACCAGTTTTGCTCAGAGTTGGGTGTGATTTTGAAGTGTTACAGTATCAGTTTCCAGCCAGCAGTTCTTATGAAATAATTCAAATACCTCCCCTTTTATCCTCTAGTGTGCAGATGGTCAGCCATGCATTTCCTATGGAGACCTAAAGTACAGGGTGTATCTTTATTTTGATATCTAGGTTAATGTTTGCCTCAAATCTTTATGTAAAGAGTCTCAGAGAATGCAGAGTGACCAGTGATAGTATTGTTATCACCACAGCCCAAAATTCTTGTGTGACACTGTTGGTGTAAAATAGCAGTATCTATAGGGATTGAAGTAAATTGAAAACCTTTGCTGATTAGTCTGGTTTCTTGTATGGAGTTGGTGGGTGACTTATGCAAATTTGAGGATAAGGTCAGGGACTTTGGTCACCAAATGCTCATGCTGAAAATACATAGTAAGGTTGCCTGCCATCTTGGCATTTCACATGCAAACAACACCCAATTTTTAGCTCATACCAGCATGCTGGTGTGAGCTATTGTGATCACGCGGCGTCACTCTATCTATCTATCTATCTATCTATCTATCTGTCCACACTTGTTCAAAATGCTTCTCCTCCCACATGCTTTCATGGATTTTTTTAAAACTTGGGCACAATGTTCCTTGGGTGGTGGGCCATTTGGGGTGTTCAGGAATTTTTGGTCCAAGGTCAAATGTGGACCCTAGGGCCCATTTTATGAAATTCTACAAAATGCTTCTCCTCCTACAGATTCTCTTGTACAATGTTGATGGTTTGCCATAATGTTACTCTCTTATTGGTCCTTTCGGGGTGTTCAGGAATTTTGGATCCAAGGCCCAAGATGGACCGTTGGGTCCATTTTGTGAAATATTGCAAAGTAGTTAACTTCTTCTCAATTTAATGTTTAAAGAGAGGTAACAGCCTCTCATTATAATGCTTGGGTAGTGATCTCATTATGGTGTTCTTGAATTTTGGCCTAAGGTCCCATGTGGGCCCCAATGGCTCATTTTATGAAATTTTACAAAATACTTTTTCTCCTACAAATTGTGTTATACAGTGTTGATGATTTGTCATAATGAAGCTCTGTTAATGGTCCTTACAAATTACTTCTCCAATTTGGGATGAAGAATACTTTTGATACCTTTCTAACCAATTTTGTGCCACCCCTCTATTTTACCAGTCTCACAAAATCACTTTACTACCAATTTTTCTGTGTACTGCACCCTCTTTAAAACTGTCTGTGTAGAAGAGGTCAATCCTGTGCAATTGTTTAGGTTAGTTTAAAGGGAGCTGCTTAATGGGATTTCCATGGGGCATTTCCATTGTGTATGTGTATTGTCAGAGCACGTGGGTGTGTTTGTCATAGTGATCCTCTGTTAATGGTTCCTTTAGGGTGTTCAGAAATTTTGGGTCCAAGACCCAATGTACCATAGGGTCCATTTTGTGAAATATTGCAAAATGGTCAATTCCTCTTCCAGTTAATGTTAAACAGAGTTGAAGGCCTGTGATAATGATGCTTGGTTAGTGATCTGTTTATGGTGTTCTGGAAGTTTGGGTCTAAGGTCCCATATGGGCCCTATGGCCCTTTTTATGACATTTTGCAAATTGCTTACTCCTGCAGGGTGTTGAACAGGTTGGGGTCCAAGGCACAAGAAGGACCATAGCATCCATTTTGTTCAGTATTGCAAGTGATTAAATTTTCCTCCAGTTAATGTTTAACAGAGTTGATGGTCTGTTATAATGATGCTTGGCTAGTGATCTATTTCTGGTTTTGTGGAATTTTGGTCCAAAAGCCCATGTGGACCCAATGGCCCTTTTATGAAGTGTTCAAAAGTACATCTTCAACTATAGATTCTCTTGTACAATGTTGATGGTTTGTCATAATGATACTTGAAATGTGGGGTCTAAGGCCGAAGATGGCCGGGCCCTAGGGGCTTTGCTTTCTTAAATTGTATTTGTGAAACAACTTACAAAGCAAAGTTAGCATGACAAATTTTTTGTGACATTCGGGAAGGTGCCATCAGGGTACAGTATGTGAGATTTGGGGTCATAAGCCATTTGACATCATTTAAAGTCATATGATGCTTGCACTAACAAGACTAAAAGCCAGTGACCCTTAATTGGATGAAGGTATGAGCTTCAGCACCATTGGTGCTCTAGTTCTTAAATTCTGAGAGTATTTGCTCAGAACTCTGTAAAATGAAAGCCAAACAGCATTTTGGCATTAATTTGGCAGTTTCGTATTTGACTACTTATTTCCCACAAAAACGTAAGTTTTTTCCACAGGAAACTGTGGTAAAATGTATGTTATGGGAATATCTGTATAATTTATGTGTAAACTTTCACGAATATGTAAGTTTCGTAGGTAGGTTATCATTAAAAAAAAGTTTTTTTTTCCGTAATGTATTCACAATGTTTGCAGTAGTAGTGTTAATTCCAACAAATTTGCATTTGGCCTTTTTGACCACATTGGACGATGCCAATTTGGCCATTAACCTTACACAATGTCTGGCAACCCTTATTTAAAGTAGCTGTGTAGCTTTGTTCAGCACATGCACATTTATACGGGATGATATGTGAAGATGTTCAGAGGGCAGTTGTTTGGATCCATCATTAGCTGCTTCAACTTTATCATAGTGTAGCTAAGAAAAGAAATTTGGGTGCTTAGTAAAATTATTGAGGAATATTCCCAGAGTTGCACCTTAGTTTCAGGAGGTTCCCCAAGCTGTACTTTTGATCTGTCCAATGTGAAATTACAAGAGACAAAAAATAAAAGAAAAAAATGGGGCATAATTAAATTCAGGTAGTCCTGAATATCCCTGGAGTGCCCCTTAGTTTTGACATTCCTTCCTGGCTGCAGTTTTGATGTTTCATGGTATGAGAGATTTTCCCAAAATTCACCAACAGCTGTGTAACTTGGATAACTCATGTAAAAAGAGGAAGTCACTGGTTTGAAAATCAATTCACTCCAGGTGGCTTACCAGTTAAGTATTTTAGCTCAAAGCTGGATGCTATTCATTTTGAACTCTGAACAAATCAGTTTTAAAATTTCACGAATTCAAACACACCACCTCTGGCCTTTAATCCCACTGTGCTACAATATTTGTTTAGGCTAAAGAGTTTTCATAAAAATTGTTTGAAATACTTCAAAGCTGTGTAAACTTTGAATGGTCAAAAGTAAGCTTATGGGCACTTCATAAATCTGTGTGTGGCCATACTTTATAATTTGCAGGCAGGAACTGAATGATTTGCTTTGTAACGGTGGCTTTTCTGGCTAGCCTCATGGCAGGAAGCATACCCTTTTCTGATCAGGAAATATTCTCAGCTCACAAGAGCTTCAGTTGTGTGGTAGGCCTGTATATTTGTATGGCTGATATTGCCTGGATGACTCATAGCTTCATCAGAGAGCACGACCAAACACGACTGAATACAGATAGAGTGCAGTCTCCCATTGCAGTCATACAGAGGGAATTTTAGTGTCTGTCTGATGTTGGATGGCATGTAGCATTTAGTAATAAGCCAGTCTGAGGTGCGGTGTGTATCCTCGATTTAGGTCAGCAAGGAAGAAGCTGTAATAAACAGCTGTGAGCAACATCTGTCTGAGAGGTTGTGTGTGGGTGCATAAGTAAGTTATTCTTGCTTTAACTTGTAGTACAGTATGTACGGTACATGTGCACTGTGGTGAACGGGCGAATGGGCAGGTCTGTTATCAAGTTGTGTGGTACTGTAGCATGCACATTGTTTACAATGTCAGCTGTAGTACAGGGTACCTCTGGTGCTCATTCAACAGTAAAATTGTAAGATGTGTTTTCCTTAAGTATTACAAGCAGGATTGTTTGGAAGTGAGATTTTATAAGCCTAATGCTGTTTTGAGACTTACGTTTGAGGAGATAGTGTTTGTGCCACTTAAAGGGAAAATGCAGTCCCCCCAATTTGAATTAGTGTACCCCATCACACCAGTTCAGAAATGGCTCCTGTCAATCATGTGAGAATATTTTTGTTACTTATTTCTTAAATTTACCCAGAACAACTCAGAGGTTTACCCAGAGGTTTACCTTCAATATTCAATGGTTTTATACAGGAACATTATGAAAAACACTTGTGAGAGAAATATGAGATTTGTAAGGTTTAGCAAATTTTTGAAAATAAAGTTGGGGTGACTGCCTTCTCCCTTTATCATTAATCACCTTAATCATTAATACTGTATCCATGGTGGTTTTATTCTGAAAGGATGGTTCAGTTAGTATAGGCCTACAGGCATATTAACCATTGACACAAAATTGTACCGGCTGCAAAGCACTAGGCGCTTGAAAATTTTGTTCTTTCTGTTTTTAAATTTTTACTAAATTATAAATAGCTACCTCTGGTATTGTGCAGTTTGTGTGAACAACTCACCATAAATAATAATTCAAAAGTCAAATAGTTTGAGATTTATTATGCCACAAATGTGACATTTATACTGTGATTGAATGTTTTGTAGATAGCTTCAGCATAGAACTAATGGTACCATATATTCATGATATGAATGTATGCAAGAAATTACAGTTTTTGGAATTAACGCTACAGTGTACTGGGCTGGGTCGTTTATAAAGTACAGTACAGTGGCTGTGTGAAACCATCATGATGGGTGTGATACTGTGGATCTGTGATTGAACCAGGTCAATTCTTCAATGTGACATTGTGAATGGATGGCCTGGGGGATAGGTCAAAGTTATGGTCACTTTTGGAGATTTTTTTACATTTGAGAGTTGCCAGTACATGGCAAATGGTACAGTATTTGACCCAAATTTACCTGGCAAATGAGTTGAGAAGTACAATTTGTAATGTCTGATTCTTTGCAAAACCAGAATCAACGTGGTTTCTTTCAGATTTACACCTGGGTAAAAATTACAAGATAATTTTTTTTTTTTTTTTATTTTTTTGCAATATTCTTTTGCATTGTTGCACAAATGCAGCCTTAGCTAAATCACTCTGTGGATACAGTATGTCACTACTCAAGCTGAAAAATGTGTGCAAACTACAGAGCCTAATCTAACAAGTTGGTAAGGACTCCTTAGGAGTAGGACTTCAATAAAACTAAGGGACAAGTTGACCGTTGTTTCCCCTGTTTTGATTTTATTCCATTACTGTATTGTGTCCCTGCAGTTGCAGTGCCTAAATAACAGTAATTTGCATTGGGTGTGAATTGTAATTTATGTGACCGATATATCTGTCAGACCATGGTCAGGCATCGGTTTAGGTATTATAGGTGTAGCTGGGTAGTCTGACAAACAATTGTTTACTTTGTGTACTGTGTGTAGAAGTCAACAATGTAGTGTAAAATCAGAACTGAGGTTTGAAAAGTAGAGGAGCAAGAGAGGGTGGGATGGTGGGGGGGGGGGAGGGATTAAAATTCATAATGTAGTGCATTACCCTCAAATTTTGCTCTTCTTTTTCTTTGTGGCTTTGTGCCCATTCCTAACAGCAACTCTTAGTGTGCAGGCTGTAAGAATGTTTCTTCAGAGTAAAAATTAAAGTACTGACTTACTGTAATTATAGAATAACAGTGATTCATGGTTCTGTTGCTGGTTTTTTAAATGAATTAAAAAGAAAAAAAAAATCTAAATAGAATATAGTCTTGAATTATAGGTGACTTATTGTGGGGGTGGAATGTATTTGACTTTATTTTGTACAGTATTTAGTACTCATGGGCGTAGTCAAATGAGGCTAGGGGAAATTTCCCGATACCCCGTTCAGAATCCTTGCCTGTTGCCCCTTCATATGAGATGGTAGAGTGTAGTGTGTAATTTTTCAAAATGAACTTTCCATCCACCTTTCCCCCTTGCCTCGTAAGTGTCTGTGCACGTTTGGCAGTGCTACTGGTTTGTCTCTGTATGATGGAAAATCTATCTCATTGTTCCCTAACCATTGTTCCCTAACCATTGTCCCCAATGACATTTTCAAGTATTGATGCTATCCATGTTTTTCAAAGGTCATGTGAATAATGATGACTCCATATGCTGCTTGCAAGGGAAATCAGACAACTATGTAAAGGAAGTGGTTACAGTACAAGTACTGTATGCATGTTCACTTATGCAGAGAATCAGTGTAAATTGCTAAAGATTTAACAATGTGTTGTGCTTCTCTAAATTCAGTCATTGAAAGCCCAGAGGCAACAGGATTTTGTGGTTATGTTTCTATACAACAGAACAGCTATACAACAGAACAAACTGTTCACAGAAATTTTATGTGAGTTAATCACACCCGAGGATTGTTCGGAAGGTTAGTTTGATGAGATTTAACGACACACCAACACGAATGTGTTATATAGTGTCAACTAGATAAATACTGTTCAAGTTCGGTTTCGAATACGGTTCAAATACAGTGGAAATCCTCCCCTTTAGTCACCTCTTACGACATGCAGGGTATACCGTGGGCATATTCTACAATCCCCAGCCCACAGGGGCGATTGTTAGGAAGGAGATCCAACAGGAGGAGATCCAACAATCATGCGTTCTTTGAGACCAGGTGTTTGCCAACATTAAGAGGAGGTGCACCTTAAAATTGGGCAAAAAAAAAAGTATATATTTTCAGTTTTGGGGGTCGTACTGCCTCTTGAAAGCCTAATTTCTCCTCTTTTCATATGTAGAAAAGGTGTGTTTAGTTCATGAAATTTTTGGCTTGTTTATTGCTTTTGCCATTTTCTCAAAGTCATATTTTCTACAACTCTCAGTTTTAAAAATTGAAATCCCCTTCCACCTAACATTCAATCTTCATAAAATAGGACAATTTATGTGATTACTGTATATACAAGCCAACTTCTGAAGTACAACCAAAGGATAGCTCCTAGCATTGATCAGTCGTGACTTGCACGAGTATTTAATTAGGTTGAAAATCGTGGTTTTTTGGGACGTTCACCTTTAAAAATGTCACATTATTTTTATTTTGCTTCATATCAGATTCATTCTACTGCAGAACACACAGGTACCCTCGCTCTAAAAGTATACCAATTATAGGAATATTTCAGTAAAGTATGGTTCAGTTATAAATCCTTAATCAAAGTGCTAGGTTTCACAGTGGTGGCCAATTTGAATATGCTCATTAATAGTCATGAAGAAAGTCGGCTAGGTCAAAAAAGGTCATTTTTCTTTCATGTGGTAAACTATGCAGAATATCAACTCGTTACAAACTAAGAATCATTGAAGTAAAATTTAGGGCAGACCCCCCGTTAAGCTGCTGATTGTCTTGCTCTTGAAACTAGTATAAGACTTGAAACATTTAAAAGTGAAGACAATGATTTATATTGTCTGCTGCATCTCAAAGAGTCCTTGTGATGATTAACCGACTGCCATTTCATTGCCAGTCTTCAAGGAAAAATTCAAGATGTTAAACTTTTGTCTTTTATGTCATAGTAACTTCATTTCTATTTATTTCAGAAAAGAATTTCTTCCCAAAATCCCATTTTGAGAAGGCTTGTGACTGATGCGAAAATTTACCAAAATTGTTATTTTTGTTTAGGCTTGAACAATGCTTCTAGGTTAGGTAGTTGTTGGCTCGCAAGAATAGAGTTGGCCAGACGATAGAGTTATTCCTGTGTACTACAGTATGGTTCTGTATTGTGCAGTAGTTTTACGAAAGCCTGCCTGAACCATGTCCATATAACACTGTGATTTCATGACTCCTGTCACATGTAGCCATATGTTGAAACAGCTTCTCTAATGAGCAGGGATGTAGCTAGCAAAATTTGAGTGCCGGGTAATTGTCTGATGATGATCTGGGGAAAGCACCCCAACCCATGGCATCTACCCCATTTTTCAGCCATTGATTTTTCATTTTTCCCTCATTTTACTTAAGGGAGTAAATTTAGGGCTAGTTTTAGATCTCAGTAGGCAGATTTGTGGTGGGCGGGGGGACGTGTGTTTGCCTGGAGTGCTGGGCAGGAATATTGAATGCTGGGTGTCATTGCCCAGCGCCGCCCACCGTAGCTAAATCCCTGCTAATGAGCATCATTGACCTTTTCGTCACCTACAGAGGATACCTGTAGCCTACTGTATTTGTGATACGGATTTGTTACCATGTTGTACATGTATACAGTAATGTATATGGTTAGAAGCTGAGCCCTAAAACCTCATCTAACTCTAAGTCTGCATGTGTAATATGTTGGAACTGTGTATCTTTGTTCTGTAATTGGTTCAAGCATGGAGTTCAATGAGAGATCTGTAATCCTGTTAAACTCGTTTGCCATTGAAATTTACAAGTACAGTGGTTAATTTCGTGGATCATCGATAATCATTGCCTTTGCTGCATTATGCATAAATACCTGTACATCAGTGGAATATTACAATTTTCTGATTTAGGACATGATGTTTTGTGTAATGAATTTAACATTTTAAATAAGAAGAAAATCTTAAAATAAGACCCCCCAAAATGCTTCCTCAAAATGTAATATTAAGCCTGTAGTTTTAACTTTTTGGTAAAAATTGTCATTTTTGATAGTGTTTCTTATTTTTGAAAGCTGTTCACATTTTTTGACCATTTGTGAAGTAACTGAAAGAATGTTCAGTAACTTCACTACAGTATGTTGTCTAAATTGTCTTGAGAAAACACCCTTGAGCTCTCTACATAATTATAAGCTATATATGGATGTTTTGTGTAACAATACTAAGATTGCATATTCATTACACTGTCAGACTTTTGACATTGTGGAAAAGCCAGACAGTTTCATCAGCTTGTCAGGTGTGCATAGTCTCCACTCTCCAGGACTTCGTCATCATACGACAGAGGTGCGTGCACGTGGATGTAACTCATTCTTATCAAAATCAATAGATTGGCCAAAGTATGAGCATAGATCTGAACATGTACAGTCAGGGTATGCAAAACTCAGACCTGTACATGACATGCTTTTAAAGTTGGTGCTGTGTAAACATTCATTCAGATAGGAGTTTCCAGCAAGGTTTAGACAGCCAGGGGTGTGAAAGGATTGTTTTGGATTTTAATGAATGTCATCTTCGAGTGCGTGAAGCGAATCAATTATACAGTGAGTATCTTCTGTCAACATCGTATGTGACTGGTATTTTGGTGAGATGTTGATACAGGGTTTCTTTAAAGATTCTCGTATTTGGTAAAAGTTACTGAATCATCGGAGCAAAGTCCACATACCAATCTCATAGCGTGATAGACTGCACGTACTGTACAAGTGCATTAGCAGTCAGTTTAAGTTAGCCTTATCTGTGGTAGGTTCCATGAATATACACCTGTATGTCCTAGTGACCCCTCATTTATTTTACCAAGATATTTTATATAAGTGATTTTTTGTTATCTCTCCTTTTTACCTACTTCTTCACTATATTTTATTAATTAAACATTTTTTCAAACCTTTTTATTTGGAGAATGTAGCTAGAATGAGTGCTTTCTTAAAAGTTCATTTAAAGAAGTCCCTGTTATAAAAATAACTGTCAAAGTAATTACTATGTAATTACAGTGGTAGTCATCCATATTGTTTGACTATATATTGTCTTGTATGCTTCTGTACAGTATCAACCTAAATATTATGCCAAATCCTGGTGGAAGTCCCTCACCATATGTAGCATGAGCCTGACATTTACTTTAGTAACAGAACTCATTTCTTTGTACAGTGTTGATACTGTGTGCAAGGATTTGAACACCCAACAAGTTCAATTAAATCATGAATTACGTTTAACTGTCAAAAGCTTGTAATGTTGATGTTAGAGACACATTATCAGTACCATGCAGTAAAGTGTATACACTACACTACATTTCAATACAGTCAGCACTACTCTGCTGGTAGGGTAAACTTGGTGTAGTTACAGTATATTTGTATTGGACTGTAAGCGCTCGTGTGACAGAAGGGATTAAAATATTTAAGATTAGTGGAGGTATTACAAGACATGTCCTTCTTCAAACCTTTGAAGTTATATGGTTAAGAGGTAGCATTTTAAGAATATCAATAGCATTGATGCCTTCAATCAACCCCCCCCCCCCCCCCCTGGAAAAAATATCTATATAGTGTATAATGATGGTGATGATGATAATAATAACAACAACAACAGTAGTGGAAAGAGAGACTTGAATAAAATTAAAAAACAAAAGAACAAAACAGCAAACAGTTATGTTGAATGAAGGTGAGTCAGTCTCAGGCTTCGACAATCCCCGCCCGACAGTCCGGGACAAGTGAAAAGTTACTCGGGCAAGTGCATTGTTCAATATCATAGCCCGCCGGGCAAGTATCCTTGCAAAGTCTCCTCCACAAAGGAGTTTAAAGGAATATTAAAAGTGGACAAGTAGATATTCATGCGGACAAGTAGACTAAGAGAACAGCTCGCCGGATGGACAAGCAATGAAAAAAGAATTTGTCGAAGTCTGGTCAGTCTGCTAAAGCCCAAATTGTACACGTATTTACCATTTTGCTTTATCTGTACAGCAGAATAATGGAAAGTCTTCTCAGTTTTAAGTGTTTATGCTTAATTTTTTTCCCACTCCTTACTTTGCCTCAAAGTTCAATGCTGTGACAGTGTTTGTCACTATCTTACATGTATCTCTAAAGCCGCATTATCAAGAGGAGGATTGTTGAAAGGTTATGCATAGGTGGGAGTAGAGAAGTCTGGAAAATGGGTGTTGAAAGGTTTTAATGTTCTGTGGGGTTTAATTTACATGGAGGAATTGAAGTCACTTGTACCTAGATGAATGATGTTTATAGAAGTAAACACCGGCTGAATAAATTGATACATAGTGCAAGATTCATACTTGTGTATAATAAGTTGGCTATAATGTACACTTTGAAAACTAAACATGTCATTACTGCTGTTGTACCAATATTGCAAGAAGTGAATACAATCAGTACAGGTGTTTCAATTATTCACATCAGCGAATGCTAATCCGAAGATGATATTCTAGTTGTACAGGCATACTGCACACTAAACCAAAAATTAAAATTTAAACATAAATAAATAGCTCTCCCAACTGAAACTAAAACTGAAACCCAGTGGTGTGCCATTTTCTTAAGGGATGTATAGTCAATCATACTGAAATAATTTATCATTTTTATGAAGCATAGGAGAAGAAGTATCTGCTAGGTTGTATCAGCATTTTAGGTAAATTTTACCAAGACTGACACAGGACAAGAGGGGGGAATATTTGTCAATAGTCAATACTGGTGTTGAATATGGATAATCAGTCGAGCACTAGCCATAACCAATCTTAAATATCACTTTAAATCTCGAGATTCTCAGTGTTGAGAGAATCAGCAGGTGGAATAGACACATTCACGTTTACAAACGTGGCCAAGTGGTTAGAGCATCTGACTTGCGCATGCCTGTGCTTACCATTGCTTACAGTGACCGAACCATGAGTGGTCTTATACTTCACTGTACATGCTAACATCAATTTATATTGTATGTATTGCATACAATAGAACTTCTAAAGCAATAATTACTGTAGTAGTAGAGTTTTTGTGATCAACCTTGGTTGCCCAAATAGTGACATCTGTTTTATGAATTGAGAGCAGTTGTGCTTAATACAGTGTAATTGTAGAACAATGCAATAAATGACACCATCCCCCTAAAAAGTATACCAAGAGATTTGACAGCCTCACAGTTTGTACTATTGCATATGGCATGGCCAGCTGTTTGCTATAAGTTAGGTAGACCCTTGATCAGAGAACCATCTCTGTGTGATCTTTTGGGAGCTCAGAAATGAGTGTGAAATCTCAGTATGAAGTGTTAGTTGCAAATTTTACTGAATTCGTTTTTCAACAGGATGCATAACAGTAGTGTAGTTTTATGACAGAAAGGTGTTTCTTGTGAACAGTGTACTGATTGTACATTTTATGTGTCATGCAGAATATTGATGTTCAAAGTCTACATTTTTACTCAGCCTTTTGGGGGCCAAGTGACATTTTCCTACCTAATGAAAAAATTGCAGACACCCCAACCTAGGCACGTTTGTAGTCCAATAGACCTTATGCATTAGCATCACGTGACATCATTTTGGAGGGTAAACAATGAAGCACACTGTATGCATGACGTAGACTATGCACACGCGTGTAATAGCCTGCATATCCGACAGGTACACATATCAGCTGTCTGCATTTGTGTTGGCGTAAGTTGCAATGATGTGCACTTGCCTCTAAAGATGGGCACACTTTCTGTTCTGTGATGTCATATGCATAAGGTCCATTAAATAACGTTTGGTGGACCACCATTATTTTGTGTTGACTTATTGGTAGTATGAGGGCCATGTGGTATGATACTGCTGTAATGAGTGAAATCACTGCAATACCTGTGCTCACAATTGTCATTGACCAGCAACCTAAAAGTGATGTACATGCATCAGTCAGGGGGTGGGGTTGGGGGGTGGATGGAGTCACAGTTCACAGAGTAGGATTTAAGATGTTGGTTTTCCTGGTTTTCCTGACTCAGTATTAAGAATTAAAATTTAGGATGAACTAAATCTTTTCAAGCCCACAAAATGGTGAAATGGTAGATCTTTGTTATAACTTTCAGTTCAGGTCTTTGGACGTGTAACAAAAACAGTTGTTTTACTCAGTAGTAGTAGGTTAAGATATGCTGATGAAAAATCTGTAGGAATTATATTTGTACATTTTTTACTGTTCTGAAGATATACCTCTTCATAGTTTTACCATTCAGAAATTTCTCACTAGCTACACTGTATGCAGCAATTATAATGTAGAGTGTTGTGTCTGTATTTTTTTTTTTTTTAGTCTTTTTATAAAGTATCTTTCACTTACTTACCAGTTAGTTTCAAGTTTGGTTTCAAAGTTCTGTAGTAAATAGCTACTTCCAAAATAAACACCTCAGGGCATGCCAACCATTACTGGGAAAAAATAAATGATAACATTTAAGACATACTGTAGTCCTGTACCTCATGGGTGCCTCTTTTCACGTCACAAATTTGCATATGAAGCCATGTTTATTCATGATATAAGTGCAAAAACAATCCTGAATGGCATGCAAAATGGTCAATGTTTGATGGATTTTGATGGGAATTGAGGATATTTCTAATGTTTTTAATGCTTTTTACATCTAATAGGCAAGGGTGACTTTCTACATGTCCACAGACCTTTAAGGTACAGTATGCCAGTGTTCTAAATACAGTAGTAACCCATATTCATGAATGGAATGACAAGAAGCCTTAGTTTGTCCCATGTGAGGATGTGGCTTGGTAATACATAATTAATGTATTCAGTAGCAAGGAAGGCTGTCTGGCTTGCCAATTATTTACAGGATATTTGAAGATATGTGGAATGCAGTAGCTTGTTGTGGAATTAATAGCACTAGCAAAGTGTGTACTTGTAGTTTCACTGATCAAATTACAGTATACTGTACCTTCACTGTATAGACATGGTGTATTTTGTTGCAAAATAGTTCAGCTGACTCTGGTAAATTGTGGTTTGAATTAAGAATTATTGGGCTTCTGATTAATAATTTGGAGGGATTGATCCTGGAATGGTCTAAAAGGCAGAGAACTACTGCAAAAAGCTTTCACATTAATGATACATGAAACTGCGGCTAGTGAATGCCAAATAAGTTCTTACTATACTTCAGATTTTGACACCCACTGGACAGTTCCCACATTAGACATGGCACTAATTTCTTGGAAATGTTGGCCTATTCAGTAAACATTTTGCAGCTGGACAGACTTGGGTTTGAAGTCCAATTGGTCAGATTGAGGTCAAGTGACATGTGGTGATCAGAGCAAGGTCAGACTGAAGTCCTTCAAGGAATAACCCTTACTGGCTTACTGGAATATGCAATCAGGTGGATGTTTGAAAATGTCTCATAGTGGATGGACCTGAACAGTCAGATTTTAGTCCAAACTACATCTGATAGAGGTTTCTTCCAGTGTAACTGGATTGACGTCAGGTATATTTTCAAACGGAATTGCAGTGGACATTGGTCTGGCATAGTTGCTTACCTAAACTGATATTGATCAGATGGCAAAATGTTTTCTAGGTTGGGTAATATTGTAGACATGTTGGGATACTTCAACTAGACAAATCTACATTGCCCCTATCTTACCTCCTCCAAGGAGTTTTTGGGATTATTTGGTGAATATTGCACTATTTCTACACTGATACAGTATGTCCCGTAGAATCTGTTTCTATAGGCCCGGGTTCAATTCCCAGGTGGATTTATACCAAAGACTTTAAAAATGGAACTTACTGTCGTTGTGCGTGATGCTCTGCATAAGCAATGGAGTTAGGGAAAACAAGCCAGTGAGCCACAACTGGAAAAAAGGCCGTGGCTGGCTCGACTTGAACCAATTGCCTGGAAACTGGGCGGTTAAACCTCATCTAACTAACTATATTAAATGGTACAAAGGAAGGTTTAACCACATGTACAAAGAATCAAGTTCTCCAATTGTTGGTGCTACTTCACAGGTTAATGCAGGGGTGCCCAACTTGTAGAAACTGTAAAAGCAGATGTGGTTCAAAAAGTTTGGGCACTCCTGCCTCGACAGTTACAGTTTTATGTCTGCTGTCCCTGATTCCCATCGGTCTACCTTAGTTCATTGCAGTGTTAGAACTATATAGAAACAGCTCTAATGTTTCCCATGATTCACATCTGTGGCTGATGCCATCTCATCATTCTTCAAAGTACAGAAATGTGAGGCTGATTTGTTGACATTGGTGTGGAAAGTCATTATGCCACCTGAGCGTCTTCACACTAAAGCATGCAAGGCAAACTATTTTTTGCCAGAGAAGCACACCCTGTCAATGTCTGTGTGGAGAGCAAGTCAGACACACAGCTAAACCTTATGATATTAATTAACAGTGCACAGTATGATAACATCTATCTTGTAAAATAATATTGAAAAGAAACAGGAAGTGTATTTTTGAAGGGGAGAAAGCTGGCTGTGAAACTGCCTCAGGGTTTATATAACAGTCAAAGACAGTTACCTTTGAAAACAGATATACTATAAACAATCTTTACAGTAGCTGGATCTGCCATCAGTGCAAGCAAAACTGAGGCCCAGTTGTAGACTTAAATAGTCATGAAGTATGTAGGGTTGTTCACATAACTGTTTGATACTCATGAAATCAGATGAGAACTTTCACATGTAGATGAAACATTTGAATGAAGGTGACTGTTGACAATTAATATGTACTGAAGCAAGAATCGAAATAACCAGAGGCACAGGAGGCCATGACTGTCGGGCCCCTTCACTTTTTATTGATGCCCCTTAAAAATCAGTATTTATCACTGAAGACCATTATGGCCTTGACACCCATCTGTATTTAGTTTCACCACCTTTGGACCTTAGTTCCCCTCATGCTTCGCCTTGCTGCTCTGAATCAGGCATATTTCTGCCAGACAAAGGCCATTTTGGCCTTGCCCTTTCCAGTTCTTATTTTGAGCCCTGATCTAGAAGGCTTAGCCTAGGTCTACACAAGTTAAATTGTCCTGTAGATACTTTTGGTAGCTTTGCCGAAGGAAAGATATGGAAAATAGACCAGGACATCTATATGTTCATCTGTCCATCTACAGGTGCCTGCTTACCATGTCTGACCATCCATCTTTTTAAGTTTGAAAAATGCTTCTTGCCTACCATTGTGCAGGTACAGTACTGTGCTTTATGAAAGCCCCATTTTATAACTCTATGAATTGTATACATGTACATTAAAGTTTGGAGTTATATGTGACTGAGCGTTTACTAAAGGTTAACATGAAAGAAAGAAAAAAGGCTAATGCTTTCTCACAGGGATAACTGTATTTTTGAATTTATACTGCCATGCTAGCCCATGTTTCTCATCTCTCAAATTTAGTGCAATATTTCTTAGCCTTTTTGTGTGCAGTTGTCTCTTGCTCGGTTGTTCCGTCCTTTCCAAAGGGACCCCAGTGGAGTTTGGCTTTTCCAAGGCTTTTTAGGCTGTCCATAGTACTCTACTTTGTTTTCGTCTTTTGTCTCCTTTTATTGTTTTATGTTTCATGTTGATCGGTTTTTAATGTTATAGTACTGAATAAATCGTTAATTCACTTGCTTGTCATTTCATTAAATTAGCATGGTTTAGTTATCGAGAAGTATGAACAGAAATGTCTGTAAATCAGAATTAATTAATGGAGTAACTGTCCCTTCAGTGTTGACTTTATGATATTAAACCATAGGTAAACAATGACAGAAGTGCAGGTCTTGAGGCCCAGCATATCTAGAGGCTAGCCTTGACACCAACTTTTGTTTGGGCATCAACCTCCTAAGGTAATATAGCTACACCTTGGACTTGGAAATTTAGCTGAGGCCTGTTCAAAGCTGATCTCAAGCACAAACTGATATGGTTAAGCTTAAGTCTGTTGCATGGTTATTCATATTGCTATTGGTTGTATGTACAGTAGATATTTTCTCTTTAAAGGTTGTGTGACATGAAAATAACATAGTTGGATATTTGTCGTGAAAAGCTTTAAAAATCCAGAAAATAGCTGCAATTTCCTTTAAAATCATCAATTATTGACCATTTTACAGGGAAATATCTATTTCACAATCGTATCATGAATAAACATGAGTTAAATATGCAAATATGTGACATCGAAAGAGGGACATACCATATATGGCACATGTTAGCCTTTGTTCTTTTAACCTTAATTTCAAGGACACTGCCAGTGAGCCACAACTGGAAAAAAGGCCGTGGTCGTCTCGACTTGAACCAATTGGTTGGAAACTGGGACGTTAAACCTCATCTAACTAACTTCAAGGACACTGGGTAGCATTGTTATTCCCTGAGGGGTTTATTATAAAAGTTAAATTTTTTCCTTGAAAAATATTGATATCACACACCAAACTGTAATCTATTTGATCAGTAATTAAGAGATAATAGGGTTAACAAAAGAAATCATAACACTGTGCAACACTCCACATTATTTTTGCATAAGCAATTAGTTTCTTCAGAAACCATCAAACTTTGAAGACGTATATTTTGAGAACGGTAAAAGATATTGAAATAATTCCAAAGGATCTTTGATTGGAGGACTTAATTCTTTAACTGACAAGTGAAACAGCTCTTTTGGTGGCATGTCACACGACCTTTAACAGAGCTCTGTTTTGTACAGGTGCAGTACTTTGTGGCCATCAAAGTGCCTCAGTACTGGCCTCTGCCTGGGTCACAACCTTGGCCTTGATTAGTGAGCACTGCAGTAGCCTTGTCCTTGGGTAAGCAGCCTCAGCATTAGAGACAGTGGCCTGACTACAAAGTCCTGTTGTTATTTATTGATATATGGATAATAGGGTTAGGAAAGGAAGGCCAAAATGGCTGCAGGCTACTACTACATTTTGAAAATGAATCTGCAATGTGTGAGACAAAATTCATCATACTGTACCAAAAGTCTGCATATGGTACTTATCCTGGGTGGAAAAAGTTGGGAAGCTGGGAGGCTCCTTCCCGGGAAATTTGGGCATTTGGAGGGAAATTTTGTTCACCGGAGGGAAATTTACACCTCTAATGTCTATGAAAGTATGGCAGGAACTGAGGAAAATTTGACTCTCTTCCTGGAAAATAAACATTTTTTCCAGCCCTGGTACTTATTATTACTTGCTACCAAGACTTAGTCTCTTTTTTGTAATTTTTGAAGTTTTATGTATCAGAATGTCAGTTGTGTCTGTTTTAAATGTTGTGTAACCAAGTCCTTTTAAAACTGAAGCAGACAAAAGAAGCTTGTGGCCTCTCAGTATGCTTAACTTGTAGACATGTTTAGTGGGGAAACTATAAGACATACATCTGAACCTTGTTTAGGAGTAAAGGATGACTGTATGGATCTTTCTTACAATTGATGCTCTAGTTTGTGAGCAAAAAACTTCAAATGTGTTTTGTATGAATTTTGGTGTGTTTGTTTACGATCATCATTTGCTGTTCTCTCCGGGCAATTTTGCCATTCATTGTGCCTAATTGCACCAATCCTACGATAATAAGTGAAGGAATTAGCTGCCACTTAAGGTTTACTTCAGGAATTTACTTGAATCACTCTCTTTAAGCTTAAAGGGGAAATGCAGTCACCCCAACTTGAAGTAGTGTAGTAGACTGTCCTGTTTCATGATTGGCTCTTTAGAGTCATGTGACAATATTTTTTCTCCTAAAATGTGAAATCTACTAGAAGTAACTGATTGGTTTACCTTGAATATGCAATACTGAAGTCCTAAAATATTATGAAGATACTTTGGAGAGAAATAAGAAGAAAATTGTGAGATTTAGCTGTTGCTTCAAAATAAGTTTGGGGCGACTACTCTTGCCCTTTAAATAAGTTGGAATTACTCATATCCTCTACTATGTGCTTTAAAATATTGGCCATGAAACACTTAGAATTATTCTCTGTGAATCATCAATACTGGAACTAATGGAGTATTTAATCAAGCAGTGTTGATCAATGCAAGTCTGAATGTGTATTTTGCCAGAAGCTGTTTTAGGCCTAAGTCAATCTTTAAAATTATGCAAAATGATCACAAGAATGTATTTTTTACTGTTTGACCAACAGAAAGGTCATCAGATAATTCAAAGGCCTTCATGGCCATTTGTTTGACTATGATTTTTATGGTAAAGTAAAATGAAGAAAGCCAGTTTTATAATTTGAATGTATTAGCCATATTTCGGTAAAGTATGTATGCGTGGGTGCAGTAAGTAGCAAAAGTGCTTTGACCATAGATATATCGTGCATTTGCGGTAGTAGAATTTGTATAAGTTGACAGTGGTAATTATTTCAGAGTATGAAATGGCTTTAAATCAGAGCTAAATGAGAGTTGACTGCTAAATGGTATTTAATCATTGTACGATCCTATGGTGCTATATACTCAGCCTTTGTTTGTGCACGTTCATGTACATTTGTGTACATATTCTGTTATCTTCAATGTGTGTGTTGCTTTTAGGTTTAAAGACTTTTCAGAGCCGTACATTTCATCAGGTGCAAATTTGGTTCATAATAGTCTACTGTAAATGACATTCCTGGTATCTGGATGTACTATGCATGTGATATACTGTACATTGCTGCCATTGTAGTTGACAAAGACCTGCATCATGTAGTGTTGAAATGAAGGGATTCAAGATTTTGGATGGGGAACCACCTTCTGGCCATTGTGAAAATCATGTTTGCTTTGTTTTGAAGTATGGTCCACGTGTACGTAATCTTTTGATTAATATGAAGTAAACATAATAGTGTAATCACTGTAATGTGAAACAGAAGGAATAGGGACATGGTGACTGGAACAGAATTGTACTGTACATACTGTATGAACATACTGTACACGCTTGTGCCAAGACGGGCCTCACCAGGTGGGGTTATAAGCATTGTCATAACCTTGAAGTTACCTGGAATCCAGCTCCAGGACTTGTAACAAAGTTTTAAGTTTATCTAAGTGGTTCCTAACTTATTACCATTTTGGCTCAGTGTTGATTCTCTTCTTTGTAGAAGGTCAGTTCATATGGCTACTGTAAGAACTAGGTTATTTTTGGATGAAACACGCACCTTGTGATGAAATGCCCAGGAAAAAACTTTGGTATGAGTCTTCTGACTGTTAGTTAAGCTTCATAACTTTAAATGCTGTCACCTGTATCCATCTAGCCATCTTTACAGTAGCACCATTATAGTGATGTACTGTACAGTGTTATGAAGGGTCGGGGTATTATGAACTTACTTCACAATATATACGTACCCCTTGTTATATAAACAAGCCATTCAGAGATTATTTTAGCATTTTGCGCCCATTGCGACTGTAAGTTGGTCTGTTGCCCCCCTGGCCCTTCCTCGGTTTCCTGCAGTTTAATAGGGAAAACATGCCAGTTAGCCACAACTGGAAAAAAGGCAATGGCCGGCCCGACTTAAACCAATTGGTTAGAAACTGAGCTGTAAAACCTCATCTAACTCAATCTAACTCCTCAGTTTCCTTTGAAATCAGCACATTGGGTAAGAAGTTTTTAGCCTCAAAATTTTGTGCTCTGCCCTCCGAAGTTTTCCTATGGCCTAAATTCTAGCCTTTGTTTCTGTAGTGTGTAGATGTAGCAAGGGGTAAGCAAAGTTGTGTGTGAATATCCACACCAGTAGGTTGTGGGGAATTCAGGCTTTAGGGGAGAAAGTGGTTGCCCCAAGTTAATTTTCAGAAATCTACTAAATCTCACAAGTATCTTTCATTATGTTTTTGTATAAAAACATTGAATATTGAAGGTAACCCAAGGAGTTATTGTGCATAAGTTTAAGAAATGAGAAAACAAAAATATTGTCACATGATCAATAGGAGCCATTCCTGAATTAATAGGATGATGGGACCGTACACTAATTCAAATTGGGGAGGACTGCATTTTCTTTTTAAACACAAATAAATGAGAATGGTGCAATGTCTAGTCCAAAATTTGCATAGTCAATATTATATTTTAAATGTACTGATTTGCGGTAGGCTTATCAGCCATCATTGTTCAGTCTGTCTTTGCATATTTGGTCAGTTGAACTCAGTTTGTACTGTAACACAAGAAAGGCTTTGTGCAATATTACTGCAGCTTTTCCTGTGTTATATATTGAAAGATACAATGTTAGTGTATGCAGTGAATGGAAGTTATTGTGCATTGAGGTGTTGGAAGACAAGTTTCTGTGTTAGGCTGTTCCATACTTGCTTGCATGGCATAAATACAGTATGTTATCACCAAATAAAATTCTAAATTAGTTGAAGTTATTACCATTGCTCAGTGTTGATGAAGCAAGGAGGTTGACAAAGCAAGGTAAAGTATGAGTTAGAGTTAGATGAGGTTTTATGGCTCAGTTTCTAACCAATTGGTTTAAGTCAGGCCTGCCACGGCCTTTATTCCATAAAGTTTGAAGATCTGATATACTTAGTAACGTATACTGGAAAGACAATGTATCTAGTGAATGTACACCCATGACTGCTGATTTAATGGTTTTGCAGCAAATTAAAAACCAAATGTTTCTGAAATGAAAAGTTTTTCATTCTTGAAGAATTTTTTATACTCCTCTTTTGCAGTATCATGAATCAAAAGAAAATTTGAAGGGGAGAAGCAGTCGGCCCAAAATTATTTTAAAAAATCAGCCAGTATTTTTATTGACTTTTCAGAAAGTAAACATTGCACTCTGATGGTAAATAAAGGGGTTAAGTTGTATGAGTCAGACTGTTTAGTGACAAAGATATTGTCACATGATTAAAAAGAGCCATTCATGAATTAGGCTATCGGGGTATACTCATTCAGATTGGGGTGACTGCATTTCCCCTATTAAGAGAAAGTCAATCTCACTCTTGACACTGCGCTTTTAAAGTACTGAATGATCATCTTGAAATCATTCAGTACAGTATGATTGTCATGCCGTGCAGATTATTTTACAGTGAACAGTTCCTGATTTCATTTACTCAAATTTTCCCCAAGGCACCAGAAATATTTGCTGCTAAGGCAGGATGAAGCAGTCACTTCTCACTGGTCAGTTTGAACACCTTTAATAATTTACTCTCTGGTGACATAGATTTCCTCCTTTGGGTGATATTTTAATCACATGATTAGATTCTAGGCTAATCCTGTGAACAGATTGCCTCTGTGAAGGGTTGCAAGTTATGAACTATGCATTGTAAATATTGAAGTGTGTGGTGTCTGCATTCCATCAGGGAATACCTAGAGATATTAAAATACTGTGTGCAGTGTAGCAGCATGTTGGTTGGCAGAGAGGTGTAATTCTAAAATACTTGCTTCTTTTTCATTAGTTTCATGGGTTTTGTCCTGCCAGGTTGTAATTTGCTGCAGTATCTTTTACAATCTATGAACATGAATTAGTCAGTAAAATCACATCTAATAAAAGTTTTAATTGTATACAAATTTTACATTGTATTGATCCAATGATCCATAGACACATGGGGTGATGATATTGGGACAAGAACTGTTGGGAGTGACTTTTTAGTGTTTACAGGGCCTTCTCAGTTTAAAGCGAATGGGAATGTGCTTTATTGTGATTAGGCTTGCAATGTGATGAAGAAAAGCACATATACAAGTCTTGGAAGGAAGCAGGCAATCATGACTAGTGACACAGGCAAGAAATCTCGCAAATTTAGAGAGGTTGAATTACTTTGCAGGTGGGGGAGATCATTTTGTTTTGAACTGAAATGGACTTTGACCAGCCTTTCTACAGCTAGCTAAATATCATGGAGGTCATGTTCATATGTAACTAGATTTTATAGTCAGCCATATGCAACTTGTTTTTTGTGATAAGCCTAGTATCCAAGTGGGCCAAGGGAAGCCAGGCAAGAATATGTGAAGGAAACCCCACATACCTTGATTAGGACCATGATCCATGCTCTTGTGAAACCAGTTCAGTGCTAATCAGTGCAAATGTAATGGTATACGATTCAACTTACTAGTAAATCAACCAGTGTGTATTCAACATGAAGGTACCATGCAGCTCTATGATTTTAGCCAGTATGGCATGTACAACAGTTTTTGGAAGTAACACCCTTGAGCTAGTCTTTATTAATCTTGGATAACAAAAGGAAGGAAACTTGTATTACAGTACCACTGACTGGGAGATTGTCCTTTGTTCCTAAGGTCTATTGATATATACTGAATCTATATTGATTCTCATTCTTTTGTGCCAAAAACAGTCTAACAAAAGGTGCTTAAGTCTACTTAACAGTGGTGTAAAGGTGTATAATGAGTGGATAAACCACATTGTGGAACCTGTGTTTGTAAGTCCAGATGGTACTGTGTTTATGTGGTATAGTACCTTAGCTGTAATATACTGAAGGCTATAATTCATAAATTATGATGATAGAAGGTGTGTATGCTAGTATTCACTTTATGGCCCTCAGAAAATTAACCATGATTTGAATATATGCTTTAGGAAAGTTTTGTATGGTGCGGTAGGTCTTTAAACCCCTGAGAGTAATTTGTACTGTATAAGATTTTGTGTGAATACTGGTTTTATTGGGGGCATTGTTTGTTGACTCCGGGTTTCAACTGCAAGGAATTGAATAACACCCTACAAGCATTCAGAGGGATGGGAGGGGTGCACTGTGCAGGTGGGGTGTGGTAATGAGCTTTGGAGTTAGGAGTTGGTGATTGGTAAGGGTGCTGTGCAGTAGAGGAGTCTTTGTCAAATTACAAATTGTTAGTTGATAAGTTTACTGTCATGTGTGTACCACTTTTGCAAATTTGGTCGACACCATGACTGCTTCTACGTAAATTATACATAGTTAAGTACAAGAGTAACTTTGGTCAATTCACTTTTGTACATTACTCCAGTAGTACTTTGTTTGTTGTGCTCATATATCTCATTAAAAGTACTGTATAGTGGGAAATTTTCACGGGGGTTAAATTTTTGCGCTTTTCGCGACCATGGATCTAATCGCGTATTTAAGACCCGCGAAAGTACTTTCGTTAGTTTGTACAAGACTGTTGGTTGCATGCAACAGCGAATTCTTCCCTCCGCAAATATGTGAACAAGATACAGATTTGCCAAAAATTAGCCTCGTGGCAATTTCCCGCTATACAGTACATGATCACGCAAGAACGGCAAGATGAATGCGTAAATTTGGGTACGATTGTTAACATTGATGTTATCTATTGGTTGTCTTCAAGACCATAGTACTGTACAGGTACATCTTTTACCTTTTTCATTGTTCTCTTCTTTTCCACACAGACAGTGAAAATTCTGAGTCTCCTACTAGTCCGGAAGATGGGCGTGGTCCCCTTCTCGATGAAAATGCCTCCTTTACTATAGATCCAAAGACAGCATTGGATTCACCACAATCTTGCCCTGAATCAGGTAATCTTCAGCCAGGCCTAGTAAATTGAAAAGGCATAGGAGTAGCAAACAGAACTCCTCCCCTAGTCAAAAATGTGGTGGGGCCCTTTCCCCCTGAATTCAAGGACAAAAACACTTATTTGTTCCCTCTGTAAAAATCTCTATGCAGAAATTTTCTTTGAAAAATGTCCAATATATTGCATCTAAGAACCCTCAAATATTCAAAAATTTTCCAAAAGGGAGGGAGAAACGCCTCCCCTTAGACCCTTCTCCGAGGAGAAACAGGTTCAACCTCCCATCCTACACCTGTGGATAATGTGTCAAACTATGTAAAACATTTTTCAAAAGTAGACAAAAATCTCTCAAGTGTCATAACCTGAACTGAAGTGAAAGGTTCTGCACTATATTTGAGTCACTTTGTCTATTCATGTCTCCTTAGTATACCTCCACTACATTTTCCCCATTGCCAGCAGTAACACCACCAGGTAAAGTTGTTAGCACATTGTAGGATGCCCACAGTGGAGGATGCTGTGGATATTCTCCTTTCTTTGCCAGTCTTTAAGTGTAGATACCATCCTGTTACATTTTTTTGACATAAAATTACCCTCTCCATTTTAAATTGTTTATTTCATTTCATGTTTTCTCTGTTTGCTGTAGTCTCAAATGTTCAGCGTTTTCAGTCCCATCAGAAACAGCAAAGTGTTCATTCACTTGGCATGCCTCTGATTATACCCTGGTGAAAATCTGTCAAATTTATAGTAAAAAAAGTTTTTTGACTATTGCTCCACAACATTTTATAAGCCTGTAGATTCCTTGAAGGATATGAAATTTGTGGTACGTTTTAAAATATGATGTACATGAAACCTTGTAGCACCATACATGTAAATGCATTATCAGTACCTGTAAAGCTGTGGTTCAGAAACTAGGGGATGTGGCTCATTTTGATGCCTGCCCTGATTTTCTTGGTGCTGACAGGGGATAGGTTTATCCACACTTACCAACTTAAGTGGTAGTTTGTTGAAGTTATGTGCCAGCAGCATAAATTACTAAAATGTTGTAAGCTTCGCCATTTATTCTTCAAGCAAGTGAAAATGTTCTCCAGGTTATTTTTCCACTCCATGGTAACCCATGACCCCCATTGTATTGGAATATCTGGGAAGTGTTGTCACGTAATTTGTATGAGATGATGTTTCATGTTTTTAAGCTACAGGTATACAAATTTTCAAGTGCACATATTGTATGCATTGAGTAGAAAACTGGAGAAATACCAGTTATCGTTTGTTAGAAAAATCACCAGGGCAACCAGTTTCAGAAAATTATCAAGCTTGGTGATTTCAGTTGTCGTGGTGTGTCAGGAAATAACACATGACTCACATATATGAATGAGTAGGATTGCTAGACTCAGCATGAAAATAAGGCCAAGAGGAACATTGAGGAACCCCTAACATCTTTCTTGAAAGAAGGATATATGGCCATAAGCACTTCATCTAAATCATGAGGTTACCTTAAAGTGAAAATGCAGTCACCCCAGTTTGAATAGGTACATACCCATGTATCCTATGAATTTTATGCACAGCTCATGTGATAATATTTGTCTCCCCTGAATTGTGAAATTCAGGCAGAGTGTAAAAGGACGAGACGGCTTAATTTATCAGGAAGTACAGGAAAAATGAAAAGAGTAAGAGATGCCCTGTCCGGTGCATCTCAGTCCACGTCCAGACTGTTAGTGTATACAACTAACTGTGCTTTTACCTCAACTCATGATATGCACATTAACAAGTGTTAAGCATATAAACGAAGTGCACATAAATTTAAATAACAAGGTGAAAGCGATTCTTACAAGAGTAACTCCTTGGTTTACCTTTAATGTGCAATATTTATGTTCTGTGACATTATGAAAGTTGCAGTACTTGAAGGGAAATTAGAAGATATTTGTGAGATTTAGCTGTTCTTTTAAAACAAGTTTGGGGGGACTGCTTTATATGCCCTTTACAGATTCTTTTCTTCACGTTTTTATCACAAAGCATAGCCATGTTAAAGAGGATATATAGGCAGTTCTTTGACAAATTTATGCAGGTGATATGTGGTTTCTTCTCCTACTGGTGTGACCATGTTTTATTGGGCAGGAATGAACTTGAGTATCAAGTAAATTGCACCCAGAATGTAATAGTTTTGGCTGAGCAAGAGTATTTCCTCAGCCATTTTGACTCCTGGTCTTGTCCCAAGGGACTCCTGGTTCCACTGAAATTTTAGAAACATGGTGAGACAGCTTTCGGAAGAAGTGGGCCTGATTTTCTGTCTTACAGTACTTCCTCATAACATTAACAGTAATCAATTTAATTAATAATCAGTTTTTCAATCTGGAGTGTTAAACAATGATATTTGGTGTACATTATTGTATTGGGTTGCCAAACCTTGGTATTAAAATATGAAGTGACTTGTTTCTACTGTTGGTACGACCAAGAGACACTATTCTACTACTCTTGGTTCAATTTACTAAAATTTCATCCTGGGTTAAAACCATCAGGGGCTTGGTTCATTTATGAGAGCATAAAAAGATATATACAGTATTGTTTAGTTAAAGTGCATACATGAGTCTGTAGGATGCATCCCTTAAATCAGACAAGCAGTTCATGAAGATACCATAGGCAGACTGGCCAGTATGACGATGTAGCCAGTACCACCCGGGCCACCTGAGTTTAGGGCTTTTTTGTGCTGGTTGGTGAAAGAAAGACCCTTTACCTGGGCCTGGTCATCACTGGTAAACTGACTTCAGCCATGACCTCTTCAGACACCCAGTTCACCCTGGAAGATACTGTTTGCAGAGTAAGCTAAATTAGTCTCCTTAAAAAACAAACAAGCAACTGTGAGAAAGTCCATTACAAAAGAAAATTGAATGAATCTGGATCTGGATCTGGATAAATACTGCACAACACTCCTGGTGGAGTCAAACGTGCAGGGTTGGGTGTGCGCATGAAGTTAGTCGTCCCGTCTGAGAATCCTCAAGGCTGCACTCTTGAACTGCTTGGGGTCCTCGAGATCTGTTATGTTCTGGGGGAGAAGGTTCCAGTCCCTGACGGTCCGAGGAAAGAAACTGTATTTGTAGCAGTCCTTATTGGTTGGTATATGTAAAAAGCTATTTGAATGATGATGCCTACAATCTTGGACAAAACTGTTGGGACGCTTTGTCATAATATTCTTGAATCTCCGTTCCCAGGTTTACATGAAGCCCCCGCTCCCCCTTCCAAAGTTGCGCAGAGAGAATGACTGCATGCCGTGAAAATGGTCAACTTTGTGAAGGGGAGCGGGGGTGTCCCAACGAGTTTTGTCCAAGATTGTCTGAGTTTTAAGTGAGCGATTTACGAGAACAAATTCAATAGAAAAATGGTTAATTTTCCGAGCAGCTGTATTCAGTACACTTTTTCGGAGGCTTATAGGCCTGAGGATTTTAGCCAAATGAAAGTATAATTTAAAATTGTATTAATGTGTTGTTTTGTTTATTTGTTTATACTGATTTATTGTTGGTTGGTGAGATAAAAAAGGATATACAGTTTAATGTATTCGCAGGGAATGACAGGCAGAAAAGTATAAGTTACGTAACGATGTCTATCGCAGCCATACGCGTTGCATTTTTTAGCAAATTAAAAAAGGAGGATGACAAACTCTTAGTTGTAAGACGGAGAACAAAACAATTTCTTTCATGGATAGATCGAAGAGTCTCACTGCTGTTGCAAACTAGTGTTAAGAAGGCAAGAGTTTAACTGAAAGAGCGCCACGATCTACCATGAAATGTTAAAAGCAGAACTGCAAGCCAAGCTTTTTATTATAACGATGGTAGATCGTTAATTAGGGCTGGTTTTAGACATATTTTGAAGCGAATTTGATGCCTATGACAATATTTTTTCATGTTACATGAAGCTGATGACGTAATCTATTATGCCTTCTTTTAGCCGACTCAATTTCTTTACATTTTGCTTTCAAATTTGCTCTCAAAACAAATGGTAGACCGTTTGGTTAATTTAACCTTCACTCCCGGTCTCATCAAATTAGCATGTATGGCATATTTTCTGTATAGTTTCAGCTACTCAAATGAAAGTTACTGCGTTATAAAGGTGAAATGAATATACATTCAAGTACTTTTTAACTTATTTCTGGTAAATTACTTTAATATAAAGTAATAGGCAGGATAAAACACGTACTTCTGCTGAATGTTCTTTTTATTTGGTACCTGTTCAGACAGTGTGAGCCCAAAATACGTGGCTATTGACAAAATGTCTTCCTGAACGAGAGGACGCTTTGAACTTATATAGATACCTTCCCAATGCTTTTAGCTTCAATAGTATTATATTAACAAGAACTTCAATATGGACTCAGATTATGCTGATTATTCTCTGTTACTGTTCTCTTTATACCTAAAGAAAAGACACCTGTCCTTTTGCGAATCAAACGCAACGCAAAGAAACACTTTCTACCGTGGGCCTGCGAGCAGTTCTAACTTCTCGAATTTCTCAGACAATCTTGGACAAAACTGTTGGGACGCTTTGTCATAATATTCTTGAATCTCCGTTCCCAGGTTTACATGAAGCCCCCGCTCCCCTTCCAAAGTTGCGCAGAGAGAATGACTGCATGCCGTGAAAATGGTCAACTTTGTGAAGGGGAGCGGGGGTGTCGCACCGAGTTTTGTCAAGATTGTCTGAGTTTTAAGTGAGCGATTTACGAGAACAAATTCAATAGAAAAATGGTTTAATTTTCCGAGCAGCTGTATTCAGTACACTTTTTCGGAGGCTTATAGGCCTGAGGATTTTAGCCAAATGAAAGTATAATTTAAAATTGTATTAATGTGTTTGTTTGTGTATTTTGTTTATACTGATTTATTGTTGGTTGGTGAGATCATAATGGATAGACTGTTTCAGGTATTCGCAGGGAATGCAGGCAGAAAAGTTTACGTTCCGTAACGATGTCTATCGCAGCCATACGCGTTGCATTTTTTAGCAATTAAAAAAGGAGGATGACAACTCTAGTTGTAAGACGGAGAACAAAACAATTTCTTTCATGGATAGATCGAAGAGTCTCACTGCTGTTGCAAACTAGTGTTAAGAAGGCAAGAGTTTAACTGAAAGAGCGCCACGATCTCTACCATGAAATGTTAAAAGCAGAACTGCAAGCCAAGCTTTTTATTATAATGATGGTAGATCGTTAATTAGGGCTGGTTTTAGACATATTTTGAAGCGAATTTGATGCCTATGACCAATGATTTTTTCATGTTACCACATGAAGCTGATGACGTAATCCTATATATGCCTTTCTTTTAGCCGTACTCAATTTCTTTACATTTTTGCTTTCAAATTTTCTCTCAATAACAAATGCGTTTATAGGACCGTTTGGTTAATTAAACCTTCACTCCCGGTCTGGGGGGGGTGGGGGGGGGGGGGGGTCGGTGGGGGGGGGGGGATGGGCGGGGGGGGGGTGGGGGGGGGGGGGTTGGGGTGGGGGGGCGGGGGGGGGGGGTGGGGGGGGGGTGGGGGGGGTGGTGGGGGGGTGGGGTGGGGGTGTGTGTTGGGGTGGGTTGGGTGGGGGGGGGGGGGGGTGGGGGGGGGGGGGGGGGTGGGGGGGGGGGGGTGGGGGGGGGGGTGGGTGGGGGCGGGGGGGGGTGGGGGGGGGGGGGGCCTGGGGCGGTGGGGGGAGGGGGGGAGGGGGGGTGGGGGGGGGGGGGGGGGGGGGGGGGGGGGGGTGGTGGGGGGGGGGGGGGGGGGGGGGGGGGGGTGGGGGGGGGGGGGGGTGGGGGGGGGGGGGGGTGGGGGGGGGGGGGGGTGGGGGGGGGGGGGGGTGGGGGGGGGGGGGGGTGGGGGGGGGGGGGGGTGGGGGGGGGGGGGGGTGGGGGGGGGGGGGGGTGGGGGGGGGGAATTTTTTAACCAGGTTTAAAAATTTAAACCTTTTAAAAATGGGCCCCAATTTTTTAAAAAAAAAAACTTTTTAAAAAAAAAGGCCGTGGGAATTTTTTTGTCAAAAAAGGGGTTTAAAGGAAAATTTTTAAAAAAAAAGGGGAAATTTTCCCCAAAAAATTTTTAAAAAATTTTTTTAAAAAAAAAAAAATTTTTAACAAGGGGGGAAAATCTTTTTAAAAGAAAAAAAAAGGAAATTTTTAAGGGTTTTTTCAATTTTTTCAAATTAATTTTTTGAATAAATTTTCAAAAACCCTTTAAATTTTAAAAAGAAAAAAAATTTTTAAAAAAAATTTTTGGGGTTTTTAAAAATCTTTTTTAAAATTTTAAAAAAAATTTTTTTTTAAAATTAAAAGAAAAAAATTTAGTTTCTTTTTTTTTTGGGTTTTTTGGGGTTTTTTTATTTCAAAAACCCCCTTTTTGTTTTTAAACAATTTTTTTAAAATTTTTTAAAAAAAGGGGGCCCCCGACCCAAAAACTAAATTTAAAAACCTTTTCCAAAATTAAAATTTTTAAAAAAACCCCCCAGGGGGGAAATTTTTTTTCCAAGGTTTTAAAAAAGGGAAAAAAAAAAAGGTTTGGGGAAAAAATTTTTTTAAAAAAAGGGAAAATTTTTTTTTTTTAAAGGGCTTTTTAAAAAAAATTTTTAAAAATGGAATTCCCAAAAATTTAAACAAAAAAGGGAAAATTTTTTGGCTTTTTTTTCCAAGGGCCCCCTCTTTAAAAAAAAAATTGGGGGGAAAAATTTCCCTTTTTTTTGGGGGGGGGCCCAAATTTTATTTTTTTTTTTTTTTAAAAAAATTGAAAATTTTTGGGGGGGGGGGAAAAAAAGGCGGGCCCCCTTTTTAAAGGGGGAAATTTCCTTTTGGGGGGAAAGATTTTGGGAGGGGAAAAGGGGGATTCCCCCCCCCTTTTTTCCCTTTTTCCCCCCAATTTCCCCTTCCCTTTTCCCCAAAATTTTTTTAAAACCCCCCAAATTTAAATTTTAATTTTTAAACCAAACAAAAGATAATTTTTTTTTTGTAATTAAAAAACCCCCTTTTAATTTAAATTTTACTTTTTTTAAAAATTTTTTTCCCCTTTTTTTTTAAATTTTTTCCCTTGGGGAGTTTTTTTTTTTTTTAAAAAAAAAGGGGTTCCTGAGTAAAACCCATTTTTTTTTTTTAAAAAAGGGGGTTTTCCATTCCCCAGTAAATTTTTTTTTTTTAAATTTTTGGGGAAAAAAAGGGGGGTTTTAAAAAAAAAAAATTTAAAATTTTTTTTTGGAAAAAAAAGAATACAAAAAATTTTTATTTTGAAAAATTTTTTAATCCATTTTTTATTTTTTTTTGGGGTTTTTTTTGGGGGGCATTTTTAAAAAAACTTTTTTAGGGGGGTTTAAAATTTTTGGGAAATTTTTAAAAAAAAAGGGGTTTTTTTTTTTTTTTTTGGGGGGGAATTTTAAAAACCCTTTACAAAAAGGGGAAAAAGTTTTTTTTTTGGGGTTGGAAAATTTAATTTTGGCCCTTTTTCCCCAAAAAAAACTTTTGGGGGAAAAAAAAGGGGGGGTTTTAAAAAAAAAAACCCCCAAAAACCCCTTTTTAGTTTTAAGGAAAAAAAAAAAATTTCCGGGAAAAAAACAAAAAAAAAAAGAAAAATTTTTCCAAAAACCTTTTAATTTTTTTAAATTTTCCGGCTTTTTTAAAAAAAAAAACCCCAAAAAAAAAAAGGGAATTTAATTTGGGAAAAACCCGGGTTTTTTAAAATTTTTTTTTTAAAAAAAATTAAATTTTAAAAAAATTTATCCAAAAAATTAAACGCCCCTTTTCTTTGGGCTGGTTGGAACTCTGCCAGTTTTTCAATGGGAAAATTTCATTGTTTCACTTGGATGGATTTATTGGAATAAAAATTAAATGGTTTTTAATTTTTATTCCAAAAAAAAAAAATTTATTTAATCCTTTTAATCAATATGCAATATTCGGGTTCAGTTTTCAATTTTTAAAAATTTTCTTTTTGTTTGTTACAAACCAATGTTCTGTATCAAACCACCCAGACCCCCCAAAAAGGCCAACCTTTTGGAAACCTAATTTTAAGTCCCAAGTTATGTTTCTGTGGTTTTTTAAATGAACTTTCCACCAACCCAAGTTTTGTTTTTTTATCCCATGGGCACAAATTTCCCCCAAAAACTTTTTATGCAACAATAAAATTCTGTTACGAAAGGAATTGTTTTCGAATCATTTCTTTTTTTTTGGGTGTTTAACAACCCTTTTTAAAATGGGCTGGTGTTAACCCCCCTTTAACCCCCCCCCCCCAATTTTTTTAAAGGGATTTGGGGGTGAAAATTACTCATTGGTAGTGGATGGTTGGAAAAACATTTCCCAAATTTTTACCCCACCATGAAAGTTAGAGAATTCTTGGGGTTTTTTAGGTGTTATTGGTGCATAAAAGCTTAAAAATTAATGTGGTTTGGTAGGGAGTTCAGTCCCCAGGTTATTTTTAAAATTTATAAAATTACCAACTGCCCCCCCTTGCTATAAAGTACAATTAAATGTGAAGAAGGGTTTTGGCAAAGCAAAAAAAAGGAAACAGCATATGTCACAGTTATTGTACCATTAAAAATATTGTTTCCTTTTTAACTTCCTTTGGATGCATTTTTGAAAGATCTACTTTGAAAAAGATATTTTAAAAAAACTTAAAACAGATTTTTCGGATTAGTTTTTTAAAATTACGGGAAAAAAGTTTTTTTGTATTTTGAGCCATGAGGTTCCGGGAAAAACCCACTGGGATTAAAAACTTGAAAAGAGAAGGGGCATTTTTAAAGATACTTTAGAAAAATGCTGTATAATATGGTATTTATGTAAATTAAAAAAGAAAACTTTCACAGGATGTATTTTGGTAGTGGGGAGTCTTTTGAAGTGAGGAAAATTTTGCTTTTTGGTAGCTGAATTCCAGTGGTCAGAGGTCATTGAAGATGAGAAAAATTTTATTTGCAGGTAGTTTTTCCCCCTTTGTGAAAAAAAAATTATGTTTATTTTGTTTAATCTTGATTCGGTCACCTCTTTGAAAAGAGCTGGACATTCAGGCAAAAAAAGATTTGGGGGAAAGGGAGAAAAAAACACTCATTCCCAACCAGGGATGTGTGATTATCCTATTTGTAAAATTTTTTGGAAGACAAAGCATGGAAGCCAAATGCGGTCGACAACAGCCCTCCCAGTCAATGGGGGGCAATGCAGACTTTTTGGGCCCCATTTCTCTAATACCAATTTAGCGTATCACGGGGGTATCATCCCCCAGGGGGCCCCACAAAAGTTTTTTCCCCCATTTAACAATCTTTTTCGGAAATTTAAAAGGGAAAGCTTATGATATTTCCGTTTTTTTTTTTAAGAAGTTTTAAATCATTTAGGCAGCACTGTATTTCAAAAAAAAAAAACTTTTCACAAATGGTTTTACTTAAAAGAGAAAGGGAGAAAAATCCCCTCCCAAAGGGGGGACTTACAAAAGAGAGGCAGAACATCCCTCCCCAAAAAAGATCTAGTTGTGCTTGTGGGTTTCAGTCCACTCGCGACACCAACCCCCTCCCACTCCCACCCTCCCCCCCCCGTGAAATGGTAAAACCCCCCTGCCCTTCCCCTGAAAGAAATTTTTTGACGTACCACTGTTATGCCCATGAGTCCCAAATCCAATTAAAGCTGGCATTTCCTAACTTCACTTTTAATCATACCTAACGAAAAATAAAATTTTGAAAAAAAATCAAAAACTACATCAAGGTTTTTATGATTTCTTCACAAGCTTAGGTTTTTTTTTTAGGTTTCTGTGAAAGAAGGTCATTTCCCCTGTGGCATTTACCCTCACCCAAAAAAACGGGCTTAAAAACTTATTTGATGCAACTCCATTGGGGTTGTTGCGATATGCACTTTTGTTATCGATATTGCGAAAAATTTTCTTCAATACCCAAATGATTCGCGATATTTCGGATCCCCTTTGTGTTTCTGAGGGGACCTGTCCAAAAAATGCAGTACAGACAGTAATCATCAGTGCGACTCCCCTGCCAAGTAATTTGTGGCAAAGGGGTGCCCTTTGCAACAGGGTAAGAAATTGGCCCATTTCTACTGTTTTATTTTTTTCTGTTAATCCTTTCCCTTTCGCAGTGAGGCTGGGGAAATACTGAAAAGAAAAAAAAAAAAAAAGTCGATCTGCAGTAGTTTCAACTGGGGGCTAGACAGTGCTAAATGGCAAAAGTTTTTTTGTGGTCGGGAATCCAATCAGAATTAGAAAGAGTTGGGCTGGTTCCAAAAGTTGTGAAACCCCTCAAAATTTCATTTGCATTAAGAATGTACACGTGGCAAAAATTAAAATTTTTTTGCTTGCGACCAAATGCTCAAATTTTTTAAAAAAAAAAAAAACTTTTTCCGAAAAAATAATATAAGGCACAGAAAAAAGCCGATACATGTATATATTCCCTGTTTTTTACAGCCTACTTTAGATCAGGTGTTTTTAAAAAAAAAAATATATACTGGTTGAACATTCTGTTGAAGACAAATTGTTTAGATTGCAAAAAAGTTTAAAACCCGCCCTGAAAAAAAAAAAAACAGGGGGAGAAAACCCAAGCTGTTCTTTTTAGGGTTTAATTTCTCCCAGTTTTTAAATTAGCCTTGCTTAAGCTTTCAACATTTGATTTTGAGAGTGTGTGGTACTTTTAGGGTGTGATGATTGTGACAGCACACGTCTTACAATTTAATAACTTGTTGTTTTGGAAATGTTTCAGTATACCCTCCACACAACAAGCGTAACCATGCCCCCGCGGAGGCGGACACGAGTTTTTTCGTTCAGCTCATCACTGCGAAAAAACAACGAGGGCGCAGCCCCTACCAAATGGGCGGCAGCCACAGAGGCGCTACGTAGGCTAGTAACATTATCACTCCTCTCTGTCTTCGCCATACCCACCTACAAAAATTGTTTCAAATACTCTCAGAAGAACAACTGTGTGTGTATAGTGAAGTGATGACTTTGACCTCTTGACCATGAGTCCTGACTTACCCTTTTTTTTTTTTTTTACCCATTTTTTGAACAGGGAGTTGACAGTTGCTCTCACATAGTTGACTTATACAGTGCATGCATGTACACACACTGAAACCCATTACAGCTCCCTTTAAACTAACCTAAACAACCTCACAGGATTGACCTCTTGTACCAAGACAGTTTAAAGGGAGTGCAGTGTACTGTATGAGGTAAGGCTGATTTTGTGAACTGGTTAAAATCAGTGGGAGGAGGGGTGGCACAAAATTTGGTCAAAAAGGTGTCTGGTGACCTCAATGACCTATGACCATCCCCCAAACAATACTAGGCTCATCCTTGCACCAAAAGTCATCTAAACTACCAAGGATGAACTCTATCCAAGCTTCTACATTGAAATATCGTGCTTACAAGGTTTTCGGTGTTTTGACCCCTGGTGATCCCAAGTGACCTTTGACCTCACCAAACATACCATGATTTGTTCTTTGGGCACCACAAAGCATGCTACATACCTATTATGAAATCTATCCAAGCTGCCTACCTTGAGATATATCTTGTTTAAGAGGTTTCCAGTGTTAGATCTCCATTCCCCCCAGATGACCTTTGACTCCACCAAAAATGACGCCATTCTCTTCTTGCCATAATGCATCCACATACTTACATAGGACATCTATCCAAAGCTTCCATACATTGAGATATCAGTGATTAAAAGGTTTTCGGTGTTTGAATGACCCTGGCGACGCCCAAATGACCTTTGCCTCCACCAAAAAAACAATAGGGCACGCCTTCTCACCATGGCCAAACCTACTATACCAAATCCAACTTCCATCCAACATTCCCTTATTGAGTTACAGCGTACCAAAGCAAGTGTCACACAACACACACACACGCACACACACACATACACCACACCACAACACGCCAAGCTGACTGCATAGGTTTTTTTTTTTTTTTCCTTTGCTATCGCAAGGAACCAAAAAATACCAACTTTTTCTCTACCTGAAGTTTCAATAGGTTGTGCAATAAAATGGGCTTTAGTTAACAAGGTCAGGTAGGTCCTAACATTTCTCTTCAGGTTCCACTACAAAGTGTGAATTATCTCATCTTGCTAGCTCTCCCAGGAACTCCCATCAAACACTGTTGAATTTCAAACTTTCTCTAAGAGGGGGGGGGGGGGGGGGGGGGGGGGGTGCCAATGGGTTCCATAGATCAATTTGCCTTGCCACTATAATCTCAATTGTAATTCTTGCCTTGATGTCCGGGTAAAGAACACATACATCTGACATAATCAACAATTGTGAGATAATTGGAAAAATAACAGAGCACTTTGCAATGCAGAAAAGGAAGTAGGGTATTAAATGTCTTTCCTAAATGCTATATTTTCTTCGGGCGAATTTGGGTTTCTGTAATAGCCTTACACTGTGTAGGACACCTTGGTAGGCATAACGTCTTCAAGCCCCATGCAGCCCTATCATCCCTTCCCACCCACAAGACAACCAACACGCAGAATTCAAAGGAAAACTTCCATTACTGCTACTAAAGGACAAATGGTCGAAGGGTTGATTTAATACAATGCTTCATTAGCTCCTGGTGCTGGCAAATCTCGTCTATACTGCAAAACTTCCGGAGGCATCACCCCCTGGTCCCCAACAGGGACCTGCCCCATCAGGGACAGCCAAATGGGCCTTCTGAGACTCTCTGTCATGGGGACACTCCCATGGGCGTAGGAGCCCAAGTTGTTGTTGTGGGGGGGGGGGGGGCTGTAACGACTGAAGCCCGAAAATAAAACCAAAAATTTCTGCGCGCTTGTCCATGCGCATTTTGACATGTTAATGTAACCTATTCATATAGATGCATTGGCTTTAAGCCTACCGCATGCCCAAGTAACATACATCATTTGCCGTTTTACTACCCTTTCCATATTGAATTATAATTTTTTTTGGGATTTCTGTCATGGGGGTGAGGGCATGCATTATGTTGTTGATACACTGTCTGGGGGGGAGCGGTGTCCCTCTCCTTTGAAATTTTTGAAAATTCTGGTGCCACATATCATCTTTGGGAAGTAAAATTTTGTAGTAAAAACATGTACGTATTTTAGGTACTAAAAAACAGTCGGCATCAGTGATGGGGGCATGGCCCACTGGCCCCCATCAATACACCACTGATAATCATAGTATAATTTTAACCATTAAAACAACATATCCTGGATGAACTTCTAAAACCGACTCTATAGGTGCTGGTCAATTCAAACAGAACTTATTATTTTAATTAGGCTACCAGGAAGTTTTTCAAACTAGTGTACCTTTTAGCTACATTATTGCATTATTTTTTTTCGTAGGTGCAAGAAAAATTCTCAGCATATTGCCCGAAAAATTTTTTTTTCCCAAAAAGTTTTGGTTGGTGGCTGCAGCCCCTGTCTCCTACGCCTATGGGAAACACTTCAACTCTGTGATCCCCAAAATCTTTCTCTCTTTTGTCACAACGTTTTTCACCCTTGACCTTCCGATGAAGGCTTCACACCCTTGTTCATCGCAGATTTAGATTTTGTGGGCCACCGCAGAGGAAGACTCGTACACTTTTTATCTTTTGTTACTACCTGGGCCAGGTCCAAACCTGCAAAATGCTGCATCCGTACCTTTTATTTTAAATATGTGCCTTAACTTTCGTTTCATTTATAGTAGTACCGTGGAAAGGGAGTTATGAGGGCGTTTGCCCACTCCTACAATGGTGAAAGAGGGGCGGATGAGCTGAAACCGTTGGGAACACACTGATCTACACAAATATTTCAGTATCTGAATGTCAAAATGGAATTTTCACAGTTTGGAAATCAACTGCTATCATTTAATGACTTTAACAGTTGAAATAATTTGGTTTCATAGGAATAGGTTTTAACATTTTTTGCCTTTCCCTTGACCCTTTTGCTGACGACTCGAGGCACATGGATGTCACCTTTAGATATTTTTGAGCTACCCATAGGCCTTACATTCACCTATCAGAGAAAATCCACCTTTTAAATCGGGCAAAAATAAAAAAGTCTAGAGGTGTCGTCCATTTATTCGTCACGGCATAGTCTTTTTTATAAAATAGTCGGGTTAGGATATAGGGGTTGACCCTAAAAAAAAAAATTCCTACAGTGAAGTTTTTATGCGGTTGTTGTATCAATGAGGTTGTATAATATCCCAGGAAAAAAGTCCACCAAAAATTCCACCTATGGGAATAGGACCGAAGCTAGGTCAAATCCAAAATGGCGGGCTTTTTAAAAACCCTTTTTCCTACTTTATGTTAAAAAGGGTACGTACGTTTTATTGGCAAAAATTTTTATGGGTGAAAATTGTTTTCATGATGACTATATTGGACTAAAATGTTTCAAAAAGTAAACCTTGCCCAAAAAAGTACAATGATGACGTCAAATGACGTCGAAGACAAACTTTCCATTGAAAGTTTGGGGAATGCCCTCGTTTAATGTTTTATAAGAAAAAAATGCACAATAGAGGACACGTTAACAACCTTGTAACACTGTTACAAAGGCATATGTAAAATGAAATGATCACCTTGTGACATTTAAGTTGCTGAAAGCCTTAGGGTGGTTTCAGAGTTTAAAAAAACTCAGATAGTATTGCACAACACCATGTTTCTAGGGAGAATGGTGGGAAAGCCGCCATTTTCGTGGTATTTTGAAAAGCTGATATCTTTTTACAGGAATTGATCAATGGGCTGAAAATCGATTACAGTGAAAAGATCTGTATACGCCTATAAACAGGGGGAAATTGCTGTCAAAAGTTGCATACTATTTCATGTTTGAAAAAAACCCGGTCATTTGAAAATATAAATTTTTATTCTAAATGGTGAATGTTTCAAATTATGGTAATTGGCGGGCTCTTTAATAATTGTAGAAAGGCCTCGTAAATTTTAGCTAACTTTTAAACATTCTTTCCAGGTTCTATAAGGCGAAGAGAAAGCCTACCATTCCCAATGGACTCAATCTTAAGTGGCGAGGTGTCCCATAATGGTAATTGTTCAAAAATATGTAAGGGACGGTCTCATGTGGCTCGAGTCGTCACGGCAAAGGGGGACCGAACGGGAAAAGGCAAAAAAACAAAAAAGACCTAAAAAAACTGGGTCCCGAACGTGACCTTAAAGTTAAACCCTAATCCCTAGAAAAAAACCCAAATTATTTTAAACTGTTAAAAAATTCATAACAACAACTCATAGCAGTTGATTTTCAACTTTGAAAATCCATTTTGGGACAATTGTCAGATTACCAAACTATTTTGTTTCGTCAGTGGGTTCCAAAAACCGTTTTTCCAGATCATCGCCCCCCTTTCACCATATAGGAGTGGACCAACCCCCCATTCCCATCTCCCTTCCACGGTTACTTGGACTAAATGAACACGAAAAAAGTTAAGGGCCACATATTAAAATAAAAGGTACGGGGATGCAGCCTTTGCAGGTACTTGACCTGGCCCAGGGTCAGTACAAATCAGATTAAAAGTGGTTAACCGGAGTCCTCCTTTGCGATGGCAAATCCAAATCTGCGATGAAACAAGGTGTGAAGCCTTCATCGGAGTCAAGGGTGAAAAAACGGTTTGTACTAAAAGAAAGAACGATTTGGGGATTCCCACAGAGTTGAAGTGTTCCCAATAGGCGTAGGGAGACGGGGGGGGGGGGGGGCCTTTTCTGCAGCAACCAACCCAAAAACTTTTTGTGAAAAAATTCGGGCAATTATGCTGAGGATATTTTGCGGGCAACCTTAACGAAAAGAAAAAATAATGCAAATAATGTAAGGCTAAGGTTATCAAATAGTTAAAAACTCCTTGGTAAGC
This sequence comes from Holothuria leucospilota, assembly GCA_029531755.1. Lineage (NCBI taxonomy): Eukaryota > Metazoa > Echinodermata > Holothuroidea > Aspidochirotida > Holothuriidae > Holothuria > Holothuria leucospilota. The sequence goes on along the minus strand of CM055976.1, from coordinate 22,278,904 downwards.
CTAATTTAAAATAAAGTTCTGATTTGATTGCACCAGCCACCTATAGAGCGGTGGAAGTTAATCAGTGTGTTTTTTAATGGTTAAAACATTATTTACTATGATTATCCAGTGGGTGTATTTGGGGGCCAAGTGGGTCCATCTGCCACCCATCACTGATGCCGTGACTGTTTTTTAGTACCTAAAAACGTTACATTTTTTTTATACAAACATTTTTACTCCAAAGGATGCAGATGCGCACCCAGGAATTTCAAAAAATTTTCAAAGGAGGGGGGGACAAGCCCCTCACCAAGGCCAGAGATCACCACACATAATGCATGCCCATCATACCCATTGACAGAAATAAAAAAGGAATAGAATCAATATGGAAGGGTAGTAAAACACGGCAAATGATTGTAATGTAATTGGGCGCGGTTGTCAAGGGGTCCGAGCATGCCCTATGATACGTACATAAACATGTCGAACCGCGCGTGGGCGCGCGGAAATTTTTTGGTTTTATTTTCGGGCCAAGGTCGTTAACAGGCCCCCAATCAACTTGGGGCTTCCTACGCCCATGAGTGTTTTCCCCAGACAGAGAGGGTCTAGAGGCCCATTGGCTGTCCCTGATGGGGGCCATGGCCAGTGGGGGGGGGACCAGGGGTCGAAGGGCCTCCTGAAAAGGTTTTTGCCCAGTATGCGCGAAATTTGCAGCAGAGGAAAACAAACTAAATGAAGGCATTTTAAAATCCCTTTGACCTGTTGGACCATTTGTCCTTGTGTAGCAAGTAAATGGAAATTTTTCTTTGATTTTCTTTGCGGTGCGTGTCTTGTGGGTGTGGAAGGGACGGGATGATAGTGGCGCCATGGGGGGCTTGGAAAAGAGTATGCTACCAAAGGTGTGCATCCACAGGGGTATAGCCTATTACAGATAAGCCCCCCCCAAAAATTCGCACGAGAAATATAGCATTTAGGAAGGAATTTAATACCTACTTTCCTTTGCATTGCAAAACGTTTCTCTATTATTTTACATATCTACAAAATTGTCGATTATGTCAGTATGTGCTTTCTATACCCGAACAGTCATAGGGCAAGAAATTACATTTGAGAGTATAGTGGCAAAAAGACAACTTGATCTATGGAAACCCATTTGCCCCCCCCCCCCCCCCCCCAAATCCGCCCCCTGATGAAGGTAATGGGGTCTTTAGGAGAAGAAAAGTTTGAAATTCAACAGTGTTTATTGCGATTTACTAGCAGATGAGATAATTCACAACTTGGAGTGAACCTTAAGAGGGAATGTTAGACCTAACGATTGTTAAACTAAAGCCATTTATTAAACATACCTTTTTGAAACTTCAGCTAGAGGGGAAAAACAGTGGTATCTTTTTTTAGCTCCGTTTAATAAGTATGATCTCATGTTTTCCAAATGCCCCCACTGAAACCCTTGGCTCTATCCCCTCCTAAGTTGCGAAAAAACCTTCAGGGGGTGATCCGCCAGGTGGGGAACCAAACTGAAGTTGTTGAGTTACGGGTTTACGAGTACAAAATTTTCCATTGACACACGGCAGGGACTGTCTTGCCCAATAAGTTAACCTTGTACAATACGTTTAATCAAAATTGTGCGATTAGTCTTCTTATACTTTTTAAATTGAAAAAATAACAGGACCAGGAAGTATTTAACGTAGCCTGGGAATAAATTACGTAAAATCAACTTGAAAAAAACAATCTAATTGGAAGACTTTTCCAGGAATCGGTGGTTAGGGTATCGTTTAATACCCCTTATATTCCTGCTTTTTATATATGAATGCAATAACAAAAAAGTATTTATTTCAGCACAAAATTAATAATTTTTTGCAGATTTTTCAAGGGATTTCGGATAATCTCTGAACAAAATCTCGTTTACACCCTCCAAAAATCGTTCCTGGAAGCAATAACACATGATTTATTGACAGGATGTTGGCAACGAATCCACTTTGCTATTAAGGTTATATCGTGCCTTAAAAAAAAGGTGGGGTTTAATAGGGCAGGACTTCCTCATTCTAAAGGCTAAAAAAAGTAAAAGAAACATTTTTAACTCTCTACTTTTTCAATGGCTCAGGACCCCAAAAAGCTTTCCCTATCCGGCAGGGAGTTACAAAATCCCCCTTGAGCGCACTCCTTAGCTGACTTCAGTCACTTCAAAAATGTTATCGGTTCTTTAGCTCAGTACTCAGCTAGTTATTGTTATATCATGCAAGGCTGCGAAACAACTGCGGCCTTTCGGCATTTGCGTATGTAACAATATTGTAGTCCCAAACTCTCAAATACGAGACAGAGACAAACCCCTCGAGACCGAGACCACCGCTTCATAGATAGGGAACTTTTCAAAACGGAAGTTTAATCGGACTGTAACACAATTAGTTTGTTACCATCGCTCACTTGTTCGCAAAACACACGGGCCGTCCGTACAATTCAGTTTTTGAAATGCAAGCACTGTTAAAATACGGAGGAAACGTTAAGGTGCCGTCAAACAAAATGTTAAAAATAAATTTCGGCTAAGTAAATTTCAACAAAAAATGATGATTTTTGCACACATTATTCTCACCATTTTGCAAAAAGATGATGAATTACTCATGTACCAAAAACAAGTCATTTCAAAACATTTACAGGAAAAAAAATGACGAATTTCCAAGTTATTTGAACATCTTAACCAATTCAACCATTTTGCCACAGAAATGGGACAATTCTGGAAGTTATTGGAATCTTAATCAATCAACATTTTGCAAGAAAAATGGCGAATTACGAAAGTTATGCAATCTTATAATTCAACCATTGCAGGAAACCTGATAAATTGTGCAGTATCAGAAGTAATCAATTCACCATTTTAAGAGAAATGCGAATTTTACGAATATAGCGTAACTTAACAATCATTATTTAGCAGGAAAAAATGATAAATTGTGCAGTTATCAGAAAAGTATTCAATCACATTTTTCAGAAAATTGATAAAATTGTCTTAGTTATTCAGTAAATTAATCAATTCAACATTGTGCCGGAAATGGACGAAAATTGCGAAGCTTATTGCCATTCTTATGCAATTCAACAATTTTTCACCCCGGGAAAATAAATAAATGAAATACTAACTTTAATGTAACTTAACAATGGAAGTATTTCGCCGAAAAATGAGCAATTGCTAGTTGTCAAAAACTTAATCAAATTTAACATTTGCAGAAAAAAATGATAATGTGCCAGTACCAGGGAATTTCTTCCAATTCAAACAATTTTTGCACAAAAAATGATTAAATTACTTATTTTACCAGAAGCTAATCAATCATATTGCAGAATAATGACGAATTACGAACTTGTTTAAAACTATTATTTCCACATTTGACGGAAAATATAATAAAATGCGTTTTCCATGAAAATTAATAAAACTCTAAACCTGGTTTTCCATACCCCAAAATTTTCTCTGTGGACGGTGGTTTTTGTTTTTCAGCGGGCAATTCTGACCTCTTAAATCTTAAAGGTCGGGGGGGGGGGACCACTAAAAAAAACACTTGCACGACAGAGCGCACTAAAAAAAATTTCGAATTTGGTGTTGGGTCCAATAATGGCTAGTTTTATGCAGTCGCGTAGCCAGGACCATTCGGTCCAGGGGCAAATTAAAAACAAATCGTTCCTGATTCATGCTTTTCAAAACGGATTGTGTGGGTGACCCCCAGTGCTTGGGTCCAGGTTTTACACCTCGTGGGGGTCGGGCGAAAACCGAATCCTTCTGGAAGTAGTAACAAAAAATGTGGGCATGAGAAATGAAGCATTTAAATATAATAAAAAATAGCCTATTCATGATGCACCGGGAAAACTTAACAAAGTGATGATTATCACAATTTAAACATATTTTAATAAACAAACCCAACTTGGACGCAATAACGATTGGATTGTCGATGACCGCCTGGGAGACTGGCTTTATTGGGTGGGAAGGGCGGCGGAGATCAGGAATTTCTTCAGAGAGGTCCAATGGCCCTTATCAAAGGGTACCTTCGAGCCATTTTCTAAGCAGAGCGCCACACCAGGTTGGCGGGGGTAGAGTATTCAAGAAAAAGGGGCCCGGTGGGGGGTCCAGGGTGACGAAGCCCGAAGCTCTGGGGTATTTTACGAAATTTGTAGGCATTAAAATGATTGCATTTTAGCTTAAACTTTCAAAAAGTTACCAAAGCGTGGGCACTTAACATACACAAAAAATGCACAATTTGGACTTTTTTCAATGATATTCTTACTCGGCAATTTTTTATTGCAAGAGAGGGATTTTTATTTGCAGAGAGCTTAATGAAGGAGGGGAGAATAGATTGTTTGAGGGTTTCACGGGAAACAATAATTTTTTAAATTTGGAACAAATAATTTTAGAATGGGAGATGTAAAAAACTCCTAGTGGGACGAGCCCCGAAGGCCGCACTGGAAAAAATCAGCATTTTTAGGATTTTTAGCTATATGAAAAAGCTAAGAGGAAAGTATCCCTCACAGGAAGGAGGGCTCGTGCCCCCCCCCCCCTTCGCATAAGCGCATGTTCTCATATTTACGGTGTCGTCGAAAATAGGGCCATTCTCATTGCTTTATATTAACAAGTTTATGTAAAACAAATTGGTAAAATTTACCCAGATGGTGGTTGATAAAAAGGTTTTGCTTTGAAAAGTTTTCTGGGGGATGGGGAACTTACTGCTGCGCACCGCATTGGGGTTGGTGGGTTCGATGGTAATGGAAGGTAATTTGTATACGAAGCTATGACAATTCTCAAGCTGTTTTCTTAATTCGTTGGATTTGTTTTTTTGGGGGGGATACTTACAGGAAGTAACCCCAAACTGCTCCCCCCCCCCCCAAAAAAAAAATCACGAATAAGAAAAAACAGTCTTTGGAGGGACACCCGTTTGTGGTAGGACTTTTAATTGAGCCTACTTTTTCTTTAGTTTTAAATGCAGGCAATGTTCAATTACAATAAAAAATTTTCCTTCTCTCCCCAGGTGCTGTAGAGGCAGGATATAGAAAAAACCTATATGCTGCTCTATGGTTGCTTTCTTTTATATGTCATTTGGGTTTCGCTGGTACGGGTACAAGTCACCTCAATTTTTATTAGTGTGAAAAAATGAGCACATGAGGCAGGGTCGGATGTTTGAAAGGTTATAAAACGAGTGTATAATAACTTCAAAACATGAATGAAATTTTTATGGGTAGTTTATACAGGGACCATGGCCAAGGTGACATCGGGGACAGGGTTTAAGTTGCCAGGGAAGTTATTTCATTTGGAGGCTGCACCTGGGAAAGCTGTGGGGGCCGGGCGAAGCTTTACTCAACGCTTCGAAGGCTCGGAAGCCCGAAAGTCTGGGAGGGACTGAGGTCCTCCCGAGTAAATTTTTAAATTTGAGGACTTTTGCGTCATTCTGGGACATTTCTGAGGAAAAATCTGCAGATGAACTTACTGGATCAGGATAGTTTTACAGTTTTGATGATGATATCAAATTTAAAGGAAACAATTTTAACCTTACTAATAAACACCCTCAGGGGGCTTAAATGCTACAAGGGCCCATTGAAAATGAATTGGGCTAACAAAAAAAAACGGCTAAACATTAGCCGTATTTTGGATGTTTCATTTTCGGACGTCAACAAATTTGCATATTAAAACACAAATAATCATGTTTTTCATGATACCTAGTGTGAAAATAGAAAATTTTACTCTGTAAAAAAGTCAATAATTTGATAAATTTCGGATGAGATATTTGCGGGCTTATTTGCTGGGTATGTAATGCTCACATCAAATACCTAAACTATTGAAAGTGCATTGTCACCACAACCTTAAATCCCTTGGTTCAGGGACTCGTTGGGTTTTAGGGAAGCTATGGCCTAAAAACACCACGAGTTTCACACCTTATCCCATGCCTTGCCCGTTGAGAAAAAAGAGAAAAAAAATATCTCGGTCAGCTTAGATTTTTTTTCCAGGGGACCCCTGGTGTGGCCGCCTGTGGGCAAAACAACTTCCTTTAAGATCTTAAAGTAAAAATATTGTACATTTTAGGTGGCAAACGTACAATACGCACTGGAAAAGTATCATTTACCTGTAAGCTGGAAGGTTTTTTGCCCAAAAAATGTTCTTAGTACGCTACGTGCCAAACTGGTGGGTGGCTCTCCGCTTAGAAAATGTCTTCAAGGTCACTTTGAAGAAGGGGCCAAGACCTCTAGGGTAATTCTTGGATTCTTCCCGCGCTTCACCATCGACAAGGCCACCCGGGCGTCATTCCAAATCAATTGGTTCATTTTCGTCTAGGTTGTATAACAATGATGCTTTAAAATTGTTGGATCTCGTGGACTTGTAAGTTAGCATTTTTTTGGGTGTGAGGGGGGATTAAAAAAAAAGGGGGTGGGGGGGGGGGGGGGGGGGGGGGGGGGGGGGGGGCTATTTTTATATTAACTTCTCATTATAACGCCATCACAATTGTTTACACTTCCAGAGATTCCAGGTCGCCAGGCCCCACGGGGTGTTGTAAAACTGGAACCCAAAGCCATGGTGTTACCCAACAACAATGTTTGAAAAAGCATGAACAACGGGGGGGACGATTATTAATTTTTGCCTCGGAATACCGAATTGGTATGGCTACGGGCGACTGGCATAAAAAACTTATCATAATTGACCCAAACACCCAAATTCGGAATTTTTAGGGCGCTCTGCAAGTGCTATCCTCCACCCCCCCACCCCCCGTCTTAAGTTAAGAGGTCAGATTTGCCGCCTAAAAACACGTCACAGAGAATTTTGGGTATGAAAAACAGGTGTAATGATTAATTTTCATGAAAAAAACACGCCATTTTATTATATCTCCTCAAAATGGGAAATAATAGGTTTTAAAACAAGTTCGTAATTCGTTTTTTCATTATTCTGCAAAAATATTGAATTGATTAGTATGGTAAATAACAGATTATCATGTTTTGAATGCAAAAATGTTGAATTGGAAATTATGGTAACTGCACAAAGTATCCATTTTTTCTGCAAATGGTTAAATTGATTATTTTGAAAATACGCACTTGATCATTTTTCGGCGAAAAACTTCATTGTTTTAGTTACCATAAAGTTAGTATTTCATTATTTTTCTGGAAAAATTAGTGAATGATCAGAGGCAATAAATTCGCATTCGTCAATATTCGGCAAAAATGTTGGAATTCGATTAGTTCTGATAACTAGGACAAATTTATCATTTTCCTGAAAAAAATTTGAAATTTGATTACTTCTGATACACTGCACAATTATCCATTTTTTTCTGCTAAATAATGACATTTTTTATAGTTACGCTATATCGTAATTCGTCATGTTTCTCTGAAAATTGTGGAATTGGATTACTTCTGATAACACTGCACAAATTTATCATTTTTCGGCAAAAGGTTGAATTGATAAAGATGCCTAACTTCGTAAATTCGCATTTTTTGCAAAAAAAAAATGTTTGGAATTGATTAAGGAATTCAATAAAACTTCGAAATGTCATCTGTGCAAAATGTTGAAATTGTAAGATGTTAATACCTTGGGAAAATTCGTTCATTTTTCTGTTAAAATGTTGAAAATGACCTGGTTTGGAAATGAGGTAATTCATTATCTTTTTGCAGAATGGTGAGATGATGTGTGGCAAAAAATCATCATTTTGTTGAAATTTTCTAGGCATTGAGTACCATTTGGGACGGCACCTAAAACGTTCCGAGTTCAAAATGCGATTCCTGGCAGCTCAGCAGATTGAGATGAATTCACCAACTTTGTAGTGGAACATCAAAGGTAAGGAAGTTAGACCGACTAGACTTGCTGAGTTCCCCTTTCATTCTACAATTTATTGCATTTTTAATTAATTTGAAAGTTCACTGCTAAAGGGAAGAATCCTGATATCTTAAAGCCTCGATTAAATTTAGGTATCTCATTTTTGCAAACGGCCCCATGCTGCCCACTTGGCCTCTTTACCGGCACCACTGAGTTGCGAAAATTGAACCCAGGGGGCTAAACGCCCCCGCTGTGTTAACCACTGGGTATAGAGCATCCAATCATATTCTGAAAAAGTACACATCATAAATGCGTCATTTTCAGTAAAAATTTTTGCCAACTGTTTCCCTACTACGTTTATGGATTTAACCTCCTTGGTCACTTGGATGCTGTGCCCACCCAAGGTGGGGGAATGGCCACCTCACTTGACACCCCCCCCCCCCGCCTGTTCCTGCACAAAGATATTTACAGTTTACAAAGGGAGCATTGTGCCCAACATACTTCCCCATTCCTGGCTTGGCTGACCCACGTGTATTAGGTTGTACAAAACCCCATTAAAGTGTGGATAAACCATCACCGGACTAAAGACAGCTTACTTGGTGGTGGCCACATGAACGGAATCACCGTAGGTGTATGTTCTCCAATAATTGGGGAACGAGGACGTACACATAATGTGCTTTGTCCCTCCCCCACTTTAAAACCAATGGTTGCGAAAACTGGGGAAGTTAAAACTCATCCTAACCTAAACCTAAAACCACACTTTTAAATTCCTGGCAGCGCCTTTGTAAAAGGCTTCAGCTCGGAATTACCGGGTAAAATATGATTTTACTAAAGTCGTCCCAAATGCTGCTTGTCTTGTGTTTAAAAAATGCAACCTGAAAAAAATAGATTGTAAAGCCAAAAACCAGTATTTGTTTAGGGTCCAGTCACACAAAAACCCAAAATTCCTTATCATGCATTACGTCTTAAAAAAGCTATACTCCTAATTACCTTACCAACTTAAATTGCCAAACCATGGAACATGAAGGTACTTCACAAAATTTTCCGTAGGGAAAGCCAATGAGGGTCTGATCTTAATTTTTCCAAGATTGTGTTATAGTCATAAAAAGTGGATTTCGGATAGCCACAGGGTTCAATTTACTACTGGTTTTAAAATTCAAAATGTCAATAACATTTAGTCAATCGAACATGAGGGAAAACAAATTTTTCCTTGTGATCAGGAAAATGTGCAAAGTTTATACGAAACATGCATATTAACGTCCAACCAAGACCACCATGGAAACATCAGCTATGTGCAAATAATCATTATAAGCAATTTTCTGAAAACAGGATTTGATGGACTTTTGATATTAAAATGGAGAGGTTCCACGAGAAAAAACCGTTTTAAGGACATAGAGGTTAGCCAGGGTTCGTCAAGAGGTGGACATAATTTCTTCCGGACTCAAGAAGTTATTAGACTTCAAGGTGTGCTGCTTTCTCACGGTCCAATGCTGCCCAAAAAAAACTGATTGAAAATTCTTACAACATAAATTAGGCGGGTGAGGGGCGGGTGGGCACATTTTTTCTGAAATCCACCCAAACTATAAGGGCCGAGGGGGCTGCTCAGTAACGTTACCAGGATGGAAGTAGCAAAGAGCGAATCTAACAACATAGCTACCTCATCCAGGACTCATAAACATCCACAATCAATTGCAACATTAGTAGGGCGTTGAAATTGGCCCGGCCACCATCAAATATTAAACTACTCTGAAACAAATACCGTATAATCAACCAGCTATTTAGTGCCGGCTCGGGGAGGGGACTGAAGCCCCAAATTAATTTTCAGTAGAAGATGTTTTTGTCTAAAAAACGACCAAAAAATAGTAGCCTACTCTTAAAAAATGTCAAAACCAAGAGTGGAATGGTTCCAGCCAACCAATATAGGGGAAAAGCTTTAAGATGGCAGGTACGCAATTGTATATTTTAACTATTTAAAACGTTAAATGCATGGTGTAGGGTTTTTCACTGCTACATTGATTGTAAATTTTCTTGCGACCAAAAACCCTGTGAGCATTACTTAAACCCAGGGTCTCTTCTTATTTGCAATGGGTCGATTTCCATGTATCTTTACTGTCGGTGGGACATAGAAATTGGATTTAAGTACCGTATTATGTAAAAGCTAAAGAGGGACCTTTTTAATAAGCTGAAATACACTTAAAACACGGACTGCTTGCCCATAATTGCACATGGTAGCCTATCGTAAGGGGCAAAGGGGTAACACCTACGGGGATAGGGTTATAACTATTACACAGCAAAACAGGCCATGCTTACACTTGAACTGATAAGAGACTTATTTCCAAAAAACAAAAATGAACAAGCTTCATTGACATTCAATTGTGTGGGGGAAAAAAATGGGAAACATCCGAATATCAACAAATAAACAACCCTAAATCAAAATTACTAAACCAGTTCACTGCCGTGTGGATTGAAAAATTACATGGGGAAGTATTATAGTTTTGATTGTTAAAAGTTCTTAAAACAGACCACGGGACAAAAACTAGGGGTGGTGCCAGATGGATAGGCAGGGCCATGGGCCCCCATCGGGAAGGGACGACCCCAAGAAACTTCTCCAAATTTTCGTAGGGAGGCCTTTATAGGTACGATGGAAATATGTAATCCTCCGAAGGACAGCAAGCATCCCCCGGACGGATTTACTTGAAAGTATTAGCTCTCATGTTAAAGTCCAGAACCTTCGATTAACCCCCCCCACCAATTTTCAGGATTTTTTCCCCCCTTTCCTAAAAACCCCAACACGTTTTTCAAGTTTCCTAAAGAAACCAACATTTCGGCCCACGCTTGGGGGGAGCCAAAAAGTTTGCTTTTCCAATATCCTTACTGCAACCCATTGCTCTTTTCAAGTTCTGTGGGTTGGCCCCTCCCGCCAGAAAGCCTTGGGTCCCTTGTGGGGCAAAAAATTCCTGGCGGGAGGGCAACCCCAAAAGACTTGAAAAAGCAATGGGTTGCAGGAAGGATAAAGGGAATGAAAGCAAACTTTTGGCTCCCAAAGGCGTGCCGAAAAATGTTGGTTTCTTTAAGAGAAAAACTTGAAAAACGTTTGGGGTTTAGGAAAAGAAAATCTGAAAAAAATTGGGGGGGGGGGGGTATCGAAGGGGTTTCTGCGTACATCTTGAGAGCATAATTTCAAGTAAATCGTCGGGGGATCCGTGATGTCTTCGAGGATTACATATTTCATCGACTATAAAGGCTCCCCGACGAAAAAATTGGAGGAAGTTTTACTTGGGGTAGTCCGTTCCCCGATGGGGGGCCATTGGCCCTGCTATTAATCTGGACAACCACCCCTAGTTGGGCCGTGTCTGTTTTTCAAGAACTTACAATCAAAAAACTATATACTTCCCATGTAATGTTCAACCAACACGGCAGTGACTGTTTAGTTAGTTGATTTAGGGTTGTTATTTGTTGGAATTTTCGGATGTTTTTCCCATTTTCACCAACCAATGGAATGTCATGAAGCTGTGCAATTTTTTCTTTTTGGAAATAAAGTCTATTATCAGGGTTTTCAAGCGGGTTACGCATGGGGCCTGTTGCTGGTATAGTTATAAACCCTTATCCCGTTAGAAGTTTTACCCTTTGCCCTTACGATGGCTATCACAGTTGCAAATTAATGGGCAAAGCAAGTCGTGTTTAAAGTGTAGTTACCCAAGCTTATTAAAAAGGGATCCTCCTTTAGCTTTTTTAAATTATACGGTACCTTAAATCATCATTTCTATGTTCAACCGACAGTAGGTGAAACTACATGGGAATCGAAACATTTGCAAATAAGAAAGGGGGGACACTCGGCGGTAAAGTATGCTTTCAACAGGTTTTGGGGGCGCATCCATTTACAATCAAACTTAGCAGTTGAAACAACTACACAATGGCAGTTACATTTAATAGTTTAAAAAATACCAAAATTGCAGTACCCTGCATCTCAAAGCTTCTAAGATTGGTGGTGGACCATTTCAACTCTTGAGTTTTGACATTTGTAAGAGGGCTTTTACATTTTGTTCGTTTTTTTTAGGACAAACATTCTTTTCATACTGGAAAAAATTATTGGGGGATTCAAGTCCCTCCCGAGCCGCACTGCATTAAGTGGTGTATTATTACGGTATTTGTTTCAGAGTAGTTTTAATATTTGAGTGTGCGGTCCATTCACACGCCATACTATGGTGCAATTGGATGGTGATTTTTATATGGAGTCTGGATAGTTTGAGCTATAGTGGTGATTCGCCTCTTGCTTATTCCATTCTGTGACGTTTACTGAGCAGCCTCGGGGCCTATAAGTTGGGTGGATTTCAGACAAAAACTGTGCCCACCAGCCCTCACCCGCCGTAATTTAGTGTAAGGATTTTCAATCAGTTTGCAGCATTGGACTTGGAGAGCAAAACACCTGAAAAGTCAAATAAACTTCTTGGAAAGGTCCGGAAGATAGAAAAATTAGTCGTCCCTCTGACGAAAACCCTTGCTAACTTCTATGGGTCCGTAACGGTTTACTCGTTGAAACAAACCCTTTCCCCAAAAATTATATTGCAAAAAGTCCATCAAAAATCTGTTTCAAGGAAAATTGAATTATAAATGAAAGTTTTGCAAAATAGCTGATGGTCTGGTGGTCTTGGGGAACATGTTTTAATTATGCAATGGTCTATAAAAAAAACTTGACATTATTTTGCCTGAATTTCACAGGAATTGTCCACTCATGTTCGATGACTAAAATGTTTATTACATTGAATAAAAAAACCAGTAGTACATGTTTGACCGGGGCTATCCGGAAAATCCAATTATGTGACCGATACACAAATCGTGAAATTAGGATCAGGGACCCTCATTGCCTTCCCCTACGGCAAATTGTTGAAGTACACATTTCATTGTTTCATGTTTTGGGCATTAGGTTGGGAAAGGGTAAGTAGGATATAGCTTTTAAAGCGTTACATGCATGATAGGATGGTGGTTTTGGTGACTTGGACCTAAAAAAGTACTGGTTTTGCTTACAACTATTTTTCAGGTTCATTTTTAAAACACAAGAAAAGCCAGCATTTTGAGGACGAAACCTTATTAAAAATCATATTTACCCGGTATGCCAACAAAAGCTTACAAAAGGCGCTGCAGGGGAATTTGTTTAAAAAAGTGTGGGGTTTAGGTTTAGGTTAGATGAGGTTTAACTTTCCAAGTTTCCAAACCAATTTGGTTAAAAAGGTGGGAAAGGGGACAACGCAAATTTATGTGTTTACGTCATCGTTTACCAAATAATGGGAGGACCATTTACCACCTACGTGATGCGGTCATTGCCACCACCCAAGTAAGGCTGTCTTTTAAGTCCGGTGGATGTTTATCAACACATTAAATGGGGTTGTAACACCTATAACGTGGGTCAGAAAGCAGGAATGGGGGGAAGTTATGTTGCACAAGCTCTGTAAAAACGTATTCTTGTGCAGGGAAAAAAACAGGGCGGGGGGGGGGGGCACGTGAGGGGATACCCCCCTTGGTGGGAACCACAGGCAAGCAAGTGACCAAAAGGGAGGTTAAATTCATAAACAGTAAAGTAGGGAATCATGCAAAAATTTTTTTTACTGTGAAAAATGACGCATTATGGATGTGTTTGACTTCCAGAATATGATGGATGCTATATACCATTGGTACCCCAGCGGGGGGCGTTATAAAGCCCCTGGGTTGCATTTTCGCAACTCAGGGGGTCGATAAGAGCCAAGTGGCAGCAGGGGGGCGTTTGCAAAAAAAATGAGATTACTAAATGTAATACGAGGCTTAAAAAAGATATCAAGGATCTTTCCTCTAGCGGAAACTGTCAAATAAGGTATGAAATAAATTGTAGATTAAAAGGGGGACGAAGCAAGCGAAGTAGGGTCTTAAACTTCCTTCTTTAGGTTCACTACAAAAGTTTGGTTGAATTTATATCATCTGCTAGATGGCCCAGGAAATCGCATTTTTGAATCCTATTCTACGGGAAAAAAAACGTTAAGGTGGCGTCAAAATGTTTAAACATAAATGCTAAAGTAATTCAACAAAATGATGATTTTTGCAACACATCATACCGCCACCATTTTTGCAAAAAAGATGATGAATTTACTCATTTACCAAAACCAAGTCATTTCAACATTTTGAACAGAAAAAGACCGGAATTTCCAAGTTTTAAAAATTACATCTTAAACCATTCACATTTTGCACAGGAAAATGAACAATTTCTGAAGTTAATTGAATCTTAATCAATTCAACATTTTGCAGAAAAAATGGCGAATTACGAAGTTATTGCATCTTATCAATTTCAACATTTTGCGAAAAATGAAAATTGATGCAGTTATCAGAAGTAATCAAGTTCACCAATTTTTACAGAGGAAAGGGGGGACGAATTTACGAATATAGCGTAACGTAAAAAAATGTCATTATTTAGCAGGAAAATGATTAAAATTGTTGCAGGTTTATCAGAAGTAAATCAATTCAAACATTTTCAGGAAAAAATGAAAATTGTCTAGTTAATTCAGGAAATAATCAATTCAAACCATTTTTGCGATATTGGACCGAATTGCGAAGGTTTGCTCTTATCAATTCTAATATTTTTTAGAAAAAGAAATGAAAACATACTAAACTTTATGTAAACTTAACAATGGACGTATTTCGCCGCAAAAATGATTTCAATTGCTTAGTTGTCAAAACACAATCCAATTTAACATTTTGAGAAAAAATGGAATAATTGTGCATTTACCAGAATTTCTCAAATTCAAACATTTTGCATCAAAAAATGCTAACATACTTTAATTTTTGAACATGTGTGCTAATCAATTCAAATATTTGCAGAATATGGGGGGACGAATTACGAACTTGTTTAAAAAAAACACTATTTTTCCAACATTTGAGGGAAAATATAATAAAAAAATGCGTTTCATGAAAAATTAAAATTAAAAAATTTAAAAACTGTTTTCATACCCAAAATTTCTGTGACTGTGTTCTGCGGCAATCTGACCTCTTAACTTAGGGGGACGGGGGGGGGGGCGGGGGGGGGGGGGGGGGGAGGATAGCAATTGTCAGAGCGCCCTAAAAAATTCCGAATTTGGTGTTGGCGTCAATATTGAAGTTTTATGCAGGTCGTGCGTAGCCAGACCATTCGGTCCGAGGGGCAAAAAATTAAAAGAAATCGCGTTCCGATTTCATGCTTTCAAAACATTGTGTGGGTACCCCCCAGTGCTTTGGGTCCATTTCAAAACACCCCAGTGGGTGCACGGGGCGAAACCCTGAATCTCTGAAGTAAAGTAGTACACAAATTGTGGGGCATTAGAATGAAGAATTTATAATATAAAAAATCGCCTTATCACCAATGCGAACTTTAAAAGTCCAACGAAGATCACAATTAAAGCATCCATTTTATAAAAAAACCACCTAGACGGAAAGGCAATTGATTGATTGACGGGCGGGGTGGCTTGTCGATGGGGAGGCGGCGGGGAAAGATCCAAAAGAAATAACCGAGAGTCCTT
The DNA here is from genome assembly GCA_029531755.1 of Holothuria leucospilota. NCBI lineage: Eukaryota > Metazoa > Echinodermata > Holothuroidea > Aspidochirotida > Holothuriidae > Holothuria > Holothuria leucospilota. Next base: position 22,263,658 of record CM055976.1, on the reverse strand, counting down.
GGGCCCTTCTTAAAGGGGGACCTTTTTTTGAAGGACATTTTTTACTAAGCGGAGGAGCCAACCCCACCCAGTTGGCCCACGTAGGTACTAAAGAAACATTTCTTTGGCCAAAATACCTTCCAGGATTACAGGTAAATGATTTTACTTTCAGTGCGTTGTACGGGTTTGCACCTAAAATGACTAAATAATTTTTACTTTAAGATTCTTAACGAGGATTGTGCCAAACAGGCGGCCCCACACCAGGGGTCCCTGGAAAAAAATCTAAGCTGAAACCGAAGAGATTTTGTTTACTCTTTTTTTCTCAAAATGGGAAGCCCTGATATAGGTGGAAAAAAAAATCGTGTGTTTTAGGCAGATGCTTACCCTCTAAAAACCCAAACGAGTCTGAACCAAGGATTTACAGGTGTGGTGTGAAATGAAACGCATTTAGTTAGGATTTTTTGATTGGTGAGCAATTAAATAACCCAGGGAAAATAGCCGCATAATTACTCATCGAAATTTTATCAAAGTAATGGGGACTATTTACAGAGTAATTTTCTATTTCACACTAGTACCATGAAAAAAAACATGATTTATTGTGTTTAATATGCAAAATTTGTTGGACGTCGAAAGATGAAACATACCAAAAATAAGGCTAATGTTAGCCTTTTTTTTGAGGCCTTCAATTTTTCAGGGGACTTGAAGGCAGTTGTTAGGCCCATGAGGGGTTTGTAAAGTAAGTTAAAAATTGGTTCTTGAAAAAATAATTGATATCACTCACCAAAAACTGTAAACGATCTTGGACTCAGTAATTTTCATCTGCAGGATTTTCTCAAGAAATTGGCCAGATGAAGAGGAATGACCGCAAAAGTCCCAAATTTAAAAAAATTTACTCGGGGAGGGGGACCCTCAGTCTCAAGCTTTTCGGCTCGAGCCTTCGAAGCGTTGAGTTAAAAGGACTTCCCGCGGCGACAACCAGCTTCCCAAAGATGCAAGCCTCCAATGAAAAATAAACTTTCCCTGGCACTGAAAACAACTTTGCCGATTTGCCCTTGGGCCATTGTCCTGTACTAAAACTACCCATAAAAAAACATTCATTTCATGTTTTGAAAGTTTATACCACTCGTTTTATAAACCTTCAAAAAAAAAATCGACAACGGGGCCCTTGCATTGTGCTCATTTTTTTTCACACACTAATAAAAAAACATTGAGGGACTTGTCCCGTACCAGCGACAAAAATGACATATGGAAAGAAAGGAAAGAAAAACACCCCGAGCAGCATATAGGTTTCTAATCATGCTCTACAAGCACCTGGGGGAGAGAAGGGAAAAAATTAGGTAAATGAACAATGCTGCATTTAAAACTAAGAAAAACAGTAGGATACAATTAAAAAGTCTCAAAACGCTGTCTCAAAAGTACTGTTTCTATCGTGATTTTTTCTTTTTTGGGGGGGGGGGGGGGACAATTTGGGGTTACTCTGTAGTAATCCCCAAAAAAAAAATCACGAATAGAAAAACAGCTTTGAGGAAATTGTCAAGGGCTTTCTTACCAATTCTACATTTACAATCGAAAAACCCACCAAACCCATGGGCTGTTTGCGCAGGCCAGGGATAAGTTTACCCCCCATCCCCCAGAAAACTTTTCAAAGCAAAAACTTTTTTAATCACCACATTCTGTGTAAATTTTACCCCCAATTGTTACATACAACTTGTAATTAAAGCAAACGGAGAGTGGCCATTTCCGGGACACCGTTAATATGAGGGGGGGGACAGGCGCTTAGGCGAAGGGGGGGGGGGCCACGAAGCCCTCTCCGTGAGGGGATTACTTCTCTTAGCTTTTCATTATAGCTAAAAAAAGTCTACAAAATGCGATTTTCCAGTGACGCTCGCGCCGTACCCACTAGGAGTGTACATCTCCATTCTAAAAAATTATTGTCCAAATTAAAAAAACATTTAAGTTTCCCGGGAAACACCCTCAACAATCTATTCTCCCCTCCTTCCCATGAAGCTCCTGCAAATAAAAAAAATCCCTCTCTGCAAATAAAAAATTGCGGAGTAAGAATATAATTGAAAAAGTCAATCGTGATTTTTGTTGGTTATGGTTTAAGTGGCCCACCTATGTAATTTGAAAGTTTAAAGCTAAAATGCATTCATTTTAATGCCTACATTATTTTTCTGTTTCTTTTTTTTTATATATTGTACCCAAGAGGCTTCCCAGGGGGACTTCGTCCCCATGGACCCCCACCGGGGCCCTTTTTCTTGATCCGCTACCCGCCAACTGGGTGGTGGGGGCCCGCTCTGTTAGAAAATGGGCTCGACAAGGTAACTTTGAGGGAAGGGCCATGACCTCTCTGAGAATTCATGGAATCTCCCGGCCGTCCTTTCCCCACCAAGACGCCAGTTCCCGGGCGTCATCCAAATCAATCGTTATTGCGTCAAGTTTGGGTTGTTATACAAAAGTATGGTTAAATTGTGGATCATCATCCATTGTTTAAGTTCGCATTCATGATAAGGGGCTATTTATATTAAATGATTCTTTCCTGCCCCACAATTCAATTTGGTTATACTCCAGAGATTCGGGGTTCGCACCGACCCCCACGAGGTGGTGGACCTGGACCCCAAAGCCACTGGGGGTACCCCACACAATCGTTTGAAACGCATGAAAATCAAGGCGATTGTTTTTAATTTGCCATGGACCGAATGGTTCTGGCTACGCGGATGCATTAAAAAAAAAAACTTCAATTGACCCAACACCCCAAACTTCGAATTTTTAGGGGGGCGCTCTGCAAGTGTTATGGCCTCCCCCCCCCGCCTTAAGTTTAAGAGGGTCAGATTGCCGCTAAAAACACAGGGTCAACAAAGAGGAAAATTTGGGTAGAAAAAAACAGGTTTAGTTGATTAATTTTCATGAAAACGCATGTAGTATATTTCCTTTCAAAATTTGTGGAAAATAATAGTTTTAAAAAAAGTTTCGTAATTCGTATTATTCTGCACAAACAAAAATATTGAAATTGATTAAGCTTGGTTACAAATAAAAGTTAATTTATCATTTGTGATGGCAAAAAGGTTGAATTGAGAATATATGGTAAAAATGCACCACTTATCATTTTTCGCAAAAAATGTTAAAATTGGGATTAGTTTGGGGGACAACTAACGCAAGTGATCATTTTTCGGCGAAAAAATACTTCATTGTTAAAAAGTTACATAAAGTTTAGTTTCATTAATTTTTTCTGAAAAATGTGGAATTGAATTAAGATGCAATAACTTCGCAATTTCGTCAATATCGGAAAAATGTTGAATTGATTAATTCGGAATAAACTAGACACTTATCAATTTTTCCTGAAAAATGTTGAAATGGATTTAATTCTTGATAACTGCACAATTTTTATATTTTTTTCTGCTAAATAATGAATTGTAAGTTACGGCTATATTCGTTAATCGTTACTTTCTCTGTAACAAATGGGAATTGATACTTCTGATAAAGCCACAATTTATTCATTTTTCTGCAAAAATGTTTTTGAATGATAAGATTGCAATAACGTCGTTACATTCGCCATGTTTCTTGCAAAATGTTGGAGAATTGATAAGACTGTTCACTAAACTCAGATAAAATTTGTCCATTTCTGTGGCAAAAAAAAAAAACGATTGAATTGTTAAAGATGTAATTAACTTGGAAAATTCGTCATTTTTCTGTAACAAATTGTTGAAATGACTTGTTTTTGTAAAAATGCGTTTTGTTTTTTTTAATATTTTTTTTTTTAAATTTTTTTAATTTTTTTGTTTATTTTTGAAAAACAAATTTTTTTTAATTTTTTTAAAATTTAAATTTTTTTTTTTTATAAAAATAATATTTCTTTTTTTATTTTATTTTTTTTTGAAAATTAAAAAAAATATTGTAAAATAAACATATTTTGAAATTTAAAGGGGGAAACTTTATAAAGTTTTAGGGTTTTGGAATTTCTTATTATTTTTTACATTTCCAATGGCCAAATAAACTTTCCTTTTAAATTTATAAAGGGTATTTACAAATTTTTATGTCTGAGACAAGAAGAGGGTTTTTCGTGTAAGGTTTTATTGCCATTTTAACCTTAATGGGAAGGGGCAGGTTGTGGCCGGGCCAAATTTTTAAATTTTTTTTATTTAACCCCTTATGCAAAAAATAAAAAATTAAGGGAACTCATTTTCCCCCCGAAAGAGAAGGGAAAAAAAAGAAGCCTTAAATTTAAAAAATTCCGGGTGGAAGGTCGGAGGGTTTTGGTAATGTTTGGGCCCCTAGTAATCAAGTATTTTGTTTAGGCACAAATTTCCCTTTTTAAAAAATAAAAACTCGTGGGAGAATAAGATTTTTTTTGGGGTTTTTCATTCTTTTTTACCCCGGGGCCCTAAAAGGGGTTTTTTTTGGGGGGTTTTTTAAAAAGGGGTTTCTTACTCATTGGTTTAAAAAAATTTCAAAATTTGTAAAAATCTATTAAAAAAAAATTGCAAGCGGGCCCGGGTGCCCCTTGCCCACCATAATTCCCTTAGGGTCCAAACCCCTTCGCCAAAAACGTTCGGGCCCCGGGTTTGGGCAGCAAGGCTTTATCCTGGGAGGGGGAACTTGGGCCCCCCCCTTTTAATTTAATAGGGGTTTTATCAAATGTCCAATTTAAATTTTTAAAAATGAACCGATTTTTAAAAATTTTTTAAAAATTTTTTTTATTTTTTGCTTTTTTCATTTTATTCCCAAAAAAAATTTTTTTGTTTTGGTGTTTTTTTTTGTGGGTAAGAGGCCAATTAACAAGGTTCTGTGGGTTTAAGGGGAATTATTTCCCTTTGGTTTTGTTGGGTTTCCGGGGGCCCCATTTAAAACTGTATTATTTATTTTAATCTCTTAAAAAGGGGGATTTTCAGAATTTTCATAAAGCCGTCTTGGGAAACTTATAAACAACCCTAGTTATCCCCGGGCAGCCCCAAATTTTTGCAAAATTAAACGTTCAAATACTGTATTTTTTTTTTTTTTAATTTTTTAAAAAAGGGGGGTTTTTTTTTTTTTTTTTTTTTTTTGCTTTTTGGGTTTTGGGGTTTGGGTTTTAAAATTTGGGGGGGTGCCCCCCCCCCGGTTGTTGGTTGTTAAATTTGGTGGGGGGGGGGGGGTGGGGGGGGGGGGGGGTGGGGGGGGGGGGGGGGGGGGCGGGGGGGGGGTGGGGGGGGGGGGAGGGGGGGGGGCGGGGGGGGGGGGGGTGGGGTGGTGGGGTGGGGGGGGGGTGGGGGGGGGGGGGGGGGGGGGGGGGGGGGGTGGGGGGGGGGGGCTGGCGGGGGGGGGGGTGGGGGGGGGGGGGGGGGGGGGGGGTGGGGGGGGGGGGGGGTGGGGGGGGGGGGGGGTGGGGGGGGGGGGGGGGGGGGGGGGGGGGGGGTGGGGGGGGGGTTGTGGGGGGTGCGGGGGGGGTGGCGGTGGGGCGGGGGGGGGGTGGGGGGTGTTGGGGTGGGGGGGGGGGGGGGGGGGGTGGGTGGCGGGGGGGGGGGGGGGGGGGGGAGGGGGGGCGGGGGGGGGGGGGGGGGGGGGGGGCGGGTGGGGGGGGGGGGGGGGGGGGGGGGGGGGGGGTGGGGGGGGGGGGGGCTGGGTGGTTGGTGGGGGGGGTGGGGGGGGGGGGGGGTGGGGGAAAAAATTGAATGAATCTGGATCTGGATCTGGATAAATACTGCACAACACTCCTGGTGGAGTCAAACGTGCAGGGTTGGGTGTGCGCATGAAGTTAGTCGTCCCGTCTGAGAATCCTCAAGGCTGCACTCTTGAACTGCTTGGGGTCCTCGAGATCTGTTATGTTCTGGGGGAGAAGGTTCCAGTCCCTGACGGTCCGAGGAAAGAAACTGTATTTGTAGCAGTCCTTATTGGTTGGTATATGTAAAAAGCTATTTGAATGATGATGCCTACAATCTTGGACAAAACTGTTGGGACGCTTTGTCATAATATTCTTGAATCTCCGTTCCCAGGTTTACATGAAGCCCCCGCTCCCCCTTCCAAAGTTGTGCAGAGAGAATGACTGCATGCCGTGAAAATGGTCAACTTTGTGAGGGGAGCGGGGGTGTCCCAACGAGTTTTGTCCAAGATTGTCTGAGTTTTAAGTGAGCGATTTACGAGAACAAATTCAATAGAAAAATGGTTAATTTTCCGAGCAGCTGTATTCAGTACACTTTTTCGGAGGCTTATAGGCCTGAGGATTTTAGCCAAATGAAAGTATAATTTAAAATTGTATTAATGTGTTGTTTTGTTTATTTGTTTATACTGATTTATTGTTGGTTGGTGAGATCATAATGGATAGACTGTTTCAGGTATTCGCAGGGAATGCCAGGCAGAAAAGTTTACGTTCCGTAACGATGTCTATCGCAGCCATACGCGTTGCATTTTTTAGCAAATTAAAAAAGGAGGATGACAACTCTTAGTTGTAAGACGGAGAACAAAACAATTTCTTTCATGGATAGATCGAAGAGTCTCACTGCTGTTGCAAACTAGTGTTAAGAAGGCAAGAGTTTAACTGAAAGAGCGCCACGATCTACCATGAAATGTTAAAAGCAGAACTGCAAGCCAAGCTTTTATTATAACGATGGTAGATCGTTAATTAGGGCTGGTTTTAGACATATTTTGAAGCGAATTTGATGCCTATGACAATATTTTTTCATGTTACATGAAGCTGATGACGTAATCTATTATGCCTTCTTTTAGCCGACTCAATTTCTTTACATTTTGCTTTCAAATTTGCTCTCAAAACAAATGGTAGACCGTTTGGTTAATTTAACCTTCACTCCCGGTCTCATCAAATTAGCATGTATGGCATATTTTCTGTATAGTTTCAGCTACTCAAATGAAAGTTACTGCGTTATAAAGGTGAAATGAATATACATTCAAGTACTTTTTAACTTATTTCTGGTAAATTACTTTAATATAAAGTAATAGGCAGGATAAAACACGTACTTCTGCTGAATGTTCTTTTTATTTGGTACCTGTTCAGACAGTGTGAGCCCAAAATACGTGGCTATTGAAAATGTCTTCCTGAACGAGAGGACGCTTTGAACTTATATAGCTACCTTCCCAATGCTTTTAGCTTCAATAGTATTATATTAACAAGAACTTCAATATGGACTCAGATTATGCTGATTATTCTCTGTTACTGTTCTCTTATACCTAAAGAAAAGACACCTGTCCTTTTGCGAATCAACGCAACGCAAAGAAACACTTTCTACCGTGGGCCGCGAGCAGTTCTAACTTCTCGAATTTCTCAGACAATCTTGGACAAAACTGTTGGGACGCTTTGTCATAATATTCTTGAATCTCCGTTCCCAGGTTTACATGAAGCCCCCGCTCCCCCTTCCAAAGTTGCGCAGAGAGAATGACTGCATGCCGTGAAAATGGTCAACTTTGTGAAGGGGAGCGGGGGTGTCCCAACGAGTTTTGTCCAAGATTGTCTGAGTTTTAAGTGAGCGATTTACGAGAACAAATTCAATAGAAAAATGGTTAATTTTCCGAGCAGCTGTATTCAGTACACTTTTTCGGAGGCTTATAGGCCTGAGGATTTTAGCCAAATGAAAGTATAATTTAAAATTGTATTAATGTGTTGTTTTGTTTATTTGTTTATACTGATTGATTGTTGGTTGGTGAGATCATAATGGATAGACTGTTTCAGGTATTCGCAGGGAATGCCAGGCAGAAAAGTTTACGTTCCGTAACGATGTCTATCGCAGCCATACGCGTTGCATTTTTTAGCAAATTAAAAAAGGAGGATGACAACTCTTAGTTGTAAGACGGAGAACAAAACAATTTCTTTCATGGATAGATCGAAGAGTCTCACTGCTGTTGCAAACTAGTGTTAAGAAGGCAAGAGTTTAACTGAAAGAGCGCCACGATCTACCATGAAATGTTAAAAGCAGAACTGCAAGCCAAGCTTTTTATTATAATGATGGTAGATCGTTAATTAGGGCTGGTTTTAGACATATTTTGAAGCGAATTTGATGCCTATGACAATATTTTTTCATGTTACATGAAGCTGATGACGTAATCTATTATGCCTTCTTTTAGCCGACTCAATTTCTTTACATTTTGCTTTCAAATTTGCTCTCAAAACAAATGGTAGACCGTTTGGTTAATTTAACCTTCACTCCCGGTCTCGTTAAATTAGCATGTATGGCATATTTTCTGTATAGTTTCAGCTACTCAAATGAAAGTTACTGCGTTATAAAGGTGAAATGAATATACATTCAAGTACTTTTTAACTTATTTCTGGTAAATTACTTTAATATAAAGTAATAGGCAGGATAAAACACGTACTTCTGCTGAATGTTCTTTTTATTTGGTACCTGTTCAGACAGTGTGAGCCCAAAATACGTGGCTATTGAAAATGTCTTCCTGAACGAGAGGACGCTTTGAACTTATATAGCTACCTTCCCAATGCTTTTAGCTTCAATAGTATTATATTAACAAGAACTTCAATATGGACTCAGATTATGCTGATTATTCTCTGTTACTGTTCTCTTATACCTAAAGAAAAGACACCTGTCCTTTTGCGAATCAACGCAACGCAAAGAAACACTTTCTACCGTGGGCCGCGAGCAGTTCTAACTTCTCGAATTTCTCAGACAATCTTGGACAAAACTGTTGGGACGCTTTGTCATAATATTCTTGAATCTCCGTTCCCAGGTTTACATGAAGCCCCCGCTCCCCCTTCCAAAGTTGCGCAGAGAGAATGACTGCATGCCGTGAAAATGGTCAACTTTGTGAAGGGGAGCGGGGGTGTCCCAACGAGTTTTGTCCAAGATTGTAGAAGGCCGCCGGACCGGTTGAAGGTTGTTCATTGGCAAGGCTAGGAGGCCCAATCTGGCTTTGTGAAAAATTGCTAGCCTGTTGACAATACGCCTGACTTTAAGGCTATCCCACCCTAGATCTTTTAACATTTCAGTCATGCTACTATGGGGGGAATAGTCATTACAGACAAACCTAGCAGCCCTACGTTGAATTTGCTCAACCTTATTGGATAGGGAAACGGTGTAGGGATCCCAAACGGAAGATGAATACTCCAATAAAGGCCTGACAAGAGTAAGGTAGGCATTAGCTTTAACACTCCTGGGACAGGAGTATAGATTCCTTCTGATAAACGCCAGAGACCTATTTGCAGACGAAGTGATATGGTTAATATGTCTATTCCAGGTAAGATTGTTTGAAATGTCAACACCTAGGTAAGTATGAGAGGCAGTGGACTCAAGGATATCTTTGGACAACTTATATTAACTATGTAACAACTTATAATACAAACATTAATACATATACCACGGGCACCATTTATTGTTGTAATTAAAATAACATTTAGTTGTACAGTCCAAAGACATTTTGGTACAAGATACTAGCAGGTACCTTTAGATAGTACTAATAGTAAGTGATGTGAAATATCTGCCTGTTATGATTGCAGGGCTAAACCTTATCCAGGTTATAGACTTGTATACAACTGTGAGAATACTCAACATTGTCCACATTCCTGAGACATGGATCAACACAGGGAGGAAGAAGATCAGATCTCCCTGTGTGATTCATTGCTGGATAGAAACATTGCACTTGACCAAGGTGTCTCATTTTTTCTGGCAGAAGTTTGGATGCTGCCTGTCTCATAAAGGTCATTGACCCTTTCTTGATTAGCAGTAGCACAGTAATAATAGACCTGGTTTCTTAATGGCTCAAATCTCACATTTACTTTCGTACTGAATATCAGCCTTGTCAGGGCTTAGTGGTTACAATGATTTAAAATTTATCAACACTTTCAAAGGCAAGTACTTCAGGTGACCTTGAGTGTTTTAGGCCCAGGCCCTCTAAGCCACTTTAACCCGGGCTTATCTTGTATGGTAATTAGGTAAAATCCCTTAAGAATGGGTATTGAGACACTAGCATGGACTGTCATTAATCATTGAAACATACAAAAAAAAGATCACTGGAAAGCATACAGAAATGTTTATTTACTACGGCAGCAACATGAAGTACAATTGTTCATCTTTTGTTTGTCAATTTCATTCGGACAACCAAAAAATATTTTCGGACTTGTAACCAAAATTTGGCTTCAAGGTTATCCACCTGAAAATTTTCTTCGAAATCAGGCCTTCTTACTATATAGTGCCTCTTGTTTACATGTGGAACCCTCATTAATAATAAGTACAGTATGACCCCCTCACAATAAGCATAGTATGATCCCCTTACAGAAAGTACACTATGAGCCCCTCTCTCATAGACAGTACAGAATGAGCTCATAGATTCAAAACCAGGGAGTTTGGGAGATTACGCAAGTGAATAAATAGTGATTTGCAAACAGTTTTATGTACTATTGTTTTGACCCACGTCCTAGACATATTTCAAAAATAAATAAATAGCAGTCATTTGACTTGAAAGATAAAAAAATCCCTCTATTGCAGAATTATTCACTGAAGACTTTTCTTAGGAAGATCCTGCCCTAAAGTGACTAGTATGTTGTCAGAACAGAATAACTACAATCAAAGTGAGATGGCTGATTGTTATGCATTTTATAGGCAGTCTTCTGAACCCCCCTTCCCCCCCCCCAAAAAAAATACTGCTAAAATAAAAGAGTAGAATTGAAAACAACCCACAGAAATTTATGCTCAGTAAACATGTAGCACAGGTTGACTACTAGATTGCACTATTTGTATAAATATCAATGTTTTAAAGAAATTAAGATACAGTACTTAGCATTATACCTGCAAAGCATGCAAGGCTTTAAGTGATTGGAAGGTATGCTGCAGCTAATGAGGTTCAACAGTGCTGAAGAGCATTCCTGTATGTTGAACAGACCAATTTTAATTACAGCATTTGTAATGCAGATAGATGCTGTTGTTTAGACATTTACACGTGATCAGTACGTGCATACGCAACTACTGTGCTGTCATAGTGTACAGGTCTACACTGTTTGCCAACTCATTGTATTGAACAACTTCACTGACTGTATAAAATTGGTCTTTGATGACTTTGGGGCCAAACAAATCAATAAATTATGGTGCTGGTTCGTTATCATTCAGACAGGTTTCAAGATGGTTGTTTAGGACTGGAATATTGAAGTGCTATTACACCTATTTGTTATAATGGAAAAAGGGCCCAGGGGCTTACAACGATATACGTATATCATTAGCAACTCATATTATGGGGTATCATGTACTGTACTTTATGTTTTGGATGTCCAGCAAAAAAAAAATCATTGTACTTTACTTTGAAAATGAAGAAAGCAATTGTAGTTGTCACAAGTCACAATTTTAGATACATAATGGAAAGTGATTAATTTTGCAGAATTTGAAGTGCTCTATATAGGGGCATAGCAAATGGGTGGACTGGGTGGATAATGTCCAGGGGCCCCAAGGGTCTAGGGCCCGAGATACCAACAAAATAATTCTGGGTTTTGGCCGGGCTTTGATGCTCAATTTTAGTACTTACAGTACAGTAGGTCTACTTGACTATTGTGTAATTGTAAATATTTGGGTGGATGGTTGGAGAGGACTTATGCTACTGGATTGCAAAACCATTGGTTTTGGGGCCATTTTACTGCTCCTTGTCCATTGGCCCCCAGAGGGTCTTGCTAGGGCAGCTAGGCCCATGGCTCTATGTGGTAGTCCATCATAGGTGGAAACCCAGGGGAGGATAAGGGGAATACTTCCCACACTTTTGGGAGATGCTCCCATTGACTTTAACTTTTTCACAGCAAATTTTGTTTCAAGAGCCTTGATCCCCCCCCCCCTTCTGCCCCCAACTTTTTCACACAAATCTCCACCCCTTTTCTATAGTCCATTACAGTGGATTTGAATAAATTGGTTTGTTTAACTGTGAAAAACTTGTTTTTGATACTGAATGCTTTTAAATTCAAGAGACTGCAACTCTGGAAAGTATAGTAAAGTTCATTTTAGTGTCACAGTTTTTGTCAAAAATGTATCTTTTATGCTTTGTCGTAGGGATTCCTTTGTCTGTAAAAATTCCCCATAAGATGTTTGAATATTCATGGCAGGTGCCTGGAAGTTACTATTCCTTGATAGCTGTGTTGCTATTGTTTGGTGCACGATACCAACCTTCTGCTTCTGATTAAACTTTGCTTTAAAACCCTTCTGCTCTTTTATGTGTATTAATGTGAAGGTCTTTGTTAATTATTTAGTATAGATTGCTATGGTGAGATTGAACCTTTAAGCAACTCTTTGTCTCTTTGGCAGCAGATCGTACCGTAGCTTCAAAAATATTTTGTCATGTTGTGAAAGTCAAATTTATCTCAGCTCTCACTGCCAGCAAATTAATTGGAAAGCAAATTTAGCTGAACTCAGATTAAAGGCAGGTCTATCAAGAAGTATAGTATTAATAGTAACAAATGGACTACTGTATCATAAGATTGTGTTACATTGGGTTCAGAAGATAAAACTACAATAACACTGATACCAGTGTTTGGATGCTTCACCTTGGTGTTATGTGGTAGTAGTGACAACTTTTCTGTGGAGTCTCCCAGTTTGGAAACAAATTGCTATTTTTCAGAGAATAACTAGCCACCCAACTGTGGCATAGTATTCTTGTTCAAGGCTAATAAAGATTGATTATTTCTGTATTGTACACTGGGGATTACAGCAACGCTTCAAATACACAAGAAGCATCTCTCGGAGAAATAGTGCCATTCATGCATGCGATTATGTAGGAGGTGTGAGTTTTATCTCTTCAATTAATTTGTTATGTCTGTTTGGTCATACAGTCACGGAGATCGCCTGTCTTGATAATGTACACAAAGTGCAGATGTACGGTACAATAATGCTGTATTGCAAGTAAGGAGTTGTGAGGTTGGAATTAAACATTTAAATTCAATCTTCTTTATGTTTTCCATCATACAGTCATGGAATCATCACCCATGGTGCTTGCAGGTACAAATATAAACTTGGTAATAGTTGAATGCATGGGAGGAACTTAGAATGGAATAAAAAATTTTAATACATTCTTGTGTGGTATTTTATATTGTTGCCAGTAGGTTATGATATCAGACTTGTTTTTCCTACGACAGTATGCATCTAGGTTGATGGGATTACTTTCAGTTGGGGAAATGGGGGGTTGGAGGGCAGGGTCACTTTTGCTCAGAATTAGAGTGATTTAGTGTCCACAACTTTGATAGAAAAAATAGATATTCTGCAGCTACAGCCTTTCTCCTCTTCTTCGTACAGTAACCCAACCTTTCATGCCCCTACAGTATGCTATTATCAATCAATGGAATTACACTTTATACTGTACCTGTGAAAGCTATGTGGGCAAAAGGCTCTACTGTAGCACACAGTGTAAATGATCAAGTACGAGATCGTCCCATACACTCACTACTTTCCACAATGTACTCAGCAAGTGTGCTGATTACTGTATTTTCACAGTTCCAGGATTTGAAGTCTGTGGTCTTAATGCATTTACATGATGGATTTTTTTTTACTTTGAAGCAGGGGGGGGGAAGGATGGGGGGCTTTAGTTTAACTGTACATTTGCAATGGGAATTAATCTCATTGAGTTCTTTTTGTGGATAATTAATTGCTTTGCATTAAATCTTAGTAGCATACCTCAGGTGATGTTTTAATGATGAAAGTGCTGAAATATAGTATTGTAGCATAGAAGTTTAATTACAGCCATTATGGTCATCTGTGTACAGACAAACCTGTGTGCAGTAACATAGAAATGAATATTTTAGTTGTGGGGCCAATTATGTTGATATCAGTGAGAAGTGGAGACAGAAAGATCACGTCTTCATCATGACTTCATCTGGCAACCTTACCTACTGTACTGCAGTTACAGAAACTAGAAACAGTAGTGTTCTCAAATGTCATTCATGAGTCAAGCTGTAATTAATCCTAGAGTAGATAATACCTCAGTTGATCTCATTTGTGTATTTCCCAAGTAGTGTAAGGTATCATCATTTAAGGCTGATTCATACTTCAGTGTAGCTATAAAGATACCAAAGTTGAACACTGTTTAATTCTGAGCTATGTCTGTGATTAACCTGGAAGAGCAAGCACTGACCATGTATGGTTCTTATAGCTATAAATTGGGTAAAACTTTGGAAGTATAAACTGGCCTTTAGGCAGGAATTTTAGTACATTGTTCTTCACACTTGCCTTTAGTGCTAAAACTCAAAACAGTACATATAATATTTATATAGTGACCTGCTCTTGTAGGCCGTATCTCACACATTCTCACTCTTCTGTGTTCTGGTGTATTGTACAAAGACATGAGCTACTGTGATCTTGTAAGCCTGTGTTGTATTATAGATGGAGGTACATTTGTAACATGAATGCTGTGAATGTTTCCCCCAAAACTTACCTGTGGTCTGGGAATGTATAAACCTTATTTACTTTATCAGTTATAGGTGTTAAGGTTGGGCGATATATTGAAAATTATCGTTATCGCCATAATTTGTTTTACGAGACGATACGATGATAAGAATTGAAAATGGCGAGAATTTCTTGTGGAAATATGTGAAATGATTTGCCTCATGTTCTTTTTCTTCATTTTGCTGACTCTGAAATAATTCTTTTATTGAAGGCATTCTTTTATTTCATAGAACTAATGTAAAATTAATGCAAGTTATGTCATTTCTCTCCACATTTTTCCATCGAGGAGAGAACGAAACAAATTCACAGTCATTAGATTTATAGGTGATTGAATATTCTTAACCCTGAATATTCCAGTATCAGCATAGAACTCGCATGGAAATTGTCTTGGGGACATTATCGTAATTATCGAATTATCATGATACTTTTTTGTTTTATTATCGTGATAGTAAAAGTCAATATCGCCCAACCCTAATAGGTGTGAACAATCTCATCTGTTGCAGCATTAGACTCGGTAAAGTTACAGTAATTGGCACAGAGGTGGCGTTATCCTTACTTCAGGGTCGTGACCTATGAGCTCTCACGAACGTTTGGCATGTTAGATTCAAGGAACACCATATTGTAATCAGTAACATCACCATTTTGAAGGTAGAAACATGAGGTAACACTTGGAGTTAATTTGTAGGCATAGCCTTTACAAGGGAACAGTACACACTGTAAAATCATGACATAAAAATTCCTACTGTATATATAATAGGCTTGGGTGACTCCTAGACCCTGTTAGTTGTGCCTGAATGGAGTCGTGACTCTTACAACATCAATAAATAACTTAAGAGCATATACCTCAACTACTATAACTGTCAGTTACTAGTCTTCTGTTGAGTGTTAATACACTAGTGCAGCCTTACACTACAGGCATCTCAATGGCTGAGGCGCTGAACCAACAGTGTCAGAGAATAGTTGTTGCAAACTGAAGAGGAAACTTGCAGTTGCTTAAAAAAAGACCAAAAGAGCCAGTTGTGTTTAAATACTTCATTAAAACCTGGGAAAGAACACAAAGGAAAACTCCAAAATTATATTTTTGTGCATATTTTTGACAGTACCGACAATTCTCCAGGAGTCATGGTTCCAAGAAAAGTGGATTTGATACTCGACTCCCGGCCAGGAGACGTGACTCTGGAGTAGATTCTGGTAACTCGCCAAGATTACTGATAAACACTGGCAGTCCCCGGTAAACTTTTACCTTCAACTCTACCTTTAACCTGAACAGAGAGAGAGACCAGTAGAGCTACTCTATACAGGGAGAGGCAGACTGCAGAATGGGCACAGATTTGGGGCTCCGTCTAAATTGTGGAAGTGGATTAAGAGGTCAGACACAAAAGGCTGAAGCTCTATTTAGCAACACGGTCTGCCTTGAATCTTGCATCCATAGAAAACTGCAAGACCCTGGTGCAAAGTGTGCAGTGCACAGTGCAGTCCTCAGGGTACACTATGTCAGTACTTTTGAAAAAAGTAGTTTTGCTTTTAAATGTCTTGCTTCCTTTGCTCCACCCCCAGTGAAGCTTACAAGAGGGAATCCCAAATGACACTATGGATGGGCCCTAATTTGAGTTTGCATTGACAATCTTTAGATATTTTGCAGCCTGTTTTCATGTTTTTTCTTCAAGTTTTACAAATTTTGAACTTGTTACTTTTCATTGATCCTGCCTTCTGTTAATTTTTGGTTCCTTGCATTAGCAAAAGGAACCTATGTAGTCAGGTTGGCGTGTGCGTGGATACGCTGTAACTCAATAAGGGAAAGCTGGACTAAACTGAAACTTGGTATATAGAACCACCATAGTGAGAAGGTGTGCCCTATTGTTTTTGGTGGAGGTCAAAGGTCATCTGGGGTACCAAGGGTCAGACACTGAAAACCTTGTTAACATGATATCTCAAGATAGGAAGCTTAGATAGATACTTGGTATGTGGATGCGTTATGGTAAGAAGATGAATGGTATGGCTTTTGGTGGAAGTCAAAGGTCATCTGGGTTCACCGGGCAGTCAAACATCAAAAACTTGTTGTTAACACAATATCTCAAGGCAGGAAGCTTGGATAGATTTCATACTTAGTATGTGGATGGGTTATGGTGGGAAGATGAATGCTGTTGTTTTTGGTGGAGGTCAAAGGTCATCTGGGGTCACCGAGTGTCAAACACTGAAAACCTTGTTAACAAGATATCTCAAGGTAGGAAGCTTGGATAGGTTTTATACGTAGTACGTTTATAGATCCACCATAGTGAGAAGGTGTGCCCTATTGTTTTTGGTGGAGGTCAGAGGTCATCTGGGGTCACCAGGGGTCAAACACTGTAAACCTTGTTAACACAATATCTCAAGGTAGGAAGTTTGGATAGATGTCATACTTGGTATGTGGATGTGTTATGATGAGATTGATTCTGTTTTTGGTGGAGGTCAAAGGTCATCTGAGGTCACTGAGGCAGTTTGGAGGTTATCAGAGGTCATTTTGAGGTCAAGTTGTGGGCTTATAGAATACTTGGTAGATGGAGTAAAAATTCACTGCCAACAACTTTAAAGGTCATGTAGCAGTCACCAGAGTCACAGGCAAACTTCACATTAGCTCATATTTTGTTTTTATGGTCATGGCTCAGTGTCTTTACATTCAGCAAGGAATCATAATGCCCATTGGGCTGTTGTTTTATAATCAGTCCCCGTGGGATTAGCCTTCAAAAAATTGGTCATTGTGGGAAATAGTTTGGTTAGCACTAAATTTTACGGTATGTCCAAGGCAAGCATGAGGTGATGTAGGAAGGCTTGGACCAAGTACCAGTCCAAGGTACCCATAGATTTTGGCAAAACGAAGTGCCATTTTTGCAATTATCAAAGCTCTTTTTTTTTTGTTCATCAACAAACAGTGGAAGTGCAAATTATGCATGATGTTTGTCATAATGATAATGTATATTTTGAATGCCCTGGTAGTCTTCTTGTCCCCCCCCCCTCCCCTCATTACCTCCTATTTACACTTGTAATCCCCATTTACCTTCTGTAAGTCCTAGGCCAGCTTTATGTAAGTTAAGTACCAAATGTACTCACCAGGGTGCTAAAGTAGCTCATTACATATCTAGTATGTCAGAGTTTCATGCACTAATAAAGAAAAATGGTTCACTGACTGGTACCACCTTCAACCTCACATTTGGAATAAAGTTGAGGGAAGAGACTTGGATGAAGATTAGGTGTCTCCTGGTTGAGGGAAGAGACTCGTTGCTTGGATGAATGTTAGGTGTCTCTTGGTTGAGGGAAGAGACTATGTGCTTTGGATGAAGATTAGGTGTCTCCTGGTTGAGGAAAGAGACTCGTTGCTTGGATGAAGGTTAGGTGTCTCCTAGTTGAGGGAAGAGACTAAGTGCTTTTGATGAAGATTAGGTGTCTCCTGGTTGAGGGAAGAGACTCGTTGCTTGGATGAAGGTTAGGTGTCTCCTGGTTGAGGGAAGAGACTAAGTGCTTTTGATGAAGATTAGGTGTCTCCTGGTTGAGGGAAGAGATAAGGTGCTTTGGATGAAGATTAGGTGTCTCCTGGTTGAGGGAAGAGACAAGGTGCTTTGGATGAAGATTAGGTGTCTCCTGGTTGAGGGAAGAGACTCGTTGCTTGGATGAAGATTAGGTGTCTCCTGGTTGAGGGAAGAGACAAGGTGCTTTGGATGAAGATTAGGTGTCTACTGGTTGAGGGAAGAGACTCGTTGCTTGAATGAAGGTTAGGTGTCTCCTGGTTGAGGGAAGAGACTAAGTGCTTTGGATGAAGATTTGGTGTCTCCTGGTTGAGGGAAGAGACAAGGTGCTTTGGATGAAGATTAGGTGTCTCGTGGTTGAGGGAAGAGACATGCTGCTTTGGATGAAGATTTGGTGTCTCCTGGTTGAGGGAAGAGACTAAGTGCTTTGGATTAACATTCGGTGTCTCCTGGTTGAGGGAAGAGACAAGGTGCTTTGGATGAAGATTAGGTGTCTCCTGGTTGAGGGAAGAGACTCGTTGCTTGGATGAAGATTAGGTGTCTCGTGGTTGAGGGAAGAGACAAGGTGCTTTGGATGAAGATTTGGTGTCTCCTGGTTGAGGGAAGAGACTCATTGCTTGGATGAAGATTAGGTGTCTCCTGGTTGAGAGAAGAGACCTGTTGCTTGAATGAAGGTTAGGTGTCTCCTGGTTGAGGGAAGAGACTAAGTGCTTTGGATGAAGATTAGGTGTCTCCTGGTTGAGGGAAGAGACTAAGTGCTTTGGATAAAGATTAGGTGTCTCCTGTATGAGGGAAGAGACAAGGTGTTTGGATGAAGATTAGGTGTCTCCTGGTTGAGGGAAGAGACTCGTTGCTTGGATGAAGGTTAGGTGTCTCCTGGTTGAGGGAAGAGACAAGGTGCTTTGGATGAAGATTAGGTGTCTCCTGGTTGAGGGAAGACACAGCTAGGTTATTCTCTTTCATGTCCATATATCATGTAAACAAATGACGTTATTACGTAAACAAAAGAGGTTGGTGTGTGCCACATGTTGTGGAACTTAAACAGCGAGAACGCGGCATGCTCATCCATATACACGCATGGTATACGTAGCTAGCTGATAACCGACATCTGGGCACCCGTCAGTCTATCAGAAACTTGCTTCCTGCGAGGGCCATTTTGGTGCCCACTAAATGTAATAGCATGGTTCCGTCTGCAACTTTTCATGAATATTTACAGTGTCAATAGTAACTTAGTTTTTCACACATGGTGAAGGGATGATTCGGATTTAGTGGCACATTTAACCATAAATAGAGATACAGTATGTTTTAATCTTTTTGGTATACTCAAGGTATTAACGAAGTGCGAGGTATGGCCTAGGCCTACTTTAGGCTATTGTGACTCTTGTTAGGCTGTCAGCCTTTTTTAAACAACGTAGCCCTATATCCTGAGATGAATAATTAATGTGACACACTCGCCGCAAAGACAGGAGAGGATATAAGATTAATTTGAGCAGACATTTTCGGGGGTGGGTGGGATGGGGCTTAATGAAAAATTTTGACTTTTAAACAAAAGTTTTGAACGCTAAATTAACTGATTCAGAATTTCAGGAAGTTGCTATTCCGGTTTTTGTATCAAAGCCAATTTCGTTTTTCATGGGCCAATGACCGATCAGAATCTTATGAACAAGCTACTAGATATTAATGATGGCCTTGTGATGCTTTCACATACATTGACATACTGTACGTTTCACACGTTTGGGAAATGGGCCCTATATAAGCTCAGTTTTACATACCGAGCATTATTCATTACGTATGTAGGCAGTGCACGCAACCGTGGAATTCTAACATATGCCTAACCTAGATCAGTTTTGTAGAAATCACGGACTGGGATCGCAATTAAAGTGACGTCGGGAGAAATAATTCCGCTGCATGACTCTTTAGAAAAAACCCTGAAATAATTTATAGTTGGATTTAAACCTCTTTTCATGGTGCTTTTTTTCAACAAAAAAGTATATAAATGGTTCAGTCTTCTGGAAAAATGAAAAATACAGGCTAGTTTTTTCGCATGCAACATTTTTTTTGGAACCGAGTAGTAAATTTGGAACCGGGTAACAGAACCGTCGGGCGGGTACATGGGTTACCCATGCAAACACTACTTTGGATGAAGATTGATAAGTAGATGTATGCTGGTCTTAGACTTTTTAACACAAACCAGGTGCTAATGTACATGTGTGGCAGAATGGGGTAAAATTCTCCTGGCCCCTGCTTAGTGAGGCTTGGTCCATGGCCCACATAATGGTGCAAGTGGCCAATATCTCTTTGCAAAGATTATTTTTTTTTTACATTTTCACTTTACAGTCTTCTATCATTCTGTAATAAATATTCCTTTGTCCTCCTGGAGTGTATCAAAACTTTAAAATTCACGTGCACTTCAAAATTGCACATATGCTAAGCAGGGTCAGAAAAATGTTAGTTTCCTGGGAGCGTAAATCCGATGAAGTCGGATTTCCTGTTGTGGTACACAGGGGAGGGGGGAGTCAGGGGCCTCTCAGAAGCTGAAGCTTTTTGAAACTTGAAGACCCAATTGATGTGATTTGATGTCCCATTTTTACAGTTATTGCCAGCGTACTACTCTTGTGATAAACCATACAAGTGCATGTAGGACCATAGACCTGAAAGTGACAGTAATAAAAAAGTTAAATGTGCGTATTTATTGGTTCACATATGATGTTTTGTTGCTGGATGTATCTCGTTTCTTGTCATATTTCCCTTTCCACTTTCTTCCTTCCTCTCTCTTCATCTTTTTGCTGTCTGGTTTTTTTTTTTTTTTTTTTTGCTCATTTTTTTTTTTTTTTTTGCTCAAAAATTTCCCACAAGTGATGAAAATTTCCCAGGCACAAGGTTCCCATGTTACCTACTTTTTCCCGCCATGATGCTAAGCTGAAAACTGTTCAGCAGGAGAGAGCCTTTTGTTAAAAAATATCAATGGAAATGTTCCTGGTAACCTTGAGGCTAGGTGAGGCTTATGTATTTTGAGCATAATAACAACAAAAATGTTTACTTTTCAGCATTGATCATCTGTTGGCCATGGTTTGTCTGTCTTTTCCTTTGTTCGGGTGTTTTATTTTGAATTTAAAAGCAGCCTATCACCACCATATCGTAAGGTTTTTTTTTCCTTCATTTCTTTCAGAGGGTCTGTACTTTAGACTTGACAGATTTACTCATTGTTTAATTATGAACATACTGAATGTATAGATGCAATTAGTGAGCCTGTGTTTGGTGACATATTGTTGGCAATTCGTGTCTTTCTTTCAAACGAGTAAGATCTGAATAATGAATTTTTGTAAATGTGAATTCATTTTGTAGAACTTTCTGTTACTGTCTGTAGTGGATGCAACTTTTCATTGTCACATCTGTGGGAATTTTGTTTTTGGGAACATTTTAAGTAGAGATAACCAACCTGTATATGTATCGTGATAACATGCAGTAGTGGAGCTGTTTGCTTGTTTGACAGCCTGTTAAAATGAGGTAAATATATGCAAAAATGGACATTTTTTCGAGTTACAGTGTAGTCTTGAGATTTTGATGGCCATGGTACAATGTACATGTAGGTTGTACAAAGGTACGTTAATATGTGCAGTGGTAGTGCTACTCAGAGCAGAACGTAAGTTTGTCTTAGTCAGTTACCATACTGTATGTCTAGGTGTCATGCTCAAGTGTGCATAATACGTTGGCCTACAGATCATGTTTGTAACGAGTCTGCTTTGATCACAATGCTGTATTTAGGGCTCAGTCCAGGTGTGTAGCTGCGGGGGGCCTGGGCCCCCCAGATGGTTGCCACGCCCCCCCAAAAATTGTGCGTGTCCTAATAAAATGTGTAAGAATTAAGAACTCCGATCGATGCTGTGACCCCCCATTTGATACCTAAACCCCCCTAAAAATTTCATCCTAGCTATGCCCTTGGCTTAGTCTAACCTACTTGTTGGAACTTTGCAGAAATCAGTATTTGATTTTTATTTGAAATTAATGGCTGTCAAAGAATAATGCCAGAAATCTTTCTGGAGACTTTGAAAATGATTTGTACAGTAACACAGTTCCTGACGGTGCTGAAGTGCATTGTTCGTATAGGTTCCTGTTCTGTTTGAGGTTGGCCTATTTGTCAGTTTCAGGTTTCAGTCTGTACTCTGTACATTATTCCATATTGGTAGGCCTCCACCACTTTTCCCACTACCTCCACCTCTACCCCCACTCCCTTGCAACCACTTTGGTGCCATTATATTTATGCCCCAGTCACACTATAAAAAACGTGCTTGCAACTGTACTGCAACTCGCGGTATTCCAAATGCAATGCAACTGCTTGCAACTACCCTGTAGTGTCATCTAAAATTCGGGGCGGGAGTGTGACGCAGACAGTACTGCTACCTGGCTGTGTCGGTCTGCGTTGTACTGCGATGTACTGTGAATGGTCTGTAAACCAAAATGTGCAACTATTCGCAAATCATACTGCGTTGTGCTGCGTCTATCGGCGAACGAGGGCAAATGTGTGCAGCACGGTCGGAGCCTGAGCTGCGACTGGGCTTGCAACATATGCAGACTGTTTTGCGATCTACTGTGAACGTTTTGCAATGTACTGCTACTTGGCGCATGTTTGCAATCAGACTGCGACAGTTGCAAAATTATGTGCTGGGAATAGTTGAAGTCCGTGTGTAGGCACCTTGCTGCGTCGTGCTGCAAACGTGTTGAGACTTGTTCGCAGCTGGTTGCAATCAGGCGCAGACTCGTTCGCAGTAGCTGCTGCGTCGTGCTGTGCATGTTTGCAGTACGTTCTCATGCATGCTGCGATAAGGCTAGTTTTTAGGAGGGAAAAAGGGTGTTCTCCGTACTGCGCTTGTTTGCAAATGTTCGCAGTACAGCGCAGTACGACGCTGCATGATGCTGCACGGTATGGGTCGGTATGGGTCTGTTGAGGTCTGTAGTTGCTAGTTGAGATGCAAATCGTGCTGGGTATGATCGGCGCTGAGTGCAGTAGATAGCAGCATTGTTGCTCTACATCGGCGAACTGACTGCAACCATTTGCAAAATATTTCGAGTTGCAAGCAGTTGCTTCATGTGCTCCGGTGCGCACCGGAGCACACGTAGCAACTAGCGACTCGGCCGCAACTGACGCAACTAGTCGCAAACCCAATGCAACTCGACGGAGTCTATGCGGAGATGTAACAAACATTTGTATTTTGACTCAGTTGCAAGGAGACGCAGTACACGATTTACTGTAGTGTGACTGGGGCCTTAATAGGCAACTACAAACTGCAGTAATGATCTAATAGAATGGATAGGGTCAGTAGCAGATTTGAGAGCTAAATATGTGACAGGGGGTTGGATGAAACTTCATTAGGCCTTTTGCCAATGAAGGTTTAAGCATGTGGAGAAAAACACTTAGGTCAGTATCTTTAAAATGTCTTATAATAAATCCCTTTTGACTATTCCTTTTAATATTTACTTTTAGGAAAACCTTCACTCATACTGATAAGCTAATTTTACAGCTTTATTGTTTTCATGATTTTCAACAGAGTACTGTACAAAATGAACTTTTTCTTGGGACTCCCCCCCCATAGCTTACTTTTAAATGTAAGAAAAACGATTTTTCCACAAATTTTATTACCCTTACAACAATCATGCATGGGTCTTTGACTGCTTTCATAGGTGTTTACTCTCCTGCAATGTATATGCTGTACCTTTGTTAAATGGTACAGGCAATGAAAGTGCCCTTCACGCTTGGATTATTAACAGTGCTTTCATGTCTAATGTACAGTAGAGCGCTGTGGTAATGGGCAGTAGAATTAAAGTAATCCCTGTTATCAACACAGTGATACAATGCATGTTTATAACAGGAATGATATTTTCAGGTATACAGTACTGTAGGTTTTTGTAGTAGTACTATATAACTGATGACTCAGGTAACAATAATTGAGGAATTAAAATGTGAAGAGAGATTTTAGGAGTGATATTCATGTTGAAAGCCCCCTCAAGAAGTAATTTCCTGACCCCTGGGATTTCACTTACTGTTATCTAGTTTGGAAGGAAATGGTGGCATGAAATATTTGTTCTAGCAATTAAAGAATTCCTGTGAAAGCATTTTCCATTCATGGGTAATGCTGACATATAATAAGCAGTATTGATGTACAGTATGTAATAGCTTGTGTGCTGTTCTCCTACTGTAATACTGTAGCATGTGTGCATACAAGCAGAGTACAGTACAGTACTTAGCACTAGGTAATGTGCACTTAGCATCAACATATGATTAAGTAGGTGGGTGTATTGTAAATGTGTATCTGTTGACAAGTACTCTAGCCGTGTTGGTATTGAAACTAATGTAATAGTTACTGTATACCCTTGTCCCCTTCCATCACCCATTAAAGCTTTATACAGTGTTGAACAGATTAACTGTGAAGTTCTTTTACCCTTGGCAGTCATTTGGCAACACTTGAGCAGGACAAAGTACATATGTTTAAAGGGCATGAGCTGTCATTCCAACTTTCAAACATTATTCAGATCACCCCTTATTGCCTTGAAGATTTCAGAGCAGTACTTTTCATTGATGTTTCACAAGACAACTTATCTTGAATATCACCCTGAGTAAACCAGTTACTTATCTCATATGCGTGCAATTAATAGTTTATTAACATTAAATAGTCATGTGATTAAAATCATCCACTCCAGTTTTAGCATACCCTGGTATGTCAATTCAACTTCAGGTGACTACCAATTTCTCTTGTAATTTCTTTAGGTCAGTAGGGGTGTGTTCATGTTGATACAATAATATAGCATATTATACCTGTAAAGTACAGTGTATAGATACAGTAAGTACTTGTAATAGAATGCACCCCTGATCTATTAAAATTAAAATTCAAAGGGTTCTCCTTCCGTTATTTCTTACTCACAATTCAACAGTTTCAGTTTTGATGTTTATAGAGATAATATGGGTCTGGTTTAAAGGGTATACCAATATGTTTGACTGCAGTCAGTATTGTGATGATATTCACGTGGTTCCAAGGGTATGAGCATTCGGGTTTGTACTAGTTTAATAAATGATATAAGGTATAGTTTTGTGATGTTCGTCGCCCGTTATTGCCTGTCTTTCTCTTCCTGTTGTGCCTTTTAAGTTCTCTCTTCATATTTAAGTCTACAGTTTGGCATCTTGGTGTCAAATCCTGATTTTTTTTTTCTTTTTTTTGTTGCTTGTTCATGAATGTGTATGACTGGACAAAGACCATATGTACGGTACAGTACAGTAGTCAAATTCAATGTCATGTTTTCGTACCCGCATAATACTAACTCAGGAAAGGTACTTGTAACGTAACAAAAAATAGGATAATTTCAAAGGTTTATGTGATATTTCTAGGTCATTTTTTGTCAATCCTCAGAATCACAGAATTTGAATATCTTCAAAGGACATGTATACTAGGCCTAGGCAACTCCAACATTTTTGAAGTCGGGTACCCGAGACCTTATTACCGTAGTTGTGAGTCAAGTTGCGACTCCTGCAATGATATCGTAACCGAAGTAGGAATATACCTCAGCACCTTAAAACTTTTGATTACTATGCCTACAATGAATATTAATATGTCAGAAAGTGTATTACAGTACAGTACATCTTTCGTCATTAGGCATAGGCATCTTTGTGGCATTTGGATTAATTTTTCTCATGGTTATCTCCAATCTTTTTCGCACCTACTTACCTCCCCTATAACTACTATTGGACAGTCCATATACCGCGGAATGATCACTGACAATGAAAATCCTACCCACACTAGGTGGCGCCCTATGCATATCCTTGTTGCTTCCCTGTAACTCGCCCTTGTTTCATTGTCAGCGGAATGGTCAACATCGCGAATTTTCACTCAGCTTTTTTTCTCCCTTTTTTGATTTGCCTTCCTACCCTTTGGATCGTTTATCTGTCTTCTGTTGTGACCAGGAGCGTTTCTCATCCCGTTTATGGAAGTTTGATGAGTATATTTTTCCTTTGGGTTTAGGAATTTTAGGTTTTAGTTTTTGCCTGTTAGTTCTCTCTCTCTCAGGTTCGTTAGCGTGGTTAGGCTTCGTAGCCTAACGTACTAGCGGTAGTAGGGCCTGTTCGTTCGCGGGTTTTCCCGCCTTAGGCTTGGGTCCTCGGGAGTCTTCTCGTAGTTCGTTTGGGTTCTTGGGGTTCTGGGAGTTTGCCAGCTGGGCTCTGGCTTCCCCCTCCCTCCTTCCCCGCTCCCGTTTTTCCCGTTTTTTGCCATTTTCAGGCCTTAGTTGTGTTTCCCGTGTCCCATTCTCTTTAGGCGAGGCCTAGGAGGTCACGGTTGGTTGCTTCCGTGAGGAGTTACTTCTTTGTTCACAGCTCCTTTGTCCGGCGTTGCCGGCTCGGTATGTGGCTTGCCTTCGTCATTGTTCGACTTGTAATTGCTTGTCTGCTAAATACATTATCGATCCCCTCTGTGTCTCTCTTTTTTTGTGTCGATGTCTCATCTCTTCACAGGTGGATCTTGGCTCATTAAATTGTGTGATTACCTTGTGTCTCTTTTTTTTTGAGTGTTGTGTCCTTACATCTATGTACTTGTTCCCTGCTATCGGATGGCTGTGATCGTTCCTCCTGTCTCTTCAGGAGATTCGCGTCTCTTTTGGGCTCGTTCCCGATGTTCAGCGTGTGGCCTTGTTGTCACTTCGGGGGACCCGCGTCCCTGTCACTTTCGTTGTGACTCTCGTCTGTCCCGTTAGATCTGTTGTCGGTGTTTATCCGCGCGTGACCTGGTTGTCACTTCGTGAATCTCGTGTCTACTTGTCACTTTTATTGTGACTCGCGTCTCTCCTGTTAAGTCTGTCACCGGTGTTAGCCGTGTGTGACATGGTCTGTCGCTGGAGGTTCTCGGGTCTCTGTGTCACTTCCGTTGTGACTCGCGTCTCTTCTGCTAGGTCAGTTGTGACATGGTCTGTCACTGGAGGAGCTCTGTCACTTTCGTTGTGACTCGCGTCTCTCCTGCTAGGTCTGTTGCCGGTGTTTAGCCGCGGGTGACCTGGGGTGTCACTTCGAGGATCTCGTGTCTCTCTCTCTCATCTGGTCTCTGTCTCCGGCAGTTTCCAGCGGTATTCTGTCTCATCCCTGCCTACCTTCGCTGAGGTAGTTTGGATCGCAACCTTCTCAGGTTGGTTTGCCGTGGTCCTTGCCCAACCTGTCGCATTTTCGACTCTGTCGCTCTTCCGCGAGTTATGCAGTTCCTGTTTGCCTGGTTGTGTTACTGTGTATGTTCTGTCACGTGTACATGTGTTTGGAGCGCCGGTCCTTGTGACCGGCCCTCCCTTGACGTTCTTTATTCTTTTATCTTCTACAGAGATGGACGCCTTGTGTCACTCATGCAGAAAGTTCAAACCGAATCGTGGGTGGGATCGTCACCCGAACTGTCCTCTCTGCCGCTCCTGTTCTCAGGATTCTCCGTGCGACATCTGCTCCCAGTGGAACGATTCTCAGTGGGATCCTGTGAGAAAGTTCCTGGCAGGAAGAAAGAGGAAGACTGACCCTGTTCCTGCTCCGGCAGGTTCTTCGGGCAAGGGCCCAGGAGAGGGTGTTCGGACCCTCTCGGCCCAGGACTCAGGCCAAGGAGAGGGTGTTCGGACCCTCTCGGCCCAAGATTCAAGCCAAACAGAGGGTGTTCGGACCCTCTCGTTCCAGGCTTTGATCCAAGGAGAAAGTGTGACGGGCTCTCCGGCTCCCAGCAAGAAGAAGAGTTCCAAGAATCCTTCCGGAATTTCTGATCTGTCGAGGGGCAAGTCTCAGACCAAGAAGCAGCATAAACCAGCCAAGGCCCCTCATCGTCCTTCCAGTTCCAAGGGGAAGACACCCAAGAAAGGCGGGCCTAAAGCCAAATCCTCTGAGCCTAAACCACTACGGGCCTCTCCTGCTTCTGGCTCACGTTCTCAGGGTAATGGTGCACCAATTGACACCGCGGCGGCCTCTGGTACTACTCGGGCCTCGTTGTCAACTAGCTCTTCCTTACCGGAGAATTCTGCAACCCATCCTCAATCTTCGGCGTCTGGCCCTAGTAACCCGTTTGAGGAGGATTCCTTGTCTGGTGACCTGAGAGACTTTGAGGGTTTTAGCCAAGAGGAACTGCTGGAAATCCCTGAAACTCAAGAGAGCGTTCGTCCCTCAGCACGACCCTTGGAGCGTAGAGGTGCTATCAGGTCTCAAAGCTCGCCTTCTAGAGACTCCCTTTACTCTGATTCCTCCCCACGTGGAACAAAGAGATCTCATCCGTCTGAGGAACTCTTTAACAGCCTCTTATTACGCCTGTCACAAGTCCTGGAGGTCGCTCAAGCTCCTGCTACTCGTGCTCAGCCTCCGGTCTCCGACACTTCTCAAGAAGGACATGGGTCGAATACTAATCCTGCACCGACTAGGGATCGCCCACTCACGTCTCATCAGGAAAGTGCTTCACCCCAGGAGTTTTCCGTTTCTGATTCCGAGGAGAGTATTCCGGGGGATGCTCTGGTTCCTGTAGAAACAAATTTGATTCCTCCTTCTGACGGTTTTGGATCGCAGACCTGCCAACCGAGACCAGACTCGGGAGAAGGCAGCGAGCCCGAGGATGAAGAGCCTTTGTTAGGTACCTCAATCACTACCGAGGCCTTTCAGAATGCAGTGGAAGTAGTTCGTAGAGTCCTGGGTTTTGACCCCCCGGAACCGGACCCGACTCCACCAGCCAAGAAATCGAGGCTCACCCTGAACAAACCGAAACCGGCTCCATCTGCTAGTCTTCCCGTAGACATAGAATGTTCGGAAAGATTTCAGGAAATTGCAAACAGAAGGAAATGGTCAGCGTACCCTGTTAAAGCAGCCAAATCTTTCAAGGTCGATGAGTCGGATTGGAAGGAGTTGTTTTGTCCCCCTAGAATGCCTGCGGCTGTTAAGGACAAACTAACTGCTTGCGGTGCCATGGACTCCAAAGGAAAATTTGTTTCCAAAGATTTAAAAGCCTTCGAGGCAGAACTTCTCAAATTGGACTCCGCAGCCCGTATGGGCCTCAAGTTCTCATCAGCCCTCCTCCTCTTAGCGGAAGTAATTATGTTGGCTTTTCAACAGAACGAGGAGAGACTAATTTCCAGAAGGGATGCTGGAGTACTTGTTAATCTCTTAGGCCCTACTTCTAGACTCGTATTTGATCAGTTGGCGAGGATTTCCGTCAGGGCCACCACTAAAAGGAGGGATATTGTTCTTGATTCACTCACCTGGCCTTCGGAGGCAGTTAAGAGGAAGTTTCAAGACATTTCCTTATCCGGCCAAGACCTCTTCAACGGCGAGTTTGAATTCTTGTTACAAGCGGAGGTAAAGAAACATAAGGACTTGAGGGACATGGACTTCCGTCCTAAGAAATGCCGCCAATCTTCCTTTCCCAGACGGTCTCAACCTCAGCATCGTTTGTCTAATTCTTCCTCGATGCCGGGACGTCGAGACAACCGGAGAAATCCCCGTTCTCAAGCCTTTCCAGCTCCTAGTTTCCTTCCGAGACGGAATCAAAGACAGCCTGCTAGACAACCGGCCCGTCAGGAGTGGAACCGCAACCGCAACCGCAACCCAAGCGGCACCCGCGGTCCGAGGCAGAAGTTCAACAAACCCTAAAGGTGCCCACCCCATCCGCCTTCTCCCGGCGGTGGGGGGGAGACTTATCCGTTTTGCGGAACAATGGGAGAAGTTAGACCCGGACAACTGGGTTCTTCGTACAGTCTCGGAGGGTTACCAGATAGAATTCTCGGCGGCACCCCCTACTTTGGGGCTTCTAAAACTGACGCCTACTCCCCAAGACCAGTCTCAACGGTTAGCACTAGAGAGAGAACTCCGAGACCTACTTTCCAAGGATGCCATCCAGAGGGCCACTCCGGACGAATCTTCGATGCTCTACAGGTCGTCCTTCTTCCTCACCCCCAAGAAACCGGACACATGGAGGCCGATCCTGAACTTAAAACCTCTGAACAAACAATTCATTCGTCCTCGTCATTTCAGAATGAAGACCTTGGCATCCATCATCCCGTCTCTGGGAAGCAATCTCTGGGCCACGTCCATCGACTTAAAGGACGCATATCTGCATATCCCGGTTCACCCAACTTACCAGAGGTTCCTGTCCTTCAGTTACCAAGGAACCGACTACGTTTTTCAGGCCATGCCCTTCGGGCTTTCGACAGCTCCACACGTCTTCACCAGGATCACCAGAGCAGTAACTGCCTTTCTCAGACGCAGGGGCATAACCGTTTTTGCGTATCTCGACGACTGGTTGATCGTATCCCCTTCACCTCGAGAAGCTCAAAGAGACACCAACTTCACGATTTCCCTGTTACGTCTTCTCGGCTGGGTGATAAAGGAGGAAAAGTCATCCCTCACTCCGTGTCAACACCTTACTTATCTAGGTGCCAGGCTAGATTTACTCGAGGGCAGGGTCTACCCCTCAGAAGAAAGGCGCTCAGCAGTTATGAATCTGGCAAGTTCAATCCTTTCAGCGCAGACCAACACGGCCTTTCATTGGCTAAGACTCCTGGGTTTACTGGCAAGTCTAGTGGATGTGGTCCCTCTGTGCCGCCTCAGGATGAGACCTCTCCAGCTCTGCCTTCTCGACCAGTATCATCCGACGTCAGATCCTCAGTCCAAGGTAATCATCGTGACGCAAGCTGTCAGACCTCACATCCAGTGGTGGACTGTTCCGTCGAACCTGGACAGAGGAAGACCTTGCAAGGACCAGAGACAACAGGACCTGATCACTACAGACGCCTCCCTCTCAGGCTGGGGAGCGACCTGGAAAACGTCGACCTCTTCAGGAGCTTGGTCACCGGTGGAGGCATCTCTCCACATCAACGTCCTCGAATTGGAGGCAGTAAAGAAAGCTATTCTTCTTTGGAGGCCACTTCTGCGAGACAAACTTCTGACGGTCCTTTCGGACAACTCTACCGTAGTCTCGTACATCAACAGACAGGGAGGAACCAAGTCTCCGTCTCTCTGCTGGAGGACCCTGGAGCTGTTCTCTCTGGCAGACGACTTCAACATCGTTCTCAGAGCGAGCCATCTGGCAGGCAAGAAGAACGTTGTAGCAGACGCCCTGTCCAGGGGCTGGGAGATAGACCAGAAAGAATGGACCCTAGCTCAGTCGTGGGCGGACCACGTATTCAGAATCTACGGCCGTCCCCACGTGGACTGGTTTGCGACAGCCAAGAATGCTCGTCTTCCGACGTTTTGCACCCGGTTCCACCATCCCGAAGCGTGGGCGGTCGATGCTCTGACTCAAGATTGGTCCGGGACCACCGGTTACGCCTTTCCACCATGGAACCTGATTTACTGGGTCCTAGTCAAGCTAAGGGACTCCCAAGCTTCCCTCATCCTGATAGCGCCGTTCTGGCCCAGACAGCCCTGGTTCCCGCTACTACTCCGTCTTCTAGTGGACGACCCCTACCCGTTCCCGGCAAGGAACAATCTACTGACTCAACTTCAGGGCAGGGTGGCCCACCCGGATATAAAGTCTCTCCGTCTTACTGCGTGGCCAATATCCGGCAGAACCTCCGAGCAGAAGGCCTTTCAGAGGAAGCTATTAACCTTGCCACACACTCCAGAAGAGTCTCCACTCTACATGTTTATGACTCTAGAACAAGGAAATTCAGAGACTGGGCCCTGGATCATGGTATCAATCCCCTGGAAGCTTCAGTAAGCCAGGTCGCAGATTTTCTCGTACTACTGTTCAACGAAGGGAAACAAGTACGCACGATCAAGAATTACAAATCGGCCATAGCCTCTATCCACAAAGGTTTTCAAGACGGCTCTTCTGTGGGGTCCAACTCGGCCTTATCTCACCTGGTAAGGGGCATGTTTCATGCTCGTCCAATATCCAAGTCTCTCCCACCATCTTGGTCTATTAATGCGGTCCTTCAGCATCTCAGCAAGCCTCCCTACGAGCCCTTAGGAAGCTGTTCTTTGGACGCTCTAACTAGGAAGACAACCTTTCTCTTAGCGGCAGCTTCGGCCAGGAGACGTAGCTACCTGCATGCTCTCACCACCAAAGAAGGGTTTATCAGGTTCGAACCAGGTGGAGTCAGGCTACTTCCAGACCCTTCTTTCCTGGCCAAAAACCAGACAGTATCCTTTACCCCGGGAGAAGTCTTTCTACCATCTATGGAAAGCATCTCATCTATCAAGGAGGATCGCCTAGTTTGTCCTGTCAGGGCCTTGCGTTATTACTTGTCCAGGACTAAGACTTTACGAAACTCACAACGCCTGTTTATATCCAGTGTTGCCCCGCACGCTCCAGTCTCCAAAGACACGATTTCAAGGTGGATCAAGTCCCTGATCAGTCTTCACTCCCAGCCTTCAGAGAGAGTCAGAGCGCATGATGTCCGGGCTCACGCCACTTCTAAAGCTTGGTTTGCGGGCATCCCGTTAGAGGACATCATCAAAGCGGCGGCTTGGAAGACGCCTTCGTCTTTCGTTTCACACTACCTTACGGATACGGTGTCAGCAGAAGGCGCTTTTGCAAAGGCAGTCTTGACAGGGAGAACTTCAGTCCTTCCAGTTCACAACAGCCGTACCACGCAGCTGGATCATGTTAGTGGAGGTCAATCTCAAAGACAACAACTGCAGGTCAGCAGGAGGGGGTCAACTTCGGTTCCGGCCTTCCCCCCTTCTGTACGGTGCCAGTCTGTCCAATAGTAGTTATAGGGGAGGTAAGTAGGTGCGAAATAGATTCTCCAAAACCTACCTGTTTTTCGAATCTATGAGCCCTACTTACCTCACCTATCTCCCACCGCCCAGCCCCACATCGGAACCGGAGAGGGCATTACGAAGGAGCTAGTGTCAGTTGTGACTGCACTACCTACTAACCATTAATTACCTGATTCCTGTGCTGCTGTACCAAACTTCGACATGCTCCAACATTCCTACTCCAGACTTTTAAGGTGAGCATAACTCCTTGAAGGAGTGACTTCATCGTGTTCATGTGAATGTGTATGGGTTGTTTGGTTTCTGGACTCACCTTAACCAGTGGCACAGTTTGATGTTAAGCCCTTCCGTGCTCTCTGCGTATCCAGCAAGTGGGACCAATGAAACAAGGGCGAGTTACAGGGAAGCAACAAGGATATGCATAGGGCGCCACCTAGTGTGGGTAGGATTTTCATTGTCAGTGATCATTCCGCGGTGTATGGACTGTCCAATAGTAGTTATAGGTGAGGTAAGTAGGGCTCATAGATTCGAAAAACAGGTAGGTTTTGGAGAAATTGGTGACAAAGGTGTATCATTAATTACAGGCTACAGTGTAAATGCCACAGCATGGAAGTATGACCTCTTTGCTGACTTCCATTGAACTTTTGTTTTGTATTTCATTTGATGCAAATTCAGAGGAATGAAGTGAGCCACAAACCAAAGACTGCTACTCAGGAGAAACTAAAATCGAATAAGGAATGGTCAAACATGGTATGTCGCATGGCTGTTGCGCGCATGCAAGCACGGTGCAAGACCAAGATCAGTTTGGATAAAACATCGTACATCGACAGTATTTAAACAGTGTGGACAAAATTTAACGATGAGCCCTCAAGATATTGGCATATTGCACTTGGACTAGGCCTAAGCATCAACATTCTAGCTTAGCCTAGGCTTGTGCCTTAGGTTGACTGTGAAATGGCCATATTTTCATGTTGGTGACATTTATGCTGTAACGTGTAATGAACAATCCACCTTCACTAACAATATGGAGATTACTTTGAGCAAAATTGTCGTGGAATATTTGACCTTGTTACTATGGAAGTACAACCCATTTAACTGAACTCAGGGTACATGAGAACACACACCAAGCGCGGTGCAAGACCAAGATCAGTTTGGATGAAACATCGTACATCGACAGTATTTAAACAATGTGGACAAAATTTAACAATGAGCCCTCAAGATATTGGCATATTGCACTTGGACTAGGCCTAAGCGTCAACATTCTAGCTTAGCCTAGGCTTGTGCCTTAGGTTGACTGTGAAATGGCCATATTTTCATGTTGGTGACATTTATGCTGTAACGTGTAATGAACAATCCGCCTTCACTAACAATTTGGAGATTACTTTGAGCAAAATTGTCGTGGAATATTTGACCTTGTTTCTATGGAAGTACAACCCATTTAACTGAACTCTGGGTACATGAGAACACACACCAAACCTCATGGTATTAACCTGCAGTTTTGCCTGGGTAAAAACATAGGGTAACACTGAGTGATGAGGAGTACCGGACACCATGTTTAAAGTTTTCTACTCAGTCTCTCTACCTAGCTGTACAGTTTGTGTCCTAAATCTAGGTAATTTTGTACCTAGACACTGCACAGTCAGCTTTGCAGACAACTGTTGCAGTTTATTTTCATACTTGGTAGAATGAATGGTATTTTTTGAAGCTATGAAGACCTTTTTGAAAGTACCCACCAGGACATTCAAGATTGATTTGAGTTTTTTTTTTTTTTTTTACCATTAAGGTTCAAGTCAGCCTCATTGAAGGTGTATATAACCATCCCTAGGTTTAATTATATTAAACATAAGAAGTCCGCAGCATACTGTAAAACATGGCTGTGCAAACATTGTTCAAATCAGGCTTGGATACTCCTAGACTTGCTTGTATCGTGTGCTTGTTGTGACATTAGTTCGCTCCTACAGTAGTTGAATTTGTGTGCTACTGTACTCTACACTATATCACATTCACTAGTTGATCATGCTGTTACGTGAGAATCACATCAAGTATTGAAAGCATCTTGATGCATATACTCTTACAAGTATTGATTCACCGGAAACATGTCTGAGGTAGTAGGCATAAATCTTCTGAATTTGTTTCAAAGATTGGAGAGTACTTTGTCTGTGTTGGAATCACACATTTTGTAATGGAAGCTGTTGTTTATTTTTTCATGCTGAAGGTATGAGTGATAAATAGTATATGGGGAAAGTATGATAACACGTAATCCTTCTATAAGTTAGTAGTTTTTAATGGATTTGATTCGATGATGGTAACTTTATAGGGGAACAGGCATAAAAATGTTTTGAAAACAGCTTTTTTTGAAGAATTTTATTGTAGGTACTTTGTGCCAGATGATTTCAAATTGTCCCATACTTCTACTGTATGAGGGAGGTTCATTTCATCATTCGGTAAAATAAGACTTGTTGTAAAGTTCTTGCAGTAAAGGAAGCAATTAAACTCAAATATGACAGAAAAATTCAATATATAGTAGTTTCACTTCCTACATTATAGGTGAAATTCAGTAAGATGAGGTACTTAGTGTCATAGGTCCATAAGATTGCACAGAAGACATTGATTGAACAGTAATTTGTCTTCTTCTTTCCTCAGATAACAGTGAAAATGTACAGACTCCTGAAGATCCTCCCCATACATCAGAATCAGAAGGTTCAAAATCTGATGCATCACAAGATACTGTAGCAGAAAAACCAGGTGAGAGTAAAACCACCAAAGTTATTTTTGGGGGGGAGGGGAGGGGTGCTAGGTGGGGTGGAGAGTAGGGGGACACTGTCAGTAGTCAGGGATATAACTCAAACTGCTTACGGATCAGCAGCATGCCAACTGCTTTGTCAGGTTGGTCACTGCTGTAAGCCAGATGTCAGGCAATTGTTACAGATATGGAAGACTGCCACAAACCAGTAGGGGAGGGGGCAGAAATAGAATGCCACCAGCCGAGGGAGTATTGCCACAGAGTGACTGCTTGTGCAAATATTTCCAGTCTGATGTGTCACAAGGTACCGTGGCAGAAAAAACTAGGTAAGGGTACAACCACAAAGCAACTGTTGGGGTGGGGGTAGGGGGCTTGGCAGTAGTCAGTTAACTAGAGGGGTTTGCTATGAATCAGTAGCCATGTCAACTGCATGGTTAGGCTTGGTACTGCTGTAAGCCAGCTGTTGTGCCATTGTCACAAACATGGAACTCTGCCTCAAACCAGTGGAGGAGAGTGATAGGACTGATGGCAGCCAAGGGAGTACAACCACAGGCTGGCTGGTTGTGCAGGCACCATCATTTGTATGAAACCAAAATACTCATCTGCCCATATGATTTAATACAATAGAGTAGCTATACCTATGTTTTAATTTCCTGAGATGTATTAGTCATATTTTCAGAGGATATCAATTGGCAAGTGAATTAGTGGTGATGTTCAAAAATGGTTTGTGACAGACCAAGCACCCAATCCCCTAGTGTGTTTAAAAGCATGCAAGAGGTTGTTTTATCATACTGCACATATCTATGTTACGACTGTATCTAAAAACATTTAAATCCATTTCTCTACTTACCTCCCCTATAGGTGAGGTAAGTAGGGCTTTATAGAGATTCACAAAACAGGTAGGTTTTGGGGATTCTGCCAGAAGTCTTCTGTAATTTATTGCAAGGGTGCAGTGTGAGACACCTGAAAATAATCACATTCATCTTCTAAGAATGTAGAAAGTTTGGTAACCAACCAAAATTTTCTTATTTTCAATTAATGCATGAAAGACCAAAGGTAGTAAACCTCATTAGTCATGAGATGGAGCTCACATTAGACCCAGATTCAAACTAGACCTTGAATTTGCTTTGATACAGATTCACAGTCAGCAGAGGAAGAGCAATCCCCCACCACAGGGGATAAAGACACACCCTCAGACGATCCCAAGGATAAACCTAAATCAGAGTCTGGGGCATCATCTTCTTCTGAAGGCAGTAACAAGAAAGAAACAAAACAGAAACGCAGGCCTGGTAAGGCTTTAGCAGTGTTTTCTTACCATTAGTAATGTAATTAAAGGGAATCAGCAGTCGCCCCAAAACTTATTTCAAAATACTGAATATATGCGTAAAACCCTGCGATTTATCTTGAGTATGCCACGTTTGTATTCTGATATCTCATGAAAGATACTTGTTAGAGAAATAGGAAACTAGTGCAAAAAGTTACACAATTGTTAGTGAATCATGCCCCTGGTCTGTCCAGGATGAGGATTTGTGGTCCTACATTGTGATTGTAATATTTTAATTGATCCCAGGTGAAGTCTGTTCTTGTATGTACAGAAAGGAAGAATCTGTTTGGCTCCTATTTACCTCCCACTATGACTACAACTGAACTTGTTTATTGTTTTATCAGACCAAATATATTCTATAGAGAAGATTGTAATCATTTTATCATTGAATTGAAAATTGTATTGTGTTTATATGAATGGAGATATTTCTGTTAGGGTAAACGTACTAATTTGTAAAATCTTTCACATTGAGGGTGCATTCATTGAATTAATTATTTGGTGATATGGACATATTTTTGCCATGTACCAAGGCTTGACATAACTGATGGCCTAGATGGCAAAGAGCCATCATGCCCTTAGTGTCTGCTATTAGAGTGCTGTGCCCCTCAAAAAGGCATCAAGATAGTAAGAAAAGGCTACTGTCAGTGCCCTCCTCTCAGAATCAGTTTGATTGTGAATTTTTGGATGCTTATGTCAAGCCTTGATGTACTGGTAGTCCTCTTCATATAACTCAACCATTGTTGGAATATATAAACATATTTCAAGGTTCTATTATAACCTTCACTGCCTGTTATCATGGTGGAATGGTACTGTAGGAAGGTATTGGGCTCAGCTTCTTGGACTGGTGATGGTTTGCGGGATTACAATGCACCTTAGTATTTCTTCATACAGTTTTGGATGCCTCAAAGAAGCGGGCTGTGCTGGACGAGAAGGTACAAAAGGAGAAGAAATTCAGAGAACAGCAGTTACTAGACCGACAGAAGAAAATAAACGAACAAAAGGAGAAAGATAAGAAAAGACGTGAGGCTGTAGAGGAGAGGAAGAGACAACAGGCTGAAAGTGATAAGGTATTTAAGGGATTCTCCCAGGGGCTGAAGGTTGCATTTTAGGCTTTCTTAGGTTACCTGACTCATCTTCAAGAGTTCTGACTCAGGAAAAGCTGTTGAGCAGAGTCACCTTCATTGGAGTATGACTCATGGGGAATTTTCAGTGATAAAAAAAAATAAAATAAAATTCATATTCACTTTGCAGACATACTTACCCCATGCTGCATCTAATATTTATTTTCTTGGGCTTCATCTGCTACCAGGAGAAGTTTTAGCACTGCGCTCCCCGTGTTCCCTGTCGTGGCTCAAAGCTGGTCTTCATTCTCTTTACGTACAATTCTTGTTCCCTCAGAGATTTCTGAGTCATTTCGGGGTTTTGAAAGGTTTGCATGTATGTTTGTTAGCAAGTGTTGATAAAGTTTCAAAACCAAAGTAGCTCTTTTAACATTCATCTTTAGTCAGTCACTCATTTTCCCTTCAGTTTTTGACCTCAAGGATTCCCAGACATTAGCAATTTGCTAATCCTCCTATCCAAATAGGAGGTAAGTATCGGGCTTGTAGATTCCCAATTAAGGGAGTTTGGGGGAGTCTCCTCCCCCCCCCCCTCCACCAACAAAGCCTGCATTTTGTAGGTCTACTGGTAAATTAGTACTCACTGGTAAGGACACAGACCATACATTGTAATAACTCACAATATGATGAAACTTTGTAGGCTGTGGGCACCAGGCTCCAAAATACTGGAGCTGTTTTAGCCTGTATGCATACTGTTGACAACAGGTTGACTCTGGCAATGTAGTGTAGAGGTGTGCATAAATTCTGCCCAAAATGTGCAGTACTTTCTAAATTTTTTAAGGAATAAAGGTTATGTGATGACGAGATAGCAAAATTATCAACGACTGGTGCCAATGCATTGGACTTAGACCAACTGGAAGTGGACTAAGAATCACTAGATATTGACAAATTTGTTCTCTCTTGAACAACCTATGCCCCTGTTTGCTTTGATTTTTAACAGATTGATAGTTTATGCCAGCCAGATAGTTTAAAGTGCAAAACATGTCTTTCATTGACCCCTCTGGTAGGTAGGATCTGGCCCCCTAGGCAGTAGCTTTATGGAACCCTGTGTTGCAGGGGTATTCTCATGGGTTTATTAGTGCATGTTGATGTTAGGATGAAACTGTAAGGCAAGGAAATTCCCAGGGTTGTATTATTTGTATATTATGGACAGTAAGCTGAGACTGTCAGGGTAAGGTGAATCCCCATGGTCTAAGTATTTGTATACTTTAACATGTATTCAGTAGAAAGGGGCTGAGATTTTGGAAGTCCACATTGATAATCTGTTCATAATAATTTTAGTCTTGTAGGATATAACATCATTTGTTTATATTTATTTTTTTTTTTACATTTCACATGATCAGGATCATCAGTGTTTTTGTTATGGTCATTACTCTGTTCTGTCTGTCTTTTATTTTTAACATTAACCATGTGATAAGGCCCACATATGAAGAACATGCAACCACTGAAATGTTAGGTTTACGTCTTTTTCCAGTGCTTCGCCCATTACGTTTATCTTAAAGGATATGTCTGTGGCACATTTCTTAA
The DNA here is from genome assembly GCA_029531755.1 of Holothuria leucospilota. Lineage (NCBI taxonomy): Eukaryota > Metazoa > Echinodermata > Holothuroidea > Aspidochirotida > Holothuriidae > Holothuria > Holothuria leucospilota. Next base: position 22,224,421 of record CM055976.1, on the reverse strand, counting down.
GAGTGACCAAAAATTTGAAGCCAAGTATTTGGGTCAGAATTAAGAGTTGCATGTCATTCAGGAGGGTATACATACCTTTGAAAAAAAGGGAATTTGCTTGTACACACTTTTCCTTTTTGCTTTCATTTGTAGGCCCGAAAAGAAGCCATCTTGAAAAGGGCGGAAGATAGAGAAAACAATATACGTGATAAACGGCGGTCGTGGAGTGCTGCTGGAAGAGACCCACATACACCCACCCCAAGCCAGTCCACTCCTCGTTCTGTTACTCCTCGTGGTCGTAGTTCTGACCGGGCCACCATGAGTCGCCCTGCCTCAGCTGGTGGAGCCAGTTTGAGTGCCAGTAGGAGGCTGTCTTCATCAACCACAAATTTGGAGAGGAGGGTCAAACTTATACGGCTGGGACCGTATGAGGAGGACTGGTTTGAGTGTCATGTGACATCACCATCTGTTCCAGCACGGCGCAGCTCATCCCCAGGCAAAGAAGATAAATCCTTTGACAGTCCGACTCCTTCTCATCACTTATCAACCCCTAACCTTGCATGTAAGCCCACCCATTTCCCCCTCCTACTAATTTTGGTAGATATACCTTATGCATATGATGTCACAGAACAGAAAATGCACCCCCAGTGGGGGCAAGCGCAAATCATTGCAACTTCCACCAACAAATGCAGACAGCTGATTTGTGTCCTGGTTGGATACACATGCTCTGTGTCCTGCATGCAGTGTGGTTCATTGTTTTGCTGCCAAAGCGATGTTGCGTGACGTCAGTGCATAAGGTCGATTGACACTAGCACAGCCTAGATTAGTCCATGTATGTGTAAACATCTGATTCTGTGCTCCTATCTACTTTGTGTCCTAGATGGTTTCAATTTGTGTCCTTCAGTCTGTATTCAAATTTCTGCAAAGTCTTTCTGTGAAATCATCTGCTCTCCTTGAAATCTCATTTCATTTGACTGGAAAGATCTTCAAAAGTCGACAGTTTGTGGTCATAGTTTAATGAGATATTGTAGATGTGACAGATACAGTTTTTTTTTTTTAGTCCTCTGTAGTAACTATATCCAACCTTTAAATAGGCAAGAAATAATTTTCCATCATCACTGAAGGTTGTATTTCAGAAGACTCCCAGATGAGCATTTGTGGCTTTATGTAACTTGCCCCAGTGAAGTGTTTAACAGTTTGTAGAATTGCTGCATACTCTGTCTCAGTGTTTTCAGTTATGTAGAGAAATCACGAAATATAAATAAAAAAGTGAATTTTTATGGCAACCAAAGGCTAGAAAATTTTAAAAAGTTAAAATCAGGCTAATTTGAGTGGCTGAAAGGGGATGCAGGTTGTTTTGACCCTGTGGAAAACTTACGTCATTTGTCTAAATTGTACTGATGATTGATTGGATAGCTGTGGAAGCAATTTTAGTCGTTCAAAGTGGAAATATCCCTTAAGAAATTTCAATTTTTTTTTTGTTTTGAAATCCTGTTTGGTTTGTCTTTCAGCCAGTACCTTTTAGATATCTCTTTCCCATGTTGAGCACTAGGCTGGAAAACTAGGCCTAGACAATAGGATAACATAAGTGCGGATGGCACATACAGGGCTTTCAAGACTTACGAAGATAATTTATGTTAAGGAGGGAACAGATGTTGAGTATGGTATTCAGGATTAGAAGATGTATGGTATCTTACAAAAGGGACTGTTTAAGCAGAAATTTAGTTTTGATATGTAAAAGAAGAACCAAATGTAAGCTTTTCTTGTAAAATTTTTATTCGTTTGGAAAGTGTGTTCTTGAGATATTAACTGGTGATGTCACTCCATTTGGTACCCCAAGTGAATTTAAACAAGCAGTAGCATTGTCGTCTAATAACATTGATGAGCAATACTTTGTTTTCTTTGTTTTTCAAACTGTTTTAACCTTTACAAAGATACAGGTATGATCTAACTCATAGGGAATGTGAAGTTAGTAAGCTTACAATGCCTGTCATGGATTCACCAATACAACAAAAGCATAAGATCGTGGATGGGTAAATTTATTTTAAAGTTTGAAGAATACCATAACATGATTGAACCATTGATTAATATAAGGTTATGATGTCACCTAAGCTTGCTATAAGTTCACTTTGGGTGAAAATGCAATATCATCTGCTTATCATATTCTCAAGAACCAAACTTTGGAATTGAAATTTCTTCCATAATGCTTACATTTAATTCCTATTTAACATACCAAAAATCAGTTTTAGATTAAAAGTCATAAATTTTCAGGACATAGCATTAAATGTAATTGCTAGGTTGTTTTCACATTTTTGCTCCTATCTTTCTGAAACAATGAATAGCCTGAAACATGCCAGTCATTTATTCTGCTACCAGTAGCATGTGCATGATTATTCTTTTTGGCATTGGAGAAGTAGTCTTGTACTACAAAGTCTGTCGTCTTTGATCTTTGCTAAACATGCTTACATCATAATAACTCTTGTGAGGGCTGCCTCAGGGCTTCTAGTAAATAAAGTCTGTTACCCCTTCAGGGTCATTACTCCTTTTAGGAGAAGTTTCAGGTTTTTGCCTGCCATGGGAGATAGCCCACAGAACTTTACTTAAAAAGCACACACTATTGGCTGTATGCAACTGAATGGGTATGGCTCATAGTGCAACACGTAGCATTTCATACTTGGTCATGAATGCATTGACTGCTAGTATCTACCATATCCATGTATTGTTCCAGCAACTAGGATAGCCTGACATTGTGAAGGTGAATCATTGTTTGCAGAGATCAAAAGTTGGGTTTTTTTTTAATCTGATAAATTTAATCTGATTATGTTAGTTGTTCTTAATGTTGTTTTAACTAGAAACAAGGTCAATATTCAAAACGTAGCTATCGACCATGGACTCTGGTCGCCAGTAGGAAAGGTTGGTTGAGCAGATATTATTATTGTTTGAATGTTATATTTGAAAAGGATAAAAGCAATTCTGTAGAACAGTTAGGTGGGATTTAACGTCACACCAACATGAATGTGTTATATAGTGTCAGCTAGATAAAATGGTCAAGTTCAAATATGGTTTCAAATACGGTTCAAGTTCAAGTTCGGTTTCAAATACGGTTCATATACGGTTCAAATCCTCCCCTTTAGTTGCCTCTTACAAGAGGCCAGGGAATACTGTGGGCATATTCTACAACCCCCCAGCCCACAGGGAGTTCTGTAGAACAATTAGTAGTTCCTTTTTAGTAACATTGCTGAATTACAGATAGAATTAAAAGCACAAAGGAACAGCAACTGGTTTCTTGTAAAAAAGTTGTGTTTAGTGGGGGTACCAGTAGGAGCTCTGTAATTAGTTCGATGGAGTGTCTTTGTAGATACCAAGAGTACCTGGGTTTGGACTTATATTTACTACCGTGGAATCCCAAAGTTGAATATTTTGATAAGCACCATAATTGTGTGGGACTATGTACAGTAATATTACATTACAATATGTATTGTAATATTACATAATATTACATATTAATATTACATATTACATTAATATTACAATATTATAGTAATATTACATATTACATGTAGTAATATTACATCAATGTAGTCGATTGAAGTCAAATGTCCAAATCACTGGGGGAGGGGAGGGGAAACAGTAGGACTCATGTTACAGTACTAGCAGTATAGAGTTATCTTGACATTGTGGTTGTAGGTATACACTGAAGTGTGGTATCAAGTACTACGTAATAATAGGAACTGATACAATGGTAGGTCTTACAATAATAGTGTTGAAAAGGTTAAGTTTAGTGCTGTAACTAGACCTTATTAATTAATCCCCCAGAATGTTCATTAAAAAAGGGGTTTTTTGAGGAGGGGATAAAGACAGGGAAGTTATCAAGACTTTCTTATGGGAGGTGTGTTAAACAAATTGAATAGTGTTGAGAAGTAGGTAGTTTAAACGTGCATCGTGCTTGTTTGGAGAGAGCTTAATAGCTTTGCTTTTGTTTCTTCTGGGAGGTGCTTCATCAGTTGGTAAGGATTATGTAGATAAAGTGAAGACCTGATATCATAAATTCCAGGTTTACATCTTAAACGGGAGGGGGGTACTGTGGATTCAGAGCACTGTAAATGTAATCCCTGCCCTGGTAACAGTGGTGGAGCCATAAAAAGTCTATCATCATGATTCTGTCACTGTCGTGCGTTGATCACTGTATTGCATAAACTTAACCTGCTTCAGAACATCATGTGATTTCTTGCTGTAACCTCTGTTTCACTATCTTGCATCAGCTTTGTTAAGTTGCATCTGTATGTATGTGCAAGATACAGCACTATCCAGGTTGTATAACTTGCTTCTCCGTTATCATATTCACAGCTAGCATTGAGCAGCGTATGCTTTCACTTGCTTGGGCTGTATTCCAGTATTTTATCTTCCTGAATCATTTGCACACCTGCTCTCACGAGTATTTATATGGAGGCATATCTTTATAATATCATGGATAAATGCAGCTGTAAATATTCATAAGAGGCATATAAATATTCATAAGAGGCATATCTTTACTTTTTGTCATCCATCCTAAAAGAACTATTTCATGACACTCTTGTTCTAGGAGACTGAATATTTTAAATAAGATTTAGGGTCGGACATGTTAACATTAATTTAAATAAGTTTCAACCATATAAATGGGGGGTGGGTGTGGGTAAAGAATTTCCTGACCCTTTCTTCCCTTAGCATTACTTGAGTATTATACACATTATGATGATTATAGATCTTTTTTATGAAAGTTTAGAAGCTAATTGTCTAAAAACTTTGAAGTAAAAGATACAGCTATAATTGGTTGCCAGAGCTATGGCATTGTGATGTATTCCAAAATGTTGTATAAAGAAATTAAATCCTGTCCATATAGAGTAGCTCATCCCATTCACAAAATAAAAGAAATGGTACATGAAAGCAGCTTTTAAGGATAACCCTTCACATTGCATCAGTGAACGAATGGGGATTTTATGTTCAAAAGCAAAAAGAGAAAAAGCATGAGCTGAGGGAAATTATTGGTAAAAAGTGAAAATGCTAATATTAAGAATTTTTAGTGCACATTGACCAGATGGAGAATCTAAAACAAACATTCTCTAGTGTTTTGCACTGCAGGCCAACGTAATTTGAATTTTTACCTTACAATTATTGCTGTAGCCAAAACTAAAGTGAATAACATGATTCTTTAGTAGTATTTTGGGCTACTTGAAGCTTCCATAGGCCATTTTAGCAGGCTGCAAATGGCCTGCTACTGATAGGTGAGAACGCAGGATCTAAAACATTAAAAGTATGTAAGGATTTTTGTATGAATGGTGTATCACCAAATTGCCAAAAGTCTTAGCGGGAGGTGATGGGGGAGTGTTGTGGCAGGGTTAAAGTCAAAGATTGGTCACAGTTGTAAGAGGATTTTAGTTTACCTAATACAACCAATATTTCACTGCCCATGTCTAATCCTTGATAGTTTCAATTGGGCCCCTCCCCCCACCCCCAACTGGCTACATGGGGTGAGTGGCGACCTTCCTGTTAGTAGAGACATTTATTTTGCAAATAACTTTTCTCTATATGTGTAATATTTTGTCTGCACTTGTTCTGTATATCCTTGCTTATAATAACCTCACTGTATGCTTGGACTCTCCTGCAAAAACTTACTATTTTAGACACTTTTTTTTTGTGATTAACAAGTTTCTTTCTGATTTAATGTTAAGTCCAAAAAATGCTAAGCTGCTTTTTTATTTTGTTCTCTTCGCTTCTCAAGCTCACCCTAAAAGGCCTTGGCGACAAGGTAAGAAACGTGGACACATCCCCGCAATGCAGCATTTGAGTCTTGAAGAATGAGGGCTGCAGTTACACCCTGCCTGCACCTAGAATTCTGCATTGAAAGAGTACATTTGTATGCCTTAATACACCAGTACAGACATAAATGTATAGTATGGAGGGTAGAAATTAGAACGTTCAAGCAGTAAAAGGAGTCAGTGAGCTCTTAATTCCTCATTAGTGTGAATGAAATCCATAAAAATGGTTGTAGGAGTCTTCAGAATTCACAGTTTATACTTTCACATTTAGTTTCAATTAGTATTACACAATGCAGAGTTTTCCCTTTACCCCACCCAACCCCCCTCCCCCAAGTAACCCCTCTTCCCCCTCCCAAAAAAAGAGTAATGAAAAGAAATGTAACAATGTAAGAGATATAACAGTGAAATAAAACCAAAAGCTATAAAGGCTTTTTAAAAGTGAAGCAAAAGCAAAAAAAAAAAAAAGGAAAGGGTAGTTAGCATTGTTGAATTTTGCAAACTGATATTTACCTTATATTATTTGTGCCCTATCTGCATTGTTTTCAGTCTTTTTAGTTTCTCATGTACTAATCAAGCAGAGACTTGAACCAGCTGATGTAGTATCAAAGGGTACCTAGCCAACTTGGAAATCTGGGAAATGAACTTCCCTCCTTTCAGTTTGGGAATTTGAAGAATAAGATAAGGAAATTTCTCAGTTCAGGGAAAATTCTGGGAATTTGATTAACCTAAACAAGGAAGTAATTGTCTGCTACAGCTTGTTTGGGGTCCAAGTAGCCTGAAAAGACAGCAACTGCAAAAGGGAAAAATAATTATCATGGAATTTAAAGATTCTTCTGGGAAAAAGTCAAAGAACAATCAAGAAACATTTTCTTTCTAAGAAGCTGTGAAACCAGTATTATAGCAACATGTAAGGTAATGTTAATGTTACCTTAGAAACAGTCTTTCAGGGAACAATAAGGTGAAGAAGAGGGAATAAATTAAGATTTATACAAACCAGGAAGTTGGTACCATTGGGGGGAAACAAGGAAATATGATAAGGATTGAAATTGAAAGCCATAGATATGAAAACACACATATTACTATCATGTAGTCATTGCAAAAAAGTTGAATCAGCAAGTACAACAATAAATTTTTCTCAACAGGACTAGTCACTTTTCAGAGACGAAGTGTTTGTACAAAAGGGCAGTACTTTATGACTCTGGTACATGAGTCAGATTATCCTTCAATGCAAATAATTGTCTACAGGAAATTTTCGCACATTTTTAGCTGCCAAAACCAGTCAGTTGTATGAAAGAAACTCCTCACCTGTAAAAATTTGTAGAATTTTTGAAACAATCTTGCACAGAAATATTTATATAGTGGGAATTCCCTCTGATTTTATTTGCTAAAGCAAACACTGACAAAGACAGCTTTTTTGTCAGGACAGACACAGTCTCGACAGACAGTATAGTGTGCCAGAGAAACTGAAAAATCATTTGTCTCTTAAAATATCCTGAATTGGTTGAGGAAGTCCTTGAGCACAAAAGAATAAATGGCTGTAAAATTTATAATTTGGTTGTAGTCATTGTTTTGCTGAACTTCTATTTTATTTTGCCGCTAAATCTTGCTACATGGTCAGATGTCTTTGGGAATGTTTACATCTGATTCCAAAAAGTATACCAAGTATTAAAGCTTTTTGTTGCCTTTTCTGTGAAAAATTAGTAAATTAGGACAGAAATAACAAACAGAACAGCAAATGTTACCCTGCTGCAGGTTAAATTTATCTGATGACTGTGATTTGTGTTCAGAATTTTGAGTCGGTCAGTTTTAGTGGAAAAAGTGGACTTGAAAGTGTTATGACCTGATAGCTCTTATTGTGATGGAGTATGACTAATTACTTTGGGGGCATTTCTGTAAGTATATATTTCAAATTGATAAAAGTGATGGATCCCTTGTGCACACATGGGGATTAAGAGCTGTTGTCCACTAACAGGTCAGAGTGTTTGTGTCAATTTTATATTTACAAACTACATAGCATGGAATTGGAATTTATACAGTAGCATGTCCTTGAGAGTGGGAGCATTGAGAAAATTTGTGACCAGCATTTAAAAACAGTTATCAGGACTCAGATTAGTCATGTTTGAAACTCATTGATTAATGTAACTTGGTATCAGTATATGTTTAGGTCTATTTTACTGCTCCCTGCTTCTATTTGTATTTCGCTGGTTACCATTTTGCAAATTTTTTGGCACATTTGGCCTTCCATAGGGCATACATGCATTTTTTTTTTATTTTTAAATTCATCAAGTCCAGCAGTAAGATGCAAATGGTTAATATAACATGGTATCAGGATACGTTTAGGTCTATTTCGCTGCTCCCAGCCTCTGTTTGTATTCCTCTAGTCACCATTTTGCGAATTTTTGGCTTATCTGGCCTTCCATAGGGCATACACCCATTTCTTTTAAATTTACAAAGTCCACCAGTAAGATGAAGCCATTTATTTAGTATACTGTTGCAACAGTTGTACATTGATTACTCTTTTGTGTAATATTTTGACACTGTAGTTATGTACATTTGGAACTTTTGTTAGAAGCTTGTTCACCTCTTGTTACGTATGGACAGCTTGTAGAGATGCCGTATGTACCATACAGTATACATGATTAGTAATAGTCTTTGTTATATGTACATATTGAGGGCTCTCTCATCTATCTCTTGCAACCTTTATTTTAGATTCCCTATCAACTTGAGCAAACACCTATCCTATCACTCTTTCCACAACACTATCAATCTCAAAACAAATTTGCTGTATCTTTTCTGGTACTGTGTTCTAAGATATACCCTTCATGCATCGCATTTTGATTCATCATACATATACTGGTCTAGTATGTAGCTTGTCTCTCATGTACTCTTCCAATCCTGCTGTCGTAGAAGTAGACAAAGCCATCCCCATCGTAGATTACAACAAAGAAAGCTACTGTAGATCACACCTGTCCTAAAATCCCTTTGTTGAGCATGCATGCTTTAATAGTTGAAGGAGTATTCATGTGTGTATGGGTTGATCATGTGTTTTGTGTTTAGATTCCTACATCATTTTCAGAATTAACACTTTTTCACATATATAAATGCTTCAGGAGTAAAAGCAGACATTTTCAGAAATGGTACGAATGTTGGCAAATGCTGGATTTTCCAAGATGCCATGTTTGAAAAAATTCTGAAGTAGACCTCTGAGTCACTTTATCAAGCAATAAGTGTAATCTCTGTGACTGCAGTTAGTTAATAGGAAAACAAACCATCCCATAATAATAGGAATGACATAATACTTTGTTATGCAAATTGAAAAGTGAATGGAACTGTTAACAATCTAGCAACAGTGTGACAGTCACTTAATGTAAACATGGGTGTAGTCTTATAATGAGATCTGTGTGAATTTTAACACTTGGTAATCTTTTTGTTTGTGGCTCACAATTGCAAATTATTTATTGAAAATGGACATGATTGCTGATCATGGGCAATGCTTCTTTTTGGAGAAATTATATTACAATTAGCATATTTTGAGGAGTTTCTATTAAAATCCTGTACCTACATCTCATAGCATGCTGTTGCAAAATCAGGTTTAGTAAACTCTTAAAAGAATAAGGTTGGAACAGTATGTTTCATAGCCTATTTGCAGTAGTTACCAGTGTTAATGATGAACTAGGGAAGTAGAAAGTCAGCATTCGCATGACTTTTAGTTTCTGTGGCATGCCATGTGTACTAACATTCTGAATAATTGAGTAAACAGTATCAGACTTATTGGTTAATATTTGCTGTGATAACAGACAAAACCTTTTGTTGTGTGAGTTACAGGCTTGATAGAGACGTGCAGTTTGGGGTGCTTGCCAGCCAGCTGTATGGAAGGTTGCAAGCTGCTGCGTCTTTCTTGATATAGTAGTTGAGGATAAAAATAAAAACGTGTTGGCAAGGTATACCAGTGTAATGTATCGTTGACAGAAGTTGAGACAAATTAGTAAATTACAGTCATAATTGACAAAGGAGGAAGTTTTTTTGTCATGTTGGACTTTGACTTTGTTTAGATGGTTTACCAGTTCAAGTTGAAGTTTATTTCAGCGTTTCACGTTGGGATGCTGTCAGAAGTTTTCTGTTTTGATGTAGCTAGCAATTGATTAAAGAAGGAACTGTATGGACAAGAATGTATCTTCAACCAAAAGTTGTCCAGAACATGTGTTTCGAACAGGTTCATTGTAAGGAAAATATAACTTCTGAGGGAATGCCTTGGAATAGAGCCATGCTGGCACTGTTGCGAACAAAGCTGTTCATTATTTGGAAGTTTGTTCATTATTTTTGTGGAGGTTGAAAGCCTTTTAAGCCAGTTAAGAGTACATACAGTTAAAAGCTATTCGGAACTAACTGTTTCTTACCCTAACTAATAAAAGAAGAAACATCTTTGCTTTAGCTTGTAGAGTAAATCTTTTTTTTTTCCTTTGTACAGCTGTGTCGATGAGGTCTGCCCAGTCAACGCCAATTCATGGACCGAAAGCAGCTTTATCAGCATCTAAAACAAAGAAAACTCCTGGGACTCCTGGAACTCCGGGCACTCCTGGAAGTGGCCAAAAGGTAAAAATTTGTTGAAAACTTTGTTTTTCCATATTTTTAGATTGGTTTCTGAGTTATGTGGTTATTAAATAAGACATGAAAGCATGATGTGTGATGAAGGTAGAGTAAGGAGTCCTCTGTAATACAGAAATGGAAAGCACTACGGTATTTCGGAATGAACGCAAGTAGCGATGGGCAAAGATTCAATGAGGGAAATTGGTAGGAACGGACGAACTTTCTTCCAACACCACTGTGGAGCCAGAGGCTATACACAGCAAATGAGAGCCGCTATACAGACACTCACCTGATATGGCGGGATATGTAAACATACAAAAATACATGTACGTAGGCACACGATACGCATACTGTAGGTACTGTACATAGTATGATTGTACTGTACAACATTGTGCAACTCGTAACCCCACTCAGGATGGTTACGTTATCGATGCAGTTTAACGAATATTGTAATGCGGCTAATAAATTACAACAATTAGGCTATTGAGATTTATGGAAGATATGTATCTATTGATTTAATTCGATTATGGCGTGTCGACGGCCTGAAGCACTTTATGAGAAAGCAAGGACTTAAACTAGTCTCTTTTCAAAAGGGCTTTGCCTAACTTAGTCGCTCTAACTTAGTGTTTGCCACACTGAAAATGCCCGAACTCATAACTCTAACGTTAGTCCTAGCATTAACCTTACAACACATTTCCGTTTAGAATGGAAGAAACGTGTGCGATAATGATCACTGGAAAAAAATTTTGAAGGAAATAAACCATGCAGGCTATCCTTGACAAAGTTCGTTCGCATTACCTGGCCCTCACTGTCTGCGGTTCTTATATACAACATAACCCACATCGCAAGCTCATTCACTATTATTGCGTATGCGAGTCACTGACGTGCGTGCATGCATATCTGCTGTGTAGTCTGCGTGCTCTAGCTGTGTATACATACCCTGCGCTGGATGACCAATGTATGTGCGAGTAAGAGTACCTACGCTATGGTAACTATGCAGAAGAATTTCCACATGTCTGCTAACAATTCATCGTATAAAAAGAAAATTTCCTGAAATGGAAAATATGTTGGATTCATTTTGGAAAATTATCCATTTTTTTAGTGTTTTCAAAAAGGTTTAATATAACTAAAACTTCCTTAAACCTTTCAAAGCATTTTTAAAGCTACCGGAATCCACTGAGCTTCTTTTAACGAAAAGGAGATTTTCATGAAAGTAGAACAATTACACACTGCTGAAATGGTGAAAGTCCCTCATTTGACCTTATTTAAAAGGTCATTACGCCTGCGCTGTAGGTGATTCCGAAACACTGTATTAACACAAAGGAAAATGGAAAAGCATGTAAAATGACATTTTTACATGAAAGCAAAGTAACAGTGAAGGAAGAAATTATAAAAATCCTAAACTTGAACTCAACACCTCAAATTAATGATGTCCAAATAATGTTTTGTTCATCTGAACAATATTTGGGGCAGAAGTATAGCACGGAATTTGACGCATACACATTCATGGCACTTAACCTTTTCAGACCACAGAAAACATGCTATAAGGAAAGAGAAGAGAACACAGAATTTGAGAACACACAAAACTTACGTCTTTAAAGAGATGTCAGGTGCTATATGTGCATGCTATTTGAGCATTACATTTTACACTGTAGTACCATCTTTCATGAAAAACTGAGTTTTATGAAGTGCAATTTTGACTCGTGAATCATCTCAGTCTCATTAGTGTTAATTCTGTGATGTCAGTTTTAAAAGTTGCTTACACAATACTTACTTAATGTTGCTCATGCATGGTAATGATTGGTCAGGGCTAAAGGTGAAAATCTTGAAGTGGCAATACTTCACTCTCAGGACGGCTGATGATTAGCTTCATATATTTGCAAGAATATGCTGATAGGCAAATTGGTAGAGGTATTTAGCCTTTCGGAATAATTCATCATCTTTGTTAATATTCATGAAAGGATGTGGACATTACAAAAATTGCTAAAAATGCTTGCGCACAAGCAAACTCATAATGGGAAGGTCTACTGTGCACGATACTGGGTAGGTATGTAGATACAAGTGTCAAGTAGTGTGCTATTACATTAAGTGTCAATATCATGCATAATAATAAGTGGGTTGGGCAAAATGAAAAATCTCTAAAGGCAATATCTCTTGATCAGGATGACTGATTAATGTCATATTTGGCATGGGTATGCTGCTTTTGCCACAAGTATGAATAGGTTTTCTTGAAACTTCATTCTTACTGTTGTACGGACAGTCTCTTGCTGTGTTTAACATGTGGGGTAAAAGGCTATGTTAGGGTCATTGGGGACATGACTTTGAAAAAAAGCAGAAGGCTCCTCTGTCCACATAGCAAAGGACCTATGTGTAAATTCACTAGTGTTATCATTGAATTGTGTTTCACATGTGATACACAAGAATTTCTATTTGGACTTAGTGACATTGTCTCTATGGTGAACATTTTTAAAAAAACATGAAAACATGTGATCATTTGAGTGAGAATTGTATTTAAGAAATAGCTAATTGTACAGCATAAGACACTGTCCTGGATAAGGACATGTGAGCTGCATGAATTGGAATTGGAATTATCTTTGTTAGGTTTCATTGAAAGAACTAGATGATCGTGTGTCAGTCACTTGGATCAAATACCCTTGAGTGTGCATGAATTGTGATTGCTTAATTGAATAAAAGAAATTGTAAGTGTGTATTGTCTGTGGGAAGATTCTGATGCAGAATGAACCTGTTCTTTAGACTTCCGTGGTCATGATATGTGTTAAAATTGATAGGAAGTGTATAAAAGTATCATTTGGTGACCTGGTTTGAGGCAAAATTAAACAAATAATAAAATCACACCTGTTTGTGGTGTTGTAGTGTTGTATTTTGTTATTCTGTGATATCAATCTGAATAGTTGCTTACTCAATAATAGTTAATGTTGCTCAGTCTGATGAACCGTTCATGTGATCCAAAGGCATGTTGTGTCACAAAGAAAGAAAGAAACAAACAAACAAAGTAGTACACATTTGGACTAGGAGGATCTACTTAACATAATAAGATTCCCCAGAAGAAAGTTAGAGTTCATTTTTCTTATTTTATACTTTGATCCTACTTATATCATCTATGGTAATTAGTAAACAACTCTGTTTACTGCAAAGATCACATCTGGCAATGTTTTGTGTCTTGAAGTTATGGCGTTTTCCTAAAGTGCTCTATAGTACTGACATTGCCATAGAATGCCAAGTTACTTTCTGGCTGTTATTTGCTTTATCTTTCTTGGAATTTTTACTTTCAAGTTGCATTCCTCTTTATATAAAAACAGCAAGAATGGAGCTTCTTTTGCACCCTTACATAGTTTCGTGAGTGTCCATTTTGTATTCAGAAGTGCTGGACATGAATAGCAACCTTGTGTATAACTCTACAATCTTTTTTCTGCATTTCTACAGAGGTCCTCTTCTCCTCGTGTTTCTGGGAGAGCTGCTTCTCCTGGTCAAAGACCACCATCTCCTCGTCTAAGCATTCCTGCATCAGGGGTGCGGTCACCTTCAACTCCATCATCAGCGTCTTCAGCATCAGGGGATCAGAAAGCATCCTCTCAAACGCCTACCAGACCTCGTTCCTCTAGGTCAGATAAAAAACCAGATACATCAAGAAAAACACAAGATATATCTTCAAAAACTAAAGCCTCCCCTAGTGGTCCTCCTCCCATCAAGAAGTCTTTGACACCTACAGCATCATCTTCAGTCAAAGGTGGCAAAGAGCAGACTGCAAAGCCTACTACTCCAGTTCGGTTGCCTCACTCAAAGACCAATGGAAAGAAGGAAAAAGCTGCCACTCCGAAGGCTGATGCAGGGAAAGAAACAACAAAACCATCTCAGAAGGATACACCTAAAGCAGAAACGCCTAAAAAGATACCCAAAGAAACAGAGAAAGTTGCTCCAAAGGAGACTAGTAAACCAGCTCCCAAGGCTGCCAAACCTGCCAAGGAACCAGCAAAAGTTGCAGAAAAAGGTAAGGTCTGTATGGGGGTGTGTAGCACCAGTATTGAATTGAGGAAATTTCCTCTTCATATTTTTCATCCATTGTCAAGTGCAGGAGTAAATAAATCAGGCTGAAGGAGCCAAGAGGTTAATGTTATGTATGTGATCAATTGTTTAGGAAATGAAAGAAAAAGAACATTTAGATAGTCACAAGCAAAGGTTTCTTTGTTTCCTGTCTGAGAAATGGTAGAGAAATTTTAAGACAGTTGCTTAGAATGAGTGGGAGCAATATCATGAAGTAGAAATAGCCTACGGTGATGTTGCATTCGTGGATCAAGGTTTTCTTAAAAGTGTCCTTGGAAAAAGAAATAAAACTGGTGTGGATTTAGAGAAATATGGCAGTTGGGCAAGTGTCGTGGGAAATATCAAAGGAAACTGGAAAATTAATAAATCCACTTATCTGTCTTGCCTATTACAACTGCTGTATAGCCTCATCTACTGTGGAAATAGCTCTTGGCAATGTTGAGACATCGAGTAGGTGGCATTTTTCCCATCTTACTGAATCCTTTTCTGTAATTGTGTATTTTCTGGTGAATTAACTCTAAAAGTTGAATGATTTTCTGCACTAAGTTTAAGCCCTGCAATATTACTGTGCCTTAAGTTGCACCCAGGGTGATTTCGCGGACAAGGTAAGTGATGATGAAGTTGTCTACTTGTAATTCTGAAGTTTGGTACTGTAAGGTGCTAAATGATAGATTACGCCAGCACACCTTCACTTGATTGTTTGCCTCTGAATTTCAAACTTTAATGTCGTACCGTAAATTCTCACACGAATATTAAGTACGGCCGTTCGAAATCTGAAACGATAAAATCAACAGATTAAGAATAAAGTAACTGATCACTGTACGTAACGTTATTAATCCAACACATCACGGTACCTTTACAACACAAATACTCTTCACTGAGTCACACCTACAGTGTTTGACCTCCAAATGACCTTGAACCTTCAAGTAAGCCTACTGGACTTCACTCAAATTGTAAACAAACAGAATCAAACAACACAACCCTAGATTTCCTCAAAATTGTAATATTCTCGTAAATACTGTTGGAACTTCATTAAGTTACCCATGCATCTAAAACTTCACAAACCACACTGCACCAAATACGCCATCTGATCGATAACTCAGGCACAACAAGCTAACGTTAATCATATGATGTGATAATTTACAGTACAATTTGACGTATGCTCTTATACACGAGCCTTTGCCTAGCCACGTTGCTTTAAATACCTTCAACCGCGCGGAAATCTTCCACGTTTATAAGTGGCTTATTTCTTATTGTATAATTATTTCAGAAACACGAAATGTTTACCAAGTCAAGCTGTGACAATATTTTAACCCAACAAACCCTAACTGAAACCTAAACTCACTTCGTCAGCTCTCACAACAATCAAATTAATTCACAACTTCATTCAGAAGCTTATGCGAGCGTCCATGTTGAGACAACTAAGAAGCGGTGGCGCTGTTTCAATATATCTTCGACTATACACTCCCCCCACCAAACCTACCCTACTTTTCTTCCACGGGAATCAATACAACTAACCTCTGAACAGCCCTCTTGATACTAGATTGCCCACCACTATCATTACAAACTTTCACCTTAACATTCCGCACTTTCCCAGCTTTATCTGGGTAGACCTCAGTAACAATTCCCATACGCCATTTACCCCTAACAATGTTGCTATCCTGAACCAACACAACATCCTCCTTTTGCAGATTGCACCTCACAGTATGCCACTTTTGCCTAACTATTAGTGATGGGAAAAAATCATGTGTCCATTTTCTCCAAAAACCATTCACAAGACTTTGAATGAACTGCAGTCTCTGTTTTGGGTTCACATTATCACTAAATGGCCCATCAGGTACCCTACTAGAAGATCTCCCCAACAGTAGGTCATTAGGACAGAGATATGAACCATCTTCCGGTTCCGTCGGATGTCGTCCAATAGGTCTCTCGTTTATCAGACTTGCCACCTCGTACATCACAGTCTGAAGTTCACTGTACATTAGCACCTGGTCTCCGATAGAATGTTGCAATGCTTTCTTGACCCCTCTGATCGAGCTCTCTGTTGCGCCATTCTGCCACAGGGCGTCTGGGGTGGAGAATTTCCATGTTAGTCCACTCTCGACTCCAAAACCCTGAAGCTGAGTTGCTGCGGCAATTAACTGTGTGCCTGAGTCACTGTACACCTCCTTTGGATATCCTCGAATCGTCACAAACCTCCTCATTACTTGAAGAAATGCATCTGTCCCATAATCAGCTGCTACATCAAGGTAAACTGCTCTCGTGGCAGTTGAAAATGACACCATACGCCTTGCCCCTGGATCACTTGTTTACCTCTCCTCTAGGTGTAAACGGGCCAAATAAATCTACGCCCACATACATCCATGGTGGCGATGGCTTGAGCCACTGCATCGGTAGGGGTCCCATCTGTTGTCCAGCCAATCTCTTTTCAAATCGTCTACATGTGATGCACCGGTACTTAATGCCTTTGACCATTCTCTGTACACCTATTATCCAATAGCGGGAACGAATCTTTGACACTGTAGACTGGATGCCTAAATGCCCTCTATTGTGTACACTTGTGGAGCACAGCTTTGAGAATGGGTGATTTTGTGGTAATAATGCCACTTCTTCATTGTTGTAACTGAAGTGAACATGTTCTTTGATTTTCGCCCCGACTATGATAATCCCATCTTCACGTAGTCTAGGCCCCAGTCGAGCATATAACTTGTTAAACTGTCTCTTGTCTCCTTCAAACAGCCTTAACATTGGCCTCTGGGCTTCTCTCACCCAAAACATTTCTGCCATACGTATGTCTTCTGCAGTAGGGTCACTCACTGCACCACTGAGCTTCTTCTTCCTGTATAGTGACAGAACTCTTGCTGTGACCCTTAGCAGTTTGTCGTAACTGCTGTATTTTCTGAGGTTGATTCTGCTTGCTAGCAAATCGATCTCCTCCACATCTTCAACCATCACAACCTTCACTCTCTCTGGCAGTGTTCCTCTCATAACAGCTCTGACCAACAGGCCACTGATCAACAGGAAGTGCTAGAAACCCAGGACCGTCCTGCCATGTACTGTTAGTTCCAATTTCCTGTGAAGTTCTCCCCCTTGTGATGAAGTCTGCCACATTCAGTTCACCTTTGCACCACCACCACCAGTCATTCGGTTCAGTCTTTTGCCGAATCTCACCAGTTCGGGTTGCAGCAAATGTCTTGTAGCCATAGCTTTCCTTCTGTATCATCGCCCTGACAATTTCACTATCCACAATGTAGAATACTTTGCCAAAGTCAATCCTCATCTCCTTTAGGATGTAACTGGCTAACCTTTTACTCATCACTGCTGCACTTAGCGCCAACCGAACAATACTGATAATTTCAATTGGTGCCACCCTACTCTTGCTGGCTATCAGCCTTGACTCAAAGTGACCATTCAGCAACTTGTATCTGATATAAGCTGCTGTTCCAAGGGCCTGTTCTGATGCATCTGAGAACATTACTAGAGTAGGCAAGACCCCTGGCTCTGCATCATGTGGCTTTACACATCGTTTGAACTCCAGTTGTGAGCTGTTACTCAAATCCTCAAACAACTCAACCCAGCCTGACCTCGCTGTATCACTTATGGGCTCGTCCCATTCCAGTTTTGCACCCCATAATTTTCGAAGCAGGATTTTGGCTCGGACTGTTACTGGAGTGAGTAGTCCCAATGGATCATACACTGAATTTATCTTGCTTAAACAAATTCTCTTTGTTAAAATCTCTGGCACTTCCTTGAATGTTTTTACATTGTCTTTAAATGACAGTATGTCTTCCACTGGCTTCCAGCTGATGCCTAGCACTTTCTCGTTCTTTGGAATCCATGAATCCTCATTACTGCCATTACCTGAAAATGTCCATCTCTTAATGGAGAAGTTGCCATGTTCAAGCAGCTGTTCTATCTCCCCAGCTCTTTGCACTGCTTCATTGTCTGAGGATACGCATTCAAGGATGTCATCCATGTACACATTCGTCAGAACAGTTTCTGCTGCCTCTGGAAATTGCGTCTTCTCTGTCTCTGCCGTTTTTCTCAGAGCCACAGTCGCTATAGTGGCAGATGGCCGATCACCAAAGTTAACAGCGGTGACACAATATGTCTTAGGGGGTATGGCACTGTTCATCCCCCGCCATAAGAAACGATGGCAATGTTGGTCCTGCAATGAAATTGCCACACTATGGAACATTTTTCTAATGTCCCCCACAAGAGCATGATTTTCTTCTCTGAACCTCAAAAGCACGGAGAGGAGATTGTTTACCAAATCCGGCCCCTTTGCCCAATATTCGTTCAAGACATGGCCTCTGTAGTTAGCACTGCTGTTAAACACAATGCGGAGTGGAATGCTCTCACTGTCCGGTTTTTCCACAGCATGGTGTGCAATGTAATGCACAGGCCCCTTATACTCAAGTAATTCCTCCTCACCAATTTCTCTTGCTACACCCCTCTGCAACATATCGTCGATCTGCAAGTCATAAGCTTTAGCCTTCTCTGGGTCTCTCCCCAGCCTTTTCTCTAGTGACTTTAGGGTCACTTCAGCCACCTGCCTATTATCTGGAAGCTCTTTTGGGTCTTTTATCCATAGGTATTTTGCCACCCATCTACCTTCGGTGCGGGTCATATTGTTTTCAATTAGGTGTAGCTCCCTCTCTTCTTGCAGTGTAAGACTCCTTGCCCGCACTGGACACTTGCCACACTTACAGCCACCACATCTTGGCACACAACTGATGCCCATGCTTTCAATGGAAAGAAACTCATCAAACTTTGTAGTTTTGATGTGATGGATGTGGAGCCCCATGGTTTGCTCCAGCTCCAATGAGGGATGAGAACCGCCAGTACATCTGCCAAACTGGTTCTCTAGTAGGACAAGGTGGCCACATGCCTGTGCCTTCACTGGGTGGTACCCTGCATACTCAAATCCCACCAACAAGTCCACTTCTCCACTTGGTCTGCTGACCTCCTCTGCGGAGACCCCTCTAAATAGTTTCACCAAGTGTGTCAAGTCTTTGTTTGCCACCTTTGCAGTTACGCACTCAATCCCACATGCCTCTATACTGATGGTGTTCCCTTCTTTGTCAATTAGTGGGACTCTGTATTTGAGGCTGTCGACAGTTTCTGTAGTGCCTCCTACTTTGGTCATTTGAATTCTGACTGGAGATCCTTTGGCTTTAATTTTGCCTGCTGGGGCAAAGGTGATCAATGATGCCATTGCACAACTGTCCCATAAAGTGACAAGACTGCCATGCCTACTCTTAACCTCCATCAAATGCAACAAACATGGGTCAGCACTTGTTTGCATGCCATTCTGAACAGAGAATACTGAAGCTGTGGTACCTTGTTCACCTGAGGAATTTCCTATTTGACTTGTATCACCCGTACCAGATGTCCCTTGGCGATGAAGGCTGTTGTGGTGAAGTCTAGTGCACCCTTGGACACCACACTGTTTCTTCCGGTTACACCTAGCCACTATGTGGCCAATTCCTAGACAACAGAAACATGCCTTGTTCTCTCTAATTACCCTCATTCTTTCTTCTGGGACTTTTGCCAAGTATGTATGACAACTGTCGGTAGTGTGTTGGGATTTTCTGTGAATTACACAGCTTGCCTGTAACCTAGGCACTTCTACATCTACTGCATGCATCACAGCCTTTGAGGTCTGGCTGTTTCTTATACCTTCCATGGAGTATTCCAAACTTCTTCTCTCTTTAAAAAGGAATTTTAACAGCTCTGGAAGCCTGTCGGTTTTGTCAACATTATTTCTGTCATCATGCATATATCTTACCCATCTACCAAAGACTGACGGTGGCAGTTTGCGTTCAATTTCCCCCACTACTCTTGAGTTGGACATTTCCTTTTCAAGCCCAGCTTTCTTCAGGTCATTGTAGCCTGCTTCTATATCATCTATATACGCCACAAGCTTTCTACTTTCTCCGTCTTTGACTTCACGCTTCTTTTCTATGTCGTTTACTATTATATCGACCAATTTAATTTTGTCATCGTACTTTTCATCCAACCTTTCCCACATTTTACTTACATCATCTTCAATGGGCCCAAGAATTTTCCGTGGCTCTGGACCTAGAGCTTGTCTCAAAGCAAAGGTTACCTGATCAGTGTTGGTGACCGGAATGACAAACTTATTGAAGTCTTCTTTAAATCTTGCATACTTCCTCAAATCGCCTTCAAATCTAGGCATGTCCATTTTCTTTAGCTGTATGGGAGGCAAGCTGGCTTCTGACTTCCTGCTTGGTCTGTCAGTCTCAGCAGTAACCTTGTTGGCTCTATACTTTATCACTTCATGGCGGGCCTTGTTATATCTGTCTTCCAGTTCAGTGATCCATTGTTCTTGTTCTGCATCCTTTGGGTCGCCTAGCATAAGGACTGCTTCATGTGCACTTTGGACTTTCTTCCAGCCCTCTATCATATCATTATAAAGTATGTTAACGTACTCTACAGGACATCCTTCTTGAATGGCAGTGTGCAGTGCCTTGACAATTCTGGTCACTGCCCCTTTCAGTACACTTCTTTTCTTTTTAGCCTCTTCCATGATGAGACTACACAGCTTCTGATGAAACTTAGCAAGAAATTTCGAATGTAAGGTGCTAAATGATAGATTACGCCAGTACACCTTCACTTGATTGTTTGCCTCTGAATTTCAAACTTTAATGTCGTATCGTAAATTCTCACACGAACATTAAGTACGGCCGTTTGAAATCTGAAACGATAAAATCAACAGATTAAGAATAAAGTAACTGATCACTGTACGTAACGTTATTAATCCAACACATCACAGTACCTTTACAACACAAATACTCTTCACTGAGTCACACCTACAGTCTTTGACCTCCAAATGACGTTGAACCTTCAAGTAAGCCTACTGGACTTCACTCAAATTGTAAAAAAACAGAATCAAACAACACAACCCTAGATTTCCTCAAAATTGTAATATTCTCGTAAATACTGTTGGAACTTCATTAAGTTACCCATGCATCTAAAACTTCACAAACCACACTGCACCAAATACGCCATCTGATCGATAACTCAGGCACAACAAGCTAACGTTAATCATATGATGTGATAATTTACAGTACAATTTGACGTATGCTCTTATACACGAGCCTTTGCCTAGCCACGTTGCTTTAAATACCTTCAACCGCGCGGAAATCTTCCACGTTTATAAGTGGCTTATTTCTTATTGTATAATTATTTCAGAAACACGAAATGTTTACCAAGTCAAGCTATGACAATATTTTAACCCAACAAACCCTAACTGAAACCTGAACTCACTTCGTCAGCTCTCACAACAATCAAATTAATTCACAACTTCATTCAGAAGCTTATGCGAGCGTCCATGTTCAGACAACTAAGAAACGGTGGCGCTGTTTCAATATATCTTCGACGATACAGGTACTACCAACAAAGAAGAAAAACCAGAAAATGATTGCCAGTGCTAAACATTTGAGGAGGACAGTGATTGCAAAATGAGAAAATTATTTTCAAAAATATTTAAAGAAACTGCACTAGAAATGGACACCAAAACTGTTCCCTAAAAAAGTCATCATGCTTACCTACCCCCCCCCCTCCCCCCAACATACCCTCTGACTGGTATGGAACAAATGGATGGCTTTGAAGGCTAACATATTTAGACAAGAAATGACTTAAAATGAAGCAATATTTTATAAATATAATACAACTTTTGTGATTCATAAACATGACCTGAGAACTTGTAGTAATGACTTTTAACTCAGACTTTTGACTAGTTAGCTTATTTTTAGATTAAGAAGTAAGTCATACTATTATGTAAAGATTGGTGTTTCATATTTCTAGTGAGCGAGCTTTGGGGTGTTTGCAATTTTAATAATGTGCCGTGTTTTTTGGTTTCCAGCATACACATGAGCTAAATCTATGTTTTCTTTTTAGGTTGGTAGCATATGTTTGGTCATCTTGGTTATAACTCATAGTCATGCTTGACTTTTTTGTAGCTCCGTTCAAAAGCTAAAGGAAATTACGAAATCGGAAATGGAATTTGAACTTTGTTTCTGGTTGCTATTATATACTGTCATATCAGTACAATACGTGACATGTATCTTCTGTAAGAAGAAAGGGATTGAATCAGATGTCGGCTTCATCTATATGTGAGGTGATAATGTTGATTGTGTCATGAAAAATAAGTGCCAGCTTTATTTGATGTGATACTTGAAAGCAGATGGAGCTGTAGAGATTGTTCTGATGGGAACTTCAAAAGCTTGTGAATCTTATATAATGGGTAGTAGACTGATTGTACAAGTGTCCATACTCTTCTGATCTGTATTCACAAACAGGGTGTCTGTGGTATGGAAATGCATGGAGTTGTGTTCAATGCCCCAGTCTGTAAAAGTCATGGAATTTTGTTAGGTGACAGAAGTCATGGGAAAACAGTCATGGAATTTTGTAAGTAATGGAAGTCTTGGGGAAAAACTTCATGGAATTTTGTAAGGTGACGGAAGTCATGGGAAAATAGTCATGGAAATTTGTTAGGTGACGGAAGTCATGGGGAAATAGTCATGGAAATTTGTTAGGTGACAGAAGTCATGGGAAAATAGTCATGGACTTTGCAAGATAATGAAAGTCATGGAAAAATAGTCATGGAATTATGTAAGTTAGGGTGACACAGAAGTCATGAGGAAATAGTCAAGGAAGTTTTTAACATGACAGAATTCATGGAATTTAGTTTGAAATGGCAGGAGTCAAGGAAAAAGAATGATTAACGTCCTTTCAAGGTTAGTGCTATATGTTTTCCTATCCTGGGTATTTGAAGAAAATTGATCAATTTTCCTGTATGTCCTGTATGTAAGCAACAACTGTTTGTGAAATAGTTTTTTCGTGTGGGCTTCGATGAACTAAGTGATGAATTTGACATATTGTCATGGAAAGGTCCTGGAAAAGTCAGCGTATTGTTTGTCCTAAGGTGCTGGAACCCTCAAAGTTAAAGGTCAAGGTTTTAGCTAGGCCATTTTATGTAGGTGCCAAGTTTGGAATTCATGTTTCATCCAAAGTCCTGTTTGCAATGTTAGCTTCCAAGTTTGAAAAAAGTTCTAGCCACAGGTTGTGAACTTAGTAAATACTGAACAATTGCAATCATTCAAGGTATCTGTTCATACAATGAAGAAATGTTGTTTTCAGTCAACAGTTGTGCAGTATGTTATTTGTTACAGTTTTGAAGATATACCTCATCAGATTTTTATTATTTCTGAACTACCTCATTGGCTATTCAAAAATAATGAAGTGGAGTTCTGTGCAGTGTAAATTTTGATTAAAACTATAAAAATCTTAACACATTTGTTTCTTACTTGCCAACTATTTGCAGATTGTGTGGTGCAAACATTTTTCAAGAAGATGATTTGTTCCAAAATAAATTTCTCCGTCTTTTAAATAAAAGGTCGAAAAAGCAAGGATAATCTTTTAAATGAAGGTTGAAAAAAGAGGATAACAAATAAAAAAATACCTGGAGTTCGTACATCAATGTTGCATATTTGCAATTTGTTAATAATATTTATATTTGATGATGGTGGAAATGAAATGCCAAAGAGTTGATTTTGATTGGGATTATGACTGTTTTATATGTTGTCGTAATGAGCTCATAAAATCATTCGAGTAGAAACCTTTCAAAATGCTGAATGGAAAAAGGGAGATGTTTCCACCTTCTACCTAGGGGATAACATTCCTGGTGTTATCAGTTTTCTGTAAATTGAAGACTGTTGGTCTCAGGGAATTGGGGTTGTTATAAATTGATGACAGAATGTTGTTGGTTTTGTTTTCTATAATAATGTGTTTTGTCTTTTGTTATTTCCTCCAGTAGCTGGTGGTAGTGGTGAGACCAGCCCACAAGATGAGATGAGTGAAGAAGAACGAGCCAAGCAGGCATTGGCTGAGAAGAGGAGGCAGGCTAGAGAAAAAGCTGAAAGAGAAGCTGAACTTGAGAAGCAGAGGCAGGAACAGCTTAAGTAAGTCTTGAATGAAATATTAGCATAACAACAAGGTGTTCATATGTACTGCTTGAATCCTGGCAGGCAGGCCTACGCTTGGTTGTCATATGTCTAGAAAATGATGTGTTTTACTGGAGTATCAAATAGGAGCATATTGCGTTTACTCTGAAAAGCAGTAGTGTATTTCGCTCCTCATCACCTCCTAGGGCAACATGGTAGAACCACTCTTCCTCTCTTGGTCTTGCCCTGCTTCAAGCAGGAAGTGTTTTTGCCACTGTCTGGCTTTCTGGGAGTTTTCACTTGTATTGGAGGATTTCGAACCAGGATTTCAAATGTTATTTAGTAGTGGTCGGTCAGTATGTATGAGGGTATAAATGCCAGTTTGCGGCAGCCAGCAACTCTGAAGGAGCTTAAATTACTCTGATCAGTTATCAGTAACATAATCCTACTCTCACTAAATGGCTTGCCTTTACAAGTGTTGCCCTAGTGTCAAAGGAGATGAACGTTTAATACGTTCAGTGGGTGAATAAGCAGTGATTAGCAGTTATCTGGTTTGCTGATGTTACTCTTGAGTTTTATGGACCAGGCAGTGTGAATGGCTCTGTAACATGTTTTGTTAATTAGCTGGAAGCATTAATGAAGTGTGTTGAATAAAGGGAATTTCAATATTCCATCATGGTTTTTATCTTAGGAATATTTTGGTATGGGGGGGGGGGGAGGGGTTAACTGGCAGCACCTGTACTTGTCCAACAGGAATATCACTGGGATCACTGTAAGTCTTTTCAGCTTATCAGAAGAGCACTCTTTACAGCCTTGTGTTGTCTGTCTGTCCATCTGGCTGTCTGTCTGCTTGTCTATTTGTCTGCCTGTATATGTGTCATTAGTCCATAAGTGAGTCATGTCTGTATGGATGAATGTTTCCAGGAAGGAGCAAGTAGCTGTAGGAGAAGGGGCCGAATTCAAGTGTGATAACCGGTGGATGACATCAAATGTTTAGTTCATTTTTGTAAACTGACTCGATGCAGGTCTGCTAAATTGCAATTCATTTCGGTTATGCTCACTAAAGGAAATGTAAATGTTTTAGTTGTGATGTTTGATCATGTAGTGAGATACTTCAGATGAAAATCCCCCCCCCCCCCCACGATATGCTGGCATAATAGGAGTGTTGTTGATGAACTTATCTACAGTTTCCCTTACTTAGCAGTCATTTACAGCTATTTAGGTATGAAGGACTGGCCTGTCATCTCCTTGTTCATCAGTAATGCATGTCTTCCTAGGTGTCTTCCCTGTTTAAATCAATATGGTTCTTGAAGCAAAGAAAAGTTTCAGACCCATTTACTTTTATGTTTTATGTTTATGCTTCTGTGGAACTAAACCCTATTACAAGTTTTTTTTTTTTTTTTTCCTCGTCTCCTTTTGGTAAAATAGTAGATGGTATAGATCAGGGGTGCCCAACCAATGATTGTGATGGACTGGTTGATCCAGAGTAGGTGTGGATGAATTTTCTGTTTTGTACATGATAAATACGTATGTAGACTGTCAGTCCTACACCCTCCCTCTTTGGAATGTTACATCATAGCAAATAGGCTGAAGATAGATTATAAGGCACACCATGTAAAGGCTTTCCAGGTACGACTTTCACTGAGATGTTTCAATCATCTTCGTAGGAGGGAGGAGGAAGAAAGGATCCGTAGGGAGGAGGAGGAGAGGTTGCGAGAAGAAGAGGAAGCAAGGAGGCTAGCTGAGGAACACAGGAAGATGGAAGAAGAAAGGATGAAGAAAGCTATTGAGGAACAGCAGAAGAAGATGCAGGAAGAGAAGGAGAGGCGGGAGAGAGAGGAGAAAGAGGTGAGATGTGAATGGGTATGGGAGAGGGTGAGCAGGAATTAAATTCAGTTGAATTTGTTTTGATTTATTAGAGTGAAAGGAATCTGGTTTCAGCCAAGTAGTTTTCAGTGGGAGTAAAATTCATACCATAGAGTGTTTTTGGTTTTCTTGTTTGTGTATCTGTTGCTTTGTTTGGGGGGCATCTTTCTGTCTTCGTCCTCAGCATGTTTTATTTTCATGTCGTGCAGAAAATTGAAGAAGAAAAACGACGAGCAGAAGAACTGGCTCGTAAAGAAAGTGAAAGAGCGGCTCTCCACAAGCAGAGAGAAGAAGAGAGAGATGCAAGGAGGAAGGTAAGAATCATGTCAATGTATGAGGAGGATCATCTTTGAAGTTAACAGTTATAGCAAAAATCTCAAGTTCCAGCTTATCAGACCATTACAAGAGGCACAGAAAACAGAATTTAATCAATGCTTGTTTGAGAGAGGGGTAGTTAACCCCCCACACTGGGGCACACTGTAAAGTACGGTTTAATTTCAGTCAAAAGTAGTTATCGGAATTAACATGTCCACCAAAGAGTAAACTTAGCTCCAAAAAGTATGAAGTTTATTGCTGCCCCTCCACTGAATAGTGATACGTGGGTATATAAAGCGGTGGCCTAGGGAGAGTTCCCCTACTGAGAGGAAATAGCTGTCCAGGGAAGGTAGTTGGCTGGTTGCAGGTCTTTTTCAGGCTGCATCTCAATTCTGCAAGGTTGCAGGTGTTGACGTCTGTGTCTGCTAAGTTCTCCTTGGCAATACTGGCACTGAAGGTCTAGGGATGGAGAGTGAACAACCACAAAAAAAAAAAAGAAACTCAAGAAGTAAATTTAAGCTGCTACCTGCTAGCGAATTTAAATGTAATACACTGGTAGGATCCTACTCAAACATTAATTCCATACATACAAAAATATCGAAACATACAAAAATATAGCCAACGGAAATCTAAATCTTATTACCTCTTTTTTCCAATAAAGCTTTCAATATTAATTACACTACCCTGAGCTCAATTGCACATGTCGAGTGATGTCATTGCCTTCATTCAAACCCAAGCCTGAGGTAATCGTACTCTCCACAAAACAACCACTAAACACACCCAAAATACAACACATAATTAAAAGTCTCCCTAAGCGAGTCTCAACTCAAAACCTCCAGTCTCCCACATTCTGACAATGTCCCAACTCCTTTAATTTATAATTCCTTTGCTCATAAACAGGCCCTGCTCCAACTCTCTCAAGCTCGGTAAGATCACACAGGCCACGATTTAGCTCTCCTCTCTAGCGCCAGCTCCATTACGTCACTCCCTCGGTTTAACGAACAATTAGTCCCTTCCAGGTGTCGGTACTCGAGAATACCCCTCTCTGCACCAGCCTGGCAGTAAAACCCGGGTTTACACCACCATCTCCAGCTACACCAGTCCGTCTGGGAATATGCTGGAAGGAAACAAAGTGACCGTAAACCACACAATTCTTGCTGTTTACTTTGTTAACGATAGAGAATGGACCCTTCCAATGCATTAACATCTTATTGTTGTCAGTGGGTAAGAGTAGGAGGACTTCATCCCTTACTCCGAAACTGCGGGCCTTACTCTTACGATTATAGTTACTCCTATGTCTAGTTTGGGCTTTAAGCAGTTGCTCTCTTGCTAGAGTGCAGGTGTTTTCCAGACGGTCATGTAAGTCTAACACGTACTGATACAAGTGTTTACCCTCAAGCAGGGACCCTTTACCTGTCCACAATTCCTTAAGGATCTCCATTGGACCCCTTACTGTACATATAAAAGTTCAAATGGAGAAAAGCTGGTACTCTTCTGTGGTACTTCCCGGTATGCGAACAGGAGGGGGTTAATATACCTATCCCAGTCAGCGGGTTTCTCTTCACACATTTTACGCAACATGGTCTGGAGAGTACCATTAAATTTCTTGACGAGGCCATTGCACATGGCATGATATGGGGTAGTTGTGAGCCTACGTATGGATAGTAATCTACTGACGGCCTTCATAACACCATAGAATGATAGCGCCCATCGCATAATCCTTCCATTAGCTACATTTGCTTTCCCAAGGCAGGCCAGTGGTTGGTGGTCCGTCTCAATTACGAACTCTTTACCGTAGAGAAAGACCTGGAATTTTTGGACGGCCCAAACAATTGTGTAACACTCCTTCTCCATTGTGGAGTAGTGCCTTTGACAACTGTTTAACTTTTTACTAGCGTAGGCAACGGAAAATCTTGTTCCCATAAAATCCTGCAAAAGGACACTTCGAATGTGGGGCCCTCCGACAAAAAAGAAGATGTCCAGGCATACACCAAACCAAACCAAACCAAAAAGCAGACACAGACGTCAACACCTGCAACCTTGCAGAATCGAGATGCGGCCTGATAAAGATCTGAAACTGGCCGACCACCTTCCCTGGACAGCTATTTCTAGTGTTTCACCACTACGTTGGCCATCTCTCTTATCGTTGAACATTTTGCCAGTTAATGGTACCTGTGTCAAAATAGTATCTAAGGTTCAGCTGAGCCTGTGAACAACAAATTCTCTTACTGGGATGTGGTGTGCTAAACATAACATGTAACACTTTCATGGCATAAGAATCAAAAAAGGCTTAGGGAAATGTGACAAAACTTACAAAGATCCAGAAGCCAAGATGAGGGACCTCTTGTAGGTAAAGTAAGTTTCCTTGACTTCTGCAGTCATCAGTGATGTTACTGCATAATGGAGAATGTAGGAACCCAATAACGCCGTTACTAACCAACTTTTCATGGATTTTCAAAGCTGATCCAACCAAGGCATCCCCTTTCAGAAAAGGAAGGCACAAACACCATTGAAAAAATTTTAGGAATTGACAAATTATTGTTTAATTTTGAGGTAAGATCAAGACTTACGTTAAGGAGACTTGGACCAGAGTATAGTCCACCCAATGTTTTGGCGCCTGGTCTCGTAGATTTTGGAGGAACCATGTACCATGCATGATCAAGAGCTTTGTTTAAATCATTGAAGATGGAAATTATATGTGATGAGGATGCACATTCAAGATTCCCAGAATGCCCTGTTATTGCAAGTTACAAACGTGTGAAATGAGCTTATATACTTACGACAGTGTGCATAAGGCGCGTTATCTTAATTTTCTTATGCGTCTCCTCGCAGTTTCTTGGGTCTGGATGCAAAAAACAAAGCATTGCGTCCACCTGAAGTCGTCTTTTTCTGCCGCGTCCTACTTAAAAGATCAGTTGGTCATAGTTGAATGCTAACTCAACTGCAAGCCGACGCCCATTGTGCTCTGTCTAAATCCGCTTATGTGTGGGCAAATTACTTGCGTGGAAGAAGCAATAGTATCGATTGATTATACTGTATTGTGCCGACGATAATTCGATACAGAATTTAGACCCTGTAGTAGTTTAATTCATCGTCGATCATAAACTTCGGGTGGTGTTAAAATAGCTACCGCCTATTACTTTTGTGAGTTGAAAATTTGTGAGCCTGTGCATCGCAAAATCACGGAAATGATCGGTCCCAACCTGTGCGGTGTAAACGTTACAAGCTTCACAGATCGACCTGCAGAAGGCTGTAGAAGCATTCCCTGCTTTTGTAGCTACGTAGATTGGCTGGCAACAAGCCTCGAATTTTCGGAAATTCTCTCGAAAAATGCAAATTTGTGAAAAGTATTCCCCTCATAACTCTTACATTATGGATGACACACTCGGTTGAACTTTAGCGTTAAATTATTGGCAATGAATAAATAACGTTTTGATTTCCTAGAAGCCTGCAATCATGTTGAAACCATTACGATGTTTGGCTAGCTGAAGCCATCAACTGCTCAAGGCCCTATCTTACGGTATGTTTTGTAAAGCCATCAAACATCGTTGAAAACGATTGTCGTTTCATTTTAGAAACGAATTAAAAACACAACCTAAATCACTGAAATTATTTCAGTGCTCCTTTTGGCACTTTGTGATAACATACTCAAATTCTTTCATTTCCAAAAAGATGAGACCGAGGCCCTGAAATAAATGCTTCGATCTCAAAAGTAAGCCACAGTAATTGTTACCATACACTTTACACTATGGCATGTACACGGAAAAATATCGATCGTCAGAAGAATCGAAAATAACCCAAATCAACCAAGAATATTAAAACATGCACATGGTATGTTTAAAAGACCTTAAAAAACACTTCGCAACAAATTCGCAAGCTTTAGTTCAACGGTTCCCCCTAACTTGGCATCCTTCGGTAGGGTGTTGATACAGCACTTCACTGTACTAGACATGTACACTAAAGGCCTAAGCTAGCTACATACAATGCAAAACGGTATTTGTAGAGCTGCAATGCTAATAATTTTCACAGATATTTCGTTTAAAAGTTTTAAAAAGGCTTCAGTTGTTCTTCAGCACATTATTGTGTATAAATGGGTTTATCTGTAGACGGTATGGCATTTTTTCTTGTCCAATGTTCATACATTAATAAAAGTTTTTTTGCCATATATATTACTGTTACGTGGTGGTGAGCACATCTTCAAGTCAATCCAAGTTAACCCTGTATTGCTGTAGTAACCTAAAACTACTCTCAATCATTGATTTGTTCATGCCTGTGAGGAGTAAGATGTAATGGGTCACCTCTCCCCTTTTTCCCCACCCCTCTCCCCCACCCCTCATTCCGGCCCTCCCCAACCTATTTTGTATATAGCCTGTATTACAAGCACAGTCACAGAAAATGTTAAAAAAAAGGTTTCAGTTGTTCTTCAGCACATTATTGTATATAAATGGGTTCATCTGTAGGTGGTATGGCAATTTTTCTTGTGCAATATTCATACATTAATAAAAGTTTTATTGCCATATATATTACTGTTACGTGGTGACAAGCACATCTTCAAGTCAGTCCAGGTTAACCGTGTATTGCTGCAGGAACCTAAAACAGCTCCCAATCATACATGTGTACATGACAGGGAAGGAGGAAGATATCATGGGCTACTCCCGTCCCCCTCTCTCCCATTCCCCTCCCCCCTTTTGCATTTTTCATGTGCAATGCTCACACACTGATAAAACTTTTGTTCCCATATATATTACTGTTACGTGGTGACAAGGACATCTACAAGTCAGTCCAAGTTAACCCTGTATTGCTGCAGGAACATAAAACTACCTCCCAATCATACATGTGTACACGACAGGGAAGGAGAGAGATATCATGGGCCATCCCACCCCCCTTTCTCTCCTTCCCCTCCCCCCTTTTGCATTTTTCTTGTCCAATGCTCACACACTGATAAAACTTTTGTTCCCATATATATTACTGTTACGTGGTGACAAGCACATCTTCAAGTCAGTCCAGGTTAACCCTGTATTGCTGCAGGAACCTAAAACTACCCTCAATCATAGCTTTGTTCATGCATGTGAGGAGTAAGATGTAATAGGCCACCCTCCCCTGTTCCCCACCCCTCACCCCACCCTCCCCCTCCCCACCCGTTTTGCATTCAGCTTTTACTACATACACGGTCACAGCAAATGTAAAAAAAAAAAGTTTCAGTTGTTCTTCAGCACATTATTGTATATAAATTGGTTCATCTATAGACGGCATGGCATTTTTGTCCAGTGTTCTTAGACTACCGGAAATTCAATTCTACTGTATGTCGTAGCCTACACACACATTGTGTTGAGGTACCGCCTGTCCTTGTTTGGTAACTCGAAGGTATAAAAAAATATCAAGTTGGTACTTATTTCATAAAACAGTCGCAAGGCATGTGTAAAACAAGTTTACTAAGCCCACTGTCGTATTTTCGCAAATTTAATTTGAGCAACCTTACGGTGCGGAACGTTTTTCTTCAGCCCATTCCTGGAGCTTGTACGCTAACCTAACGATTTTAAAATAACTGCGTCATCATGACTATTCGCATGTC
Source organism: Holothuria leucospilota (assembly GCA_029531755.1). Taxonomy (NCBI): domain Eukaryota; kingdom Metazoa; phylum Echinodermata; class Holothuroidea; order Aspidochirotida; family Holothuriidae; genus Holothuria; species Holothuria leucospilota. Next base: position 22,192,274 of record CM055976.1, on the reverse strand, counting down.
GACTAGTCGCCGTGCAGACAAGATGCAGTGATTGCTTACTCGCACGGCGACCGCATATACGTATGCGTAAGATTGAGGGACACAGCATGTACAAATAGGTAGCGCTGCCCAAATGCATATCGCAAGCAGTTCAATAACATGGAGGTGAATGAAGAAAATAAAGCTGTTTTGTTTGGAGGGATTTGACAACAGAGGAAACATCAAATAGGCTAAGCATGTGTCTTTCAAACTTCCTCTTAAAAACTACAGAATAGAGTACCTTGACTTGCATCGGTCGGTACTTTGTGTCGGTCAATGCATACAAAACATATCGCACATGGGCTCAACTACGTACATACGTACTACCATGCGTACTACCTACACCAAATACCACGTAGTCGTATGTAGTAAAGTATGGTAGCTAGTCGACGTGCGAATAAGCGATCAATGCATCTTGTCCACACGGCGGCTAGTCGACGTGCGAATAGGCCCCACCTTTTACACATGGAGCTATAACACGCCTAGGCGAAGTCTTGTGAGCTGTGCAAACACATTCCGCCCCGCGAGCCTCATTTTTTTCCCCACAAGGTTATGGGTAAATTTGATTTTCAGAATTTTTCAAAGTTGTTTCAAAATCATGGTTAGGGTTATTACTTAGGTTAGGGTTAAAAGGACAGGGTTATCTGGCCTGTTCTTTCATAATCCAGTGTCAGAATTACAAGAAAAGGGTCGAAAAGCTGTCATTTTGGAATTAGGGGTGCGGCCTATTTCCAAGAAGCTCATTGGTCCATTGGCATAATTTGCCCATATCCTCGTGGGAAAAAAATTGCGTGCCCCGCGAGGTAGTCTCGTATTTGTAAAACGGTCTAATCAAGCGGAGGGGCCTTGTCAGTTCTTACACTGCATATCAATCGTTATCGGGTTTGCTGTTCTCTGGTGCAAAGTGTCCCTGTATGTAGAAATGTCTTGACGTAAAAACCATAAGATTGTTTACCTCGGAGTACATGTAGTTTGAACGCTATCTAGTGCATAGTGTGTGCAAAATAACGTTAGAAGTAATAAGAATTCTGTGAAGGTGACTCGCGATATATTGGGGTGTTTTTTTCTGTGCGAAGTTTGTGTACGTATGCAATATAGCTTACGTATCAACGAGACAAGACCCATCGTCTTTTTTTCGTTTAGTTCTGTAATCAAGCACATGAAGTTTAACATCTGTATTCGCCGCACTTTGCTGACAATCATGGGTAATTTTATCGACGATATTGCCAATGAAAGCAATTATCGATACCCTCAGCGATTTTAATCTGGACGCGTGTCCATCACACAATACTTGCACTACTGCCCTGAACGGTAAGAGGATTAAGACTCAAACTTGAAAGGAAATACGTCCACTCGCAGTTTTGAAGGAATTACCTGTGGGCAGAGAGCACAATAGCCTATTCACTGCGTCTCGAGTTGGGGATTTAATGCCGTCCTGGACAACTGCGAGGAGACGCATAAGAAAATTAAGATAAGGCGCCTAAATGAAGTAAATTTAATTGTGCAAATCATGGAAAATGACCTTTTTACTTATTGAAGTGTTTTAAACAGTTTTTGGTTAGGAAATTGTGGGCAGTAATGGCATTTTTGATGCATTGGGGAGGTTTCCTGTAAAACAGACTGCCAGATGTTATGTCCGGTCAAAAATTAAAAGTGTTTTCTTGACATATGTATTAGCCAAGAATACAAAGCAAAGTATGTGTCTCAACATTACTTTTCTTTGGTAAATGTTTTCTCCTACTTATTCTTCAGAGAGTTGATGAGATTATGAAGCGTGCGAGGAAGGGAGCTCAAGCTGCCGGCCAGGTATGTGAAACCAAAAACATTAATGGGAAAGTTGGGTACTTATATAATTTAGGCTTGGAATTCACCTACTCAGGATTCTAAGGAACCAGGAACATGTCAGAAACCCCTAAGGGCTTAAATTCACGTATTCAGTGGCCTCCAATTCGAAATATTATAATCCAGATTTGGAAAGTTGTTTAGAGAATATCATCTAGATGGGAAATCCATGAACTGCTTCTGGACAATGAACCTACCTTCTATGGCACTCTTGGGGGATGGAATGTGAACCCCCATTCCCAGTTGCCTCATATTGCAACACTATTATCCTCTCAGTCTCAACCATAAGCTAAAGAAAAATAAACTGAAGAGAATGTTAAAAAGTAGTTCGTTGCTTGAAACTTAAAGTTGTGATGTTGATAAGTTCTTCTTAGTGACAAATTTTTGCCCCACTTCACACTGTGGTATGAAGCATGGGTAGCCCCTCCAACCCTGGGCAGTTTCCTCTTTTGCACTATAGATAAAGCTGTATCGCATCTTTGTAAATATTTTAGCCTCTCTGATCATCTTTTTCTCTCGTCCCGTTCCTTTTATTTCAGAAGGAAAACAAAAGTGAAGAAGATGGTTCTAATGCATCAGGGAGCAACACTGCCAGCCCCTCAGGCTCTATGCTGCAATTGAACCAGTCAGGTGACTCAGATGAGAGCGCCCTCACGAAGAAAGATAATGAAAGAGACAGTAATGAGCAAAATGATGATAAGGAAGCTAAAGATGAGGAAAATGTTAATGAAGTAGATGAAAGTAAGGAAAATGAAATCCAGATAAATGAGAATGGGGAAAGCGATAATGAAGAAAGTGATGAAGGAGGAGAGACTAGTACACCTGAGAAAGAGGAGATGGCTGAACCAGAAAAGAGTTTACAACCTGAACAGAGTCCTCCTCAACAAGAGGAAAGTACCATGAATGGTCCTGTTGAGAATGGTAGCATGCTTTCAAATGGGGGTGGTATTGACCTAATGGGGTCAGGTGATGCCTCTATCAGCACTGCCAGTCCTGTGCATCAAGTGGAAGTCAAAGTAGAGGGTGCCAAAGAAGCCTTGGAGGATGGCAGTAGTGATGGGAAAGAGCCAGGGGAAACCCCTGCAGAAACCCCCGAAGACGATCTTGGGGAAAATCAAATGATTCCTGAAATAGAGCCAGAGAATTCTAAGGTCCCTGATTTGGGTTTCCAGATGCAGATTGGGGATAAAGATGGGGTGATGCAAGGAGTGGAGGTGAAAGTCTCCGCCCCAGAGGATGATGAAGGTGATCTCATTGGAGTAGATTCTGACATACAACAGAGTTGGTAGCTTCATGAATATGCAGCAGGTAAGTTGTTGTAAAAGTTTTGTATTAGCTTCTTTGTTCTTAAAAGGGAAATACAGCATATGTTTTACAGAAAAGTCTCATTTTGTAAAAACCAATGTGCATAGATGTAGGGTTATAGGTAATTCAAAATAAGGCAACACTGTAGCTTTCCTTTCAAGTTCTAAGGTTCTCACAGAGAGAAATTCACTTGTTTGTTGCTCAAAATAATTTGTTGGCCCAAACTTTCAAAATTTTAAATTATCAAAATCCACAACTCTTGTAGTGCGTAATATTTTGAGAATATAAAGCTATGCTGGAGTTTATAGGTGAGACTGAATGTTTAAATAATGATTTTCTCTGTATGCCATGTTTGGTGCATTTTCAATGCAGTATTTCCCTTTAACTAGTCCTTTCCAAACTATGGGTTGGAACCCCCAAAAAGACATTGCGTATATTTAGGTTGTAAAAAACAAGTACTTCCCAAAATATTTGACTAACGCAGTAAAAATTGGATAAACGTGCACTACTGTTTGGAAGCTGCTGAGAGAACATTGCATATGAATAGGTCATAACAGTTGATGGAAATCAAAATTTTGGTGTCAATGACAAACTTTGTGGAAGCACTGCGAGGATGATGGCAATGTTCTTTGGCAGTGTTACCAAACAGGATCAGGATATCAGGATAATGTTTGCCATGATCTCTGACCAGATACCATTTCACCATGTTACTCACATTTTGCTTCAAGGTCTGCAGACATGTAACCAAAACAGCTGTTTCACTCATCACTAATTCAGGCTTTGAAGGGCTGTTGTTTTATGACACAAAGTAACTAGAAAGTGGGAGAAGCCTATGGCTAAAGGAATTACAACTTCACATCGGGTGGCTAACCAACTTGACAATTTAGGTCAAATTTGGTTTCTTTTGAAAGGCTAGTTCAGATGGGAAAACCATAGATTGCTCATGGATGAAAAACCCACCTTACTCTGACCCAGCTGGGGATTGAACCCTGACCCTTCTGGTTGCTGAGCTTCACCGCTTCAGATGTCACTGCCTTTATCCACTCATCCACAGCACTGGTTTAGTGATAATAATAATGATTCCTAGGTGAAAAATCTGTTGGATTTTATTTGCAAATCTCTTACCATTCTTGAGATACATCTCTACGAAATTTAATCATTTCTGAGATTTTTTATGTGCTATGCAAAAATTGGGATGTGCATTGTGGGGTGCTGTAGGGGTCTGTATTTCTTTTCTTCAGCCCCAGCATAAAGTATCTGTCAATTACTTACCATCTCCTTTCTAGTTTGATGTTTAATGTGGATATTTTCAAAGTAGTCAATAGTTACTTCCAAAATAAGCCGCTCAGGGCATGTCGCCATTACAACTCTCCCTGGAATGAAGGTTTAACAAAGGATAACATAGGACACATCTCATGAGTTCCTCTCTCCACATCACAAATTTGCATAGTTATGTAACTCACATTTGCCCATGAGGTTAGTGCAAAAAACAGTAATTGTAAAAAGGTCAGTATTTGATGGATTTTTTGGGAATTGTGACTATTTTAACATTTTTAATGGTTTTACATCAAAAAGGTAGGTATGACATATACATGTCGGCATAATTTTCAGATGGCGAGTCCAAATCTTACCTTCTGGAAGCAATTGTACATGCTGGGTTCATGGAACTTAATGTGGTCTGATAAAGTCAAAAGAAGTTATGGACTGTTATTTTCATTTTCCAAACCTGGAGATAATCACGAAATTTTGTAAAAAGTGACTGAGGTTATGTAAAAGTTGTGGGATTATGTAAAGGCTGTTTAGCTTCTTTTAAATTCACATGTAATTCCTGTTTTATCTCAAAAAATTTTTTTGACCTCACCAAAGTGTGTTGAGTCATGGATTTTCATAATTTGGTCATGGAAAGCAATTTGAAAAAGGCAGGGCTGGAAAACATCGTTTGTTTCCCAGAAAGGGAGTAAAAGTTAACACAAAGGCTGCTGTGTTTTCATGTCCAAAAAAAGCACTTTCCCTTCAGTTTCCAAATTCCCTCCAAATAATCAAATTTCCCAGGAAGGAGCCTCCCAACTTATTCTACACATGTGGAAAAGGAAAGGAATGTTAGTATGCTTAAATCTGCAGTAATCTTGAACATATTTGGGCAGAGAATACTATAAACTATTCTTCCATTGTATTTTGCAGATCATGTTTGAAGTGGCATTTTCTCTCCGTGTGTGAGAGGAATTTCTCCGTAAGGTAGGAGACCTACAGATACTTCTGGATGAGCTTGGGAAGCTGGAAACAACTCTACGAGGCAAAAAACAAAGATATAAAGAGCAGTCGTAAATAAAAATCAACCTGCTTGTAAAACAAGCAATTCAGACAAAACTGAAGTGAAAACATCAGTTCTTCTGCGCCTTGTTTGTTTTAAAGTTAAAGACAGGAATACACTGCTTAGCTTCTGGAAAGATTTAACAGTGATGTGTTGGTGACAGTTGTCAATCAGTGTACCTGACAAAAAAAGTCTGCTTCAGAAATGTGTCTAGGATATTTAAGGCTGGTCGTTTTTGTCGAACTATCATGAACTCTAGTCGTTGGTGGTTACATAATCAAATTGTTTAAATTTATTGGAAAGCCATGAGCAGTGACACTTTCTTCATCACATGTGTGTAAGACTGCCTTGCTGAGACATTGTGAAATGTTTGCTATTGCTTCTGTAGCAGTTGTGATGTCACTGTGTCAGGTGATCACTGGTGATTGTGATGAACAGGAAGCATCAAAAGATTATTCACTGCTTGAAGGCATTGGTGTTTCAGGACATTACCACGCAGAATTTCTTTCCTTAGGAGAAAACAAAAACCTATCACAGTTATCCGTGCAAGGGTTATGGTAACTGCTGCAAAGTAGTAGTATTCAAATCATGAACATTGATATTTTGTTGCTGTATGCAGGTGTGGATTTTAAGTTTCAAATTGATGTATGAATATTCATATTTAGTTGCTGAATGTAAGTGCAGATGGTAATGCACATGAATATTCAGTTCAACGTGAACACTCCTTTCTACCTCCAGGAAGTATCCTCCACGGTAGGGGCTAGGTGTCCTTATTGATGTGTCAAATGGTATTCATGGATACAGCTTCAGAATAGAGAGTGATCAATCATTAGCATATAAAAAGAATCAGATCATATATTTGGGAATAATTCTTTCTTCTGTGGTGGATTCACCTATGTTAGGCATGGTGTGTAAACTGATAAATGTTAATCACTAAAGTAATAATTGTTATTCCCCTGTTGTCTGGAGATAATGGTCTCTGAGACAATGGTTTGAAAACTTTTCATCTGTGGTCCGTTTTGGGGCTGCCAACAATTTTCTGGTGCCATGAGATGACGTGGAGATGGCAGTGTGCAGGAGGTAGGATGTGGCAGGGGGCTGTGTAATGATTGATGCTAGGAGCTGGAAGCTACTAAAAGTCTCTGGACCAGGGTGTAAGATACTAAACTGTTGTCCCAGAGATGTTTGTCTGAAATAAAGCAACAGCACATGCCATGAAATTTGATGGTCTCTCTTTGAAGGTGTTTGGAAACATAACTATTGTAACATCATTCCAGTCATGTTGCTGACATTGGTTTGACACTTTATTAGCAAGTAATGATGAAGTTACCTTGTATTCAACATCAGAATGTTGACTTCTAGCCCTGCTTAATGGACTCCTCAAAGCAACAGAAGGGTGTTGTTAGCATTGCCATTGCCATGTGAAGTATAAGATGCCTAAAGCAGGGTTCGACAAATTCCTTCCATTATCTGTCCTTCGGGCTAGCGTTGCTACAAACGTACTAGCCCTCATGAATATTTTCTTGTCCATTTAACATCTGCTTAATATCCTTTGGACTTATTTGTGGAGGAGACTTCACGGGGTACTTGCCTCGCCTGCTGTGATATTGAGCAGTGCACTTGCTCATGTGATGTTTTCCTGGCCCTGGACTGCCGGTTGGGGCATTTGGTGAACCGTGCTTAAAAGTGATGAATATCATCACATTTGTGTGAAGACATTTGAAAATTTCAATAAAGGTGATAAGTGATGTGAGATTTTAACTCTTATCATGCTGAGTCTTTTTGAGGGCAGGCTTCATTTTTGAAGCATTAAAGCTCTGCAGGTACACCTACAGAACTTCTTACCAGAAATGACCAATTCTAGTCGAGCACCACCATTTTCTAGAGTCAATGCCAAAAACACGAATGGAAGGCATTCTTTTGTTTTACATATAGTGTATTAAATGTTTAATTTGGGAAGCGCCCTTAGGCAAGATGTCTCGCCTCCCACATGATAAGAGTTAAGGTATTTGACAGTTATCTCCTTTAAGTTCACTTCCGTACTTAATAGCAGTTAAAAAATGGTACAAGAAAAATGTGTGCCCTTATCCTTAGAGTTTGAACTTGAGAAACTTTCGGCAAGAAAATGTGTCGATGAAGCTGATGGTTTACCAGCTTTCATGTAAATGATGCTTGGTGAATGATTGGTTGAGAATTTCAGCCTTTCTCCTCTGTGATTTATGAGGTTGGCTGTCCTACAGGCATCAGCCAGGAGGAAGTGGTCAAAAGAACAGATATTTATGAAATTAATTAGAAAAAAGAGGAAATAACAGCGTTCTGTTCTGCCTTACTCCAGGAGTTCTATTCATAGCTATCATGGTATGTATTGTCACCTACTTTGGAATGTGAACAAAAGGACTATTGGTAGTATGCCATTAAAATATTTTTGGTTTCCTCATTTTATGTTTTGGCATGTATGCTGGGCGATATTGTATTACAATAGATCTCACAGTAGATAATATTATTATGTGCTCTATACCTTTGTACCAGCCTCCATTTTATCACGTTGCTGTACAATAATGTGTTAATAATGCACGACTTCATCACTGTATGTATATTTCTCAGTTTGTCCGTGTATTTTTGCACCATTGTTTTATACATTGACTAGCTATTAAATAATTCCTTCGAAAGTTGATTACATCATCTTTTGCTCATCTTTCTCAAAAATGTGAAAAAAAAAAAGAATTTCTCAAAAATTGGTGTGAATTGCATTTAGTGGATTTGACAAAACCAACATCATTTTAACTTTCAATGTAAGGTGAAACAATGTTCTACAAAAATTTGCATGCTTATGGGTAACATTAAGGAAGGAGTTGCCTTTATTAAAAGGCCTTTATTAAAAGGTTTATTAGGACTAAAATCATTCACATTCATTATTTGTTGTGTTTATTCAAAAAAAAATCTTCTCAATAAGGCCTTTAGTATGACATTGTCTTAATCTGGTTTGACATACATTTAACGTCTTTTAGACTAAAAATTGCTTGTACATTTTACCTTTACGAATGTCGAGTGTTCAGTGTTTACAACTTGAAGTCAGTGGATTTTCAAGGTCTTTACAAAAAAAAAAAGAAAAACGGTAAATAACAAAAGTTAAGATTGTTTGTGAAGATATCAGTGCAATTCAGGGCATACGGAAGCTTCTAAACAACTGTTTGCATAGTGTAAATGATGAATGTACTATTATATGCATTGTATAGATAAAAAATATGATAGAAAGAAGAAAATGCTTTCTTTCTTATAAAATATTTAAGGCTCATGATAATTCTTTCCTCAAATTGTAGTAACTTTAACAAGTAAGAGAACAGACTAAGACTGGTAATGACAAAATGCTTTCAAAAAATCTTGTTTGTAACTCGGTGTAGATCAATGTGTCGAAAAATTAGAGAATAATTCTTAAATGTTTCAAAAAGAATGAAAAGTTTGCCAGAGGGCGGCTTAACTGCTCTAGTTGTTTCTATTATTGGATAGTCTGGTTGCCGTCGTTAAAAGTGATATACCCTTTGTGATTGTTAATGCCTGCAAACCTGTAAGCAGTTAATAGCAGGAAAGTATGGATATTTCAAACTAGCTTTGCCTCGTTTACTGAATAGATATGTGTCTGAATGAAGAATTATTGATGATGGCCCGTGATGGCACTTTTAGTTGGGACCCTTTATGCAGTTTGCAAAGGGCATTGGTGTGTCTGTTTTGATGGGTCTAAGAACTGGTGTAGTGATGAGGCCAGTAGACAGTGCATTTAATTATGAAGCTTTCTGGGATACTGAGGAAATAGTGAAATGTTTACAAAAGTTATGTGTTTGCTTAATATTCACATGTATCTACCCGTTTTAATTACTAATCAAATAGAAAATGGTTTACATGCAGGGAAGGGTTTTGCATGTGAAGGAAATTATCCGAAAGAAGGGGAACTAAAATTAACCGTGGTTACAAGCCATTTGATAGGTGAGACTAGATTTTGACAGGAGGCATAAATAATTCCTAATTTGGCCATCTTCCATGGAAATACATGGGATGGTAATGTGCAAAGTTAAATATTTGCACTTTTTGACGCAGTGAGTAAACGTCGATAGTATATTTGCATAATATGAACAAGGGCTGTAAAGAAGTCTTGTATTTATTGAACTTGTCAGAAATACAGGTACAGTATTCATGGTAAGAAATAGGAAATACTTAAAGTGGTCCCAGAGGTAGTGTTAATGACCTCCAGGGTACATTGTCGGTTGGGTAATGTAAGGTGGGTATTAAGAGGAAGCGGTTAATGGGAAGGGGGGGGGAGTACTTAGCACTACTTTGAATTTACTTATTCTTGTTTCTCAGAGGAAGGTGATATCTGGCATCTGGAGTGGAGTGCGCCAGTGTGTAGAAAATAAGAGGTACATCAGTGGTTGGGACAGGTGCCAGCTGGGTGATACTTGACATTATCTCCATAGACATCGGTAGATAACAAAACTTGTAATCATTTTTGCCTACCTAAACAAGTATGCTTGTGCTTGTTTCAGACTATCCAGGAATGTTGTTCTTACATGCATTTGATAAAAGTTACACATCTGACTGTATAGTGCAGTATCAGCCTTTTTGTAAACTCATTCCATCTGTTTCATTCAAAAACTGATGGTGTCAGCTGGAACTAGTTGCTAGGTGAAGGGGTGGGTGTATTGTGTATCATCATAGACCTAAGTTAACATAGTATTTATCTATATATAACATAATCAGAAAATGTGCTCTGTAATGAAATGGATTGCTTGCAGCTGGTGAAGTGGCCAGTTCTCTGGGAACTCCTCGTTGCTATTTTGTGGGGAATTGTCACATGGCCTAATCTTTTACTCTTTTAGTACTAGTGAAATTTGTAGTTTGTGAAAGGAGGAAAAGAGAAAATTCTTACTGCAAAAACACTGAAATGTGAAATCAAGCCCAGCTCACTTTGTTGTCATTTTTTGCTAGTTTGCATTTATTTTTGATTCCCTGCCAAAGTTAGCACCACCTTAGAATGCCCTCACCAAAGGGTGCCTCATTCTTTTCCAGACCTCCAGGTAAGGGAATCAAAGTGCTGTGCCAGCAACTGTACCAGGATCTACATAAGCGAATTGTGAAATTTATTCTAATATTAATTTACGAAGAATATGTTGGGATTTTATAGGGCTTATTCACATCATGGAGCCACCACAAATGGAGTAAAAGCCAATTCTTTTTTACTGAATGTTTGCCATCGTTTGCAGCCCATTAACTATGTCTTCACTACACTCATGAATCCATCCAGTTCCTGACCTTCATCCTACAGTTTCTTTGTCTGAACCGTGCCAGGAAGTTCCTTTGAAATTTTGTTGTATTCTCTGACCATAGAGAGCCCTCTACTTGACACGCATTAAAAGAACTTCTGTTTTCCTAGTGTAATCACAAGTTAAATTTACATATTTCATATCATAATGCACCATTTAAAAGCCATCAGCTGGGCATAGATGTACAGCCTACCATTTCCCTAACAGCTTTAAAATGCCTTTAAAACCATGCAAGCTTCATTTCCAGGAATATCTACAATTTCACAACTAAAAATTTGTTAAAACCCCTGAAACATGAAGAAAATTTGAGTCATAAATTTCAAAGGTCTCCAGATTTTCTAAAACTTTACTCATTGTGAGACTGGGTTTCATTCAGACACTTAGATTTAAATGGAGCATTTGATGTACCTGTGCATACTTCAGTACACTGTTAAACTTTACTGCCCAGCTCCAGGCAGAATGAAAAACTGAAACTACATAGCAACTGCAAAGATACCCCTGCATCTGAATGGAAAGAGCTTGAAGTATCTGGTTCAAAACCTAGGAGTAATATAACCTTTTTCTAAATACCATGGACAGTTGCAAGGTTTAATACAACATTTGAATCCTAAGTTAACAGTTGTCTGCATGGCCAACTTGGTTATGCCACTTGAAATGAAGAGTCTCATCTCAGAGTCCATGGTTCAAATCCCAGGTGTTGTCTTTTGGTTTTCTCAAGTATTTAGCCAAGCTGTGAGGTATAAAATAAATGTAGCATCTTACAAATTTGAGGATGGAGCCATGGCCTACTGCAGAGGAACAAGACTCGGAAGCTAGAGGTTGCCGGTTCAAGACCAAGGTGGAGCACCAAAAGGAGATGCGCAGAAACCAGTGACAGTGATTGGACTTGCAAGGTCAGAAGAGGAAAGAGGACTGGCAAGCAGTGTAGCCACCACTACACCACTGGATCCTTGACTAAAGATCTAAGCTGGACACCAGTGTTTATCTTTTGAATTTCATTGCTTTTCACTCCTAAGTTCAATGTCAAGTTCAAGTTCAAGTTCATTAGAGCACTCCCAAGTTCAATGCCAAGTTCAAGTTTATTGCAGCACTCCAAGTTCAATGCCAAGTTCAAGTTCATTAGAGAATTCCAAGTTCAATGCCAAGTTCATTGCAGCACTCTCAAGTTCAATGTCAAGTTCAAGTTGCAAGTTCAATGTCAAGTTCAAGTTCATTAGAGCACTCCCAAGTTCAATGCCAAGTTCAAGTTTATTGCAGCACTCCAAGTTCAATGCCAAGTTCAAGTTCATTAGAGAATTCCAAGTTCAATGCCAAGTTCATTGCAGCACTCTCAAGTTCAATGTCAAGTTCAAGTTCATTGTCAAGTTCACTATCAAGTTCAAGGTCACGGTTCACTTCTTTAATCTTTCAGGCAAGGAATCCCTAGACACCATGGCTAGTTTTGGTTAACACATATCCTACCTAATGGACTAATTAACACCAAAAACAAAAATTAGGCAAATGTTCAACTTGTTCTCATTGTTTATTCTGATTTGATGAAAAGTGGACAAAAGTTCTTTTGCTTCCAATCACTCAGGCATGTATGTACACTAAAACCATTCACTTACACTTGGTCCCTACAAGGGAATCACCATTTTGCTACATGAGAAAAGACTATGAAAAACAGAAATCACAGATGTTTTACTGTTGGGTAACATCATCAGCTAACATTTGTGTGTATTAAGATGATTTCAACCAGTACGCCGTCGAAGGTCTTGTAAGATGATTTCAACGAGTATGCCGTCGAAGGTCTTGAAATAGTCAAGCTTTCGTCAGAAGTAGCTCTAACTTCTCCAGGACTGATGTTTCAGTTCTGAAGAAGTCAGAGCCACTTCTGACAAAAGCTTGACTATTTCAAGACCTTCGACGGCGTACTCGTTGAAATCATCTTACAAGACCTTCGACGGTGTCCTCGTTGATATCATCTTACTAGTATGGATTCCTGTCGTGAAAGCCTTTCTACTTATTTGTGTGTATATAGCTGATACCTTCAATCCTGGACAAAATTATCTGGGACAGGTCCTGCCCTCAACCCCCTCCTCCTCCCTGGGCTCTTCAGTGTTTTTGAAGGCAAATGCCAACTCTATCAGCAAAGAATATTCTGTGCACTTTGCTTCCTCAAAGGCCGTGGCCGGCCTGATTTAAACCAATTGGTTAGAAAATGAGCCGTAAAACCTCATCTAACTCTAACTCCTCAACACTGGGGAAGGGTGAAGTTGAAAACATCCTGCAAATATCTTACAGGTACAAAATGGTCCAATAATTTGGTCCAGCATTGTAGTTACAAAATCTTTACAGTCCATAATCCCCAAAATTTAACAAGTGTTACTCAACTCTCTTCCCCACCAAGACAGATTCCTATCACATTCTTCATAACAATCACAGCTTCACAAAAAGTAAACTGTTTGAAACAAAATGTTGGAAAGCTGTTGTGAATACTTTTCAAAAAGACCTGTGGCAAGGTTAAAACATTCACCAATGAGTAGGAATATGAACATGTCTTGGCCCTCAGCCTTACATGTTAAGTCTGTTCTTAATACTGCAGCCTGATTAACAATGACAAGGACTCCTTCATAATAATAACTTTGCAAATCAAGAACTAACTGGTCATTAAAAACTTTTGCAAGTAAAGAAAAAAAGCAAACAAAACAGAAATAGAATGTTCAATATTAACATAATTCCACAATACCTACTGGAATATAAAATACAACGTTATAAAAAAAGTGTTTTGGGAATGACTGGGTTAAGATGATAATTGACTGTGCTGACAATTCCTACTAAAGCACGAACAGTTGTTTCGTAGGTATGCATCCTAGCTGAAAGTCTTCACCACAATCCTGTTTTCACGAGAATAACATTCGCATTTCACACCAGACAACTGTTTTGCGAAACATTTGACAAACTCCTGTACATGTGACGATGCAGCTCTACCTGTGTTCAGCATGACAGTTGAACATCATGTCATCACCTCAAGCCCACTTGATCGTTGTGAAGAGCTCTGAACATTCCATCACTGGATTTCAACGTCTTAAGTGGTAAAAATTTACAGATTGTAATTGGAGAAAATGCACCCATCCTAAACGTGGAAGTTTAGATTGGTTTTATTTTGAAATGGAGTCCAATAAGTGAAAATACTAAGCACTTCAAATCCTGTACAAGGTAGTAAAAGCAGCGGAGACCTTCAGCATCTCTGGAAGAGAAGAAAAGATGACACAATAATGTTCCATTACTAAAATGTTTCATCAAATATTTTGCAATTTTATGTTTAAAAATATAACCTCTAATAATCTCAAATGATCTTTGACTTCTACTTCTCACACTTGGGACGTTTTCACTTCACATAATTATCAACATGTTTGACAAGGCTGTACATTAGCACTTTCACAGTTGTCCAGGGCAAGTGGAAGTTACATAGAAAATCTTGTCTTATCTGAGCTTGCTTTGTTAGGCTTTTGGCGGTTCTGATCCAGACACACTTATTAAAGAGAAACAGGCATTACGAAAATTGAGAGGGGCCGCAACTGTTCCCATAATATACTGCAATGTGTCTCTAATATATTCTTTTTATTGGTGATCAGCACACAGCTAGAATCTTCTCCAAATTATGGCTTTATTTTCCACCAGTTCAAAGTTGCAAGTAAATATTAACATGAATGTACAGCTCTACTTTATCATACCTGGATCAATTGCATTGGAAGAATGGTACTTTAAATGATTTACAATTTGTCACTACAATACAGTTCCATTTGCATGTAACATACTGTATTTTCTATTGGTATGAAATGCTTTCAAATTTAATGTCCTCATGAAACGAATATTAAAAGTACAAAAACTTTGTATGAATAGACCTCAAAAACTTCAACTGATCTTGAAGTAGTAAAATGAATGTCTCCCTCCACTAATACATTTGTTTGGTTTGGTTTTTGGCCTAAACTACAGCAGATGTAGTCCATTTATCAACTTCAAGGTCTGGCATCTTAGGAAAGAACACGTTGACTTTATGAAGGTGATACTTTGGTCAAGTCTCTGGGAGTAAGAGCATTTTGAAGTATTGCACACAATGACAAGTCCTAATCTGAAATGACCTGCAGCCTAACTGGCACATTCTTCTCATTCTGCTGCAAAACTTTGACCAACTCTAAAATGAGACAAAAAGAATACTTAAGTAATGGACTAATGGACACAGGAAACTTGTTGGAAGACAGAAACAGACCACATTGGTGGCAACAGTTATCCATACAATTGTGCTGGAAACAGCTGCTTATTTAAATAATCAAAACAGGTAATTGCATGGAGACTTTTAAAAGAATAGGTTGAAAAGAAGTACCAGTTGTCAAGTTTGCCCCACTTTGTGCTATGAAGATGATAATGCACTGATCAACTGTAACAACCCCCACCCCACCCCACCATGAGAGGGCAATATCCAGGCTGTTCCCATAAAATACTGTAACATGTCTCTAATATATTAGCCAGGCTGTTGCACAATACTTTTAACAGGGATAAGCAGTTTATTTACCCCCCCCCTCCCCCCTCCCCCACTGGCTATTTGATGCAGTGCTTTTAGCCCATCGGTGCATCGTAAAGAATGGGAAGCGAAAAGCACCCTGGAATTTGCAGACAGCTTAAAACTTGTGGGCATTTGGAAGGGATTTGCCACATATTTTCAATACCAGTACTGTAACTGCTACCCCACTGTGTAGAGACACTGCTGGGTTGTCCCAGCCAATCAATACCCCATCCTATCAGGGCCTTTCCTGGAATTAGCCAGAAAAGAAACACACGTATTACATTTCCATAAATGACATACCAAGTCCCCTACAGTACCCTGATATGGGGGGTGGGTGGGGGGTTTGATTACAACTGACAAGTACCTAAAATACATCCACAAGTGATCCTTCTTGTGCATACCTGCTATTGTTAACATCAATCAGAGATCCTATTTTGCTGGTTGTAAATGATATATGCTCATCACCCATCACAATTTCCAACTCCTGACGCCCCACTCTGTCCGGCTGTGGCCAAAGTTTATCATCCTCATGCATCAGGTCACTTTCTTTCACAATACGTTTCAGTTCATCCAAGACTGCTTTATGAACAAAAGCCTTCGAGAAAACAATACAAGACAAAGGAATTAATAGTGAAAATAATGTAAGAGGAAAACCCAATTCTACTGACCTTCACGCAACACATTTCCCCAAGAGGTCAAAAAGCTTCCTCAATTTGTACAGGGTTCGTACACTTCTTGACTGAGTGAATTCCATGCCATTTCCAGGCTTTTCAAGTCTATGTGGTTGAGATTTCCAGGCTATTCTTTACAAAAGACTTCTTCAAGGTATGTCATTAATGCTAAAACCTGATGTGCTACTGAAATTGACCACTCACAGAACTGTAACCTGGTTTATACATGACAAAAAGGAGTAAGCCTATTAATTTTTGATACACACTTTATGAGCAACTTTAAATTCTGAACTAGGAGCCACATTTTGCCAAAAGTGACTCCTGGTGGGTTCCCTTGTTTTTGATGTAATCAGGAGAAACTTTTGTGTTTACCAGAAAAAAAGTGACCATTTTCAATTATGTTATGATGCATAGGCTTATGTCTTAATTGTTTCAACTTTACACTGACATATGGTGTACTGTGTCATACAATATGCAGTACTGTTAATATAATGGGCTACAAGCTTGATCACCATGGTGATCCTTAGAGATTTGGTTGTCCATCCCAAATTTTTGTATTCTCCATACTACATGTTCATTGATCTAAATATTCTCCTAGTCTGAAACGATTCAAAGTGATAAAATGTTAAACTTGGAAAAAATGCATGTATACTGTAATGCTGCAGTTTAATCAAGAAACAGTTGAAGTGCACAGCAATAGGACTGGGTCCCTTCTTGGAGGTCCAGAGATCCCACACAGTATAACATGTGAAAACATAGGAAAACTGAAAGCATGGTGTTATCATTCCACCTCTGAAAACTTTATTAAATCAGGACAGAGGGGCTGGTTGTCTGTGTGGCATACCTTTAAATTTCTTCCTTGACAGCTTGAATGGGGGAGTTTGCAAACCCTATACCCTACCTCTGGCCATGCACTCAAGTTTGATTGAGAGGAGCATAAGGTTCCAATCAACCCCATCGCATTTCCGATCAACTCGGATACTATAGAGTAGCTTCTGGTAACAGTGATACATAGGGGAAAATTTTTAAATATTTTTTTTCAAGTTTTGACCTGATGCAGTTGCCACCATATCAATAAAATAAGCCGGCGCATGCTTAAGACCACGTTAAAGAGCAAATAAAACATTGGAGGGCACCTAAGAACAAAAAAAAAAAAAGTTGAAAATGTTAACCACTGCACAACTTCCAGTAAGGTGATTGTTGCAGATACACCTGTGTAGGTTAGGTTCGCAGTGTACATATGTGCTACACGTTAGGCAATGGCAAAAGTGCTAAGACATGCTGAAGAAAATTACATCGTAAAGAAAAACTTTAAACCTAAAGCTCCCAAACATATTGCAGATTGTTGTATTAGGGTCTTTTACACATGCCTTACAAATATTTTTGATGTTCTAGACCACATGGAGTATTGTCGGCACGTTTCAGTACTCGATCCTGCTTTGTGGAAGGAATGTACTGTTACTAGCACAAACTGACAGACGTGCATGCAGAGAGCAGTAGATCCCTTGTTTAATCAAACCATTCGGCCAAAATTTCTTGTTGAGGAGCTAGAAACTTTGTGTTTTTGATTTTTCCTAATGCCAAAATTGTCACTGTAGAACATTATCAGTGCACTTTATCTTTTCCACCCATCTTCAATTCATACGGTGAACATTTTTTCAAGATTCTGAGGGCCTAACCAAAGCCACATTGCATACACAGTACTGCAGAAAGTCGTTTAAGCCAGTCACAGTTAGTGTTAATAAATGATTGCATTGACTGGGAAATCCAAACGTGATTCATTCACTAGGAAGCTAAAGTACCTCTTAGTGATATTTACTACATTTTACCGATGTCTATTCCATTTTTCCCTAAGGCTAAGCCTAAGTCACAAATTTTTGTGAGTGTTTTTGTGAATTGTACAATTACTACTGTACGTCCATTTGAAGTCGGCTAAAACAGAGGGTTTTAAAATGTCCATGCGTAGTATCTTCAAGAATGATGGGTGCTACTTTTGGCAAAGAAAAAGTAGCACCTGGTAACATTCTTTTGGGGACTAAGGGGTGCTGTTTGGGAGGAAACGAGTGCCAAACATCGCCTGGCACCCGGCTAATTTCACCCTTGGTTGTGCAGCTTCTGTAACTGCCCAGTTACACAAACCTGCATGCAGTCTGGCAATTTTAATACGTACATAATAGGCAATGTAAGTACAGCACGGATTTGTGCCCATCTACGTTCATCAAGCTGTCATAGATTTGGTTTCTTAGACACAGGTGAAGATGCATGTCCGTACGCTGTACTTTGTGGTATTAAGGGTGAAACGAGAATCTAAGCCTGGACAAGCCCTGTGCATGTATTCGATCTGAATCCTATTAAGTATCAGGCATAGGGGTGCTGCGTGAAAAGTGTGTTACATTTTGTCCGTGAATTATGCCGTGTGGCTTAGACAGCTTGGAGTTGTGAGGAATTTTATGTTGTTATTTGAAATATTTCTGTCCAACATTAAAAAATAATCGTCCATATTTGTAACAAAGCATAATTCAAATTTTCCAGGCCATTTTTACCAATTTCAAGGCTATGAGGTCGAAATTCCAGGATTTTAAGGCCTGGAAAATGAAATACCCTAATTCCATGCTTTTCCAGCTTTTCCAGGCCCCGTACAAACCCTGTTTGTAGTTCCTTTAACAGAAGTGCTCTGAAAGACACTTTCAAATTACGTACTGTACAAACACCTGGAAATCCCTGAGACAGTCACCCTACATCACAGGCAAAACGGAGCCTCTGGCAGCTCTTCACACAATGCCTATTTTTATGCAGCCTGCGAATTCATCAACACTGTACATACGTATACCATGTAAACCGCATTTGTGCCATCTGCTGGGCTTTTGAGTAGGACAAAGAGATTGTTTAAATATCACTTTTTCATAGTTTATCAAACAGCAAATTCTGTCCAATTCCAAACACAGACAATACTTCATACCTTCCATTCCATTATTAACTGACAACATATTGACAAAATATGTTAAGCTTTGCAGCCCCTAGACTGACTCAAAATTAAGTTTTGGCCAATTGCAGCAGTTCTGGTGTCCACCCCTACTGGTTTTGCATTCAATCATGCTAAAAACAGCTTATTTAAAATTTTCAAAGGAGGTAAATTCATAATTTAAATTAAACAGAATGCAAAAACGCATTGAGGTTTCAATGATATATGTTCTATTCCAAATACAGTAATGCCATGATGTCCCATATCTTTCAGTCACTGGTCAAGAGCTACCTTAACATGTTGGAAAAATAATTTTAGGTTCATATTTAATCTTGGGAATTCTTGGGAAATTTTGCATTTTGACCTCTGATGATTCAAGATGATGATCTTGGAAATTCTTTGGAAATTTTGCATTTTGACTTCTGGAGAACCCGTGGGACAATCTTGGGAATTCTTAGGAAATTTTGCTTTTTGACCCCTGTGACCCCAGATGATCTTTGACCTCCACCAAAAATGAAAGCATTCATCTTTTCACCATAATGCATCCACATACTACGTATGAAATCTATCCAAGCTTCCTACCTGGAGATATCGTATTAACATGGTTTTCAGTGTTTGACCCCCTGTGACCCTAGATAACCTTTGACCTCCACCAAAAATAATAGGGTTCATTTTCTCACCATAAAGCATCTATATACTAAGTATGAAATCAATCCAAGCTTTTTAGCTTGAGATATCGTGTTAACAAGGTTTTCAAGGTTTGACCCAGGTGACCCCAAATGACCTTTGACCTCCACCCATATACACACACACATGCTCATACACACATGCATACACCCTCACGCCATCATGGATGCATAGGTTTCTCTTATCATCGAAACCAAAAAACTGGAAGACACAGAGACGCTGAACAGGTAGTGAAGCAATGCTGGAAAAGTAAGAGAATTTAACCCTTCCACCTGAGGCCTTTCAACAGTGAAATGTTTTTCACACCACCTGAAGTATTTGACTGATATGACCTCTAAAATACCTACAATACACAGAATGCAACAATCCATAAACCTTTCTGTTTCTAGATCGGACTTGTTATCCATTGACAACTGCTCTGGACATCAACAGAACTGTGCAGGAGTCACTTCTGGTCCACATGTGTTTCCTGGTTTTTGGTGGAACTACTGTAGAGGACACTTACCAAATATTGTACAGAGATGTATACTTATGCTATGTTAAAACTTAAAATTGAGAACCATTTCTTAACCAGAAAGCCAAAAGGCTTAGTGATTCCTTGCCATATTGATATATTGTAACAAACATGAGTCACCCACATGACAAGCATGAGATCCCTCACAGTTATCCTACTTGAGATATCATGTAAATACGGTCAAACGCTTTGAAATCTTTCGACCCAAAATGACCTACATGCTAAATATTAACAATCCACAGGCCTAGTATGTGATCCCTCATAGTTATCCTCCTTGAAATATGTTAACTAGCTCTTGACCTTTTGTGACCTTAAATAACCTTCGACCTGCACGAAAAATAGTAGGAATCATCCACATGTCAAGTGTGAGAACCCTCACAGTTATCCTTCTTGAGATATCGTGTTTACAAGGTTTTGACATTTTGGCCTCTGGTGACCCGAAATGACCTTTGACCTGCACCAAAAATTAAAGAGATGATCTAATCAATATGGGCAATACACAAGCTAAGTATGAGATCCCTAACAGTTACCCTTCTTGAGATATCATGTTAACAATGTTTTGACCTTTTGACCTGTGGTGACCCTACATGACCTTTGACCTCCACCACAAATAATACGAATTATCTTCTAAATATGGGCAATCCAAATGCTAAGTATGAGATCCCTCACAGTTATCCTCCTTAAGAAATAGTGTTTACAATGTTTTGACCTTTTGACCACTGGTGACCCCAAATGACCTTTGACCTCCACCAAAAATAATAGGGATCATCTACTCAATATGGACAATCCACATGCTAAGTATGAGATCCCTCACAGTTACCCTTCTTGAGATATCATGTTTACAAGGTTTTAATGTTTTGACCTCTGATGACCCCAAATGACCTTTGACCTCCACCAAAAAGAATAGGGATCATCTACACAATATGGACAATCCACATGCTAAGTATGAGATCCCTCACAGTTACCCTTCTTGAGATATCATGTTGACAAGGTTTTGATCTTTTGACCACTAGGGATCCCAAATGACCTTTGACCTGCACCAAAAATAATAGGGATCATCTACTCAATACAGACAGTCCACATGGTAAGAATGAGATCCCTCACACTTATCCTTCTGGAGATATCATGTTTACAAGGTTTTGATGTTTTGACCTCTGATGACCCCAAATGACCTTTGACCTCCACCACAAATAATACGAATTATCTTCTAAATATGGGCAATCCAAATGCTAAGTATGAGATCCCTCACAGTTATCCTCCTTAAGAAATAGTGTTTACAATGTTTTGACCTTTTGACCACTGGTGACCCCAAATGACCTTTGACCTCCACCAAAAATAATAGGGATCATCTACTCAATATGGACAATCCACATGCTAAGTATGAGATCCCTCACAGTTACCCTTCTTGAGATATCATGTTTACAAGGATTTAATGTTTTGACCTCTGATGACCCCAAATGACCTTTGACCTCCACCAAAAAGAATAGGGATCATCTACACAATATGGACAATCCACATGCTAAGTATGAGATCCCTCACAGTTACCCTTCTTGAGATATCATGTTTACAAGGTTTTGACCTTTTGACCTCTGATGACCCCAGATGACCTTTGACCTCCACCAAAAGTAATAGAAATCATTTACTTAATATGGGTAATCCACATGCTAAGTATGAGATCCCTCAAAGTTACCCTTCTTGAGATATAGTGTTTACAAGGTTTTGGACCTTTCGACCACTGGTGACCCCAAATGACCTTTGACCTCCACCAAAAACAATAGGGATCATCTACTCAATATGGGCAATAAACATGGTAAGTATGAGATCCCTCACAGTTATCCTTCTGGAGATACCGTGTTTACAAGCAATTTCCAGGGTATTTACTATTTGACCTCTGGTGACCCCAAATAACCTTTGACCTCCACCAAAAAGAATAGGGATCATCTACTTAATATGGGCACCTACCTGCCAAGTATGAAATCCCTCGAAGTTATCAATCTTGAGATATCGCGTTTACAAGGTTTTGACCTTTTGACCTCCTGTGACCCCAAATGACCTTTGACCTCCATCAAAAACAATAGGGATCATCTTCTCAATATGACCAACCCACACACCAAGTATGAGCTCAGTCATAGTTACCCTTCTTGAGATATCGTGTTTACAAGCAAAGCGTCACACACACACACACATACATACATACACACACACACACACGACATCACCATCGCATAGATTCCTTCTGCCTTTGGCAAGGAATCAAAAATGTTTTACGTACACTTTTTAGGCTTTCACTGAACATAAACTCTGTTGACTTGATGGGAAACTGAACTCACAATCAGGAGCAACTTTCTCCTAGGATGTATCTCCTGGATTATTTAAATTTCAGTGGATTTGGGAGTCCCTTTGGGGCTGACCAAGACCCCTGGCTCCTAACTCATGCTTCTTTTCAGCCCTGGTGGTAACTACTGTGCTAATACTCATAATCCCACCCCATTACCCTTACCTCTTTTCTGATCATCACATCATTCTTGTAGTTAGAATTGTTGGCATACCTCAGTTTACCTGATAAAACAGAAACAGTATAAGTTTGTAAATTTTTAAAGCAATTAAAACAAACAGATGTAGAACATACAATGTCAAAACGTTTTTGCACAAATCACCTTCATTTGTTGAATCTTGCCTACAAGATTTCCTTGCTCCCTTCACTACTGTACTTGAGGGGAAAAAAACATGGAAAGATATTGCAGAACTTTGCTTTCCTTCACTTACAATTCCTGGAAAGGGTTGAAAATTTGAAATAAAATGGTCAGCTTCCTCACACTGTAGGATTTTCTGTACAGAATGGAAACAGTTGACATCGATATGCTTATGAGCCACACCACTGCATCACATGAACTGTTTCGTCATTATACTGTGATGTGACTTGACATGTGGGTAGAAACTGTCTAGATCAAGCACTGCATGTGATGTACTGATGTGGCGGTCAAAGTATGTATAAAACTGATTAAACAAAGTATGGGGTCTCCACAATAAATTCTACAACATGACAAATAATGCCTTTACTTCAACTTTTTGACTCTTTCCATGAGTGTCAAAAGTGGGCCATGGACCCAACTCAAAGCAAACTGACAGGAAAATGGCGGTGTCTTGCTTGCATTTATTACACCAAAAGGAAAAACCCTTAGAAAATGACCAAAAAATATCTTAAAAAGTATCTTGTGTTTCACAGTCTTTCAACACTGTACCAACTAATAACAACTCCTCTTGTTTTTTTTTTATCACTTCTAATTTTTAGACTTATAGTTCCTACAGATATAATTACAACCTTACCTTACATCTCTTTGTCAGTCCAATTAACTCACACAAAAGTACAAGGTAAAGATTAACAACCCTTTAGTATTCCTAGCTATTCCATCAATTGCACCCTCTCGCTCGGCAAACATCACAATCAGCTATTAATATTCATGCACACACTTTGTATCAATCCATTATCTTTGTTACTACAATTTACACCCCATTGCCCCCTTTGCGTTCTGTGCCCTTGATGGCTACATCAACACTTCCCCCGTCCTCATTCACAAGAAATATTCTACCACATTCGTGCTCAGTATAACAATTTTCCTCCTCTCCAGTCCCTGCACTTATTTTTTAGTACCCTCTAAAGTGATAACCAAACGTTTTACCTTTTCTCAGCAACTGTCCCATCTACCTAAAACGTCACCCTAGCACTATCGTGCGATTATGTAACTTTCTCTTAATTTAAGCAAAACAACAGTATGTGCACCTGAGCATAGGATACATGTTAATTCAAGATAAACATTCTATTGACACACATACTCTTCACATTTACAATGGTGAACCTCAGTAATTTGTGAATCTATCCCCTCCTGACAACAAGCTTTTAGTGATTAAAATAAACTCATATACCATACCTCAATGAGATTTGCAAAAGAAAGGTTGTGGTAGTTTATTACGAATTAGGGGCTAGTCCTAGTTTGATTTAAGAACATCTTCTGAAGGGTACCAGCAATGTGGTGGTGGACAAACCACCATTTTCAAAGGGCCATTAGAATGTCTCTATACAGGACGGGGAGCTCTCAGTAACTCCCCATACACTTATTACGAATTAGGGGCTAGTCCTAGTTTGATTTAAGAACATCTTCTGAAGGGTACCAGCAATGTGGTGGTGGACAAACCACCATTTTCAAAGGGCCATTAGAATGTCTCTATATAGGACAGGGAGCTCTCAGTAACTCCCCATACAATAGTTCTTGAACAGTGCTGAGTGCTTTGTTTATATTCTTCCCACCACCACAGCCCTCATGCAGGCTGCACATTTTGGCACATTATTTGTTCGGAGAACTGGGAGTCTGTCACGCTCTCGTCACAATATTTTCCGGCCAAATCTGGTCCATCAACTCTTTGTAACATGTTTCACATAGATAACACCCCTTTTCTGGTACAGTTCATAAAAATCTGATGTTGTGTTGACGGCAAAGAATAAATGGTAGATGACCCCAATCATCAAACTACTGTACCACTCAACCTGTTTACCCCACTAACTGAAAGCTCACAGATGCACCACACAGAATTACTGGAACTACTGTAGGTCTCTGAAAATCAGGTCTTCCAATACTGACAGTTGACTCTAGCATAAGCATGAACATTAGACAACCCAACCAATACCACTGAGTGTCACCTCTATCATGTCCATACAGAGTGAGGCAGCACCAATCCCATGCTGCGATCTAAACTCAACTGCCCCCAAATTTAAAATGATAAAATGAGAGATTAGCAATCCAAACAAACTTAACCAGAAAGCCAAAAGGCTTGGTGATTCCTTGCCTCCTGGATATAATTTTAGTACAATGATTTCCTGTTGATGCAATATCACGGTGAAGTTACTGTGCTATACAGAAAGTTAAAAATCCATGGGCATAACATAACATACAAGTAACAGGTTAAAGGGCAAAGGAGGACTACCTGTAAGTCCCCATAAGATGCCCTGAAGTCCAAACCCTTTACTGAAACAAGCAACCAGACCAACACCAAGTGAGCCCAGTACAATTAGATTATACCACAATCATGGAAGAACTTGTCAATGTTAACCTTAAAGCAGTGCCCTGATGTACCCACTCCGACAGACTATTCACTCATTGACAACTCTATGAGAGAAGCTGAACTTCCTAATGTCAAGCCTAGCAAAACACTTCACTACTGTAGATTCTTACAAGGCCCTCAAACCTTAGAATTACTTTGAACCTTTAAAAGTTTTCAAGATAACAAAGGATTCCTTTCTAAGAGGAATGTGTAATGTGTGGAGCATGCCCTCCCCCCCCAATCCTTCTTAACTGCAGGGTGGTAGCCCTAGCAGCAGTAGCTGCAGACTGCCTAGATGGCTTCAAATTGACCGTAATAACAAACACCCAAATCTTTCTCAAAAGTCACAGCACTCGAAATACTTCCATTCATGTTATGATCACAGCTGAATTTTTCAGGACCAAAATAAAGGACTTTTTTGCACTTATCAGCTTGAAAGACAACTGCTAAGTCTGAGAACATGAAAATAAACTATCCAGGTCATTTTGGAGCAATAAGGCATCATCCAGCATTTTTACAAACGCAGGATTTTGCATCCAGGACAAAAAGAACCTTTCAGGGGACGCAGAAAGTGTCAAGCCTGCCGCACACGAGGGAAAACTAGCTCAGCAAAATGCCTTGCGTGCCACTTTGCTCAGCTAATTTCTCACGTGTGCGTGCATGCTTTGGTGAGATTTCTGCCTTCCGAGGCAGAAGACTCAAATATCAAACGTGTTTGATTCTTTCTGACATGAGTGCCACTTTTCTCACTGTGTGCGCCTGACCTGAGCATTTGTCTCACGACTTCAACCCACTGTGCAAGCGCATCCTGAATAAATAGGTCTATCAAGTCCCCGCCAGCTACCAATGATATACTAGGCCTACACGCACTGTATGTGACAAAGAAAACCAATACGTACGTACATCACATATGTCATCAAAGCAATTGACTCAAGAGTGCCTATCACACTCTCGGGCACGTACTCACTGCCTTATACAGTTTGGTCCATATGTACAGTACATAGGTTATTATGGAAACTAGGCTTTCACGATATTTCCAGAAAAGATAATCGATATAATGGAACCCTTAATAATTGAAATTCGATTATAATCGGTTTTTTCTCCACATACTTCACTTGTAAAGTAACCCATTGCACCGAATGTAGTGTCACCAAACAGTGTGTACTGTATATGACCTGTACATGAGCGCCAAGTTGGGGCCCAGTCTAGCTTTACAAACTGTCACAAAATCTTTACTTTTTTGGTCTAAGAGATGATTAATATGCCCTCTCTCCGTGGTTTTTTTCAATTATTTAACAATTACTTTGATTTTTATGATTACTTCAATTTTTCAATTTTTCAGTTTTCTTCTCATGCAATAATCATACCGAATCTAAACCTGTTGAAACCGGTATCAATATAGTAATCGGTTTACTGTGAAAGCCTAATGGAAACCACATGTACTGAGAAAAAATAGTTGTTCGAACATACTATTGCATACAAATTACAGATGTAGATGACTGAAAAAAGTGAACAAACAAACGTAAAATATAAACAGGTGCTCTGTTATATGCACGACCTGGTGCACACCACTGATTAAAATGTCTTTGTCAAAAAAATTGATTCTCAACCTTTCAAGATGTTGCGCATGAAAATTATCCTATGGAAGGAGATACTGTAACACTTTGTTATCATCTCCGATTTTAAAGTGCAACGGAAGGAAGAAACGATTTGAAATGGCATGTTACCTATAACTGTGCGGCTTAAAGTTGTTAAATATTAAAACATTATCCTATACTTGTTTCAGTTTTATATGATATCTCGCCTGAGTGAATAGCTTCATGCAATCACAGCTTGCTTCAGGATGTCCGCTCTTGGCCTGCATTCACATACTGTATACAGAAGTACATAGAAGTACCTTTTGTTGAGCAGATTTCATAGACAACAAATATTCAGCTGGCCAGGAATATACCAGGATGTTCGGTTTATTGCTGCCCCACTGTGCAGAGTCATTGCATTAAAGTTACCAGGATATGCAGTTAAATGTTGGCTGCCCTACCAGGACTTTATCCAGATGTACAGTAGCCAGGAAGGAAACATTAATTACTTACTAAGTAACTCCACGTGGTTTCAAATCTTCCACTCAAATCTTAAAAAAAGGTATGAAAGTAGTAATTTCTTGTTTTATTACCCCAGTTAATTGTACCATCAATTTCTGTGCTTGTTAAGTCTAAAGTATTGGTAAGATTGAGACTAAAATGATCACAAAAATACTGCAGTTTTCACTTTCCATGCATCTCAAAATGGATAAAAAATCCTGCTTTCATAAAATGCTGGTATGTGCATGTAATGGGTGTATTAACCTGTTCACAGAATTTGACTAGCCTATGTCACAAGCGAACAACAATACATTCTAATTAGCATACAATAGTGTAGGGCTGTGCATTTCCATTTAATTCGCAATTGATTTAGCCAGTTTTATTATCCAAATGGTTAACCTTTAACCAAAAATGATATCAAAAAATCAACATTTCAGAAGAGAGCCATCACTATTTAAATATGAATGTTTATACTCTCAAAAGGTCTCCGTGAGTGATGTTTGCCGATGTAGAGTGACAACTGTGCTACATTATGCCTTGTGATGTTGCTGCCGTTCATGTTATAAGTGTATTTGTCTGCTAAGAATTTCCAACACCATAATGCTGTAACGGTATGAAAAGTTTTACTCAATTCCTGCATGCTCCATAAAACAGTGTAACAATGTAAACAATGTATTTTAACCTGCCTTAAACTGCTTGCCTTTCTACCTAATACCTACTGAAAGTACCAAAGTTTCTTCATAATTACAAGAAGAGAAACTTTCCGATGTTGAAAGCTCTCCTATGATAACTGTACAATGTACATACAGTATGTACCATTTATAATGCTCATTCATGCTAAGCACATGGCATCTCCAGTTTGTTCAGCAAACTCGACCAGCTGTGCTAATTTATGTTTGAAATAACACGACTATCCATGAAGTTCAACACTGGAATGCTCCATTTATAATTTTTGGGGTAAATAAATAAATGGCAGGAAGAATTTCACTCTTCTAGGTGTATTCTTGGGGTTGAAACTCCTAGTATTCTTATAACAATGAAAAAATTATAAAAAAATGTAGAGTTGTCACTTGTTAAATTATTTAGATTTAATTGAGACTTCAGTATTAAATATATTTTAGTTGCACCATACAGGGCTTACAAGCAGGTTCCATATTTAAGCCCAAATCTACAGAGCTTGATAACTATTTCATAGAGAGCGCATTTGTTTTGAGCCTGATGAACCGTAAACACACATAATCTTGGCAGTTACATTACTACTAGGGTTGTGACCACTTAGCAATTAATCGCTAAACGATCGCATGTGTAATAAACATTTAGTAAAAAGCTACCAGAGATTAATCGCAAAGCCCGTTTTTCCATACGAAATAAAAAAATCTGCAGTCATTACAGAAAATTAGATGTTCAGTTTAACCCTTTTTGAAAAAGTGTAATACAATATACAGATAGCACGCATGTAAACATACAACATCAAAGTTAAGCTTCTACGAGGATCCTTGTTTGAGGTCCATGGAAACTATGTCCCCCAGACGTCACTAACACATTTTACATATTCATCATGTTCAAGAGCACATTTAAAGTCTCTATGTTGATCATAGGTACTTGCGATTAATCGCTAAATGATCGCAAAATTTTGCGATTAAATGTTTAGTAATTTTGCTAAACGTTCACAGCCCTAATTACTACTACGCCTGGGAAGATTCCCAAAGTGCATTTATGATGAAAGATGTTTAGCATATTTTTCCGCTGACTAGAAATAACTTTTTAGCCTTACTTTTCAAGTTTTCAAAAGAGTACACTCATCACAAGTATGTTGGTTTGTTGTAGCATGCAGATCAATCAGTCTGTTAAACATTTAACTGGCACA
This sequence comes from Holothuria leucospilota, assembly GCA_029531755.1. Classification (NCBI taxonomy): domain Eukaryota; kingdom Metazoa; phylum Echinodermata; class Holothuroidea; order Aspidochirotida; family Holothuriidae; genus Holothuria; species Holothuria leucospilota. The sequence continues at coordinate 22,163,061 of CM055976.1, read as the reverse complement.
GCTTTACAATAGTGTGAATGTCCTAGCAAACAAGATTTAGCAGCTTGGTAGAATGTTAAAAAACAAAACAGGATGGCTGGGCTAAATGAGAGTATCCTAAGGATTCAAATGTCTTTCACATATTACGCATCTGTACACATAAATTATTTAGGAGCATTGGTTGGTTTATAAGGCCTTTACTGCATGCTGAAGGCAAAGATTTTCGACATAACAGTTAGTGTTAGTGTTAAAAATGCTTCCCGCTTCATATGGTAGCCTACACTTGGTTCTACTTCAAGCATTCTTGCTCTTAAATTGCATTTACAGCACATAAATCAAGCGGCTAAGTAAGTGCAACCATTTTTAACAGCCTTGTATTACTGGGCTAGCCTAGGCCACAGGCATTCGGAGCATTACATATGCATACATACACACTATACTATATATATATATATATATATATATATATATATGTATATGTATATGTATATGTATATGTATATGTATATGTATATGTATATGTATATGTATATGTATATGTATATGTATATGTATATGTATATGTATATGTATATGTATATGTATATGTATATGTATATGTATATGTATATGTATATGTATATGTATATGTATATGTATATGTATATGTATATGTATATGTATATGTATATGTATATGTATATGTATATGTATATGTATATGTATATGTATATGTATATGTATATGTATATGTATATGTATATGTATATATATATATATATATATATATATATGTAGGACGGCTTTAACAGTCTTTATGCGGCAGTTGCGATTACCTGCGTAGCTATCCATATCCATTCGGTCTCTCTCACAGAACGCATAGGCCCAATGCATGCAGAAGGCAAGTCCCAGATTGGAAAGTTTGCCCTGCACGGGGAATTTATCCCCCGCGCAAAAATATGAATTTCGAAGTTGCCAGTCGCGCAATTTAATAACTGACAACTGCAACCGTGCAAACTTGTTGGCAGCAACCAAGTAAGTTGGCTGGGAAAGGCAATTTCCTGCAATGTAGGAGGTAGTTTTGGCTTAAATTTTCTTGCTATGTTCCGTGCCAACTCATGGTGGCGCTCCGATTAGATAGTATCGGCCGCACAATTCTCTTGGCCATTATTAATATCCAGGGCCGGAAATAAGCGGGGGCGACAGGCAATTCGCCCGCGAATTTACAAAAATTGCCCCTTGAAGAAAAGCACGCAGGCGAAAATATTACGCTATTGTTACCAAAATTGCCCCCAAGTTTAGTGAGAATGAGGAAACACAAGAAGGGGCGAAATAGGCGGGCATCGCATCACAAATTGCTACCAAAGAAATCCCAGTCGCGAAGCAATTGAGCTTAGAAAATATTACCAACCAATGTTTTTCAGGCTCTGCCTTAGTTGTATCCATTGTGATGAGGGCAGCGTGTAATAATTGCCGTACTGTTTGAAGCCGAAGCCATAAAATCATCCACCTCGGCTTGTCTTCTCAAAACATGACTCAACTAACTGCGCTCGCTGTATACGTGTAAGCCATGTCCGTGTTCTATACTTCTGTTCAAGTGAAAAGAACGATGAAAGCACCATAAAGTCAGTGCCTGTGTAGGTCCGTGATTGTATGCAAATATCCATACATTAGGCTACGCACCTGCTCTGTAGAGAAGTTGCCGTACATCGCAAGAACACTGGGCATGATACGGGGGAAGTGCAGAATTTTTTCGATCGCTGTTAGTACCGCTAATTTTCCTGTTGATACCTTACAGCTTGAGGTGGTAACAGTGGGTGTTTTTACATATAATGTGCTTGTTATTGTTTCAAATAAAAGTGTGGGACGTACTTTATATTTTACGCAATATATGATGTCTGAAAAGTAGCCCCCAATGAGCTGCTCGTACCACAATTCGATTGATTTGTGCACAGCATGAATCTAACAGATTTTTATGTAGGGGTATGTAGTGCGTGCATGCAATACATACTGCTGTATGAAACTAACAAAACATGTATGAGCCTACACACTATTTATGTATGGGTAATACATGGTAGGATCGCGTGAAATAGCCAAGTTACTGCATTCAAATATTGTAGGCTTCTTAAGTATGTCTGTTTTACCCGTTTTAATTCTGTGCGAGACTCTGGCTACGTACAATTACTGTCTGAACAGAGAAAGTAACAGTACAAACCAACTAAACTGCAGTTTGTTTTGGGAAATAAATAGGACTGTCAGTAGGGGAGAACCAATTCACAATCACAAGAGAGACACCAACGTTTTATTTTTGAAGCTGTACTTCATCACTAAATTGGCTTATAGACACCTTTTTTAATGAAAGGATATCAAAGCAAAATATTGGGACAAAATTGCTAAACTTCCGAGGCAAATCTGTAATAAACATTTGGTTGAATTGGGCGCTGTTTTAACGGCTGATCGTTCATCGTTAACCATTTAAACGTGACATATTAAAACAAGCGAATAATACAGCTCATGTGAAGTACAAAAGTTGATTTTAATAGTTGCTAATCAAGATGGGGCAATTGCTAATCAATTCAAACATTCATACGGAATTACTGCAGTTGACCAATTCTAGCTCACACATTGTAAATATTTTTGTACAGTTTAAGTGTTACAAAAACAACGAACTATATTCATTGTCCCCACTTGGTTACTTCCTTTTACAGATACTAGAAAACGAGCCCTCGTGAATGACAAAATAGCCCCCGTGAACACATTCATAAGGGCGTTTTTTTTTACTCTTTCAGATGGAAAATAGCCCTCGCCATGGGCGTCAATCCTGGGGGGACGGGGGGGACAAGTCCCCCCCACATTTCGATGGGTGGGGGACACAATACCAAATGTCCCCCCCCCCCCCCCCACATTTGCGTATTTGCTCTATTTGACTGGCTTTTTGAGTGGCATGTAGGTTTGTTGGGCAATTGTTAAGGTATCTCGATGCAGATTCTGAATGCAGATTTCATCAGGGAAATCTTTTTAATGACAAAATTTCAGCGTGGCGCATGCGTCACGGTTTGCACTCCTTCTCATGACCATTAAGAGGGTAATTATACATGGAACTGTGCTGATCACAACACACTCCAACTAGAACAGCAATGCTGTTGTGTAGCTCACACAATTTCTCTTGTCTGTTAAAAATAGGAACTCAAAAAACCAAATTTTACCATTTATTCATCAACTTCCATTAAACCTCTTTACCTTACAATGGCAAAAGGTAAGAGAAGAGCATAATAATAAATAAACTCAAAACCCAACTGAAAAGTCACAAGCACGTTTAGGCATGTAAACACTGCAACTGACACCGTTTGATGACAGATCTACAAATATCACTGCATATTTTCTAAATCAAGAAGGCCTGTAAAGGTTACATACTTTAATTAGCAGCAAGACTGAAATTAACCTGATGTTATTAAACTGTTCAAGTTTGCAAAGTATATTTAGTTGCACCTACAACTCCACAATAGGTTTGCACTCAATCAAAACAAAGCAGACTCAAAAAGCTGCTACTGGGGTTGAACTCAAAACAGTTACAGTATTGCAATTACTTGACTTGACCATCTCAATCGATCCAGGAACAAAATGGGACATATCCCCACAACAGGTTAAACCATTTTTCTTTCTTGTAAGCCAGACTGACCATAGAGTTGCTTCAAATTTTGTTATCATGGATCAAGTAGCTGCTCAATGCAGGGAGTTGCCATGGAACTCATTGCTTAATGAACCTTGATAATACAATTAGTTATCCCAAAGCATTGTGATTGCACAAGCCACTTGATGAACAAAGACTGATGTGTGTAAATGGATCAAATTTCAAAACAAACCTGCACAGGCAGTTGCGAGATAGCAACTGAACACACAACCATGTACACTGCTATAAGTGCAATGAATAAACAGCTACCTGTTCAGCAGGCACAGTGAACTCAGCCCTACAAAAATTGCTTAAAAACCATATTTAACTTTTGTATATCAAAATGCAAATAGGCAAGTTTTAATGCTCTATCAACAAACAATCATGTACCAAAATTTCAGCTCAAAATCTCCATACATCAAAAGGCTGAAAACTTTTGTTGAAAAGTTGACGACATCTGCCCCATTTTATAACCTCACACATGTACTGTGTACAATGTGTGAGCTAAAAACAGACATACATCTCCAAACATCTGAAGGGGCCTCGCATCAATATGGGATCATTCAATCAGTGGCGTACGCAGAGGGGAGGGCCATTCGGCCATGTCCCCCTCTCTTATTCCAATTTTTTTTAGTTCCTAAAAATACTTTAATTTTTTAACACAATTTTACTTCAAAAGGTAGCATAGTTGGCACCAGATTGCATGAAGGGACACCTAATTTTTCAAAAAAATTCAAAGCGAAGGGGGACACCCCTCTCCTTAGACCCCTCCCCCAGGCCGGCAGTCACAAAACATACTGCATGCCCCCACCCCTTGAGAGAAATCCTGGGTATGCCACAGCATTCAGTCTAATCTGTAGCATGATGTGGAAGGTTGAAAGTACGTTGTTGCTGTTAAACATTTTTCAAAAATTTTTACCAAGCGCTTCGCCGAAGCCATTATCGGTATAGATGGCGATTGTTAATACACTTACAACTAAAAAGCATTCTGAAAACACCCTTGCTATTCCTTGAACACACCTTTTCTATACTACGATCAGCTCCAAAAATATCCCAAAGATAGCACCATTTTGCATCTAAGCAACCTTAAATTAACAAAAATTTCTCAAAGGGGAGGGGGCACCCCCTCCCCCAGGGTGACAACTTTATATAGTAACAAAGGAAGGATCCCCACTGCTGTATACAAACGCAGGGTGCATAAAAAAAGTGCAATTTACACACCGCCACTGCAGTTAGTAAAAACATCCAGTCAGTCGGAAAAATTAGAATTCACTAAATTATGGACATTTTCCAGCCATATACGATCAGCTCTAAAAATATCCCAAAGATAGCACCATTTTGCATCCAAGCAACCTTAAATGAACAAAAATTTCTCAAAGGGGAGGGGGACATCCCCTCCCCTTATACCCCTCCTCCAGGACGACACATTTATAGTGACAAAGGAAGGATCCCCACTGCTGTACACAAAGCGCAGAGCACACAAAGTGCAATTTACATGCCTCCACTCAGTTCGAAAAAACATCCACCCAGTCTGAATTGGGGATCTTCACACCCCCAAACATGTCACCCTAGCAACGGGCCTGGTCGGGTCCATGATCTCCGACAGTGATCCACGCTGCGAAGTGTGGTTTCAGCTACTTTGGGACATGGTGAAAATAACATCTTGAAGTAATACCGTGGACTCTGTGTATTTCACCTGGCAGATCATCTATGACAGTCATGTTAACTTTGAAATGATAATTCTCATTAGAATAGGGCATCAGTCATCATAAGGGAGGGGGGGGGGGAGGAAGAAAGGGCCTAGCCTATAGGAAGACACCCAGTGTTCAAAATAACACATGCACACATGCACACATGCACACATGCACCAGTGCATGTAACTTTTTGGCGGTGCATGTAACTTTGAATTGCTTACGTGCACGCGTGCCTGTAGGTCTAGGGCACAAAGATTGGCTTTTTCTTGCCTAAAATTGTCCTTCATTCGAGTGAGATAGATTTCTCCAACAACCTAAAAACTGGTTGGAGATTAATAAAAAGATTAAATAGACAGAAATCTACTTGTTAATGCGTGTTATGTGACTGCAGGAGCTTGCGTAGGGCAGTATTTATGTTTGGATCGCTTGTAGACAGCGTCATTCATGTGTCCTTTATTTGCGTAAATTAAGAAACGCGTGTGCAGCATAGGCCATAAAGAACATACACAACATACATTAGGATATTTAGTGCAACTGTGCAATGTCCGTTTTCATTTACTAGACAACAGTTCAGTGATTTCGACTGACGTGTAAAATCACCACTTTGCAAAACATTCCTACATGCACTGTACTAAACAGTGTGCGTTATAGGCCTACTATGTCGTATCGTACATGCACACATGTACGGGATAAGATCCGTTAGAGGAAGTAAGATGAGTAGGCTTTGGTTAGTAATTTTTTCTGTCATAGACACAAAGAAACATTCTGTGTGTATTACAGGTATTTTTCAGAAGAGTTAAAAGAAAGTAAATAATGGGAGATTCAGCACATCACTGCAGTATTTTTGCGCAAGGCTGTGGACTTGTGGTAATGATCGGCGGGAAAAATCTCAGGGCCAAGAATGAATTGCAAGTAGACTGGTTGCAAGTAATGAATAGCCCATAGTCCATGGTCCAGTAGGCCTGCCTTTGAGATTGTATTGGCCGACATTACCGCACCATGCTTCACAGAACTGGAGCCATAATAAAATTAGTAAGTCTGACTTATTCACTACGATTTTAACGATTGTTTATTTGTAACTTTGCCATTGTTAATATGAAGTTATGAACAACAAAGTACAAAATCAGGCTACGCCAAAACTGTGTCTACGTAAACTGTAAATTAATTTCAGCCAATCGTTACACGGAATGATTCTGCAATTCTGAGGAATCAGCATACTGGAATAGAAGTGTGATTAATCGATGTTTAATTGCAGAAATATCTATGTGATTAAATGATTAACTCATTATAAACAAATCGCAAATCGACATCCCTAACACATTGTCGTGAGTTGGTGATAGAACAAATGCAATTCATAGACCTTATGCCAAATAGCAGATCGTGAAGCACCATGGGAAGGATAATTCCAAAATGGCGAGCTTGAGCATTGTGACGATCAACCTCCTCCATAGTAACAATCTACTTTTGCTGTCTGATCATGGAATAATCATTCCCAGAATGCAGTTTTGAAGCGTCCTCTTTCTATTTGGCATAAGGTCTATTATCATAATTTTAATGCTGCATGTCAGAATTTATTTGTGCAGGTAAAATTTTGTAGCTACATGCACAGGTGCATGTAACTTTTTTTTTCTAATTCGAACACTGAAAAGACACCCCTCTTCAAAACCAAAGGCACTGGTTTGTGCTAAGTTATGTATGTCCCCCGTTGCCCCCCCCCCCCACATTTGAATACGGATTGACGCCCCTGGCCTTCATGGGGCATTTCTTAATTCCTACCCTGTTAATATCCCCCGCGCACCATTGCAAGCTTTCCAATCTGGGGCAAGTCCGCTTTGCAGATTTGGGCTTCGTCATTCGCTAATCACAATGCACGCCAGTGTCGTGAATCGCAACTGCCGCCTAGCGCCCTTTGATGCCGTCCAACCTTATTAATATATATAGGCCTATAGTATAGGGTGTAGGCCCTATGTATGCTCCGAATGCCTGTGGCCTAGGCTACGCCTTCAGGACTAAGGTCCGCTAACTGTGGAAATTGGAGTAGCCTACTAAGTAATATTAACATTAGGCCTACAAAGTACTACAAGAAACTTATGTTAGGCTAGCCATGGCCATAATACTGGCGTGGGCTTCTCTAAGAAACACAAAAGGCTCAGCTGAAGCGGAAATGTCAACATTCGAATGAGTGCAGTTACGACGCAACGTTGGAATTACACTTACCATCTGGTCTAAACTCAAATTCAAGGAACTCATGACCAAATTTTCCTTTATGCCCAACATAATATCTCAAGTAAAATTCTCCAGCCATATTTCAGTATTTCACTTGCACCCAGTACACTGTTTCACGAAAGATGGCGCTATACCAGTAACAAGAGCAGAGCCGTATATTTAGAATATACGGCAAGAGTAACAGTGGAGTGCCTGGGTGCCATCATGATAAAAGCTAGGCTTTCTCGCCTTACTGTCCTCTTCCCCTGCCTGGTGCTTTATGTAGTTAAACTATTTACCAATGACAGTTGTATTGATGTTTCCAGTGACAGGCCTCCTGTGACATTAAATTATTCTTGTCCTATTTCTAATTGTAGGCCTTACTTCAACTTGGGCCCAGATCTAAAGTTGTCGGCATGGATCCTAAACCCCCCAAATTGGTGTAAGCCTCTACTTTTCAGTAAGTTGAACAAATGTTCTAGCATCTCTGCCCTTATGATAAATTTACTACTAATTCAATCTGGTGATACCGAACTTAATCCTGGACCCGATACCCAGACCTGGCCTTGTGGGTGGTGTGGTAAAAATTGTACTTGGGATCAAAAGAGTGTTGACTGTGATAATTGTAATCAGTACCACCATTTGAAATGTTCAGACATGAGTGAGACTTCTTATGATAATTATACCCAGCTTAATGAAAGTTTTGCCTGGGTTTGCCATGTCTGTGATATGCCCCCAACCACACTCCATCTTTCCTAAACCAACCTATCGAATTATCAAATTCATGATAGGCCTACTTGAAGTTAGTAGCAACCTTGACTCTGACAACTTTGATGTTAATATTCTTGATCTGTCTATCTCTGACCTTTTTCCCACCCCCCTTACTTCCTCTCCCAGGACTAACACCAACATAACCTACCCCAGTCGTCCCCACCATGGTCAAAGGCCATCTAGACCTCAATCTAGACCTAGGTCTAAACCTAAACATAAAGATAAAATTGTAGCCATTGTAGTAAATTTTAATAGTCTCGTTTCTGCAAATAAAAGAGCCAGGATTGCTGCCTTGCTTGACAGTACATCCCCCGACATCTTATTGGGTTGTGAGACTTAACTTGACGAAACGATACCCAACGGTGAAATTCTCCCCCCAAATTATTGTCTTTTTAGAAAAGACCGCACACGCGGAGGGGGTGCACGTTCTCATAGCCTACCGTACTGATTCAATAATAGCTACGGAGATCAATGATGACACAAACTGTGAAATCAAATGGGTCCATATTACTGCCACTCATAATAGGTCTATTATATTTGGTGTTTTCTACAGACCTCCAAATTCCCCGACCTCTACTATTGATACTCTTCGACAGAGCATAACTCAGTGACATTTGTATCAAATACCCACAGACTACCCCCATCTATTTTTGTGGCGACTTTAACCCCAAGGACATTGACTGGACTACTCTATCAAACAAACCAAGAGCTGCCCACCCAGATTCCTGTAGAAAATTAATTGACATTGTGTCAGACTTTTCCCTAGACCAGTTGGTCACTATCCCCACCCGTGGCTCAGCCATCCTTGACTTAGTGCTCTCGAATAAACCGGATACTGTTATTAATCTCAGAACCATTCCTGGTCTGAGCACTACAAATGACCATGACTCGGATATTATTGTGACTGATATTCTGTGCACTATCCCTGTAAATAGGAAACTCTCCAGGAAAATTTACTAATGGAAAAAGGTGACATCGCTGGTTTAAAACTAGCTGTTTCCAACTTTGCCACTAGGCTGAGTATTTGCGCGATTCCAATGATAGAACTGTCAATGAAAATTTCCATGTTATTCAATCCTTTCTCCATGACAGTCAAAACAAATTTATTCCCACAAAGGTCATTTCAGGAAAGTACAGTTATCCCTGGATTACCCCTTTTCTCAAAAAGAAAATTGCCAGAAGACAACGCCTTTATCAATCCATCCTTGTCAAAGGTAACAGGCCTCGTGACAACCAGAACTATATTCGCTACTCTAAACTAGTGGACCGACTTATTCAAGAATCCTACTGGAATTATAGAAACAATTTATTTGATAAACAAGCTACTGACACTGAAAACAAGAAAAATCTGTTCAAATTCGTCAAAAGCCAAAGAAAGGACCAGTATGGTATCCCCTCCCTTAAACACGAAGGCAAAACCATTACTGATGCTAAACTTAAAGCCGGTCGACCTATTAAATAATTACTTTACCTCAGTTTTTACTCCAAATAATCATAAAAGCATTCCTGATAAAGGCCCATCCCCATTTTCACCTATGCCAAGCATCGTTGTTACTGCTCCTGGGGTCCTTAAACTTCTTTCTGAACTTAAAACTAGGAAAGCAACTGGCCCTGACAAAATACCATCAGTTTTGTTAAAAACTGTTGCCAATGAGATTACCCCCGTTATTGTGTCCTTTTTCAGGCAGTCATTAAATACAGGAATCTTTCCTGATAAATTAAAAAAGGCTAATGTTACTCCAATTCCTAAGAAAGGGTCTAAAGCTGATGTCAAAAATTATCGTCCAATTTCTTTAACAAGCATCCTCAGTAAATGCCTTGAACATATCGTGGTCAGCAATTTCATGAGTCATCTTGAATCCAATAGGCATCCTCACCCCTTACCAACATGGGTTTCGTAAGCACAGATCGACTGTTACTCAACTTTTGCTTACATGTAATGACCTTGCGACCTCCCTTGATAATCGTTCCCGGGTCGACGGCATCCTGTTGGACTTCTCAAAAGCCTTTGACAAGGTATCTCACAAGCATCTTTTTTACAAACTGTGGTTTTATGGACTAAGAGGAAATTACTTAAATTGGGTTAAATCCTATCTCCGAAACCGTACTCAGTGTACTCTAATTGATGGGCAAACTTCCAACGATAGCCTGGTCACCTCTGGAGTCCCCCAGGGCACCGTCCTTGGACCCTTGTTCTTTTTATGCTTCATAAATGATCTCCCGGATGCTGTTGCCTCTCAAATCAGGCTTTTTGCTGATGATGCCTTTCTTTATCGGCAGATCGATTCTCCAATCGACCAAAACATCCTTCAATCTGACCTTGACTCTCTATATAAGTGGTCAAATGACTGGTGTATGGAATTTAATCCTAATAAATGTTATGTTCTTACTACTACCCTGAAAACAAACCCCTTCAAATTTACCTATAAATTGGCTGGACATAATCTTGAATCTGTAAAGTCATCCTGCTACCTTGGTGTTACTTTGGACTCCAAATTTTCTTGGTCCCCTCACATTAATAATGTAGCTGCCAAAGCAACTAGGTCTTTGAATTTTCTATCCCGTAACCTACATGGTTGTCCTTCTCATGTTAAAGAAAAGGCTTATCTTATCTATGTGCGTCCTCAACTTGAGTATGCTTCCCAAGTTTGGTCTCCTCAAACTACCACTGGAAAAAAGAAGCTTGAAAATATTCAATCTAGGGCCGGTAGGTTTGTCACTGGACGCTTCAAGAGAACTGAAAGTATTACTGACATTATGTCATCCTTGAATTGGCCCACCCTTGAATGCAGACGTAATGTTACCGATCTCCTTACCTGTCATAAAATATTACATAATAAATTAGCAATCCCTACTCAAAATATCTTTGTTCATCACACTAGTCGAACTAGAACAAACTCTCAGTCCTTCAAAAATATTACTTGTAATGTTGGTGCATATGGCAATTCATACTTCCCAAGAACCATTTCCAGTTGGAACAAGCTCCCCCCAGACATAGCCCAATTGGATAATGAGTCCACTTTCAAGAAGGCAATAACAAACTGGTTTCAGTCTCAATAATTAGTCAACTTTGCACACCAACTCTCCTCCATCGAATGCCTTGCTCAGGCGCATTGGAGTACCCTCAAGAAGAAGAAGAAGAAGAAGAAGAAGAAGAAGAAGAAGAAGAAGAAGAAGAAGAAGAAGAAGAAGAAGAAGAAGAAGAAGAAGAAGAAGAAGAAGAAGAAGAAGAAGAAGAAGAAGAAGAAGAAGAAGAAGAAGAAGAAGAAGAAGAAGAAGAAGAAGAAGAAGAAGAAGAAGAAGAAGAAGAAGAAGAAAGAAGAAGAAGAAGAAGAAGAAGAAGAAGAAGAAGAAGAAGAAGAAGAAGAAGAAGAAGAAGAAGAAGAAGAAGAAGAAGAAGAAAGAAGAAGAAGAAGAAGAAGAAGAAGAAGAAGAAGAAGAAGAAGAAGAAGAAGAAGAAGAAGAAGAAGAAGAAGAAGAAGAAGAAGAAGAAGAAGAAGAAGAAGAAGAAGAAGAAGAAGAAGAAGAAGAAGAAGAAGAAGAAGAAGAAGAAGAAGAAGAAGAAGAAGAAGAAGAAGAAGAAGAAGAAGAAGAAGAAGAAGAAGAAGAAGAAGAAGAAGAAGAAGAAGAAGAAGAAGAAGACGACAAAGATATTACCGTCATAGATGCCAAACTCCTGTATATGGCGCGCGGAAAGGCCATAAATATGATTTGATATACCAAACACATATGTCACTATAGTCACATATGTGTTTGGTATAACACATAATACTTTACATAACACATAATACTTTACATGTTATTATACCAAAATATGTGTCACTGTACCAAAATGATACGTCGTTGCACGTAAAATACATTTCATTAGACCGAAATTACATGTCGTTATACACAAAATTATATGTCTCTGTGCCAAACTCACTTGTCAGTCATATCAATTTGTTTCGAAACACTTTTCTGTCACGTCTGTGATGTTTGTTGATGTATAATTCATACACACGCTCATGATCCCGTAGGCATACACTTCATTGGTGTTGTGGGCGTGGATAGATGCTTTGTTTACTATGTATCACTGCACGCTTGCTCGCTGTACAAACAACGCGTACTCAGCAGAGTGTGTGGCATGTTAAACGCATTGCTTGGGGTCTTCCCATTGGCGTCAGACTTATGCATATTCATATTTGTTGCTGTTTTTATGTAATTCGCCCCGGTCCCTATGGGGTAGTGTTGAAAATTTGAAAACAAAGGTTCCATTGGGAAGTGTACTATATAGTCAATCCAGCAATGCATGAATTTCAAAGACCCAAGCTTGTTTGTATAAACAGCAGTAGGTCAAAAGTTCATTACCATTTCTTTCAAAGCAAAAACCTGCTTTCAAAATCTGTCCAGGTCCCTATATAAAAATGACCAGTTGACAATATGTTTTTATGTCATTCAGAAGCGGATACTTCCAGGGACTTCTCGAATGCGAAGCAGTTCACTCAACAACCAAGTCAGCTTCACACCCTTAATTTTTTTTTCTTCTTCTTTCATTGTGTCACAATACTTTTCACCTTTGCCAAGGGGCCAAACGGCACTTTTAAAGCATTCTCGCAACTCGGTTCAAAATTCAGGCATAACATGACTTTAACCCCTTCGTGTTCTCCTATGCACTACTTTTACTGTATTTAATTGAACACTAACTGGGTATGTCTTCAGAACTTTCAGCAGAATCAACTTTCATCAGACAGAGACTCAGCTTAGAATTCAAAATTCATTGCAGTTTATCTTAATCCTCACATACGCCGGCAGTGGCGCCGCCAGGCTTTGGTGATTGGGGGGGGGGGGCACAACAGATGATGTCGTAATGGCACTTCAGTTTACTTCTCAAGTCTGCGCAAAATGCGTTGTTTTCGTGTGCTCCCTGCTTTCGTATACACATGGGGATCCTTCCTTTGTCAGGTGTCACTGCACTAAGGTGCCGTCCTGGGGTAGGGGTCTAAGGGGAGGGGGTGCCCCTTTGAGAAATTTTTGTTTATTTAAAGTTGCTTAGATGCAAAATGGTGCTATCTTTATGATATTTTTGGAGCTGATCACATACCTGTATGGCTGGAAAATGTCCATAGTTTAGTGAATTCTAATTTTCCGACTGGCTGGATGTATTTTCCAACTGAGTGGCGACGCTTAAATATTCATTTTTTATGCGGCCTGCGTTTTGAATACAGCAGTGAGGATCTTTCCTTTGTCACTATATAAAGGTGCCGTCCTGGGGGAGGGGTTTGAGATATTTTTGCTTATTTAAGGTTTCTTAAATGCAAAATGGTGCTATCTTTTGGAATATTTTTGGAGCTGATCATATATAGCTGGAAAATGTCCATAATCTAGTGAATTCTAAGTTTTGGTTAGGTGAAAAAGGAGAGCATGTTGTCTACGAGAAGAATACGTTGTAAACAAACCTCCTGAAGACTCCCTTTTGGCTACTTTACCGCCTTCTATTGGCAAAGTGTTTACCCCAAAATACGTGCGCGGAGTCCACGGAAACATTGTTGGACTATAACGAAATTTTCCCTCCCTTTCATTGTGCATTATAAAATGGCATCTAAGGCTGGCAGATACCTGTATAGGGCCTTCTGGAAGCTCTGAATAAAGTACATAAAATGGAGCAATGACATAATGCTTATTACTTGACATCCAAATGATAACATAGAGTAGAGCACTTTATAACCATCGTATTTTTACTAATTTTGAACGAAAATCCAGATGAACAGCTTCCAGCAATGGGGAACGGGCGGGAGGGAGACTATTGGTGCAGGAAGGTGATATTAGACCTCCCTGATAGGTATAGCAAAAGGGGTGAAGGACTAACAAAGGCGTTTTTCAGAATCCTTTTTTTGTCGTAAGTTTATTAAAAATCACCATCTATCAAGGGCGTAGCCAGGAATTTGTCAAGGGGGCGAAGCCCATAGACACTCTCAGCGCTTTGCGCCACCATGGGTTGGCGCAAAGCGCAAGAAAATTTTGGCCCAAAGTGCCTCCCAGATCGCTGGAAATGGCACTTCCCAAGCCTATTTTACCGCATATAGATAGGGGAAACACTAGCAATATTGTAAAAAAAAAATTAAAAAATACCAAAAATATGCTCAAGGGGGCGGCTACCCCTTCACCCCCCTTGGCTACGTGTCTGTCATCTATACCGATAATGGCTGCGCGCAGAGCGCTCGGTAAAGTTTTTTGGAAAATATATAACGGAAAATACGTGATTTCAACTTTCCAAATCAAGCTACAACAACTTAGATTGAAAGATCGCATATTGATGCAAGGCCCCTACAGATGTTGTGATTATAGTTCCATGTATTATTATGTTAATAATGGTCATGAGATGGAGTGCAAACCGTAAAGCATGCGCGCAAAGCGCGCGAAATTTTTCATTAAATGAGATTTTCATGACAAAACCTGCATTCAGAATCTGCATCGAGACACTTTCACTTGCCCAACAAACCTACATGCCACTCAAAAGCCAGTCTTTTACCTGTTAATTCGTGAACAGCTTTCATCTTTTGCTGCTGTACTTCTCCGGGAGTTGCTATTAGAAGATATTGATAATAAGAACACAGTGGTAAGGTTTGAAGCGCGCGGAGCGCGCGAAATTTTTGATAGTTTGCGAAGGATTTGCGAAAATTCTGATAGTTTGAGAAACATTTATGATAGAAAATGATTAAATAGATCTGTCACTCGGGTAAAGCACACCTCACCCTACCCCCCACAGAAATCTATAGCTTAATCGCCTTTTGGAATCATTTTAAAATTTTCAAAAAAATTCCATAGGGGGCACGCCCCCATGCCCCCCGTGCCGGCGCCACTGTACACCGGGCAGGTATGGCTTTAGAAGACTAAGCATACACGCAGTAAGCCCATTTCGTGATCATAATTGGTTAAGGCTGCAGGCGGCTATCCGGGGGCACTGGGGGGCACGTAGCCCCGGGTAGGAGGGGAGGAGAAAATGAGAGAGAGAACAGAAAGGAGACGAAAAAGGGAAAAGGAAGAGGAAAGAAGAGAAATAATTAGAGGCTATGAGGTAAAGGAAGAAGAGAAGCAAGAAAGAGAGGGAAAATAAAAGGATAAGGGAACGGATATGACGCGTTTGATGAAATGGTCACGCAGCGGCATAGCTAGGTGCGTTACTGAACTGTCTCTGGATGTTCCCGACTAGCTTGTTCAGCCGGTCAACTGATTCGTGGAGGATACAATCGTCAGCAACCCGTGTGATGTGAGCCCCAGTTTCCCCTTTTGAGAGGTCCCTGTGAGAGGTGGACATTTTTTCTTATCACTTATGGACATTATTAGCACAAAAGTACCCAGTACCAGTACTTGCGGAGCTGAAGAAGCACCATCATAGCCATAGCCATGGTCCGTTCACTTGTGAGACTTTCCACGTATTCCACGTCTCTGCATCGCAAGAGAAGGGGGAGCTGCCGCCAAGAAAGGGAAAATTTCGCGCACTTAGGGCGCACGTTCATACTTAGGCCCGATTTCTTTAAGTGATGATCCGGGTACGGCTCAAGATATCATCTCCTGTGCTTCCCGCAAACTGCCATCATCTGTTGACACCACTAGCTACAATCATAATCTTCTTCAGCGCCCACCTTTGCGTTACCAGAGCCTCTATGTCAGAATCTCTGGCCACGGGCCTTCTCTTTATCCGGTTTCACCAGGGTCAATGGCAACATAGCTCCCACTCCCCCTAAAAAATGCCTCTACAACCGCGTCTGCACGGCAGCAAACGTTGAAAGCTGTTTACGAATTACCACGTAAAAGACGGGATTTTGACTGGCATGTAGGTTTGTTGGGCAATCTGAATGCAGGTTTTGTCATGGAAATCTTATTTAATGAAAAAAATTCGGCGCGCTTCGCGCTCATGCGTCGCGATTTGCACTCCATCTCATGACCATTATTAAGGTAATTATACATAGAACCTTTTTCATCAAACACTTTCCAAAAAACAGAGAAAAAGCATTCTGAAACACGCTCGTTAGTCCTTCGTCCCTTTTGCCATACCTATCAGGGAGGTCTAATGTCACCTTCCTGCACCTATACCGTTACTCTCCCTATCGCCCATTCCCCATTCCTGGAAGCTGTTCTCCTGGATTTTCGTTTTAAAATTGGTAAAATACGATAAATGTAGTAAAGTGCTTGGCTTCATACTCTATACTCTCATTTGGATGATGCAATTGCTCCATTTTATATAATTGATCAAGAGCTTCCGGGAGGCCTTATACAGCTATCTGCCAGCCTTAAATGCCCTTTTATAATGCACAATGAACAGAAAATTTTCGAAATAGCCCAAGAATGTTTCTGTTGACTCTACATACGTATTTTTGCGTAAAAACTTTCCCCGCATTAGAAGGCAGTAAAGTAGCCAAAATGGGGACTTCAGGAGTTTTCTTGACAACGTTATTTTCTCTTGGACAACAAACATTCTTCTTACACCTAACCAAAAACTAAAATTCACTAAATTATGAACATTTTCCAGCCATATATGATCAGCCACCAAAATATCCCAAAGATATCACCATTTTGCATCTAAGCGACCTTAAATTAACAAAAATTTCCCAAAGGGGAGGGACACCCCTCTCCCAGGGACGGCTTCTTTATGTAGTGACAGAGGAAGGATTCCCACGGGTGTATACAAAACGCATGGCAGGGTATAGCTCAGGGGAGTTTGTTGACAACGTGTTCTTTTCTTAAACAACATACTCTCTTCTTTCACCTAACCAAAAATTAGAATTCGCCAAATTATGGACTTTTCTAGCCATATATGATCAGATCCAAAAATATCCCAATGATAGCACCATTTCCCATCTAAGCAACCTTAAATAAACAAAAATTTCCCCTCCCCTTAAACCCCTCCCCCAGAAAGGCACTTTTATGTAGTGACAAAGGACAGTGATGTATACAAAACGCAGGGCAGGGCATGGCCCAGGGGAGTTTGTTGACAACCTGCTCTTCTCTTAAACAACATACTCTCTTCTTTCAACTAACCAAAAATTAGGCGCTAAATTATGGACATTTTCCAGCCATATATGATCAGCCCCAAAAATATCCCAAAGATAGCACCATTTTGCATCTAAGCAACCTTAAATTAACAAAAATTTCCCAAAAGGGGAGGGGGACATCCCCTCCCCTTAAACCTCTCCCCCCTCCCCAGGACGGCACCTTTACGTAGTGACAAGGAAGGATCCCGACTGCTGTATATAAACTCAGGGCGCATAAAAAAGTACAATTCACGTGCCATCACTCAGTTGGAAAAAACATCCAGTCAGTCGAAATTTGGGACCTTCACATCCCCAAACATGTGACCCTAGCTACGGCCCTGAATGAGAAGGGCCATTTCCGGTCATCTGGGAGGAACGAAAATCAAAGTTTTCTTGGTATTCTCCGCGCCAACCTATGGTGGCGCTCCGCTTTGATGGTCGGCCCAAGTCATGCCCCCCCCCCCCGGGTACCGTACAAAATTCCTGCATACGCGCCTGAGGTTTCAGTGATTTTATCAAATAAACGTTTTAACTCCTATTCACACTTCTTGGGAAGTTAAAATAAATGTTATGGAACAATTTACAACTTGCTACTTAGAAGACATTTTAGCAAAAGAAATTTCCTAGTAATCTACGCGCCAACTGATGATGGCTCTCCTATGAGACAGCGTGGCATTTTATTAGTTTTCTTTATATCATAAACTAGAAAATGCCCCAACGGAAGAAGATTCATACGAGCCTGAAAATAAATTGAAAACATGATGCCTAGAATACTATTAATTCACATGACCAGTGGTCAAATGACCCAGTTAACCTAGATGAATATTGAAATTATCATGAAATACATACTGACAATTACGGAGAAATTTTGCAATAGTATATACAACTTTATAAATAATACACTCCATTTGTGAGATGAAAGAAATGATATCAGTCAAATTTGGAAATATTTTTTATTTGCACCATATCGTTTTACATTTTTTTTTTGAAGACTGAAGACCATGGTTTGCAAAAATTGGGAAGGAGGTATCTGCCCCCACCCCGTGCCCCTATGGCGAGGCGCTAATGGGTCTGTGCATCGTGATGAATGCTCGTGCAAAGAGTATAGCCAATGAGTAAGAGAAGTGAAGAGGACAAAAAACTCGACTCGGCTAATACATGAATCTATCGGACGGAAAGAAATCTTTTTACCTTTTATTTCATCACTTTAAACCCGCAGTATTAAAACCAGTGGCGTGGCCCTAGTGAATGCACACGCTTCAAAATGGCCTTTTTTCTATTTATATTTTACCTGAGTTGGATTAACTTGCTTGTAAAGTAAAGAGTAAGCTGAAATCACAGAACACTGACGTTAATAATTTAAATTTAACTCTTTCCAGGAGCTCACTGTAAAAAATTTCTGTAGAACTACAGAACAAAAAAATAAAGAAATACATATAGATAGCAGAAAATGTGCTGTCAATTTGTTTCCAAAAATTCATAGCACTTTTTCCGTTTCCTCTTTGTATTTCTTTGTTTTGTTTTTTTTGTTTGTTTTTTTGTTTGTTTTTTTTTTTGTTTGTTTTTTTGTTTTTGTTCTGTAATTCTACAACAGTTTGTAGACATTTTTACAGTGCTGTTATAAGTTTGGACAAGTCTTTGATATAGCCTAACGGTACCGTAATAGACTGGATGTAAACAGGTAAACACAAAATGTACAAATTGAACAGTTGAACAATCGGTCACTGAATCCGTCATAGTAAACCCTATAGTCTATTAACTGGTCAGTATATAGTCTATTGAAGGCAGATTTCCTTTGAAAATCTAGGAATAAAAGTTACATTAACTCTGGTCATTTCAAAGACCTGAAAGGTGTTGATCCTCTTTATTTCTTTTAGAAAATGTTTGAAAATCATGATCCGGCTTACACGCAATTCAATCGAAAGACTGTAAAACACCCGCTGGGGAAAAGAAGGGGTTTGCATTCTTTTATTGTTGTAACTATTGTCTCGGTCAGGAACTGAACGTAAATCCGATGACCCATTCCTCGGACCAGCTCATGTGAAATAAAGGACTAGATTCAACTTCCGCAAGTTGTTTCTGGCACTTGGAAGTTGGGCCCAAACCTTACTACCTCCTAGGAGCCCTAGACTCTCAAGCTGATGAGTTTTACAAAGCTTAACTCTTTCAGACAGTGTCCCCGTATGCATCTGACGTAGACGTCATGGGCAGTGTCTGAGTTAGAAGCACAAAGAAAACTGAATCAGGAACAAGTATGGCTTGGTCCCAAATATTAATCTATAGGGTCAACTAACGCAACCACGTTCTGGAGGACAAACAACACACGCGGACGTTAGGTCATGAACTAAAGCAATATGGTGCGTGGCGCAGTGTCCTCCAGAACGGTACCCTTTCCACTGAATTTGACCTTTTGACCTTTCGTGCAAGCTTCCTATGAGGTCGGTCGGTCATCCGGGTCTTTCCGTTACCCTAGAAACTTTGGAGTGAAAACAACTACTGACTGCAGTATGGCCATATGGGAACACTTCACGCCCTACACTGCTGAAGTAAAAAAAAATCCTGGACTACGTAGTGCCGAAATACGTGCAATACATTGTTTTTACTCCAACACATTGTTGTCATGGGGAACTGGTGAAGTGACATGTCCCCGACCAAGAGATTGCATGTGACGTCACGCGAGTGGGATTGCCAGGCACTGAAGGGCAAAACACGCAGTAAGCCTCAAGGCTGGATGTTGCCATTGTCCAGATCATATGACATGTGATACAGCTTGTTGGAAAGAGATAATTAATTGGCTCGGCAATGGGGATAGCCTCGGGCGTAAGAAAGTGACATATAATCCTACCCCACGAAAGTCTAGTTTTGGGGGGTCGGAAATCTAACATTTTCAACAGGTTCAATACGGCATGAACTAAAATACGTCACCAAAGCAGAAGGAATATATCGTATACTTTGGTGTATGACGTCATGGAGCCATTTCAGCTGTCTTCAGCAACCTCTGCAAAGACCTTATCATGCACTTGACGTTAGGGGGCTATAAAAAAACCAAAGTGCGCATGCTCAGAGACACACATGACCACACTTTTGTACATCCACAAGTGCAGCATGTCTCCTAAGATGGCGATTATCGAGAAGGTGATGACGTCAAAGCATACGGTGGTTGGGCTCTGTATAATACCAACGGCTGGATCAAAGTCTAAGGTATGTTCTTCACTTAATGCTTATCTACGGTTGAGCTTAAAATGTTAAATATTATGTAGCCATCAGACGTGAAATTGTTCTAAAAAAACAATTTGGGGGAGCTTTACACATTGGAGTCATAGAACGTACAACAAGCCTCAATTTTAAAGGGAATGAGCAGTAGTCGGTCCAATATTTCATTGAAAAGATCAGCTAAAACTCTTTCAAATTAATTTAAGGTATCTTTCATGATGTTTCATAACGTAATCTAAAATATTACAATCTAAAGGGAGAAAGCAGTCACCCCAAGTTTATTTTAAAAATCTTCTTAATCTTGCAGATCTCCGCTTATTTTGCTCAAAAGTATTTTTCATTATATTCTGTATAAAAAAACATTGAATATTGAGGTAAACTCAGAACTAATTCTGCATGAATTTACGAAATAAGTAACAAAAATATTGTCACATAATTGAAAGGAGCCCCTGATTCCTGAATTAGGATGACGGGGTACATATTCAAATTGGGGGACTGCATTTTCCCTTTAACGGTATATAGCCTACGCCAAGGTATTATCCTGCACGAATTTAACATGATTTCAGTTTCAAAAATATAGTCACATGGTTAAAAACATTCACGAAGTATGATAAAAGGAGGCTACATCTTCGAATTAGGGTGACCGCAGTTTGCTCTTTTATGGACGTTTTGTCAACAAAACGAACGTTATTTCTCCCTCTTAGGGAGCACACTACTAGTTATTTCTCCGTTGACTTACACACTAAATTTGGTCCTTTCTTGGCCTTTGGACTCTGGTGAAAGTTTTCAACGGGCACAAGCTACCCCTCATATGAAAACTCACGAGGAGGTCTTTCACAATGATTTCAAATTTGTGTACCATAACCGTTCAGATTTTGACTTGGGAGAGTTTGTATAACAGGATGGTGATTCCTGCTTTTGTACTTCATTCAAAATTCCATTTTCCGTCTCGGAAGGATATGTTGGAAAAGTGTACCTGAAATAGTTTAATTTTCTTTATTTTTGCAAGATGTGTACTTCAGTTCCTTTCCTAACACGTACACAACACAAATTAAACACATCCCTTCAGCAGTATGGTCTATACTGTGCCCCGAAATTTTTCTCTAGGGTGTTAAATTCGCAGGCTAACATCCTCCGCCGGGATTCCCCTTGAATTAGTGATGTGGTACTTAGAGGTTGCCCATCGTGTGCGGTACTACAATACTTAATTTCAATAGGCGGTTAATTCTTCTAAGATTGCCATTTAATACTCCTAACAGATTACTCAGGCCACGAAGACACTAACCGAACTATTTAAAGGCGAGAAGAAAACGATCGACATACACAGTTACACTTCATTTACCCCTTTCAATTCTTTCTTTCGCACTGCAATGCTGTTTTGTGAATGAACTCTCTCTTGTTACTTTTCAGAACAAACACACAGAGCTCTCTTGTGAGATGGCCGACATGCTTTGCAGTTTGCGTATTCAAAGTTCGGCCTGTTCTTCGGTGTGCCTTACGAATAAATTGAAACAGAATTTTGAATTAATTGATCAAATCGGAGTTCAATAAACTTATGATCTGTTAAAACGTCTGTGCAGTGTAAAAAGTGTAGTCTGGTGGTCCAGTTATACAGAAAACAACTGATATACTGGGCGACTGGCACATGATTGTAAGGCACGGTATGAAGGATCCAGATATTTTAGGCATCCCACTCACGGTCCACATGTTTCAAGCAGTCAAGTGCATTCATCTTGCCCAACTGGAATTTCCGGTCGTAATTTTTCCTCGATAAATCTCTTTTACCAGAACCGTAATCATGGCGTCAGGGAAAGGCGGTCTCTACAAAGTGTTTTGCTCCATAGAAGTTTAATAAGAACAAAAATACCGCTGTCTTTACAAATCTTAAGATATTTTGCCCCTGCAAAAAATTTCGCACAGGGGAGCTATCTACCCCTTCAACGCCTTGTGTGGCTACGGGCCGATGTAATACCATGCTATTGATCTCACCGCCAAGTATTTGTTAGCTCTTGCGTTACGATTATAGTAATTTTCATTTATGCTCTAGATTTCCCCCAAACAATTACAGTAATTATAAAACATGAAAATACTGAAACCTCAAATGCTTGTAAGTTTATTGACCGACAGTGTTCACCATCATACTCTGCCTGGCAATAGACCCTTTTCCAAATACCAATTACAAAGGATTGTGGGATTGGATTTTGGTGTTCGTCGTTTTTGGCCACAGTAGAATGCCATTGAGAAAAACGCCCCGCTATCCCACAATCCTATGAGGTGGGTCCCATATCCCCGATCTCTGACTTTTAACTTCATGCCACTTCCCTCCCGAGCCTCCTCCGCCAGTTTTTCCCAAGCGATAAATATTTTTAGCTGACATGCTACTGCAGGCAATGACTTTCTTCTGCCCTCCTCACTTTCGTAAAATATGTAATTTGAACTTTGAAATCGTTAAAAGCAAAGTCAGGACTGGCGGCACAAATTTACTGTGTTAAGAAGGCTATGGAGCAGGACGATATGAGATGGTCGAGGTAAAAAGTACCAGTGTTGACCATGAGCATTAGTCCATCAAAATAATCGAAGTTAATGTCCCAGCCCCTGCCTCCCCCCCCCCCCCCGTGTCTTCCTATAGTTTCGAAAAAACTGAAAACTTGAAAGTTTTTAAATTCTCTATATTAGGCCTATCGTTAAATTGGTCTAAGGGTGGTCAGGTAAGGGCAGTGTTGTAACGAGTCACCCTTTGGTCGAGTCACAAGTCAAGTCATTCGTCAAATTTTCAAGTCAAGTCAAGTCAAGTCAAGCACATTTTCAAATCAAGTCAAGTCAAGTCAAGCACATTTTCAAATCAAGTCAAGTCAAGTCAAGCACATTTTCAAGTCAAGTCAAGTCAGAAATTTTGGTCGAGTCAGCTCGAGTCAGTTGCTGGTGTCTACAAGTCAACGCAAGTCACACTCGTACACAATCATAGTAAATTTAAAACTGGTATTTCTTCTTTGGTATGACCTACAGACAACTGGTTCCTTTCTGCCTCTCCTGAAGTGTACCTGTCACTGACTGCAATCTTTTTCCATATAGTATGCCACAGGTACATTGTTTTCACATATCTTTACATGAAATTTGCCAGGAGTACGTTGCACATTCCAGGGTACCACGCGTGACTTGTGCCACACACACGAATGCTTTAACTACTCAAGCAAGTAATATTAATGTATATCTGCTGGCCGTGGCACAATGTCACTTTCACTTTGCCACGTAGGCCTAACGTTAGATGTCGTCCCACAATGATCCACAGATGGCCAAGCCATGGCCTAACATACACTTTTATCGAACAAGGAGGTCAAGGACCGAGCGGTAGCACTGTGTACTTCTCGGAATTAAAGGTGATCGGTCGTCTTGAAATATTGTTTGTGACGTCAGCCTTTTCTTGACATGTTTCTGAGGCGTCACTGTTCAACAGATACACCGTACAAGCGTGGTATAGCTAATCGGTAAGCAAGACGAGACGGCATGTAGCTGCATACCTACTAGGTATACCGATGTCATCATAGCTACTTGTATGGTGTATCCGTTCAACAGTTACGACTACAGAACATGTCAAGAAAAGGCTGACGTCACAAACAATATTTCAAGACGACCGATCACCTTTAAACTCTCCGTCAATAACGAATGAAAATGGCCACAGTGACCAGGGGCAGGATTTGATTTCTGAAAACGGAGGAGGGGGGACCCGTGTGAACTGCCAAAGGCTATTCTCGGGGTCTAAGGGGAGGGGGTGACCCCCTTTGGAACAATAATTTTATAAATGTGAGATCCAGAACTCAGGGTAGGTGCGCGCGAAGCGGGTTGAAATAGTTGCCGGGAATGGCACTTGCCAGGCTTGATAGCAGCTATCAAGAAGCGCAATTTTTGTGAAAAAAATGTAAAGTTTGATTTTATTTTATTGCACATTTCTGTGAGGACGGATTAGCTGAGCTGGTCGGACGTTTGCAAGTTTGCAAGGGTTGCAAGTTTGAATCCCGTTTTACTCAGTGGCGTACCCAGGATTTCTCTCATGGGGGGGGGGGCTTGCAGTATGTTGTCTGATCGCCGGGCTGGGGAAGGGGTCTAAGGGGAGGGGGTGTCCCCCTCCCTTTTAAAAATTTTTGAAAAATTAGGTGTCCTTACATGTAATCTGGTGCCACATATGCTACCTTTTGAAGTAAAATTTGTGTTAAAAAATTTACGTATTTTTAGGAACAAAAAAAAAATCGTCATCAGTGAGGGGGGCATGGCCCAATGGCCTTCCCCCTGTGTACGCCACTGCGTTTACTATCTAAGCGGAGCGCCACCATAGGTTGTCGCGGAGCGTTCCAAGAAAATTTAAGGTTTTAATACATCCCAGATCGCCGGAAATGGCACTTGTAAGGCTTGATAGCAGCCATCAAGATGTGAAATTTTGGTGGAAAAACGTAAACTTTGATTTTATTTTATTCTCAAACACATTGAGTTTTGTCACAATTAATCCGAATCCATTCAAACTTATTCAGAGAGGGTGAATTTTTTTGCTGAGATCGCCAGTGGGAGGGGCTCCTGGGGGCGGCGAATTTGTGGGGGACTCGCACCACAATCCCCCTCCCCATAGCTACGCCACTGGGTAACCGTCAGCTAATTTGTTGAGGATGGTAGTAGTTGGTCGAAAAAATGGACAGCGAGAGTTGTGGCGAGGTTTTGGAAATAGTAATTTACTCAATCTGTCCTACAGGAAATAATAACGAGACAATTCCACAAATTTTCCTACGCACAGCCGTACAGCAGTGCCAATGAGACATCAATTTATTTCAGGCTCATGCAGATAAAACACGCCGAAAAATATATCGAGAGATGTGATCCCTACACACGGTTAGAGTTTGGGATTTTTTTGCAAGGACCAGGGTGCATTGAATGACGTAAAGTACTTTCAGTGACTCTTATGTCAGAGCTTCAAGTCACAATAGTGTGGCGCGTAGGAGAGGCCCATGCTTTGAAAGAAATCTTACCGTGCAAGACAAAATTTTATATTGTATTAGTCAGTTTTCTCTGGGGGTGCGCGCGAAGCGCGCAGTGAAAAATCTTCCTAGCATTATGGTATTTGATATCAATGTTTTCCTTCATTTAACATTGCAAAATTTAATCATAATAAGCTATTGAAAGTTCACTTATAGTTTCTCTTGTCTGGCATCGCTTCGTTTTTTTTTTATTGTTTTTATTATTTTTTCAAGTTTTCAAAAACAACTGCACTATTAGTTAAAAATTTGAAAAGGGAAATTATGCCAGTAAGTAAGGAATTTAGGTCCTAACTTTGCTATAAGAAAAAAATCAAGCGCGACCACCACTGTGTTGGTCGAAGACCCCGGATTTTCAATGGTTGTGGTAAGGACAATGCATAGGGGGCTATCGGCGACCGGCTATACATGTACCTTCACTGAGAACTATACAGTCCCATCAGAGTTGCACAAGCAATATTATTGAGTACTGTTTTACGCAGAGGCAACAAAATTATTATAGAGAGGAAAAAATGAAGAGACTCATATTAAAAATCTCGTAAAATAAGTCCCTGAACCACACCAAGAATCATCCAGATGACAACCCTGTCTGTGCAACATGTTGATTTTCCATCGAAACCACTTAGATCGGTGATCGTAATGGTCCATGCCTGGCATGATGTGTACATACTCTGATATGACATGCTTCCGCAGCAGGTAGTGCGGATTCGTCAAACTGTCCGGCTCGGCCCGTTTGTCAAGTGACAACTATACTACAGGCATGCAGTGCTGGTATTGTCCACACACGGGCACTGTGTGTTGCGGCCGCGTCTACCTCGCGATATGCATATGTACAGTCCACAATTGGGTACATTTACAAACATCAGAGTCACGTAAAAGGACTCGAGTCGCAGCAGGAGACTCGAGTCATTTGTCCTGACTCGAGTCTTCAATTGGACTCGAGTCATGCTATGCTCGAGTCCGAGTCAAGTCAAGTCATTTTAGGTGGTGACTCGAGTCAAGTCAAGTCATTTTGGCTGATAACCAAGTCAAGTCAAATATGCGACTCGAGTCGACTCGAGTCCGAGTCAGTGACTTGACTTGTTACAACTCTGGGTAAGGGGGGAGGCCGGTGTTTTGGGGCGCTTTGTAGTGTGTATTTACCCAATGCCTCGTCGCTATCTGAACGAATTGCTACCATAGTTAGGCTCGTAGCCTACTCAAAATTTGTGTCGAAATCCCTCCTAGATTGCCAGAAATTGTCATTTCCAGTCTTTGCAATGACCACTCTTAGCCCGAAGTTTGCCAACTCGGCCTCAAAAATAAAATGATAAAATCACTTCACGTAAGAGAAATTTCATATCGAATAGGTAAAACGCATTAAAAAGCTGAAATGGCGCCCGGAACAGTCCATTTGTCTCAACCGAGAGAGTGGAGATCGTGCATGGGGTCGCCCGTGACTATACTGAATCTGTCACTTAATCATCACGTGTACGTTGTTGACACTATATTTTGTTTTTATCGAATCAGTTGAGTCTTCCAAGTTTCCTTTGCAGCTCTTCCGTTAATTAGTTTGAATAAGTCTTAATTAGGTGAGAACAAGTCACCTTTCTCGGTACCTCAACGGATGATTAGGGACATCATTGCGGTTATTGTCGCATGCAGTGTTCTAACTACAGTAGTACACTATTACTTAGTGTATAGGGTCTGTTCTTGCTGAAACAACGAAATTAACTATTCTTTTCCGACGTCATGTTATGGGAAACGTGAAGATTAAAGTTCCACTTAGCAAGTAGCAAAAAGTTTGTTCCTGCTCGAGCAAATTCAAATATATATATATATATATATATATATATATATATATATATATATATATATATATATATATATATATATATATAATATATATTGATTTTAACCTTGTGGGTTAATTGGCTCTGATGTCAACTAGACCCTTTATGATGGAAGTTCCTTGAAACTGACATTTTTCATTCCCCATGATGCCCTGATGCAACTAAGTTGTGGATAATGATCTTAATAAACGTAATAGGACATTATGATCCATTGTTGCTATGAAGTGACTGGTACCGATACTAAAGGTCCCGTTTCATACCCTAGAAGGTTTAGGAGTATTCTAGAAAAAGACACAAATATTTGCTATGGGCTACAAACATGTTCATTATATGTTGTCCTATTCTTCACTGTCTTCATGGTCTTTCTCTAAGACACTCGTCCGATTTTGGTAAGGAAAACTAAGACCGTTTCACATCCTAGCCTTTTTACGATTGGATGACATACATTTATGTCTTTGGCATGGGGACGGGAAAGGAGACCCCGGGCTGCATGTAGCACTGCGTATAGCAGGCTATACGACATGCTCCTAGTTCGGACGGTTGAACAAGCTGAGAGACTGAGCAGGAATTGGGGTGGATCACGAAATGTAAGTTTAGTCAAAAGCATGATAAAAATGCCCATGCCCCTGGCGTTTATCTGTACCACACTTCACACGGACCCTCATGGGTAGGAGAGGACTATTACTCGGAAATTCCAGAACACGGTTAAGATGAACTCAAAGTGAGAGTTGTCTCTGTGAGGAGAGAAAATTTTACTACTCAATCACAATAATTTACTAAACACTTGTTGCCAGTCAATTGTAGGCTACTTTCAACCTGCTTGTATTCAACAAAGTGTCAAGTAGAAAAACACTTCTTTGTCTTGAAGGCAAAACGTCACCCAGTAAATATATCTCCGGAAAAG
The DNA here is from genome assembly GCA_029531755.1 of Holothuria leucospilota. Classification (NCBI taxonomy): domain Eukaryota; kingdom Metazoa; phylum Echinodermata; class Holothuroidea; order Aspidochirotida; family Holothuriidae; genus Holothuria; species Holothuria leucospilota. The sequence continues at coordinate 22,134,785 of CM055976.1, read as the reverse complement.
GTCCTTAGGCCTAAGTTAAGTTTCCTTTAGAGCTTAGAACGTTGTGATGTATATAAAGCGTTCACACTTGGGCTTTTCGAGGCCCAACTGTAAATACAGCTTACAATGGGTAAGAAGAACCCCCTTCTAGTGAAGTGTCAGTATTAACAAGCTCACTGTTTGAAGAGGTAGCAATAAGGAGGTTGTAAAATCAAGTTGCTTCGTGAGATCCTTCCTTTCCAATACTCCCCGGGACAGTGCAAAATATTACCCCTTTTCAGTGCATCACGTTTAACTTCTTTTTAAAGGCCAAAGGGAAGCCGAATGGTAAGACTACGCTGGACAGAGACAGAATTATCATTGTCTTTCCTATTACGCCCCCCAAAAGCGGTTAACGTAATGGAGATTGCTGTATTGAAGATCATTAGATTTTACCATTTTCTGTACTTTTTTCATGTCTAATTTGGTTTATTTTGCAGAAGCCGACCTCCTGCCAAACAGACCAGGTTTGTTTGGCAGAAGCAAACTTTTATTAAGTAAAATAGCTGAGAAAGGAATCGCATCCCAAAGCGTCGGAAACTAGTTTAACTTTCTGGCTAAACGCTAAAGGGATGGGTAAACGCTTCAGATGGCCTTCAAGTTCCTCCATGGGAAGCGGTCTAAGGAGTGGGGAACATCCGTTTGAATTTTTAGGGCATATCTGAGGGTTCGTAGATGCAATTTTATGTCATATGTTGAATAAAGTTTGAACTTAATGCATTCCCAATAATTAATAATTGAATTTTAGCCGATCACAAAGTTGTAATCTCAGAATAGGTTTGTTACATTTCACAGAGGGAAAACTTGTGTTCTGTGTTCTTCCTTGCAAATTCTTACCGTAATGCTTCTGAATCCACTCACTGATTTGTGAGGCTGGTATACTTAAGCTTACCAGCACCACCTTATCGCCTCTTTCGTTCTTTGGCCTTATTTTATATAATATCATAGTTGTTTTTATAAAACTGTTTCCCTTCATTTTTAGACCTTATGCTCAAAGTAATAATTCCTGCAGTTTAAAAACTTTCAAAATATGTATAACGCTCCCTTTTCAGAGACTTCAATCTTGGTGACTACCAGGATTGGGTCTTCAGACGGTCCCTGGACATCATGCCATACCCCCCCCCTTCTTTATCCACCCCCATGATGGCGACCTAGTACAAGACATTATTAATTTTGGCCCACAAAGAAAATAGCAAATGTCGCTCTTTCACGTCATTTCCAAGCAGAAGTACTCTCTAGCTAAGACCTTGATTGAAATGTAAAAAATAAGCGATTTTATGGAAACGAACATTTTGCATTATACTCAAACCAAAATAGAAACATACCCACTAACATCGATTTAACTGCAAACACAAGGGAATTATTCATGAAACAAACTGTGTTCTAGTACACGTACAAAGTTTGTGTCATGGGACACATACGCAGGTTACTGAAATGAATATTACTGTAACAGTTGAGGACTATAACAGTTCAGGTGAGTCGAACTGTACCATATTTGGGATTGTCTGGCTGCCGTCACACATGCCGCAGTAAGAGTGTTCGAGGCCTCACAACGAAACCTGAAAGGGATATTCCCGAATCGGGCGAATCCTGTGACAAAATACGAGAGTTTCAGAAACTTTTTCTCTTTTATTGCTGTAAATTCCATCTCAATAGCATTAAGTTAGAAGTTATGAAGTATTAAAGAAAATATTCAATTCAAAGTTCGCAGCTGCAGTACATTTCATTATGGGAAATCTGTGATGTCATACAGGCAGACTAAGTAAACCGCATCTTTTACATTTCTTTATAATCTTGACACATGTAAAATTAATGAAATATGCTGACACTTTTAGAGCTGTATACCCTTTATTCTCACAAAATTTAAGCTCAGTCTAAAATAAATGTTATTCAATGTTTCACTGGTGTCAACTTTCAAGTCCAAATAAAACATTTCAATTTAAGAATAACAGTTATGAAGAGAGTCATGAACAAGCTATAGAGGCAACTAACCGAAATCTGTTCAAATATTTGACTAGATTTGGTTCAAAATTGAACCGAGTTGGTTTAACTTTGAACCAAATCTAGTCAAATTTCTGAAAAGAATTTGGTTAGTTGCTCCTCAGACTCCGGTCGGTTCAAATTTGAACCGACTGCTTTTAGAGTGATTGGTGTTGGGTTTGAAGGGCATGTGATGAAAAATAATTCTTTTTCATTTGCGATCCTCTGAATTGTCACTGGAATATTCCATCGTAAACAATGTATAATACGCCTGGCCGGCAAATGTCCAACAATCAGGAACACAAGCGACCCTGTGACACCAGTAACATATATATATATATATATATATATATATATATATATATATATATATATATATATTATATATGCTGCATTCTTCCGTCTGTTAGTTGGAGAAGCCTGTAAATGTGTTTTATCAAGTGATATGAAAAGTTTATGGTATTGGTTAAAGTGTTAGAGTTAGATGAGGTTTCACGGCTCAGTTTCTAACCAATTGGTGTAAGTCGGGCCGGCCACGGCCTTTTTTCCAGTTGTGGCTCACTGGCTTGTTCAAAAACATCATTCAGAGGCACTTGTAATGCAAGGAGGAAATTTGCAAGAGTTTGCTGATTTTTTCAAGCTATTTTGGGGCGACTGCCTATTGCCTTTAAGTTATTAAAATAACCAATGGCTTGCCAGGGAGGTGTTATTAGCTTACAAATTGTTAAATACATTGCCAGCACATCATCGAAGTAGTTCTTATCTCTTAGTATCTAAACTTTTTGACTCGAACTCGCCTTGATTGTTAACCTGATTTTTAAGAAGGATGTTAACTAATGAATACCTCAATAAATCTCGGAGTATCTTAGCAGAGCCTCAATTGGTCTATAAGAAATGAATACCGTACTATATATAGGCCATCGTAAAACTAAATGCTCTTTTCATAGGCGTTGAAAAAGCTTGACAAATTCTTGTACCTACAGTCATCACAGTAAACTGTGAATCCACCGCAGTGAAAAGACAACGCAATAAAATCCACTAACGACATTTTACGTCACTTCGAAACTGCAGGCTAAAGAGTTTTGTTAAAGATTCCTTCGAACAGTTATAAGCTGCCTGACAGCCTGAAGGATAACTGCAGGAATAAAGAGAGCCAATTAACATCGATTTTGCAAAAGAAAAGTAAACCTCAACGACTGTAAGATATCTCACAATTTGCAGTACCTTTAAATCAGGGAAATTTGTATAACAGTTTTCAAGGGTACATCTATTGATTTTGATACCGACCGTCACTGGCGTAGCCGCAGGGTCCGAGACGTGGGCGCCGCAAAGCTGAGACGAGAAATCTCTGTTTTAGAACTAAAACTAAATCCTGGGCAAGTAGCAGAAGCGTTATTTCCTAATAGCGAAAAGTGGGGAACATGACTTACTGAATACAATCAGCGGTGCAAAATAGCACGAAAAACTGACCGAGGAGTGGGATCCAAGGGCCCACCTTATGGCTCCGTAGGTCCAGGGACAACGCCCCGGTGGGAGATTGGAGTGAAGTCTGGAAGGTCTGGGGTGCTTAAAAAATGGGAGCATTATAATGAAGTAGTGACCAAAACCTCACAATTTAACCATTTTCTAGCAATGACAATTTCTTCTTATTGTCTAACTTGGACTGGCTAATGGCCCGATGCAGGGGCAATTGTTGATGGGGAGGATGACACATGGACCTTTGAAGAATACTTCCTCTTAAACCGTATTACGGGAAGTGATAATTTGACAGCCATCCACGAGGAGTAAGCACGACGCTTACCAGCAAAGTGTCACCCTGTAAGACACTTTTATTGATAAATGCTTTACCTCATTCTATATCGCAAAATCAGTCCGTTATATTACAATTTTCGTCTAGTTTGGAGACAGACTTGGAATTCCTTGGAGACCAATTTTGATCTGCACCGCCCATTTCTACGCCATACCTAAAAACTGTACCCAATATGAGCTGCATCCTCTCAGGAAGACGTCTGACAGTGGGAACAGTGTAAAGAGCTGTTATTATAGAGGGTTAGGGTTAGGATTAGTAATATTCTCCGAGCAGACTCTGCGAACTCGTTAAACTGGATTCATAATTTTATAAATGTAGTAGCATAACACTTTTCGTGAAAGAGGCAGATCATTTTTAGATTTTGCAAAGCTTTTTCTCGGCTCATTCACTTCTTTTTGTCTCTGACTCGGTAAACGATCTAACGATCTATGATTAAAACCAATCAGTGCCGTCCTGTTGGGCACTCAGTGAAGGGAGTAAACAAGTTCATAGGAGAGGAAGCATTAGAGATCCTATGATGAAGGGGAGGGGGGTTCCCAAAGCAGACTCTGCATAATCTAGTGTAGTGATTTGCAAACTATCTTAAGGTCAGGACTAAACAGGCACACACGGATGACGATGAGGCCCGAATTCGAACAAAATAACTCTAGACATCAACGAAGCGCCTGTTCAGGGGAGGAGAAGTGAAGAGGGAGGGAATGGATCAAGTACAGGCATGGGTCAAGTACAAACATTGATCAGGCAAAGGCATGGGTCAAGTACAGGTATGGGTCAAGTAAAGACATGGATCAAGCAGAGAACAGGCATGGATCAAGAACAGGCATGGATCAAGTACAGGCATGGGTCAAGCACAGGCATGGGTCAAGTACAGGCATGGATCAGGTGCGGATCCAAGGGGGGGCTTTCCCGGGCTCAGCCCCCCCCCTTTTCGCTACATCAGCAATAACAATTGAATACGCGAAAATTAACATAATGTGAATTTAGGAGAATATTCAAGGGGGCTTTAAGCCCCCCCCCCTTTTCAAAATGTCTGGATCCGCGCCTGTGGATCAAGTACAGACATGGGTCAAGTACAGAAATGGGTCAAGTACAGGCATGGATCAAGTACAGGCATGGATCAAGTACAGACATGGATCAAATACAGGCATGGATCAAGTAGAGGTATGGGTCGAGTAAAGACATGGATCAAGCAAAGGCATAGATCAAGTACAGGCATAGATCAAGCACAGGCATGGATCACAGTGCAGGTATAGATCAAGTACAGGCATGGGTGAAGTACGGGCATGGATCGAGTACAGGTATGGGTCAATTACAGGCATGGGTAAAGTACAGCCATGAATCAAGTACAGGCATGGGTCAAGCAAAGGCATAGATCAAGCACAGGCATGGATCACAGTGCAGGCATAGATCAAGTACAGGCATGGGTGAAGTACAGGCATGGATCCAGTACAGACATGGGTCAAGTAAAGGCATGGATCCATGCGGTTTGGAGGATGAGGCTCGTTCTCAAGCCCATGAATGCATGGTCAGGGTTTCGTAGTGGGGAATGATTGCAATGAGCCAACGGCGCCGAAGGAACCGCGGTTGTCTTACATGTTTCTGCAAAGGGTTTGGAGTCCAGGGGTTAAATGTTAGGGCCCGAAGTGAGATCAAGGAGAAACTCACTAGTGGGGGAGTTGAGGCCTCGGAAGGTCTAGGGTATTTAACAGCAACCGAGGGCATTGGAACAAAGAATTAAATCATCTTTTTATTGCACTGGATGCACACTTAACAGACAGCAAAAATGTCACACTTTGTCAATGCTTACTAAGATTCCAACTCAGAATAACCGGTGGTCCCTTTTTATGTTGTGGATGGCTTGTATATGTAGAGTTATAATTGATGAGGTTTTACGGTTCAATTTCTAACCAATTGGTTTCAGTCGGGCCGGCCACGGCCTTTTTTCCAGTTGTGGCTCACTGGCGTGTTTTCCCTACTCCATTGCTTATACTGAGCACCAAGCACAATGGCAGTAGGTTCCATTTTTCTTTAGTATGACCCGGCTAGGAGTCGAACCCCAGACCTTCCGGCTGCAAGTCGGATGCTCTAATCACTTGACCATGCAGTGGCCTTGTATATGTAAGGAGGAAGGATGATGTATATGATGTATGGTAGTTGTAGTATAGGGCTCCCGTACTGTACATTTTGAGCTATTTGAAGCATAAAAAGTTTGATATATTATGAAAAAGTTTGATAAATTTTACAGAGGGGTTTCGTCCTTGAAATGGGGAGTAGCGAAGGCACTGACCTTAGTCCCCATATTTTAGACTGCCCCGGCGGCTTCCCACGTTTATGTTCAGATATGGTATCGTGTCTTTCGTATATATATATATATATATATATATATATATATATATATATATATATATATATATATTTATATATATATATATATATATATAATTCAATGTCAGACAGGTCTGTTTCCATATAAACTCAATAGTACAAACTATTGCAGGAATGTTTGACGCGACACGAACAAATTTCTTGTTGCCTTTGTTAAAATAAAAAGATTTTGTGTGACACTTTTTACGTACGCAAATTTAAAGTAAGCTGTAACAGTCAAAGGGTCACAACAACAGAAACTGACAGAGGGGTTAAACGTCACCTTGGGCAACACTTGTGACGACGCCCTCTACTAATTGCACTTTTGAACAAAACCTGTCATAATGCAGTCTGGGGGGTTACGGTGACGAGTAGGCCATTCTTTGATTAATACAGGTAGAAAATGCATCAACTGACTTTTCACCAGGACAGTTAGTTTTGATCATGGAACGTTTCAAAATGAAGCAGCTATTTATTTCAACACAGCCTGAGGAACAACAGTTTTAAATAATGCTTCAGGTATCAATGTTCTTTATTCAGTGTTATTATAGGTCTATATTTTTCTCCGCCGTTGTCAAGACCGCAGACCGGCTTGCCGATGGGTGACACGACGAAATGATCATTTTTTTGAAGGCCCAGAGCATTTATTTTGTCCACACATCGTTTGCACGTGTCTGAATTTCAAAATGTGGTCTCAAGTGAGTTAGAAAAGTCGAGCTTTCCCGCTGACAAGCAATGAATGGGCACAAATTGCATTTATATAATTCTCAGCGAAACTGACACTTTTTGAAGTACGGGCTCAGTGGCAGTCCAACCAAGGGACAATTATAGCGGTCCTAATGGCTTACCACATGTTGCTCGTTTGCACATGCCTGGTTCTCTTAAAAAGTTACAGACTGCACACAGATGTTCGTGGAATCGAATGATACACAAATATATATCTCTTAGGTAGGAAGCGTGAAAGTTCATAAAAGGCCGGATAACGAGTTTGATAACAGGCAGACGGATGGCGTGCGTTTTGTTTTAATGAATAAATAGCAATAGAGAAAAAAATGTTACATAAGTATGTTATACCCTTACAATAATTAACTTATATTACATAAACCTAATGTCCACCATTGTTTTTCCAACAGATGTCCTTCGTCATTTTATTTCCGGTGTAAAATTGCGTTTGTTGTTAATCAAAAATTAAAAGCAATTAATCGAAAATTCAATACTATAGGTCTGTTACTATGGGCTTTTTAACTGTAAATTGATATAGTAACATATGGCAATATGTGTGCAGATGAACTATTGCACTAATATAAGAGCTAGTGTACTAGATGCGAAAGTGCCTTTACCCTTTTCTGCTCACTGTAGCTCGCAGATTACGGTTAAATAACCTATCACGTCTGTCATATGTAAGGTATAAGTGCACTTTCTGAGCCCACTTATAAAACAAGGAATCTGACTTATAGGCTGTTACGGGTAAAACAGAATTGCGTCTGTCGGCTTTACTGCTGGTTTCCTTCTTCCCTGGTACACTGTACAAAGAGTTGCCAGCAGGGCCTTCGCGACCGGGGGTGTGGGGGTGTCTCACCCCCCAAGTTTGTCAGAGCGACGATAGTCGGAAAATCTGAAATACAGTTGGAATTTCTGATATCTCAGTCTAGCACATTTTTCAAAATGAGCCTATGTCAACTTAGTATACATTTTCCAACTAGATCAAGTGAGAACAATACCAAACGTTATTTTCCTCACAAACGTTTCTCAAACTATCAGAATTTTTGTAAATCCTTCTCAAACTATCAAAATTTTTGCACGCTCCGCGCGCTTCAAGCCTTACCTCAGTGTTGTTCTTCTTCAGTTCTTATCAATACCTTCCGATAACAACTTTCACAGAAGCACAGTAGCAGACGTTGAAAGCTATTTTATACGAATTACCAGGTAAAAGACTGGCTTTTTGAGTGGCATGTTGGTTTCTGGGGCAGTTGAAAGTGTCTCGATGCAGATTCTGAATGCAGGTTTTGTCATGGAAATCTTATTTAATGAAAAATTTCGGCGCGCTCCGCGCGCATGCGTCACGATTTGCACTCCATCTCAAAACCATTATTATGGTAATTATACCAGGCGCTGTTCTACGTTGGGCTAGGGGGTTTAGCCCCCATTTTTTCTAGCCCCCCAATTTGGGCAAAATTTTATATAGACTAATATTGGTGAAGACATAGATATACTCAGAAAATATTCCAAATGGCTATTTATCATGGCCCGTAGCCAGTAAGTTTTGTAACGATTCTTTCTATAACTTCAAAAACTTTTCGCACGCTACGCGCGCTTTCATCTGTAGTTCTATCTAGTGGTAACAGCGCCGTTTCAAACATATTAAATTTATTTGACGTTTCCACAAATATTGTTCTTCCGTGTAGGCGTGATTCTAGAGAAACACGAAAATGCATCGTTGCGAAGTTCTATCCTCTTTGTGCTAACTTTTGGAAGATTCTTTCTCCAACCATCGTGGCAAACATATTTTGTAAGAAAAAAAGATTTTTCAGTTTCGTAGGGGAGCCTTGATGGGTAAGATAAAGAAACAACGACGACCATGCAGTCGCCCAAACAAATTTCATGGTTTTACTCTTAAGTGGGGCAGATTCTTCAATGAAAGCCCAAACTTTTTCATTTTTCCTTAATGAAAATAAAAATGTGAAATCTTTTTCAATAAAATCCAAAATTTTTCGTCGCGCTTCGCGCGCCTTATATTTCGAGTTTGGCAACCCATTGCTCTGTCGGGGCTTAGAGTAGCTGGCCCCAGTCAGGGCGCTTAGCCCCCATGTCGGCAAACCAAACACCACCCCTGACTGAGCCTGCATGCAGGTTTTTTCATTTCATACGCGCAATCCTTACAATCTACGTTGTATCACTTATAAACATTGTAAGCACAAACGTACCAGTGAACTTTTCGAGCATAAACTAGGTGCACATTCTGAAACGCGTTTGTTAGTCCTTCACCCCTTTTGCTATACCTATCAAGGAGGTCTAATATCACGTTACTGCACCTATACTCTCCGTCCCGGAGCTCATTGCTGGAATCTGTTCGTCTGGATTTTCGTTCGAAATTAATAAAAATACTATAGATGTAAAGTGATTGGCGTCGTACTCTACGCTCTTAATGCAAAAGAGTGAAATTCACTCCAAAAGAGACTGTAGTTTGGGACCACTCCTAGTAAGAGTGAATTTCACTCGGGGTGGAGTGAAAATTCACTCGAAGTAGAGCGATATATCATTCCATGCGAGTGAAGTATCGCTCTATTTGGAGTGAATTTTCACTCAACCCCGAGTGAAATTCACTCTTACTAGGAGTGGTCCCACACGACAGTCTCTCTTAGAGTGAATTTCACTCTTTTGCATTTGGAGTCTATATTGTCATTTGGATGTCAGGTAATAAGCATTATGTCATTGCCCCCATTTTATATAATTGATCTACAGCTTCTAGAGGCCCTATACAGGTATCTCCCAGCCTTAGATGCCCATTTATAATGCACAATATGAAGGAAAGGAAAATTTTCGTAATAGTCCAAGAAAGTTTCTGTTGACTGCATGCACGTAATTTTGCAAAAAGCTTTGTCCAAATAAAAAACAGTTAAGTAGCCAAAAGGGGGTGCTTCAGAAGGCTTGTTGACAACGTATTCTTCTCTTAGACAACATACTCTCTGCTTTCACCTAACAAAAAATTAGAATTCACTAAATTATGGACATTTTCCAGCCATATATAATCACTTCCAAAAATATCCCAAAGATAGCACCATTTTGCATCTAAGCAACCTTAACTTACAAAAAGTCCTCAAAGGGGACTCCCCTTAGACCCCTTCCCCAGGACGGCACCTTTATGTAATGACAAAGAAAGGATCTGGTCAGTGGCGTAGCCAGGTTTTTTGTCAGGGGGGCAAGAGCGCCAAAATTCCCCCCAATTAGAGATCTACTTCCTAATGTAATCAGTGTTCTCCGCAGGTCCAAATTTTGTCCGGGTGCTTTCCTCTGACCTAGCTGATGTGACTGATCGCCGTCCTGGGGGAGGGGTCTAAGGGGAGGGGGTCTCCCCCTCCCCCTTTGGAAAATTTTTGCTCATATAAGGTGGGCTAGATGCAAAATGGTGCCACATTTGGTGCTAAATGTAAACTGAATACATCACCAAGAATTCCTATTTTTTTAGGAAGCTTTTTTATCTTGCTTGTCTTCAGATCTTAGTGAATTTTTCTTGAGTCCTACTGGTAGATCAGAATCACAATGGGTGAAGTACAGTAATTAAGTGAACCCTGGTACACCTTTCCCTTCATCAGTTCACCACATTCACCACAATCAGTCCAAAGTTTACGAGGACCTGCCCTTGTAGCAGAGTATAGCACTTGACCACTGACCCATTCTAACAAACTGCATATACCACAATGCTGCTGCTTAATTATCAAGAAACATTGGAAGTATACAGTAGAAGGACAGAGTCTCTTGCCAGAGGTAGTACAACTATAAGCATGGTGTCATCATTCCATCTCTGAAAACCTTAATGAGGACTGGGTTGTGTCAGTGTGGCATATACTTTTAAATAAGTAAAGTGTACTGGTTGAGAAATTTAAAATTTTACCAGATTATGCGCAAATTTCACCATATATTCACTTTCAAAATTTCCCCCAAGATTTTTCCAGAGGGGGCAACTTGCCCTCCTGTCCCCCCTGGCTACGCCACTGGATCTGGTGCATACAAACGCAGGGTGCATAAAAGAAGGTGCAATTTATGCGCCGCCACTCAGTTGGAAAAAATATCCAGCCAGTCGAAAAAATTAGAATTCACTTAATCATGGACATTTCCTAGCCATATTTGATCTGCTCCAAAACTAACCCAAAGATAGCATCATTTTGTATCTAAGCAACCTTAAATTGGAAAAAAATTCCTAAAGGGGAGGGGACCCCTCCCTTTAGACCCCTCCCCCAGGACGGCACTTTTATGTAGTGACAAAGGAAGGATCCCCACTGCTCTATATAAATGCAGGGCGCACAAAAAAATGGTGCAATTTACGCCCCACCATTCAGTTGGAAAAAAAGTCCCCCCAGTCGGAATTTTGGACCTTCACACCCCCCCCCCAACATATGACCCTAGCTACGGTCCTGGTTGCCAGCGAAACTCTCCACTTTTCCCACTGACTGTTTTGTGGCCGACGGACGAAGGTCAGTACCTCTTAAACACTTAATGTCATGGCAACACCATAGATTTAAAGCCTAAAGAATGCTGAAAATACGAAAAGCAAGGTGAAGCCCGAGAAAATGGTCTTCTGCCACATATTTAATGCAAAATACATGCTTAAGCATTGGCCTAAAGAGAAAATTCAGGAAAACACCTCTCAAATTGTTATGAAACTCGTCGCAGATCATATTCATTTACGCACAGGACTACGCTTTCACATCCTACACGCAACACGAGGGCTGAGAAAAGGTATTTAAAGGGAGCCAGACCTAGCCCGGCACTAAACCGCCATAACTCAAAAGAAGTTTTATATTATAAAACTGAATTCGCTGAAAAAATTTTATAGCAGAGGTATATTCTTACATTGACAGTTATAGTTAAGGTGTGGGATTGTAAGAGAAACGATAGTTTTATGTTAGAATGTTAGGAGTAAATATCTCAACTCAGAGCCGCATTTATAGTTGTGGTTACCAAGCACACATCTCAAAACCATGTTAGAGAACTGAAGGTGGCTTTGTGGTTGAATGCCACGGTCATATAACATAACATTAGGCCTTATTTATCAAAGAACGTTAAAAGTTGCAACTCCAGAATATAGGAAAGTAATCCGAGTGGTGTTCACACGACCACGTGACTGGCAAAAAACCAATGGTGCCTGGTTAGGAATTGAAGCCTGTGAAGGATAGTGTGGGCTGATCAGATGAAATAATGAACCAATTCTGTGAATTGTAGCTCTATTTAAATTCATTTGGCCAAGATATACGACGTAGTGCAAATGTACCGGATACAATAAGGATTTATTTAATCCATAGCAACGGGTCAAAGAAGCACCAAGTTATGAAATATCCTCATTTCTACAATGTACTTAGTGTCATTCTCATTGTCAGGCTTATCGAGCAAAGACATATCAATTCAACAGTGTTATATGTTTATAGCCTACTCCGAAATTGGCAAAAATGGATCTGACTGGCTGCTGTGGCAATGTGGAGGTCGCAGTTCTGCATGTTCTCTTGGTTTAAGGCCACTCAGATGGCCGGATGCAGAAAGAAAGCTCACTTTCCCAGGCCAGTCACTTTTGCCCCGGCCACTTCAAATACCCCGCCCTACCCCTCAATTCTACGTTGGTGTTTTTTATATATTACAGACCCAACATTTTCCTATCGATGATTAAAACAAATAAGTTGTAGACTGTCTGATTGTCTTAAAAAGTGGAAGTCGATTTTAACTTTCTACTTTTCCCAAAGTCCATCGACTCTCTGGCGGAGAGCCGAAGGGCGAAACCAAACGTTACTCCCGAAGGAGTTCTGCCCCCCCCCCCCCAAGGAGCTACGTCCCCGACGGAACAAAGAACAGATATTACACATTATCGTAGCTAAAAGCATTTAACTACTTTTTCCAAAGTCCTCTCGACTCTCTGGCGAAGAGCCAAAGGGCGAAACCAAACGTTACTTCCGACGGAGTTCTGTTCCCCAAATAGCTACATCCCAGAGGAGACAACAGACTTAAAGACAGACAGTCATCACCCCAAAGTATATTTTTAGTGTATGTATATCAAAATTCTCAGTTGGTGACTGCTCTTTGATTGACATCAAAGTTTGAAAATTTGAAAGATGCAGAGTAGCTCACATTCCACACAAGGCAGAGAAAGTACTTTTATTACATTATATAGCTTTGTATGCTCACCAGGACATGGCCTCAAGCAATAAAACAGGTTTATTCTTGCACAAGGAAGAGCCTCATACAGTTATGGGAGGAGCTAGAAGATGCATAGTTGGGAGAACTGGAACTGTCTGGGATCATGAAAATTCCCCTTTAACTGACCCTCAGACCTCTACATCATGGGTCTGTCATGCGTGTCCCATTCCAGACTGGCTGAAAAGTACAATTACTGGACATGATCTTAGCCAAAAGGTCGAGAAGCTTCTGTTTCCAAAGTCCCCCCCCCCCCACGCTCTAGCTAAGCGCCAAGGGGTAAAATCAAACTTTACTCCCGTGGGAGTTCTGCTCCCCAAAGGAGCTACATCCCCGAGGGGACAACAAACTTCATTGACCAACCTCCTGACCTTCAGACAAACTACATTTTCCAAAGTCCCTTCGACTTTTTGGTAAAGAGCCAAGGGGCGAAACCAAACCTTTGACCAGAAGGAGGTCTGCTTCCCATAGGAGCTACGTCCCCGAAGGAACAACAAACTTAGCGGCTGACCATCCTCTTGACCTTTACATCATGGGTCTGTCATGCGTGGTCCAATTCTTGACTTTTTCTAAAGTTCCCTCGACTCTCTGGCAAAGAGCCAAGGGGCGAAACCAAACTTTACTCCCTTGGGAGTTCTGTTCCCCCAAAGAAGCTACATCCCCGAGGGGACAACAAACTTAACTGACCAGCCTCTCGACTCTCAGACCTCTACATCAAGGGTCTGCCATGGGTGGTACCGTTCTTGACTGACCTCCAAAAGGACGAGAAGCGTTCTTGACTGACCGCTTTTTAAAATTTGTTTTCCAGAGATGTCGATCGTACTATACCGTATAGCCCATATGCAACTTATACATAACTGCTTGATCACCCATTTTCTAATATATATGTTTTGCGTTTTCACTTATACTTTGACTGGAATATCACATTCTGTTGTATATTCTGTTATAAACTGAATTTACAGAACCTGTCTCATCAAATTACAGCCGTCTGCGGTTTACCATTTGCGAATTATATTGCTGTGCAGTTAATTTCATCTCTGAAGTAATTTTTTCTCCTCTCCCGGTTTTTGACTGGATGAACTGTAGTCCAGACTGAATAATGCAGTCAAAAGATATTGCTTTCTCGAAAAGTAAAACACCTGAAAACTCACTTATGGGAAATTGTTTTCAGTGCACAAATGTGATTTTATAATTGTGTTATTTTTACTCGTAAAAGTATCGTGTTTTTCATATTCACAGTGTATGTACTCAGTAATGTTTACTGCACAGCAATGTCTGGAGTTCCTATTAAAAAACAAGTTTGGCTTGGGCACACCGAGTCTGATTCTCCAGACATCCCCATTACAGGGCAAAATAATCCATTGCTATAGCAACAGCTGCTAACTTCGTTCCCGAATATTTAATACTTGGGACAAAATCGACTTATTGTGTTCAAAATCTCCTTCTGATGTGCTAAACTGTATTTCATGATCCTTCTTACTGGATGGCACGTTCTTTTATTAGCATTTATTTCTCGGCAGATGAATAAAAATCAAATTATAGGTTCGGCGGTGTGTTTAATTCGGGTGACGTAGGTCTCATGCTGTAGGCCTACTCTCTTGCCAGGGAGTCTCATCTGGGGTACAACATGTATTGTGATATCAACTGTGTGGCACTCCATGGGGATGTAAGCAAGGAGAAATGTGGGACAGAGAGTCAATTGTAAAGTAATGTTTGTGAAACAGGCGCATAGTCACCGGGGGAGGTTGGTGACTTCAACCCCCATGACTGAAGTAGTAACGACCAAATATCACCTGTTTCCAGGAAAAGTATTCCACTTCGATTCCCTGACCCCTGAAATGCAATCCTCATTACGATGAAACCCACATAAGTGGGTCACTGAACCCGAGGGTCATAGCCGGAGGACTCTGCGATCCCGCGACGGTATCTGTTGCGTCATTGGGTTATTTTGGTATGACCCATCACTCGCCCTCACCCCACCTCTGGACCAAATCCTAGCAGCTACTCGGGCCCGCTGAGTTGGCTAGGTCATTTGCGGGACTCCGTGTTTTAATTCTGTAATTCGTTTCAGAGTTTCAAATACATATTTCCACTCCAAACGAATTCCACAAACAAGTTGCTAGGACAGCATTAAGAAACGTCTGTCTCATGTCACCTTCGGTCCACTATTCATCAAATACGGTACAGGGTGGGGAAGTATTATACGCCACAGTTGGCATCGTGAAAGGCTCCACTCAAGCGTATGATCCGGCTACCTCCTTCGGGTTATGTCCGGAGATGGTTCGGATCCATAGACAGTCTCAAGTATATCTATTTTAACTTCTGTAACATTTTCAAGAAGATCGATGAAGTCAATTGATCACTATTGTAACGTTAATTTGGTGTAGGAATCAATCTTCTGTCCATATTTTTCTCTTTAAACTGATTCAAACATTTTTTGTTAACACCTTCGTGAGAGAATAAAGAACTGCCAGTGCCTACGAGAAAGTACGCCCATGGCTGGTAAGAGCTAGAAACTGTGTGATTTTTGCAGTTCCATCACAGGCCAGATTCGGGAAAAAACCTGTAGACTGCAGAATCAGTTTTGTTTGAAAAGGAAATCTTCTAATCGCTAAAAAGGATCGGTATCACTCCAATACTACTATGAAACATCTGTATTGTTCAAATCTGCTTTTATTTCCCCTTACAAGGATCTTTCATGATGTGTGAGTAAAAGAATAATAGGCACTAGCCCTATTTCTCATAAAAGGTAAGCCCAAGAGGCATTCAGTATGATAAATTTAAAAATTCAGAAACCCCCAAAATTGTCACGTGATTTTAGAGAAGCATACATGGCTACATGAGTTAATCAAAGCGATATTCTACCATTATTCAAAGTGGGGTGTCAATATTTTTCATTTAAAGGCAATAGGCAGTCGCCCCAAAATTTTCTTTGAAAAATCAGCAAACTCTTGCAAATCTCCTCTTATTGCATTACAAGCACCTCTGAAGATGTTTCGAACGTAATTATTACAAACAAAAGGTAAAGAAAGGAGAAATTCTCCTTGAATTTTACAATTCACCAACAAAAATATTGTCACATGATCAAAATAGGCCAATCATGAACTAGAGTGACAGGATACACTCACTCTGATTGGGGTGACTGCCTACTGCCTTTAAGGTTGATAGGGGGAGGTGGGTGGTAGCGGTTGCCAACTTGCCACCAGGAAGTTACTTAGCCGAACCACCAACCCATGTGTGATCACTATAGCTGCAACTGCCGTGAACCATAGTACTTCCATGCTTGAACCAGGGAGCTGCAACTTGGACTCCATTGAAAGCAAACGGCGCCACTCCAGTTTGGTTCTGACTCATTCGTCGAGACTGTCAACTCTCGCCGCAGGCGAACTCACACACCGATCTCAAACAGGGGATCGAATATGAGTTAGCAGGTCGATATGCATCGCTAATTTCTTGTTCGTCCTTTACGCGCAAACAGATCTTGTTTTGTTGAGTTGTAAATTATTCAATAACTCGCACGTTGTTCGAGAAGCACGGTGTGTGTACTAATCCGAGGAGGGCCGTTACAGTCAAAACTTTTGAATATATTCGAATGAGCTCGTGGAAATATTGTAAAGTTGTGATAACGGGATTAGGTTTATGTGAAACACTATGGCGGTTATTAATACTTTGACACCCGTATGATCATTTGTTTGAGTTAGCGATGTGGAGTGGATACATTGTCTAAAGGAGCTCTCTCCGCTGTAGACAAGATCTGGAACCGAACGTGAGTAATTTTTATTTGTTCTTCTTTATAAATTGCTTCATTAGACAAATACATATTGGGGCATATGTCGAGTGCGGTATACCCCGGTTATAGTGAATTCTGTAGAGAGAACAAGACAAGTCACTCGGATGTGCCATTTAGGTCAAGTTTAATATAAACTGCACTTGAAACTTGAAATGCATGGTGTTGTCACAATTGCAGGCTCAGACGGAAATTGTTTTCCTGATAAAGAAAATGAACTCTAGATCAATCTATTGTTAGAATGGTTTACTAAGGACCGAGACAATTGTACGGCTCAAATTTCGCGAGGTATGCCGCAGTTACTAGGGCATACACAGCACGGTATAGTAAGTGTAGGCCTTTAAGTATTAAGTAACTTCCCACTTGTAATGCCCTGCGGTGAATAACATTAAACTTTATCTCTTATCGTGCACCGAAACGTATAACCCGACTGAGTTCTCGCTGTAGTTAGGATGAAAGGCAACGAAAACGGTACAATTAAGATTAACACGAAAAATGTAAACCTTTAAATGTTTTTTTTTTTTTTTACTTTTTTTTACAATTCTTTCGGTGTGTAACATTCTTTGTGTAGGTGGAAGGATAGAACCCCGGCCCCCCATGGTATATCTTGCCCCAATCATTCCCCGTTTATAAACAACTATGCAGCCGAAATTTTGTTCCCAATAGTTTCTTGTCCCCCATGCCCCACACTCTCAAAACCTGCCAGTTTCGACACTGACTGGCTATCCAGGGACTTGCTGCCTGGGCCAGTGGGCCTACGGAAGGAGTGAGTGGACATGCAATGTTTATTTCTGAAATAACAATTACTCTGCTACAGAAACCACAGTTACTCGCCATGTTTCGCAATCAGCTGGCATGATGGGGTTCCGCTGCTGAGTGAAGTGACTATACTGCCTAGCCACTTTTGATAGATTTTTTTATCTTTTTATTGAAACAATGGGACTTAATTACCCGATTTCTAGTAATAGGCTACAGTGTTGATCAGGTCCAATCAGAGAACATTCCAGCAGTTGCGTGCAGCAATACATGCATCAAACTCTTAGTACGGTAGGCCTATGACGTAACGATGACGTCATGAATAAGGTTTAACTGATTAACTCACCGTCGAGGGCAAATGAAGGCAACGATGCACAAAGGCAAACTAATACAAAGAATAAATTTCGTCATATGAGACATGCACTGCATGCAAAACAAACAGGTGTCGTCCAATGTGGTGATGTTTACGAGGAAAGATGACGTCACTATACGTCCTCACTAGTGGGTATGCATTATTGTCTTATTTAAAGACAGACAGTCATCACCCCAAAGTAGATTTTTAGTGTATGTATATGAAAATTCTCAGTTGGTGACTGCTCTTTGATTGACATCAAAGTTTGAAAATTTGAAAGATGCAGAGTAGCTCACATTCCACACAAGGCAGAGAGAGTACTTTTATTACATTTTATAGCCTTGTATGCTCACCAGGACATGGCCTTAAGCAATAAAACAGGTTTATTCTTGCACAAGGAAGAGCCTCATACAGATATGGGAGGAGCTAGAAGATGCATAGCTGGGAGAATTGGAACTGTCTGGGATCATGAAAATTCCCCTTTAATGAAATTCCTAGTTTTAAGTAAAGTTGTTACGGTATTAGTTTATAAGCTAAAATGACCACAAATGTGGAAGGAACCTATGACATGTATATTGCTACTTCACATCGGGCAACTACCCAACTCAACAAGTATCAAATATGAATTCTGTTTTCCTTGAAAGGGCGTCGTAGATATGGAATGATTGACACACTTTATTTCCACTCTAGTACAAAAAAAAATCATATATAAGTAATACACCATAAGAAAAGGTACTGCATGTCAGAAGCGAAAAATTAAATTGATGAAACATAGAAGTGGAGGAGGCCTGACAAATGCCTGGCTTACCGAGGTTAGGCCAGGAAACCGTAGATTGCGCTTGTACCAAAAGATCACCTTATTGACGGTCTTGTTGGGGTCAGAGGAGAGTTCATAACGGTTGGGGGTACGTACGTGGGTGGGGGCAATACTTAACTCTTAATTCAGGAGTAAGTTTGTTTATAACGTTCCTTTATCTGATGTACCCTGCCAAACTGCATAATCTCCCCGTCTCTATTCACAAAGCATCCTTTGTAACCACGCTGCACAATGAAACCAATTAAATGAAAAGAACTGCTCACACAGGCAGAACTAGTGACAATGCGATTTGAAATACGACCTTGATTCTTTTCATATTTCAACACGGTCTACTCGAAATTTTGCACTCAAAGTCAAATGGATCAATTCATTTCTTGACAAAATTGATACCTATACAGACAGGCATTTTGCCTGTGAAACCGGTAAATAAATGGCCCATGATTTAAGTTTGTTAAGTATACTTGATACTGGAGATTGGAGAATAATAGTTACATTTTCCACACAAATCGATACTGTGTTTCCAGTATGAGACATCTATTCCCGGGCCAGTGGTGGCGCCAGGTGGGGCATGGCCCCCGTCGGTGAAGGCTGCCCACCCCTCGGGAAAATTTTTCGGCTTCGTCGGGAAGCTGTTATGTATTCGATAAAATATGTAGTCCCGACAACGGCCAGTCGCCCAGCCGATTTACGGGTACTTAATTTCTGTCTAAATTAGGGCAAATTCTTCAATAAACCTCACATTTTCCATTTTTCTTCGTTAACAACCCAAATTTTTTCAAACTTTCCATGGTAAACGCCCAGCTTTTTTCAAACTTTCCATGGTAAACGCCCAGCTTTTTTCAAACTTTCCATGGTAAACGCCCAGCTTTTTTCAAATTTTCCCCAATAAGAGCCCCAAATTTTCGGCGCGCTTCGCGTGCAATATTATGCTTCAAACATCGTTTCGGCACTTCATCTCCCTCGTCGAGGCTTCAGGTTGCTAGTCTCCCCCCCCGTCGGGGAGCTTGCTCCCCTGTCGGGCAAATCCTGGCGCCACCCCTGGGCTACCCGCTTCAGAGGTATAGCAGGGGTGGTGTGGGGATGGGGGTGTAGGTTTGGGGGTGGGTTGTTAGGGACATTCTACCGGTTGTACTTCCCCAAGTATGCCATGCACCCATACCTAGTTCCTAATGATGCATGTATCTTGAAATCTTTTGTTCATCCCAAACATTCAGAATGTACAACCAAACAAGATGTAAACTTGGATCATAGAAAGGATTAGACTAAATGCAATAACTGTCACATTTTACATTACTGTTCATCCACGCCGCTGAGCGCGTAGTCCATAAAATACTGAAGTGCACGCGGTTAGCAACTGTGCTTCTACTTTTAGAGGATATGCAGTTATGTCATAATGTTTTAAAACTTAGACTGCCGTACAAACCGTCTTACCGGAAGATAAAAAGTGCGTAATTAAATAGCTTACACATTGAAATGACCATGTGAGTGAAACATACTTGCAAATGATGTCTTTGTCGTCCAATGGAACACCAGACCTATTTGTGACGTCATTTGTCCTCCGTCTAGGCTATGTAGCCAATGAGTGACGAGTAAGCTATTCCTTTTTTCTACCCATTGCACACCTTTGAACTGTTCTATTTCCTTTCCTGTGTCCATCAATTCAGGTCTATATATATATAAGGGCGTCAAACTGCAACACTTCATCACATAGGCTATAGTATTATTAGTCGCGCAAACATTTTTGCGACGACGTTGCCAGGCGATATCGCACGAGATTGTAATGTATCGTATCGAGAAATGTACGGTATCGCTCCATATTTTAAATCAAAGGCAAAATCGTACCGTGTGTCCTCGGTTTGACGGTTTTATGCAGCCTTATGCCATTAGACCTTTTTTGCTTGGGTGCTCAGAGCAGGGCCGTCGTGACCGGGGGGGTGTGGGGGGGGGTGTCTCACCCCCCCAAAGTTCGTCAGAGCGACGATAGTCGGAAAATCTGAAATGCCAGTTGGAATTTCTGATAACTCAGTCTAGCACATTTTCCGACTGAGCCAATGTCAACTTTGTATATGTTTTCCAACTAGACCAAGTGAGAATAACACCAAACGTTATTTTCCTCACGTAAAATCAAATCAAAGCTGTCCTTTTTTTTGCCAAATTCTTCTCAAACTCTCAAAATTTTTCGCGCGCTCCGCGCGCTTCAGACCTTACCTCAGTGTTGTTCTTGTTATAAATATCTTCCGATAACTTTCGGAGAAGCACCACAGCAGAAGTTGAAAGCTGTTTACAAATTACCAGGTAAAAGACTGGCTTTTTGCGTGGCACGTTGGTTTGTTGGGCTATTGAAAGTATCTCGATGCAGATTCTGAATGCAGGTTTTATCATGGAAATCTTAAAATTTGGGCGCGCTTGCGCGCATGCGTCACGATTTACAATCAATCTCATGAACATTATTAAGGTAATTATACCATACACAGTTCTATGGGAGCTAGGGCGCCTTAGTCCCCCCTCCCCAAATTTTTCCGAGCCCCACAAAATTGCGCAAATTTTATATAGACTAATATTGGTGAAGACATAGATATACTCAGAAAATATTCAAAACGTTTATTTATCAGGCTCGTAGCCAGTAAGTTTTGTAACGATTCTTTCTATAACTTCAAAAAATTTTCGCGCGCTACGCGCGCTTTCATCTATAGTTCTATCTAGTGGTAACGCCCCCGTTTCAAACATATTGTATTTCAACGTTTCCACAAATGTTGTTCTTTCGTGTAGGCGTGATTCTGGAGAAACTCGACAATGCATCGTTGCGAAGTTCTTTCCTCTTTTTCCTAACTTTTGGAAGATTCTTTCTTCAACCTCGCCATCTTGGCAAACATATTTTGTAAGAAAAAGATCTTTCAGTTTCGTAAGAGATCCTTAATGGGTAATATGAAGAATGTAATCCCCGACGACGACAGTGCAGTCACCCGAAAAAAATTTCTTGGTTTTGTCCAGATTCTTCAATAAAAGCCCAAACTTTTACAACTTTCCTTAATGAAAATTCAATATAAACCCAATTTTTTCGGCGCGCTTTGCGCGCCTTATATTTTGAGTTCGGCAACCCATTGGATCTGTCGGGACTTAGAATAGCTGGCCCCCAGTCAGGGCGCTTCCCCCCATGTCGGCAAATCAAAGCACCACCCCTTGCTGAGCCTACGTGCAGGTTTTTCATTTTGGCATTGAAGTATACCCCCAAATTTCGGCGCGCTTCGCGCGCAATCCTCGCAATCCACGTTGTATCACTTATGAACATTATAAGCACAACGTACCAGTGAACTTTTATAGCATAAACTAGGTGTACATTCTGAAAACGCGCTTGTTAGTCCTAAATCCCTTTTGCTTTACCTGTCTGGGAGGTCTAGTATCATTTTTCTGCACCTATACTCTCCCTCCCGCCCATTCCCCATTGCTGGAAGCTGTTCGTCTGGATTTTCGTTCAAAAGTAGTAAAAATACGATAAATGTAAAGTGCTTGGCGTCATACTCTATATCATTATTTAGATGCCAGGTAATAAGCATTATGTCATTGCCCCATTTTATATCATTGATCCAGAGCTTTTAGGAGGCCTTTACAGGTATATGCTAGCATTAGATGCCAGAATAGAAGGCATTAAAGTGGGGGCTTCAGGAAGTTTGTTGACAACGTATTCTTCTCTTAAACAACATACTTTCTACTTTCACCTAACCAAATCTTAGTATTTACTGAATCATGGACATTTTCCAGCCATATATGATCAGTTCCAAAAGTATCCGAAGATAGCACCATTTTGCATCTAAGCAACCTTACCTTAACAAAAATTTCTCAAAGGGGAGGGGTAGGCCCCTCGCCCACGACGGCACCTTTATGTAGTGACAAAGGAAGGATCCCCACTGCTGTAGGTAAACGCAGGGCGCATAAAAAATGGTGCAATTTACGCGTCACAATTCAGTTGGAAAAAGTATCCATTCAGTCGGAATTTGGGACCTTCACACCCCCCCCAAACATATGACCCTAGCTACGGCCCTGGCTCAGAGTGTTTTGATCGAAAACAGATCGCTTCTCGCAGGGAGCTGCTTCTCGGCCTTTTTGCTAAGATCATGTGTAGTATCTGCTCTTTTCAGCCAGTCAAGAACGGGACCACGCCTGACAGACCCTTGATGTAGACGTCTGAGGGTCTAGAGGTTGTTCACTTAGTTTGTTGTCCTTGCCTTAGAGAGTATTACGTCCCCTCGGGGACGTAGTTCCTTTGGGAAGCATAACTCCTTCGGGAGTAACGTTTGGTTTCGACCTTCGGCTCGTCAGAGAGTCGAGGGGACTTTGGAAAAAGTATAAGTTTATTGAACAACACATCGAATGAACATGCACCTGCCAGCTAGTTTCTACTGATCGAAATGTAGCAAGTCCCTAATTCTTCAACTTCCGAGACGGGGAATAAGTTCGAGGCATGCAATCGTCTGGAAATCGGGTGGCTCCATCTAGTACATCGCTAACGAAGAATTCTTGGTATTTCTGATAGTATTTATGTGAATTACTGCAAAGCACTGAGGGATTTCGATTACTATGGGATCTAGCCTAACAGCTACAACTGCTTTTTTCATTTTGCTCTGTTCGTGTCTGTTTAGGTAATCCCTGAATGTGGTTTCCTACGAAACGACTTCATTGCACTTGTGCATACCGACATCTTTCCTTTTAGAAACTGAGGATAGAAAATTGTTACTTGATACGCTTCAGTGAATGAAAACTGAACTTATTGTCTATAAAAATACAAGTAAAACCTGTTACATGAGAAGTTACACCGACTTTACTCACAAAGTTACGTATTTTTACTAAAGGTGTTGTCCGTGGCAACTCCCGCCCTGCTCTTACCGCGAAACAAGCCAATGAAGTGAAATATTAGAATTTCATACTAGTAGTGCTGTTTCAAATAACTCATAGAGAGAAATTCTTTTTAGCGGGAGATCTTTTAGCCTAGCGTTTAGTCTGAATAGTTTATTATGTTTGGGACATTTTGTGTAGGGATAAACAACAAGTTGGCAAAGACATAAACAGAAGGACGCAGAAGGACGCAGAAGGACGCATAGAGCAGAGAAAGTTACCACGGAACGTGTGGTTAAAGTTTGAATAAACTATTAATTTCGGCAATTAGACATACCGTCAGTGCATATAGGTTATATGGCCCTCATAAGTTCTATATGAAGAGAGTTACAAAGATGACAAAGCGATTGTCAAATCATATATATATATATATATATATATATATATATATAACGCTAATTCCTACTGTACGGGGAAATCGGTATATCGCAGTTTCGTTAAGGCGAAAAAAGAAACAATAAAATACATTAAAAAATATTTCCCCTTTTGGGAACCAGATATACAACAACGCTTTTTCAATGGCCGACCATCCGTACGTGTTAAAAGATACGGGTACGTAACTTGGTCAACATTGAAGTAATAGCATGTAAATCATGTGGTGAAACGGACGTTACCATCCGTTTACGTATTCCTATATAAAAAGCGTGTGATTTCGCAAAGTCGACCTGATTTTTTCCCCTTTTAGACGATTTCCCCTTTTAGGCACGTTTTTTCATACAATATTTCCCCTTAATCCCAAGTTAGCAATATATATATATATATATATATATATATATATATATATATATATATATATATATATATATATATATATATATATATATACTGTGTATATATACTGTATATATACTGTATATATACTGTATATATATATATATATATATATATATACCTTTAAGTTAAATCGTGTCAACAAAATGCCCCATTAACGTAGTATAAGCAGGGAGACTGGGGAAGGATACCATGAGGCTCTGAGGCCAGGTGCGCTCACTCTGATTAGGTGCTTGTAAACGGATAAAGCAAGCCGAGACGGGGGGGGGGGGTGTATGAGAGTCCAGGGATGGCAAAGGGGGGAGGGGATAGGGAAAACAAATTTAATGCCTTCTTCACAATGGCCGTTTCACAGTGAAGTAAAATTAAGGCCTATTTGTTGCTTATGGTAACTTCAGAGTATCGTTGTCAACAGATGAAATTTTTATGACAGTCGCTGGTTTCTATATAAGTTTATGTTCATGAAAGAAGGATTTTATGAAGCTACCGGCAACAAATACACAAGCAAGTGAAGACACGGTAGATTAATGGCGATGTAATTTGAGAAGATAAAAAATATTTATCACAATGTATGTATGCAACTGCATGTATTGTTATTGTAAGGCTGTATTCCATCTTGTTTTCATTGTGAACCTCAAAACTATGTTTTCTTTTTTTCTCATGTTCTACTTAACAAAAACATTGAAGCAAGGACGTGTCGTAAAGTCAAGGTTGTAGCTCGAATCTTCTAATTTCGTTGACAAGGTTTTTACTTGGCAAGCATCCTGTTACCCTGCGGAGCGGACTCTGTTTGCTCACTCCCTAGCCAAGGCTTCCCAAACAGTTAGGGATATCGAATATGGCTGAAGAAGGTATATATCCTACATGTTGCTACGTAGGCAAGCATCCTATAGTCTTTTATGAGTTATAACGAGTACGTGAAAACCTTAATAAAGTTACTCAGAGGTCTAGGACACTTTGAAAATCGGAAAGCAGCACTGCATTTAATTGAGTCCAAGGTTACCCGGTAGCAATTACAATCATGTTAAATTATGACCAGTTGTCAGACCGTAAGTGCTTCCTTTGTATCACGCAAGTTTGCCTACGTAGCAGGCCGTACGGCATAATCCTTGTTATATCCCTAACGCCTTAAAGAGGGCTGAGCAAGCAATGTGAGCTCCGCGGGGTACAAGCAAGTCTGCGAGTAATTTCTTGTTTTCCTGTCTTTCAACAAGCAAACGCGACTGTTTTCGCTTATGAAACTTTTCAAGTTGGAGTAGCTTTCAAATTTCAATGAAAAATTGGGGAAAATTTATTTCTTGCTCCGGAAATCCCTGTCTCCAGCTGCAAAACATCTGTGGCAGCTCCATGGAGAAACCCATTAACAAATATACAAAGCATGGTATATATTACATTCATTGGATCACGGATGGCTAAAGCGGTTATGGCCGAAGAGCGGACCTAGCCTGGGTTTCTTTGTGTAAGTTGTTGGAGTCGAGTTGGCAAAGTTATGAGATGAAAATACCGAAACGAACGATCATAATATCCACTGACCTAAATAATGATTTGAGTATAGCTAAATTTGGCCCGAATCTTTTGAATAATAAACGGTCTCTGACGAAAACTGGATGACACGTCATGCTTGTCAATTTTGTCATCCGGTCCGAGCAATGAAGACCGATCTTTCAGGCAGGCATCATTAAACATTCAAGAAGCCAAACTCCAAAGCTAATTTTGGAATAACATGGAAGCCCATTTACCTGTAAGGTTAGCGCGTCACGTATTGTTTCTTCATTGACTCACACACTAAATTTGGTCCGTTTCGTGGCCTCTGGAACCTTGTGGAAGTTCTCAACAGGTGCACTCTTAATGCAAAAGAGTGAAATTCACCCCAAAAGAGACTGTAGTTTTGGACCACTCCTAGAAAGAGTGAATTTTACTCGGGGTGGAGTGAAAATTCACTCGAAGTAGAGCGATATATCATTCCATGCGAGTGAAGTATCGCTCTATTTGGAGTGAATCTTCACTCCACCCCGAGTGAAATTCACTCTTACATGGAGTGGTCCCAAACTACAGTCTCTTTTGGAGTGAATTTCACTCTTTTGCATTTAGAGTGTACAAGCTACCCCTCATATGAGAGCTCACGAGTCAGCCTTTCACAAACATTTCAAATTTGTGTGCCTTGACCATTGAAATTTTTAGCTAGGAGAGCTTGTATGATAGGGTGGTGGTTCCGACCTTTTTACTACATTGAAAATGCCGTTTTGCATAGCGGAATGATATAATGCAATATAATGTAATATCCTCCCCGGGAAATTCTCTTGAATTAGTGGGAATTCCCTTGAATTAGTGGTAATCTGCCTTAAGTTGCAATAGAGATGCAGTGCATTAACAGTGTGTCTTTCTGTCTTTGACTGTCTGTCTGTCTGTCTGTCTGTCTGTCTGTCTGTCCGTCATCCCTCCTCCCATCCGTCCGTCCTTCGCTTGTCCATTTGTCTGCCTCATCGTCCTTCGACAATGATTACTCTAGCGTAACGCAGCTTTGGCCCTCTTATTAGAAAGTAAGTAGGGGAAGATGACTTCAATCGTTGATCCTACATCTCAATGCATCATGAGTGGTATAGTAATGTGAGTCCACTTGTTAATGGAAGTATTAAAATCTTAAAAAAATAGTTTTAACTATAATCTCTTTGCTAAAAAAAATTGGCCAGCCTTAAAGGTTGAAGATCATTGCTGCTGCATGCCTCTTGAATGGGCCAGAAAGTGGAACTCATTCTCTGACGGTTCAAGTAGGCCCGTGTTAGTTCACGTGTTGTTAAAGAAAAACATGTCCCTTTACACCTGAAATCGCTGTTATTTTCCACCGTGTCATGTAAAGCGATGTTTTCTTTCTCTTGGCCTACTTTTTGTCGATCCCCTGACAGGGAGGTAAACTACTTGTGACAGCTTTCCTATCAGTAATAAGTTATTTCACCCTGTTAATACTTCCTCATATTACACACCATAGCTGCTCTATTTCAATAATTTCTCCTTAGTAAAGTATTTTCTCATTCAATATGAAGGAAATTCGAGAGAGGAAACTAGAGGGATTTTTTTATTACGTTCCATGTTTTCTAGCGTTAAGCTTTCTCCCTCGCTCTACGTGTCATATTATCGAGGTAACCACCCTTCCGCATGTAAATCTCGGCATGGCGCCATATAAGTCGCTTTCTGTCTGTCTTTCTCTTTAGTGACTTGTAAGTATGTAAACCTGCCACTGTGAAACGGATTTCATTTTTATAGTTTGAAACACGTATCCATAACATGCCGCTTTCAATGCCCCAAGCATAACACTTGTTCCCCAAGACTCACACTTGACTACACAAATATTGTGTAACTTCCCCTCTCCGTGCCATTGTAAACAGAACGGTTTGAACCTTTGTAAAGTGGAATTGGCCCCGGGATTTCATGCATTTAGTGGAACGAGTTAACACCTTTTTTTTCAAGAAAGCCAAACTTGGGAGGTTTTCGCCTTGAAAGGAAATCTCGGTTGAGTGTTGCGAGATGCTCGGTTATTTCACAGGCAGTCAGTCTAGTTGAACTCAGCCTACATGTTTCAAACTCTATGAGCAGTTTTATTAAAAAAAAACAAGGAACAG
This sequence comes from Holothuria leucospilota, assembly GCA_029531755.1. Taxonomy (NCBI): domain Eukaryota; kingdom Metazoa; phylum Echinodermata; class Holothuroidea; order Aspidochirotida; family Holothuriidae; genus Holothuria; species Holothuria leucospilota. The sequence continues at coordinate 22,106,723 of CM055976.1, read as the reverse complement.
ACTTACGACTTGCCCAAATCGAAACGCTTGGAATAAGCAGCTCACGTTCTATGTTTAGGACTCCAGACCCGTTACTACTAAGGGATACGTTGACTGGAACCCAAAGATTGCAAAGAAACAATTTATGTAGAAAAGATGTACAGGTGATATCACTAAGATATTTGTGTATCTAAGTAATGCAAGAACATGAAAACAGAAAAGTGTTTTGGTTAAGTACACAAAAGATCATACTGTAGTGACATGCTGCTTCATTAATGCTAGGCTTGAGATCGATATTAAAAAGACCCCAAAACAAATATCGCCTACGTATACATACAAATGAATTAACCTTAGGACCGAACCCTAACATACAAATGAATTAACCTTAGGTCGAACCCTAGGACTCTACATTAGGATTCCCTAAGAAGGTCCATTATTAGGGAAGGTGAGACAAGGAAAAATACAGGTTTCTCTGTTTGGAGCCAGGATGACACTGTGACGTATGAACTAAGTGCCATTATGATGTGTTTAGTGCATTAACATGTAAACCGAAAAAAGAAATCAAAATAAACGACGAATCTAGGTTTTAGGGTCGCACGAATTTTTGAAGGAGATCATCCGTTATCATGCAGCATTTTCTGATTGGCATACAACTTTAACGACTATAACTACCACGGTATGGACTCCAATTGACTACAGTACCAGAGACATGTAATAAACGTTAGATTTATTAAAGGGTTCGTATCATGTCTTGCACTTACTGAATGAATCCAAAAGAGGGAGCCCTTAAGCAAGAGTGACAAATGCCTACGGTATGTCACGTTTCTCCGCCGGTTTAATAAAGAAAAAATAGTTTTTAGATCATTAATTAGGTAGCATAACATAACAATCTCTCCAGAAATAAGTCTAGTTAGTTTTAGTTTGTTAGTAGTGAAGCACACTCTATGCGATTTTTTAAACTCTAAAAGTTTAGGCTCCATACTGTATCCATTTGTTAGCGTTGTACGTTTATCCTTTACCATGATAATACTTCTTGCCATGTGTCCGAACATTTTACAAAATATTTTCTGAGAATTGCTCAAATAATGTAAAATACGTTTTCTTCCCGCATATATTATAAACATCAATAATGTTGAGTGGCGTACCCCCCTTCCAGTCTCCCACCGTGGGGATCATCGGGTCCTTGGCTTTCCATTATGAGCGAAAAAAACCCAAAATACGTTGAAGTGAATCTTTTTTGTTTTCTGTTAACAGGACTTGAATAGATTTTATGCTCGTGACCTCCTAAACTTTTATCGGACCTTTCGCTTTGAGAAGCTTTCTTTACGTACCATTCACCACCATACATTTTTCTCATTTTAATTTTATCATATTCTCATACATAATTATTTAAGCATTTGTCGTATAAATGGTCCATCAACGAATAATAGCATTATCTTCTCCCAATCCCTTACCGAAATCTTTCGACCACAACTTTCATATTTGTTTTAAAGTTTGAGAAAACTGACAATGAAAGCATTTTACACCATAACTCAAAAGAGGTCATTAAAATAAAAAAGAAAATAAAAGGCAAATGTCTTTGGCCTAGATATCCAATTTATCTTTTTGTTTTATTTTATATAAAATCATTAACAAACAAACCACATGAACAATACTCTTTTGAAATCTCTGTCCATCCCATTAGAAATAATTGAAAGATAAAATCTCCCAGATGACTTTTTATCTGAACCTCCTCCACCGCCGAGACGGAAGTCTTGAAAATCTATCTGCGACAATTCAGTTCATTAATTCAACTTTGCCCCATGAACGGCGGGAGGCTCTGCTGGCGACTGTTCTTCCGACTATTAAGGGTGCGACCTGGCAACTTAAGGTGGGCCTTTGCAGTTTAAAGTGATATATGGAAAAGGCAAATCAGTGCCTGCAGTATAGTTTTACGAGCCCTTATACGCCCTCTAGACATCCGTGAATCTCATCAAAGTAGGATAGTTTACCAGAAAGCCCAGAATATTTCTAACTGCCAACTTCTTTGTTAGATTGGGACCCTTGATATGAACATGTTTAGAATTAGGTTGCGTCCACTGAGAGTCATGAAATAATGTGTGTGTGGAAAAGGAAAATTGCGCTTCGTAGAGATTTTAAGTTTTTCTTGCCTAAGAATTATTAACTGTGCCTTAGTACTGTACCTTAGAAAATGCCAAAATCCACGAGCTAAGAGGTCCCTTATCGTAGAAAGCTTCAAACTGCAACCCTTGGTGAAAGGGACGACCTGAAGGTTGCAGTTTAAGCTAGAATTACCCAATCTCATCACTGACTTCCCTTGATTTTTTCCTACCATGAATTGTGATGAATTTTCAATATTTTATGGACCTGCAAGACTGCAGTGTCAAAGAAGAAATTATTGATAGAGAATCCTTACGTATCCTTAAGTTGACACACCTGCACGCGCAAGGAAGGAAAGCAACGCTTTCGATGACCTCTTTTAGGAAGTTGTTACCCCGATTGGCAAAATTTAGACTCAGACATGGTAATCAGCCATAGTATTCAGTTAAGCTATGCAAAGTATACGGTAGTTTATCTACCCACGTGTTCCTTTAACGATTTATCCATCTCACGGCTGAACTGAGGCCATCCAAGATCTATCCCTGGGTAGGTTCTGCCGATACTGTAAATTAAATAGAATTCAAGATCAAACACTTAGGTTCTCAACTGTCTGAACCCAATTGCACGTTGACATAGAATGGTTATACAGCGAATCAACACTATTTAACATCTTTTTATATTATAAGTTAAGAATAACCAATAAGCCGAGTTAATTTTTTTTATTATTATTGTCGCCTAAAGGCAAGAAACCATGTGGGGAGTATATGACTAACTCGCGCCTTCGATAATACCTCTTTTGATATCACCTACTACGATTGATAAAATTTGATATTATCATGTTATCATTTTACACGCGTCGGGCAATAATAATAAAACATATTTTAGGAAGGAGTTTATCAAGGCATCCTTTTCTAATCTATAACGGTTTCTAATAAAGCCTATCGGCATAATCAGTAAGAAAAACACAATGGCAATCAACTGTGCTAGGTAAGAATGTTCACTTTCATGTAAAATCACAATTACAGGGAGGATTTTGCTCAAGGGGCTTACGATTTGTCAAAATTATGTTTTTACAGCGTGGTGTGGGATACGGAGTGTAATCACCCTGAACCCTAATTTTATGTTCAGATGTTCATGATATGTTGTCCGCGTATAACATAGGAACTTGGAGTCTGAGCGGAAAGCACGTTGCTAGGTTACGACCTTCATCAAGTGTAATGAGAGGTCACGCCATCGTGATATCAGTAAATCCTCAAAACAGCTTGAACCTTAGCAGCTTAGGTTATCAACTGCATGGGCATGACATATGGGCAAGGAGGCTTCGAAAAAAAAATCATTCATGTTGCTTAACTCTCCAAGATAGCAGTCGGTTTCGAAGTTCAGCGTGTCAGTAGAAGTCGTGAATAAAGGATATTGTTAGTTTCCCCCTACTGATGGCGCCTACGAAGTGACGTCACGAGTTACATTCGCGTGAATTGAATGAGAGAATCCTTAATAATTTCCATCATTTCACCAGGAAACGTTTGGAAACGTTTTCTGATTCTTAGTGTGGTGTTATTACTTTGTGGTATGCTTGCAATGCGGTGGTAAAACTTTTAACAAACACAAAGTTAAAGGGAAATACTGCGTTTAAAATGCACCAATATGGCATACAACGAAAATAGCTACAGTCATTATTAAACCATTCAGTCTCACCAATAAACTCCAGCAATAGCTTAATCTCCTCAAAATATCATGCATTACAAGAGTTATGTAAGTTGCATCTTGTAAATTTTAGAAAGTTTGGGCAAACAAATTGTTCTTGACCAGCAAATAATTGAATTTTCTCCCGTGTGAGAACCTTATATCATGGAGAGAAAGCTACCAGACTGCCTTATTTTGAATTATCTATCATTCTGTACCTATAAATATTGGTTTTAAAAATATGAAAATTTTCTGTAAATCAAACGCAATATTTCCCTGTAAGTTGCATGCAGACGGGAAGATTGCTATTTTGTCGTACACAAATTCATTTCAAGTAATCACGCAACTGATTAAAGTAGTAAAAAGAGAATGCTGTGAACTAAAAATTATACATAACAAAAATTATACTTAATTCTTCAGGCCTTTAAGATCACTTATTTTATGACTTTACTAAGCTGTCACAATCTCTTCACAAACTCTTAACAGCGGGAACCGGGGACAGTGGCGGCTCTTCCGAGGCCCAATGGGCTCCCTCTGGTTGCCGTGCCGAGAATAATTGGGCTTATGGATTTGGTCCTCTTGGGATCATCTACACCCATCGCGGGCAAGACTAGTTACGCAACTGATCACAATGTGGGAGAAACAGAATTACAACCCCACATTGGTCAGGGAGTTGCTATTTGTTTAAATACCTCACTGCATTGGTTGACTTCTAACCCAACATTATCGCTGACATTTTGAATTTTCCTGCATATAATCATCAGGGTTCCTTGGACCCCGCGGAACGGACTCTGTGTGCTCAGCCCCACTTTAAGGCTTCCGAAACAAACCCTCGGAGCGGACCCTGTTTGCAGACACGCTTCCCAAACAAACAAGGAATATGTGGTATAACCTGCTACGTAGGCAAGGTCACGTGCAGTGAAAAACCGTAGATTGCGCCTTTGGAATAAAATTCAGCGAACTTTTATCATGGAAGTACTACTACCTCCATACAGCTTTATACAGCTGGGGATCGCAACCCATAGGCCATGATGCGGGGAACATCATTTCCGCAAATGTCTCCGCCTTTCTCCATTCGGTCATATAATTTCCTATTTATAGATACCCTGTTTACCAAAGATTTTACGTTTTAAATCTTAAACACTAAGATCCCTGGAAGAGAAGACAGCTAAATTGTGAAGTCTACTTGTACATGGTTCTCTTGATATAAGCTGTGTGGGAGACCTTTAAAAAGCTTGTAACAGAGGTAAGAGGTATAATCATCGTTTGGAAAGTTCAAGAGCTGATGTGTTTAATTAATGTCTTATGTGTTTACAACAGTCATGTGGGAGTACAAGACAAGTATACGGTAGAGCAGGCCGCCGCGGTTTATGGGGCTTTGTGTACAGCGTGGTGTAGTAAATAGAAATAGTGTGTGCAAACATCTAGGAGGCCGGAAGAGACTATAGAGATAACTTGAAAAAAAGGTGTGAAATTGTAAACTTGTTTTATCAACAAAACCTCACCACGTATAACTGTTTACCTCCACAATTAAACCGGTTTGCTTTCATTCTATCTGTCTATAGCAACCAGCTTTAACTCGTGTCTAATATAGCAATCTGGTTCTGGTAGCAGGCCCGTAGGCAGAGCAATCGATTCGGGGGCACATCCATGCGAGAAGATCATTTTGGTTCTTCAAGGGCACCTGTCCCTCATGCTCCTAGCCGGGTCATACCAAAGACTTTAAAAATGGAACCTACTGCCATTGTGCTTGGTGCTCAGCATAAGCAATGGTGTAGGGAAAACAAGCCAGTGAGCCACAAGTGGAAAAAAGGCTGTGGCCGGCCCGACTTAAACCAGTTGGTTAGAAATGAGCCGTAAAACCTCATCTAACTCTAACTCTTCATCACCGGCTGAGTCGGTTAAACACCTAAGGTAACCAAAGGTTTTCCATCAGAACTGACCTTTCAAATAAAAAGAATCCAAAGTAAATTTGAATCGTTAATTGTGTTGTAATCACGTAATCACGTGAAAATTGTGAATTCAGAAGCTCAGTGAGCGGACCTTAATGTCTGAAAGAAGAAGGATGTGGAGGTCTAAGGGAACGATGTCCCTCTCCTCTTTGATTAATTTTTGAAATTTATAAAGCTTCTGTATGCACGTCGTATGGTGCAATAGACATGGTTTATCTCCCAGTGCTATACAGGGTAGGGTCTCCAAATTCCCCATAACCTGATAACCCTCACATCTTTCGGTTCAAATACCATTGACTTTCTCTAAACTTTGTGTGGTCGCTTAGAGTCGTAACATATATCCCCTAATTCCCGAAATTGTTGCATACATTTGAAATTTCTTATCTTAATAATCAGTCCTTTGAAACAATTTACCTAAAAACCTGCCTTCAAGATCCTCTTATCACCAGCCAATCACACAACTTAAATCAGGGTTGACTTAACTGTTTAATATTATAACATCTCTGTATACATTACAAATGGTTTCCGATACGCCTTAGAGGAATAATCGTAAAGAACAACGCCCTTAAACTTGACGTGTATAGTTATTAGCTAATGGCAAAGTACTTGAGGCAGCATGACATTTAATAACTAAATACTTAACGGCATGATCGTAAATTTGTCAAGTCCTGTCAAATGTGAATACTTAGTCTTTCGTTGTCTGGAGGGTCACATGACTTCGCATCACTGCGTATGAACATTTATTAAAACTGTAATGGGGAACGTGAACTCTTGAGATATAAAACCACAAAATGTATTGAGGTTATCTAGCATAATGTCGTGTGTACTTTAGACTGTTTAACATTAATTGTGATAATGTCATCCCGGGTATTAACAGAAAGTTTATTTTACAACCTGTGTCAGCTGGCAGGAAATACATTTATATAAAAAAAAATCATTTCAAAACATTTGTGTCGGAATTTGACCTTTATGGAATGCTCTAATAGACATGCTCAAAAATATTAGTATGTATGTTAAGTGACAATGTGACAGAGGTCATTTTAGATACAACCTCACGGAGCTCAAAGCAAATGTACTGAAAGGAAGAAGGGGAAACCTTCCGCTAGACTTCCATAACTGGCTCCACTATCCTTACCCCGGTGAAGGGGAAGGGAGATAGGGAAAATTGATGAAGATTTCTTCTGAAAGGATCATTGGGAAGATCAGCGAAACCCTAAATTCCGGCTACGCCCTTGATTATTTTTATAGCTACTATTTCAATTAAAGATCGTCATGACGAAACCATGCATGTTACAAAAACACACAAAAACAAACAAACAAACTAAACAAGATCTGTTTAAATGGTCTCCCCGAGAGCCCTTCAGTCCAGCTTTCAACCGGCTTTGTCGGCCGAACGACCGACATCGTTGGCAAGCCGTGCCAAGTGGGTGAGACAAACCTTCGTACCAGTAAAGACTGAAAGAGCTCTCTTTACCTCCATGGAATGTCAGTGGAATTTCCCTGGTACCTCGAGCGGGATTCGAATCCACGTACCAGTGACGTCACGCCGACGTCAACCCTAACCCCTAACCCTTACACAGCAGCGTAAATCACTCTGGCACACAAGGACCCATACAAGTGATCGCCCCAGGCCCGTAGCCAGGCAAGCTTAGTACTGAAGGGATGGGGTGGGCGAAAACTTTTTCAGAGGACGAGGCCCCTTCATCCCTCTCTCTGCGGGCCTGGAAAGCCACCTTCCTTTGAAGATAAAGCCTCAAACCTCCGTATACCCTTATCAGCTGGTCACGAGCCCGATTCTTATGTCCCTGAATGATTTAAATTGTCCCAGCAAAGTATCTTTTGAGTCCCTCCTCCAACATCATTAAAAGGAAAATGCAGTCACCCAATCAGAGTGCGTATGCCCGGTCACTCTAGTTCATGAATGGCCTATTTTGATCATGTGACAATATTTTTGTTAGTGAATTGAGGAATTCACGGAGAATTTCTCCTTGCTTTTGTTTGTAATAGTAATGTTCAAAACGTCTTCAGAGGTGTTTGTAATGCAATAAGAGGAGATTTGCAAGCGTTTGCTGATTTTTCAAGGAAAATTTTGGAGCGACTGCCTATTGCCTTCAACAGTTTTACTGCACCTCTCTCAGTACTGTTCTATTGCCCAGGGCTAATTGTCTAATGTTAAAGACAATAGACCCTTTGCAATGATATGCACGTTGGAGGACAAACAAGGAAGCCAGGTAAGGTACATGATTTTGTTACAAATACTGTACGCACGTGCGCGTGCCTTCGCATGCTAACGTACATGAAAAGGCGTGTTGCCGACCAGGTACAAAAATTAGCTGTCTGCATTCGTGTTGGTAGGTTACAATGCATAAGCTAGTATGGTTACGGGCTTACCTCAGCCGAGGGTGCCCTTTCTGTTCGGTGACGTCATAGGCATACGGTCTATACAGTACAGTAGCTTTTCAGTCCTATGCAAACAATGTACTGTAAAATGTACGCAGGAGTATTTGAGAATAATGAATGTTGATCTAGGACAATCGTCTAAACCTCACTGATATGTCGTATGCGCAGGTAATAGACCCATCAAAGTGGCCGATGTATTTGAAGTTTGAATTTTTTCCAGCTGGTGTGTCTAAGTACAGTGACCCATTACTCATAAGACGGATATTACTGTGAACGTTTTTGAGGATAATGAAATTCTGCCTTAAAACCAGCAATAAATTTTTCTCTTCTTTCTCTCCTTACCATCCAGGTACATGCCATGAATTCAATCAAGAGCCATGATCACGAGAAAAATCAACAGACTATTTTGGTTCTCGGGTCTTCGGTCTAGGTCTTTCTCCAGGTGGCTGGCTGCCTCCTTATTTTTAAGCATCATACTTATAATTAACGTTCAAGTACAACTCTCGGATAATTTCACGTGGAGAAGATTCCGACGTCGACACAATTTTAGGAAAAGGATCGACACCGACTTGGAGGAAAGAGAGACATTCGCTTGGTACGGAGTGCAAAAGGATGGAAAGGACGAGAACAATGAACTATTTTATATCGATGCCACGAACGCAGACGACGAGAAACCAATTCCTCCACCGGTTGACCTTATAGGACCTCATCGATTGAAGCTGGGGAAGAAAATCCTTCTCTCTGCAGATGATACTTTTAAAAAGATTGTCGAGACAGACGAAGAGGACACCATTCCCCAGACTCACCGGGTATGGTTTTCAAAAGTATAGTTTCAAGTTTTATCTTTTTGTACTCTTCCGCAACCAGTAACGGCATTATGGTTCGTGTGGCAAATAAGGGGGTGTGGGGCCAAACCAAAATATCGGGGGCAGTACCATCATGTCAGAAGTGTGGTGTAGAAGGGGAATGGCTGGTGCAAAAGGGGACCAAAAGTGGCAAGGGGAGCAAGAAGGGGTAAGAGATTTCATTTGTGACACGACGTCCCCATACCAGTAACTCTTTGAGCTACCACTGTCGACAACTGTTCCTCTATTTTGTAATTTTTGGAAAGTTTTCCACCAGTTCGCCATGCTGAAAACGAGCTGCAAGTCATTGTAAATCATTCGTGTTTATGTCTTTCAATGATAATTCATCGTGTAGACATTGTTTCATTCGTTTCCACATTCTCTTGGATAAGCTAAAGAATGCCATACCATGTACTAAACTTACTGTTGGTATAAAATGCTTTGTGCGTCCTTGTAATTATCACTGGAGCTACACTCTTGCGCATTCTGCCTTGTGCAGTCTTTGAAAAGCGTATACTTCTTATGCGCAAGCAGTGGAGATTGAGCCTGCCTGCATGAAGGCTCTCTCTCCCTGTCTTTTGCCACACGGAGTTGCCGCCAACTTCTAGTCAGATTTTCATAGTAAAGACCTAAATGCGATCTAGCACGGTCTGCCCTATAGGCTAAAGGTACAGTTGCCACTGTATCTAGTGCCTACGAAGAATTTGGGGGGCCTCCGGGAAGATTGGGGCTTACGAAAATATCAGAAAGTGTTGACAAACTTTTACGATCGAGCCTTTGCATGCCATTTGCCCAGTGCATGTGGCATGAAACGTAATCCGGCCTTAGACTAAGCCATATACTCTCTTATACACAAAGTTATGATGTGATTAGCTTGCCCATAAAGGTAACTAGTTCAGCGTGATTGGTTTTGGAATAGGGAGGGAAAGCAGTTTCAAGAAACAAACGTTTTTCATAAAAAAATATATACATTCATGGTTTCAGTACTAGATGCAGGGGTGCGAAGGGGGCATCTGAAAACTTGTAACTTACCCCTCTCGTGTTCCCATCACGTGTGACTACACTGCTCGGTGAAAAAAGTGATACAACTACCGGTGATATCTATCTAATTCATTCATCGTTTCCCATTATTTTGTATGTGCACGTGATACTTGATATTTGTGACCATACAGCCTGATTTTACAACTCAAATCAGTTACACTCTTGACCAGTGGTTCTCAAAGTGGCCCCTACCGCCCCCTGGAGGGGGGCGTTGGGAAGTCTCAGGTGGGCGCTGCAGAGTACATGGAGAATAGGGTGTATTGGCACTGATTTGGGGGTCCCTTGTGATTACAACACATCACTGCAGCAATTTAGGGCACAATAGGGCATCCAGGGGGTCTGTTCCCCTCCGCTTCTCACTAAAATGAAACGAGACATTCGTAATCTCGCAGAGTTACACCATTCTCACCCTTTACACTGACTGAACTACACCTGGGATCTCTACACCAGTTTCACAGTATGCCTGCCTTCTGCAGGTTTTTATTGTTCTTGCAAATAGAAAAGGTAACTGAGAAAAATATTGTTAAGCTTCCAACTATGAATGGTAGGACGAGGGAGGGGGTAGGGGAGGGGGCTTGGGACAGTTCAAGATAATGGAAGGGGAGTTAGTCTAAAATTTTAAAGTTTGGGAACCACTGCTCTAAACAGAAGTTATCATTTCACTACCGTGTTGGGTGACCACCCTGCAAAATTTAAGCAATATTTAGCACTCACCAGGAGTTGATAACTCTCTGTGCACTGTATCCCACCCTGCTTTTACCTCCTTACCTTACAAACAGGGTGCTACTTCACTATGTATGCAGTGGATGGAAGGATAGACTCTGCAGAGTTTGATCGGAGAACTTACTCCCTCTGTAACAAGATCTGCACTTGTTGCTCTTCCCATGAAATTGTTCACTCCCCTCCCTAACTAAACTGGATGTGATTCTCGAGATGGGCGGGGATTCAAGTTTAAATGCAAATTCTGAAATGCTGAAAGTCACTTTCAAAGGCGGAAATGAAAGAGGATGGTTTAATTCACCATGAAAGTCGAATGGAGGGAAGGAAAGGTTTAAATTGATACACCGATAATAAATTTGTCCACTGCTCTATTGATTCTTACAATTATCCTGTTGATTCTGTTTTCTATACTTCAATTTTTGTCACTCACCGCTACCCTCAATCGATAACCCTTCCCTCCCCTCCCCCTCGTGTTTATTAGTTTGAAACCACATTTAAATCATCGTCTGATTAATACACTGATACAAATGTATTAAATATCAATTCCATTGAGATATTCTATGGTCAGTCGGTGTTTGACCCTGTTACCCTTGGGCGGCTTATACTCCCCCGCGTATTAAATATAACCTTCAAAACACGGCAAAGATTATGGTTTATCCAGTTTTTTCACTTTTTTTCAGATTAACCTAATTTAAGGGCATTTAATATCCATACATAATACCGTCAGTCTCATGGGGCTATCGGGTTCCTGTTTAATTATCTGGTAAAGTACAGAAGAAATAGTTGAACCATGAAGTGTCCTGCGTCCTGGGCCTTGAGTGCAGGAAAGTGGTAGGTACACAGCTACATGTGTAAAAAGTAGAAAGACCTCTGTAACATAGAAGTAGGCCTACTACTCTCAAGGTAGTACTTCCATGTCTGCAAGAATGGTAATATCATGGATTGGAGTTAAAACGAACGTGGGTTTGAACGGACAACATTCCTCACAATAAAATTTGGAATTGACCTGGGTGGGAATTGTCCGGAGGAAAATTGTCCGGGTGAGAATTGTCCGGTGCGATTTTTCAGGGGATGGTTGTTCGGGAAACGTTTCAAGGCTGCCTTAGATTACGTGACTTCTACAAGATACAAAACAAGCACTATGTGCAATGACAAAATACTACCGCGGATTACTATACAAGTTTCTAACTATCATATTTTAAAATAATATTTTGCATGACCTAAAAATATTTATATGGCGGGTTGCGTGACCCACGACGCATGCGCGTTAACTTGAAAAAAAATTGCTACCACCTCTGCCAGTCACTCTTAAATGGTTTTCGTACCGCTTGCATCATGGAAATTTACCTTGCAGAGTCTTTAACACTAGGTCCCGACTGCCGTTTGATCGCTTGACTCTGCACTCTGTCTTATAACTTGATCAGAGGCACCAGAGACAACGTTAAGTTGTGGCACTAAATACTAAACATAGCATGGTCCCATTAGAAGAAGAGATCCGAGGTTTCCGCAGGAAAAGTATATCCGGCAGGCAGTCCCGGGCTTTAGGTGGGTCAAACCTGATACTAAAGCAACACTGACTCAACCAGGCGCCCACTCAGTCCTGTAGTTTGTAGCCTGCGTAGCGCCTTGGTGGCTGCCGCCCCTTAGGCTGCCGCACCTCAGATTGTTTTTTTCGCAGCGATGAGCTGAACGGAAAAACTTCGTCAGCTGCGCGGGGTATGTAGTTTGTAGAGTCTCAAGTCCAGGATGTGTATACTTATTACTCAGGCGTATAAATAGTTGATGCGCCATGATTTTGAGTTCAAGGAAAACGCATAACTGCACCACCTGAATGCGACCTGATACAAATGCGACTACAAACCAGTCGAGTCACAGATGTGTCTGTTCAGTGTGCGCCAGATTTTAATCGCGACTCGAACACGATGCGACGGTCGTTTTTCGTTGTGATCAAATCGGGCTTTTTCGAACATATTCAACATTTGTCGTGGGACTAAAACCGTTGCACAGCAGTTGCATGGGGTTATGAAGTGTCCGTCTGACAACGAGGCGACTCCGATGCGATTCTTACAGATGGCCAGAGAGGAAGCGTTGTGAAATCAGGTGACGGCTGTAGAAAGTCAAAATGGCTGTTCACTGTGAACTGATAGATGAGTAAGTCGATCCAGTCGGCCTCTTCTGGCTGTAGTTTTCGTCTTACCTATGATCCGAGCCTGCTGTTTACCCAAGGCCAATCAGACATAGTGTACAGGATTGTCACCTACTCAACCGCGATGAGTGGGTTGCCTCCAGGGTCGCAGTCATGTCGGTGAAGTGTACGCGCCTGCCTATATCTCCTTCTGAGGAGACATCGAAACTACGCAGGGACGTATCTAGGATGAAATTTTTAGGGGGGCCTAGTTATCAAATTGGGGGTCACGGCATTGACCGCGGTTCTTAATTCTTACACATTTTATTAGGGCACAAACAATTTGGGGGGTCTAGCGGAAATCCGGGGGCCAGCCCCTCCCCCCCCCCCCCCACCATCGTATAGCTACGCGCCCAAAACTACGCAGAATATATGTGGAAAGATGTAGTGTAAAATATTGGGTAACAGTAAAATACTAACAAGAACTCTTTTACGTGCATGGAAGACATGCGGTAACGCCGGTAAGCGCGAACGGAATGTTCGTTTGATCACGTCCTTTCATACCCACGAATTCGATGCCGTTCTTTTACCCATCAAAATGGAGGTAGCTTCTTTTTACTCCGCCACGTTAGTATTAACTAAGCTATCAGAAAAGTGGTCTTCAAATAGGCCTACTATTGTACATTAGTAGCAAGGATGTTATCTTGAATTCGATAGGTTACGATACCTGGGTACGATCTCACTATGTTGTCTTCATATGAATTAAGTTGACTGAGACTGCAAGTCTAGTATCGTACATTGTTTGCCCGCCAACAGACGGCAAGAAGGCATAGCCTATACTATCTTGAAAAGGCTGATATATATATATATACGACAGAAACTGCCCTGACATAAGCAGCATGGACTGAATAACATCGGCTTCTATGACTCTGAGATTATCGATGTTTTCCTTCAGTTCATTAGAATGTTAATTTCTTCCGATTCTATCATATTCGGAAGTCACTCATGCCAAGTAGTCGCTCACAGGTCACTTTCCGGAGTTTCTTTCTTTGATACTTCTATAAATGCTGCTATAATCGCCAGACAGGCGAAAACTTCATACTTTAGGTCAAACTGGATTGTTCTCCCGATAGTCAAAAAAGGAACCACGGTTGGTATGATTTAATTGAACCTTCAATGACTTTATTCGGTCTCTGCTTTGAGGTTACAAATCTCTCGAATCGGCAACTTTATGGAATCACCATGAAGAATAAGATTACTTTGTGGTATCGTGGTCTCGCATTGCAGTCAAGATACCTACACTCTAAAAAACATCTAGTCAATTAGGGCACGAACCGGAATTTTGTCAAATATTGACAAGATTTGTTTCAGAATTGACTAGAAATAGTTCAAAAATGAAACTATTCTTTTCATTTAGGAGCCGAATCTAGTCAAAGATTTGACAAGATTCCGGTTCGTGCCCCTATTGATTAGATTCTATTCAAATTTGACTAGGACATTTTTAGAGTGTACAGTAAATTTCACATCAATATTTGGCTTTATAGACAGGCTCGATGAACTTCATGGCATTGCGTCATACTATATATATATATATATATATATATATATATATATATATATATATATATATATATATATATATATATATATATATATATATATATATATATATATATATATATATATAACATGATTATACTTAAGGGGAAATTCTTATATCTGCTTGTATATAGGGCGAAAAAAAGATACAGGGAGATCGAAACGTAAATTCGCCTACGTCTACTAATACTTAACGTTGGATTTCAGTGTTATCTCTTGCTGTTATTCCTATATATATATATATATATATATATATATATATATATATATATATATATATATATGTTCATTACACTTCTTTTCATAGTAGAAAAGTTTTAGACAATATAGGATATAGCCAGGCCCTAAGGATTAAAAGTATCTGTTATAAAGAGGAAGATAAAGAGAAACGTTTTTTAGAGCTTAAAAATAATTTAATTTCGAGAGGCTATCCTGAGAATATAGTCCTTCAAAATTTAAACAAGGCTGATGGTCTCTCGAGAGATTCCATCTTAAAAGGGACTTATTCCAACCGTTCTAGTAGAAAACCAATTAAGGCTCCTTTAGTGGTTACGAGAAACCCCAGATTACCCAATCTTTATGCTATTATTAAAGAGTACTATCGGAGACTATCGGAGACTATGCGGAATGTACTGCCTTCCCCTCCCAAAATTATTTTCCGACAACCGCCTAACTTAAAACAACTTTTGGTTCGAGCCAGACTTAATAGGCCTAAAGATCAACCTAAAGGCTGTTTTAAAACTCATTTTCGAAATTGCGTTACTTTTGCAGTCTTAAAAGAAACGTCTACTTTTGTTAGTTATTCCACAAAGGAAAAATTCACAATTTTTAGTTCTGTTACATGTACTACTAAGTCTGTTATTTATCTAATTAATTGTTTATCCTGTGGGAAACAGTATGTGGGAGAAACGGGAGGGGAATTGCGTCAGAGACACAGGGGGCATAGGCAAGAGTTTAAGAAAGGTCATACTCCTTTAGGGAAACATTTTAACGGGGCTTGCACTAATTTTGAATTAATTGGAATACAAAAAATACCAACCTATAACAGCCATTTACGGGAACAAAAAGAGCTCTCATGGATACTACAGTTAGACACCTTTCACCCTACGGGCATTAACGTAAAGAAACTAGTCAAGCAAACCTAAGTAGCTTTCTTTTTTGTTGTGTTCTGTTTGTCTTTTGTAACTTTTGGTAGCCACAGCTTTTTTAGTTTTCTGGTAGTTGATATACATACGTACTTACTTCTTGTTGACTCAGAGCTATCTTGCACCTGAAGAAGATAGGTAGAGCCTATCGAAACGTCTGAATAAAGTTGAAGTATTTTTCCGTCATTTGTTTGTCTACGTGTATATTCTTATATTTCTTTATCTATTACTGGATTTACGCTTATACACTTGAGATGTTGAGTGCTGTAAGGTGGCAGTTGCATATTATATATATATATATATATATATATATATATATATATATATATATATATATATATATATATATATATATATATATATATATATATATATATATATATATATATATATCAAACTATAGTAGCTATGTAGAAATTAGGGTGGGCTGTCATCTGTGTTAATTGGATTTTTGTTTCAAATCTTCTGTTATTTTACTGAAGGCTGAAATGAAAACAGGTGACTCGTTGTCACGAGTGGTTGGTATCAAGCCCGAGATTCCAGATTCGATTCCAAGTCTAAATTTTGAATTTTGGCTTATTTTGTTGCGTTAAGTGGAGATAAACCTGGTGTTCTCGAAAGGGCATGAAGCTCTTTAGCTCTTCAATAGTTGAAGAACATAAAAACATCCCAGATTATCTTAATTTTGGCACAATGAATACCCAACGAAAATTTATTTGCGTTACATCCGATGTATCTTTTCTATTATCTTATCTTATCTTTTCCCGATGTATCTTTTCTATTATTTGTATATTCTCTTGAAGTAAGGGTGAACAAAAGCGTGAGACAGGATGGGCCTATTGTAAATTTCTCCCACACATTCCCATCAGCGGTTTCAAAGCGAGACGCGTTTAAGTTGCTTAAAGTATATTTTTATGAAGGTTTCGTCTAACTTACTTTCCTTCCATCATTTTGGAAGTTTATCATAATCGGAAATTACTCATTTTCTCTCAAAGCAAACCAGTCACGAAACATTTATCTTCGAAAATATACAAGTTTTAAGAGGAGACGAAGTAGCGTCTTCTCACGCCGTGTGCATGCCTACGTAGTAGACTTTACGGCATATTTCTTGTACAGTCATTCACCTCCTAAAAGAAGGGCTGAGCAGAGAGATTCCGCAGGGTAACCAGGGTAGCGCATAATTATTTCCATAAAGTGTGGCGAAAAAAAACTTCCGAGCAACGAATTCTTTTCTCCTTTCTTTTTGCTGAATTATCGGTAAAGGTAACTTCCACGCAGGGAGTTGCCACTAGTCACAGTTCCCTGTTCCAAGTAGGCTATACGTACAGCCTTGTAGTGGATCTATATTTTTAATTAATCTACCTTAACCGTTAGCGAAACGAAAAACTTCGCTCGTTAAGAGGGGCAGAACAAGTGCAAATAAACTCTTGTTACAAAATTGCTTTTGTCATTTATATCTTCGCATCTCAGTATATCCATCTTTTGATACGTTAATTCTGGCTTAGTTCTGAAGAGGGCCTTGCTATTTGTCAAATATAGCAACTCTGTCGCCCACAGCCATTTATTGACAGACACATCATTTTTGTAAAAATTTATCCATGTTGATTTAAGGTATACCTGACCTTGATTGTTAGTTTTAAGGTATTAAGGCTAACATACAGAGTCCAAGGTTTGCTTCTCAAGAGTACGATATTGACGATTTATTGACTTTACACTCCAATTTGACCGGGTCCATCGACAGGTAACCAAAGCTGTATATTTTCACAAATTTGAACTTGTATTTACCGGGTCATAGACACGAGTTCAAGGTAGGTGTTAACTTAAAGGGGAGAGGCTTTTCGTTTCTGGACAAATGTTTTGGTGATCCAGACGAAAGACCTTAATAATGATTTGTCTGTAAGCCACTTTCCTTCGGAGCAAAGATAGCAGTTCACTCATTACTGAAGTCGCTTTAAAAATCAACTTTGATAGGCTGTGTAATTTGCTTGCGTCGAAATAATTGAAGTAAAAAAGCAAAAACCAAGCTAACTACAATAAGCTACAATAATCACAATTGGAGTTAACTACAATAATCTCAATTGGAGTACCTACTTGTAGGCTTAGCATTCCTAGACGCAGTGGCGTAGCCAGGGGGGGGGGGCAGGGGGGCGAGTTGCCCCCTCCGGAAAATCTTGGGGGAAATTTTGAAAGTGAATATATGGTGAAATTTGATCATGATCTGGTAAAATTTTAAATTTCTCAACCAGTACACTTTACTTATTTAAAAGTATATGCCACACTGGCACAACCAGTCCTCGTTAAGGTTTTCAGAGATGGAATGATGACACCATGCTTATAGTTGTACTAGTTATGTTTTACTATCTGTTTTATACAGCATGGGATCTCTGGACCTCTGACAAGGGACTCTGTCCTTTTACTGTATACTTCCAATGTTTCTTGATAATTAAAGCAGCAGCATTGTGGTATATGCAGTTTGTTAGAATGGGTCAGTGGTCCAGTGTTATACTCTGCTACAAGGGCAGGTCCTCGTAAAATTTGGACTGATTGTGGTGAATGTGGTGAATGTGGTGAACTGATGAAGGGAAAGGTGTACCAGGGTTCACTTAATTACTGTACTTCACCCATTGTGATTTCAATCTACCAGTAGGACTCAAGAAAAATTCACCAAGACCTGAAGACAAGCAAGATAAAAAAAGCTTCCTAAAAAAATAGGAATTCTTGGTGATGTATTCAGTTTACATTTAGAACCAAATGTAGCACCATTTTGCATCTAGCTCACCTTATATGAGCAAAAATTTTCCAAAGGGGAGGGGGACACCCCCTCCCCTTAGACCCCTCCCCCAGGACGGCGATCAGTCACATCAGCCAGGTCAGAGGAAAGCACCCGGACAAAATTTGGACCTGCACTGATTATTAGGTAGATCCCTAGTTGGGGGAAATCTTGGTGCTCTTGCCCCCCCCCCGACAAAAACCTGGCTACGCCACTGCCTAGACGGGACATTCAAGGTTTATGTGAAGGACTGCTCAGCGAGTAAGACCTTTACATCATATAGCTGTTCAGTGTCTCGTATATATGTCATTGACATATGAAGGTACGGCACGATATCTTACGGGAAAGCTTTGCAGGCTACTGTAGAAAAGCTATGGTAATTCCTCTTTCATTCGGAAAAGAAAAGTCACCTGCATATTGTCCAGTCTCAAAAATTAAATTATCCACTGAGATCAAGGGGTACGAATGTACCTCTGGAATGCAGAAAACATCAAACAGTTTCAGAATTTTGCTTGGTTCCATACTTACAGGCCTTAGCATCGGGCCCGTTTTACACCTCCCGAATATGGCGGTAAACTTCTGCCTTGAAAAGTGACGAAGCATGTCCTTAGAATCCTACCAATGTGCCTTTAAAACCAGTTCAAAGGTATATACTACATGAGTGGCCTACACGCCAAGAGGTTAGAGCATCCGACTTGCAGCCGGAAGGTCTAGGGTTCAAATCCTGGCCGGGTCATACCAAAGACTTCAAAAATGTAACCTACTGCCTTTGTGCTTGGTACTCAGCATAAGCAATGGAGTAGGGAAAACAAGCCAGTGAGCCACAACTGGAAAAAAGGCCGTGGTCGTCTCGACTTGAACCAATTGGTTGGAAACAGGGACGTTAAATCTACTAACTAACTAACTAACTAGCTAACTAGCTAGCTAGCTAACTAACTAACTAACTAACTAACTAACTAACTAACTAACTAACTAACTAACACGCCATTTACAAGTCTGCGTCTAACTCTATACTGGCTCTCAGGGAGTTTTATTGCCCTCATCACTCAAACCCTATTTAACTCCCATCAATTACTTTTTCAAAGCCTTCACATTCCTTAATAACCACACAGTTCCCGCCCCATCCCGGTTCAAAACGTCCCTTTGGAGATGAACTAGTATTAGCCAAACAGGTTTTTACTATTACATGATCATTGGACCTGCAGAACTATGGTCTGTGGGACTGGTCATGATTTTGTCAGCAACACGCCTGCGCAGAAGGAAAGTAATGCATATACATATAGTAAACATATGTGCAGTTATAGCTAATAATTTCCTCTAATGCACGCAAGAAACCGCGTTTTAATCGGATTTTTCTTTACAGTTCTATCGGAAACTAATGAAGGTGTGAACACATCAAACCAAGGACCAAAATTCGAATTTTTCACTCCCCACAAAAAGTGATTTTCGTGAGATCTCGCATGAGCTAGCAAAACCAGACCACGGTACAAACGATAGCTTACAAACTACTAAACACTGCTGGCCTATTCGCGATTGCGTCCGATGGCGTCCAAAATCTCGAAAATAACTTTTTAAAATAGAGAATTTTCGAGCATTTAAGACTCGTAACCATGGAAACACTAGATAAGACATTGATTGGAAGCCATGTATTGCTCCATTGGCGTTAAAATTGACTCTTGTTTTAGGTTGTTAGTTGTTCGCCCAGTACAGCCTACATTCTACGTCTGCATATGAAAAAAAGTTTTGTACTCACGTTTTGCAAGCCAGGTGGGCATATTTCACTCTTGAAAATTCATTTTCTTACGTGTATCCTTAGATATAGGCTAATGTTACTCGGTAAACATGTCGAGTGAAAAGTCAATTGGCGAACTTCGCCTGTTTTCGTTCGAGTCCAAAGCTTATCTCTCAGACTACTTTTGGGGAGCAATCAGTTGCTCTGTCTCTCACATCTTGTTTCGATTGTCATTCAAGTAAATCATTTTTCGCAAATTCCTCTGATATTCCTTTCATTTTCCTCAGTTGTTTAATGCCCGATAGAACGATTCTGCAATCCAAAAGACTTGGAGTTGTATGCACGAGTCAGTGTGGCATATGACTGCTTACTTTATTTTTTCGTGTATGATCGCCACACAAGTACTGTGCAATGAGAATATGTACACTGTATCCTGTACAGTTTCATAGGGGATGTCCTGCATACCACTACACACCGTACTGTTACTCCAACAATAACACTATTACGTAATACTCAGGGAAGAATGGGGTGAGAGTTAATGACAAATCAGGCTCGGATCCAAGCGGGGCTTTCCCGGTCTCACCCCCCCCCCTTTTCCCCACATAACTACAATAGCAATTACACGAAAATTAGCATAGGAGAATATTGAAGGGGCTTTCAGCCCCACCCCCTTTTCGAAATGTCTGGATCCGCGCCTGCAAATTGATATGATACTGTGCCATCGGGCGGTAGTTTTAGTATGTAGATAACCTTTGTAAAAACTAGTTCGACATAAGGAAGAATTGGGAAGTCAGAACTCCATCTGTTGCTATTTGACAACTCCCTGCTGTTCCAACTCCCCTGCTCTCAGTCACTGCAAAACTACCGCCCACGGGCTCTCACCCCTTTCCGAAGCTCTGAGGTGAACGCAAAAACCTCGTTAATCCCGCTAGCTGATCTTTTCACTTCCCCGGGCTGATCTGTTTGCCTGCCTGATATGAGCTGCCAAGTTCCTATGTATATAATAGTTCAAGTAACAAGTTAAAGCCTTAATTTAATACGCTAACACTCCTATTTTCCGCACCTTGTCGTATTTGAATATAGACGATACCTGAGTACTGCAACAAGCAACAAAAACTTCATTTACGTACAGGGCAAATTCTCATCTTCAGTACCGAGGTCCTATAAAATCGAGCCGAGGTTTATCAACCCATTGTTTCTTTTTCATCAAATAAAAGTATCAAATGAATACTGGATAATTCTGCTTCAACTACTTGCTTTATACTTGTGGTGTTCAATGTGAAAGTGTGTGGCATCATGGGGGTTTATGAAGAGAAGTAAGGATGCCATAAATTGGTTCAATGAGACATAAGTTCAACTAATTTCTCAAAATAAAAGGCGACTACAAATTGCACGCGAACTTTACCTTTAACGAGACAGAACAATCATGTGGGCTGCCAAAAATCAAACACCTATGATGAACAAGGTACAGTTGGGGGCGAAGTGGCTTCCAGGGGTGAAATATTGTTTTAGGGGACGAATTTTGTAAAAATGTGTTAAGGCAGTGGTAACTTAGAGGAGCGAAAACTTTTTAGGTGCCCCCACCCCTCCCTTCTTGGCTACGGGGTTGAATGGACCCTGCTTTAGGCACAGATCAAATGACTCAGTTTCAGTTTATTTTCTCCCTGTATCCTCTATAAGAGGTATTAGAGACTTAACAATATAAACAAAAGTAAAATATACAATGGATATGTAGATGCTATAGTCAAATTAGAAATACTTCACAGGCAGGACTATCCTCGACTGCAAATAACTAAGGCCTAGGCCTATGTAACTAAAACGTGGCACCAGCACCAAGTTATGTGCTGGATGTTGAAAATAGGACTGAATGAAGGAACGATAATTTTCACTGGTAATCTATGTACATTCGTGCTCCCTCCAATCACATGTGGTATACATTAACATACTATAGTGTGCCAAGGGTTATAGATACCATATACACATTGAGAGACCGTGCTTGAATGCCCAGCCACTCGACACCTTGACTAAAGACGAGAACCCGGAAATACCTCAAAGTATTCTTTATTGGGCCCTGGGTATATATAAAGTTTCACTGAGCTATAAAATAGATTTCAGCCCTTTATAGACCTGTTATCGTGGGCTTAGCCAAAGTGTGGAACAAGTGTCATACCAGGGAGCTGCCACGGAGCTCCCTGGTCATACTACAATCTCATTATGAATTCCGTTTATCATTTTAAAATAAATGGATTTTTTTTTTTGGTCCTTTGAAAAGTCGCGTGAGACTCAAAGTAGGTTTACACCGACGATCGGAAGGGACCTTGTTAATGGAAATGCCACATGGTACAGACCATTGAAAGGAAAGCGTTGATATCTTTGTACTGACGAACAGACACTTATACGGTCAATGGACCAATGGAACTATCAGATGATAGACTGTTTATTTTCTTATTTCTGCAATGACGATAGATAAATATTCAAGCCATGGAAGAAAAGTCCACAGGATATGCTTTTTATGAATGTGAAATTGCTATTTAAAATTTTTCTACAGATATTAAGAGTGTTATCGTCAAAAACATCTATATTATCACCACAGGAGTAACCTCGCGAAGACGGAGACAGTGCTTTGTTGAGACTCAGCCTTAGACCCCATGAGAATTATTTTAGGGGTGAGACGTTTTGCTGTCAAATAACGAAGAAACCATGTAGCAACTAAGCATTTATATATAGGCTACCGGATTTTCACGTGACGTCAGCGCGTTTCCGATTGCCATGCTGCCGGTAACAGCACATGCGCAGATGCTTTAACGGTATACGCATGTACAGCGGGAACTCTGGATAAAATTGTGACAAAGTATACACCGGGCGGTAAAAATGTCCGAGGCAGAGATAGCAGTGCGGTCCTTGGAAAATCTCTGTTGGGCCAAATGCATTTTTGGGAGGTCAGACATTACTCTGGGGGGTGGGGGGTCACATCAAATGTACTGGCGTCTTAGACAAATATTTACAGGCGTCAAGAGGCATGTCGGTAGAAAATTTCTCAATCCAACATGGAAATGGAACAACGTAGTCCATTTAAACATTGTGCTTTTTCATAAAAATCCACCAGAGAGA
The DNA here is from genome assembly GCA_029531755.1 of Holothuria leucospilota. Taxonomy (NCBI): domain Eukaryota; kingdom Metazoa; phylum Echinodermata; class Holothuroidea; order Aspidochirotida; family Holothuriidae; genus Holothuria; species Holothuria leucospilota. The sequence goes on along the minus strand of CM055976.1, from coordinate 22,083,521 downwards.
TTGTTTCAAAGTCTGCTTTCAGTTTGTTGGAAGAGCCAAAATGCCCAGGGTCGGGGGAGGAGGATCTTCTTAGTTTTCTCGTGGGTGCTCTACAGGATGAAATCAATATTAAATAAGATAACTTCTTTGCATACTCCGATGGTCGGATATAATCTTGGGATACAGTTCCCTGTATCCTTCAATGGGAAACACATAGCGGAGGGCACAAACATCATCGCCATACGGTCGCGTCATTGGTACAAGAGAAAATGTTTCCTATCCCAAACTTTTGATTAATCCCAGAAAATACCTGGATTTAATTTAAAGTGGAGTCAGAAATAATTATTCCATTTATTTTTCGGGTTTCAATTAGAATGGTAAGGGTTTCATTTCTTATAGTCCCACCACGTGCGGTGCATGTTTTTCAGCGGACGGTAATTCTAACTGAAACATTTTAATTACGAATTAGTTGGCCAATTGGATATCCTCGTTAATACGGTTCCATGTTGGCTCCACATGTAATATTTTGAAGTTGACGAAGGTGGAGAGGCCCTAGAGATAATCTTGGTTGGGATTCCACGGGTGGTATGCAAGGTATAGCTTATAGTCATTTTCTATTTTTGTTTATGCAAATTAGTGGTAATGACGTCACTCGTTGAAGTCGCGACACTCAATAAGCCATAGAGAGACGGCCATTCGCCTTTAGAAACATCACGCTGAGCGACATTGATGTGTTAAAGCGATAGTCTATCTGTTTCGTGCAGTAAAACGCCCCCTACAGTTGCCCTACATCGTATGATCTGGCTAAAATAGCTCAATATGAAAAACTTTTTCTCTAGTAGCCTGCGAATTACGATCTCATACAGGGCGAATATAACTTAAATCATATATTTTTGGGAAATCCGTTCGGTGTGAAACTAGGAGTAGCCTATGCTTAGCTGTTTATCATCTTTGAACTGACCTTTGATTTTTACGAGGAGTGAAATTTCTTGCTATTTAATATAAAGTGAAGGAAAGATGTCCTCTGTAAAATAACCGCATCCTGAACAGCTGAAAATTTTTACAATTTAACCGCATTATTATATGGACAAAAATAGACTGAACAGACTGAAGTCGAGTTAAGGTCAAGCATACAACCATTATACATATCAAAATATTGTAATTTGGATGAACCGTCGGTCGATTTCTTCAAGGTGCAGCGGGATTGATGGTAGAGTCTTTGGAGGTTCATTGAATTTCTAAGGAGTTTTGTAATAATTATACCAACTTTGTCCTATGGGGAGTTACGATAGGACAACGAGAGTACGAGATGAATGCGCGAGAAGCGCGCCAAAAAATAAAACTTTTACGGACATTTTAGTATCGTTTGCCTTCATTTAACATAGTAATTACCTATCTACAATAGCACTGAATATACACTAAACAGACCTAAAATTGCAGTTTGCCCTTTTTGTTTCATGATAGCCACTAATGGCCATTCGATTTCTTTATGATGCAGCAGGTTTGAGGGTTGTGAGCTAGGATGAGCAATCACGGAGGTTGCACGGAGTTTTGTAATAATCGAAAGCACGCTCTGTCCTTCTTGCATTACAAATTGGACAATAAGCGCATATGAAGGATGCACGCGAAGCGCGCCGAAAAGTAGGATTTTAAGGCATTTTAGGAACGTTTTCAGACAGTGCAGATACAGAAGGAGTCGGAAAGCGAGCCTTCTTCGCAACTATCGCCATACAAAGTGTGCGTACTTTCAAGTGTTTACATCAAACACAAAAGCGCTCCGACTTCACAATTTGAGTAAGTGGAAGCCCACTCTCGCTGCATAGACCCGACAGTCTTCGAAAACCAGTCGAATGACAGACGGGTCGATTAAGTGTGTTCCAGATTAGTTCTCTACCCGACTTTCGGTCCAGATTGCGACTTGACAGTCTAATGCATGACCACATCGGAAATATCAGACTGTTTGATAATCGTAGTTGAGTCGGGGAGGGGGTGGGGGTCGCGTCGCAGTTGAGTGTAAAGTCTTGGTAGTGTGCAGCTGTCATCGACCCAATTGCGACCTTTTTTTAGGAATTGGCCGACAAAGTAGGGTTTGCGAAATCAGACGACGGTTGCAGAAAGGTAATGTGCTCGCCGTCATGTGTGATTGATGAACAGTAGATCAACCCCAACAGTGCCTTGCATGGTTAACCTACACAATCCGACTGAGACCCGACGCAACTGGCTACGAATACTTACAACTCATCACCGACGAGCAGTAAGGTTGAGTTGCATCACATTCCAAAAGGCTTTCATTTGACAGTGTCGTACATGGTGTCTATTTCATAGCAGAAAATTATGTAATACGGTACTTCTATTTTCCCGACAGTCTGGATTTCTTCAGAAGACAATGGCTTCCCGAATAGTGTAGTAGGGATAGGAGGGATCACTGACACAGAACCCTCACTTTGTGATATCTTTCCTAACAATATTTAATAATTTCCCGACTAACACAATAGTTTCCTAATACAGTTATACATGTGGGAGGGGTTAGGTCTCTGGTTAACTTGATGTATCCAAAGCAATATTTCCACCCGACAAATTCGACAATAATTCACTTAAAGAAGCAGCAAACCCACGGATTTTGCAGTAAACGTCAAGTAGAGACTAATATTCTAACGCATTTTATGAAAAAAAGTTAGTCGGAACAGCATTACCCAAAAGTTTCAAGAATTTTCCAATTATTTTTTAAATGCTCTGATCATAAAATTTCCCGACATTTCTGTAGCCCCAAGTAAAAGATTTTTTTCAGACAAAGTAAATTAATTGCAAAGGAAAGTGGCAATATTTTTTGGCGATATTTTCCCTACTGATCGCAAAATTTTCCCGACAAACCGAACTTTGAAAATTTCTGGTGTTATAGCACCCCCGCATCCCTGCGGTAGTGACGCCCCGCGTGCGTGTGCTATATGTTAACTTGGTTGGTTAATATTGGTTTTACGGGTTCAGCTATGAGTGATACACGTTCGCCGTGCAGGTAACATGTGGTCTAGTGATGGGCCCTGACGTTTCCACCTCCGATGTAGTAACTTTATGGATGGACGAGGTCGTAGGCTACCTGCCCAGATTTAGAGGGGCAAAGTTTACGGATACTTGCATTTATTTATGTCATGAGAGTCTGTAACTTACATCATAGCCACAACTATGAACAACATTTTGGGGGGGGGGCATTATGCTGTAATGGAGGGAGCATTTCCCAAAAATTCCTCCTCGAAACTAAAGGACCAGAATCTGGTTACTTTGCATACCCGGGTAGGCTAAATCTGTAAGGGCTGTAGTTACCGAGTCATGTGACAATGTTTGTTGTTCATGAATATTTAAATTCGTTGCATAATAAAAATAAAGCGTTGGTTTACCTGCAATGTACAGTGTACAGATATTTGTTGTAACATGAAAAATACTCTGTTCTAATGGGGGAAAGTCCTTGGCCAAAAAAGGGGGCCAAAGGCAAAATTTTCGCCCCTAGAAAATTTTCGATTCCATTTCCTTAATACATTTGAACACATCTCGCCCCATGAAAATATCCCCCCGAAGCTACCCCCTCAGTACCTTGTCTGGCTACGGGCTTGTGGGGAAAATAAGAGATATGCTGGTATTGTTTAACTGATGTTTCAATATTCCTTGCTCCTTGTATGCATGGGTTGTATGATGCCCTGTGAGAGACAGAAGGCACAGAGTACAGTGTTCAAAAGTGACCTTGGACATGAAGCACAGTACTGTAGTGTCCCCTGTATTTCATAAGGGAGACCCATCAGAAAATCGCAGTTATTTATGCCGCCGTGCTACCTCCTGCCACATTAATTGTGCATGATTTGTTAATAACATACGAGGAATTTATCATCAGCGCCCTCTTTTATGATGTGGCTGGGTTTATCCATTCAAACCATTTTCTTTATAAACTGTGATTTTTTTTACAGAAATAACATCGTACCGCTAAAAATATTTTAATTGATCCTACTCCCAGTCAACAGAGGTAAACATCATTTACAGAAGCTGTTAGCTGCTAAAAGCTTGCCATATTTCATTGTAATTGTCCTTGGTGCAACTGTCTCGTAAATCGTTTACGGTGAACAAAGTTTATGTACGAAGCTGAGGTCTATTTCATTTACTTCCGTCACAATTTAGACTGACACTGGCGTCCGATCGTAATTTTCCAAATATCATCAGGGAGAGGTGTTCCTAACAACTCCTGATATCATGCACTTGTGTTAAGAAAAAGTAAACACTGGACGTGGACCTGACCCAGTAAATAATTTGAATAACTTGTGATCGGACGTCACGGAACTGTTGACTAGTGGTGTAGGTATACTAAGTACGAAAGAAAGCAGAAAATTCTTTCGTGACATTTAGTAAAGACAGCGCGCGTGACTTTAGATCGAAGTAGCAACGATCTTGTAACTTTATCAAGATGTCTTAAAGCCTAACCGGTCCCTTGAGAATAAAAATATTTCACAGCTCCAACTGAAAAAATGCAAAGGTCAAAATAGAGGTTATAAAAAATTTGTTTGGGGGAGGGGATGGGGAAAACTATCTTGAAGTCACGACGCCTTGCACAATATTAATCCATATGCTCGAGTCGCCCTATAATATGTATGGCGTTTCTGACATAGAAGGAACGCTGTCGTCCGTAATAATCTCTCGTTATATGATTATTTTGATGAATCAATGAAGAGTGTGATACGCAGTTTTTTTTTTATTTTGGGAGAGGGGGGGGGGATTGCCGTGTCTGCCCCTATGGCGAGCCGCTTATGACAGGGGTAGGATGTGCATGTTGAGGATAGAGCCACGCACGAATTCATACTAAGCTGAACGTGTCGTATCTTTGTCTTAAAGGCAGTAGGCAGTCGCCCCAAAATTAGCTTTGAAAAATCAGCAAATTCTTGCAAATCTCCTCATATTGCATTACAAGCATCTCTGAAGACGTTTTGACGTTTTTAAGCTGTTGTATCAAGGTGGGGAGGGAGGGCGGTCTTCTCATGACCTGGCTAGAGACCCACTATAGGGTCTCTAGACCTGGCTTGGTTGTGGAGGGATAGGGTAAGTTATTATTTCAGACCACTCCTGTTTCTGCTTATTGTCTTGAACTTGAAAACCGTGCCATCATTTTGTGGAACCCTTTCATTATTTCGCCTAAAACATGTGTATGTATGTGTCTTTCTGGAAATTCAGTCATTGTCGCAAACAAAGACAGCGATGGATGTCTTGATCCACTGTAGTATTAGTGACTGTACATAATATGTATAATACGTTACCTATTACAGGGGCGGATCCAAGGGGGGTTTTAGGGGTTTAAACCCCCCCTTTGATTTTCGAGGATTTTTCATTTTGTATAATATATTGATTATTTTCCCCGGTAAGTTTTGAAGGTTATTTTCAGTTACAACAATGCAATTAACATGCCATAATTATAAGTTTGCTGACAGCGTATTTTTCCTTCTATCGTCCCGATTCTCTCTCATTCAAAATCCTTATAGAGTCAGTGAGTCCTTCAAGAGGAGGTTCAGCTCTAATCTTGGTTCCCATATGCAATGAATTCGCATCCAGTAGTGCCTAACTCTCTTTTGAAAATGGGAACGCGACTCCAGCTTTTCGCTTGTACTCTCGCTGAAAAATTCAGATATTGTGTTGTCTGAAAGTGGTTGTCGTTGAATTGGAATCATTTAATATAATCAGAAATCGATAAGGCTGATCATACTTTGGACATCCCTTGGATGTAAAGACGTTCAGGGAAAATTAGACTGTTCAGTTGGAACATATATCTAAAGAAATTACCATTGTTCTGGAAGGTATTATAATCCAAAATTCGCTTATATACTCAATACCTTTCATTTCATTTGTTTCACAAGATATATTCCTTTTCTATCCAAGAGCACGTTATGACCAAGTTCACGTTTAAACATTATTCCATGCAAAAGTTTGTTAGATGGGATTTTACGACACACCAACACGATTGTGTTATATAGTGTCACCTACAGAAGAAAATGGTGCAATGTTGCGGTACAATTAGGTAAAAAAAGTTGGGGTACAGTTCAAATTCCTCTGAAATGTTCAGGCAAATGCGAGAGTCGTGTCAAAAGTTTCTATACAGTTTGCTTTCCTTGAGAAAGCCCAGAATAAGGGAAGAATCTGTCTGCTCAAATAGTTTTCAGATCTGGGACAGCATAGTACTTCTGGCGAACATGGGAGTATTCACAACAGTCAACGAGAATGTGACTGACAAAAGAAAAAAGTAAAGGGGTAAAATTCAACAAAAAATCTAGGTAAATCCAGGAGACATGTCAAATATTTCTATACATGCCACTTTCCTTCAAAAAGCCCAGAATGAGAGTAGGGTCTGTGCGCTCAAAAATGTCTCCATACAAAAGAGTGGGTGTTTGCCTGGAGTTTCTTGCACATGGGAAGTGCCAGTGACCTGTAGGCGGTATTTTAGCATATTTTCCTTCGTGCATCTAGACGACATGGTTGTATATACAGCAAGGGAGGGTATCAAAGAAACGTAATGTTTCCATGGAAATGACAAACATACAAAATATGAAACATGAAGATGGCCTAAGTATAGATTGTAAGGTCTGAGAAGGGTCAATTTTTCTTGGTTCATGCCGCGCAGTGATGGCGCCAGGTGGGGGACAGGGGGCCATGACCCCCGTCGGGGAATGTTTACACTTTTTTACAGTCGGGGAGTCTTAGTCGATACGGTAAAGTGTGTAGTCCCCTACGACGACAAGTCGCCCCGACGGTCTACCTGTTTTTTGCTCTCAAGAGGACACATTCCCAAAATTTTCGGCGCGCTAGGCGCGCGGTAGAGTCACTCCAGTTTCTTCAGCACTTCCATTCTACATTGCTAGATAGCACAAGACCTGTAAAACTTAACAAACTTAAGAGGTCGTAAATTCCATCCCATATCGCAAAGTCTACTTGCTGTTGTCTTGTGTGTGTCATGCGGTACGGTCAGTTGGTGAGCGACTCAAGGAGAAAAATTTGGGTATTTCATAGGGTCGTCCAGGTGGTTTCGACAAAATGTATGTTATCCCTGATATGGTCTACAACCCCTACAGTTTTTTTTTCTTTTTGTTCTTAATGATTACATATATTGTTTGTGTAAAACCAAAAAAAAAAAATTTTCGCGCTTCGCGCGCTTTGCAATTTTACGTTTCCGATTCAAAAGTACACTATCAGTGCGCAACTCGGCTCATGAAGTATTCAGTGATATTATGCAAAATATGCCCTGCAATGACTTGGGATATCTAGGCTCCTTCATATCCCCTCCTTACCACCCCTCGACATAGGGACTGTCGGAACTTCGGGTCACTGCATGATCCGGCCTCCTGTCGGGAAAATGCTGTCGCTACCGACCTGGTCGGTTTACTTATTTTGGCTTTAAAAAGGGTCATTTCTGCGATAGAATCCAAAATTTTCGGTCCACTTTGCCCACTCTTCCTCAGTTCCGTTACTACTGATAGCTAAATATAGTACAAACTCTTTCCACCTTTCCAAGTAACTTAATATAAGTAGAATACATGGATTTATGTAAATGTCGGTCATTTCGTCTTATATTGCTAAACCTAGTTAATGTTCTCTTGTGTCTGTCGTGAGGTACTGCTAGTGACTCGAGGAGGGAAGTTCAGCGTAGGTTATGCCCGATATGGCCCAACTGCCTTGACAATTGACCTATATACAGTGGCGTAGGAACCGGGGGGCCAAGGGGGCTATGGACCCCCAATGTGTTTTAAGGGGGGCCAAATGTCATTTTACCCCCCCCCCCAATAATTGCGACAGTTTACAGTTTCGTTTTACCTATTTTTGCTCTTAAGAGGACAATTTCTCTAATAAATAACTACCATTTTCAGCGCGCTACGCGCGCAAGAGAGGTATTCTGGTTTCTTCAATAGTTTCATTCTACATCACTAGATAGCGCAAGTCCTTTCCCCCTTACCATAACACGTAGGAAAAGTACACAGTTTATGTAGAGGTCGTAAATTTCATCCCATATTGCGAAGCCTAGCTACTGTTCTCTTGTGTGTTATGCGGTACGGCCAGTTGGTGAAGGACACACCGAGCAATATTTGGCTGTTTCATCGGATAGTCAAGGTAGTTTCGATACAATGCATATTATCTCCTATACGGTCTAGAACCCCTACAGCTTTTCTGTCTTGTTTTTAATAATTACATTTGTTTTTTTGTGAAAAATGACCCGAAAAATTTTCGCGCGCTTCGCGCGCTTTGCATTTTTACAGTTTAGATTCTGGAAAAAACATTTAATCAACTCGGAACTTAGCTTCTCTAGTATATACAAATTTTATGCAATATATGACCAGAATGAAATGGAGGCTAGTACACAGGCTTTCTTCAAATCCCATCTCACCAGTACTCGACGGCATTGGGGCTGTCGGAGTTTCGGGTCGTTGGCCGTTCGCCGGGCAAATCGTGGGGCTACCTCTACTCAACTTAATAATAAGTTAACAGACTCTGGCTGTAGAAAATCTCAGTTCCAACTAATCCACTGAAATCCATGGGGGATAACTCAACGCTGAACAATTCTGAATGAAGTCGGATAGATTGTAACAGACTTAAAGTGTTAAATTCAAATCAAACTTACAAAATTTGCACAACAAGGACACATCTTGATGGCTTCAAAAATCCTGGCAAGCGCCACTTCCGGTAATTTGGGATGTATTAAAATCTCAGATTTTCTCGGTACGCTTCGTCCACGCAAACCTATGATGGCGCTTTGCTTAGATAGTAAATGGGGTTCAAACTTCCAATCCTCGGACCCCAAGTCTAGGCCAGCTCAACTAATCTGTCCTCACAGAAATGTATTTTATAAAAAAAATCAAATCAAACTACATTCTTTTCACAAAAATTGCACATCTTAATAGCTGCTATCAAGCCGGACAAGTGCCATTTCCGGCGATCTGGGACGTATTCAAATCTAAAATTTTCTTGGTACGCTCCGCGCCAACCTATGGTGGCGCTCCGCTTAGATAGTAAACAGGAGTCACCCCCACAAAATCTCCAGTCCTCCAGAGCCTCCCAAACAAAAAATCACTCCTACATGGTGTTGTTTTTGTTTCCTTTTGCTTTGAATATTTTTATTTTGCTCAAATTAAAATCGGAAGAATCACATTGAGCAAATGTGTTTTAGTGTGGGAAGGGGACTCAAGGTCGAGAAGTCACATCTGGTCTGGCCCCCCAAATGTCAAACATCTTCCTACGCCGCTGATATATATGCTTCAAATAAGTAAAGATTCCTTTTATTGTAGGCCTATCCAAAAGAAATTTCGCGCGCTTAGCGCGCTTTGAAATTTCACAGTTTAGATTCTAGGGCAAACGATAAATCAAGGCGGAAATATATTTCTCTAGTATATACAAATATTATGAAATATATGCCCCGCAATATCATAATCTAGTACACAAGTTTTCTTCAAATCCCTCCTCACCAATTCCTCGACGATATCATGGCTGTCAGCGCTTCGGGTCTCTGGCCCGCCGTCGGGGAGTCTGCTCCCCCGTCGGGCAAATCCTGGCGCCACCCCTGACGCCGCGCCAAACGATGGTCGCGCTCCGCTTAGATAACGAGACAACCAAAAATACCATGCATGCGATTAAGCCTACTAGTTGAATTTTAAGGCCCCAATACCAAAATACTTTCAGAAGATTTCAAAAAGAGAAATTAAATTTTCTTTATTGAGCACAAGCGAGCAACTTTCAGTGAGTCACTGTGAGTGCCTAGAGAGAGCACAACAAATGACTGAATGTTCCGAACTCCTGACGCCCAAGATCGTTATCGGGCTGTATAGCATGCATCTCTCACAAGAAGGAAGACAACTTTTTTACAGGACATTTATCATAAAATTTCTGACACAGGGAATTTCAATGAAAACTTGTTTTTATACGTGATCAAAGAGCCTAGGAAACGCGTGTGAAATGCCATTTCCTGCAATCTGGGGGTCTTCTGAACCAAAAATTTTCTCTGTACGCTTCGCGCCAACTCATGGTGGCGCTCCGCTTAGATAGTAAGTATAATCCCAAAACCCCCCCTTTAGTCAAAACCTGCATCCGCCCCTGTATTATAACCTATTTCAATATTATTTTTCACTGCAATATTTAAATTTAACCCTTTAGCACATTTTTGTTGTCCTCAGGATGTTTTCAAACCCTCCTTCCAGTCCATGGCCCACAAAAATGTAACAGGTTTTTAAAGATTAAGGGGTATTCGGTGACACTATATGTTTCGCCAAAGGCTCTTTCGCTTTGAATTTATTTAGACAGTCGTGAACTTTTAGGTATTATTCGCGCAGTCGTTTCAAGTTTTTGGTGCAGACATATGAGTGTTTGGTTACAACTATTTTGCTTATTTAACACTAAACCTGAATTCACTTTTGTCCAGAATGCGGTTGAATTACGATACTATAGCAAAAAGTAGCGTATACAATTAAGATGATCTGTTATGATAACGTTTTTCTTTTTGGCAAATGTTTTGACGGCAAGACACGTTATTAGTATTCATGAGATAGCGTAGAGTCTTGGGAATTATGAAGAAAGTTATTAAAGCGTTCAGAACAGGGAGTTGTCAGGGACTCCCTGTTCAGAGAAAGTTTTAAGTCTAAAGGGGGTAAGCACTTTACCCGACGAAATTATACTTGCGCATGGGCGTCCGCAGGGGGCAAGGGGGGCACTTGCACCCCTGAAAAATAAAAAACTTGAAAAAAAACGAAGAAAATATAAAGAAAAAAAAAGAATAAAATATAACATCAATATTTCTTAGCAGTTCAATCAGTGTGAATTTCTACTCTCAAAACAGGAATTGAATAAAAATATCAACACTCAGGCCCCAGCAGCCCCCCCCCCCCCCGAGCATATTTTTGGTATTTTTTAAGTTTATATTTACGATATTGCTTATGTTTCCCCTTTTTATATGCGGTAAATAGGCCTTGAAAGTGCCATTTCTAGCGATCTGGGAAGCATTTTGGGCCAAAATTTTCTTGCGCTCCGCGCCAAATCTTGGTGGCGCGTAGCGCTGAGATTCTGTCTATAGGCTTCTCCCCCCCCCCCCCCTGACAAATTCCTGGCTACGCCTTTGTCAACACTGTGTGAAAAAGTAGCATCTAAACTCTTTTCTGGGAGTAAAATATTTCCCATGAAAAAAGTTGGGCCGCCTAAAAAATTTTGCCCCCCCCCCTTGAATTTTTTTCTGGTGCATTTTATGGTGCATTTTAAAATTTGGAAGGATAATGTCTAAAGCGAAGTGAGTCCATCATAGCAGTGGTAGATATAAAGGGGCTGAAGGGGGTGTTAATAATAGGCCCGGAGTATGCCCCATTTATACTGGCGCCCAATGCACTTATGGTAGGAGTAGAACTGTGGTGACAAGTTTCTGTCTAAATTGAATAAATAGTTCCCCAAATTTATTTTGGAACTTTAACTAAATCTTACAAATATCCTTTTAATCTTCTTATTTATATAATATTATTTTTATGTTTTCGACGTAAATATTGCACATTAAAGTAAACCGAGGAGTTCTTCTAAATGAATTTAACGATTCAGTGACAAAAATTTTGCCATATTATCGTAAAAAAGCCTTCTGTGAATTAGGATACCGGGATATGCTAATACAACTTGAGGTGACTGATTTTTCCCTTTGAGTGCGATTTCCTTCAAAATTCGGTATTTGTTTTGATTTTTAGGTGCTTAATGGAAAGGATCCCCTTCCTCACAATTTTTGCTGAAGCCAACTGGCTATGGTCTGTTACAGGCAAAGGACGATCTTCGCAGGTCGGGTAGGCGTGAATTGTCGCTAAACTATAGTGAAGATTTGTCCCCTCTACCCAATGAAGAAAAAAATTGCGGTACGAATGTTTACCAAATAATTGGTTGGTCGACGACAGATTGCTTTTTAGTGTTGTGTGACGTCATGAGGGGAACGGCAGTCAAATAAGACAAGATTCATTAATTAAATGATTCAAATTAACATTCAAGTCTAATAGTATCTAAACGCTTAAAGGGGCACATTGAGTTGGTTCACAAAATTCATGATTTTTTTCACACCAGTTGAGTTTTACTCACAAATTGATCATAAATGGTCAAACTAAGAGATTCTGAACATTTGACACACAGCTGAAATGGCAGTGACAGGGTAATTAATTCACTTCAAGTTTGTTACCAGACACTTTTTACCATTATGTAGTAATCATATGCAATACCTGTCCGCAAAAACTAAAATTTCTCACATTTTCGGTAACTGTAGGAAGTGAAACATCAGTAATGAGGCTAACTAGAAGCATTGCCATGCAATGATTTCCTTCAAACTTGTCTCAAAAATAATAGATGTCAACTCAATTAACCCTTTTAATGTAAGCAATGTAGACTTGATAAATGGAAAATAGTAAACAAATAATTGATGATAACAGAATCTTTAATACTTGAGACGGAGGCTCACGATATTACATGAGTCACAACCCCTTGCCAAACCACGAAGTTGTTATCCGAATAACAACTCCCTTGGCAAACTCTGTCAACTGTGAACTTGCAGTTTCGACCGACACTCGCTGTGGGTATACCTTTAACTTTTCAAAATGCCTCATCCTATTAGGGACGTATTTCCCACAGCGGGGGAACAGTCCTATACTGTCACGTGACTGGGGAAATACGACGTGTGTCTGTCCAATACTGGTGATGGAATTTCTTATTATCGGAGAACAGTTTTACATTCTCGAGAGATTACGTAGCCGCCTTGAGAGATTTCGTTCGCTTATTTTTTTTTTAATATTACTATTATTTTTTCACTGAGGAATACCCGTTTGATAATTTCAAAGACAAAGAGACCTACGTTTCAGAAGTCCGCATGTCATGATATGAATGGAATTGGCATTTTCATTACCGGAGTTGAATGAAAATAGGATACCAAAATTAATGAAGATTCAACTGAACATGGAAGTGGTTTCAATAAAAGGAGTGTGTGGCCGGAATGACATATTTGAATCTGACAAGTTCACGACCATTATCGGTACAGTGGTCTGATTGCACAGAGACGTTACTCATCAGTCGTAAGTCGGTTGCAACTAGAAGTGGCGCTGTTCATTTTTCTTTGGGTTTACAAAAAGAGGGAAAATGGACGTAGTTTTTTTCATTCTGAGTTTTTAATTTTGTCTTTGCTTGTACTTTGGTGGCAACATGGTTACTAAAATCAATAAAATATGAGAAAACAGCCTTCACATTGGCATTCATAAAATACAGCCCATATGTTCATGCAAACTTAAGACATCACTGTTGGGCGTTTCGCATAACTAGAGTTTAAAATAAATCCACGTAGTGCTATCACACTGATGCGTTTTTAATTGAATCCGTCAGCCATTTTACTTTATTTCTAACCTTCCTATTTTTTTTCTTTAAACTAGGCTGATGGCAGATCTCGCATAGGTCTAAAGTTGCAATCGTGGGCTAGTGCAGAACATTCGTTAGAAGCCGAAGCCAGTCGATTCCTGAAGTATATAACCCACGTGCAGGTGAGAAGAATAATGTTTGTTTTGTTTCTCAGGATGTCCGTGACGTCATAATTGTAACTTATATATAGGTCAAAAGATGTATAGAGGAGCTTACAAAAAGTAAGGTTGATTATATACTGTATACTTGTATGCAACTTTGTTACATTACATTCAAAACCAGGATTTTCAACTGGAGACATGTTCCCTTGCAAGGGACATTTCGCCATTTTATTGGGGAAATGGGAGGTAAACGACAATAAAGGTAAAGATCATTGTGTTACACAATAGGTAAAGGATGCACTTGACAACGAGACCTACAGGTAGTACAGGAGACAAAGTCAAAACCAGTTGAATACACTGGGATAAAAGGAAAAGTTCTGCCAAATGGCATGGGTACATGTATGTTACAGCCCTCTTACCAGTGCTTATATCTTACGTTCATGATAGGCTATACTTGAGCAATGAAGAATAGGTGGAATTTTGGGCTTTCATTTTCCTCTTTGGGCCCTTTTCAGAGTCCCTACACTTGACTTCTACTTTGATTATACAGCTAACAAATGAATAGAATAGAATGGAATAGAACGGAACGACACAGAACTATTTTAAACCCATTAATGGGAATTCAGAATGCCTGCAAACAGTTCAAATCAACATAGATTAAAAGAATGTAAAATTGAAGAAAAAACAGAAAAACATAAAAGCAGCGAGTCCGAAATAAAATAACAGAAGACCAGAAAGAAATAAAAATACAAAATGAAAACAATCCTACAGTTTGAAGAAAGTAACATAAAAGCTATAACCTACTAAGAGCATGATTATGAAATATAATTGCACATGGAAAGGAGGATGTCGGGAGTCTCCTTCGTCAATATCTTGGGATAGTATGATTGGTAAACACAGAATACGAAGGGTGCATTGCTGTTGTCATTTATAATTTCCTTCACTCTTAATGCAAAGAGCAAAATACACTCCAAAAGAGACTGTAGTTTGGGACCACTCCTAGTAAGAGTGAATGTCACTCGGGGTGGAGTGAAAATTCACTCGAAGTAGAGCGATATATCATGCCATGTGAGAGAAGTATCGCTCTATTTGGAGTGAATTTTCACTCCACCCCGAGTGAAATTCACTCTTACTAGGAGTGGTCCCAAAGAACAGTCTCTTTTGGAGTGAATTTCACTCTTTTGCATTACGAGTGTTCAATTTAACGGCCACCTCACTGTTATACACAGTTTTTCACATCATGCAGCAACTACTTCCCTCTTCTTTGATAATTTTGTTCAGTCTATTGAGTTCATTTTTGAGTACTGCGTTCAAGTTCGACTCTTGACGAAGTCTACTCTTTGTTCAGTCCAATTATGATTTCGACCTCTTATGCCGAGTCACACGATCCGGGTCCAAAGTTGTACATTATGATCAAATGCACAATTCATGCCGGGAATGAATTTCCAAGAGTTTCAGAGTTAATTTTTAAAAGGGTACTTAGTACAAGTATCGAATGATGTGAAGAAAATTGACAGGCAAATCCAAACCCGAAGTCAATTTTTCTCAAGTTTTGCGAGCTCGCCACCACCACCCCTCCTATTTTGAGCTGGTCTGCCCCATTAACAACAGAACGCACCAGTTACTATTGCTCCTCAGTCATTTATTCCCCAGTTAGCCTTCAATTGCCAGGATAACTCATGCAGGGAATCACTACCCTTCGTCTCCTTAATTAAATTAAGCTTTCCCCTTTTCTGTTCTATGTTACTGTTCACACAGTAAAATTGGGGAGAACTTTGAGTGCGCCCTCTTTTTGACTTGAAACTTCAGTACGGTAGTAAACATTTCCGAGTAATCTTTCCTTGTAAATAAAAAATGAAAATGCGGCCCTTATTTTTACTGAGACATAACCTCAATGATATTGATAATCGTCTTAACATGACTACAGCTTTAGTTATAATTAGTATAAGTTCCCTGCATGAGTTTAGTGGGCGAATGTAACAAGATGTTTGACATGGGGTATGTCCCTAAGAAAATTCGGTTTTTATTGTCTGCCTATGGGCTGCCCTGGAAAAATGAATCCTTACCTACGAGACAGAAGGATAGGAACGTAAGAACTTTCTATACAAAAAACGCGCTAACCGTTTACAAATAAGAATTGTTCCTTTAGGAAATAGGGTTTACCTCTTGGGGTTTTCAACTGAGTCCTGGGACACTTTGTAGGGAAGCTTTGAGTGGTAGCTTAGTGTAGGGTTAGTAAGATGACCTTATCAAAAAAACGTAGGGGTGTTATTTTGTCACTCTCTTAATTTCAAGCCGGGTGCCTTGGTGGCCCCTTAAAGCTTTTATGAGAACATGAGGCCTGACGCCTCGTAGCTATAGGCCACAGAAACCAGTGTCCATCCAAGGCTGTGTCCCATTTTCACTATTTGACAGTTCTCTTCTTCACTGTTGGAGACTGAAGAATTAACTTAGTTCAAACCACTGTCGTCTTTTTGAGTGACTCAAGATGTGTCCGTGTAGGAGAACAACCAACCGATTGCAAAGACTTACAAAGCATTGAAGGAACTAGATATCGAAAGAGGGATAAGTAAACGAGAACCAGCACCCCCCCCCCCACACACACACACATACACACCCAGACATATGACCACCCACAAGAACAAAAATATATAACGAAGCTATTGATTTTAATATTGAATTCAAGAAGGTCTGTGTATTTGTCTGACCATTTGCTAGATGTCCGTCCAATTGCTCTAATTACAATAATTAAGATATTTACAATTTTGTCTTAATTCACAGAAACAATGTAAAAATGAGAGGCTCGTAGGTTGTCCAGCGGCTGGTTGTCCTAAACAATGGCCTTTGAATATTTGCTTCCAGGAACTCAAACAACAACGTCAGTGCATTGTCTATTCTTTTAGGTGAGAAACGAATGTCCAATTAACATAACTTCGATTTGTGAGGGCGTTGTAACGTCTTTGCTTTCAAGTCAGAGCCACTAATATAAGGCACTGCTTCAAGTTTATAACTGCCTTCACTTTTTTAACGTCCCATTTTGCTACCATATTAATTTAGAAAAACGACCCTATTGTCATTTTGGTGGTTTTCTTAATGTGGAGGAGTACTTGGCTACTTGGTTGTAGTGTCTTCTTGTAGTTTGTACTGTCTTGTAGTGTCTGGGTGAAAACAATCTCAATTCCACCCTACACCGTCCTCATTGGCTGGGGGCTAATTTTCAATTCTCTTCTTTCGTTAAACGATTTGTCCAGTAGAGAAAGAATTACATAGAGTTGCACTGGACTACCCGAATCATATACTAAGGAAAGAGTGATAGCGATAATCAAAGATTACCCTGATTTAATGAAACCTTCCCAGATGTGTCGACGGTGTTTATCTCTGGAAAGTCTCCTCCCTCACAAATTGGAAGGAGGTATCTCACCATTCTAGTGCTTAACTCCTCTGTTAAATTTTGGTTTTACAGTATATCAGGTAATCCGAGATCTCATTACCTAATTACGCAATTAGTGGGAAAACTAAACATAGTGTTATTGTCACGCTTTCCCTTCCTCCTTCGTTTCTACCTTTACGTTAACCCATCCATTTTGTTAGAGGGATGGGGAAGACCCGGTGCCCTACCCTCTCGTGCGACTACCCCGTTGAGACATCTGAGGCAAATCGGCCTCGAAAACAATTTACTAGCTACGTAGAATAATGCTTGTCAAAGTAGCCTTCTTAATGTAGGTTCTCATGTCAGAATTCCTGGCTATGGGCCTGGAGAGGGTGGGGGAGATGTTTCACCTAAAATCTCTCTGTTGGTATATATGCAATTGCTCTGTGCTTGTCTGTACTAAAACGTTGACGACAGTTTCAAAATAATTTTCTCATTCCCACAGAACCAGCTTTCCAACCCTTGGTTTTGAAAATGAAATGGCGGATGTTGGCTGCGAGGTCCACGTGTTTGATCCCACGCAAAAAGCCACGAGATTCGTTCCCCGGGCCCAGCACACCGGGGAAGTAAAGCGTAATATTGTCTTTCACAGAATAACCCTCGATTGGCGAGATACTGTCCCCGAGTTGGATTTATTTGGTCCACCGAGTCTACGGGCCAAGAACTTGCAGACGATAATGACTGAGCTGGGCCATACTGAAGTAAGTAAACTTTCGACTCGTACTTGGGTACGATGAAAACCAAATATCGGTCTACCACTCCCCGAATACCGATAACACCGAATGTTTCGGTGCTGTGAGGGCAAAAGTTGTAAAGGGTTACATTTATTGCGTATTTTGGGGGAATTTTAATGACTCGTGGTCACAAGCGCACGAACATTAGCCTACACATCACCTCACGGTATACTGTTCTGCACGGTACACATACTGACGTATGGGAACGATATCGGTATTTCAGCGAGTACCGGTACTTATGTTTCAACGCATTGGTATCACACGGAAGATCATATCTTTGGTATAAATATGCGAACAATTTCGACGGTACTCGGTAATATACCGCAGAATCTCAAACGCCAGCTTAACCGAAATTAGATAGGAAACCTAACACTGTTACCAATATGTCGTTTTATTACTGTTGCAACGATTAAACACGGTTTTGATCTAATTTATGTAATAGTTGCAAATAAAATCACAAAAATACGATGATCATTATAAAATGTAACATTTAGAAGTAATAAGCACCAATAATTATTCATTTTATGGATAACAATAAAAATCCTTTACCTCGCAGGTCGAGATACTCAGGACAGACCTGGAGAGCTCCGAATGGAAAATTATAGAAAGTCTTTTAGTGGACGGATGGATTGGTCACGTCAATCAGATTATCATGAATATTCATCTTCATTGGAGTGGATTTGAAGTGTCAGGTTCGAAGCCTGACGTAGTACGGTTCTGGTACAGTGTTTTGTACGGATTACAAATGGCCAATTTCGGACTATTCAGCTCGACGCCCAACAGCAAGGCACCAAAAATATTTTTAGGAGAGGTGGACAAATTTAATGCGAGTTCATGTTATACCCTTGGATGGATGAGGAAATTATAGTGAAATTGTTTCAAAAACAACCGTTCTTTCGTTACCTGTAATAATGTTTAGGTTGTAATGTTTTCGACCATCGCAATGCGGTAATAATATAATGGAGTCTCTATTACATGATTATGGAGGTATTGCTAAGGCACATGCTTTGGGAGATTGTTTTCATAGTTGTCTGAAACAAGAATTCAGATATAAAATAAAGTGTTTCAAACACAGTTTAGAGTTATATAATGACTTAAGATGAAAACCTGAAATAGTTTAGACCCTGCATCATTCAAAAATGATACCGTAGCTTATAAATTTTGCTTTTAAGCATCTTGTGCATTTTACCTTTCTTAGTTCAAAATTTAGAGGCCACTTAGCCCTAGGCCGCCATCGGAACCCCCCTCCGTAAAAATTAAAAAAGGTACTGTTCATCGGACTGTAGGCATTCAAGGAAGTACACCCAAGTATTTTTCGGGTAAATATTCCCTTTGTACCTGTCATTTACAATGGTGGATTTATGGCGGGGGTGGTGAGGGCGGGCGCTAGTAGGCCATAGTGACGCACTACTCAAATAAAACGCAAAACTGCAGTGACAAATTTGTGTTTTAAACTGTGATTTCACCTGTCTGGAGCGTTCGTGATGCCAGATGTCTCCATACTGGCGCTCCACGCATGATCAGATAGCGCATAACTGCATACTGGCAAATATGTTTTGAGAGTGCAAATTCCTTTATGGTGTTTGGAAAGCAAAAGTTTCTTAAGTCATTCCCACCCTTGTATGGGGCTGAGGTCAGCATCTGTCTTGTTCGGAGTCATTTTTCACATGAATAGCCCCCGAAGAGCGGATCCAGATGAGGGCTTTTTCGGCTCCACCCCTTCCCTCTTTTCGCCCCCTTTTTTGAGACGCTGCCCTTCATGGTAATGGATACTTGTCTCGATTGTCAGATGGCAGGCAATACCATTTTACAATTTCTAATTTTTAAACTTTTCCGACACCCCTTGCGCATCAAGGCTTCGCACATTTGTCACTCGATGTTTGGAACTTCGCCCTCGTAAAATTAGCCCCCTCCTTTTTTTTATAAAATCCTAGATCCGCCCTGGCCCCTTTGAAAAATTCATGGATCCGCCTCTGCTATCAGTCGATCTCAAACTGTCGGTAGTGAACCAAGTTAAGGTCACGTGAAAATTCCTTTATCTTCGTCAGATACTGTTCTCTCTTTGTTTCTCCCGGGAAAGTTTTCGAACCTTATCCAACCCATGCAGACCACCCCCTTACCTGAACGTAAGGATTGGCTATGCCACTGGGAAGTAGTGAGATCATTTTTCTTTACAAACCAGGGAGGAAGACTATAAGGTGTTTGCTAAATTTATGAATTAAAATGTTCTTGTTTGTACAGAGGCGTAATGCAATGTTTGACATATGCGCTATTTCCCATAGTTACACCCATATAACAATGGCAACTGTCATCATTTCTCCAAGTCATAAATAGAAAAGTTGTAGTGTTATGATTGCCAGAAAATTCCAAGTATAAACATTTGAAGGTAACAGCCATGCATCGACTGGAAAAGTTTGTAATTTATTTTTTTAATTATGCAATGCGCCCTCTATCGTTTTCTTTTGAACCCACCTGTTTGAATAATCACTGATATATTTAAAAAATCAAAATATCAATTTTGTCATTCGGTCAAGTTCCTTCATGACTCTAAATTTACATCCAAGTGCAATATGACGTCATGTGACAATAAATGTTGCTATAATAAATGTTTCCATGGTAACGACTTGAGTTTTCAAGCTATTCGTGAGTCCTTCATAATTTAAGAGTAGAACTAAGCATTTCTCACAAGAATTATATTTTTCAGCCAACAATATAAAGAGTTTTTCTGTTTTTATTATTTTGTCTTGGTTCATGTTCTTCCTAAAATAGTCTCAAATTGGTAAATTACCAATCGACCCATGCAACCAGGCCACCTGCCGCCTTGTCATTGGGATTAGGCGACTCTAATGTTTTTGGAGTTAGGTACCCGGGCTCTATTAGTCCCGACTCTGAAGGAGTCGCAACTCCTACAGTTACACCACAACTGACGCAGGAAGAGCATGCAATACATTAAACTGTCGATTACTAGTCTACAAATACGCAGTACCGTCACTAACACCAGTAGGGTTACATTACAGACTTGTAGACTTGTCAACGACCGAGGTGCCTATATGACAATGTCGGAGAATCGAAGTGACCAGCTGAAGGGAAAACTTGCTAATGAACAGAGAAAAAGATCAAAAGATCCAGTTGTGTTACAATATTTATATTACCTACAACATGACACACAAAGTTAAACCCCAAAGCATGTTTTGTTTTCATATTTTTGACAGTATTCAAAGTTACCCATCAGTCGCGAATCCAAGGATAGTGGAGTCGCTACTCGACTCCCGGCCAGGAGTCGCGACTCTAAAGAATAGTAACCTTCCCAAACAATCTTCTTTTAAAGGCAGTAGGCAGTCACCCCAAACAGAGTGAGTGTATCCTGTCACTCTAGTTCATGATTGGCCTATTTTGATCATGTGACAATATTTTTGTTAGTGAATTGTGGAATTCAAGGAGAATTTCACCTTGCTTTACCTATTGTTTGTAATAGTTATGTTCAAAACATCTTCAGAGGTGCTTGTAATGCAATATGAGGAGATTTGCAAGAGTTTGCTGATTTTTCAAAGAAAATTTTGGGGCGACTGCCTATTGCCTTTAAGGTAAAATGGTTATGTGGTAGCCACTCCACATAAAGCAATGGCTAAAAATTTACCAGATTTTGCCCTTTGTAGATCGTATTCTGGATTCGCAATGCACTTTTATAAATATGTTCTCCGCAAACGGTAGGATGGGTTTGTGCCAGAGCTATGATCTCACTGGTCTTCCTAACCAAAAGTGATCTTGGTGTAGCGCCATAATTAGGAGTTGGAGGGTAGTTAGCAAATGCCCAGACAGAAGGAGGTAGAAATGGTAGGGAATCAAACGGACTTGCAGTAAAGCGACGGTTTCATTTCATAAGGGTTTACTCGGTCTATCATTTGTATGGTTTCAGTTTTTTTTCTTGCTCCGATATCTCCGACGAAGTTGCCCACCTCTTGCGATGAAGGAGTCCCATAGTCCAGACAGGCGCAACCCTGCATATTTCTTGGTCTTAGAAAGTCGGAAAGTTTTCTCTAGGAGCCTGAAACGTCTTTGACATAGACAAACCTCGTTCAATCCGAGGAATAGTAGGAGTTTTTCCATGAATGTGCGGAAAAATTGGTTTGACTGCAAATCCAGGGGCTGCCCTGCACCCCCTTGCCCCATCTCTTATGCATAAAGTCGACCTCCCTACATTTCGGAAATATCAGACTTGTGTCGATGGCCTAATGCTCGAAATTATAACGCGACTTTCAATTGCAGTAACTGGTAATGTCAATGTCATTGATCTATATTATGGTGATCGGTGGCCCAATCATATCAATGTTGCCAAATCAGAGTGATGGCGCTCTTTTGCTAATCCATTTCACCTTACATGATGTAATGGTGTTACAAACGTCGTTTCCTTTCGCATTTTTGCGACCTACGTAACCTTGATCACCACATCACTCAAAGATGTTAAATCTCAATTGCCCCATCCCCATAAAATAAGTGACTCCAAAACATGATTAAGATTGGAGAGGATGGTCACAGTGATGAAGACAAATATCTGGTTAACAGTGGGTCAAATCTGGCCAAGAAGGGCTGTTGAGGCCCATGCCGCCCCTCCGCTCCCTGTAAGATGCACTTTACAAATCTTCACACAGCCTCCCCCGAGTTTGCTTCTGTACCCCCATTTCTTACAGACTGCGAAGGTAGATTATTTTAATTCTTTTAATTGAGAAGCAAATTTCTCAAACGAAAGGGGAAAAAGTTTTACAAAATTGGAGGACGCTATTCCTATTTAGGTTGCAGAGATACAAACAACAGAACATTATGAAAGTGTTCAGCACTTGGCTCGTTATTTTAACGCAGTGGTTCCTATCGAGGGCGACGTCATTCCCGATGTCGTACTCATCTCAGGGGCAACAAGCCCTTAGGAGGCGGCAGAGGGGCGTTTAAAAAACTTGGGATACTAAACTTTAAATGGGGCTAAAAGAAATCACATGGTTTCTTCCAGCTGAGCTCTAAAATTAGCATTCATAAAATATCATAAGTTACTAATGTAGTAATACAAAATGGTCAAAGGGTGATTTTTTTCAACTTGTTTAGTACGCGTTCAAGGCTATCGGATAGTTAAAAGGTACCGGTAGTCAAATACTCAATTCCTGTACCGGCAATGTCGTAAATATCCCACAACTTCCGGGGCTTCTCCCTCCCGGACCTCATCAGAGGCCGTACGGTTGGTCCGTAGACTTCGAACCTTGGAGAACACTTCATACTTCCATTTATTAGCGGCTCGCCATAGGGGCACGGGGGCACTTGCCCCCCCCCCCCCAAACGTTTGGAAAGCATGGTCTTCAATTTTCAAAAATTAAAAATAATAAATAAAAAAAACATGTAATTCGAGATGGGTTAGGCCCTCCCTTTTCCTTGAGTGGGCTTAAAATTAAAGAAGTGAATAACTTTCCAATGCAATGCGAAGGTTAAACATTAATAATAAAGTGCTTTCAAAACGAAATTTTTTTCGGCGCGCTTCGCGCGCGTTTCTTCAGTTGCTTATTTGTAATCTGATTAGCTTAGGCGTCATAATGTCATTTACAGAGTGTAACGGTAATGCTGGAGTTAAATGCCCATAGTTTTGCAGACACTTCAGAGCTATCGGGGTCATTAGATACACAACCCATTAGCCGTGTTGATTATCATCCACGACTAAAAGCAGTTTTGCCAGGGTGTCACCTGGCTAGATTAGCATAGGTATCTGTCTACAAAAAGTTGTAAAGGGCATGTAGTCTAAAAGTATTGTGTTTCCCATAGAAGGAGAGGTTTCCCTTCCCTTGTCCAAATTGACAGCGCCGTTGGCCCACGAGCGGTCTTATGACTGTCAAATGGCCTGTTATAAGCAAAAGGTTCTCCACCTCTGTGCTAAAGTATACCGTTTCAATTGATTTAAAATAAACACACCAAACAGTCAATTTAAGCTCAGTGTGATGAGACTTTTGACTAGTGGCCTAGCTATTTGTATATAGGATGAGACGTCGTTCTGAGTTAGGGGAATTCCTCTCCCCCTTTAACAAAATTCGTTTCGGAACGGTACTGAGATCCAAAATACTTAGTGCTATCATTTCATCGTTTTCAAGTTTCTTCATGCTCGAAATTTTCGTTAGTTTAAGAAAACAATCCAGAAAACCAACATTTTATGGCTTCTTGGCAAAGCTGAAACATATTGTGACACAATGAAAGAAACAAAAAAATATTTAAAGGTGGGGCTCATTTCATACAAGTGGATCAAGCCGCTTTGCCCATTTCACCTGCCTCTTACTCCGCCCTATGGAGTAGCGATCGGTTGATACTGTTGTATTTATTTTTAAAGTAGTGTTAGTCAGCTCATGACTAACTGCCTGAAATGGTTTTTGAAGAGCGTTTGAAAACTACATGGGCATCGCTGTAATACATAATAACCATACTCCCATAGGCGTATGAGGCGGAGACTGGGGGGCTGCAGCTCCCCCAGCAAAATATTTTTGTGAAAATTCAGGCAATATTCTGAGAATTTTTCGGGCACCTACTGAAAGAAAAATAATGCAATAATGTAGCTTAACGGAATTCGATACTTTAAAAAACTTCCTTGGTAATTGAAATATAGTTCTGATTTGGATTGCACCATCACCTATATATTCGGTATTAATTCACCTGTGTGTTTTTTAATGGTTAAACTTATATATTATGATTATCAGTGGTGTATTTGAGGAGCCATTAGGCCATTCCCCCGTCACTGACGCCGATTTTTTTAGTACCTAAAATAAAGCACAAAATTTTACTTCAAAGGTAGCATATGTGGCACCAGATTGCATGTAAGGACACCTAATTTTTCAAAAATTTTCAAAGAGTAGGGGGTGATGCCTATTTTTTTCTTTTTAGTACCTAAAATGCGTACGGTAAAGTTTTTAACACAAATTTTACTTCAAAGGTGGCATATGTGGCACCAGATTGCATGTATGGACACCTAATTTTTCAAACAAATTTCACAGGGGAGGGGGAGCCCTCCCCCAGGCCGGCGATCACACAACATTGTGCCTGTCCCACCCCCATGAGAGAAGTCTTGGCCACACCACTGATTATTATCATCATTATTGTAACGACTTCCCCTAGAATTATAACCAATATGGAATAGGTCAAATTATTGTATGTAATTGGCATGCGGTGTGATAACGGATGCATGCCTATATGATATGTACATTAACATTTTGAACGCGCGCGCGGAAATTTTTGTTTCAGTCTATTTTTCGGGCAGATCGTTACAGCCCCCCCCCCAAAAAAAAAAATCAACTTGGCCCCTACGCCTATGCATACTCCTATTGAGGCTGTTGTACTATCCGGAGCTGACCATTAATATTGCTGGGGGTCTTCCGAACCTCCCTGAATACGGACTTGAGTTTGCCCCCCCCCCCAAAACAAAATTTCTTAGAGCCGTCCATGCTTCCATTAGAGCCCTCTGCACCTGCCCCACTTCCAAAAACGTTTCGCAGTCGCTGACCCCTATCAAAGCTTTGCGCATTCGGAATTCGGGGGGTTAGGATTGTTCCATCCAGCCATCACAAAAGGAAGCCCTGTGTAGTTTTTGTACGAAACCGCTGGGCCGGGCCCACACTTAAAACGGTTTTTGTGTACCATTTATTTTAAAATACGCCTTTATTCATTTCTTTAAGTTATTTATGGTAATACTTTGGTATACACGCTCGGGTGGGGGGGGGGGTGCGTTTATTACCCAACTCAACTCGGTGAAAGGGTGCAATGAGCGGCAAAAAGTTGGAAACTTGGGAAGGTGGTTTATTGTTTTGAGCACTGCGTTCATGGTATTAACAATTTAATCAATGTTAGCTTTTTAAGTACGTAGAAACAGGCACTGAGAAACTAAAGGAGAACCCCAAACCCAAACAAATACCCTGTCGGATCACAAACACAATGCCAAAGAAACTATACACACCATGTAACAGGGAACAAAAGAGTCTTTGTTACTACTGAGGTTCAGAAACTGCCACTGCAGCCAACCCCAAAACAACACCCTAGCCCAACAACCACAAACCACCCCAAAACAAAGTCTCACCCGTCAACCACACGCCTAAATTCTACCACACGCCCGAAGGCAACACCACGCCCAAAGGCAACATAACGCCCGATGGCAACACTACGCCCAATGGCAACAGCACTTAAAAAGCACTGGGCAAATACAGGTGCACCTTGCCCAAGGGTGCCCCGGAGGCAGTTGTGGCAAAGGGTAACCTCATTACTCCCACGTTTAAACAAACTCCACAACCGGATGCAGTTTAAAGTCCTACCCAGGACAGTCAATGTTATATCAAGTCAATGTGGTGCTATGTTTTCGTCTACAGGACAGTAGCGAGCGGGGGGTGTGGGGGTTGTCACCCCCCCCCCTCCAATATTTGGTCGCCGTCGGGAAATTTTCGGTCTGTCGGCAAAAAGGGGAGAGGGAAAGGAAAAGAAGAGGAAAAGAGGAAAGGATAAAAAAAAAGAGAGAAGGGAAAGGAAAGGAAGGGAGTAAAAAGGAAGACGGAGGATGAAAGGAAAAAAGGGATAGAGAGAATGGTAGCGCGTGGTCAATCTGTTGTCGGCTATTTCGATTTTCAGCTCTTCATCTAATTGGCCCATTCAAGTTGAAGGCCCGTCGGCAAATTGTTTATGCATGTAGCGGCCGTCGTGTAATTGGACGAGTGACTGAGTCCGTCGGTAACTCGGAGAAAGAAAGGGAATCAGTGGTGGCGCCAGGTGGGGGCAGGGGGCCATGCACCCCCGTCGGGGAAGGCTGCCCCCCCGTCGGGGAAATTTTCCGATTTCGTCAGGGAGCTGTTATGTATACGATAAAATAGGTGGTCCCCGACAACGGCCAGTCACCACGACGAAGTACTTCATTTTGTTCTAAATTAGGGCAAATTCTTCAATAAAACCCCCAAAATTTTCAAATTTCTTCTCTAAAAACCCAATTTTTCTCAAATTTTCCATGGCAAAAGCCCAATTTTTTCAAATTTTCTCGAAATAGAGCCCAAAATTTTCGGCGCGCATCGCACGCCAAATTTTTCCTTCAAGCATCGTTTCCGCATTCTATCGGCCTCGTTGAGGCTTCCGGTTGTTGGCCCCCCGTCGGGGAGCTTCCCCCCTGTCGGGCAAATCCTGGCGCCACCCCTGAAGGGATTAAAGGCTCCCATACAGGCGCACTATTTCGGGTCATATGACATTCTTGAAAAACCACTTTCTGCACATTGTTCCTCACTTTTACCATCCCCATGGGAAACAGCACCCTATTACCCATGGAGTAGGCATCCTTAGCCCTTTTTCTAAACCCTCACCTTGACTTGCAACACATTTTGCAAACTCCCGAGGATCCGGTTTACCCACAAATATCCTGGGAAAAAATAATGCATCCTGGAAAAAAATAATGCATGCCGCGCGTGTCTTCGCTTCACTGCAGTCTCAGGCATTTAACTTTTGAACACCAAAATGAAACAGATACAGAACCCGTCCTGGCGTTCAAAGCATATTTTGAACGCTTGTGTTAAGATTCTGAACACCTTTTCTCCCTTTTTGAACGCCGAACGCCTATTTGAACACTTACCGTATTTGAACGCCTGACGCTTCTAGTGTTCCAGTTCTGAACGACAGGTCCAGCTCCTCAAGTAAAGAGGCATGACGGGACGAATAGCCTAACATATTAAAATTATCCGGAATCTTTGCATAGGATAATGTATTATGAACCAAAACATACCTATCCTGCATGAGACTTAATTTTTTACCCAGAGATTATGCAAAAACGGCGACAAATGTCGCACAATAAAAACCTGACAAGCAAAGTCTACCCTGGTAAAATTGAGGTTCCACACTAGGGCAGCAATCCACTCAAATTTTGCACGATTTGCAATCTAGGCACCTTTCAAATTCCAAAAATTTCCAAAGGGGAGGGGCACACCCCTCCCCATAGACCCCTCCCCCAGGCCACAGATCAGTAAATGTGACATTGAGAAAACGTCCTAGCTGAACACTGGCGCACCTCTGGTCCCAACGGCTTAAAACTATAGCGGCTTAACGAGAGGAATATCCTAATACATCAAAATTATGGGTAATCTTTGCATTTGATAATGCATTATGAACAAACATATGTCCATTGAGACTTATTTTTTCACCCAAAGATATGCTTATACCTCAGAGTTTCCGGGGGCTTACCCTTCCCCCTCCCACGGGGCTTTTCCCTTAGACCCCACCATGGGCCCTAAGGCGGGCCCGTGGACCCCACCCGCTAAAGCTCGTTTCCGCGCTACGCATTACCAGATCTGTCGGCAAAACACAGTTTCTACACCCCCCCCCCCCAAAGAGCCAAAGAAAGCATCTTCGCTACGCCCCTGTTCGTCTAGGTACGAGCTACTCTGGGTAACGGCTTTTTGTTTTTGTGTTAAGTTTTCGTAGCTGAACGAAAAACAGTCGTCCACTCTGCTCCGGGGCAGAAGATCGTGGCTGAGCAATGACATCTCTCTAAAATATAATTGATCCTATCACGATATCATACTACGACTGAACGCACCATGGATAGACCTATTTGCGGTTTGCTGTTTAAATTTTTATACAGGCCGACATGATGTCACTACTACAATTTATGAGCTTTTGTTCATTATTTAGCTTCGTTTTCATTATGTTCGTATGTCTAAGGCAAGTAGCCAATCTCTTTTAGTGTCACAAAATCATATGACGTCATAGATTCACCTCCCAGTTTAAATGACAATTAAAAAGTGGGGATCATGGCTCCCTACCTCCCTCCCCACGTTTCGGCCGCCCGGTATGTAACCACTGAACTGCAGTGTATGCTATGAGAAAATCTTAAAAATGAACTTTTTCCAAAGTCCCCTCGACTCTCTGGCAAATAGCCAAGGGGGCGAAACCAAACGTGACTCCCGAAGGAATTCTGCTCCCCAAGGGAGTTACGTCCCCGGAAGGACAATAAACCTAACTGGCCAACCTCTCGACCCTCAGATCTCTACATCATGGGTCTGATAGTTTTGACATAGCTGTGAACTTGAAGACGATGTAGCCTACAGCATAGAAAAATTGACTCTATCTGTTATGTAGAAAAGTAAAAAGAATATGGCGCCCTCGACTTCGTCGGATGAAGAACTTTCAAGTGTTAAAAAAGTTGTGGATTTATTCTGTTATGAACATCGCAATCACTCTATCAACATATTGCAATAAAGGTAGCTCACGTGAATTTTGCAAACACCAAGCAGACATATGCTGTGTCTCTTTGATTCTTGTTACTGATTAATTTTATAACTTACCCTCCAGAAACGAGCATATTTAACCAATTTGAGCAAATAAACTTGAAAACATTGTTGAGATGGTTATCGACATAAGGTCACAGTTCCACATGGCTCAACACGGCGTCCTGCGCATAAGATGCACGTGCGCCCTTCAATTGAAGGTTCCTAACTTTTCCTTCTTCGCTGAACATGCGAAGAACATGAACGAGCTTCGGGATAAACAAAGAACTTAATGAGTTAATTTCAAGAGGTTAATAAAGCCGATTGCGTATGTTGTGAGGTCTCTTGTTATGCGCCATAACCTATTTAGGCTTATGTGACAGCCAAACGTGCCGTTTGTTCAATAGTTGATTGGAAAAAACAGTTGAGGTAAGTTCAATTTAATGTTTAGTAGGTCTCGGTTCATCGAACAAAACGCCTTTATTAAACCAGAGAGTTGTCAATGATAACTTTCTTGTTACACCAAGGAGGTGTTAGGACATCTCCCTGGTTACACAATGTGAGTATACTGAGCAAAGGTCAGTGCGATACTATGCGTGAACAGCCACAATTCCGGATTCGCTCTGCAGACGATACTACAAACAGGCGAGGATATTTCGTAGAAATGTTCTGATTTATGCAATTTTTATTTCAATTGGTAGCAGAATTAATAAACCATTTCGCTCAGCCATTCTTGGTTAATGGGAAGATCGACAATCTAACGACAGACGTCTGTCACATCAGTGATATGACAAAAGATGGGCTAAATTACCTGCGTAGTTGGTCACATAATCAATCGAAATATGCAAGTGGAAGCTGGAAATCGTTCATGTATATTGCAACAGGATTGGAGCCTGGTGGGGTATGTAGGCCTAACACCCTTCTGTTCGAGAAGGCCTTGTAGGGGGGCTTTAAAAGGTACGATAAAGTATGTTATCCCCAACGGCCGTTATTCTCCCCTACCGTTTAGCTGTTGCTTTCAAGACGCGCAGATTCTACAATGAGGAAGCCAAAATTTTTGTTTTATTCGTTTCTTGCATTGTTCCGTTCCATAAATCTACACAGTGAAAGCCCCTAGTTATCTGCAGGTATAGCCTACACGTTTTGTTTTCTTCTTCTTCTTTTTTTAAGGTCGGTAATTTTGTATCTGATCTCATAGGTCTTCTCTTACCTTCGTCATGCAGTATCGTATGCGACTTAAAGAGGTATGTTTGACCATTACATTCCTGCCATATGCAGAGGGAGGGGGCACGATGCAATGATTTAATCCCATGTATGTGCTACTACTGCCATGAAAGTCGATCTGTTTTTTGCTTTTATGGAGTATAGATGCTTATATGTCTACTTAACAGGTTTTGGGGCGCTTTGAACGAAAAGGTATTTTCCAAAAGTTCAGTGTTCCCAGGAAAAATGGAGTGGGGGACAAAAACACAAACAAACAAATGAACACTGAACATCTGAACTCAGGGCATCAACTTACATGTAGACAAGATACGAACATTTTGCAAAATCTACTTTGAGAGTGAGTTTTATACAAAGATTCTTTTCAGTCCCGCCCCCTCCTCCCGCTACCATCCTTACCAGCAACACATTGTTCTGTTGGAGATTCGTTTTACTGTCTAGGCGCGGATCAAAGGGAGGGGGGATTTCCCGGCTCGAGCCCACCCCTGCCCTATTCGGCTACAACTTTCTTTTGTTGAGACGGTCACGAAGCTGCTGTACATTATGTGTATGCCTGTTTTAATTTTCAGATGCCAGGAAATCCCACGTGTCTTAATTTCAAGCTTTTCCCTAGACGCCTCTCCCCTATCGAGGCTTCGTACATTTGACGCTCTCAGGTGCAAACTTTGCGCTCACTGAGTTATCCCCCGTGTGAAATCCTAAATCCGCCTCTGCTGTCCCTGTTGGGTGGATTGCCTCCCCCATCAAACAAATTTGGCGTCGCTTCTGGTTTGGAAAGCTGGTTAGATTTTTGAGAGCGCATTATACCATAGACATAACTCTATTCCACTTTACAAGAAAGAAAGGAGATGGCATATGTTTTGCTCACACCTCCCATGAAAATTCTAGTGGGCGTTCCTTTTCCTTTTAAGGGGGATATGTCTCTCCAAACGCTAGATTTAAAGCATCTGCCCGAATGGCGAATGGTACAATATTTGTAAGAGATTTCACTTGTGTTGTGTTTGTATGTGATTATTACAAGACATTGTTAAAAGAAGGGTTCGAGCTAAGTTTTACTTTAGGACCTTTTCGTTAATATACTAACGAGAAATTAAATTAGAACATTGATTCTGGTGAAAGTTGCACTCACTTTTCATGTCAGTGCAGGTCACAAAATATTACTGTGTCAATTGAAGTTAACAAACTGACCTCACATGAGCTCTCATCTCCTGACAACAGTGCGCACGACCTAACGCAGATGTGCAAAAAGGGCCAGCTACATAAAAGTACAACAATTTAAGGGAGGGGGGGGGGGTATAAATTAAACACTCTCTCTTCCTTGATTTACCTCTCTATTTTGATATCAGTGAAACTTGATCCTTGGTAAGAACTTGAGGGGGACAGGTCCTGAGTACCATGGGCAAGACGGCTCTGAAACTAAACTATCAACACGGACTGAGAAGTGTCCATGCAGTTCAAAGCATGTAAATAGCCTAAGTTTAGCCGGCGTTATGTTGCCTTCATTTTTCCACTTTGCGAGCAAAAAAATGATGTAAAATGTACCTACTATTTTTGCTGTTAATCAAAATATGTGTCAAAATGTCTTACGGCAGGAGCAACTACTTTTCATTCTAAAAGCTGGACATATGACGTTAAACTTGACGGATGATAACCTTAAAGGGAAATATTGTGTTTGTTTTGCAGAAATTTTTTATATTTTTGTAACCAATATTTATACATACAGAATGATAGACAATTCCAAATAAGGCAGTACGGTCGCTTTCTTTTCAAGAAATGAGACTCTCACAAGAAGAGTTGTTTGTTGCACAAAAGTAATTTGTTCACCCAAACTTTCAAAACTTCAAATGATGCAACATCCGTTACTCTTGTTATGCATAATATTTTGAGGAGCTGAAGCCTTTGCTAGAGTTCGGTGGTGAAATGGAAAGTTTCAATAATGATTAAAGTGATTTTCTTTGTATGCCATGTTGGTGCATTTTAAACGCAATATTTCCCTTTAAACTGGCGTGAAAGCTTTACGGAGAGTTCAGTGCAAGACTGTTCATCAAGCCTCTTATACGTAGTAACTTTAGAGCGGTTCATACCAGGACTTGCTCTGAGTGGTTAGAGGAGAGGATGCGTCAAAGTTTTAACCACATTACACTAAGGTCACAACGAAATATTTTTCCAAGAAAGAGGTTGGCAATTTGCCTATGTAGCAGGCTGTACGGCATATTCCTAGTTCAATGGTGGTTTAGGAAGCTGAGGAACTGAAAAAACAGAGTCCGCTCCGGGTAGTGTTCAATTGGCATTTTGCCGCAACATGTCATGGAGATTTGAGGCCCCAACTCACCTACTTTGGCTACGAGTCTGCTTAAACGACAGAGCTCCATCAGCTTCTCAAAAATGGGGGCATGACATTCAACAGAACCAATTCAAGTGCGAATCGTGCAGCTCTATATAACAGCATGAGATACGAAGCCCGCTTAAGATTTCAGGTGATATCTGGTGCAGATTTAGGTATTTTCCTTCGATATTCATCCCTTTTATGGCTGTTTTCACCATTTTTGAGTTTGATTTCATTACAAGCCAGTAGTCAAGCGGAGGGCAGCTCTCCCCTAGAAGAAATAAGAATATATGAAATTATCATAGCCTTCATACATCTTGCCCTCCTAAAAAATATTCCGCCCTCATCACCTGGAGGCTTTTTTACCCTACTCAGTACCTTGCCTACCTTCCTTGGCGCCTCTGTGGCTGCCGCCCCTTTAGGTTCTTTTGCAGCGATGAGCTGAACGACAAAACTTGGTCCGCTCCGCGGGGTGTATACCTTGCCTGCTATTGAAAGGGGCAGAATCAAACATGTACTTACTATTTTCTTAAAGATTCTAGAAACAAGTTGGGGGTAAACGATTAATAATTGCACAGTACTAAACTGAGAATTGTTAGTCACAAATTAGTCAACAAAGTTTACAACTGGTCAATTAGTCATAAATTAGTCAAATGTTGATGACTAATTTGGTAAGTCGATTCAGACACAGTTGACAAAATTTGTATTTAAGCCTATAGTGTTTTGATTCCCTTTTCGATGTAAGTTTAGAAACACTATGTACTGACTTCGTAACGGTCCCTACTAAAAGAAGAGAGGCACAGAACATTAAAAACGATTCATTTGTTTTAAGCCTTTTTTATTCGGCAGTTGCACATTTGACGATCCATTTCACGCAATTTTTACATTATATGCTTGTGTAATTATAAGTGGCATATTTACAGTTTTTTTTTTTGTAGCAAGAGCACACATGAGTTGTCTATAATACAACAAAAATTAACAAGTTTGAACTTAAATGCAAAAATATTTTGTTGATCTCGCTCATTCTTAACAATATTTGCATTTCGATGCTTGAAAATGAATTCTGAAGTAAATACACTTCAGAACTTTTCGTTACCTTGATGACAAGATTATGGGAGCTGTACGGTATTCAACGCACGACGTATCACGCGCATACTTAAACCTATTTTTTTTAAATCCCCACGACCAATGCTGAAGGGAAACAACACCAAACAACCACTACTTAGTCACCCTTACACCACCCCATTCCCACAGATGGAGGAAAAGAACAGACACTGCAAATGATCTTAACGGTAGGGTAGATAACCCTGCAGCTTTTTTTAGCCTAGTCCCGAGGGCTATCTCCCATTGTAGGTGAAAACCTGAAACTGATCCTAAATGGAGTTACGATCTCGAAGGGAAACGTGACTTTATGAAAACCTCTCAGGCAGTCTTGAAATACTTCAAGCAAGACATGCTTTTAGCTTCTTCAACAAAGCTGTATAAAAAAGGTGTATCTAGCGAGTGCAAGATAAGATCCCTATATAAGAAAAACAAATATAATATCATCTTCGATAAAAAAAAATCCGGAGATGTAACTGGTAAAATAATACCAAATAACATCACGTGGTGCAATCATTTTAAAGAAAACTACGTTAAATTTTCTTTCGGTTTAACAATTTTCATACGAATATATATATTGTAATAACAAACAATGACATTTAATTTTCCTTTTTAGACGGTAGACCTACTTTACGTCATAATTTGATTCCTCTTTGATTGGTCAACGTCTTGAAGTATGAATATTCATGACGATATTGTCATTTGTCAAATATCGTTTTCACCTTACGTAACAAACTTATGAAGTGAAGCAGCAGAAATGCATAGCTATTTTCATTACTTTTGTAGAAAAAAAGGCTAAAAGCTTTCAAAGTAAAAAGAAATAACGGGGTTTTCGACTGTCTCACCCTGTTTTCAATGATCCAACATTTTGTGCGAATTTTCAATTGAATATTGATGCCATACATTACATGTCTTTACGTGACGGTCACGGGATAAGTTGCCTTACAAGAAACTTCTATAACTACTGATAACAATCATTAACACATTCTGTGAACAACGGTTAAGGTCCGTCTAGACGATCATACATTTGCCCATGACCATCGTCATACAAATGCATGATAATGTGTTTGACGAAATGCGTGTAGACGGGGCTTTAAGCTTGTTCCTACATTGAATTATTGTTTTTTACGTTTTTCAATAACAAACACTCTCAGGTGAATATATTCGATGCCCGTATACATTGAATTTCTTTTGTACAAATCGTCGATAATGGTAAAATAAAAGTCACATCTGTTGTAAAATGTTTCAGTTAAACTTCGATCAAACTTTTCTCTCCCTAAATTACCTTCTCACTGCGATAAACGATCAATTAACAGATCACAATAAACCGTCATAATTTCACATCGCGATTCTGTTGGGAGATTGAAGGGGAAAGAAGGGGAGGGGGTTGGGTAGGGTCCTACGGAACGTCTTGTGTGAGCCACAGAATATTATCTACACAGCACTTTGTGTCATAAGCGTACGAGGCGGGGGAGGGGGGCAGGGAGGCATATGCCCTCCCAATTCGGGCAAAAATAGTGGATCTATTCGGGCAAATGAGACAGCCGAGAAAACAAATTATGCCTTTTTGGAACCGACACAACGGTATCAAAATTCGGGCAACTTGGTCCAAAATTCTAAATTCGGTCAAAAATTTTCCCTGACCCCCCCCAGAAATATTGACCCCCCGTACGGCTATGCTTTGTGTTAATATTCCTGCCTCTCAAAGACTGGGAGAACACTGCTGCTGAAATCTTTCTCCTCCGCCAAGTGTCGAACTCAACATGGAAGTATTACCCTGTCAGGGTAGTACTTTCATGAATTCATGGTGCACGACATTTGTGCTTTAAAGTTGCACGACTCCCCAACCCTTCGCCAAGAGTAAATACCAAATCCCTAAATAAACTAGTTACATTCAAGTCCAATCAGAAAACTTACTTGGCAGGGTTATGCAAACTCTGAAAGGCTTATTCAGCCCTGATTTCAAAAATGCTTAATGGTATCTTTAAAATATGACGATTTCTAATTTGGCCTGCATGGGCTATATGGCTAGCTCTTTACTGCCCTTGTTACACCACCATTAATTTCCATTTAGTGGTTTAAACCAGGCATTTCAGCACCCCCTTCAGAACGATATTAACCCCCTCACCTCCCCACTCTCCCAGTGGGAACGATGTGAACTTTGCCTTGAGGGAAGCCGATGACTCAGGTAAATTCAGCCTGCTCAGTCAGAAGTGCACCCACGTGGATCATCTAAGAATCAACACTTCCTTTGCAACTGGCGAAAAAGTAAACTTATCGGATTTGTGGAAAGTAAATTCTCTTCGAAAGAGACCAAGTGACCTAAATGCTTTAAGGCTAAATTAAAAAGCGCCTCTCTCAATCGTAATCCTGATAATTGGGTTACACTGACGATTGCGATTAATGTGATTAGTTGTTATTAAATTTATTGATTACAAAACGCTTTCTTTCAAATTGTGATAATTTCAGAAATAATCCTTTTATTTGTTTTGGCAGTCGTTAACATCATAAGACCTTGACTTTAGATTAACCCTTTGATTATTTGCACGAGATTCAAGCTGAAGGCGCCATTTTATGGCCATTTCTTACGAATTATACTTTAAAGCCTTCTTTTAAACAGGACTAACACTATTATTTCACTGAATTATACATTGAGTTTAGGCGCTGTGACTGGAGACAGTTCCGTTGTCGATTCCTTGTTTTCGCTCGTGCAATCAGATTCCTTGTATTTTTCGATTGTTTTATCATTTGCATCAACCTGCTTTTTTGTGATTGCCTCTGTCGGGTGCCTGGAACGGATGTGACGTTCTAGATCGCGCCTGCGCACGAGTACTTTACCACAGTGTTCACATCTGTAGGGTGTCTCCCCCTCAGCGTGGAGGCGTATATGTTTGTTTAAGTTACTAGGATCTCCGAATGGACGGAGACATACTTTACATTTGAGTGGTTTGTAACCAGTGTGTGTGCGAAGATGAATCTTCAAACCATATTTTCTTGAGTAAAGTTTTCCACAGTAAATACACAAATGACCTCGTTTACTTTTTCCAGAGTAAGGCTGGGAATAACTAAAACGTTCTTGGTCGCTAGGGACATTCCCGTAAGCTGATGTTCCCGGATGTAGAATGTGGTTTCTACTAAGTTCCCATAACTTGCTTGGCTCTCGGGGTGCGCTTGTCGTTGGAATACTCGGCAGGCCACTCGATGGGAATTTCAGTAAGCCAGGGTTGGATACTTTTAGCGAGAGGAAAGGATCCGTATGTGGACTAGAGGTTCCATTAACAGCGCCACCACCTGGAAAAAGTCCATAATATCGCATAAACGGATATACAGTTGGGCTGTAACACAGAGAGGTAAACTGAAATGGGTCTACTGATGGTTTGTGAAGGGGGTGCCCCATACTCGTAGGTATCAAGGGGTACTGGGGTTGCCACGAGCTTACCGAAGAGTGTGACAGTGACGTAGGGCTTACACGGTCCTTGTGTCCCGAAGACTCTTGTGATGTACAGAGCATCCGTTCTACAGAAAAAGAGACTGGACTTGACTTAAGTGGTTGACTGGATTCGGTGTTTTTCTGTTCCATACTACGCGACTCCCTCTTTTCGTGAGGGCGCCTTTCAATCTCCATTTCATCTCTCATTTCTTTGCTTCTAATGTAAGTATGAAACGCAGAAACTCGCTCGTTATTGCGATGAGATGATTTAGAAGATTTTTTGGAAGCTGAAGAGGACGAGGATGATGTAGAAGACGAAGACGGGGGAGATGCAACTACTTCCGTTCGGTGAAGGAATCTTTTCTTCCCAGCTGCACTGCCGCTTGAGTAGAAACTACTGACTAAAGATGAAGATCCGATCTTCCCAGTGAAAGTATTCTTTTCCACAGATATTTGCTTACAGGCGAAACGAAGATGAACTCTTAGAGGGTTGGGGTAGCTGAAACTTGCAGAACATACCGTACATGAGTAACCATCATCACCTGAAAAGAAAGGAAAAAAAAAATAATTATACTAAAGAACGCTGGAAAAAAACTTGTAGGCTAAATAAAAAACTAAACACAACGAATGGACTAATTCATTAGTTTTATTAGCATGTTATGAGGCATAACCTAGTGTGATTTGGTGGCCTGTCGCAAAAGTCGAAAAAGACTCGTACAACCTCATATTAAATGCAAGCTGTCAGGAACTCAGGAGATCGATGTCTGGTCACGTAGGAAAGCCCGAGGTGGCATCGTCATACTTGCTCCTCTCTCTTATCCAGGAGGTTTCTGCGCTTGTACTCAAAGTCCCGAGTTCCCATTAGACTCTGTAAAGTTCGCTTGGAGGTTTCTAGACCCAGCCGTAAAACATCTGCATACAATAGTTTTACCTTTGATTCTTTTCACTTTCTTTATTGTTGTCCGTTTTAATTCTTACTGCTTACCGTTGTGTTCTTTCATTTTAAGATTTTTTCTTTTTTATTCTTATCTCTGTCTTCCTCTTATTTCTTTTTTAGGCATATTTCTACTTTTTTACACTGTGTAGCGTGTATGATTACGTTTGTAGATATTGTGCGCTTTATAAATTCATTTATTTATTATAAACTCTTTTCGGCCAATCACGCGTCCTCTTTGGTTGCCCACTTGGCGGACGTCTATTATTCCTGCACCTATATTGGTTGCACTCGTAATATGTACGTGAAACGATGCGTACAAATTCGACGCCTGCTATAAAGGTGTACTCTTTGGGGGCATACTCAAATCACCGGGAGGGCGGGAATTGTGGGAGTCGTTAAAGGAACGGAGACCAAAAGTGGTGCTATCACACTCACGATAAAAACTTTATAACGTTTGTAGTCTTGTGACATACGGCCAACCGGTTACGGTGACGGTTACTTTGCCGGCAATGTCGACACAATTGTTACAATGAAACAATGCCAAACTTTAAGCAAGTATGATACAAAAAAAAAAAACAAAACAAAACAAAACAAAAAACAAAACGGATGTTCGTGGGGACTCCTTATACAGACCCGTGTCCAGCTCTTCAATTTTACATGCGGGCAAAAAATTCTTTTAGGTTCAGTTGGGGTACTTTCTTGAAATGATGGATTTGAAAAAAATAAGTAGGGGATATAATCACGACAAACATTGACTCACACTGCCACCATGCATGTATTTGGGAAAAAACCCTTAACGACCCTCCATATGAAAGGGATTTTGGAGCAAGCTGCTGGGTATCCGGAGGGGCACAAATTACACAAAATTGCAAATCTTGAACTTTTTCTAACACGATGAAAAATTTGTAATGCAGGGGTAGTTCCAGGTGAAGGGCAGGGACCATTTCCCCATCGGGAAAGACTGGTCCCCCATAAGAGAAATTTCCAATTTCGTTGAGGAACCGTGATGGGTACTATGAAGCATGCAATAACCAACGACTACCAGTCACCCCGACGAATTTCTTTGCTTTGTTTTTAAGAATTGCATATTCTTCTATTAAAAGCACTTTTCTTTAATTTTCTTCAATAAAACCCCCAATTTTTTCAGACAAAGTTTCCCTCTACAAGGAAA
Source organism: Holothuria leucospilota (assembly GCA_029531755.1). Lineage (NCBI taxonomy): Eukaryota > Metazoa > Echinodermata > Holothuroidea > Aspidochirotida > Holothuriidae > Holothuria > Holothuria leucospilota. Next base: position 22,044,432 of record CM055976.1, on the reverse strand, counting down.
AGGAAAGGTTTTGACTTAAGTATGAATGACAAAAAGCAGAACGTAACTATAAGACCCCTGACAGAGTTAAATTCTTCATTACATTTTGCTTTGTTGTTCAGATATAGCAATTCTTATATGTTCCAGAGGGCAGCTATAGCAACTTTCTGGTTCACAGGCATACGACTAATGGAGCTGAGGGGCTACAGTCCCTCCCCAGAGTTTGGGCAAAGCCAATTTTCTGGGGCATATTTTTTTATTTTGTAAAAATCGAGCAACTTTCTCCGATAATACAGGGTGTTTTCTCCAGGGAAAACGGCTCAGCCTTCCTAGAAAAATATCCCACACGCCTACGGCCTAGTTTTATAAGTCAGCTACAATTTTCCAAACAAATTGATTTACTGCAAGTCTATTCTAACAATTCCTACTGACTTCAAGGATGATTCTAAAATTCCTTTTGTTTTTCTTTTTTGACTAGTTTTTTCTCTTCTTACTTGTCCTAATCAAAATTCACAAACGATTGCTCAACAAACATGCATTTGTGCTGTTTTCTTTTAAATGGCATAAGCGCACAGTATATACTATTTTAACTGGGGCACCCAGCAAACTATCCAAAATTTTGCAAAACTGGATCAGACGTTTGCCCGAAAAATGCACATGTTGTCCCCGAAATGGCGAATAATATGCCCGGATGAAAACGGATCTGCTATATATCTTCCAGCTTTACCCAGAGCGCCTATTTTGACTGACACTAACACCATCAAAGTAAGTGGAAATAAACTATAAAAAAGGAAAAATACTAACAAAAATTAAGCCCGTAATATCAAAACGGAATTGCTACGGGTAAAAATCACGCTTTTTTTATTATAAATGTTAGACACGTTACTTCATGATTGACCTGCATTAATTAGCATAGCAAGAGTTGACTTACAAGTGCATTACAAAACACGAGCAGTCTACACCGATACAGGGAAGCACCGACCTCAAAATGGCTCATTTTAATTCGACTGTCTTATTGTTCTGCAGTTTCCCTAATTTAAGTCCCCTCGCGTCTTACACTACAAAGCAACTAGCTTTCTTGTGAATTATAAGTCGTAAAGGATAGCCTTATCTAGACAATCAAAAATACAAAATAGTGAAGGTTGTTGGAGGGATTAAATGTTCCAATCTCCTCCGTTTTATATCGCTAAAACTTAATTATTTTGTGCTTTGTAAATGGTTTACAAGAATTCACAAGAAAAAGTTTTGTTAAAAAGTTTATGTTTACAAAAAGTCATAAATAAAAATCAATGATAGTTAAACACCTAAAACTAGTGAGTTTTAGGCCCCAATTAATACTTGCACGATTGCGGCCTCAAAATCACTAGTTTCATATATTAATTTAATTTTGCAAAGCTTTTGATGTTCATTTGACAACAGGAGTGTACAGTTTGTAACAAAGAAGACACATAGCTGCATACCCATTTTACATAATTCAAGATTTAACTGTTAGATAACGCACCCGTCAGTTGATAAATATAATTATGGCTGTTTTATTGATATACTACAAAATCTAAAGCACTTTCATGCCCTGATTTCTCGACCAGATTGGACCGTTTGACGATTCGTTGAAAACGACTGTCCTTTTTCTTTTTAACTTCATCCGTAGATGTAATTAGACCTTTCACAACACGAGGGTGCGGCCTAATTTTTCCTAAAATGCTTGTGCATTGCACGAAATAAACTTTGTCACCCTCTTCGGAAAGACATATCAAGTTATCAACAAGTCAAAGGCTTACCTTCTGTTTGGCTTGAATAAATCGCAAGTCAAATTGAGTCAATCTTGAAAGATTTTCACAAAGCTGAAAAGTCTTCACACAAACGTTTCAATTAAACCACTTGAGGTTTTGACAACATTATGACGCAAACGCCCGTTGAGTGTGAACTTTATATTTTAATTCCTCCAAAGAGTAATTGATATGTCCTAATTTCATTGTTTGCACTCTTGAGATTTCAGCTAACAAATTCCAACAAAAAATATCACACTTCCCTAAAGCAAAAGGGAAACTGAACTCTTGTTTAGCTAACTCCAATTCGACGCTTCGCCTCAGCGATTTACTGTCTTTATGCCTCGGGCCATTAGCACCGATTATCGATCGGACATACGGATTATATCACCTCCAAGGTTTTTGTCTACCAAGCACTTCTTAATGAGTATATGACTTTTTGTAAATCCACAGTTTATCAATTGTTGCTAAAGCCCTCCAATGCCTCACACCCCTTTTCGACGAAGTGGTAAAGTTTTACACCCATACTTTATTCTTGAAATATCATATTTCTCTCATTATATTGTCAGGGTCTAGGAAGTATTTATAAAGACAACACCTTTCGGGGGTAAATTAGGGTCAAAGTTACTATTTTATTCATGAAAATGAAGTAGGAATATCTAAATAGGTATGCGCCATTACCTATCGTAGGGTAGATCAGATATAACTTTAAGTACGCTTACTGGTAGATGCTATTCTGACGTGTCTCTGTTAAGATCACCAGACCTTACAGAGGGTATCTTATTGATCGTCGGTCGATCCTGGGTTGTTTTTCTTCGTGTTCTCTAAGTCCTTCAACGATTTTCTTCTTGTGTTTAGGCGCAATCACTACCCCGGGGCCATGGTGTCAGCATTCACTGCCACACAAAGGCCGACAAAAGCCTGCAAGGGCTCTTAACATCTTAATCGTTTTTCAATGTTCAGAAAACAATAGCCTAGCTTAGACGTGTTTTGCGTACACAACAAGAAAGTAGTCTCGTTGAAGAGGTTTTCAGTAAAAGCCTTGTGCATTCACCAAGTATTGTTTTGTGATTCATGTGTTAACTGAACAAAACTTTGCTACTTATAAATAATCAAATGTACAATAACTAAATAAATAAATACAATGCGGAAAAATTATGTCTTGATAAAAATGTAAAAATGACCTTTGAAGCGATGCGCAAACTCCAATTAAATTACAAAAATGATGAATTTGCTTCCTAACTTCAACCCAATATCTGCACAATACATTTTTAAAACGAAGCTATGAGATAAAGAAAACGTAACCGAGTTCAAGTTTTCTAGAAAATTCAGAACAGAAAACAAAAAACGAGTAAATGCCTTTTCTCTGGTATTTCCCTAAGCACTTCGAAAATTAAGTTGGTACTCTGCCTTGAACTTTAGTTAAGATGTGACGTCATATTCAGCCAAAAGAAAGTAGTTCTGTAGATTTCACTTAACGAGGTCAAAATGACGTATCAAAACCTTTTAATATTATAAGTTAAATCTGTCAAAATAATTAAGCATGTACGAATTCAATTATTACTTCCTTCACACAGGCAAGTTGTAATTTCTAATTTCTTTTAATTATTTCGGAAAAAGGCAATATGTATTTCGTTTTTTACTACCGTACTTTAGATGATTAGTCAAATTTTTGGAACAGGAAATAATTTTCCTACTCAGAATGAGAAATATATAAAAATTAAGGAAAGACTGTTTGTTTTCCTACTTCCGAATTGATTTTAAAATTACGAAATATGTCGGAGTTGACTTAGAGGTTCATAATTTCACAAGTTTGTATTGTAAAGCTATAAAATCCACAAGTGTTCATGGTTACTTTGCAACTTTCCAAAATGGCAAGTAATTTCCTACCTATTTTAACGATTAACTGTCGTTATGCCGTGCCATCTGCTTAATCATACTTTACAAAATAATTGAATGAATGACTTTCCTTTTGTTCGAGGTGTAAGGTTTTCTTTTATTTACCAGATTACCACTGGGATATTGAATCTTTTGCAACAATACCCCTTGAAAAACTGACAATAATGTGAGATTAATGCGTGGTCTTAAACCAACTCACGCATCGGGGTGAAGACTCTATGCCTAAAATTGTGATTTCGGTTGACTAAGTAATAGTATTACCGCCGTTCGATTTCTGTATCTTTGTCCAAACCACCTGTTTCTGAGTCAAAACAAAAACCCGCGTTTAATAAATCGATGAAAGCCCGGATAGATAGGCAAATTTATTCGGATTTTTCCATCTTCAACGTGTGAAACAACAGATGTTTTCAGGTGGGCACGAATTGAAAGGGAGGGTTGTATTATGGCTTTATGCTAGTATGGATTGGCTATAAAAGGAAAACTCTCAACAATGGCTCAAAGAAAGAAACTCAACAGCCCTACGTGTGGCCCATCAGCTCAGGGACAGTATTTTCATGGTTAGCTTAGCCAGTTGGAAAATTTCGTCTTTTGATTTACGGGTAACGGCAGACTCCGTTTAGCACGGGCATAGCTTGTTACAAATACAATGAAAACGTGCAAACAATACAGGAATTTCATTCAATCACTGTACTTAATTTTCGCCCAAGCTGGATTCTCGATTAATAAAACAGCACAATTTCGACATCAAGTCGTCTTTTAAATCCTTCTCAAACTTTTATATATCAAATAATCCCTCAACTTGACGGATGCATTTCTAAGTTGCATATAGCATATTTTTTTTCTAGGCCTAAGTTGTGGTAATATAGAATACAGTACTGGGGGAACGTTAAGGTGCTTGAGGAGGTTGCTAGTATTTAAACTCAGCAGAACATTTATTGTGATTTTAAGCAATTGTCGTTTTTTCCTGTTTTCTGTTTTTCTTGTCTGTTTCGATCATGGAAGTACCAATCTCCACCAATCATGCCGAAAAAAAAAATCCGCAATCAATACGTCTACGTTGCTGGTTGTATATTGTGTACAGTTTCTAAGACACAGGTACACGCCGGTTGAAGTAAAGATTACTATACGGATGCTTATACCAGCCGCTTTATATAGGCTTCTTACAGCAGCCTAGTTTGCTATAGCGCATTCAATTTTTTAAGACTAATTGGGTTAATTCTATTTTACAAGAAAAATAAGAGGAAAAATCATTACTTAGGGGGTTTCTTACACGCCACAAGTGTGAAGAACAATACAAATTTGCATACAACCAACTATTTCTTTCATGTTAAATAATCATTAATTTTTGTTCTAGATGGCTATCCTAAGCCTCCGCAGAAGAAGCGTCTCGATCCCACCTGCCCCTCAGATTTGTGAACACTTCAAGTTTCGATTTTTGGCTGAACAACATGTTACATTTGGTTCAGGGCCAATAGGTTACTGGTGGACCTATTATCACCCCTAATCAATTATTAATTCAATCTTGTTTGTCACTTTTCTGGTTTAATCTTCTTTTGAACGCCTAGACCGAGTCGATGTTAGCTAGTCAGTTATCGAGGGAAGGGCATGATAAGGCCGGGCATGTTGTAATTTAGTCAACAGTGTTAATGCATGTACAAGTTTCACAAGAATAGGCGTACGGGGTCAACATTTCTGGGGGTTAGGGATAATTTTTGCCCCAATTTAGAATTTTGGACCAAGTTGCCCTGTCGGTTGCAAAAAGGCATAATTTATTTTCTTGACTGTCTCATTTGCCCGAATGGATCCACTATTTTTGCCCGAATTGGGAGGGCATATGCCCCCTGCCCCCCGCCTCGTACGCTTATGTTCACAAGGCTAAGTGACCGTAACAGATTCTTTCATAGTTTAACCAAACGCATTCAGTACAATTATACATGTGGTGAAGATCCTTTATAGGTACAAATTTTGCACAACTTACTCTTGATTGCTTTAACCCAGAAAGATCCAAGTGGCATTGGAAAATGAAAATTGTCTTCCTTAGCAGAAATTTCCACAAATCTGCGAACCAGCAGAAATTTCCACAAATCTACGAACCAGAGGCTGCAGACCCCTCCACACCACCCCCGGAGTTGGTTAAACCGATTTCTCGGTCAGATAAGTTGAAACACTAGGGGCCTAAGGGTTTTTCTCACAAAAACGGCTCAGCCCACCCCCGAAAAGTATCCCCTACTCCCATGAATATTTCCCAGATATTCATAAAGGAAAACCAGCCTTCATAAGTGCACTTTGTGCTTTAAAGGTGTGCACAATAATTTCCTACATATCCCCGTGAGTGTTTGAAGCCAATTTTCCTTTGCGTTTTTTTTAAGAGCTATGCAATTGCCGACGAAAATGAAACCTTTGGTGTCGTCTCTGTAATGTCAAAGACCTTTTGTGACAACCGAAGCTTTCTTTAAATGTGAATCCTGAAATCCTCAAATAAATTCGAATAGATTTTCTTCCGTTTTAAATAGGCCTATAACCTTGATAAGGAGTTTTAACTATTTCTTTGTAGGACCATGTCTCGTGAATTTAGCCGGCTACCCCCACAATTCAGACAAAAAAGTTTTGATAAGTATATACATTGAGGTTTAGATTGATAGGCAAACCCCAACTTTGAAGGCAATTATTTTACATTGTTCGCTTCCTATTGGAAAGATACATCTATTTGCAATGAAAATGCGATTAGCAAAAAAGTAAAACGGGGGATTACGATGACTTAATTTGAGTGGGTGTGTCAGGAGGGATCGTGTGAATTCATCGCTCGTGACCCGCCGTCTGCGCACACAAGTCTAAAGCATGTTGATCGTTGGGAACATTTCGCGCGTAGATCAGCCGTTGCTAAGTAAACATTCGAACAGAATTATGTGGATACACTTTTGACAAGTTTTCCGTTTCTCTTATCGATGGATGCTGTTTGGTGCCAGTGTCGGTGATGATTTGATTGGATCAATGTTAAGAGGCAGGGTGGTGGTCGGAGGTGAACCACGTCACTCCTGTCTGGGTATCAGGGACTACCCTCAGACGTACAATAGCAAATGTTGAGAGGTAGCGTCACTCGAGATGAAGAAAGAACTTTCGACAGATATTAGAGAAGAAAGAAAAGTTACCGGTAGCCAGACAGAATCCCCTAGGCTATATTCCCAAGTACAATGTCCTTAATAAACATATGTCCATCTGAGAATATATTTAATAGATGTTATTAATTTGCGGTAAACGTTGGCTAATAGATGTACAACAACCCATCTCCCTATAGTACGGAGGAAAAATAACGAGCGTGTTTACGGCCCAGCTGCTAGACAAACTCTTCCCTTTGATTATCCGTTATCAATGTACAGATTAAGCTATGTCAATACACCAAGTTATGAAAAATTCACAGTTGGATACAGGCTAAAGATAGCCTTTCGTGTTTGCATTGCGCTCGTCCGTTGTTTCCGATGCGAAGGGTCTTTTTGTTACTGCAACTGGCCTAGCAATCTTTGGGTCATAATGAAGAAGTATTTGAACAAAGCTGTAGGTCTCTATTATTTTATTTCGAGTTTCTTGAAAAAGAGTAAACTTTGATGATATCAGTATAAAAGGGCATATACAGTGAAACAATGTTAATTTTTTTTGTATCTCGGAATGCTTCATCAGAAAGGCTTAAACTAGATAATGAGAGATTACTGTTATTTACATAACATTTTTAAGTAAACTGCAAAATACATGTACAAGACAGTTAATTGCTTAACGCGTGATCAAAACGTGCTGTGAAATATTTTACTTGAATTTAAGGTCGGTGTATGTATATTTTATTTCAGGATTATCCTCCTCATATGTTTACCTACAAAAACGTAAAAAAAAAACCCCGTTTTCTGTGATAAATATAACTTTTGCGAAAACCTATAATATGGAACTGTTCCACCTCGTTAAACACACATTATGCTCCTTTAAAACTTCCGTACAGAGCATTCATGTTGTGGCTTGAGGGCAAGAATTTTGCAATCTAAAAAGTCTTATAGTTTTCATGATTCAGATGTTATGTACGTTTCACAACATTCGCCCATTGATTTTATGAGCATAGATTTGAATGATCGGTAGAATGTGAGAGAAGCGTGCGATCATTTTGAAGAGAGGGTACTTGAATGAAAAGATCGATTACTAGTTCTATAGTGATGTTTTATCCCCAGCAAAGTAGTTGTGGGAATGGGTTTGTACGATAAATCAGTAGACAATGATACGTAAGAGGCTTTGAAGCTTGGTTTTGCTTCTGTCGATTCTGTACAGGAATATATTTACATCCAAATGTCCAATCACCTACCGAAGAAAATTTTAAAATTAATAAAAGAGTTTATAGCTTAGCCTGTTTTTGCCTCCGTTGGGTTGAAAGTATAGTTTACTTAAATATGAATGAGAAGGTTGATTGTTTGCTTTAACAATCTATTTTTTTAGGAAAAAGACGATTAAAATTTCAGCTGTTCAAGGAAAGGTATTACCTAGGAGAGTACTGGCATAAACCTACGAGGCAAGGGAGTGGTGGATACTGACCCCTCCCCCAGCAAAGAAATGTTGACATCTGTGCATTTTTTCTTATATCAGGGCACTATTCATGTCCTGACTGCTTGCCAATTAAGTAAATTCGCAGGGCAAACAAGGGGAACACTTTCAATTTCAATTTTTCAATTGATTTGTGTGAAATTGAATGAAATATTGTGTTGTGCGTGGGACTTCTTAATCTCGTTTCCAAACCGAAATATTAAAGAAAGATTGTCCCCCGTTTCCCCATGCATGTGGCTGAGAAAGTTTCTTCTTTATGTGCCAAAAGTCGAGCGACTTCTTTCCTCTCGAATGGAAAAGTTTTCTTTTCTGCTTTGTTTAGTCTTTACACACTATGACCGGGTTAATATTAATTCCATCTACCAATATGGACGATAGTAAATTCATTGAAGCTTTGCTTATCATATCTCAATACAACTTCGCGCAAAAACTTAAAGGGGAATTTTCATGATCCCAGACAGTTCCAATTCTCCCAACTATGCATCTTCTAGCTCCTCCCATAACTGTATGAGGCTCTTCCTTGTGCAAGAATGAACCTGTTTTATTGCTTTAGGCCATGTCCTGGTGAGCATACAAGGCTATAAAATGTAATAAAAGTACTCTCTCTGCCTTGTGTGGAATGTGAACTACTCTGCATCTTTCAAATTTTCAAACTTTGATGTCAATTAAAGAGCAGTCACCAACTGAGAATTTTGATATACATACACTAAAAATATACTTTGGGGTGATGACTGTCTGTCTTTAAGAGGATGTTCCTATGTGTAGTAAAGAGCTATACACCGCCTGGTGGTAAATAGTCTTGTAGTGACACAACTTGCCCGTAGACGGGGGAGAAGGAAAGAGGCGGTGCCCCTCCCCTGTAAATTTTTTTCGCCGCATAGAAAATTCAAAATTGCCTTGATGCATTTTAGTATGTCTCGCCCCCCCCCCTCCAAGAAAATAGTCCCCCTGGAAGCTGTTTCGCCCCTTCAATAGCTTGTCTGGCTACGGGCCTGTTGTGACATTCTCGTAGTCTACACTCTAAAACGTCCGAATAAAATTTGAACCTAATCCAGATCGGAGGGGCACTGACCCAAATCCGTGTCATTTGCAGTATTCAGATTTGGATAAAAATGATACAGTCCGGGTCATTTTTTACCCAAATCTAATGAAACAAATGATCCGGATTTGGGGTAGGTTCCCCTCTGATCCGTACGTTTTTAGATTTTATACTTTTTATATTACAAAATAATATATTACCCTGAGCTTGTATCCTCGAATTTAACACAAATGTGATTTAACGTTAAAAACAAACGGTATTTCTACTTTTTGGGGTATGAGGAAGGGGAGGGATGTGTCAGAGGAGCTGTGACCCGTTTCGAGTGGAAATATACCTCTAACTTGGGAAACAGTTTTGTTTTCAGTAAACACCAGTTTCGCCATCTCTCGAAAGGTCCACTGTCACCTTACAATTTGTTCGACTTTTAAGTAACACCTGCTTGATATTTGTCAGAAGTTTTCAGAACTAAAAGGTTTAACTCAAAGGTGTTTTGGTAGGGCACTGAATTTTCGTTCCCCTTACCCCTCCTCAAAGCCTCTTTTAATTACGCAATTTTACATGTCTGACAAAAAGAGTCTATACCTTTTAACGGTTGTACATTCTGAGCCAACCCGAGTTCTGCACAAACGTCGGGATCATACCACGCTAAGAGTTCCTCTCCAGCAGATATTGGTCTCAGAGACCGGAAGACGAGGAGGGATGATGACTTCCGAGATGCAACTAAGTTTTGCTCAGAGTCACACCGAGCTGGTCGGACCATCTGCATCCAGAGGTTGAACGTATCACCGTGTTTGCTGGTGAGACGACCGTGTTCAAATCGGACCTGAAATAGAAAAATAAAATGTTAAAGTTGTCTTGTGAGACGCAAAATTGACCTCTTTTATAATCTTTATGTCTGGAAAAAGAGTTTCAGTACTTAGCGCTCATGAATACTTGAAACTATATTATTTATATTGATGGAAATTGTAAACCTTCATGATGAACCAATTAAAATAAATTTTATTGCAATAAATTAATCTGCGTAGCTTGCTTAGCCTTTACATCGTTATACAAGTATGCCTGTTTCATTATTTTAAAATCCTTTTAGGTCACTACCTAAGGGTTCAGAACGAGGTTTCTTTTTGATAATAAAACGTCGTAGATGTATCAAAGGAACATGAGTATACCTGCGTTTCTTAAAACAGCATTTGTCATTCGAGTCGAGTAGAAAGAGTAAGGCGATAATCTGACGAAGGATAGAGTGTAAAAAAACTTCTTTCTATTGGAGATGTTTACTCACACCGTACTCTATACCATTTGAAAGTTGCAAACAATTTAATCCTTGCAGACGGTAGTAAAAATATTGGGGTTAGAAATTGACTTTTTTTTTTTTTTTTTTTTTTTTGCGGTATTGTAACCAGTTTGCTTTTAGATAACTCATTTTTAATGTTTCATGTTCAATGGGAAACTCAATCGTCTGATTCCGAATGTATTATCAAAAATTTGATTATATGGGAGAATTCTTTTTATCTTTAAATGTTCGCCATGTTTATTGTTTTAAGTCTTTATGTTAAAAGTCAACCGTCTAGTTTGAATTCACATTCACATTGTCGGTATTGTAATCAGTTTGCTTTAGATACCTCATTTTTAATGTTTCATGTTCAATGGGAAACTCAATCGTCTGATTCCGAATGTATTATCAAAAGTTTGATTATACGGGAGAATTCTTTTCATGTTTAAGTGTTCGCTATATTTATTATTTTAAGTCTTTATGTTAAAAGCCAACCGTCTAGTTCGAATTCGCAATATAAAAAAAAAATATTACGAAGGAAAATCCTCTTAACGGTAACTATTCTACACAAAATATGACAAAACATGTCTGGGATACAGCAACGGTACTAGCTAACATATTGTCTAATTTCCAAGGGTGGGGTCAGGCGGGGAGGGGGCAGGGGGACATGGCCGCTCGTCGGGGAAGGCCAGGCCCCGTGGAGGGGTTTTTCCGGTTTCGTCGGGGAGCCGTAATGTGAACTATAAAATATGTAATCCCAGACCACGCCCAGTCGTCCCGACGATTTACTTGATTTATTTTGCTCTAAATTAGGGCAAATTTATCAACGAAAATCCAGAATTTTCCAGCTTTCCTCATTCAAAACCCGTTTTCAAATTTTCCATTGTAAAACCCATTTTTTACATTTCCTCCAATAGAAACCCAAAGTTATATTATAAACACTTAATGTTATGAGATATGATGTGATGTGATTTGAATATGAATTACGTGTGCGTTTAATCGGTTAATTCATTCTTTCCTATGAGAACTAACGCAACCTCTCACATGTGAATAAGATCAGAGACATATAAACTAAAGCTAGCATAGCCGCAAACTACACCACTTGGCACACCGCAACTCAACTCGATTGTCGGATCTCCACCAGTCGTGCATGTAGTGTGCGTGAGTTTGCGACTGCGACTGGCAATTTCAAGACCCGTTTTAAGTCGCATCGCCTTCTGTGGGGAAGAACCAACATGTTCGTTCTTCCCGATTGAAGGCGACGCGACTGAAAACTGGTCTGAAAACTGCCAGACGCAGTTGTTAACTCACGCACACTACACGACTGTTGGAGACCCGACGATCGAGTTGAGTTGCGGTGTGCAAAGTCGTGTAGTGTGTGGCTAGTTTTAGTTACCATGACCAAACTTTCGTAATTATGAAAATTTGTGTGCATAAGAATAACTAGATCAGTCTTTGTTTATAGTCTGTTTCATATTGTTTCAGAAATAAAGACGAAGGAGGAAAAATATCTCTCTCTATTCTCTTATTCTTAAAACAGATTTTTCTTTGCTATTTTTCTTCATTAAAGGGGCGAAACAACAAGCGCTACTGAAAACTTAACTATCTTTGGTGAACACTTGAATCGCTAGCCTGTACGGTGAACATGTGAGATAGCTATAGACATTCTAAAATAATTTTAAGAAACAAATTTTCTATAATTTCTCTTAGAATCTTATTGTACCTGATAACTTTAAGTTAAGGTGACCACAGGTTCCCCTTTTTGAATTCTAGCTACCAGCATGTGTAAACTTAAATCTTCACAATTGCATGAATTTGGCTTTGAAATAAATTGGAACGTCTGATAGAAGGCGTTCGATTATGAAAATGTCAAATGTTTGCTTTTTCGCTTAATTAAGCTTAAATTGTGACCGGTCAGTTTGTTACGATATATTGCAAAGCTCCCCAAAGTAACTTTGGAGAGGACTTTTCGTACACTTTTCAGAAGATTGTCAACCAAGCAGTTGACCCGTCTGGGTTTAGCACGCTCCGTTAAATAACATAACTACACGAGGCATGTAGCTTCCCAGTAAATGCACAATACCATGCATCGTAAATGGAGGTTCGTTCCTGGACAATACTGATTTCTTATAGCTTCAAATTGTCGGTGAAATTTAGCTTGAAAATTGGTTTCGTTCGTTTTGACCAACTCCAAAGACCTGACAAGCTAAACTGTTTTGTCAATTATTTCAGCTTATATGGAGACAAGCTATAACTGAACCTTGTGTGGCATAAGAAAATTTATAACAATTTGAGATTGTTCACAGCTCAAATGTGATAATTTTATATTGTATATATAATACCTTAAAGGAAGAACACAATTGCCCAGATGCAGGCCCGTAGCCAAGGGGGGGGGGGGCAGGGGGCGAAACCCCCTTGGTAAATTTTTCGCCCCCCTAGAAGATCAAAAATTAGCATTGCCGTAATGCATTTAATTATGTTTCGCCCCCTCTGGAAAATTTTTCGCCCTTCCCCTAGAAGCTTTTTCGCCCCCCCCCCTTCACCACCTTGTCTGGCTACGGGCCTGCCCAGATGTGAGTAACTATGAGAATATTTCTATAATTACTGAATTTTTAAAGTTATACAGAATAACTTCTTAGCTTACCTTTTATGTGAACTATTTGTGACCTAATACATCATGAATTCTTGTAAGAGGAATGAGACAAGATCTGCCACATTCAGCTAATATTTCAAAATAAGGTTGGGGTGACTTTTCATTTTATTAAAACACGGCAGCTCCTTATCGATTTATGACACCTTTCTCCATAAAAAACTTTTAACCTTCTTTGAAATTATTGTTTTACTCTTTTCTCCCTCTTTATGGAGTGTGAGTTTATGAATGAAATATCTCACCGTTTATTTTTCTGAATAACTGGGTTGAGAAGGTTAGAATAGTACAGAGGTTTGTTGAAAATATTCCTAGAAATGTTCATCATAGTGAAAAAGTCTTACAAATACATTTTTGGAAAATATTATACGTTGAATCAAGCTAAGTTGGTTAGTATTTTAAATATCATTAATATTCATGCCAAGAACATGACTAGATATTTTGAGCCCAGTGGCGTAGCCACGGGGAGGGTGTTGGGGGTTGAACCCCCCATGACCCAACCTTGAAAAAAAATAATTGCAAAAGACACATGATCACTATAAACTTTATTACATTTGAGGCACAAACATTGCACCATTTTGCATCTGGAGACCTAAAATAGCCGTTTTTTTCTCCCCCCCCCCCCCCCTAGACCTTTCCCTCATGTCGTACTCCAAAACCCTCCCCATGACACAATCCTGGCTACGCTACTGTTTGAGCCTAATATAAAATCCTATCCTTGCCTTCATGATTCTGTGCATAATTTTTTACATTTAAAGAAAGGACCACATTTTAAGAGCAGTTAAATAAAACCTGTATAACGATCAGAATCCCTGTAATATATAACTTTTTACTCAAATTGTGTAATTTAGCTTCGATATTATTTTTTGTATCTTATCTTAAGATGCCAAAACTGCCGTTTTAATTTATGACAAGTCTAAAGTAGCGCAACATGCTAATTGTTTTTAATACCACCTTTTTATAACTTATACCTTTCTGCCTTTTCATATTTTCTGATGGTACAACAAACATTCGAAAAGACTTCTAGGAACACGTACCGTATTTGGCCAACAAGGGTTATTTTAATTTGGATCCAGATATCTAGTACGGTACTCTGAGAAAACACTTTGGTCAATTTGACCCAAAATTGGGTGAGAAGGGAACCGACCAAAATTATCGTGTCAAATAATGACCCAAATAAGGCTTCATTTAACCCAAATGGGTTAATATTTGACCCAAAATGTTGGCTCGGTTTCCTCGTGACCCAAGTGTTTTTAGAGTGTAAGGAAGATAATGATGTTGATGGTATATGGTCAAATTCTTTTGTTCTTTCTAAGAACAGTCTGACAATGATGATATAAGAAAGATCTTACTAACTTTTGACTTCTACTATTTGCACTCTTTAAGACTTGGGTCATAATTGAATCATAGTGACCGCATATTTGAGACAAAATGACCCATATTGTAGCAATTAATTGAATAAAACCTTTTGAGTAAGTTACTCGTGACCCGTTTGGAGTTAAATTGTCCCAAGTATATTTATAGTATACTTCGTCTATTTTAAAGCTATTATGGGAGGGGGGGGGGTCGTTAAGGGCGTATTTATATTATTCGGCCCTCACAAGGTCTTAGATTTCCCTTTTCATTGTGGCTACTCTACACTAAATCGCTTTTCTTATACGCTAAAAAATTGTTGCGGGGAAAATGAAGAAAACATGACCGAACTATGAAAATTCTCTCACATTTCAAATTTGGTACACACACACAAAAGTACCACAGCCTATGCCTATGTACACTTTAAAATGTTATTGAGTCAGCCTCTCCACAAAAGAAGTACGGTAAGTACTAGTATAGTAACAGAGTACTGTGAATAATCGTCCCCTTTCAGGCGTACTGGCAAAACCCGAATTTCACGAATCTGTGGTGTTTCCATTTCACATAGTGACGAATGTTATCTCATTTTGAGGTTTTTTGCTTAATTAATCTTTTATATGTTTGAAATTGTAGAAAATAAAATATATTAAAATGTCATTTCAATTTTTAATGCTAAGATGTACAAATTTGGGTGAAAATTGCATTCGTCACTATGCCAAAATGACCAAATATACAGATTTGTCACTATGCCAATTTGCATTTCTTCAGTACGCCAGAAAGGGGACGAATTATTCAAAGGATAATAAGTTCAATTTGAAGTAATTTCATTGGCTAAATTACTTTTTAAATAATTCAGGGTCTATCAAATTCTTCCAGATGATTTCCATTCGGGTTAAGAGAACTCCCAACAAGGTTGACGGGGTAGAATGTACACTCTAAGCAATCATGTCTCGTCAAAATTCAATCGAATATGATCAACAGGACACTGACCTTGGAGCCTAATCATTTATTTGACTAGATTTGCTTAAACAATGACCAAAATTGATTAATTTTTTAAACCGAATCTAGTCAAATACTCGAGTCGATACCGGGTCGGTAGCGGCTGATCAGACCTTTTATAAATTGTAAATAATGAAGTGGAACTTTGGAAATCAACAAAAAGGTTACAACAAGGAGAGGTTACTCCCTGGTTACAGCTAGATAAATAAGTTATGCATCGTAGAATAGTGTTTTATGCATATTTAATTTAATTTATTTTAAAGACAGACAGTCATCACCCCAAAGTATATTTTTAGTGTATGCATATCAAAATTCTCAGTTGGTGACTGCTCTTTGATTGAAATCAAAGTTTGAAAATTTGAAAGATGCAGAGTAGCTCACATTCCACACAAGGCAGAGAGAGTACTTTTATTACATTTTATAGCCATGTATGCTCACCAGGACATGGCCTTGAGCAATAAAACAGGTTTATTCTTGCACAAGGAAGAAATTCATACAGTTATGGGAGGAGCTAGAAGATGCATAGTTGGGAGAATTGGAACTGTCTGGGATCATGAAAATTCCCCTTTAAGTCGCCACCATTTAGGATAAATTATGAACTACACTGAGGGTTAGGATGAGTTTTTCTCAGCCTAAAAAATTTCGAACGGTTTGCAAAAATTTCAAAGTAGCATTTGCAGTTGACTAGTTATCGGCTTTAGTCTATGATGTTCACTACGCATTTCTACTGAAGACAATGAATTTGATGGATAGGCATATAGCAAAGTTAACTTCGTTTCTTTGTTTGGTTTTTTTCTTTTTTCGTTGTTTTATTATTTTTCTTTTCTTGTTACATTCTTTGTTGAAAAGTCTCTTTCCGGGCACTAGCTCGTTAAACAATTGTTTTGCTTGTGTCCTGTCCGTTTTTTTTTTCATTTTAATATAGTATTTACGGACGAAATGAATGAATAAATAGAGCAACTCGTTAGAAAATTATTGTAAATCTCACTACCACTAAGTCTCAATGAAAGGCAAAGGAAATCTAGCTACCTATACAAAGAATAGCAATACAAAGAAAAAATGTTGAGAATGAAAATAAACAGCTAAAACATGAAGTAACTACAACACTAAATTATTACAGAGAATACTTACTCAGGTAAGAAATCATATAAAATATCACTTTTTTCTCCAAAACGACAGACTAGTTGCCTAGACGAGTGAGTGAGGAAAGCGACCGATTAAGGAGTCAAGGCTAGCCTTAAATGTGTGGCGAATTCTTGAAAAAGTTTTAAGCCCATGTGTTCAAACAGAAACCACCTTGCAGTACCCGGGCTGGTCATCTCTTTCCAATTGTACTCGGTTGGTATTTTTTCAAGTCCTTTGTAACTGGTATATATTCTCTATTTTCTATAGTCTACGCTTTTTCCTCCGTTCCTAAGTTATCATTCTTTTCCATTCTACAGGCCGGGTTTCAATCTCCGTTTGAAGCCCCCAACAATAGGGGGATTATAGGTTTAAGGGATAACGGTTTTAATTGCCATGTGTCCCTATTGAACAATCCGTGCTCGTCCAGCCAACCAGAAAAGACACTTATAGCCGCTAAAGCTCTTAGGTACCAAAAAGGTACGACAAATGGGGAATGGCAAGCACCTTAAAATGTTTGGAAACATTGCTAAAGATTAAATCCAGTTGAGGCCAATTTGAAGAGAATCTGTTTCTTCAACAAAAGCTTTGCTTGACGGACATGGCTGGTTCTAACAGACCAGAACAATGCATAGAGAGGGTGATTTGCTAAAGAAAATCTCTAGTTTTGATTGCGCGGCTCTGTGATCAATAGGAAGATGATTTGTACAGCCCATCGCCTTGTGCCGGCTCGAAACCAAACGAATGATTAAAGTGATGTAGGTTGCGGGAAACAGACCCGCAATATTGATAGCCCCAAATTATAACACGTGGGAAGAAGTAAAATTCAAGTTTCTCATTAAGGTGGGGACTTAAGGGGCACACCCGCCTCCAGCCTCCCCCTGTTTGGTCCCCGCCCCTGTCTAACTCAGATGATGATTGCAAGAACTGAAGGCCCTTACGCTCGGAATTTTTTCACCCCTCTCACATCTGTCGATCACAAGAATATCGCCCAGTCCATTATATTAAATCCTTTTTTCTGTCAGAAATGTTTTTTTTTTCATAGGTCGCGAATACCCTTATCAGTACGGTTGCTTGACAGGCTTGTGAAACTTTCGGAAGGTGGACATATCCCACATTTGACTTGGCAACAGTTAATTCACCATATATGCAAAATGAGCTGAGCTGACGGACAAGTACCTATGCTTATAGATTAATGTAGCATTGACTTACTCCCTAGATTCAACATTACACCCTGAGTGGCCTACATATAATGATGGTAAGTCAATACTTGTAGGCCTATGTTGGGTTCACTTTACTTTTGGTCAAGGCAAAACCCAGCCTAGGCTTTTTGGAGGTTACAGGCCATGCGTGTAACTCCCAAAAATAGTGATGATGATTAAAACAGCCCAAGAAGGGTAACAGATCGAACATTTTCTATGAGATTGGGGTCGTAAGCTGTACGCTGTAGCGAGATAAAAGATGGCGGTAGGTTTCATGAAAAGGCTTGGACAACCCGGGGTTCGGGTCACAAAATAAGATGGCTGTCAGGGCCAATTCAAATGATGTTTTGGGGATCCCTATACTATGCTGAAGGAATTGAGTCCACTTTCTAATATTTCTTTTAAGCAGAGGGCTGGAGTATACCTCTCGACGTAAGGTGGATATAGAGCATGACGACCACAAGGCCGGCTGACTAAAACAAGCCAATTCTAGGGATAGTGAAGCTTTTATACTTTGCTATAACTAAAAGCAGTTATTGAGGGTGTCGTTCTCAAAATGTTATTGAATGTATTAAATAACTCAATTTTATAAACTGTCTCAGAAAGAAATATTTTGAAAACGACACTCATCTACCATAAAGGTGTGAAATTAAAGTTTGCAACACCCTAAGATTTACAATGGAATAGCCCAACCGTCCTTACATTTGACTCCCTGCACGTTTGACTCCACTTACTAGTGTTGTGCAGTATTTTTCCAGATCCAAATCCAGATCCAGATCCTTATAGTGGCCATAATTTGTGAATTTTCGTTTTAAATTCTACTTTCCCCAAGCAACATTCGATTAATTAGAAATTAAGAAAGCTTTATAGCAAGCTTACTCGAACTTTAATGACCTCTTTATAAAGGACCTGAAGATGAGTCACTTTTTATCACGTACCAGCAGAAGTTATGTTTAAACCAAGAGTGTTATCAATAATATTTAGTAGAAATCCCACCTTTAAAGGTGGAAGTGCTATACCACTTTTTGTATTTCGAAATATCAGTAAGAAGTGGTCAGTACGAAGGGATTTGATACAAGGGATGTCACAACAATAGAACAAAAGAGAGAAAGAGTGGAATTATATGCCAAAAGGAGGGTTAAGATGAATAGGACGTGAAAATTTGCGATGTCAGTTTTTCAACCGAACAAAGGAGCAAGCATCCTACCCGTAAAAGATGAAGAAACGAACAGACCATTTGGAGCTGAACCTAAAGAAGACAATCGGATTTTAGCAAAAGAAACGGGTACAGGCTACTTCTGGACCCTTAAACATTACTCTTCAGTTCTGCTTACCCTGCTGTCAGGTCCTCAGGCAGGTGACGACTGCTGCTGACTAATTCAAGCTATTTAAGAAAGGATTCCTGAAGGCTATTTCTCACTGAGGCCTGGCGAAAATCTCAAACTATCCCCAAATAAAGTGAGGACTCGAAGAAAATTTAAAGATTTGACTTCCATTTCAGGCACTAAATCTGTGTGTCGATTGGAAAGTTATCGATTATGACGGTAAAATGAATAGCGGTATCAAGCACACTGTGACCGAATATAAAGCTACTGCCATTTTTGAAAAATTAAGGGGGAAATGTAATGAAGCTTGGTCGGTTTAGTTTAGATGTATACCTGTCAGGCAACCCATCTCAGCTTGTGATTATCGCTCCCATATCCTGACACTGCAAATCCCCCTCACCATCCAATGGAGGCGAATTCAATACCAGACTTATGCTACTTGTCGGGGGAGGGGTGTTACTTGTTCTACTACACTGCCCGACCTGACGCCTGTGATCACAGACTCTCTTTTAAACCTCAAATATCGCTGGAATGATTGAATACCTCTTCGATGTTTAAAGGGGAATTTTCATGATCCCAGACAGTTCCAATTCTCCCAACTATGCAACTTCTAGCTCCTCCCATAACTGTATGAAGCTCTTCCTTGTGCAAGAATAAACCTGTTTTATTGCTTAAGGCCATGTCCTGGTGAGCATACAAGGCTATAAAATGTAATAAAAGCACTCTCTCTGCCTTGTGTGGAATGTGAGTTACTCTGCATCTTTCAAATTTTCAAACTCTGATGTCAATCAAAGAGCAGTCACCAACTGAGAATTTTGATACCCCCACACTAAAAATATACTTTGGGGTGATGACTGTCTGTCTTTAAGATTAACAAAAGCTGACCGGGTAACTAGTTTTCGTTTTAAAATTTCTGTAAGATTCTTAACAAAAAAAATGTTTACAGCTATCAGACTCTTTGTCCCAATTTTCGTTTAAATAGTGATTTCTGTTATCGTGTTAAACAACCACTTACAGGATCATTGATAACATTAAAAGAGGGCGCACTACTTCTGTAAACTGATGACTCTACATATTAACCAACCCGTAATGAAGAAAAACTAGGAGTTATTGTTTACTTTCTCACACTACGCCATTCCATTTACGACCGTCCTAAAATAATTTAATCTACACCCTTCCCTTTACGGACAACATTTCTTATTATTTCGTAACACGTAGCTGTAGTCTACATACGGTTGCCCCCGCCTACCGCAATGTTCTAGCAATTTTAAACACCGTAATTAATGGCGCGAACACGACGAGATTTAATTTCGGATGAAATTTAAATGGTGTGATTTATTCGACCATTTCTCGACTGATCCCACAATCATAACACGGGTGTATTTAACCTATCGCGTGCGACGGTAATAAACAGTTTGACTTTGGCGAAAACCGTTTAACAAATTGACATTTCTTTAACAAGGTTGTCAACTGACTGCAGAAGAGGTTAAAAGCGGAGACGTACTGCTTGTATCAACAATTTTCCGCCATCTATAAGTGAATCTACTCGGAACACTCGCCAAAAGAAAATGTTTGGCCGAGCAGATGGCAGGGCCTTTTGACACTCCGTCACCGATGACCATTAACTCTTTCAATAGAAGCTACTGCCGTAAATTTCATTCAAATATTTTCATGCTTACTGTTTCCGAAAGTGTGAAAGACTAGTGACAGTCAGGCTAATATTCATAAAACACAATTTAAGATAAAGATAGGGAAATGACACAGAGAGAATGTATCCCTAAGGCCAGTTCGACTGTCGATAATTATTGACGATTGTCGTTATATGGCTTTCCCATTTTCTTGTGTTTTTTGTTTTCATTTTTTATTTTACAAAACAAACTGTCCAACGATTAAAAATATTTTATGTAACTTTTTTTTAAGAAATTTAGTTTCAGAAACAATAGTTTTAATTTATGTAGTTTAGTGTGGTTTTAGCAGAATGACCTTGAACTTTCTTGAGAAAACACGGCAGACCAAGATATTATGTACCTTTTGTTATAACATTTGTGAGCTATGCTCAAAACTTTTGTTAATGTCATAAAAGTGGGGTGTAGTATAATTTTTTTAAGGTAAATGAGAATCTTATTATGTTCAAAACAAAACCATCTGTTTTCGTCACAAGACTCTGTGAAACTTTTATTTCATACAAAATTGATTTGGAAATTTCAAAAGGTTTTCAGAAGAGAGGAAAGCTAACCTGTAAACATGTTTGAAAAAAGTTTGGGGTTCTTTAGTTGGTAACATTTTAATTTAACAATTTTAAGAAAGCCACTTAAAGTTGTTATGTCGACTAAGAGGAAGAACAGTCTTGTAACGCAATCGGAGTGTCAACTATTGCTTTGACAGGACAACTGGGTTTTCTCGAGAGTTGTTGTAAAGACAGACAAGGGGGCCATGTATTCAAGTAATTGCATACGCAATCTTCTCACTATATCCGTCAAAGGATGAAAGAAAACGACTTATCAAATAGCCCCTTCTATAAATCTGCAGTCATAATAGCCTATAGATACAGAAAGCTCTGGAATGAAGAACCTTAATTTCAGTGATGACCTGTAGATGGTGCTATTGAGTTTGATAAGGGGTAAGTAGAATTATACCAGAGACCTGGGGACTACAGACAATTAAAGAAAAGCTATCATACAAGGATCATTCAACCAAGCCTTGCTTCGATAAAGGCCTTTCCTCTCTGATTTTGAGAGGCAGTTCGATTGAAGAGGAATGAAGCATGCCTAATCACGTAATACAGTAATAGCAACCAAAACTTTGATGAGGGTTGGTAACTATGGTCTATGATTTCACGTTTGTGCACTAAAGTAGTCCGAGAAAAATCACATGGAAAGTGTGTATATTTAGAAGGGACTGGTCTTCAATTTGACAGACAGCAGTTTCAGAGAAAGTGATTTCAGTTATCTCCGCTTTTATAGAAATAATTGACTGCATTCACTTCGTATTATTTCTCAAACATTACAAGTTTAATTTCAAATGATTTTTTTTTTGGATGGGGGGGGGGGGGGTGACATCTTTGCGTGGGTTTAATTTCATATGTACGCCTCGCACAAAATTGTGAAGATCAGTTACCATTAAATCAGCTGGATAGATTTGTCTATCATCAAGAAACAGAATGACTGGGAAATAAAGCCTCCTTTGTTTATTTATCGAGGTATATCGTTTGCTTGTGTTGAAAATTACTCTTAATCTGAATACATATGTAACTCTTTTATCCTGTTGATAGTAACGACAAAGGCTAAAACTTGAGTAAAATTAAACAAAATTGTCATTTACAGTTTTAGTTGTTTTATTCTGGAAAATCTTCTTGAGATAATAACGATTCAGTAACAAGTTTGAAATGCCTAAAATTCTTATCAAAT
Organism: Holothuria leucospilota; assembly: GCA_029531755.1. Lineage (NCBI taxonomy): Eukaryota > Metazoa > Echinodermata > Holothuroidea > Aspidochirotida > Holothuriidae > Holothuria > Holothuria leucospilota. Next base: position 22,021,849 of record CM055976.1, on the reverse strand, counting down.
AATTCGTGTACGTTGATGTTTTAACAAAGAAGCTATTGAGTTTGCAATTAAGCACTATTACCGGCATGTGAGGAATTATCACCAAGTAATAGCAAATCGACTGATGATGAAGGATAAGGTTAAGACTTCTTTCACGCACTCTGCCTTATATCTCAACTCGATAAGTCAGGAGATACCATAATTGGCTAAAATGGGTTTCCAAATTAAATTAACCTGGAACTGGAAAGTTCTATATAGCAAGTGCAATTATTGACCATGCCAACTTAGCCATTGACAAAAACACTGAAAAACGTTTGTGATAATTGTGCACTTATTTTGCCCTCACTTTACAGCACTTTTACACTATGAATCTTTGGTTCTCACGTGGCAGCTCGCGGGCCATTTGCGGCCTGCAAGAAGATACCCAAGATCTGAGTAGCCCAAAATTTAGAAAAAATACAAAGTTTGAGGTTTGGTTACTAATATTCCGGGAAAGTAAAAACTCAAGTAAAAGTAGTTTTAAGCCTGAAATAATTGAAAACATCGGCTCTGAAAAATTTAGCAATTAATTTAGCATAACTTTTGCTTTTTAAAGGGCTTAAACACAGAACCCCAAGAAATGAGACTTATTTAGCATCTAAAAACCTTTACAAAGAGGTGAGCAAAAAGTATCTAAAATTTCTAATTCCTGAATCCTGTTATTTGTGCACATTTAGGCTACACAATCATACCAAATATGAAAATTATTCGACAGTTGTAATGCAACTTAATCTTAGTGGAAAAACGCATCTTTCTTCCCCTTCAAAACTAAGTTTGCACTGTATGATAACTTTTTAATGAGTCTAAGATTGTATTTTCAAAACACACCTCGAAACACATGAGTTAATTGATCAACTAATTACATATGGAAATTAATTTCATCATTTATAGAAAAAGCATCCACAATTCAAGAACAGGAGAATCCATTTACATGAAATCTTCTTCAGTGCCTATACTTAAAATAGAACTATTTTACAAAGTTTATAAAAGACACGGAAATTCCCAATTTTTGTCCGACTTGAGATTTTTAAGTTGTGCAACTGAACGATTGTAACACCCAGTAGTGTATAGATGTAGTATATTAAATGTTATTTTAATCGAGATTTTACTAACGTTACTAATTTTCCCTAATTTGAAAAATTGTTTCGGATTGCTTTGGATCTATTTTAGCAAATATTTAAAAAACTGAACTAACTCATAACTAATAGTTAGTGTTACGAAACGGGATGATATCTCTAGACTTCTCGATTTAAAATCGAACGAAGTTTTTCTTACGTTTTCTACTATTCCGGTTTTATTTTTTCTTTTGCCCTTGAACTCTCAAATTTTCTTGAAAGTCAAACAGAATGATAGTCAATAGACTCCAACAGTGGCCTGGAAGCCTTCTTTTAGAATTCTTATAAATGCTAGATACCCTTTGATGCTATTTCATCTTGTTGTACAAAAAGTGAAGAAGAGAAACGGAATTTTTGTCAAAATGCTCCCGATTCCTGTAATGTCTGGGAAAACAAGTTATCTACTTTTTTAAGCTCATAAATTAAAAATGAGTTGTTAATTCATCGTGTAAACTGCAGGTTAGCATTGGAGTTGTACAATGACTAGATAAAATGGAGGAACGCAATATTTATTTGAAAAACGGGTTATTGGTTAGTTAACTTTCAATAACTGAAGTACATGCTAAACATTTCGTTGAAAACATTTTCAAGTAAGTTGGTCAGTGTCGAAACGATTCTTGATTGCAAAATACCAAAGTCGGTAAGAAACCAAACTTTCAAGTCAATTTAAAAAAGTTCTAGGAAGGAGCAAATACGTAATGAAAACATCATAATTAAAAAAGAAATTGTATCTTGACATGATTTAACGAAGTTAATTTGTGATAGGATTAAGCGATTCTTTGTACCATATTTATTTACAAAATAAAGACTCTTTGTAAGAAAAATGCAAATAGAGATAAAATTCCTCCAAAAATTTTAGAAAATAGGCCTAAAAAGTAGCATTCTTTTTCAAAGTAGGAAATTTCTCTAGAAAATTTGAGAAATCAATAGGCACTTACCTCCACAAACTTTTTCGCCGTCATATTATCTTGGATTTTTTCGCTTAAAAAATATTCTCCTTCGACGTACCCACACGTTACCCCTGCGGGAATATCGGTGGAGGTTCGCACCCCTCTCAACTCTGGGTCATCCCTCCTTGCTACTCCGGTCGACAAAGTTAAAGACAAAGGCTCCGTACTGTGGCGGCTAGGATGGGCCGTTCCTGTTAGAAGGGCCATTATTTAGAGAGTGATTTACGGATTGTTGACGGTACAACACCACCAGCTTCGCCACCACGGCTTCCCACCACGTGTTACCAACAACACCACCGAATTTCAACTGACGCGCCCTGCTCTCGATAACTTGTACGGTTAAAAAATCTTTCTCTACGTACTTTTTATTTCAATATATTTACATTATTTCAAAAAGTGAACAACTGTGATTACATAAAATGATGAGAAACAAGGATTATAAAAAATCGAAAAAACGAAACACAGTAGAAAAAAGAAAAACGAAAAAGCGAAGACAGGTTCATATGGTATACGTTGGGAATAGTTGGCATGGGGAGCAGCTGTTGTATGTACGTCACAGGCTCAACAAAAGGGAAGACTTACGTGCACTCGTTCGAATACGCAAACAGCTCCGCCAACTCATTCAAATGCGCTAGACGGACTTCACTTGTTGAGCACTGTTGATACCAGCACGTGTCGACCGACCAATGAGCAACAGCGTTAAATTGATCCTGGCAGCTGATTGGCTGTTCTATCCTGTATCATCGCCTTACAGGTCGAAGTATTGTAACTTTGCTAGCTAATCTGGTCGTAGTTCGATTCTTTTTACACCGAAAATTGTCAATCTGGGCTGAAAGCTTTGGTGGTTTGAAAATGCTGTATGGCGATGCAGAGTCAATTTACCCAGCCTTGTCAAAAACGGGCAGTGATTACAAATGCATTAACTTTTTGATAATAACCAAACAGTGGTCAACGGTTGTATTAGTAGATTATAAAATTAAGTAAAGACTGACCGCAAGAAGCGAGCTTTACAGGTTTTGCCTTGTTAACTGTGTGTCACTTTATCACTTCATGTTTAACAAGGCGTTCAATAATCTTCTCGTAGAGAGGAATCAGAAATCTGCCCGTCGTTGTTGGTGGAATAAATAAAAAATATATAGAAAATATGTAAAAAAAATATGTCTTTAGGCATGCACGGATAAGGACAAAGTAATTCTAACTGTAGTATTTGGTTCTCACTGTTTTGGGATTATTTTGAGAATATATTTTTCGAGAATCTGACTTTTCTTACAAATTTATTTTACGTATAAACTATGCACGTTTTATGACCTAAACTCGAGATATTTTGTTCACACAAATTTAAGTTAATCTAGAGACATAAAACTACTGAATTCTAGCCTAAAAATTGATTCCGAAAACAACAACTTTTAGAAGAATATGAGAAAAATGCAGTTATTTATAAGTTGGCATTAATTTTTAAATACTTCGTTTTTCAGATATTAAAGAGCTTTTTTGAAATGAAATAAAGCATTGCCTGTTGAGCACTCAACTGATATGCTACAAATAAAACGATGGAATTGGTGGAAGTTACACGTTATAGGGAGAGGGTGAAAATACCAGAGTAGAGTGAGAATAAATCAGCGAAAAGTATACCGTGCGTTCTTTTAAGTGAGTAGTGTTAAAGTCCCCCATATTTTTTGCAAACTAAGTAGCCTTGATTTGGCTTTGTAAATCCTTTTGTATCTAATCTATAAACTGTGACATGGTTCATGAGCAAATAAACAATGCATTCTAGAGGTGTAAATATTTTGATAAGAATATTACTTTTTAAGACTTTACCTCCGAAAATTCCTCGAACGATAAAGAAATTTGCAAGATATACACATGTTTACTAAATGCCCAGAAGGCAGTGCATAAAGATGAATCATGCAAATTTTCTTACCAAATTTGCATCATAATGTAAAATGATTACAGCGCTTTTTATGGAAAGTCCGGAGGGTTATTTCCCACTGCACGAAAAACTGAAATCAGGCGCGTAGCCAAGGAGGGGGGCGAAGGGGGCAGCCGCCCCCTCGAACATATTTTTGGTATTTTTTAATGTTTATTTCTACAATATTGCTAATGTTTCCCCTATTTATGTGAGGTAAATAGGCCTGGGAAGTGCCATTTCCAGCCATCTGGGAGGCATTTTGGGCCAAAATTTTCTTGCGCTTCGCGCCAACTCATGGTGACGCAGAGCGCTGAGAGTCTTTCTATGGGTTTCGCCCCCCTCGACAAATTCCTGGCTACGCCCCTGCCTGAAACTACTCTCACAGGAAGTGACGACTTCGATGGAACACGAGACTTACCGACAATTATCCCTCAGATAGCTTTACGATAGTGCAATGACCTGCTCCAACAAAGTTTTTACATAGTGACGTCAACTAAGAACATTTACAAGTTTCGTTATATATCAGTATTACTACTTGACGCCGCCGTGTTCGTATTTTTGCTTTTTTTTCCTTTATTAATTTAGTTAAGAATAATCATGAAGTTTTGTAAGTGCTTGGTGAATGACTGCAACTCATTTTCGTTCGACATTTCGAACCTCTGTCTAACCGTTTGTAAGGCGAGTGCGTATATAAACCGAAAACATGGCCTACCGAGAAAACAGTAAAAGTGAAACTTAATACGTTAACTAAAATGGTACTGAAAATATGATATTTGTATTTAATAAAGTGGAAATCGAAGACACGGATGATATTTTGACTGTTTATCTTAGATACTATATATTATAAGGAAAATGAAAAGAATCATACTAACGTGTCATTTGTTTCGACGAGTGTTTATTGGCACTAATCGACCAGTGTATAGTGTTATGGTGTGGGGAGGGGAAAGTGAGGGTAGGGCAGTATAGGATATTTCACCCCCGTAGCAAACAAACAGGGTCACTGGTTTTGTCCTCTTGCTTTGGCCATTCATCGTAAATTATTATGCAAAGATATGTAACAAATGAAAGCTTTACTTTATGTATAATTCATGGGAGATACGGTACATACTATACATATCTGGAATCTCATGTGCGCCTCTGATGCATTGTATGCAGTGCGGAAGCTGGTCATGTGCCCTATTATCCCTATTAATGAAGAGTCGGCTATCCTTTGTTTTAAATTTGTGATGTTATGGTATTGCAACCCATTGCTAGGATAAACTATATTTGTTCCATATTCCACACTATTAATATATAGTCTTAATGATTAATTAGCTGACTAATTTAAGTCATTTTGACTAATGAATTTTAGAGTACATTGGCAGTTTCACCTTGTCAAAAGAGCATTTCTTTCATTGACAACTACGATGCATTTTGCTTAATAAGGGTATCGCATTGTGTCCTCAGGAGACACTCAAACTCGTGACATATTCCCCAACACTGAGCACGACCGTCGAAACGTGTTTCACTTTTGTTTATAACATAATGATGTTGCATTGATACTGTGTTATATTTTTATCCATTTTTCTTTTAAAACTTTGTTTATAAATGAAGCATTTGGGCGGTTTTCGAAACTTATATTATTCCGAGAAATACTTGAATGGTGTAACTGAAAGTCTAAAAGAGATGAGACATGCTCACCGGCTGTATAGACCTACTTTTCGGGAATACACCGTATGCATATGACGTCACAAGGAGCACAGAAATCGAAATACGTCCTGGGCTGAGGTAAGCCTATTTCTAGCTATAGTACACCTTTATTTCATTGTTTGTCCTCCAATATGACGTTATTTGTTCTCAAGTAGATGGTATCATCAATGCAGGGTGTCTATTATTGTCGCTTTCTAGCTTCGACCTTTGCCGTTGCGATTTTTTTCTTTTGGAAAAAGATGTAATTTCAAGGAAGATAGCCTTAAATCATCTTGGCTTCATTTCCGAAAAACTTTCCTTAAGATTTATTGTTTCACCAGAATTCATCTATTTAAATGTGTTTGGACGTTTAAGTAATTTATGACGGAAAAATGATCCCAGATAACGTTTGATCCGTGTATTGCCTGAAATTTTGGACTTGCCGCAAAGTTACAGTAGGCAATTTTCCTTTACCAAAAACTTTAAATTTCAGTTTATTCTAATTACTTCCAAATATTTTTTCACTATCATTGAATCCATCATCAATGAAGTTGTCACACGTGTATAAACCTGCATACAGTTTTCCTCCCCAAATAAAAGTTGAGATTAAACCAGGTCGGGTTGAAATATCAACAAAGATAATTTTATCCCGCTAATTAATGCAGATTGCTTTCATAAATATTTTTCTCTCAAAATATAACGAAAGTCTAAAAATGCAATAGCGCAGGAAGTCATGATGAATGGATTTGTATAATGGCATTGTGGAGTCATGAAGCTAAGTCGAAGCGGTCGCCATTTTGACTAACCGCTAAAAATTGGCCTGAAATCGTGACAAAAGGCCTTTAGGGCAAAGGTGAATTCAAAACTAGTGATTTTTTACAAAAAAGATGGATCACTGTTTTACCCAAGGACTGTTATTGACTTATAAAGAGATTGACGTCCGCAGTTTAAAAACGAAACAAATAGCAAGGAGGCACAGAGAGCGATGAGCCGAAACGAAGTGCTTCAGAACATATTACAACTGGTTTAATATAAAAAGCAAATATTCTAGAAAATTTAACGAGATTACCATCTGTGAAGGGAAAATTACTCGACAGGCTGTAATCGACCCGGTTATGGGTTCCTGGCCTTATGCAAATTTAAGTGGGGGACGTGGAGAGGCGAAGAGCCCAGCGGTGTGGGCGATTAATCACACAATTACCCGGTCAAGCGTTTCCATGTCAGCAGTGAAGATGCCAGCGAATGACAAGTTTGATTGTGTTAACAAGATTCTAATTGACTCTTGTCAATGTGAAGAATGTAGAGTGTTTGACACCTTCTTGTGTATGTAGTCATAAAGAAGATTAATTTCAATTAAACCAACCGGAGGTGGAATTAACTTTTTAACTTGTGAGTTCGAGGGGCTATCGGTCACGAAGTTTCAGGCAAAACGAGCAAGGGCAATTTTAATGGTTTGCCTTTCCCTAAGTCAACCGCAATTTTCTTCTTTTGCAAAGGTAAAATCAACAAGAGACGAGAAATAGAAAATTAATTTTAAGTTGCTCAACCATCTGGTGTCGGACGACGCACAATGGAAGAAGGTGCCTGTACTGGCAGACTGGAAATCTTAGTCGGCATTAAAAATTATGAAAATTGCTAATTTTCGTTATATCGCAGCTTTGTGAAGGAAAATACTCAGTAAAACAGAAAGTTCGGTGCTCGTGAAGCAAAATGTTAAAAAAAGTTGTGTTGTAAATTATGGCGTTTAAGAAATAAAAATTAACATAGGCGTAGGAAGCGGGGGGGGGGGGCTGGGGAGCTTTATCCCCCAGTCAAAAATGTGAGGGGGCTGAAGTATGCTTCCGCCCCAAGATCCAAGGGCAAAACCCCCTATTTGTTTCTTCTGTAAGAAATGTCACAAATTTGCAGTAATTTTCCTTAAAGTTTGTCCAAAATGTTGCACCAAATTGCATCTAAGGACCCCCAAATACCAAAAAATTTTTCAAAGGGGAGGGGGCCCTCCCCCAGGACGGCGTTCCGAAAAGCTTCCTACGCCTATGAAAATTTAACTTGTTACACTTGGGCAAGGGAAGATATGTATGGAGGCTTATTATCCTTTGTTTCTAAGTTAACAAAAGAAGGATAAGTATTATAATGTTGGTTGATTGTCAATGTCTCTTGAGTTAATATTCGCTATTTGGGACTATCAGAAACACGCATCTGGGTATAGGGAAAGTTCAGACATACTTGCCACTTGGCTGTGGGGGATAAAAGTTCTCTCTAAATCCAACAGAGTGAAGTTAGGAACGGATCTAAAATTACGACTGAATATTCACTCTAAAAGAGTGAGAACGACTCTTTTTGGATTGAAATCTTTCAATCAAAATTTAGATTGGTCCGTAATTTCACTCTAAAATATGACTTTTCACTCTAAAGGTTTAAGGGAGTTGCAAACAAACGTGCATCCAGAAAAGTGAACGACTTGAAGTAAGCACAAATAATAGGGGTCTGATATACAGTAAAAGCTTTTTTTCCAAAAGTCCCCCGACTCTCTGGCTGTCTGGTGAAGAGCCAGGGGCGAAACCAAACAATACTCCCGAAGGAGTTCTGCTCCCTGAAGGAGTAACAACGTCCCCAAGAGACAAACTTTGACTTAGCTGACCCACCCGACAGTGGTCCCGTTCTAGACTGGCTGAATAGAACAGGTCCCACAGGAGCGCTGTCGCTCAGTAAAAGACCCTGCTGAAGGCGTAGTTGCAATAGAATAAAGCCTTACCGGCACACCTCATAAGATTAAGTTTTAAGAAAAGGTAAGTGCTTCCACTTAAAGTGGACCTAAAGTCTAAAAATTCAAAAATATATATTTTAGTGGTTACAAAATTAATCTTATTGGTCCAACTCCCATTGTCATAGCTTATTCCATTGCTGAGATATTAAATGTTAAAATTTATTCACTAAAATCCAAACAGTTGATTGCGCAATAATTTTTGACATTCTTGTTGTACAACTCACATTAAATGCTTTGTTTTCTTTTAAAATTAAAAATATTTATATGACCTTGACCACTTCCTGTTTTCTTGCATGACATGCTGTACAGAGAGGGCTTATATAGTCAAGTCACCCCAAAGCAGTAAGAACGCGATCACATTTTGGCACAAGGTGCGGTGGCTTTCAGAAAAACAAAGAAATACAAAGATTGTAATTTGAGTAGTACAACAATGACATCACAAATTATTGCGCAATCTACCTTTTTAAATTGAGTGAATAAACTTCAACATTTTATATCTCAGCTTAAGAAAGTCTTGTGAAGATGGGAATTGGACCATTGGAATTCAGTTTTCATGCTCTGTAATATATATTTTTGAATTTTCAGACTTTAGGTACACTTTAATAATTGAAATATAATCTATAAGAAACTGGAATGTATATAAAGCGTTATAAAAAAAAATCATTGTTCGTAGTTGGATACTGAGTGCAAGCTAATCACGCCACCACAAAATAATCTGATTGAAACACTATATTTTTCTGAGCTCTTTTGGTGACAGAGGGCATGCTTTCTCTAAAAAACTCAACAAAGAAAAAAGATAGTTTCATCTAAGATGTCCTATTCATTCCTATAGCAATTACAAATTCTCTGGTCATAATATAACGACCGGACATAGCTAAGAAAAAAAAAACACATTTGAAAGAAAAAAAAACATTTCAAATCTCTTAGTGCAATAAATCTTGCTTTTTACTTAATTCTCATTTAATGAAGTTACAATCTTTCACATCAAATTTCCTCATAATTTCCAGTTTGTACATGATACTTTTTCCTTTTTATCTTCCCTTTTCACCTGACCCACCGCACCACCACCATTGTTTACATTACACTAACAGACAAAGGAACAAGTAGAGTTCTTTTCACTGTTAAACCATTTAATTCTACCAAATATCTCTGGTAATAACTTTTCTTCCCAAAATTTTCCTCATTACGAAATATTAATTTTACAAAAATTTTAAAGTTTGGGAAAAATTATTTATGAGAAATAAAGCAGTCAACTTCTTTTTGTGAGATCCTTCTATTTTTTGAAAAAATACTGTTACTCATCTACCTTATTTGGAATAATATTGCTTTTCGTTCTGCAGTTTGGAATCAGGATTTTAAAGTTATAAATATTGCCTCTACCACAAAATTCATGAAAGAAACCAGCCTACTGTACAAATTTCACACTTAGCCTACCATAATAAATCGCATTGGTAGAAGTACAAAAGTTAAATTACGTCATAAGTTCAATTTGAAACTATGATCGGCCCATTGCTAGGAATGCAATGAAGTCAATGTACTTTTCTAGGTATTATTTCAAATAAAACACAAATACTGTCCCAATCTAACAAGGTTCCAAAACAAATTTCAATCTCTATCTGTAAACTTACCATGGTCCTTTCAAAAAATTTTTAAAGACACAAACGACGGGTTAATTGATCAACTACTTTTTCCTACTTGAAAAAGTGAGTTGCTAATCTTACGTAAATTTTACAAGAAATCGAATATTTTTCTATAGAAGCAAACCGTAATCAATCTTTGATATTTTAATCTCTGTATATTTACATTACTCGTTCGTGTCTTTCACACTATTCCATAGAGCATTGCCATTTCTACCGTTGTACGCCGCTGTAAGTTCTCAATAGTTACACCATAGGCACAACTCATATTGTGTGTGTGGGAATTTTCGAACAAAAAGAACACATGTCGGCACTTCTACATGCGGGGTACACAATAGTACGCGTGTAACATTCATTGAGGCCAAAGACCGCCCGTCCCGGTATTTCTTGGCGCTTTATAGAGAAAGTCGCTTGGGTTTGTTCGTAATGAGGATGGCACGTTGATACACATCCACGACCAAGGCCATTGTGTGCCAATACTTGTCTTTTGTGGTCTTATGTGCGAAAGAAGACAACAATATGTTTTGCTGTGTTAGTGTCAAAAGTTTTCCTCCTTGCAGGTATGGGTCTGCATACGGGCGACCGTCGCCGGGCCCGACGACCGCACAGAAAACACGGATTTACACTATAACAAAAGGATCTTCTGCGGCGATGAAGGCGATTTTGATTCGGCCATTCAGTTCTGGGTATTGAATTAATATTCCCGTTAAAAGTTTCTTCAGTATGTGTCAGTTTACTGAAGAGAAGCACATGCTTAGTACGAGCAGGCATACCTTGTCCTCTAAGGCAGGGAAACCCGCAGTTTTACACATTTCTTGGTTGGTATAGCTTCATATAACGGCTGTTGAGTTCCCACAGATATTAACGTGTTAAGCTGTGGCTTCACTCAGTGGGTTTGGCTTGTTCAAACAAAATGCCACTCGTTGCTGTTCAAAGGACCAACTTGAAGGTGAAATAATTAAATGTAAAATTTAATGTTCGCGTACAAATATATGTGCATTTAAATTATAGTAATAGAAGGAAAAATCACTTCGCCGGAAAGGCTGAAGAGCCGCTCTGCGGTCGACGCATATATCCTCCTCCCCTTAATTCTAGGAGAGAGGAAATCTGGTCACGTGTAAATAAGGCTATTGTTTAAGCCATTAAGATTCAGTCTTTAAGTTTTTCGTGGTGGATTAAATTGCCTTCTGTGCATTTATGCTCGTTAAAATATGAATTACTTCGACTCGGGGTATCACATTCAAAAAATAAAGAAATCTTAACAAAATTGGCGCAGTGCTTCTCGCTATTACTGCGATGTGTAAATCAATCAGTAATTTGCACAATGGCTTGACAAGTTAGGTTAGATTAGCCAGCCGTTTTACAATTAGACAGTTCCAAGCGTAGTCTATTTCAAAAAAAAAAGGGTAAAGTATCACCTTGCCGACTTTCTTTTAACCACATTTAGGATGACTCAAAATACGGACAAAAGTAAACAAGCCTTCAGAAATCTGGTAAGTCTGGGCAAATATTCTGTCATTGCAATATAAACGACTAGCATTAAAGAAATAGCAAACAATTGTTTTAACATGGGAAATAGGAACTAATTCTAAGCCTGAGCATTCCGGTGAAATTTCCATTCGGTTCCGACGTGTAGTTTTCTAGATATCAGCACATGAAGTTACCATATGTGTGACCAGAAGTGAGCTTGAAGCAAGCAGGGGTTATATCATCTCCTCACATTGATGAGCAATGCTTTGTTTAAGTTCTTTGTTTTTCAATCTGTTGTTTTGACCTTGAAGATAATAGTGACATGAGCTTCATAGGGAATTTGAAGTTCGTAAATTAAATGCCTCTCATGAATTCACATTCTGATTATATGGAGAAGAAAACTGGTTTAAAAGTTTAAATAAAACAGCAGAAAGCTCACTCGATGGAAGTTTATGATGTCACATGTGCTTGCTTCAAGTTCACTTTGCGTTGAAAATATGACAGCTTCATCTGCTGATATCTCGAGAACCACACATTGAACCTTAATGTAAAGTTTACTAGAATTCGCTTAAATTAAGTACCCCTCTAACATATCAAAACTCGATTCAAGGTTAAACCCTTCTTTTAAATGGAAAATGCAATGATCTCAGATTGAAATAACGCATCCTTTACCCAATGCACATAGCTATGAAAATTGGCTGTTAATTTAGAAAAACGGCTGTCGAGTTCTCCGCATGGTACAGTGGTCAAGAAGGAAGGCATGATACCATGATTTTCGGGGTTCTGGGTTCGATTCCTCTTATAACGTTAACAGAATTTACTCTTATTTTTTGGAGGGTTAGGGTTATTCTTAGTGTTAGGGTTAGGGGAAAATTGGTGATATTTAAACGTTCCTCGTGTTACGAAATTATAACATGGCACAGTTTAAAACTGGAAACGGTATTCTACCATGTACAGTATTTACTGTACATGCTATGAAATTGGCTGCATCCTTACATACTAAATTATGAGTGACTCTTTTTAATCATGTGACCAAATTGTTGTTACTAAGTATTAAATTCATAGAAAATAATTCATTGGTTTAGGTATAATATGTAATAGGTATGTTCTGAAACATCTGGAAAGATACTTGTAACTGAAATCAGAAATCTGTAAGATCTAGGTAATGTTTTGGGACAAATTCGGTGTGACTTTGCTAATTCACTTTAAATTGAATTTGTCAAGTTAAACAATACATAAAAGGTCGCTTTAAAAAAATTGTCGCTATTTAATTTGCTAAATTATATATGAACCCCTCTTTGGAAAAAAGGAAACCATGAACACTTGCATGCTATGCCATTACAGAACTTCAAATGAGTTTGCACGGAGTTCTTCAGGGCTGAAAATTGCTTGAAATTATGATTGATTTGGGCCAGAGAAATATCTGAGCACGGGAATTTAGTGTTCCTCAAAATTTGTTCATCGGAAATAGGAAATGCATGCATAATCATAGGCGTAGGAGGCGGGGACTGGGGGATGCAGCCCCCCAACCAAATATTTTTGTGAATATTCGGGCAATATGCTGAGAAATTTATTTTCGGGCACCTAATGAAAGAAAAATAATGCAATGGTGTAGCTAAAGGTAATCAATAGTTCAAAAACTTCCTTGGTAATTGTAATTGTACGGCCAAATATTTTGTAACGCAATATTTGTGTTGAAGCTTTCCAATATAAAGTCAGACCAAATATTTTGGAGATCGGTATTCTCTTTAATACGGCCAAATATTTTGGCATTCGAAATCGCATTGAGGGGCCAAATATTTTAACACCCTATGTACACCCCCTATATGACACTGTCAAATTTTTGGTCACTCCATATTCGCTTATGTGCGGCCAAATATAAAGCAAGATCGAATAAATATTGACACCACGGCATACATTTTTACACGAAATATGGCTAAACTCTACGATGTAACTTTTACGGCCGTATAAATTGACACCATGAAATCATTTGGGTACACCAACATAAATTGGTGTAAAGTGCGTACCATATATCAGTGGTGTATTTAGGGGGCCATTGGGTCATGCCTCCCTCACTTTTTATTTTTAGTATCTAAAATACGTTAACGTTATAACACAAATTTTACTTCAAAGGTAGCATGTGTGGCACCAGATTGCATGTAAGGACACCTACGCCTAATTTTTCAAAAAAATTTCAAAGGGCTAGGGAGACACCCCCTCCCCTTAGACCCCTCCCCCAGGTCGGCGATCACACAACAGAATGCATGCTCCCCACCCCATGAAAAAAAAATATAATCAATACGGAAAGGGGAGTAACACGGCAAATGATGGTATGTAATTGGCAAACGGTGTGATAAACCGATACATGCTTATACCATATATTCATTAACATGTTGGACGCGTGGAGCGCGCGGAAAATTGGGGTTATATTTTTGGGACAATTCGTTACAGCCCCGCCCCCCCCCCCATCAACTTGGGCTCCTACGCCTATGTGCATAATTGTAAGAAGTTCTAGCGCGATACTCGAAGACATGTAAAGTTGCCTGTCGGTAGACATAGGAGTGACGCCTGGTAAGGGAGAGGGTGAGGGTTGTAGGGTATAGGTGTGCTACAAACTTTTGGGGGTACAGCCTCATATCTGAATTATATTATTTCTTATAACGTACTAATTTATTAGAGTATAATTGCGCACTCTAAAAAGATCCGGAAATTTAAACCGAATACGATCAAATGGTTCGATTTGGTTAATTTGACAGAAAATGGTTAGTTTGTGAACCGTAACTTGCCAAATATTCATCAAATTTCGCTTAAGTGCCCATTTGATTAGTTTCCATTTCATTTTGAACCGAAAAATTTTAGAGTGTGATGTTATAGAACACATGAGATATGACAGGGCCATCTTCTGACTTAAACCGAAACAATTTCTTTAATTCACCAATATGACCCTTTGAGAGCTGATTTTTTTCTGAGTACATTAAAATTACATATCTGTTCGGGAGGAAACAAATTTAGTCTGTATTTATCCACTCTATAATGGCAGTATAGGGAGATTTAAGGACCGACTGCATGGTCAAGTGGTTAGAGCATCCGACTTGCAGCCGGAAGGTCTGGGGTTCGACTCCTGGCCGGGTCATACCGAAGACTTTAAAAATAGAACCTACTGCCATTGTGCTTGGTGCTCAGCATAAGCAATGGAGTAGGGAAAACAATCCAGTGAGCCACAACTGGAAAAAAGGCCGTGGCCGGCCCGACTTTAACCAAATGGTTAGAAACTGAGCCGTAAAACCTCATCTAACTCTAAAAGGTGCGTTCACACCAAAATCGAAATCTGCTGCGTTTTGCGGGCGGGACGCGAAAATTTTTTTATCAAGACAATTAGGGGCAATTTTACACCAATGAAAATTTTGAAAATCGCCCCATTCGTTCTGAGATAACAAATTTCGCGTCCCGCCCGCAAAACGCAGCAGATTTCGGTTTTGGTGTGAACGCACCTTAACTCTTAATCCCAAATATAGTGTTTATAGCTTCGCTTACAATACTGATCGTTGTCAGTAGTGTTGGGCAGATTATCAGTATTCGGTATCGGTATTCGGTATTCGGTATCGGTATTCGGTATCGACATTCGGTATCGGTATTGGCCGATGTTGAGAATTAAAATATCGGTATCGATAATATCGGCTTCAATATCGGCCAAACATTAATCGTCACTGTCTGAAGATCTTATGAAAGTGAAAGAAATTTAATTGATTTCAGTCTAAAATGAACTTTGACAAAATCACAGCATGTCGAAACTGAGTGCACTCCCAGCGTGGGGATGAGAAGAGGGGTGATTGGTCATGACCCCTCAACGTCCCCAAGCATGTGAACATCGCGCCTAACGCGAGAAAGTTTGGGCTTTGTGGGTGGCCATTCGGCTAAATTTTGCAGTCTGTTGGATGGCCTCAGCCTCGGCTAAATCGTGAGTATGCCACTACTAGCAATATCGCAAAGAAGTTATGGGACTATATGTAGTCCTACATTAGGTGTCGTACACGTCAACGAGGGTAGTTTGAGCTGTATCGATGGAGTAACATTTTCAAATGTGGCACTCTTTTTTGTTCTTTGCAGGAGGATGTAAAAACTGCATGAATTTATTTGCTTAGAACTTGAAATAAATTTATCATCCTGACGTATGTGAGATTTTGATAAAAGTGGTAACCTGTGTAAGTCAACTGTAATAGAGTTATTACAAGAATATCGAGTAACCTATGAAAGTGCGTCAATTATACTGTTAGAAGCATTATAAGCCCTCGCCAAATTAAGTATATATCCTGACTTCACCACAGAATTCTTTCAGTGATATCTCATGGCTGTTGCCACTTTTATAGTATGCAGGAGATGCTACAGAAAGAAACATGTATTCTCCCAGCAAGGCTGGATCCGAGTACCTAACCCGATTCCAGGCCATTCTAGATTCCAGTGACTACCATTCCGGGTCAATTCCGAGTCCGTCCATTTCAAAATAAAGCATCTCATACAAATGCTTTTTGTACTTTTTGCAATTACACTCAATTAGAACCGGAATATTTTAGGAGCCAATTTCATACCTTGACTCAACCTGTAATTTAGTTGGCTTTATGTAACTGTTCTTGTGTTGAACAGTGCACCAATAACAATGTAGCTAAAGAAACATTTATGACACTTTCACTATTGTGGGCTCGGCTGGAATAGGTTCCGAGTCCGAGTCCAACTGCAGCCCATTCCAGGCCAATTCAGATGCTGGGAGTTGGACCTCCCATTCCGGGCCAGTTTTATAATTCGACGGAAAACGGACTCGAGTCCGAGTACGAACTGGGACGTTACAGACTTGTCTCCCAGTGTCTCAAGTTTTATAAAGTCTCATGCAGTTTTTAGAAATTCACATCACGTGTAGAGATTGAAGATAAAGAACTGAAGTTCTGTGCTCCCGAAGTGACCAAAGTATGTTGCGCTCAAACTTATCTCAGAGAGGATGTCACAACCTTCCCTCAACTAAGTTATGTCCTGTACCCCTGTGGTGATAATGTGTCATAGACACCACCAGAAACTAAAAAAATTTTGAATGTCGGTACCTTGAAGTTAAGTTATAACATAACTTCAAGGCACCGACATTCAATAGTTTTTATAGTTTCTGGTGGTGTCCATGACACATTATCACCACAGGGGTACAGGACATTTTTTCTGGGGGCTGAACCGTTTTTGCCGGAGAATAAAATTTATTACCCGAGAAATTTGCCCAATTTTTCCCAAAAATTTTGCCCGAGAAAAAGGTTTTCCCGAACTCAGGGACGAGGGAG